>OX104039.1:10290797-11618488 GCA_944470415.2 Schistosoma rodhaini | reverse complement strand
TGCTACGTGAGCCGGTCCACTGAATGCAACCGATTGATGCGCATTATCCATTTCCGACTTTGATAACATTCGGCAAACTGTTCGAGGTCAACCGATTTGACGTCTAACATAGGAACGCTTCAAGATGATAAGTGATCTGGTTATGGCTCAGTGATATTTTGCTGGCCCTACAGTTACTCTTGAAGACTGAGGTCTGAGGCTCTAAGTGTACTTCACAAATCAGAGGTGGAAGTCGATCAGTCTTCAGTCTTCAGTAATAAAGATAGTGGGTTGATGAACCTATGTTAATCCTGACAGATTCCCTTCCAGTGATGGTCCAATTTCTTCTTGAAAATGTTCACTGATGGGGCTGATACCACTTGTTCTGGTAATGCGTTCCAGTCATTGACCACTCGATGGGAAAAACGGGACCCCACCTTTAGTTTACTAAATCGCGGTTTCTGAATCTTCTTCCTATGACCTCGGAGATTATCAGTGCTGGAGGGAGCAAAAAGATAAGACATATTTACAACCTAATAATGATTAAATATACGAAATACCATCATAAGGTCACCTCGTGTCCTACGATAAGACAAGGGGAAAAGGTTTAGACGTTTCAAACGCTCATCGTAAGGGACTTTGGAAACACCCTTCACTAATTTTGTCCCCACACGCTGGACACGCTCAAGTGATTTAGTATCCTTTATCAGACAAGGGCTAGCTGCTCGGATACAGTATTCTGGGTGTGGCCTTACATAGGTGGGATATAAAATTTGAAACATCTCGTCAAAGCATTTAAATGCTCGGCGAAATGACCATAGAGCACGATAACCTTTGGAAGCAGCCGCATTGCAGTGCGTGGTAGTTTTCAAGTCGTAACTTATAGTTACTCCTAAGTCTTTATGTTCTTGGACGCGTGGAACAGATGTACCATTAATGGTATAGTGGTAACTAACATCGTGCTCGATGTGTATGAACAAGCTCTTCCTGGAATTGACTTTCAAGCCACAATCATGAGCCCATCTAAGTAATTCATCTAAATCAGATCGCAGATGATAACGATCAGTCTCACTTCTTATTGTTCTCCAGATAAGAAGCTCCCTATCCATTCATGTATAGCACCTGTTATTCCAAAGCTCGAGAGCTTTTGCATAAAACCCAAGTGTGAAACCTTGTCAAACGCTTTGCTAAAATCTATGAATATCACGTCGACAGACAGGCCGTTGTCTAGGGCAGCTGTCCAATCCTCTCTCGCAATGAATAAGTTAGTTAAGCATGAACGCTTGTTACGGAACCCATGTTTCTCGGGAGTTAACAGATTATACGAATCTATATGACTAAGTAGCTTAGCCCGAATTAGTTTTTCAAGTAACTTAACTACTGTGCTGGTCAGGCTGACAGGCCGGTGGTTAGATACGATCTAACTAACTATGGCGTCTTTCCAGTCTCTAGGTAGTTGAGCGAGTGAAAGGGACATGTTGAAGAGCGTCGTGAGCGGTCTTGAGATAATGTCCGCAAGCGATGACAGCAAACGTGGATGTAACCCATCGGGGCCCGGTACCTTACAAGGTTTGAGGTTAGTTATCAATGTAAGAACGATATCCTCGGTCACGTGTATAGGTCCTATGGCTGGTATCTCGTTGTCACTGGGATAAGTAGTTGTAACGCTATACGTAGAGTAGACTTCACTGAAATAGTTTGTAAATGTCTCAGCTCTCGCTAGATCAGATTCAGCCAATAAATCTGAATTTTCGTTTAACATTAATGGGGGATACCATCATTACGTTTCGTCTGCCTTTTAACATACGAAAACAGTCGCTTCGGACAGGTACGGCTATCGTATGTCAACTGTCGTTCGTAAGCAGAACGGGATTTAGCTATGGTCTTGTTACATATATTCCAGGTTTTTTTATATTCGCACTTAAATGATGCTTGACCTGTTGACAAGAATAAGTCACAGAAGTGTTTCCTACGCTTCAACAGATTCCGGGTTTCCTTATTAATCCATGGGGGGCGATGTGATAGCTTACGTGCTGACCATGGGACACACAGTTGAGTTACGGATTCAAATATAGACTTAAACCTATTCCACTCATCATCAATCGATCCATCAGTATCGACCGATCAGTCAATCGAGATATTGAGAAGGGGTGGAACAAATGCAAGTTCTATACCACGTATCCGGAACTTAAAGGAAAGTATGACATGGCCACTATTCACCAGTGGGGGAAGGTGTGGAATGTTGATGACATCTTCACAGTGGTGTGTGAGGACAACCGAAAGAGATTGCTTCACCATGTCCAAATCTCACTTCAGGGATTGAATAAACAACTGGGTGGGATCCCGGATAGCTATTTATGTGACGTGGGACTATGAAGAGTGAAGATGTTGAAGGTTGAAGTTTGTTTGAACACCTAATTATCTGAGTGTCGAGCGTCATTCAGTAGTTCAGGCGTGGTCATGAGGTGAGCGTTGGTTTCATGATGACAGCTTCCTAAAGACTGGTGATTGTATCCCTCTAAGAAGTTCTGACATTAAAATATTAAATTTCGACAACTGACAGTCTTTCTTTTTTAGTAAAGTACCGAAGGATCTTCTGCTGCGGTCATGTGCTGATATTCTTGATTACAGCAACAAAGTAAGAAAACGAAAGTTCACCGAGACTGTTGAGCTACAAATAGCGTTGAAGAACTATGATGTTCAGAAGGACAAAAGATTCACTGGGACTGTGCGGTAAGTTTATGAACCCCTACCCAGGGTTCTAAAATTGTGTGGGGAGGCTAATCGCCGCATATTACAAGTCGGATCTTATTATAGACTAAAGCACATTCCACGTCCCAAAATGTCTGTGTGTGTGCTTGGGGATGAACAACACTGTGACGAGGCCAAAGCAGCAGGTTTTCCATGTATGGATGCCGAAGAATTGAAGAAAATCAGCAAAGAAAAGAAGCCGTTGAAAAAACTCGGTAAGTTGACATTTTGCACTAATGTTGGCAGCCAAGAGTTACCACGCTTTTGTGGCTAGTGAAACCGTTATTCGTCAGTTTACAAGAACAGTGGTTCCAGTGCTGACCAAGTTCGGGAAGTTTCCGAGTGCGGTCACACACAACGAGCCACTAGTCAATAAGATCGACGAAATAAAAGCTACAGTCAAATTCCAGATGAAGAAGGTCCTTTGTCTGAATGTCGCTGTTGGTCACGTGAAGATGACTCCTGAGGAGCTAGCTCAAAACATCAACTTGTCAATAAACTTTCTCGTAACGCTACTTAAAAAGAATTGGCAGAACGTCAGATGTTTGTACATCAAAAGTACAATGGGTAGACCGCACAGATTGTACTAAATACAATTAAAATCGGGTGCATTTTTTTACTTCTCAATGACAACCTTGGTCACCGTTTCCTGATATGATGCAACTGTACGTCGTTGTATGGTCCAGTGTGATGTGCAATTAAGCAGTGAATAAAAGTGCGTTTATTCTATCTGTCTCGATAAGTTAATGCAATTTCTCTCATGGCTAGACACCTGACCGTAATGCATTGACAGACATTAAGGCAACGCGTTGGTACTTAACATAGATAAGTAAGCTTTAAGGTGTGTATGTTGGTTTGTCAAATGAGTCGGGTCATCCATACCGTTCGATGTGACTCTGTTGAGAAGTTTGTCTGAAAAATGGTCGTTCTCTATCCATCCTGCGTAATAAGCGTATGACTAGAAGGCGACCTCCTTGTCCATCGTGAGGGTAAACGAGAACGATAAGTTCACGACTGTTTAATACCAAAATCAACCCTCACACAAGGGTTCTTAATTAAGGTGGCTTTGTAACTGTCTCTTGCTGTACCAAGGTTCATCTTGACTGCTAAAGCATTGATAGTTATGTCATTAACTACTGGGTTCAAAATATGATCCTCGGGCAAGTGTAGACTGCTGTTTCGATGGCTGTAGCATAAACATGGAATCCGGACTATTTCGACCACTTACATGGTCTGGCGGCGTCGTCATCACGCACACGCTCGTCACTCTACGCATCAATGCAGCAACGGATGTATTGTTTCTCCAGCATTCCTAGTCTTTGCTATGCAGTCTACTGGAGACTTGACAACACACACCGTTTACCAAACGGTTTTCAAAACAAAAGTAGGCGTAGTTTGCAATGGTTGTTTGTAGGTTTTCAGTCAACACGGCAAGTACTGCTTGCTTACCTTGTAAATTGATAGATGCTTACAGTCATGAGGTTTAGGGCCGATGTGTAAGCCCATGGGCACTGACATGCGAAACTGTCGAAAGAGATATATAGATAATTTGCAAGAATGAGAATTCCCCGTTTAGTTCTACATTCGAGATACATTATTTTCAGTTCTTTTTATCTTTTGATTCTGTAAATTTTTTTTGACGAAGTTGTTCCCTCGATTTACTATTCCATGTCTTGCTTGGTGGATGTTTAACTGACCACTCAAAGTCTTTCTTATCAGTTGTGGTGTAGACGTACCTAGGAAATAATTTCGCTCGCTAGTATATTTTGTGGGACCATTTGATTTTCTGGATAATGAGTTAGTGGGATTATTCGATTTATGGGCATATGAATTACCGAACAAGTTAACGACGGTCCCCGTTATCTGTCCTGCGACCAACGAGTTCCCATCGGCCACCTAAACGACTCTTCTGTGCCTAGACGCCCGACCTGTGCATTCAAGTCTCCGGCTAGTACTACAATATCTGTCGAACGCGCTTTCTGGAGAAGAACTGTCAACTGGTGGTAAAACTCATCCTTGATTGCATCCGGGCTGCAATCTGTCGGGGGCATAGGCGCAGACGACGAAAAGACACCGTTTCTCACGCCGGTTTCTTCTCAGTTTGATGGAACTTTTTAATCTAACAGCACACAACGGACTGTTAATGGGGATCCAATCGATTAGTGCTGCCTCAGCTCTAGCGCTTAGTGCACCTAGAGTCTTGAATACGGGTCTCGGATAGACAGCAAACATCAATATTAGGCGCGTTAATAGGAATGTCAGTAGAAGTCATCATTTCATTCATTTGTGTGTGGGCTGTGATACTGCCTGGGTGCCCAAACCGAAGCAGGTGGTCTTCTTAGGGGGCTACGCCCCGAGCCTTTGACCTAAAGGTCTGATCCACAAGGCAGTGGAGCATCGTGAGGAGATGGCTCATGGTAGCCGGTGACCGACGTTTGGTTCATACAACATTTGTTCCATCAGGATACTGGAGCACATGTGCACCATTGGTATGGAATCAGGGTTTTCCAACTCCACTAGGTGGACTATCCGTGTCCACCAACTCGGATAGAGCGCCGGACATTCGCTTTTCGTCCTCTGAAATTCGTAAACAACAGTAGGCAGTGAGTAGGACTTTCCTGGCAGAGGCTATATACGAGTGGCCGTGTGAGAGCATTTCGAGAGAGTGGCCCCTCCGCTCTCTCAGCCGTACCAGGGCATTTAGGGTGTAGACTTCCTAGTTGGGATCCACGAGATGATAGCAATGGATGGTTAGAGAGCTAGAATGACATGGCTCAAAATCTTTTGCAATGATGAAGGTGCATCTACTCTTTTTGTTCTACTAAATTCTTCATGTCCCTCTATTTTTCCGAATTTATTCCGCTGGATTATACCTCTAGAATAACGTCTTCAAACCCTTATCTTTCTGATTACTGCTTATACTCTTGCTACCTCTACCATTATGGGATTTGAATCGACAAGTGCATCTCTGTGCTAATGTGGTATGGCAACTCGTACTGATGTACGTATTACAAAGTTCTGCGTTGTGACTGAGAGTCCATATTGTACAAACTTAAAGTATGATAATGTTTTCTTCGGATTGGGATTTTTAATGTCGTCGCCTACTTATTTTCCGCCAACTCCAATCTAAATGCTGACGGGTTTGAGTAACTGAGAATTTCAGCCTAGGCGGTGACAACAACAGTCATTAGACATACGTACGTAATCAGTTTCAGGGGTGTGACATGACTAAAGACTCGAGCTTATTATTATGAACGGACTTCGTTCTCAATACTCCTTTAATGTTGATATATTGACTACTTTCAAAGAGAGTCAATCAATTAGAAGATTTGGACCTCGCAGTTAACATGGCCTCTCTATCTCAAACACACGAACATATGCAGATGAAAATAATTAGTGTAGCAGCAGTAGACCTCATAAATACACAAGAGAAAAACCAAGATTCTCAAATACAACACGGAGAACACCAACCCAATCACACTTGATCAAGAAGCTCTGGAAGAGGTGGAGTCTTACACGTACCTGTGAAGCATTGATTAACAAGTAGAATCTGATGCAGATGTAAAGGCGAGGATTGTCAAAGCAAGGGCCGCATCCCCACAGTTGAAGAGCATATGGAACTCACAACAAATCAACCAACATCAAAGTCAGAATCTCCAATCCTAACGTCAAGACAGTTCTACTGTAGGGAGCTGAAACTTAGAGAACTACCACAACCATCGGCAAAATGGTACAAGTATTTGTAGACAATTATCTACGTAAGATACTGAATGTCCGTTGGTCGGATACTATCAGTAACAGTCTACTATGGCGGAAAACAACCGTTTCCAGATAGAGAGGAAATTAGGAAAAGACGTTGGAAGTGGACAGGACATACATTTCAGAAATCACCAAACTGCATCACGAGGCAAGTGCTAATTTGGAACCCTGGAGAGGGAGGAAAAAGTGGAAGACCAAGAAACACGTTGCATCGGGAATCGGAAACAGACACGAAAAAAACGTATAGCAACTGGGGTAACAGGCGTCAGTAATATATTGCATAACTTGGTTACCAAGTAAATAGGACAATAAGGTGTTCTCATCCTGAGTTTAGGATGATGAATTATATATTTTTTATGCTATACTACATAGCCTATATGTTCATGTCCATTTGAAGTAGTAATCTGAACTGCAGTCTGTTCAACAAGTTAACAAAAGTCATATGCTATGTGGTTATCCACCAGTTTAAGAGAAAACTGCAGTTAAAAAATTAGTGAGATAAGTTATGAAGCAGAAAACAATTTCCCTCTTTCAAAATAATTGTATTCAATAAAGAAAAATTAAATTGCACTATACCAATAAAATTCTGAGGAAAATAGGACTGAACAATATGATGAACCAATAAAATATCAACAAATCAAGAGCCTATTATTTTTCAGGTTTCAGATGTAGGAGCTTGTATATGGAGTTCATATCCTCATCCATTTTTTTATCTAACAGACTGAGTTCATTTTGACCGGTATTCAATAAATCCGACATTTGTTGATTGACTATCGATGCTTTTTGAAAAAATTCGTAAGTACAGTCGAGATGAGCCTAGTATTTATATATTCGAAAAAAAAAACAATTGAGGTAATGGTTATGAAAATAAGTCTAACAAAAGAATGCACATATATTGAAAATTGATTGATTAATGAGTTCTTAGCGCTGACACAATTCTAATGATCAGGTTGCAGCGTGGTCACTAGTCTATGTGACTCGAAATATCGTACAACTCAACATAGTGCATACGGTATCACAATGCTGCAAGTTGGTCAATATCACTCAATCAGCATTAAGAACGACTCGATATGCATGTGTCGATTTCTAGTACTGACATTATCTATCTGTCGTGAGAAACGAGTCATATTAAATCCAAAACTACTTTACCTTTTGAACTAATACTATATAGGGAATAATTGAATGTCAGAAAATACTGGACAGGTATTTCACTTTATTTTATGAGTTAGTAGTGATCAATGCAAGTTCTACACACAGGTTTGCGCTTATCACTGTTAAGTGGTCTAGGTAACATGTATGTTACCACTGTACTCATTTAAAGTTAGAAACCGGCGATCTATATTTTTCCTAACTTCAATCAAACTAGAACTCAAAACAGAAAGTACGTAATGTATATCTACTGAGTGAGGAAAGACTTTTCCACTTTGATCACCCGGAAAACATCTCACTGTATTATGATACACATGCTACGTAACTTGATCAGTGTTCTTAGGTACAGAATATAATATGAATCTTCAAAATCTATAGTAAACCCACAAGACTTATAGAAGCCTGCAACTACACTTTTTATGGTGAACCACTAAAAATAGTTGTAAAGTTCGTGCATGTAGGCACAGTGAGAGCCAGAACAGTTTATGACCTTGCGAGCTATCTTTAGCGTTAGTGTGATGTTATTTTAGCCGTCTGGTTTACGATGTGTTAATGAGAGTAGTTTTAGTCTATCAATGTGAAACATGATTCCTTCAAGTTCAAGAAATTCGCCAACTGTGTGTTCGATCATTCCTTTTCGAAGAATTGTACACATCTAGTGACAACAATATGTTAGTAATACATAGGCCCAGCAGTTTGTGCTCAGGCACAGTGATGACGATTCAATTAGTGTCACCAGCTTAAAACACTGACTTCGGCGATTTAGCTATGTTTTATGAATGTCACCCCACCGACTGCCATACTGTACCCTTTTTGTCGATACTGGGACTGAGTATATATATATATATAAACTACCTTAACTGAGTGGATTTTTTAAATTGTATTTCTTAACTGTTTATCATTTTAAATATTACTTCTGTTCATTTCTTGGTCGATTATATTACCTACCCATGGTATGCTTATTTATTCACAATATTATTACTATATTTTCGTAGGGGATTTTTTATATTCCCAATGTGTAAAACGTTTTGTCATATATAAATACAGCAATATTTAATACGATTGTTTGGATTTCGATAATTTCTTACTTTAATTAGAAAATAAGAAGCTACACTACTTATTTCTACAAACTACAAAAATACAGGTCAGGTTATCTTATTTAAAGAGTGTGTCGCTAATAAAATAATCATTTTAGGCTATAATGTCTTTTGGTGTATTAATTTTGTAAACGGAACATACACATTAAGACAAAATCAAAACGATTGGTTCAGAGATTTCTCTTCACGGCGAATTTGTATTCAAAGCTGTACAGTCACAAATAAATACCTATTTCTCAAAATGATAATAATAACAGTAAGAATAATAATAAAATCCTGCTAAACATGGTAACAGTGAAGTAAAACTAATGAAGGCATAAAAATATCATTTTTACTTAGGTAACTGATGAGCGGCCTATGCTCCTCCACGAGGTGTAAGTAAGTAAGTAACTGATAATAATGTTGTTGAGAGCTTGAATATTCAACATGAGGATAAATAGGGGAATTAGAATTGAAAAGTGATATGACGAAAAACTTGAAATTTAGATGAACTGTAATCAGGAGGAGTGTAGAAACAGCGATATATCAGTCGGGGTTAAGTCTATAGAGAAAATAAAAGGGAACCAGATGGCTGTTAAAAAAAGAAAATGTCTTGATGCCTTTACTTATTAAACGTCATTGATAAAGTTTAGCAAAATTTTATTATCACTATTACACTGTTATTATTGTCATTTTGAACAATAAGTATATATTTGCAACTGTATAGCTTAGAAAATGAATTTGCCATGATGGACTCTTCGATGAACCAATATTCCTTAATTTATTAGTTCTGTACGAAGTTAATCAACAAATGACCAACTTCTTATATGGATATTCAAATAAAAAACACGATCGGATATTCGTGTAGTTTCAAAAGTATTAAGTTAACAGGTTTAGGATAGTTTAACAGAAAAAGCATTAAAATAACTTGAATCCGAAAAATTATTCATCCCTTAATGCTTAGAAAGTATATTGCAACTAGCTCTAACGATCATGATATTCAGACATTGAACCCCTCTCTTTCTATTCTTGTCATTCAACTCCATGTGCAAAATACATTGAATGTATTGGTTCACCGGGAATAATGGAGGTTCCGATTTTATGATTCTATCGAATCTAAACAGTAGCAAAGCCTAAATCCAATTAGTATTGTTTGCTTGAATCTTCCCATTGATGTTTGGGACTGCAACTGGTCAGTCTCTAATTGGCGTATGTGCATACTGTGCCTATTGCCTTGATATAGTCTTAATTCACAAGCATTGTAAGCAAAGATGGATAGTAGCTAGCAGTGGAATCCGGGACGCGCGTTTCGCCCCACTTGGGACTCGTCGGATGGATGTACCTGCATCTCAGAGTTGATGTTCACTCTGGGCCTATGAGGTCACACAGAATTATTAAAGGCAGTTCCACCAATAAATTTCTTCTTCATGATATCATATACACCAATGCAATCGTATTTGTATCTGCCAAACTAAGATAATCGGTTATCTCCCTCTTCAAACTGCCTTCAATTCCTCTATTAACACGCAACACAGTGAATTATTGTTATGAGGTGAGCAACTAAACATTTTGATTATTCGATAAAACCCTTCACTGTCATAAAGACGTAGTGTTCTTATCTAAGAAATCAATGATTTCGTA
The DNA here is from genome assembly GCA_944470415.2 of Schistosoma rodhaini. Lineage (NCBI taxonomy): Eukaryota > Metazoa > Platyhelminthes > Trematoda > Strigeidida > Schistosomatidae > Schistosoma > Schistosoma rodhaini. The sequence goes on along the minus strand of OX104039.1, from coordinate 11,608,133 downwards.
ATAGTTTGCTGGTCATATTTTATTCATTTACAGAACGTTCTAAAATTAAATCTAAACATATAGAAAAACAAAGTTTTACTAATATCCGACGAACATAAACCACTTATGTTCAAGAGATTTATGTTCACCTGTTAAAATTTCTGATGCAGATGTAAAGGCGAGGATTGTCAAAGCAAGGGCCGCATCCCCACAGTTGAAGAGCATATGGAACTCACAACAAATCAACCAACATCAAAGTCAGAATCTCCAATCCGAACGTCAAGACAGTTCTACTGTAGGGAGCTGAAACTTAGAGAACTACCACAACCATCGGCAAAATGGTACAAGTATTTGTAGACAATTATCTACGTAAGATACTGAATGTCCGTTGGTCGGATACTATCAGTAACAGTCTACTATGGCGGAAAACAACCGTTTCCAGATAGAGAGGAAATTAGGAAAAGACGTTGGAAGTGGACAGGACATACATTTCAGAAATCACCAAACTGCATCACGAGGCAAGTGCTAATTTGGAACCCTGAAGGGGAAGGGAAAAGAGGAAGACAAAGAAACACGTTGTGTCGGGAAATAGAAACAGATATGAAAAGGATCAATAACAACTGTAAAGAAATGCCCAGAAGAGGGTTAAATGGAGAATACTGTTGGGTGGCCTATACTTCTCAACGAGCGGTAACAGACATTAGTAAGTTAAAATTTAATATATTAAATATATGTTGGTCGGAGGTCTGAGCCCCGACTTACCTTATTTGGTCTAAATAACTTTGTACTATTTATTAGGCTTCAGATAAAATACGTGACCGGGCACATAAATATGAATTTAGTCATTGTTTCACTAAACATAACATTCTAACATGTTCTTTCCTTGAAATAAATTATCAGTGCTGGTGAAAGGAAAATGAATTAGATACTTACATGGAACGACGACGACAAAAATACTTCTAACGTTGAAGTGAGATCTACCAAATTGACGTTTATTATGTATTCAATAGCATGTAAACGACTTGTTAATGAATCAACTGATTGTGAAATCTGGAGACATAAGCAGAAAAATTGATGTCACCTTTTTATGCCTTCCTGAGATTTCATTTCCATGCTCTGGGAGTTCTGTTTTTCTGATTTTTCGACATTTCCGGTTGATTTCTTTCAGAATTTCTTCCCTCTCGACAAAAATATCGTTTATAGAGGGTAGTGTGCCACAAATTCTAAAAAAATACATCCGGGAATTACCCTTACTTTTTCAAAGGTTCCAGGAGTGATTGTTGGTTTGTATTTTTCTAAGTTCGAAACATAAATATTAGGAATAGAAATATATACATAACATTCGCATATATTCCCCACTGAGTACGCCAATTCACTTGTTGTAGCCCAGTACTTGGGGTCGACACTAAAATTTTGTGAAGTATTAGCAAACTCTTCTTCTTTCTTAGTAAATTCTGATATTTTTATAAAAATTATCCAGAGATACACATAGTACTCACCATCTAATGTCTTTAGCCAAGTGGTTAGAACATTAACCAATTTTTTAAACAAATCTGCTGGGCTTGAATGTAATAATAATGATACTGAAAAGACTGACTTACGCATCAAGACTTGACATATCTTGGTTAAGTCCAAATACTTTTTGCTGAAGAAAAATAAGGGTTGATAGGAATACACGTTTTCAAAGCAAGTATCAAAAAGTAATGCATCATTACCAAGTAAATTTCGTGAGAATTCACACTTGTTCTTGACCCCCAATCCCCAGATTTAATTATTTATTTATTTGAACATATATATAGGTACAAAATGGCACCAGATACATATGCGCCACACAAAATAATGAAAGTAGGAAGAGAAGGGATGAAAAGATAAGGCGGACTAAAATGTACAACCAGAAGACTCTTTCAGTTAAAAAGTTAGAACCACTCTTTATGAAGAAAGTAAAAGAAGGCTACAGCAGGTTCGCCACTGGCTTCTATTCTGAGCCATATCTGATAACGTCTCTAGCCACTGTGTTGCACCATCTCTTGAACCCCAGCCAGGGAGTCGTGAAGGACCAACAGAAGCTAGCCCTTTGCAGCTTTCTTTCATACCACGACACCATGTCATACACTGAGCTCCTCTCCGCTTTATCCAACCAGTCCCACAGTCGGCAAATAATGCACGACGTGGAAGTCTCTGGGACGACATTCGTAGAACATGTCCAAGCCACCGAAGTCGGTATTTCAAGATCGTGACACCAATTGAATTATCGTCTCTGCGCCCGAACACACGATGCCGAACCTCTGCATTACTAACATGGTGTTGCTACTGTATGTCAGCAATCCTTCGGAGACAACGATGATCGAACACAGAGAGTCGTCTGACATCCTCAACTCGGAGAGGCCAGGTTTCACAAGCATAGAGCAAAACTGCTCTCACCGACGCGTTATAGATCCGACCTTTTACAGCCAGACTAACATCACGAAGGCGCCAAAGATGGCCCAGATTGGCATAAGCCGCTCTGGCTTTCATTATACGTGCATCAATCTCATCACTCACGCCACCACCCGCACTTATGTAGTTACCTAGATACACGAACTTCTCAACTACTTCAGTCTGCTCACCATCCAGGTTGAGTACAGGATGAGAATCCTGCCATTCTTGTAGGAGTACTTTGCACTTGGAGGGTGCAAAGCACATGCCGTACCTGCGGACACTGATTGCCAACTGATTAAGTGCGGATTGCATGCCTTGGGCATTATCGCACAGTAAGAAATTATCATTCGCATATTCAAGGTCGAGAAGTCGTTCTCCAGGCAGCAGATCCACACCGCCATTACTTACATCATCAGAGCTGTTTCCAGGATGCCATCGATGGCAAAGTTGAAGAGGAATGGTGAGATCGGGCAACCCTGTCTAACCCCACTGCTCGAATGGAACAAGGGAGAAAGGTGGTTGTATGCCCTCACTCTGCCTGAGGTGTTCGTATACAGGGCCTTTAAGATGTTAATGAACTTCTCAGGCACACCCTTCTTCAATAGACAATCCCAGAGAACAGTCCTGTCCAACGAATCGAAGGCCGCCCTGATATCAAGAAACACTACGATTGTTGGCCTGTGATAAGTATGACGGTGTTCTAACATTTGGCGGAGGGTGAAGATGTGATCAATGCATCCTCGACCAGAACGAAAACCAGCCTGCTCCTCGCGAGTCAATCGTTCTCGGGTTTTAAACAACCTACGAAGAATGACAGAAGCCAATAGTTTGGACACAATCAAAAGTAGACTTATCCCCCGACAGTTATCACAGGAACAACGTGAACCCTTTTTAAAGATAGGGACGACTATCGACTCATTCCATGATGTTGGAACACTTTCTAGCTACCAAACCTTTGTAAACAACATAGTCAGTTCCTTAGCCAGAAAGTCACCAGCATCTTTAAAAAGAGCCGGAGGTAAGTCACATGGGCCCGGTGATTTGTAACGTTTCAAGAGTTGGAGTTCCTTGCGGACTTCCGCCTCGTTTGGTGGGTCAGTCCTCACCATGGGGGGCAGGACAAACTGGTTGATGTTGCCGGAGCAGCAGGCCAATTGAACTGCCCTTCGAAAAATTCCGCCCATCGTCCAAGACGTCGAGAGATGTTAGTGATTGGCATCCCGTCACCCTCGCAGATTGTTTCACTCACACCAGACTTCTTGCTGCCAGTGGCTCGGATGAATTGGAAGAGCTTCCGGCAATTACCAGATGCAGCTGATTCTCCCATCTCATTAGCACGCTCCGACCACCAGGCTTATCGGTCCTTACACAAGCTTTGCTCAATTTCACTACGTAACAACCTTCGTTTGTGGTTAAAATCACAGTCACCCGAAGTAGATATACGGGCTTCCATCAGTTGTAAGGAGCCAGAAGAAACCCAGCGCTTGTAAGCGGGACGTTTCGCGAAGCCTCAAGCGGCTTTACTCGCCATTTTCATGGCGTCGTAAAGATGTAACCAATGCTCATCTATACTTTTCGGTGGGATGGTAGCTAGCCTAGAAGTTAGCTCCGCTTGATACTTACTTGCAACAGAAGTTGCAGCCAGTTTACTAACATCGATCCGTTGGTGGTGGTCAATCCTTCGGCCACTGAGAAGTAAGGTGAGATTGGCGCAGACCAGGGCATGATCAGACTCCAGATAGGTACTCCAAAAGGAGCGGCAGTCTTGTACACAACCACGCCAGTGGTAGCTGATCGCGATGTGATCAATCTGAGTCCAGGCTTGAGATGCAGAGGGAGGACGCCAGAAGGCACACCGGTGATGACTGTGCCGGAAGTTAGTGCTAGCCAAAAACAGGTTGTGATCTGTTCACAGTTGCAGCAAACGGTCCTCGTTATCTGTCCTGCGACCAACGAGTTCCCATCGGCCACCTAAACGACTCTTCTGTGCCTAGACGCCCGACCTGTGCATTCAAGTCTCCGGCTAGTACTACAATTCTGGAGAAGAACTGTCAACTGGTGGTAAAACTCATCCTTGATTGCATCCGGGCTGCAATCTGTCGGGGGCATAGGCGGAGACGACGAAAAGACACCGTTTCTCACGCCGGTTTCTTCTCACTTTGATGGAACTTTTTAATATAACAGCACACAACGGAATGCTAATGGGGATCCAATCGAATAGTGCTGCCTCAGCTTAGTGCAACACCAACGCCTGCAAGACCGGACGAAGATGCCACAGAGTCCCCGGATAAGCGCACGTGAAACACGCTTTTCGAAGCGACGGACGGAGAGCGAATTTGTAGTACTTCACTAGAGTCTTGAGTACGGGTCTCGGATAGACAACAAACATCAACATTAAGACCTTCCAAAGACATAGCCAGCCCTATCTGTTGTCTGATATGCATTAGTGTGCGAACGTTGAAGGAAGCCAGCTTGAACGGCGTACGTGGTTTCAGAAAGACTGCTTCAGTATTCATAATCGGTGGAAGCATTCACTTTCAACCAGACAGTGACTGTAGATCGTTTAGATAGGACAGAGTTTCCGACATGGGCGAGCTACTGCATAAGTTGGAAAGGAAGGATACACAATTTGGGAATAACGGGAGTGAAAAAGCGACGTAGTAAATAATAATAATAATAATGTAAATTGTCTTTCTTCTATTAGTAACGAGAGCAGTGTAGTTAGTGTAGCGCGTCATTTCATGTCATTTGTGTGTGGGCTGTGATACTGCCCGGGTGCCCAAACCGAGGCAGGTAGTTTTCTTAGAAGGCCACTCCCCGAGCCTTTGACCTAAAGGTCTGATCTACAAGGCAGTGGAGCATCGTGAGGAGATGGCTTATGGTAGCCGTTGACCAACAACAGGTTCATTCGCCATTCGTTCCATCAGGATACTGGAGCCCATGTGCACCATTGGTTTGGAATCAGGGTTTTCCAACTCCCCTAAGTGGACCCTCCGTGTCCACCAACCCGGTTAAAGCGCCGGACATTCGCTTTTCGTCCTCTCACCTTCGTAAACAACACCCCCGCCACGAGAAGGCAATGAGTAGGACTTCCCTGGCAGAGGCTATATATTCGCTGGTCATGTGAGAGCATTTCGAGAGGGAGAGAGGACTCTCCCCACTCTCGGCCCCCAAATGCCCTGTTATAATTATTACCATTACAAAATGTATTAAGTGTTAAATCGAGTAAACCATATCTACTTGGTTAGAAAAATCCTGAAAGTATTACAACACAGAGAACTTGAGACTTTTAAAGGACTATATCAATCAATAGGGACTAATTTTATAGAATCCAGTCCCCGTAAGAATCTTCCAGACATAAATCTAAGTAAAAATTACAGTTTGTTCTCACCTTAAACCTAACCTGGTAGTATTAGTTTATTATCCAACGTGGTGAGTTTCACGTCACTTTCTTTACTATCTTTGTTTTCTCTTACTCTCTATCTGTCTAACCGATTTTTTGTTTTTATATATAAATGTTCGTAACAAGTATATACGCGATCAGATTGTTTGAAATGTATTGGGCTAATATACCACACAGTTGTAATATATTTCGTCTTATTACCTATTCCAAATTTATCAAAAGGAATAATTACTTTAAACTACCAGATATACTGTTTTTATCAAAAACACGAGTGCATAGCGCACATGTTATTCAGAAACTTTCTACAGTGCTCATAAAGGTCACCCTGAAAAATTTAGTTAGGCCTCCTACCTTGTTGACTAACCGGAAAACAACTACGACAATTCAACATAGGAATATAGCCTGCTAGGTTTATTGGGAAGCGTTGAAACGATAACCTATGCATTACGAAATATTAACAGTAGGATGATTATGAAGTGCCACCTTTTAACCTGACACTTGGAAATACTGCAGAAAAAGATTCAGATGAGACATTGAAATATTTCAACGTTAGATGACAAAATCGGCTTACCATATAGCTGGCTTTATAATCAGCTATACAAGCAAATGTGTGCCCATCCATATAACTAGAAACCTTTGGCAATCTGTTGAATACACTTGATTAAAACGGTTTAAGGTCAAGTATTTAATGCTGAACTCACATTCAATGAGGCATCAGATATATATGCGCCACACAAAATTGTCATTTCATTTAATTGTGTGAGGGCTATAATACTGCCCAGATCGAAGCAGGTGGTTTTCTCAGGGGGGCACACCCCGAGCCTTTGACCTAAAGATCTCATCCACAGGGCAGTGAAGCATCATGAGGAGATGCAGTCCCATGGTAGCTGGTTTATACGCCATTTGTTCCTTCAGGATACTGGAGCCCATGTGCACCATTAGTTTGGAATCAGGGTTTTCCAACTCCCCTAGGTGAACTTTCCGTGTCAACCAACCCGGTTAAAGCGCCGGACATTAACTGAACTCACGTTTACGATCTTTTTTGTATAGAAGTTGGGGGGGTATGTGATCGATACTAGGTAAGAAAGGAAGTTACTGTTAATAACCAGAAACTGGCTATCTATGTATGGCAAAAGGACATTCGGATTACGAATTACGGATGGTTCTTACATTAGACAGAACTTTCAAATATTTAGATCGTGTAAAACTGCATGAAGGATTGCTACATTAAACCACTAATCCCGAGACTAAAAATTCGTTTCCGATACTAAGTAAAATACATAATTATTTACCGCAGAAAAGGGACAGTTTTCCGTTTTCGGATAACTCAAACAAATGCCAAGCGATGCTTCCGTGTAATGAAAAAGACTACATTAATACATCAGCTGGAATTGATGTGATCAGAATTCAGTCGGATGGAATACTACTTAAGTACACGAATATTAACTTCATCAATACTCTTATCTATTCCCAATTTTGTTAAATAGTAAGTATTCTCCCCTCACATTAATGAATATAGGCTTTCTGATGAGGTTCCGAAATATAATAGAGGAAACCTATTTCATTTGTACTTTAAGAGCTTTCACTTTACCTTCCTTTTGAGGGCAAAGAAGCTGATGACTAAGAGGCTTTATGAAAGAACAACAACAATAAGCCACAACCATATATCCCCCTACTCGTCATCTATTCTGTCCAAATGCATATTTATTCTTGTTGAGGATTACGAGGTTCGAGTCACACTGTTAAATAAGATTGAGTAGTAACCTACCATGCTTTGTCTAATGCCAAAAAGTTAATATCTTATTTTCCAAGGAATCTACAATTGATTCTGCTTTATTGATATAAAAAACGAGGATTTACAGATAATGCCTAATAACTGGAAGATGTGTGAAGTTCTACAAAACCAATTACTGAAAAAAATGCAGGGTGAGATCACAACTTATAAAAATTGAATGTAGACTGAAAACACTAAAGTGCTTTTTCATATTTTATCGTTATTAAAGTTAGGACGACCTAGTGGTGATAGAAGCGGGTAAGTTTTACATTGAATTTCCTCTAAAAATTGAATAACAGTTGTTGAATTTTTATAATACACTGGAAAATCAACACCTCGCGGATGTTTTTGTAAACTTATGACATTTGTTTGTGATTTTGGAAAATCAAAATTAATGAGAAAAACATTAGGGAGCATAGAGTCGATAATGTAGTTTATGGTGAATTGTTTTTTAAAACCAGAGTTAGAGACTATATATACAATGCTTTTAACTAGCAGTATACCATCATTTACTAATTTTCGTTTTTACCAGTTTATTAAGGCGAGACTAAAGAACATGAACGAGCCAATCAGCTTTCGCGGGTTTTCAAGGTCACGGCGCTAAGTTCGGTACCTGACGCTTACGTGCGGTCGGTTTACAACGGATTTTAGAGAAAAGATGATAACTAAGCGTCTACAAAAGAAGTTATCATAAGGTTTTGGCGCAAAATTCAATTATACATTTGGATAGAGTTGTGGCATTATAGCTGATGTCAGTTCGTGATGAAAACCCCAAGTATTATTCCTAACCTTAACCAAGAATGTAAATCATAATTTGAATTCTTCACACGGGTTTATAACCCTCATTCAGTCTTAGTTATTACGTTGACACTCTCAGATTCACTCTAGCGTCGTCCATAATTCATAGTCTCATCCTTAACCCTAAACCATGACCCTAATCTTAAACCCTAAACCATACCAACATACCGCCAACACTGAAACTATGTGGTCGAGGCTGAAAGAATTTTCGGGACTTTATCATGTTTCCAGAGGTCGACTACTATGGAGCCACATGGATGAGTTCCTGTATCAGATGCATTATGATTTTAGAACTTCTGAACCTACACCTGACCTTGATAAGTTTTTGATTCATGTGAAAGAACAGTATCCCCTTTAATTTTTGAGTTTTATATAATATATTTTTACTGTGTGCTCACTGTCTTCTGATTGGCTAATATTTCTCAAGGTCATTTAAGATTCGTTCAAAGGTCGTCCATGTTTTTTAGTCTCGCCTTTATTAAGCGCAGTGATCAATACCTTGTTTCTAAAGGTTATTAGATTGTATTTTGTTGAATCAACAAAAGAAGTTGAAGTTGGAAACCAAACTTTGTTCGCAATAAAATAACAGCTTTGCAATCGCATATATAAACTTAAAAGGCGAATTAGAGAAATCCATAGGTTACTTTATATTTCCAAGGGGAGCTTCAATTAATAGATATGGTAACTAAACAACTAATAAGAACAGTCTATACTACTTGTATTTACCTAAGTGATAGGATCAGACTCCATTAAATGCTTACATATATGTAAACAAAGTACCTACAGGTACCTGCAAGTTGTTTTGCGACTTGGTTTACACAAATATAAAGGAATCATTTTGTTCCGTACGAACGAAATTGCAAACGCCGGTGAAATTTCAAATGAACAATAAGGTTTATTACCAGAAAAGAACGGATGAAAGCAGTCGAGATAAACTGTACCTGCTAAAATTCCAGTGGCCTTGGGTTTGAATCCACGTAGCATTGTTTGTTTGAATCTTCCCATTGATGTTTAGGTCTGCAACTGGTCAGTCACTAATTGGTGTATATGCATACTGTGTCTATTACCTCGATATAGTCTTAATTCACAAGCATTGTAAGTAAAGATAGATTCAAACGGTTGTGGATGGAATAGAAGCTTTCGCTTAACGGGCTTCCGTGTCCAGTAACAGTGGATCACCAATACCTCCAGGCAAGAACCTTGGTATATTAACGATAATAGAGGAAAACAGACTTGAGGAAATACTAGAGAGGAGTTACCTAAGTTGTAACTATAGTCTGCAACATGTCTCAGATGGACTACTTTGCACTTTGAAGTGTTGAAGGTAAGTCCGTTGTCGTCTGCCTAACTTTGAAGTCGAGTCAAATCCTCCTGAAGTACTAGTATATCCTTATGGTAACGTATCTCTCCAAAGTTTCACATCATCAGCAAAAAGAAATAAGTCAGATGAAACTTGTTAAGGAAGATCGTTTGTGTATATCAAGAAGAGAAGAGGTCCTAGTATTGAGCCCTGTGGGACTCAGCTCTAGCTTGCTTTTGTGCCTGATCCTGCTGTCGTTTGGCCTATCCGGATGCATATGGATGCCAGCTGTCAACCGAAAATTTGGCACGGAATGTTTCCAGATTTGCAGCCGCCATATGGGAGGAGGGGAAAGTTATCGTCAATAGCCGCTGTCTATAGTCTCCGTCTCTTTTGGCCAGTCGCATCACCTGTTGAATCAGAATGTTTTTGAGTTCTAAGGAATGCTTAATGAATTTCCATTCCCGAATATCAGAGTTTGCTTGAGTTGGGTCCATGTTTTCCGGTACACCCTGCACAATGATATTTCTTCCACGGAAAAACGCCTCGCGATATTCCTTAGGGTTGTTCCGGGTGAGATTTCGTCCAGAATACGGTATGTCAGGCGGTATTCTTACGTTCCCATCGGACTTCAGTAAGTGACTGGCTATCATTTTGTCCTGCATGCTGAGAGGATGTTCGGGGTTGTCAATAAGGTTCATGATTATGACATAGTCGTCACGATCCGCAATTGATTTCACAGGTTTTCCAGGGCGTCTAGGTTTGGTACCTTGTTGTTTGGATGTCGAAGAGCGTTTTCGATTCATGGGCTCAGTGATGACCGGGCGGACTGTCTTGGGGTAGACTGTGCGGCAAAGTCACCTATTGATTTCCGCACGGTACTTGGAATGTTCAGCTTCGGCGGGGGCGCTTGATCATTTTTACTCCTATTGAAGTGTGTCCATCCACCCACAGGGTTTTTGGGAACCACTGTTTCATTCAAGGACTCTCCCCTGGGGGACCCAAGTTTACTGAGTGAGTCGATCACCGTCGATGATTAGATGGTGCTGAGTTTCAGCACATCATCACTAGTGCTTTTACGTGCACCATCGATAGCCGACCTGTCGATATCCCTTTTCTTGTTTACCCTGTGCGTTCCAGTTTTTTCCCCGTCGTGTTACTGTCATTTGCCAAAGTTCTAGAAAACTTGTCTTTCAGACCTGTCAATAAAGTAATGATGGTACCCTGTATAACTACGGTATAGGTGTTGCAGCAAACACATACCCACCTACGATCAAACTTTCTGAGTCTGCTATAGGCTGTTGCTGTTAGATCTGTACACGCTTCGTGGGATCAACCTTTGCAGTTGTCATATTGCATGCCAGATGTAACAGCGAAACGGCAACCAGGTCTTTTGCATGAATTTCTCATGGCTATTGATTTAGACTGTCTTAAAAATACGAGCAGTAAACTTAGGACCGTTAAAAAAAAAACAAAAAAAACTGGCGAATGCGGATAAAAACAGTGACCGATAAACGAAAAGCTAGTCTTTACGTGAAGACTATAAAAAAACCGATTGTGAGCTGAGGCAAAAACACAGTTAAATATTAATTTGAATGAAACAGACAAAAAGTAATCTACCGAACGTATAACTTGGAATAGATTATTTAGATCGGAAATGGTACTTTTATTGCGTAAGAACACAGCAAAAGTTTGAGAAATGTAAATCACGTTAGGACTAAACTTCCTGTTCGAAAAGCGCGCACTAAGGGCTATTTATTATTATCATCTTCTCGTCTCTCCTCTGCGTTCTCATTGTACCGCAACCACACATCAGTGGGCTATTCCCTTGCCTTGTAATATAACCGCTGTTTAGTCCAGCAATCATACTGACGTAAGATGATTGCTTTTAATTAATATGAGAAATACCAACTATTGGAATATTATTAGGAATAGTGCAAACGTGTTAGTGACCTATTATTATTGGAGCCTGGTAAAAACTTCAAACTATACAGTAGGACTAAAAAGTCTGTATAAGATAATTTTCTAGTTAACACATCTCTTTAAGGTGTTAAGTTGTTTATTGATTGGCCTTTCGTTGTTATTGGTGACCACCGAACAATCCCGCCATGTATTTATATCCTAACGAATACAAAAAGTTAAACTATTTGCTCCTACTTTCTATTCCAAGATTGTCTAAATCCGAAGTTTGTGTTATTTCTGAGTGTTTTCTATCTCAAGTGCATTGTGCACGTTTTCTGGATCGAGTTTTAAATTTTCTTTCGTTCTTTTCCGTTGCAGCCCCCTCATGCTCTTCTGCATGCTTTCCCTGTAAAGAAAGTACATTCTGACTAGGCGCGGACTGCCACAACAGATAAGCACATCAGAAATCTAGTTCCATCCATTAAATACTAATGTGCCCGGTTAATGGCATTATTAAGGAGCCAATAATAGTAACAGTCAAAGTTTGTGATGAGGCTAAAGGAGGTAACCTCTCATTTTACAATATGAAATCTGAACTTCGTTGTCGTAAAATGAAACTGTATAGTTGAACAAGATTTCAGATGTGAGCTGGACGTTCTTATGATTGAGATGCCGTACTTCAAAGACTTTTTAATTAAGGATGGTCAGTTTATAAGCGAAGTTGAAATACTTGTTCACTGTGACTTGAAAATATTCGAGTGGCTATTACTTTATGCTAGGAAACATATTGATCCTGATGCGTATAAAGAATGCATTTTGACAACTTCGAATGTCCTTGCATTATTAGTTTCATCAAACTTTCTTAAAATGGAACATTTGGTAGGTTGAACATAAATTTTTAGACAGATAAGGAAAAGACCTCCGAATGTTTAGAATATTTTTGCAAGCATGCTGGAGCTATAATAGCAAGCCCTTTCTCTTTAGATTGTTTAGGCGATAGCTTAGTTGAACGGTAGTAGGAGTAGTAATTAATTAAAATGTATTCTAGCATCGCTCTCGGGTTGAACTTGGAGGAACTGGATAAGATCAAGGATAAAAAGGACAAAATAAAAAGGTAGTTCTATTCTCAACTTGGGGCAAAAAATATCATTTCAGCAAAATCTTTTTCAAAAAAATTGAACATTTGTTTGATCCTCAGTATACTTCTTCATACTGTCCTAACAATGCAGCGTATCTATTTCGGTAAGTTAACTGTGGCTCATGTATATTATTTTTCTTGATTTATATAGTGGTAATTAGGCGGCATAGGTAAAGTAACTAACAGTGGTATAATTTCAGGGTAAATATAAATGTTAGCAGTTCTGTGGGAGCTTTCAGGATGCAAAGTATTTTAGGTAGCTTATTTTTATCCTTACTAGGGTCCTAAAACAGGTCTACATCTTCCTAGAACTGCTAAATCAACATTTATCAGCTTTTCTCATAATGAGTATGTATCGTCTTTCGAAATTAGGGAACTTTATTGCTCCATACGTTTCGGTTATTTGCTTCATTATTAAAGTCAGATGAATTATTTGCATTTTATTTATGTATACCTAGATTTGTGTAGTAGGGGGATAATAAGTAAGAAAAACGCCAATATTCCACTTGCATATGGTTTTGGAATAAAACTTCACAAATATTTCAAAATCTTACTAATGTCGTTGTGATCACTTCTAAAACTGCATTTGTGGTTCACCCACTATAAGAAAGTAAAGTATCCTGTTCCTCAACTACTCATATGACAAATTCACTTCCTGACAAAGTACAGATTTATTTAATAAGTTAGAAAAATGCTCTGGTAAACCTTCCAGAACATTTTTGCTGTATAGAATCGTTGCCTTAATATCTCTAGAAAATTTTATGTATTGTTTTTTTAATTGTAAGTAATACACCTTAATAAAGATCCACCAGTGTTTTAGGTCTTAGTGTCTTATGATGGCCAAATTATTGTCTATTTAGTATTTTCTTGGCGTGTTTTCCCAGTCACCTCATCTGATTCTCTTTTTTTCAACATTTTTACATACTCATTGGATATAATTTCTAACAAGACATTATGTAAACTTGCGTTCGTGTGTATGTATCTAGAAACCTATAGGTTTTCTGGATCACAAGAGATGGAAGTCTTAACATTGAAAATCCATATACAAGTAAAATGCTTATCTATTATGATTAACTAACATAGATAATTCTACTAATTCATTTTGCATCAATTTATTTTAATCCAATCAAAATACCTTTAAAGATGTCAAAAATGTGGTAAATTACTGACGAGGAACATTTCAATTATCATACCTTGTCTTCCAAATCGTTTTATAATTAGTCAAAGTGGCGATATGATACCTGTTCATAACCCTATGGGATCAAGTGAAAACGAATTAATATCAACAGATGAATCATCTCATCAATGTATTGAAGATAATGAATATTCAAAATATTCACATACACCTAAATCATCAATGACATTTTCGAATTTACATTGTCGTTCATTAGTCACATCAAATACTAATGGGCAAACACCAATGACAGTTATTGAAAAACTAACACATTTTTCATGTACAGAACTTTTAATTCAATGGTTTATGGAATCAGGGAATTGGCGTGATGTATTTTGGAAACTGTGGGCTACAATAAATCTTCAAGTTAGTGTATAAGTTGATAACTTCTTTACAGTTAGATTTTATGTTTTGAAAATATAATAAATATTATCGGTTAGTTTAGTTTTTGGAAAATATATCTTGAATAGTTGAATATCAGTGTGAGATTAAAAAGAAAGACATTCTGCAGACTATCTTTCGATACAAAAGGTAGATTAACAGTTTACACTGCAAAACGCTCTAAAGATGGTATTATCATGGTCGTTCATCACCTGGAAAATTAGGGCGTTATCGATGTCTGTTGTGATCTGATACAAGATTCTTAAGCAATGTGCAGCTATAATCTCCGGTAATATTGTGCCTAGAAGCTCTAGGTCTCCACAGGATTATGATACATAAAACATTCGATCAAAATCCAGTGATTTTCATTTTCAACCGAAAACTAGTTATGCGCTTACAAAATACTAGATTGTGAGAGGTCCCGTCGTTCCAATGTGAAGTTATGACTGGTTTAGTTTAGCTATGTCAGTGGTAAGACAACAATTACTACCAATGATGTTGAGGGATGGTCTGTTGGTATCGCAGGACGACTGGAGTTGGAACTAAATCATAGAACGTGAAGCTAATGTTATAGAGATTAATGCATTTGTTGAAAAACTTGAAGCTCCTGAATACTATCCTAAGTGGAGATAAAAAATTCAGAACAAGGATGAAACAGTTGTCCAACGTTCAACAGTGTCTCATCCGACTTTATTTAGTGACGAGGGCTGTTTCATTCAGTCGATTGTTCAACAATGATCCGTAGTGTCATGTAGTGGACCAAAAATTATATTAACTCAGAAATGATAATAAAGTTATTGCATCCAAAAATTAATGTATTAATATATTAAATATAATTTATAAACACAAGGAAAAGTTACGGAACGTTACTTAAATTGTCGGGCCTTGGCGTGTCCGAATTGCATTTGGTATAATAATTCACAATTATAGGTGATTAATAATTTCAGTGAAGATTGTTATAATTGCAGTGGTATATCTAGATGGAGTATATAATGGGAATATGGCTTTGGTCTATAGATGTAGATAATAAATGTTTTAGAGTTCAGTTATCATAACAACAGGCAACTGAGAACAAGAGATGTGTGTGTAACAGTGTATTTATGAGCGTTTATCAGTGTGTCATGCTCTGAGGCATTCAAAACAAAAGAGGAAGTATTCAAGGTCGTGCAATTTTATAAAACTTTTACAGTCATTTGTAATAAATGTACAAATTATGAGAATTAACAAAAGGAATGCAAATAGTAACAAAAACGAATTAAAAAATAAGTTCGTTGTGACTCCCCACATAGCTCCCCCCAGAGTGTTCGGAGGTAACACTATTATGTAACAAAATTGCGAGAAGAATATAACACATGGATGGAAAAATAACAACGAAGGGAACGTAAAAATATGGATATGCAATGACATTTTACAGGAAAAAAGTTTTTGTATCGATAGATGTATATAAATTACAGAATATGACATGCACACTAATGTACAGTTACATGAATGTAGTCGAGCCGAACAAAAAAATGGAAATACGGTCAATAATGATGATACCAGTAATGATAACTATTGATAAGCTCACAAAATAAATTGGACTGTTTATTTCTATTTGGCTATGGAGAATTCACTCGTTTATTATTGTGGCAATTTTAAAAAAGAGTAATAAAACGAGTAAACGTAGAGAAATATAACTAATTGTACACACGTTGTATGGAAAAATAGTAGTTTTTATTAGAAAACTGAATGAATTTAGTAGTGTAATATATATATCAATGATTGTTTGTTTTGATTTGTTATTCGGAAAAATGAATATAATGCTTAGACTTCTTTACAGTTCTGCATGAGCGTGTTAAACGTGTAGGATTACGGCTTGGTTTTTCATCTTCCTCCGATCTCGTAGTAATTAGTGGTGGAGGTTGTTTATCTGTAGTAATGTTTTCTTTGTCTTGATGGTCTTTGTAGAAAGCAGGTTTAATTCTATCTATAGAGATAATTTCCTTCTTTCTATTTCGTTTAATTACCTGATAAACTTCTTTTTACGGTTGCCTCAACGTTATCGAATTAAACGAAGACGAATTTACGCGTTTGCGGGCGTTTGTCTAGCTGTATGCGACTGCTATGCTCACGCGGAAGAATTGCTTTAACTTATTATATTGTTTGAGATAGGTGGCTCGCAAAACGAATTGGATCAGTTGACATTGTTGTGTCTGGGTCGACTGGTTGTCCTGGTAATATTACAGTTGTACCATAAACTAGTTCGGCTGATGTGCAACCAATATTTTCTTTGATAGTTAAACGAATTCCCAGGAGTACAAGTGGTAGTGCGCCTCTCCACTTCGATGTATAAACTTGTGCTATCAGTCCGCTTTTCAGTTGGCGGTGAAATCTCTCAACTAGGCCATTCCCTAGTGGATGGTAAGCTGTTGTTTTTATGTGATTCACTCCCAGAAGTCTGATAGATTCCTGAATTAGGATAGATGGAAATCGGGAACAACGGTCTGTATTAACAATTGATGGGACTCCATAATTCGATAATCAACGATCAAGAAATACCGATGCGACTTTTTCTGCTGATACGTCTTTAAGAGAGCTTGCCATCGCCCATCTCGTGAGCTTGACTCTTTTTTTATACTCTAAAGAAGTGGCTTACACTGAGTCACGAAACGTCAGAAAAGCTAATTTTTCTACTCATTGGAATATTACAAATACATTGTTTATTTATAATTGAAAAAAGTTTATCGTGACTATCTTCACAGTCGCGGTTTAGTTTGAGCACGACCGATCCTTACGGAATCCATCCTGTTGATTTCGAATTTGGGCGCCTACTGAGCCGTTCATCCGGTTTAGCAACACTCTATTGAAAACCTTTCCTGCTACTGACAGTAATATAATGCCTCTGTAGTTTACACATTTGCTCAAATCTCCTTTCTTTGGTATCCTGATGAGGTATCTTTCTTCCCAGTCCTTTGGCGCTTGTTCTTCCCCCTCTATCGTAGTTTCTTCTTTCAGTAGATCCTGTAAGGCTTGGAACTTGTTGTTGAGAGGTGTTTTGAATTGGTTGAGTTTAATAGTATCTCGTAGAAAGTCTGTATTCAACCTTTGTAATACTGTTTGTCTAGTGGTTCAACACTTCTTTAGCTTTAGTTTCATCCTGGCAACCTCCAGCTGGTGTCGATCTGAAGCTATGTCAGCCCCTTTCCTTGTTCTCACATCTTCCACTGACTTAGTGAATATTTTACTTATGCACATATGATCTATATGGTTATCCGTAGTGTAGTCCTGTGAGACCCATGTAGCTTTGTGGTTGCGTTTGTGTGGGAATATTGTGCCGCCTATTACCAAATTGTTGAATGCACATAAATTTGCGAATCTATCACCATTCTTGTTTCGTTCTCCTAGTCATTCCATGTCGTCCCATGATGTCTTCATACCTGGTGTTTCCCATTCCGACTTTGGGGTTTAAGTCTTCCATCAGCATTGTCAGGTCTTTCCATGAGCACTTCACTATGATCGATTGGAGACTATCATATAACTGATCTTTATCGTCGTCATTGCTATCATTAGTGGGTGCAAACATTAGATAATATTCATTGTGATTCCCTCGCTCTTTGCTTTAAAGGATGTTCTGATGATCCTGGATCCATGAGATTCCTATCCTATGAGTGCTTTACGTGCTTCTTTGGACAGCATCAGAGCAATTTTCCGCGTGTGTGGAGCATTCTACTCTTCATGATCCGAGTACAGCAGTATCTCTCCTATACCTAACATTAATTGTCCAGCTCGGGTCCAATTGGTTTTGCTGATTCCGAGAACCGCCAATTTGTATCTCCCGGTCCCTCACATTGTCCGGACGTCCCACGTACCTATAAAAAATGTTGCTGTGGTTGTTAGAAGGGGTGTTGGTCTCGTCACTTTTGGGGAAACTCAGTTTTCATCATGAGGCGTAATAATTCTTCTGAATAAAGATCCTCCAACTTGTAGGACAGAGTTTAAATGGTTTATTCTGGTGAGCGCTTTTTAGCAAGATTGTTTTCTATGGGATAGAGTTGCGGGCCCTCCTTTTTGTGGCCTTTGGACCGTTATTAACCCTAGAAGAGTTACAGGAGGAGTTGAACTTTTGTTTTATTTTAAATAATTGAATAATACTTTACATCTATTTCTTTGTGTTTGTTTATATCAGTTTATCTTTAGTTAAATACCTTCACATATTCTAGTAAATTCTGCCGAATTGTAATGATATATCTATGTATTGTGATTATCCTCATTATTCCGTATATATTCATTCTTTGTAAAAAAAAATTAGTTTTTCCAATTCATATTGTCCTTTTAACACTTCGCTTAACTTCAAACCTTGTATACATTCGTGCTTCCTTGATTCATGTTATTGTTGACAGATTATTTCATTTGTATTTATTTTAAATGTCTAGTTATGCAAACGTTGTGGTCAACAATTTCCTATAATTGAATTAGGAGATGGTTGTCTCTATCACACAATGACACCCATACCTGTTCAATCAAGTCAATTAGTTAATAATATTGTTTCAGTGAAAAACGAACTATCAACTGGTCTAGATAACTGCCAACTTGGTGATGAATATGATGATATTTCCAGTATTAATCGATTTACGTCTGCATTTAAAAAACCAGAAAATATCAAATTTCATTGTATAAATGCTAAACCTCATGAATTATTATCAAAGAAACATTCAGAATCAAATATTTCTAATACTGGCTTATCAAGGTGAGTAATATTTGTATATATAATAAAATATAATTTAAGTCATAAAGTGAGTGTCGACTTTAAAACACTTTGCGACTGAACTGAAATATCTACTACAGAAATCTGGTTTTTGATTACTGAGTTGACTGTAAGAGTACATCAATTGTTTCAACTTCTAAAAAGCACTACTGATGCTGTTCAATTTTTATCAGTCATCAGTATAATTCGGATAAAATAGTGCTCATTTTGCTTAACCCTCCAAAGACATCATGATATCTTTAGAATATCAGTTAACTTTGCGATATAGTAGTGTACACTATGTTTTGGTTCATTTAAACCTACTTACTAATGCCTGTCAACCTTTGTGGAAGAGCGTAGTCCCCCCACCAGCATTCTCTATCTAGCTCTTTCCTGGAAAATCATTTACAGTTCCTTCTAATTGTTATTCATTATTTTGATGTCTTTTGATGCTTCCAATTCTCGGTGCAGTGTGTTCTTTGGCCTTCCTCTTCCTCGTTTTCCTTCAGGATTCCAAGTTAATGCAGTCTGAAATATCGTTGCACTTCGGATAATGTTAAAAATAATTTGACTAGTTGTCACTATTGGATCTTGTAAGATACATCTTGTAAACAACTGATCATGGTTGTACATAATCTAACCTTTTCAAAAAAATTCTCTTTTATATTTCGTATCTTCTGTTTTCGTATTCTGGGTTCAAAAGTGAAACATCTTTAAAGACAAGGAGGTGATTACAAAGTCAGCGTATAAGAGTTCAGTTGACAGACTTATCACCTGAAAATGTTGATTTTATGTCTAGTCGTCGCTCATTGTTGTATCGAAATCGCTTATTACTTCTGCTTGTAAAACGAGGAACCACTGCAGTTCCTACGATACAATGTGCGAACACCAAAACCGGTACAAATGAAGGTTTACTAACCCTAAAACACAGCTACCCTAGTCAAAATTACGTTCATCGTATATTGATTATACACCCATTTTTTTAATAATTAGGATGAAATCACATATACGAAATATACCCAGATTTATAACAGATCAGATGCTGAATTTCATGCTGTGCATAGTTCATGGTAATTTAATATAAGAATATCGTATCTTGAATAGACATGACACTCAAATAAATTAATGTTATACCGAATGAAATATCACACTGGTAATCAAACACAAATACTACACTAAGTAATTATCACAACGAATTATACATAGGGAAGTAATGTTGAACAAAAACTAAAATGAGTAAAAGAGTGTGATTTTTACTTTTTAATCCCATCATATAAATTAACAGCTTGATTCTTACTCATTGATACAACAGTATCCTGCTTACTGCCGGATATGGAGTTCTTACCCTTCAATTTCATGTGTAGTTGTATGTTTGTACAAATTATGAGCTGTATATTAGAACAAAAAAAAACTGCCTAGTGCTTTCTAGTTATAAATGATTTCTCAACTGAAGTCAATTTGTAATGTAAACGTATCTTCTAAGTGGGCTAATATCCACGAATCAGCTAGCTAATGAATTATTTTCGTAAAAGGTTTGGCTTGATACGACTTTAATCAAAATATAAATATTTGCTAAAGTTTACTGACGAGAATCTAAAATACATATATAATTCGTTTTTTTCAGGCATAATAAACCTGATTTTATCTATCCATGTTGTGGATCTGGCTTATCAAGATTCAATTTATTCCCGACTCAAACTGTAAGTTTAAAACCCCAAAGAGTACAACATAATGTTTATTTGGAGAATAATATTTCGCTTATTGAAACATTGAATTAAACTAATTATGTACTGAATTTTTCTCATCGACAAAATGAAAAACTGCATTTAAATATAATTATCGAACAAGTAAACAATGAGTATAAGTGATTTCTGGAGATTGGTGAATTTTATAGCTAGAAGTCGTGACCAGCAGAGTTCAGCAACTTTAGTTGTGAAGCAGCTACCTATCAACGATATTAGAAGATAGCAATATGTTGGTTTTGGTTGAAGATAGAGATGTCAAACATTAGATGCTTATTCAGTGTTCTGAGGGTTAAGTGCTCACAGTGAGATCTGAAGGTTTTGGGTTTGATCCTTGATGTGGTCGTGAATACTCACTGATCAGAAGTCGCATACTAGGACGAAAAAGCTGTTCAGTGCTCTTTGATTTCGAACAGTTGTCTAGCCAAGATCAACTCATGATATAAACCAAATAATCAAAATATAATTCTTAGAAACTTGTCATATTTTAATAACTTTCATCAGTTTATCAATATTGAACTTTATGGCAAGAAATACTGATGTGAGATAAAGCAACGTGGTCAGATATATATTCGTACTGTGTTCTTGTTCTTAATGATAACCGACTAATTGACTGACTTAATTTCGAATGTCAGTTTAATGAAAAACTGAACAATCTTCAGGTCGTTTATGCTAAAAAGAAGACAATAATAAAGAATATTTAAATAAAGATAGAACAAATATTGATGCAGAATAATATGAATTCATTATATTTCGTGGTTTCTCATCAGCTGCTTACAACCAAATATGCATTAGAGTTTTAGCATTAGGGTAATAAATAGAATGGAACAACTGACATAAGGGAATGTAAAGGATTGGAATAACAAAAGTCATCGATGATAACTATATATATATATATATATATATGGGCAAGGAAAGGTCAGAGGTTATTAGGTATTAGAATAAAGGGTAGCATAATAGTTGAGTGGAGTTCAGAGACAGATAAAATCAAAATGTGATTATGTTAGAGGTAGTTGAAAACAATTAGGGTGGGATTACGTAATGATTGAATAATTTATAGACGTAGTTGAAAAAACAATTAGGGTGGGATTACGTAATGATTGAATAATTTATAGACGTAGTTGAAAACAATTAGGGTGGGTTACGTAATAATTGAATAAGATTTGGATAGTTCATATAATTAGGAGTGACAAATGAGCGGAAATGTGTGAGAGAATGAGTGGTTTAAGAATTGGGCTCTCCGGTTTGCTGAGGCGATCGCGATAAAAAAACTCAAACCGGACCTATGTATTCAAAAAGAGACAGTGATAAACTTATTACTACCTTGGTAACCCATTTTTTGTTTTGTTTCAGTTTTTTTTTTTTTTTTTTTTTTATTAGTTCAATTTTGGTTAATATTCTGTTGTTTTTTTTTATACCCAATTCTTAAACCACTCATTCTCTCACACATTTCCGCTCATTTGTCACTCCTAATTATATGAACTATCCAAATCTTATTCAATTATTACGTAACCCACCCTAATTGTTTTCAACTACGTCTATAAATTATTCAATCATTACGTAATCCCACCCTAATTGTTTTTTCAACTACGTCTATAAATTATTCAATCATTACGTAATCCCACCCTAATTGTTTTCAACTACCTCTAACATAATCACATTTTGATTTTATCTGTCTCTGAACTCCACTCAACTATTATGCTACCCTTTATTCTAATACCTAATAACCTCTGACCTTTCCTTGCCCATATATATATATATATATATATAGTTATCATCGATGACTTTTGTTATTCCAATCCTTTACATTCCCTTATGTCAGTTGTTCCATTCTATTTATTACCCTAATGCTAAAACTCTAATGCATATTTGGTTGTAAGCAGCTGATGAGAAACCACGAAATATAATGAATTCATATTATTCTGCATCAATATTTGTTCTATCTTTATTTAAATTCATAAAGGGAACTAACTGCATGAAATAAAGAATATTGGCGCGAGCAATCGTTTCCACCAAATTCTTCATCTAGACTCTACCGTGATAATTCCAAAATTATTATGTTACAGTCAACAAAGTATTAAAGTTGATAATATTATTAGCGCAATACATTTCGAACAATTTGATCACACATATACTTGTTAAGAACATTTATATATAAAAATAAAAGGTCAACTAGACTGGAAATGGGGCATATGAGTAGACAGGGATAATAATAATAATAATAATAATAATAATAATAATAATAACGTGAAAACAATTTACTCTCACCTTGAACCTACCCTGGTTTATTATTTTTATCAGTGTTATTATCCTTGTCTACTCTTGCCCCCCATTTCCAGTCTACTTGACCTTTTATTTTTATATATAAATGTTCTTAACAAGTATGTGTGTGATCAGATTGTTCGAAATGTATCGCTTTAATAATATCATCACATTGTTCTGATAAACGTCGCCTTCCTAGTACACTATCGAAATTTATCAAAGGGACTCATTGCTTTAAGAAAGAATTATTTACCTTAATTAAGGTGATCATAAGTTCTAATCAACTCCGCCTGTAGCTCTTCTAGAGTTACTGCCGGTCCCAAGCCCGGGTAAAGGAGGAGGGTTGGGCATGGGGTTAGCGACCCCATCCCGTAGAAAAGCTAACTCGCTAAAAAACGCTAACCAGAAAAAATAATTCAAACCATTTAAACTCTGCCCTGGTAGTTGAAGGAATAATGACGTCTCATGATGAAAGCCGAAATTCTTCGGAAGTCACGAGACCGATGCACCTTCTAACAACCAGAGCAACACTCTTTATAGGTACATGGAACGTCCGGACAATGTGGGAGACAGGAAAGACCAGCCAAATAGCAGTGGAAATGAAGAGATACAACTTGGCAGTACTCGGAATCAGCGAAACCCATTGGACACAAACTGGACAACAAAGGCTAGGTACAGGAGAGATGCTGCTGTACTCCGGTCACGAAGGGGAAAATGCTCCACACACTCAGGGAGTTGCTCTAATGCTGTCCGAAGAAGCACGAAATGCACTTGTGGGATGGGAATCTCATGGACCCAGGATAATCAAAGCATCATTCAGAACAAAGAAGCAAGGGATCACAATGAACGTTATCCAATGTTATGCACCCACCAATGATAGCAAGGACGATGATAAAGATCAGTTCTATGAAAGGCTGCAATCAATTGTAGCAAAGTGCTCACGAAAGGACCTCACCATCCTGATGGGAGATCTAAATGCTAAAGTTGGAGTGGACAACACAGGATATGAAGATATAATCGGACGACATGGACTAGGAGAAAGAAATGAAAATGGGGAGAGACTTGCAAACCTATGTGCATTCAACAAATTGGTTATAGGCGGCACAATATTCCCACACAAACGCATACACAAAGCTACATGGATCTCACCGGACCACACCACAGAGAACCAGATTGATCACATCTGTATCAACAAAAAATTCCGAAGATCAATGGAAGATGTGAGAACCCGGAGAGGAGCTGACAAAGCTTCAGATCACCACCTGGTTGTGGCCAAGATGAGACTGAAGCTAAAGAAAGACTGGACAACTGGACAAACAGCACTACAAAGGTTTAATGCAACCTTCCTTCGAGATGCTGACAAGCTCCATGAATTCAAGATAACTCTCAACAACAGGTTCCAAGCTCTACAGGATCTACTGAAAGAACAAGAAACTACTTTGGAGGACAACTGGAAAGGGATAAAAGAAGCACTAACTTCAACGTGTCAGGAGGTTCTTGGTCCTAAGAAACATCATCACAAGGAATGGATCTCTCTGGGAACCCTGGACAAAATTCAAGAAAGGAAGAACAAGAAACTAGCAATTAACAACAGCCGAACACGAGCAGAGAAAGTCAAAGCACAAGCAGACTACGCAGAAGCAAACAAGCAAGTGAAGAAAAGCATTAAAGCCGACAAGCAGAAATACATGGGAGAACTAGCAACGACGGCGGAAAAAGCTGCAAGAGAAGGGAATATGAAACAACTATATGATACAACGAAGAAATTGGCAGGGAGATATAGCAAACCAGAGAGACCAGTCAAGGACAAAGAAGGAAAGACAATCACTGAGATTCAAGAACAGAGGAAAAGATGGGCAGAGTCTTTCGAGGAACTGCTGAAACAGACCAGCCCCATTGAATCCACCGAACATCGAAGCAGCCCACACTGACCTTCAAATAGATGTCACTCCACCAACGATCGATGATGTCAAGATGGCCATCAGATAAATCAAAAGTGGGAAGGCGGCAGGACCTGACAATATACCAGCAGAAGCACTGAAGTCAGACATTGAAATAACTGCAAACATGCTTCACCTTCTATTCAAAAAGATTTGGGAAGAGGAACAAGTGCCAACGGACTGGAAAGAAGGATATCTCATCAAGATACCAAAGAAAGGAGATCTGAGCCTATGTGAGAACTACAGAGGTATCAGTTTGTTATCAGTACCAGGAAAAGTTTTCAACAGAGTGCTGCTGAATCGGATGAAAGACGCAGTAGACGCCGAACTAAGGGATCATCAGGCTGGATTCCGTAAGGATCGGTCGTGCACAGACCAGATTGCGACACTACGGATCATCGTTGAACAATCAGTTGAGTGGAACTCATCATTATACGTCAACTTTATTGACTATGAAAAGGCGTTTGACAGCGTGGACAGGAGAACATTATGGAAACTTCTTCGACACTATGGAGTTCCTCAGAAGATCGTCAACATTATCCAAAACTCATACGATGGATTACAGTGCAAAGTGGTGCATGGAGGACAGCTGACAGATGCATTTCCAGTAAGGACCGGAGTCAGACATGGCTGTCTACTCTCCCCATTTCTCTTCCTTCTAGTGATTGACTGGATTATGAAGAATTCGACATCTGGAGGGAAATACGGAATACAATGGACAGCTCAGAATCAATTAGATGATTTGGACTTCGCAGATGAATTAGCCCTCCTCTCTCATACACACGACCAAATGCAGATGATGACAGCAAATGTAGCAGCAGCCTCCGCATCGATAGGTCTCCACATTCACAAAGGAAAAAGCAAGATTCTCAAATGCAACACGGAGAACATCAACCCAATCACACTTGACGGCGAAACTCTGGAAGAGTTGGAAACATTCAAGTACCTGGGGAGCATCGTTGATAAACAAGGAGGATCGGATGCAGATGTAAAGGCGAGGATTGGCAAAGCAAGGGCAGCATTTCTACAATTGAAGAACATATGGAACTCAAAACAACTCTCAACTAATTTCAAGGTCAGAATCTTTAACACGAACGTCAAGACAGTCCTACTGTATGGAGCTGAAACGTGGAGAACTACTACGACCATCATCAGGAGGGTACAAGTATTTCTAAACAGTTGTCTACGCAAAATACTCAACATCCATTGGCCGGATACTATCAGCAACAGCGTTTTATGGGAGAGGACAAACCAGCTTCCAGCTGAAGAGGAAATTAGGAAAAGACGTTGGAAGTGGATCGGACATACATTAAGGAAATCACCAATGTGCATCACGACTCAATCCCTAACTTGGAATCCGGAAGGGAAGCGGAAAAGAGGAAGGCCAAAGAACACACTACGCCGGGAAGTAGAAGCAGATATAAAAAGGATGAATAGTAACTGGAAAGAACTGGAAAGGAAGGCTCAGGACAGAGTTGGATGGAGAATGCTGGTGAGCGGCCTATGCTCCTCGACGAGGGGTAACAGGCGTAAGTAAGTAGTAAGTAAGTAATAAGTTCTAATCAATAAGCTACAATCATCATACGATGAAGTAATTATTGAAAACGATACTACTATTTGTTAGTAATAAATAATAAGTAAATAAAATATACAAAAATCCTTATTTTGGAGGTGTTAACAATAAATAAAGTTTAATGATTTCATGCCTAAACTCTCTACATGATTGTAGGTTCCTATAGCAAGATATAATTAAGATGTCGATTATCGTTTTGATGAAACATCTGGGCAAATGATAAATTAACTCAATTAATCCGGTTTTCGATTTGTTTTTGTTTTATATTTTGTTTGTTGATAATGAATGAAATATTTCTTCAGGTAATTACTATTATATTGTTGTTTAAAAAAAGAAGTCTACAACAAATCGGAACTTATACATATTGTTACGATGAGACAAATTCCATCTTCATCATCATTATCAACTCGCTGAAGACATTGGTGAATGGTTGCTCAACTTCGTGGATTGGTTGAAGTTAGACATTAACACCATTGGATACCAGCTCAGTGGTCTAGTGGTTAAGTGCTCGCGCGCGAGACTGATGGGTCCTGAGTTCGAATCTCGTGAGGCGGGATCGTGGATTCGCACTGCTGAGGAGTCCCACAATATGACTTAACGACTGTCCAGTGCTTCCAGGTTTTCCATGGTGGTCTAGCTTCAGTTGACTCATGATTTCAACTATATAAAGTTTCATCTTGACATAAAAAGTAATTGAATAGTTAATGACCATCATCGAAAAATACACAATATGAAACGTTGTTCATTAGGTTAATTTACTAATGATTGTACTAAATAGAAACCTGCAAAATTAGAAAAAAATATTACTGTTAGCAGATATCAAAATAATTTTGATGAAAATTAAAAATCTGGTCGAAAAAACTACCAATTGAATAAGGATTCATTATATAATTTAACCGCAATTAAAATAATCCATTTTGCCATTGCATAAAAGTAAAGATAACTTAGTGAAGAAAATTTTCTCCTGGATGAAATCATTTACTTAAGCTTTACATTCGTATTTATAGTTGTTTGATAAATATCTAAGCTTATAGAAAGATAAAAGAGATGACATCATAAAGTGGCTCGAGATTCCAAATCTCAAATTAGGTTGCGTAATAATTAGGGGACTAGAGAAGAATAGAAGAATGAAAATAATTAATGAGTCAGAATTATGAAAGATTATTGCTCGCTTGACAGATATGAAGAAAAGTTAGAAATAATCATGAAGAGTTGTGAAAGGATTATAATAACGGATTACTGTTTAGAATTTCAAAACATTAGTAATGAAAATAAAACAAGACTGGAACATGTTATAGAAGAGAATTAGGAGCAAGGAGAAATGAGAAGTTTTTGTACTTAGAGTTTGGGCTTGAACTGGTGGATCGTCCACGCCTACGTAGTGCATAAATCTTTTATTCACCCCTCATTAGATCCATTTTCTTTGATAATGTAGATTATGTTGAAGGGAGACTCTTTTGGAGAGACGTGTCCAGAGTTGATTTGGTCCT
The DNA here is from genome assembly GCA_944470415.2 of Schistosoma rodhaini. Taxonomy (NCBI): domain Eukaryota; kingdom Metazoa; phylum Platyhelminthes; class Trematoda; order Strigeidida; family Schistosomatidae; genus Schistosoma; species Schistosoma rodhaini. The sequence goes on along the minus strand of OX104039.1, from coordinate 11,580,136 downwards.
TCTGTATTGAACTGGTGACTGTTTTGCATTCGCTTTTGAAAGCTACTCCGGATAATATTCTGAGATGCGTTTGGAAAGTGATTGCACAGTGAGGCCATTGTAACCTGCCTCACAACAGCATGTGAATTTATAGATGCGCATCGATGTGGCCCAAAGAAGTAATTTATTCTTGGTACATCCATGGATGATAGGATGGCTTGAGAAAACAATACAAAGCTTTTCTGAATGGGCTTTATTCAGCTTTTGAATTTTTGGCAGCCGTATCTCCTTTTAATTCGACATTCATAAAAAGTTTTTATGGAACTGTCGGTGCTTTCTCAGGATGTTGTCTTGGCGTCAAGTTACCATCGACAATGATGCAATCTTTTCTATATTTCTATGGATATATATTTACCAAACAACTTTGCATACGAATATACAGATTAAGTAAATGATTTCGTCGAAAAGAAAATTTACTTCGCTGGATTCTCCTCATTTTTATTTCAGTATAATTTTCATCACGTATTAAAATAAGCTAAAACGGAATTGTCTTTCCGATAATTTAAATGGGATTGAACCTAATTTATCTAGGTCAATCAATAAGCATTATAAGTTTAAGTAACTGTTTTAAAATCTACTAACCCAAATTTTTAACTTCAGTCAATTTAGGATATTGAAATATCCCCAAATAATTTTATCGATAAGGTACGCTCTCATCCTCACCTTAGTTGGATGGCATTAAAATTGATTAGTTCATAAAGATCATGATATGAGCTTAAAAAGGTCACATAGTGTCACAAGGCCACAGGTAGCTGTATGATGTTTGGGTGGGATATTATGAGCAAGTGAAATATTCACTTAGTCCAGGAGACTGTCTACATACCTCGGTCTAGATTATTCCAGTATTATATATATATATTACTTGTTTACATATTTATTCGCTGTCTGAAAATATCACTTCCCATTGCTCTCTTAGTCTTTTCACCATGCAATAATAGTAGAATTTAGACGTTAAGGAGCTTGGATTATTTACTGAATTGAACAAGATTATATAATATGATCTTTAAATCACTTAACTGGTATACACTAAGCAATTGTAGAAAGCTAAAATGTATACTGGATACTAAGATAAAGTTATAAATCCTTAATTTCAAAAAAAAAAAAGAAAAATATTTCTATCGTACCTCACGTCAAAATCGTAACTAAATCTAACGATGTTTAGACACGTAACCAATCTAATCTTTAGTAAAAATATACAGTCTAATACAAATCATTATTACACTTTGAAAAATTTATCATTTTAAAATTTTATATACAGGGATGTCACAGAGGTGAACATATTTTGAATGAAGATAGTTCAGATCCTGTAACAAAATTATGTATACAACATCGTAAAATGATTATGTCATGGTCTACTAAACGATCATTTAATCAAAATAAGTAAGGATAATTTTTATATATTTTTTTTCTTGAAAGAAAACTATAGGTCAATAACCAATTTCATCTGTGAATGTTCAGTTGAAAATCTTGGCAAATTTATCAGATAGTTGTATAGTTGATACGCATCAATTTATTTTTACTTATTCATAATTGAGGTATCAAAAAGTATGTCAAATGTTCTAGTTTTGTGAAAACATAAAAGACGGCATGGATAGTGGCTAGCAGTGGAATCCAGGACGCGTGTTTCGTCCTATTTGGGACTCGTCAGCTGGATCTACCTGCATCACATAGTTGATGTTCACTCTGAGACTCGAACCCATCAACTCTGTGATGCAGGTACATCCAGCTGACGAGTCCCAAATAGGACGAAACGCGCGTCCTGGATTCCACTGCTAGCTACTATCCATCTTTGCTCATAAAACATCTGACTTCAGGCAATATCGAGGCAATACGCACAGTATGCACATATGTTAATAAGAGACTGATCAATTGCAGTCCTAAATAACAATGGGAAGTGTTATAACGTGTGAGTGCGTACGTACCCTGTTTAATATATGGACGTTATAAGACCGCCAATTAGAGAGCTGTGAATTATCTATCAGAGCAATGATACACGAAAAACCATATGAGCAGTCTTGAGCACTTATCAGTCCTGTTATCTGCCTAGCCCAGTCAGTTAAGTCCAAAACACCAATAACAGCCTCTGTAATATGAATCATTATTCTCAAACATACTGGGTTTATATGCAAAACAAACTGACCACATCGTACCATAAAATATAAAATAACATTTGTACAAGATTTGGTCAAATGTGGCTGTGAATAGGGGGAACGGTAATTAATGGACTAGAGATAACTCAATAATGGTAAATCGTATAATAATAGTCTATAAGTCAAAATAAAGCTTATAATAAGAGGAACATGAATATGAATAGTTTAGTTACTTAGCAATTATACAATAAGAAATTTGCATATCACATTGGTCCATAAATGGTCCTAAAAGTTACCATTCATAATTCTCCACGGGACACAACAGGAAGATACAAGTAAACAACATTAAGTGAATATAAAAGACGGCAGTTTAACATAATAATTATAAAATGTTAATTACTAAAATAGATACAGTTTAACTAAAAATACTACAATGTTAAATTTTATCCCTTTTAAAATGAGCATCTTACTGTATTTTCAAAAGAAAAAGTAGAGAATTAAAACACTTTGCTAATGAGCTATGTTTGATAACTTCTTGAGTCACATGATCTAAAGATTCCAGGTATTCTAATAGAGGCTATTCCAATACAACTACTCTTTAGTCTGCAGCTTAATATCATAAGTTGATCGATTCTACTTTTCTTACTCAATTCTAGTATTAGCTAAGTGTATACTTATTCTAGAATCCGCTGAAATGTTATGCATAGTATACATCTAAACTATATTTTTCTAAATATAATGTAATATGCTGAATAGTTTTCTGCATTATGCTTAAATACTGAGTTTGTGATGATATCGATAATGCTAACAGGTTTATATCATTATTTACTAACCAACTTTAGATGACCCCTATAAATAAGATTATTTTCCTTACTTAAAACTTGAGCATTTATCAAAGTCTACAATAAAGATTTCAAAAATAAGTGAGATGAATCATATATCACCTATTTCTGATGTATAGTCCACAAAAATAACTAAATGTATAACTAACTAAATGTATTAAATAGATGCTTAAAGATTTTAAAACAATTAGTCACTTTGATAAATTTCGATAATGCAATGAGAAGACGAAGTTTTCACTGATGAAATCATGAGTTAACTGAAGCTAGACCACCATCGAAAACCTGGAAGCATTGGACGGCCGTTTCGTCCTATTTTGGGACTCCTCAGCAGTGCGCATCCACTATCCCGCCTCACGAGATTCGAATCCAGGACCTACCAGTCTCGAGCCGGAGCCCTTAACCGATAGACCACTGAGCCGGCATCCAGGTTTTCGATGGTGGTCTAGCTTCAATTGACTCATGATTTCATCAGCGAAAATATTAAATTCTCCACAAGACGAAGTTTATCAGTTTTATGTGATATATTAGCGCAATACATTCCGAACAATCTGATCACACATATACTTGTTATGACATTTTCATATTAAAATTAAAAGGTCAACTAGATAGGTTAAAGGTAAGTCGTAACAATGAAAGAAAATAAATAAAGTTTACAGAAAGAACTTGATAACCACTCTGGATAATAAATCGATATTACCAGTTTAGGTTAAGGGTAAGAACAAATTGTTTTTGAACACATAAAGGGGGTTTCAATTTCCGTATAGCCAAGACTTCAATAAACGTCCTTGCAGGCTTTTATACAACACTACAAACGCTGATTTGATGTCAACCTTATGACCAGTTTCAACCAAACGTTTCGCAATGGAGGAAGATGTTTGTCTATCCTGTGATCTTATTTGACCATTGGAATTCATTTGGTTTTGCAGCCATTTAGGTATGTGTTCCACCACCCTTATTTGCAGATCACGATTGCTCCTCCTTATGTACGTGTTCCGCACATACATGTAAAGATTGTTAGCTACTATTTTAAACTAAAAACCATCAACATTCATTAGAGCTTGTTACTGGTGTTTCCTTCTGATGTTCATCAAAGCATAACAGTAAATGCGCATAATATTTTTTATCTGTGTTGTGTGAATCCAGCGATTTTCAATTTTACTCATTTTGTCTTATAGGGTAATCTTAATTTAATATTATCAATGAGTTACCACTTCATTGGGGGGGAATAATTGTTAAGTAATTGAAGTATTATTTTTTAACTGTTATCATTTCAGGTTCGAAGTATATCTCAATTACCTTGGTTTTACTAGCCACTTAGTACCACCAGTCCTTAAATATGAGCTTGGTTCATAGTTAAGTAGATATACATACTCGCACTTGGTAAATCATTCATATCTACTGCCTTATTTTCAATAGAATTGACTCCGTATGTGGTGTGGTTTACTTATATCCATATGAGTAGTATATAATGATGGTCAGACATAGAAAGTATTTTGGCAGAAGACCGATAAGGAAAGAACTGAAATGAGGCGCAATCGGTAGGAAAATACATAAACAATGAAATTAGAGAAGATGGATTGATATTTACAGAAGAAACAGTGAAGATTGAGACAATTGATTGTTATTTTGCAAATTTACTGTTGGCTAATGTGGTTATCAGATCTCCGTAAGATAGTTTGTAATTTGTGCCTTAATACATTCGATTGTTCCCAGTCGTATTTTGTTCGCTACACGTATGCCATAATTCCTCATATGAACTTTCAAAAAATCTACACAGAAACTAATCAATTTACTTTAATTAATTATCAGATCAGAAAATTTAAGAACATTTCACAAATATTTAATTTATTATTCTTTTTTTTCTATTTTGTTCTTAGCGACATTAGTTCATCTGATTCTATGATTAATAATGGACCTTCACACAATCATAAAATTGATTTAAATCAAATTATTTGTAATAAAGAACTTGTTTATAAAGCTCCAGCATTTACACTTTTAGCCTGTTTGAATAAACAACCTGATAAATATGATAAACCAGAAATTTCAAATGTAAGTCATCTACTGAATAATATTTATTCATTTCACGTAAATAATTTCAAAGGATCATTTATTTTCGCTAGCGACGATCGATAGTGACATCGTTTAGAAGCAGTCACAGTGACCTAAATATATGTACTGTCTATAATAATCTAGATCACGAGTTCCAGTATTCCTTCATACATTCATACATACATATAGTTAGGATAGGTTATATGAAGACAGATTAATTATAAGCCAGTTTACACTATAAAATTACATTGACTACAAACAAATGATAAAAACCTGAGAGGTATTAAAATAGCTGCTTGATCCTGTTACAATTAAATAGTTCATGCTTTTTTTGACTTATCGGTTGATACCAGAGTATGGAAATATTTACATAAACACATTATGATTTTCATCGTTAACAGATATCAGTTAGAAAGTCATTGGCAACCTGAGAGAACTGAAAGACTAACTCAAAACAGTTTGAGACTTTCCATCAATTACAACTTATTAGGGATTTGAGGATGGTATACCAAGATATAACTTCAGAGGCCAATGAAAGCATAAATATTAAGAAATTAAAGTCATCCAATTGAAATTAAACATTGATAACATAGTTCAAAAAGATAAAATTTAGTGATATTAGTGAAGGAATACTGGAATTCGTGATCTATATGACAGCAAAAAGAGAATACATCTGGGTCATTGTAACCGATTCTGATCTATGTGTCTCTATGCCATCAACTAGTTATCACGGTTATCCCGTGGTTATCTGAACTCATACATATAACTCAGTCGAGCAGTCAGTGACTTCATGGAACAGGGCCATGTTTTTATTTATCCATCCATAACATTTTTACAACTTACTTCTAATACAACTATTATTATAGCTCGTAGTAAGTGGTGTTGGAGTATATCTTATGCATGCTTCGACCACCTCAGTCTACGAAAATTTGCAAACTCATTATTCGATTTGCCATTTCGACTTAATATCCTATGTCTAAACTAACCATTGATCACTCGGTTGTTTGACGATACACGAATGGTTTGAAGGCATCAATGATTATGTGCATGCGTTTATTCAATCCAGCAAATCACCGGTGATATCATTTAAAAGGTTGAAACTAAGCTTTGTTGAATTAAATTGCTTATTTCATTTGTACTGGCTTTTACGGTTGTTATAATAATATATTCTGTAAAGTTTGTGTAATTTTCACAGTAATAATTTGTTTAATAAACCATAGTTACTGATTCGTGTAAGATTTAATTATTGAAATCTCACAATTTTACACCTCATCGACTGACTGAGAGAAATTTAACCGTGGTCAATAGAATGATGTATTGATAAGAAACGGATTGCACTGAACAACGCAAACTATCAACAATTATCCATATAGTAAGCAGAGATGGATAGTGGCTAGCAGTGGAATCCAGGACGCGCGTTTAGTCCTATTTGGGACTCGTCAGCTGGATCCAAACAAACAATACTAAGTGAATTCAAACTTCACCCCATCGCACAAGCAAGTGGCTATCAGGACTCAGTGGCCGAGTGGATAACGCGATGGCGTTTGAAGCGAGGGTACTGGGTTCGAGTCCCAGAGTGAACATCAACTCTGAGATGCAGGTAGATCCAGCTGACGAGTCCCAAATAGGACGAAACGCGCGTCATGGATTCCACTGCTAGCCACTATCCATCTCTGCTTACCATGCTTGTGAATTAAGGTATATCGAGGCAATACGCACAGTATGCACATATGCCAATTAGAGACTGACCAGTTGCAGTCCTAAACACATCGATGGGAAGATCCAAACAAACAATACTAAGTGAATTCAATTATCCATATAGTTGAGATCATGAGTCAGTTGAACCTAGACCACCATGGAAAACCTTGAAGCACAACAATTATACTTATATTCTTCAATATTTTATGTGGATATCAAAAGATATAGTCTGATATCTGACTGGCGTGAATTAATATTTAATAAAAATATATTTATTACTTAAAAATATTTATAATCGACCAAAAATACGATAAGTTTATGGATACATAATTTACGTTGTTTTCACAAGAGAATTATTTAGACGATACAATAGAATAATTTCGAACCAATCCATGCTTTAATTGATAATTATTTAATTGAACCTTTAGGCTAAAGCAGTATGTCTAATATCATTTTTTAAGGTTGAAATCACGAGTTGATCTAATCTAGACAACCATTGGAAACCTAGAAGAACTGGATAACGGTTTCGCCAATAGTATGGGACTCCTCAGTTGCAAATATTCACAACTCCGCACGCGTGACTCGAGCCCAGTAACTTCAGTCTCGCACATAAATGCTTAACATCTAGGCCACTGAGTTGGCATCCAGCGGTGTTAATGTCTAACTTCAACCAATCCATGATATTGCTCAACCCTTAATCTACTGCTTCAGGTGGATGCCTGTCGCACACCCAACACAGATTGGATCCCATACTAAGACGAAACGGATGTCCAGGGATTTCAGGTTTCCGATGGTGGCCTAGCTTGGATCAACTCGTGATTTCGACTGTGAAAATAGTACAATCTCCATAAATTCCCACACTGATAATGCCGTTTTATCAGAGTGATTCTTAACAAACTTAACGGAGTTATTTTACAAAATCGGTAATTACTTACTGAAAGTGGCTTATTATTCTTATTCTTATTATGATTCCACTTATTCATTAGTTACCGTTTGTTTTGTAATTATTTAACTGTCTTTGTTTGTATGCTTTTTTCAAAATTTCAAATACACAAATTTACACATAAAATTGTTTCATTCAATTCATTAATATATAGTTGTTTAAAGCGACAATAAATAGTCAACCTGTAGAACCAATATTTGAGACTAAATATGAAGATCAACTAGTTCAGATTAACCATTCAAAAGATGATGACAATACAGTCAATAGTTTAACACCAATAATTCATTCCAAAGGGTTATTATCATCAACACTGGATGAACGTGTATGGGACACGGGAAAATGTAATCGAATTAATCAAGATAATCAACGTCAAGAAGGTTAGTTCATTTTGATTTTAAAAATCTTTTGTTGAATTTGATAAAAGCTGATTTATGGAGGGTATAAATTTGTCAGATTAGCTGTCAACTAAGTAGGTCAGTGGTACCATCTCTGACTGTAACACCAACTAATTTAACAGATGTAGACCAAACTATCAGTCGGCTTTCAAAATATCAAAAATTCATCTATTGTAAATTGAAACAGCATACATAGGTGATAAATAATGTTTCCAATTAGATTCACATTATGCTTTACGGTAACATACGGTGATATGTAGATTTAAAAATAAAATTATTAAACCAATCAAGGCAGTTTATAAGGTAGTAATAACAACAAAATAGATTAAAAGACTAAACATAATTATTAAAACGTAAACATTGATATTGTGATGATGGGTGATCATTTTAACAAGGGCTTGAGTCGAGGTTTTATGAGAGGAAGTAGGTTAAACACTTGGAAAATACGGACATTAAAACGACATTTATCACAAATCACGAAAACAACCTAACAAGAAGTTTTTAAATAATTTGACCTAGGAGTGTATTCAGATAACGGATGAAGAATAAACTCGGAAAAGGTATGGAAAATAACAATAACTAAAATGTTTGAAAGCGTGAGTCAATTGAAGCTAGATCACCATCGAAAACCTAGAAGCCCTGAACGGCCGTTTCGTCCTATTGTGGGACTCCTCAGCAGTGCGCATCCACGACCTCGCTTCACGAGATTCGAACCCAGGACCTACCGGTTTCGCTGCAAAGCACTTAACCGATAGACCACTAAGCCGGCATCCGATGGTGTTAATGTCTAACTCCAACCAATCCACGAAGTTGAGCAACTATTCACCAATTACCTTCAGCGAGTTTCTATCTCACAACAGACGTGGTTCCACAAAAACCGCTTCTCATAAGTAAAATGGTTTGTTAAGCTTCATTGGACCAAGGAAGAGAAAAAGTGTGTTATAAATTTCATATAAGTACCAAGACTGGGTTGTTCTATGGTAATGCTATACCTTAGAGTCAAACGTAATGATGAAAAAGCCCATGTATTTCAGGAACAGCTAGAGAAGGAGCTAGTGAACCGTGAGAATGACATCCACCTCGAGGGAACTTAGTATGATATCCAAAGTGCTGTGGAAACAACAGTGACATCTACTAGTGAATTAAACTAAATGGTTATGAAAGGTCGGTGGATTTCATCAGCGTCTACAGAACTAGTAGATGTTTGGAAATTCATCCCATTCTAGCTCAGAACACGATGAGGAGCGGAGGCAACTTGAATGTAGGCTGGTGGAAAGCCTACGTAATGATCGTGAGGAGTGGTAGGTAGCGATAGCAAAAGAGATAGAAAAGGCAAAAGCGATGGGTAACAATAAACAACTGTTCAGACTCATTAAGGAAACAGGTGTTAAAAATCCGGTTGTTAGTGACACTATTTCGGAAAAGGCAGGACGATTATTCACTCTCAGTTCAGGAGGTTGGATCGATGGGCAGAGAAATTTAAGGAAAAGTTAAACTGGCCTTGAGCCAGACTCAAATTATCCACTATTCTCAAACAACCTGAATGGAAAACTGATGTAAGTCCTCCAACTCATACTGAGGTTGAAAAGACTAAGTAATTTAGAGTGAGAGAGGGCATCATGGCCTGATGGACTAACCCCTGAGATTGTTAAGGACAGTGGTCCAGTGTTAGCAGTTAGATTAACCGAAATCTTATCTGAAATCTTGGAACTAGACGTATTCTCATCAGACTAATCTTGATCGCTGATCGTTCGAGTTTATAAGAATATGACTAAAGACAAAAATCCTCTCGTGGCAATCACAGAAAAATCAACTTAACCAATATAGTGTCTAAAATATTTATCTCAATAATACTTCGACGTCTATCTAGATCTTGTGAAGAGCGAATCAGAGAAAAATAAGCTGCTTTCAGACCTAGACGCAGATATATGGACCAAATATTCATCTCTCGATAGGTTCTGAAGCAAAGACATAACTTTCGATGTCCGACTATTGCTGTATTTCCTAACCTTAAGGCGGCGTTCCACTCTATTGATTGTGAGGTTTTGTGGAAGTTTGTGATTCAAAGGCATACAAAACAAGTACACTAACCTCGTACAGGCTCTCTACTCGAACACTACTGGTCGAGTCACAGCTTATGCAAAACTGTCATCTGAATCGCTCACTTCAAGTAGCATTCGTCAGGGTTATCCGCTTTCCCCATTTGTATTCAACTTTGTTATAGACATACTTCCACAGATACCACTTTCATCGTCTGACTTTTCAGGGAACGATCTTTTACCAGGAGATTCACTTGTTCACTTACAATGCGCGGATCATATATTTCTGTCTGGTGAAGGCACTGGCAAAGTTTAGTCTTCTGACCACTTTAAGCAACAATGCAAGCATGTATGGGTTGAGGTTGTCTCCCTCCAAATGCAAAATATCACCTCACGATTGACTTGCGTCAATGCCCGAATTGGTGACAGGGAGTGAAGTAGTTAAACACGTCAACGGCCCCAATTATTTTTGGAGTTTCATCAGTCCTGACTGTCTAGTGTCTGACGGAATCTCTACACAGATTTAGAAGGACCGACTGGCTTTTGCCAACTTGTCACTTGTCGTGTAGGCGAGATATTCGTCTTCTAACCAAAAAGAGAGTCTAATGCGTAGCAGTTAGCTCCATTCTACTTTATGGATGTAACACATGACCATTACAAATAGAAGACATTTGTAGGTTACTGGTAGTCCATCATAGGCATCTATGAAGCATTTCTCGTGTGTTTTGGGACCACAAAGTAAGCAATTTCTAGGACAGAAACAGGTCACTAGATATAAATGGTAAATCGATTGATGTAGTAAAGAACCTTCATCAACTGAGAACATCTGGGACATGTGTTACTTGTGCCCAATCACCGTTTGCTTTGATGGGCTGGCTGGAACAGATAGGAAAGGGACTGAGTTGATGTTCACTCAGGGATGTCTTAGGACGCAACTTATAGCTACAGCCCCTTTTTTCTATATAACTATTGTAATCCATTTTTCGAGTTTATTTCCCCTACTTAGGATAGTATAACTGAGAAGTAACTGGACGAAATGATGATCTGTTAAATGCTAAAAAATACTATTCATATTTAGATATTAAATTTATCAAAAAATTTATTTCTCTGCCTAATGTGTTATTTTTTCTTAATTCTATTCTGATCTTACCTTCTGAAAATAGATTTACGTCGGATGCAAAAAATCACTGAATTCCTATGTGCACAACGTCAAACAACAACCACGTGTTCCGAGATAACAATTTCTAAAGAAGTTAGTTTTTCTTATATTTTATTACTCCAGTCATACAATTTACAAATTTACCAATTTTCTTGATTCATAGAATACATGTGTATATGAAATAAATCATTTAATTGATTGAATGTTGATAGCATCCAACTTTCAATCTTTGTTCCCAGGTTCACAAACTGTTGGGTCTAGTTCAGTTTGATCAATCAAAGAGTATTTTAAAGACGTTTCGATTCTGAAGTTTTCACTATATTCTTCCTAGATCTATATGGTGATGATATTATTTAGAAAGACAATGAGTAACTTACGAAGCATTTAAACTAGCTATGCAAAAGCTTCTTTCTTTTAATGATATTTTGTTTGCCAATCTAGACAGATAGTTTTATTGTGAATATAAAAAAAAGATCTCAGTAATATCCATAAGAATTTTAAAACAAGAATTATTTGCACATCAACAGTAATCGCTTTATTATATTTTGTACAAACTGAAGGAAACAACAGTATAAGAAGATTAATGTAACATTATCTGCAAAATAATTTGTTCTACACTGCGAGGTACAAACTAGACGTGTGTTCACCTAAGTATCCACAAATGAAGACTAGCAGTTAAAATATACGACAGAAGTGACCTATATAAATACACTTAGGTGAATATGCCAAGTTTCTGTAGAAAATAATTCTGTAGAATGATGGAGAAATTGTAAGGAGCATATATTTCAGGTACATTTAAATTTAGGAAACATATCGATGTATGTTCAAGTTGTCACCAAATGTGGCTATCATCCATCGGTTATATGATCAGTGGTCAATTTATCGGGAATCTGAAGATAATAAGAAAATGTAAAGACACCTATTCACAAACAAGATCATAAGGATAGACTAATTTGGCACTTGTGAAACAGATAACATTTGAAGTATGCTCTGTTGATATCGAGAACGACTATATAAGGTGTGCAATTAAGCTGTCCTGTTAAGAAGACACAATAACACCAAACGTTTTCCACCTGAGTTATAAAATTTCAAACATTCCTTACTGTCAATAGTAATTTAAGATCACAGTACTATTAGTAGTACTAAAAACATATTGTTTAATGGTTGGATATCCCTGGTTGTCTGTCTTTAAGTAATGTGTTATTTTAAATCACTATGTGACGGGTAATTTAAAAATAATGCTTAGTCAAGCAGCTATTGAGTGGTTTCTAATTCTTGCATATGGAAACAAAACAGTAAAGCTGAGATCAGAGTTTGTCAATTTAATAAAAAGTCTCGTTTAGTTTTTGAAGGATAGTTTTAAAATAATCGGAGTCCGAATGTGTGTAAGGCATACAATAATTGTAGACATTTTTTAGCTTACTGCAATTTGAATATACCTCAAATCAAATTACATATATCCATGATTTAAAAGCTATGTTCAACACCCTATTACGATTGGATAGTCGTTTAGTTTTCAAGTAATTTTGTAACCCTATTTATACTCAATAATTTTGATTTTTGTCAATTTTTATAAAAAAAAGTTCCAACCAGACTATTAAGTGAAACTCTTAAGTGATTTTAAATTTCACTCACTAAGATCCTAGTCATGAGTTTTGAAGAATAAGTTCAATTGGAAGTTTGATCACGGTCAAGGACTAATTTTCACTTGAAAAATAGTGAAAACATGAAGGGACTGAATCACTGTTTTAGTCTTCCTTTAAACTCCTCTGAAACACTCATCCATTACTCCACACAAGAAAAAAACTATTGAGCTTCAGGTTTCAAAGAGGATATGATCCCTACTAACCACCAACTCAATACTTTTGACTTCAGTCAGTTTGTAAAATCACGCGAAGATTGTGCAAGGCACTTTGTGATAGGTGTCCCATTTAATATACCTTTGAAATTCAGAGACCACAAGGTTGTATATGTGTACTAATGAGGAATTGAGCTGTTGTGCACTCCCCGATTTCCAGAAGTTCTGGAGTTGTTGTTAACCTAGGACGAAAACTATCTTCAGTTTACTAATGTAGAATTATAAACCCACATGTTTGTATTATTATCAATGTACCATTTAGCATGAAAGATAACAATGAACGTCAACCAAAATCAACAGATAATTAATAAAATCACTACAAGATGTCGTTTTACAGATAATTTTTATCAAAATCACAAACGGATCTAACTTGGACAACCCTTGAAAGCCTGTAATCAATGGACGATCGTTTTGTTCTAATTTGGGACTCTTCAGCTATGTAAACCTAGGACCTTCAGCCTTGAACGTTAATGTTTAAACATATATAATATTTTCTGCCCAGTACCTTTTATTGTTCGAGAGGACGATCAACTGTTTATTAGTTACAGTACAAAATCAAATATTTCTTCAGGTAAATGAGAAGATAGAGTCGATCTGTAAAATGTAAAATATTTTCGCTATATATTCTGAACAAATCAACCGCACACATACTTTTTAGGGTATTTATATGTGAGAACTGAAAAAGGTTAGTGAGACAAAAGCTCCAGTGAATATAAATTGATAGTTGTGAATAAAACAGTGACAAATTCACGGCTAACAGATAACCAAAGGGGGGGGAATCTGAACAACTAAACCATCTATAAAATTAAGAATTGGTTCTTGACAATTCTTATATAACATTTTAAAATATATGTTGATGTCAATTCTTTGTTTCATTTTAATTATGCTTTCTTACTGTCATTATGAATATGGGTTTTTACTTTCTACGTTTATCAAAGTGTCTCCACAAAACCCCTTCTATAATTAATATAATCATATGCTCACTAGTGACTTCGAGAAGTATATCTAGGAGCTCTAGTGAGAAGCAGTGACCAGTGGAGTTCAAAACCACGTCTGTTGTGAGATAGGAACTCACTGAAGACAATTGGTGAATGGTTGCTCAACTTCGTGGATCTGTTGAAGTTAGACATTAACACCGTTGGATGCCAGCTCAGTGGTCTATCGGTTAAGGGCTTCGGCTCGAGACTGGTAGGTCCTGGGTTCGAATCTCGCTCGCGAGAGTGGGTTCGTGGATGCGCACTGCTGAGGAGTCCCATAATAGGACGAAACGGCCGTCCAGTGTTTCCAGGTTTTCCATGGTGGTCTAGCTTCAATTGACTCACGCTTTCAACTATAGTAAATGACTATTTATTATTTTGGGTTTATAAATACATACAGTGATCTTATCTTTTTTTTAAAAAAATTTAATATTTAGTGTCAGGGTGGAATTTACACACGTTTAGATTTACAATGGCGTTCACAATCCAGCTTAACACCATCGAAATCATCAGTTAACCAGAATATTCGGTGAGTGAGATTTTTACAACTTGATATGAATTATTAAAAAACAATATTATTTGAATTCTTGGTTCATTAAAGTGAATTGAGTATTGAAAGATTTACGTACTAATTAAGTGTATTGTGGAGGAATAAATACTAAACATTTGCCAACTGTCGAAACTACCTTATGAACTATCATTATATATATTCTTATTGTATAGTTAAAGAATAATTGAACTACTTTATTTCTGTATTCCGTTAACTGTAAGCTTCCAGTGAACCAGTTAACTATTCCTCTGCATTTTTCTATTCTTTAATTATGGTTACTCTTAAACAATCACCTTTTTCCTCTGTTCTATTCAAATTTCAGTGTAGTTTTGTCTATGTTGTGGTTTCGTGATCATTTTGATGCGCAACTAGGAAATTAATCTTTATTGTTGTATGGATTGATGCACATAAGGTATGCTACTACACTGTTGATTACCGTATTCTACTGTCGGATGGAAGACTGGGTTAGGAAAACGGAATACTATCTGGACTAATAGAATTTAGGATTATTCTCAGTTTCAACTCAATTTTAAACTTGTCAGTGTAAGTGAGTTACTAGAGTTAAAGCTTTGGATGTTGGACGATAAATGAAATAGTATACGTTGGGTAGAATAATATTGCAGGATTGTTATTGGGAAAACTCCTCTTTCGAGATATCGGTTAACTTTGTTCTTCAGGATACGATCATTGTGGAAAACTTATAAAAGTGAATCAATTTGTTTGCTTACAATTACCAGTAATAAAAATGTTGGGAGCCCTCAGTACTTCCTCAAAACGTTCTTCGGAAGCCAGAACGATGCTGAAAATATTTCCATGAACCAGCATTGTTTAGAAACCAGTAGAAATTTCCTAGAAAACAGTGGGTTATATTTTCATTATCCTGACAATGTAGCTATCAATGTCGTCGCCAACTCAGTACTCTCTAGGGACTTCTAAAATCTGAAGGTCATGTGTAATTTATTGCTTTTTGTACGCGCACTGACTTTTTTTAGTAAAGCCTCTTCCATACCTTCATACTTTCCACATACAAGTTAGTAATCTCAGTATTCTGACACATATTGAAAAAGATTATTTAAATTGCTTTTTGAAAATTTTGTTATTATTCAACGATGATTCTCACTCACACTAAAATCAGTTGGAGAACTATCACAACTAAAGAAGATCTTAATAATTTCTTCAGCTTAGGACTTTTTAAGCCTTCACAAAGTATTGAAACCCGGAATTATAAAATATGGCGTCCTTAATAAAAATACTAACCACTGAGTGTATACCATGTGATATATATCTTCTCAATTCATCCAACTTTTGATGCATCATGGCCATGTCTTCAGTAACTTACCGCACTATTCGCGATTTATTGATTGCATATGGCATAAATTTAAAGTTGGATTTTAAAAATTTAATTCAAACCATAAGATGGTGGTTGGAGGTGGTCAACAAGAAACCCTGGACCCGGGTTTCGTGCTACTTGGCACTCGTCAGCATTCGATCAGCACTAAGAAGGACTTGACACGCATGACATTGATCACCACCCAGTGATCAATCAATTGCGATTGATTCAAAACATGTTTGTGTTATGACTCTATGTCTAATTGAAATATCAGAGATATTGATTTTGAAAATATGAACAAGAGAAGTTTTCAAAGATTGGAATTTAAATCATTGGATATACAATGGATCTGTTGATAAGGACGATTAAAACCACCCGACAAATTTATAAATCAACCCAAGTAAAAAGCGATCAAAGTATATGAATAAACTGTTGCAACGTAATTACTGATGACAGTTACCCACTTCCAATATTGACAATACAATCTATTGGTTATTCGTAGATAGGATTTTAATGATTCATTTATTTCTGAACTTCGTACAAATGATGAAAGTTTCAATATTAAATTGTTCAATTCAGAAAAGAATATCATATCAACCAATTTTTCGTTTGACCTACACATTTTCCTCATTATTTATACTTCTAATACTAGACATGAATGGACATCCTAGAGAGCTTTTTAGTTTACATTAGGAAGTGAATTTAGTAGGTTAATCGTTAAAAACAAGGAAGAAAGAAATAACTGTTCCATCGTAATGTACATCTTGTAAATAAACGAATTTCTTTAGATATAAATGAAATTATTCCAGAGTTTCCGTTAACTAATAAGTTTAGAATAACAGAGTTTACAAAATACCATATTGTAACTCATCTATTTATTGCTTTAAGCAAATTTTCAATGAAAGAATATACATTCACATGTCTCTGCTGACCCATAGAACTGAAAAACAACAAATGAATAAATTAAAATGACTCCAGTATGTTATTCACTTTGACTTAAATCGTTTGGAACAAAGTATATTGACTGAATTAATATTGGTATTTGTCCTATCAAGTAATAAACTAAAAAATACAGCAAATCAGATCAAAATAGCCGTCTAACAAACAATGTATTACGTGGGAGAGTTAGTGTTACGTTAATACGCAGCGTCTCGTGACTTTTGAATGGTTTCGATTATTTGTGTAACCAAGGGTATCAGTTTTTATTTTAAATGCTATATATATTGAGGGTCGAGGCGGGTGTTATCAATTCTTTTATGCATTCAGACTCGTACATGAACTGGTTACAAGAATTGAGACTGTATTTAATCTTAATTTTGATATGAAACATCTATGAAGTATTTAATCGTCTAGTGATTTGCATAAAACATAGAACATTTTAGCTGCATCATAATTTGGATAATTTTTCATTCAGTAAGAAGACCTTATTGTATTTTCCTAAGAGTTATACGTTGTCGATTCATCTTCACCAAAGGGATCATTTAAATTTTGATTTTGATATCAGTTAAGTAAAAGTGAATAACGAGTTCCACGGAAAAGGTGAAGATAGAAAAACTCAAAGAAATTACAGTAAACGAGAAACCTATTTTTATTCAACCTAATTTCAAAATTGATGATGTAACAGAGTCAATCAAAATAAGACTAAAAACTGTATTGTCAAGAACTTTAGCTAAATTGATTGTCTTGTCCAAAACAACATGTTCTTTACCACAATCAAAGATCAATAAGTATCTCCTTCATGTTACCATCAACTGTGTATACAAATTCACATGTATCTGTCAAAGCAGTTACATTGGTGGAACAAAAAGTAGATCCTATGTCTGATTCGAAGAACACATTCCAAATCGTCTAGGGTCAAGGGGATTAAAAGCGTTCAACGGTGCTATCTCGAAACATCTTGATGTAGGACATCAAGTGGATACACTGAATTCTTTCAAGGCGATTAATAAACAATCGTACTTCAATCCTCCTAAATTTGCTGAAGGGGGGCACCGGAAGATACATATGCGCCACACAAAACAATGAGAATGGGAAGAGAAAGGAGGAAGATGCGTATACATAAAAGAAGAAAAAAAGAGAATAGTAATGATGGGGGGGACTGAAATGTACAACCAGAAGGCTCTTTCAGTTAAGAAAGTTATAACCACTATTTATGAAGAAAGTAAAAAAAAGGTTACAGCAGGCTCGCCACTGGCTTCTATTCTGAGCCATATCTGATAACGTCTCTAGCCACTGTGTTGCACCATCTCTCGGACCCCAGCCAGGGAGTCATGAAGGACCAACAGAAGCTAGCCCTTTGCAGCTTTCTTTCATACCACGACACCATGTCATACACTGAGCTCCTCTCCGCTTTTTCTAACCAGTCCCACAGTCGGCAAATAATGCACGACGTGGAATTCTCTGGGACAATATTCGTAGAACATGTCCAAGCCACCGAAGTCGGTATTTCAAGATGGTGACACCAATTGAAAGAAACAGTAATAAATCTTTCTTTGCTCTTGTAACATTACATTGTTTTTATTGCATCATTCAGTATTTCAACACTTTCTCAAGTTTTGATTACATCATTGTCATTTTCTTGAATTTATAAATTTCATTCGAATTGACTGATTCCAATTCATAGCTTTCTTTATTACTATTAATCTGTTTTGATTTACTATTTTATACAATCATCTAACGTTTGTTAACTATATGAATTTTATTAAGTACTTCAATGTTCTAGGACTTTCCCTTTCAGGCTTTATATATCCGAAACGCGAAATTTTTTTAATGACCTTATCAACTCTACTGGAATCTTCGCTACATCTTGATATATATTTCTAATCACCTTCATATTTATAAATATTTCAATATCTGTAACAACGTTGATTTTAAATAATATAGGTTGTAAGCAGCTGATATAAACCTAAAGAATTCATATTATTCTACACCAAACTTTGCTTTTGCTCTCTTTAGAATTAATTTAGTTGACATACCTGTAAATTATAGTCAACTATAGTCAATAGTGAAAATTTACACGAATGATCTTTCATATATCAAATCATTATTTTATTCAATGTTAGTTCTATAAATCAGATGAACTTTTTGAAGAACTTATTGTCGTGGCGGGGGTGTTGTTTACGAAATTGATAGGACGAGAAGCGAATATTCGGCTTTTTAACCGGGTTGGTGGACACGGTAATTCCACCTGGGAGAGTTGGAAAACCCTGATTCCAAACCAATGGTGCACATGGGCTCCAGTATCCTGAGGGAACAAATGGCGTATGAACCAATCGTCAGTCACCGATACTATGGGACTGCATCTCCTCACGATGCTCCGCTGCCTTGTGGATCAGACATTTAGGTCCAAAGCTATGGGTGTGGCCCCCTGAGAAAACCATTTGCTTCGGTCTGAGTACCCAGGCTGTATCACTGCCCACACACAAATCAAGTGACTTGTGTGGCGCATATGTATTAGGTAACCCCTTTTTACTAATATTTGTGTGTTCAAATAAATAAATAAACATTTTATGTAAATAGTCAAAGTAATATTCATGTATGTTATAGCTATTTTAATTAGATACCTGTATCTCTAGTTATTGCTTTAATAACTTACTTTCTAATTATTATTTCAGGAAATCTAAATCTCAGATCTCTTCACTTCCATTTCGTTAACTGAACATATACATATATGAAGTCAATGAATGAATCAATGTAACATTTTTCTATTATTATTATTATTAGAACTGTTTGTTTTATTGTATGTATAATAATAACAATCATTTTGTAAAATAAAATCAACGTATTTGTTGAAATAAAAAAGAGTTTACATTTGTTTTATTGATGAATTAGGGTGGAATGTACGAATTCCTATGACTTCTGCGATATGAAGGAGACGGGAACGAACTCCGTTGGGAAATGATGGATATATACGATAGATAACTTGAAATGATTTCGATTTGTCTACAATATGACGATCTAATTGAAAACAATTGAATTATTTTTCATGATTGATATAAAGAAGAAGAACACATATATTTAGTTGTTTTTTTCTTAAATTAGATCCTCGTCAGTCTTGAATTTAATATACAATAATCTATAAAAGCAAATATGAGAAGATATTTTAAAATAATCAAAGTTGATTCAATGATAGAAATCAAAATAGATTACGTAATTTCTTTCTTGATAAATAAAAAGTAAGGTGATAGCTCTAGATAATAAACAGAAGGATATCATAAGAGAAAAAGAAAAGAACATATGAATGCAGAAAGTAAGTTAACGCTTTAAAAAAAAAAGAAACCAATCTATTAATGTTATATCCTAGCGAAGACATAAGTAAGGGTAATTTCCGGGAGCTATTAATGAACGATTATTTTATGTATATTCTTATTGTTTAATTATTGAGTAACTAGATTGTGTATAACTATATTCATCTTGTTATAAGTTTCATTTTGACCTATGAATTATTATTATACTATTTACTATCCCTAAATTATATTTGGTTTATTGATTATTGTATCCCACGTTCGCAGTCACATTTTGAATGATCTTGTACAAATATTATTTTCTATTTTATGGTGTGATGCCGTCTGTCTGTCTGGTATATAAACTGAGTATGCTCGAAATAAATCACTCACATAGATTCATATTGTAGAAGCTGCAATTGGTGTTCTGGACTCAATTGGAGGGGGCTAGGCGGATAAAGGACCAATAAGGATGCTAGACTGCTCATACGAGTTGGACGTCATTGATTGACACAGTATTAAGATTAGAAAGGTTGTATTTCGATTGGTGGATAACTCACATGATAAAAGCCGGATATAAAATCAATAACGAATTAGTATACGTTTTTATATTTTTTATAAAGTCATAACAATTAAAATAATAATAATCAGAAATTATGTAATACATTTACTAAATCTTCATAATCTAACGATTCATTTAGATAGTTTTACCGGGTTGTTTGTTTTTCTCTAAAAACTAACTTTATAAGTTGGAGTCAAACTTCATTTTGATAATTATGAGTCTGGTTTTTAAATGATCAAAATTTCATCAATGTAACTTTTAGAATTTTATTAAAACTGCTGATGTTCGATATGTATTTTTTTATTCACCTTAGACAATATTCATTAGCGAAATTATGAAACTAAACAAATTCAAATGTTTAATCTACTATTTTGTTTCTGTCAAGGGTTAGAACAAATAATGAATGATGATCGGGTTTTGCATCATTTAAATGAATTGTTAAGATGATAAACGATTAGTTAACACAACTATGAGATGTAACCGAGTGTTGACAACTCATGAGATCAGGTTATTGACATAAACTGGGTAATAAACTGCTAATAAGGGGACTACTAGTTATAACAACAGATTGTTTATAACTAATAAATTAACGTGTTTTGTATAAAATATATTAACCAAAAACTATTCACAATCAAACATAATAAACGAATAGAGGACATTAGTACTATGGGCCGCTTCCTCCATAAAGAAATGCAAACTAACTGTTACTATTATTTCTTGTTTATCCATACAAGCTACCAAGAATTTTTCAATCATTAACATCTTTACTTTCAATAAAATCGTACCACTTTAAATCAAACATTCTTCAATACTTAATTTTAATCATTTTGTCAATGCTTAATGCCATTATTAGACTGATCAAATTTTTATCAACCATATTGTGTTACTACTTTATAATATTAGTTAATCAATTGAATTATAAAGTAATGTGGAATTCATAAATGAATTAATGTATTTGTAATATCCCAGTGAATAGAAAAATTAGATTTTTCTGACGTTTTGTGACTCAGTGTAAGCCACTTCTTCAGATAATCAATAACCGAATTAAAATTAATCCAAGTTGAAATAGTACAACGGAACAATAAGAATATTAGGTGTCATCAATCAAAAAAACCAGGTCTGAATAAATCAATGTCATGTCATTTCGGTCAAAATGATTCATAAGCGACATGTATGTAAATTTGTGTGTGTATGTGTACAGTATTAAGCATGAAAAATGTGTGACATTTGTAGTGATAAAGGATAGAGTTTAACTTGTGAGATAATAATGTGAATTGGGAATAATATCAGATTAGGTGGCTAGGATAGATAGTCAAAGTATGGTAAGGCCTACCTTTCTGTTGAGAGTAGCAAGATTAAGCATTATATAGAACGCTTCAGCTACTCTCCTTTCTTTGTAATTGGAAAAGCCTTTTTGTAATATTTTGAGATCAATTTGATGATTTTTGAAAATGGCGTGAACTGCTATTGCCGATTTAATTTGAAGTCTATCTAGTTCTACAGGATTATTAGGAGGTTTCTTTATGTACCTAATATGATCTTTAGCAGGAGTCAAGATTTCGCGAGATGACTCTCCAATACAGAAGGCATCACAATTGACACAAACTAATTTGTAGACGCAGTTCTGTGTAAACATGAATGGGATATTTTTCTTTTAATCAATCTAAAGTATTTCGAAGTGTGTTCACTGTTTTGTAATATACTTTAATTCCGTGTTGTTTCAAGATCCTTTAGAGTTTTTCTCTTGTGCCATGATGATATGGTTAAACAGCAGTACCAATCCATGGTATTTCATTCGAATTAATATTATCACGTACTGAATTGTCTTGTTTTAATATACTTCTAATAATCTTCATAAAAAAATTATTAAATTTTACGATACTAATTATGTTCTTTTGTTTTTTTGACTCAACAAAAGAGTTAAAACAATATTGGTGACGTCAAGTAAGAACTAAAAAGTAATATTATTTAAAAGAAGATAACTAATAATGATCATTGAAAAGTATAAAATAACTTCCAAATTCAACAAACATAGAAAGATAAGTGATGTATAAGTTTGCACTATTAGAATTAATTATAGATAATATCATTGTTATAACTTGTGGCCAAGTGGACGGATCGAGTGAACGACCTCGCCCTCGAATTGAAAGCTTTCTATTTTTGATCTTATCGCAATGGTGATAAATTCGTCAAAAAAAAAACAGCTCTTTTCATGTTTATTACCCCCTAAATCACCATGATAACCTAAAAGAACAAGTGTTCCTTCCAATATAACTCTATTTGATTATCACAAAATACAAGTTCAACCACTACGTCAAGGTAACAGCTACAGTCGAATGATTGTTAAATGTAACCGTTAAATAATGTACGGAATGAACTGGTTTTTCTTTATTTTTTTATACTCAGTGAACAAATCATTGAAAACATTAATATTTTTCAGAGGAAAAAACAACATTTGTTACCTAGATATGGATATATATGGAACTTTAAGTATTCTAATGAAATTATTTGTAAAATATATCATATTTAGTATTAGCAAGTGAAATGAAGGTAAATAATATAAAAGTCATACCTATCAGCAAACACATGTTGTCAAGGTTATATGAGAGAACAGCATTATTATTTACTTTCATAGACAACATTATTTTTTGCCACTTTTTCTCTTTACTTAAGCATAATACAATAGGTGAAAATCGTCTTTCGATCACCTGAGGGTAGTATAACTGTTATGATAGGAGTAACTTTTTTTTTATCTTGGGCGGTTTTATGTCGGATATCATATTTTTACTCATGAGAACACTGGATAAATATCCATCAAATGATGTGTTTGAGTGGAATTTTAATAAAGTGAACTTCTTAGATTCAACAAAGTAGTTTATTGACAAAAGAAGTTGTAGTGTTTAAATTATAGACTGACTATAGCTAACGAACCACTGAATATCAGGAAGCCCCGGATATCACTTATAATTAAATATGAAACTCTTCAGGATTTTCAATCTATGACTTCATCATTCAGGCTTCTAAATGTAGAGGAGTTACATACTGGCAGCAGAGTTGTGACCTAATAATCCACATTCATAAACCCAGACAATTCGATATATTGCATGGTTATCATTCAAAACCATCAGTGATGACTGTCATATACCCCAAAATGTTTAAACTCCACTAGTTATATCGTCTAACTAGGAGCTTAAAAATTCTTATCAAAGTCATTCACCAGTGACACAATTTGATAGGATGTGTTCTAGCTTGTGGCCGAGTGGATGCCTTGTTAAAATATGACTTGATAAGACCGCCAATCAAAGAGCAATGAATTATCGATTGGAACAGTGACACACGAAACCGTACGAGCAGACTAGAGTGCTAACCGATCCTGCGATCTGCCTAGCGCAGCCAGTTAAGTCCAGAACAGCCTCTGCTGTATGAATCATTATATTTCAAACACACTGAGTTTATATACCAATCAAACTGACCACATAGTACCATAAAATAGAAAATAACATATGTACAAGATTTAGCCAAATGTGGTTGTGAATATGGGGAACAGTAATTAGTAGACTTGATGTAATTCATGAATGGTAAATTGTATAACAATAGTTCATAAGTCAAAATAGGATGATGGGAGCTTGTAGAAGTTATCCCATTGTACAATATTATATATCGTGGAGTGATTATGGCCATGAAGCATTGGATATCTATTTCGTTACAGTAGTAAGTGGTCTAAAGTAATGCGCCCTCCATATGACATGAAAATCTTGGCATATATGTAAGTCAGCAATCAATTTCTACTGACTATAAATTAATCTGTGATTTGAATTAATCATTTAAAATGATTTATATTTTATACATTTTCTTTCTCATTAAAGTACTTCTTTTTATCATACATCATTGATTTCCATTCAAATATTTGTAAACATACTTACAGCATGTGAATTGACTGGATTCATCATCAAAAGCACATTTCTGTGAATAGATGCTTATTTAATCACATTATCCTCTGTTGTTACCATGATGATTAATTTCACTGATTAACTATTCTAATTTGTATTTAAAATTGTATTTTATTCATTTCATATTGATGAATTAATCTTCTGATTAAATATGAAATATTGTTGAAATTGTAGAAGTTCTCCAAGTAACACGTATTTGTGGATAAGATTATGATCATACGTAGTAGTATGACGAAAGTTTTGTTTCTTTTCTTTTTAAAAAAAAGCTTTACATTGTTTCTACTTCAATAAATATGATATTATTCGTTATTTTATTTTATTTAAACACATAAATAATGGTACAAGGGGGAACCAGATTTATATGCACCGCACAAATCTCATTTGATTTGTCTGAAGGGTGTGATAGTGCTTGGGTGCCCAAACCGGAGCAGGTTGTTTTCTTAGGGGGCCATACTCGGAGCCTTCGACCTAAATGTCTGATCCACAAGGCAGTGGAGCATCGTGAGGAGATGCAGTCCCATGGTAGCTCGTAACCAACGATTGACTCATACACCATTTGTTCCCACAGGATATTGGAGCCCATGTGCACCATTGGTTTGGAACCAGGGTTTTCCAACCCCCCTAAGTGAACTGTCCGTGTCCACCAATTCGGTTAAAGCAACGGACATTCGCTTTTCGTCCTCTCAATTTCGTAAACAACACCCCCGCTCATTCGTTAATATTTGATTATTCAGAAGAATGGATATATGATTAATTATATTCAGTAATATATATATATATATATATGTATATATATATATATATGAAATACTATAAAAGTGAATACTTCTCAATTACATTCTCAAAAGTGAAACTTAGTTTGCACTTCAGCTCCTATAGTTCCACAGACACAACATTGAATTGTTACACCTGAATGTCACTGAATAAAGTTTTGTTAACGTTTGAACTGAAACATTGTTTGTATGAATAGTTGATTCTTTCGAACTATTGTAATCAGAAGTGTGTTTGTTTCTTCTGTTTGTCAGAATTCCAATGTTATTTTCTTATTCGTTACACTGTGACAGCCTCATTTTGAATATCTTGAACTCTTTGTTGAACTCCTGGCAGTTGTTAATTTATACAAACTATGTTTGACTAATCTTTACTATATATTCATTTCGTACATGCTGGAACATTAAGCCGAACGCTTGAATAATTTACCTTTATATTTGTTTGTTGTATGAATTGATTATTCACGCACTTATCTAACAGTTTTGAATTCTTTATGCTCCTTGCTTGTGTTTGAATTATATTCTTCTGCAAAACCTTGTATCTGTCTTTTTGATAGCACGTTTTCAATAGTACTCGGTACAAAAATTGGTTTCGCCTAAGAACATATACTATATTAAATGAAATATCGTATGATCAGCGACAGACTAGGTTTAGGTGAAATTTTCGCTACAACATAAGTTAGAAACTCTTTTCACTACCAATTTTATTTAGTAATAATATACAATCAATTGTAAACTGAGTTGTTTGCGGTTTGCATAGATAAGAAGCAGTTTTTCATTACATATTTACATCAACTGGAAAATTATTTAAGCCAGAAAGTTGTCGACAGATGCTTAAGCTAGTTTTTAAGGCTTATCAGTAGTAAATTAGTCTTCGGCCTTTAAGCATTGAGGTGAATAGAACACCTTTAAGACAATGAGCTGAAATTCATAACTGGTTGGCATTTCCAACTTCGATCAACTGGAAGTATGGTACACTGCCTAATTGATACCATTATTGAATAACAGTCTCACTCTAAATAAAATTAACTCAACAGATCAATTCTTCACACCAGATCTTGAGGCTTATTAAAATGATTGTTTAAGTAAATGATTTATCCAGATGTTCTACATTTGAACATGATCTCTATCATGAGTGGTTGGGAACCTGTTAAAAATTAATCAGTACTACTTAGATGTTATTTTGCCTTGATCATATAATAACAGAAATCCATTTCATTCTACATTCCAATCTCCATAGACCAACCGCCTACATACATGTATATAGTTTTTAAGTCAATTATATTATCAAAATTGAGGGATTAAATTAAAATTCCAATGAATATCAATACATTTATATATTAGTTAACAATATAAGCCATTTTAATATTCATTATATCTTGTATTTTTAAAGACAAAGCGTCATATGATATTCAATAAGATTTAATAGCATAGCAACAAAAATAATAAGTAACATGATGGATTAGATTTGTCATGACTGAAATTAGACGTAATTATTATTTTTTTTATACTTTTAACACGAAAAAAATTTGTGCAATCTCAAGGGTGTTTTAACAATTCTACTTATTGATTTCCAAAAAAAAAAGAAAGTGTGTATAAACATGATCATGGAAGGCAATGGTTTCATACTATCATAGGTTTTACAAATTTAGTTTTACTTAAAACTATAATCCAATCTATAAAAACTTTCGTCTAAATTAGAGCGAATAGTTTCACAGTATTTGGGCGCCGAGTTGATGTCAGACATTAAATAGGAAGAATATATTTGTAAAATCTCAATGAAAAGCTTGGACCAAATTGCCAGGCAAAACGTTGGATTTACTTCAAATTCATTCGGTGGGATTTTACAAATATATTATTCCTATTTAATGCCTATAATCCAATTATTTAGATGGTGCTACATCCCCCGAGCTAGGAGGTTTATTTACACAGCTTTCGTTGTTTTTTTGGACAACATTTTTTTCACCGCCTACGTTAATAAAACCAACTTTGAGAAGAATAAAGCATCATTAAAATCATTCGACTGAACTACAGTTCTTCTCTGTTACAGTAAAAAGTATATTCGAATGAGTATAGGCTTATGATTGATAGAAATTCCAGCTTTTTATTAACCTGAAAGTGATCGGAAAAGTAGACTATTTTTGTTTATTTACATTGCTAAAGTGTGAGTAAAACTGACGGAAATCGACAAATTTTATAGTTACATTTTAGTCCATTTGTTGCTGAAACTACGTGCACAACTTATTTGTACAAAACAATGACATAGAGGGAAACGACAACGGTAATTAGAATGCTCATCTGACTAATAAAATATTGGGTAATTTGAATAGAAAATTTTTTGTTTGATTTTATTTAACATCTAATTTTAATATTTGAATTCGTGAATTGATCTAAGCTAGACAGCTATTGAAAATCTGGAAGCACTGGATGACAGTTTCGTCCTAGTATGGGACTCCTCAGTTGTACGTACCCACGGCTTCGCACGCGTGACTTGAAACAAGAAACTTCAGTCTCGCACGTGAATGCTTAACATCTAGGCCACTGAGTTGGCGTTCAGCGGTGTTAATGTCTAACTTCAATCAATCCATGATATTGCTCAACCCTTGATCTACTGTCTTAGGTGTATACCTGTCTCACATCCTACATAGATTGGGTTTCACTGGTCACAGCTTCTAATGAGAACTCCAAGAAATCCATCTTGAAGCTAGTTATTGGTGTTCGTTAGCTAGACTGAAGGTCCTGGGTTCGTGTCCCCTGTGCGGGATCATGGATACACACCACTGAAGAGTCCAATACTAGAACCAAACGGCTATACAGTGCTTCCAGGTTTTCAATGGCGGTTAAGCTTAGATCAACTCATGAATTAAACTATTAAAATTACCACTATCTCCACAAATTCCAATTATGATAGAAATCTAAATTTCTATGCACGTTAAGCCGTTATGGAGTACATGGAAAAGAGTTATTCAATTATTCTCTGGTTTTTATTTTCTAGAAACATGTTGAGATTATTGGGATCACTGTGAATGATCACTCCGAGATATAAACGTGGTCGATCGCTCAGTAATTAGAACATTCAACTTTAAATATTTATGTCATACTTTCGAATCCTGATCTAATTACTATAATTCAAGTATTCGGAAAGTGTCAGTAGTCTTTGTACAAACAGTGTAGTTCAAAACAGAATAAATAGAAGTTTACTATACACTACCCTGCGATAGCCATCACAAGTTCTGGAACCTCATGATCAATATGTAGAACATTTAGCCATGTCTACGTAAGACATTTTCGACTTTATAATCAGTGTTCGTTCCTCTTAATTTCGAGTATTGGATGTAAGCAGCTAGTTTCTGACTAAAAAGAGACAGTAAAGTGTTGGAAAAGGTTCGAAAAACAGAAGCTAAGCTGATCCTCGGAACTCCAAAGCTCTCGTATAACCATAAACTGGCTAAACTAAATCTATTGCCCTTGTCATACAGAAAAGCCACAGGCGACTTGATTACAGTTTTTTAACTATTTAATGGTAAATTTGCCCTCATTTTTCTTGTCTTTCACAATAAAGAATTTACAAGGACACTAAATATGTGTACAAGCTCAGAGCGAATCACATGTCAAACGACTACTGACATTTCCATCAAATCATCAACGAACGGAACTCATTACGTCAACACGCGGTCGAAGACCCATCTTTCGACACATTCTAAAGAAAGTCGGATCAACTGAGAGACCACCATTCCCAGGACCGATGCAGGTCGCCCATCGTCTTGTCCTCCTCAAACTGAAACTGAAATTGATAAGGAAGTTGTAGGTCTTGAAATCAAGGCACTTGAATGTTACAGAATAAAGATCGATATAGTAGATAGGCACTAAATGGTTAAAATATGATTCAAAGACGAAATCAACACCGGGATTGTATGAGAAACTCCATAAAATTGGCTTTCTTGTCTACCACATCTTATAGAAAAATGAAACTTAAAAAATTTCAACATACTACTATGTTATAAATAAATTAATATGTTTGTAATATCTCAATGAGTAGAAAAATTAGATTTTCTGACGTTTCTTGACTCAGTGTAAGCCACTTCTTCAGAGAATAAATAATCAAATCCAAGTTTATACTTGGATTAATATGAATCTCGTTTCCAATGTTCAAGATGACCTCGGAAGCCCTCAGTAGTCAAACGTTCCAGTTACTCTATCGTTTTACATTTTGACGAAATCGTATATAATGAGTATGATAGTTGAACTCTTTTTACTAATTTCCTATGACCTCATCTGAATTCAAACGATAGAGAAAAGCCAAGAAGTATAAAACCTTTACTGAAATGTTCATTTATGTACATAAACAAACATGTTTATAGGTTTACTGATAACCATTAAACTCTGGGTACATAGTAAATCAAGTAGCAAAGTAATCGTCCAGATTTTTATACAAAAAACCGTCAAATTTCTGGAAGATCTCATGGTGTGCGCTGATTGGAAAAATTTTTAGCAGTATTTATCTAGTTTATATAAATTTTATCGAAGGATTTTCGTGGGATCTTAACAATATAAAAGACCAACACCTCACATTGAGTGAATAACCAATGAGAAAGTATAAGAGACTTTGTATATATCCACTGGTTTTTTGTCAATAAATGAGGTTGGTGTTCGCTTTAGACTTTCATCATCCTTTTGGTTTGATTGGCTTACATCAAAATACTTTACTAGAATTCGTTATTTTCATTGAGACATCTTATTATTCCATGAAATCCGAGATAGTCTTTCACAGGTTTTATAACAAAACGTTAGTAAACCATTTTAAGTATTTATTAAACAGACTATATAATATTTTTTCATAGCCAGAAGGGGATTTTGTGGATTTTATAGTAATTTCATAGAGTTGAGATCATGAATAAATTAATGCTAGACAACCATGGAAAACCTGGAAACACTAGATAACCGTTTCGTC
This sequence comes from Schistosoma rodhaini, assembly GCA_944470415.2. Classification (NCBI taxonomy): domain Eukaryota; kingdom Metazoa; phylum Platyhelminthes; class Trematoda; order Strigeidida; family Schistosomatidae; genus Schistosoma; species Schistosoma rodhaini. Next base: position 11,549,711 of record OX104039.1, on the reverse strand, counting down.
CTATTATGAGACTCCTCAGCAGATCGCATCCACGATCCAGCCTCACGAGATTTGAATCCAGGACCTGTCAGTCTCGCACGTGAGCGCTTAACCTTGAGATCACTGAGCTGGCCGTTATCCAACGGTGTTAATATCTAACTTCAACCGATCCAGGAGATGTCCTGGGTTCGAATATCGCGAGGCAGATCGTGGATGTGAACTGCTGAGGAGTCTCATAATAGGACAAAACGGTCATTCAGCGCTTTCAGGTTTTCCATGGTGATCTATCATTAATTGATTCATGATCTCAACTGTTAAAATTACAAAACTAATTGTTAAGTGATGTAAATATTTCGTCAAGTTCCGAGTAGAATCATCAAAGAATGATGATTTTTTTAATTGAGCGCTCATTATTCGGTCAGGTTCTACAAAAATTTCATCTTGAATAAAGGCAAACTGAAAAATCTAATGATGTTCGTATTTTTCGCCGTATTATCGTCGGGTAAAATGAAAGTAAATGCGTTGCGTTTTCGCATCTCAATAGCTATAGATTAGGTCAAAAGTTATTGCAAGAGATAATGTAAATTTGTTTGAAGAATATTTAGAGTTCAGTGTTTCATTGTGATGTGTGGGCGAGAATGATAATGATTGGTTGTTTTGCTTAGTCAGACACATAGATAGGTACATCAAGCTGACGAGTCCCAAATGGGACGAAACGCACGTCTTGGATTCCACTGCTAACCACTATCCATCTTTGCTTACAATGTTTGTGAATCAAAGCGATATCGAGGCAATACGCTCAGTATGCACATATGCCAATTAGAGACTGAACAGTTGCGGTCCTAAAAACATTAATGGGAAGATTCAAACAAACAATACTAAGTGAATTTATTACTTATTATCATTTATTCCATTTTGTTAAATTGTTTAACATAGTAACACATTCAAAGAGAAGAAAATATAAGCAATAAGATCAAGATATAGTATTATTAGTTGGTTAAGAAACAAACAAAAACTTTTGTCTATTTTATTGATTTATGATATGAGATTTAGTTTTTTTTGTAATTTCTATATAAAATAACCTAAATCTTTTAATGAATATTTTAGATGATTATTATGTCCCGATAACAATAGTGAATAGTGACTTTGAGATCAATTTATGGACCAATATTATGCATATATTTATTATCGTATAATCGCTAAATAACTAAACTATTTCTATCCATGTTCCTCATATAATAAGCTTTATTTTGACCTATAGACTATTGTTATACAATTTACCATTCATGAATTACATCAAGTCTACTAATTACTGTTCCCCATATTCACAACCACATTTGGCTAAATCTTGTACATATGTTATTTTCTATTTTATGGTACTATGTGGTCAGTTTGATTGGTATATAAACTCAGTGTGTTTGAAATATAATGATTCATACAGCAGAGGCTGTTCTGGACTTAACTGGCTGCGCTAGGCAGATCGCAGGATCGGTTAGCACTCTAGTCTGCTCGTACGGTTTCGTGTGTCACTGTTCCAATCGATAATTCATTGCTCTTTGATTGGCGGTCTTATCAAGTCATATTTTAACAAGGCATCCACTCGGCCACAAGCTAGAACACATCCTATCAAATTGTGTCACTGGTGAATGACTTTGATAAGAATTTTTAAGCTCCTAGTTAGACGATATAACTAGTGGAGTTTAAACATTTTGGGGTATATGACAGTCATCACTGATGGTTTTGAATGATAACCATGCAATATATCGAATTGTCTGGGTTTATGAATGTGGATTATTAGGTCACAACTCTGCTGCCAGTATGTAACTCCTCTACATTTAGAAGCCTGAATGATGAAGTCATAGATTGAAAATCCTGAAGAGTTTCATATTTAATTATAAGTGATATCCGGGGCTTCCTGATATTCAGTGGTTCGTTAGCTATAGTCAGTCTATAATTTAAACACTACAACTTCTTTTGTCAATAAACTACTTTGTTGAATCTAAGAAGTTCACTTTATTAAAATTCCACTCAAACACATCATTTGATGGATATTTATCCAGTGTTCTCATGAGTAAAAATATGATATCCGACATAAAACCGCCCAAGATAAAAAAAAAGTTACTCCTATCATAACAGTTATACTACCCTCAGGTGATCGAAAGACGATTTTCACCTATTGTATTATGCTTAAGTAAAGAGAAAAAGTGGCAAAAAATAATGTTGTCTATGAAAGTAAATAATAATGCTGTTCTCTCATATAACCTTGACAACATGTGTTTGCTGATAGGTATGACTTTTATATTATTTACCTTCATTTCACTTGCTAATACTAAATATGATATATTTTACAAATAATTTCATTAGAATACTTAAAGTTCCATATATATCCATATCTAGGTAACAAATGTTGTTTTTTCCTCTGAAAAATATTAATGTTTTCAATGATTTGTTCACTGAGTATAAAAAAATAAAGAAAAACCAGTTCATTCCGTACATTATTTAACGGTTACATTTAACAATCATTCGACTGTAGCTGTTACCTTGACGTAGTGGTTGAACTTGTATTTTGTGATAATCAAATAGAGTTATATTGGAAGGAACACTTGTTCTTTTAGGTTATCATGGTGATTTAGGGGGCAATAAACATGAAAAGAGCTGTTTTTTGACGAATTTATCACCATTGCGATAAGATCAAAAATAGAAAGCTTTCGATTCGAGGGCGACGTCGTTCACTCGATTGTACTGAGGCGTAACAGCAGTAAATTGTTCCTCTCAAACAGCAATTATCTGAAGTGAAGCTGCTTCCTTACAACAGTAAGAAGGGATTGAGATAGATTGTACCTAGAAATAGAATTTCTCACCTTTCTCCTTGGGTTTCTGATCTTTGTGGTAAGGTTTTTTGAAGTACGGAGTTAACACCTAAATCTACTGGTTAAAAACTTTGCATGACCGATCTAAAGCAATTATCCTTTGGGCTCTGCAACAACGCCCCCAGGCCGTCAAGAATATCTTTAATTCAGTTTTACACTCATGTACCCCAAGAAGAAAGCTTCTTCCATGATGTGGTCATATCTCCAACAGCGTCCGAGATCACCTTGTTCGAACAATCCTCATTATCTATAATAAACGGCAATATAATCTTTATAAAAGTCTGATATTATTGCTTTCCCAAAGTGACAGATTATAAATGATGTAAAGAAACAACTGATTAATAATAAATAAGCATGCTTGCAACTAGAATGAATGATACTAAGGTCTTGTTTGAGTGGAATACAACACACATTATGTGTAAACATCCAATAATTAAAATAAAGAAAAAAATTAAAACAAATACAAATAATAACTATGTGAATGATAAATTATGAATGAAGAAAACCATGAATGAACAATTCAGTTAATTTTTTCTTTAATGTAACTTTTCTCTTATATAATAATTTGTACTATCAATGTTGACAAAATGACGTAACTCTGAAGTTATTAAACAATATGTAATATCTTTTCTAGAAATGGTGGAGAAGATTTGTAGCTCAGGTGAATGATTTTGATGGAGTTTTGTCCCCTGAACTGGATGGTTTGGTTGTAGAGCTTCAACCGTCCTTCTGAACGACATCATCAGCACAAACTTCTACTATTGTACTCAAATCAACGAGTGTACAAAATATATTCATTCAAAAAATCCATTCGCGTATTTGTCTTATTTAATTCCGCCATTCGCTAACAAGGGATTAAGTCAATTATTAATAAGAGGACAGCCAGGATGTATATTTTGACAAGAATCATTCATACGATCTATTTGGAGTCAGACCCACAGCCACTAAAACCTGGTTAGTAAAGTTAGTGTAATTTAGATCCCATTTCTCCTCAGAATGGTTTATTATGTTGTATAGATTATCATATATAAGTTAGATATAATGAAACTGATATTTAATCACTAGTCCCAGGTACAGTTACATAAGTTTTAATAATTCGTAAAATGATAAAATCACATTAAGATTAATAAGACTGTCTAGACTAGTAGGTTATAGATTGAAACAATTCAATTATGATTAGGTGATGAAATATTATTTTATTATTGTAACATTCGTCACCAACGACATTGGATAGTCATCTTAACATATCGAGAAGTGAAGTTGGAAATGTGTACTATAAGACGTTTAACCCAGTGGTGTTCCAATTACTTGGGTAATTCGCTTATCTATTTGTAGAATTTAAAACTCAAGTAATTAAAGTCTAAGGGTCAAGTTTCTGGCTCAAGATCTGCAAATCCTGAGCGCTCTGTTGAGTAGTCGTATACTTGGGAGTAACAGTTGTTTATAGCTATCCCGTACTGCAACTGAGATCAGTCTGAGACGATTATGTTCCACTTTTTTGTTTATTATCAAACTTGACCTCCAATAAACTATCTGAAGGACGCATGGTTCATAAAGTGACTTTTACAGTATTTTATCTCAGTATTAATTGTGTCACTAAAATACGGTCTATTCACACATTCATTGATTAATCGATCGGACAAGTGATCATAATCACGTGTGCATAGCGATAAACAAAACAATTACGTAACTAGTAATTTAAGGTCCCAAAAGAATTTATTTTCTGATTAACTGTAAAACAATTTAAAGGAAATCTCACTGAAAACTCAACGAAATATTGGTAACATTCCATTGTTTACTAATACTATTAAATTATATAAATATGAATTGTAGAGTGATTACACCAAGTCTTTACTGCTGATCAATATTCTATTGCAAACTACAGATTTCTAGTTCACAATAAAGATGAAAGTAAGAAAATTATCTATTTTCAGTAAGGGAACTTGTGGAGATTGTAGTATTATTAACAGTGAAATTTACAAGTCGATCTGAGCTAGAGTACCGTTGAAAACTTGGAAGCAATGGAAGGGCCATTTCTTCCTAGTATGGGATTCCTCATGAGCGAGACCGAAGATCCCGGGTTCGAATCACGCATGCGTACTGTTGAGGAGTCCCATACTAGGACCGAATGGCCGTCCAGTACTTCCGGGTTTTCAATGGCTGTTTATTTAGATCGACCCGTGAATTCAACTGTTAAAAATTATATATTTGTTTATTGTGTGTATCGTTGCTCATAATTTCGGCAAATCAATTAAGTATAGTTTACAATGATTAACTACAAATAGCTCATCGCAATACAATTATATTTATTTAATGCAACATTCTTTTACACCATTTTAAAGTGTATGTTGAATCAACTTACAACATTCACATTCGAGTGGATGCATAAGTGATCAACACTGCAGAATTCGAAATTATTTCAAGACGTCCACGTTTGATGACAATGATTTTGTGTTACCTGTAGCTAGCTGTAAAAGCGAAATAACTTTTGATTCACAGAATTCATCATGTACTATTCACAATTTATTTTCTAAATTATTATATTCAATTCCATAGGACTGATTCTTATACGGTAGTTCACAATTCTTGACAAATTTTGTCCATGAGTGAAAGTAAGTTAACCCAATAAACTAGTCATAAGATATTTTGTCTGTCCTCTAATTCATCAATTTTCAGGTTTTGTTTTATTACTACAGACTACATGTTTAGTTTACACCAAGACGTGATATTAGTCCATGAAATCATAGACTGTTGGAGTGAAATGCGTTAGTAAAATTCAGACTAATTTGTTGTGATCTTAGTGCTTATCATTGGATTACATGGTTCAGAATCAGTTATAATAGCACAGAAGCATTTAATTTTTGTCTGACCTTAGATCTCAAGTTTTAACATTACATCATACTTTGATACTCCTAAAGTTCACTCTCTTTCAATCTTTTCTAATATTCCAGCATTTATCTTAATAATTTCATCTCACCGTCCTAATACAGTGTGACAACTTGGGAGGATGAATATATGCACCAAATTGCTTACGAAGACAATCAGTGTTTCGTTGGTAGAACAAAAACCATCGAATGCTTCAAACCTCAAAATCAAATGATTCCTTGATCTAACACATAAATACAATGACCAAATGAGTAAAAAACATTAAAAACAAAACTTGTTCAAGTAAAAAATGATTCTGTAACATAATTTCTTTTTTTTTAGAAAAGATGAAAGACTAATGAAAATGGAAAGTTATAGAAATGTTGTAGGTTGGAGGCCGTCAAGATGTTTTTATTCTCCCCTTACTGATCAATCTTTAGGGTAAATAGATAATAATATCATATACTATAGTAGTTTTTAAAAAGAAAAATTCATATTTATTTCTTTATGTATCTTGACGTACAATAGAAGAATGAAATATGTCAATAGTTGTTGCAGAACATGTCCGAAAGTCATAGTCATGTACACCGAGACCACAAAATTTATGTTCAGGTCGACGTATATAATCTAACCCACGACCAATCTTAACAATCCATCCACTATCAAATCTGTTTTTTTTTATTTTTAAAAACATGAAAAGAAGAAAACAAGAATGATTCCAATGAAACACAAATAGATGATCATAAATAAAATTAATAATTTTTCCAAAAAAATTGTTTAGTGGTAAGTTATAGTGACAACGTAAGTATGAATATGGTTTGATTACACCTATCACACCTAATAATTACATCACATCTAGAAAAAAAGGTTAACAAGATGAATCTAAATTGGATTGATTATATATAGCTTTACGTTGGTATATTTTTATGTGGTCAGCAGTAGAACCTAGGATGGGCATTTAGCCCTATTGTGGTGGGGTTTACCTATATCCTCACAAGTAGTATATGGTGATGGTCAGACATAGAATGTATTTTGGCAGAAGACCGATAAGGAAAGAACTGAAATGAAACGCAATTGGTAGGAAAATGAATAAACAATGAAATTTAGAGAAGATGAAATGATATTTACAGAAGGCAAAGTGAAGATTGAGAAAATTTATTGTTATTTTGCAAATTAACTGTTTGCTGTATGGTTATCAGATCTTAGTAAGATAGTTTGTAATTTGTGCTTAAATACATTTGATTGTCCCCACTCGTGTTCTCATTCACTACACTATCTGGGACTTTTCAGGTGGATATATCTCCAACTCAGTGTTTTTATTCATACTGAGATTTAAACCCAGTAGCTGACCATTTGCAATTTTGAATATCAACAATAAGAAATTATAAAACTACTTAACACCTTTATACTCGTTGAACAACTTGATGACTACCTTGACACAGTAGGTAAATAGATATTTTGTTGATATTTCAAGAGACAGATATTCAGTTCAAGTCTCAGTGTGAACATCAACACCAATTAAGAAATTTCAAAAGCTTATTGTTTATAATCTATTCTTTTTTCACATTTCAATAAACTATGAGATAAGATTTCATAAGTTACGTTTAGACTACACAATAACATCGAACTGTTGAATTATCTGATAATTAGTAGACTTCGAAAAAAACTGTAAATGTGCCACTTTTTTGTAAGACTAAACAATGTCAATGAAAATGTTAAAGATACCACAAAAACACCAAAATTCATGATTATTACAATCATTATTGTTTTTTAATCAGTACCCTTACGCCTCACTCATAAAAAAGCACGCATATTTGATCACTCTTTCTATTGGTTGTTTTTCCCCAGAGTAATATGTAAGTATTATATGTACCAGTGATGTATTTTTAATTCCATTGAATTTTGTTTCGACAGAAAGGTTCTTCTACAAAGTCTAGAGCCTTCTATCTTTTTGCTTGCGTTTAATCGTTTTGTCAACACTAAAGTTATATTGTGTATTAATCATTCGATTTATTTATTCACGTTAAATACTTTCTCGTATTAGCACAAAATATAGAACACGACAGAACGGAAATGAATACTCAAAAGAACCCAAACATCGTTGAACTCTGATTTTCCTATAGATTAATAAATTACATCAAAATGAAGTATTAAAATTATTAGCCTAAAAGCTAGCAACTATTATGATTATGAAAAAAGTTAACTACATAGATAGGGATAAGATAGTTGCTCATGAGTTTGTAGCGCATTAGCTTTTAAATGTTCAATGTGTGTGTGTGTGTGGTATCCAGTATTTTCGGGTATTTTCCCGTTCATTTAGCAGGTGAATGCTGCATTTAAGGGTATAATTTTAACTGAGGCGCTGCAGTGAGGCATTCCTAGAAGACATCTAGATAGTTTCAGATTATTAAAATGAAATCCTCAGTGAAAACCATGCTCTCATATATAGCGCTAACTCAATAAATAAACAGAAAGATGCTAAAAATGCTAGGTATCGCACTTATATTGAACATTGGAAAAGGATGGTCAACCTCACGACATATGTATACACTTATCTTTTTGAATTGACCACAATATTGGAACATGATAGTTTAAAAGTTTTTTTCAAATAAAACCGAACAATTACAATCCGAGACTATCAAAACGAAACAACAACCAACATTGTATTTAAATAATCCTTAACTAACCGTATCTCTCGATCATGTAAGGTATCCGAGAATGTCCACTCAAAAGTAACTGAATGCTTTTCTAAATCACCCTTTAACATATTAAACTTTTCTATTTGTTCATCTGGATGCTGTAACAAGATAATAATAATAATATCAATAATAATAATGGTAATTATAGAATAGGATTTATTTATCCAATAATAATAAACTATACGGGAAAGGAATGAATTACACTCTTATAGAAAACTGCATGGTTGGCTGTTATGAGTAGCTTATTAAAAGTATCGCTGAATGACAGCGCCCAGCCTTTTTCTTCAAAAACTAGCTTGAATCTATGCAAGAAGTAGATCAGCAAATTATCAACGCATTAAATAACACTGAAATATTTATAGGTATCATTTCCAAGATTTGACTTGATAATTTCAAGTAAATTGAGAACTGGGTAGATTGTTACAAATAAATAATATATTTGTAATATCCCGACGAGTAGAAAAATTAGATTTTCTGACAAGTTGGTGACAAGACATCTGAAGCTATATAAGCCTCATCATCCCATTCATCGATTTATTTCAATTATATTTTGAGCTGCAAATTATTTTTGATCAATGTCTAAGAATTTGAAAAGATATACTCTATAGTGGTAGAAAATAAATATATTAAGAAAATTGATTTTTGACTGGGATTAAATGGATTAATGGTGGACAAATCAACAAACCTGGGCGTCTTCTCCAGTGGTCAAATAAATATATTTTACCTTCGACACTGATTGAATGATGACTTCACAAAAGTGAGAAAAATTCTCAATCTAAATGGAAATAGTTTTGCATTAATGAAAAATTTAGATTAACTTGATAACTATTTCTGATATACGGATCTTCCACCCAAACTTTGCTAACTGTACCATCTTCAAGAAATCTTCCAAAAACCTTTTTGTAACCGTAACCAGTAGCACCTTCCTCTATAACAACTTGTTCGTGATAATTTCCATCTAATATGAAAATAAGGTGAAATAGTTTAGTTTTTTAATTTGACTGACTTTCCGATTCCTTTTTAAGTTTTTCCTTAAGTTTTTCTGCATGGGTTATATACTCTGAAACTTTCAGCCTGAATCTGTCTTTGAATTCTGGTTCTAAAAACAAGAATTTAGTAGTGGAAAGAAATATATATTACGTGTATTATCAGGAATAGAACGAAGAGCTTTGATGAATAAACCAATACTTTCTTCATAGCATGTTAAACTTTCAGTAAATTTTAATTGTTTCTCAAGTTCTATGGCTCGAAGCATAACAATTGAGCCCGCTTCTATCAGGGAATTTGAAGTCATCGTAAATAATCCTTGCGAGTAGATTTTTCAACAAGTTGGCTGTTTTTTGGAATGATGATTTCAAAAAAAGATCAAAATTTATAATTGATTTTATCGGAGATAAACCATGTAGTTCATTATGATTATTGTAAGAGAGCAACTATGTTTTACAAGACATAAGACTGATATTTTCTGGACAAACACAAATTTACAATCAAAGTGTGAAATTGAGTTGACCAGTTTCTTTCCAGCACATAAAACATTTAGAAACCATACCAATTGCAGCCCTCAGGTAAGCTACAAGATAAATTAGCAAACTATAATGGAGATTCTCTTACTGAAATAGTCTATGATATTATTATGGGAGTTTTTGATGATCTGGTAATATGAAATTTCTGGCTGTTAAAATTGAAAAAATAGAATGTTAATCAGTGAATGGATGCCATGATATGATGCAGTCAAGTGATGACTGACAAGACTTTACTACTGGCTTAAGCCCCCGAACGATTAGAAATCAAAAACATGACTACAGGATAGATGATATGGGTTTTGCATCAAAATGACACGCTTATACACAAAATAAGCGTGACAAAATGTCATAAGGGATTGGAGGAAATTAGCCTATGGGTCACTTATTCTGCAATCAATTAAAACTTAACTGCTGGACCTAGTCTTTGGGCATCGTATTACCTCCCTCACTATGATGCGGAATCCTTCTGTGACAACACTAGTGAGAAGCTGGTAATTTTATTTTGTTTCACATATTCTTAGATTTTATTGTAAATCATGTTTTGTTTTGTTTTTTTACCGAGTAAAACTGGCTTACTGACATAAAATATGAAATACTTCGTTTCACCTTGAGTAGTGTTCAGGTTATGGCTCATGCAGGAATATTTTGATAATTTCTGTAAGGGATTGGATCAGTTGGATGCATGTTGATCTCCACTCATCGACCACTGATACCTTGCACGATTTTTTCTTGTTAATGTACAAAAATATATCGAGTGATGAATTACTAAAATAGAAATCGTTATCGCAAGTTTTCATGGGTCGCAGATTGAGAAAAACCCGACACCTGGCGTTACCAAAAGTGATTACTCGTAGAAAAATGGTCCCACTATAAACCTCAACATTCGAAGTCAAAGTTCATGAGTTTTTTCCGAGATTATAGACCAAGGGAAGAAAATGGATAAAGAGGTGTGTGAAACCAAGGCTATGACAGGTTACGTATGGGGAAGTGGTTGGGAAACGTAACGAGATCGAAATCAGTGACGAAGAAGTATATCATCTGACGTAAGATAGCAACAAACAACACCGTTGTAAATACTAATATACGTTTACAGAACACTACAACCCCTGAACGACACACTAGAAGTTAAACAGATGATACATCCAAAAAAAGTAGACCTACATCTCAAGTGAACTTGAGAGGATTGAGCAATGAAAATGAGAGGTGTTGAGGATATGGAATTCCTAAATACAACTTACAAGGAAAGAGACCAATATTGATTTGAGATGACTGTTTTTTACACTATTTTTTTAATTCGAATTTTATTCCTGGACTTTTAATTTACTTTTCACTATGATTTGTTTTTTATTAAATACTACTCGGTTCTCAAACCATAATCATTTTAATTGACATATAACTGATTATGTTGAATATCTTCTGAGTCTTGATTGATAAAACTTTCATGTGACAACTACGCTGCTAACTCCGATTAGAGAGGCGGGGAATAGGATAGCGGTAGTCTCGTTCGTGAAAGATTAGGCATCGAATATACGACTTGAGAAGATATAAATTAATGAAATAAAAGCATCATGGGAAATTATTAAGCTTAGAATCTGTGGAAAAACAAATAATAAATGCATTTGTAAACGATTTTGAGCTATGTCATTGAATAATTAGACAGGTTTTACATCCTGTTGAGTGTATTGAAGAAAACACCCCGTATTATGCACTGAAGCATACAGTTACACTTACCAATCTACGCATTTATTGGTTTTGATATTTGATTCTACACGGATTTTTCTTAAAGGGATAACTAGTAAGTACGCAGTATTATTGAAAGGCTTATACTTCGATAACCAGGATTACAATGCCTTCATAAACTAGTCGGTTAATTTAGGTCAGTCGATTAAAGTACGTTAAAAACAATATTTGGATAAATAACATATCCCTTCATACCATAGTCAACTTCATATAAGCTATCTTATATCTTTTTTGACAGAACCAATATCTCCGAGACTTGTTCTTCGCAACTAGTCATTAAAACGTCTGAGTGCAGTAAGGTCAAGAATATATGCAAAGTGGACATCTTCAGGTTAAACAGTGACTTACGGAAAGCAGTTAACAGATGATAAATGCATCTGTCCCGAAGGAATGTTGTCTTATATCAAGAGGAAAGTAAGAGGAAATGACAGGATTTACTAGCCACAGTTATGCGAGAATTAAATAGCCAGCTGAATCAGACCTATTTCTACGGAAACCGCTGTTACACTAAATCTTCTCTTAAATCTGTCACTGTAGTTCCATATGATGGTGAAAATCTTTTTAGGTGAACTAGAGTCGAAGAAGGTTAGACGTCATTCTCTACACGTTTTCGAATGACTCCTCAAAACCAAGAAAGTTCATGTACATCGATGACCTCCGTTAACTTGTGTAACGATTCTCAGTGTAGCTATTTGGTTGCTACATGATCGACGCTTGAAAAAGCCGGCATCTTGATATCAAAGGTGAGGGTCTACCGGACCTCTCCTAAAATGGCTTAAGGATTTCCTGGTAGGTCATAGAAAGAAAGTAAGAATAAACTCCAAGTCTTCTGTCTGGAAACCAGAACTTAGTGGAGTACCACAGGGCTCCGTCCAAGGTCTTTTACTTTTTATACTGTATGTAAATGAACTCTCAAGTATAACTGAGTCCCCAATGTTGATATACACTGATAATGAAAAATCTGGCGAGAAATGACAGGGGACGCAGATGAATGAGCACTTCAGGCAGACTTATTTATTTATTTAAACACATAAATATTGGTACAAGGAAGCACCAGATAAATATGCGCCTAACAAATCTCATTTGATTTGTGTGAGGGCTGTGATACTGCCCAGGTGCCCAGACTGAAGCAGGTGGTTTTCTTAGGGGGCCACACCCGGAGCCTTTGACCTGAATGTCTGATCCACAAGGCAGTGGAGCATCGTGAGGAGATGCAGTCCCATGGTAGCCGGTGATCAACGGTTGATTCGTACGCCATTTGTTCCCTCAGGATACTGGGGCCCATGTGCACCATTGGTTTGGAATCAGGGTTTTCCAACTCCCCTAGGTGAACTTTCCATGTCCACCAACCCGGTTAAAGCGCCGGACATTCGCTTTTCGTCCTCTCACTTTCGTAAACAACACCCCCGCCACGAGAAGGCAGTGAGTAGGACTTCCCTGGCAGAGGCTATATATTCGCGTGGCCATATGAGAGCAATTCGAGAGGGAAAGGTGACGCTACCCACTCTCGGCCGTACCAGGGCATTTGGGCAGACTTAGATATTCTGACTAGCTAGTCTAAAAAATGGATGGTGCCTATCAACGTGGAAAAGTGTGTTTACATGCATTTCGGCGATACAAAGGTAAATAGGTACAGCATAGAGGAGGTGCCTGTACCCATGGCCCGGTCCCACAAGAATCTTGAGGTGACAGTAAGTCACGATCTTAAGACCACGACATACTGCCACGAGGTTGCGGCTAAAAGGGTTTTGGACCCTATAGGCCTTAAGACGGACATTCACCAAGTCAGGCACTCCTATGTTCATTACAGTACACACAATTTTAGTGAGAACTAAACTTGAAAACTGCATTTAGGTTGCAAGCCCTTACTAAAAATGAGTCGGATATCCTGAGAGAAGTACAGAGGTCATCAACCCGTGCAGTGGAGTTGAGAAACCCTGATTCCAAACCAATGGTGAACATTGGCTCCAGGATCCTGGGGGAACAAATGGCGTATGAACCGATCGTTGGTCATCGGCTATCATGGGACTGCATCTCCTTACGATGCACTACTGCCTTGTGGATTAGTCCTCTAGGTCAAAGGCTTCGGGTGTGGCCCCTTAAGAAAACAACCTGCTTCGGTCTGGGCACCCGAGAAGTATCATAGCCCTCACACAATTACATGAAAAGACATTTTTTGTGTGGCGCATATATATCTGGTGCCCCCAATATTTGTGTTCAAATAAATAATAATAACCCGTGCAGTTTCAAAACTCCGGGGTTTACCATATAAAGAGTGGCTGGAAAAGCTAGACTTCTACCCAGTCCAATAGCAGACTAAGAGGTGATCCGATTTTGATGTATAGAATACTGGGAAATTATTTTGGACCTGATATATCCTCTTCTACTTCCTACCAGACCGTGACAACTAGGAGGACATAGCAGGCGAGTAGAAACACCAAGAATGAACAAAGTACTCATGGAATACAGGTTTTCGCACCGAGTCACCAATTCTTGGAACCTGTTACCCGAAGCAGTGGTGTCAGTCAGTCAGTCACAACGTAGAACTTCGTACGTACGTACATCACTTCGAGTTGCCATACCACATTAGCACAGAGATGCAGTTGTTGACTCAAATCCCATAGCGGTAGAAATAGTAAGAGTATAAAAGGTAATCCGAAATATTAGGGTTTGAAGATGCTATTCAGGGGTACAATCCAGTGAAATAAATTTGGGAAGAGAAAAAAAGGAAGGGACATGAGGAATTTAGGAGAACACAAAGAGTGGATGCATTTGTGCCATTGCAAACGATTTTGAGCCATGTCATTCAATGTCTCTAACCATCGATTGCTATCATCTCGCGGATCCCAACCATATAGTCTACACCTACCAACATGGCTCAGTCCAATTGTTAGTGACTTCATGGATTTGTGCCACGTTTTGGTCTGGCCGCCCCTAGCTTTCTTCCAACCTACTCCTACACCATAAAGCATTGCACGTCGGGGCAGTCGGTGGTTGGGCATACGTAACACATGTCCCAGTCACCTCAACTGATGAAGTTTCACTACTTCATCAATCGCTTTGTCATCCTTATCTAGTACCCGTTTCCTAACGACTGCATTACTTACTCGATGATCCCAGGATATACGAGCAATGATTCGAAGACACCTATGGTCGAATACTAGTAGCCTACGAGTATTCTCTACTCTTGCCGGTCATATTTCACTGCCATAAATTAGTAGGACGAAACGAACTGCTGCGCGGTAAGACCGTTCTTTGGTTGCCAGACGGATATCTCGCCTACGTCATAAATGACGCAATTTCACGAAAGCTAGACGAGCCTTCTGTAACCGTGCTGAGATTTTGTCACACACCAGACTACATAGGCTGATGAGACTTTCAACTACTTCACTCCCTATTATTAGTTCAGGTGTCAGTGCAACTCAATCCTGAAGTGACATTTCGCATTTCGAGGGGGAGAATTGCATCTCGACCATGCCTGCATTGTTGATTATAGTGGTCCGAACCTTCAATTGACTCATTTAAGAGAAGACTAGGCACTTACAGAATCATACTAGAAAAGAAATAACATAGGTCTTAAGCCTTCTGTCCTCACTACACAACCAGAATCTCTCATTCTGTCCAACAAAACTTGTGTAGCTTGCTAGGGACTGTCAGCAGTGTGATCCCTTTGGTTAACCGGGACAAGCAGAAATGGAACTTTTGTCACAATATTTTGATTTTATGACGTTTTAAAGAATCACATGAATGCATCACAATCAGCAAGAATAACGGAATGTAGGTGAATCAATAACTTCAGTGCTATGAAGTCCTCATGTATAATTAATTTTGTGCAGGTATAACCAGATAAAATATGATTGCAGTGAGGTAAGATAGTGTAAAGAATGGTCAAGGCATCAATTTAAAATATTTGAGAACTAATTACAAATTTCTTCGTCTATATCTCCATATTTCGAAGGAACTGGGTAAAATTAGGGGCTTTCCTAAAGTCGTAAAAAGGTCACTTTTCCAAAATTCACAGGTTTTTTAAACTGTTTTCTCATAACTTTCCCAAAGTTTTCTATTGCAGCTTCCCCAAAACGTATAAAATTTTGCCCGAGATAGGGAGATTAGCGTAATTTCCAAAACTAGCATAACTATAGAGCGTTTCAAAGTGAGGTTTTCAGAAAATTTCAGAGAAAATAACTCGGGCGCCTAATATTCTATGCACAATTTATTGAAGAAAATCAAAGCAATACATAATTACTAATATCATATCACAAACAGACTAGTGGTTACCAACCTACATGTTTTATTTAGGTTTCATTTGCTTATGAAAATCAAAGGAAATTTGAGCAATTTGATAGTGAAAATAATTGCGCTGCGTTTGTTTTGGAATATTTATGGTGTTCCTCTTACGCGAACAAACGTTAACCTTGACAGTTTCATGAAGATTGATAACCGCGGCTAAAGTCAATTCGTTTCGAAAATGAATAACTCCACTTCAGTCTTCAGTAATAAGGATAGGAGGTCTAGTGACCTATTTTAATCCTTGCAGTTTGTTACACTGTGGAGGTCCAATCTCGTCTTGAATATATCAACAGAAGGTGCTGATATTACGTGTTCTGATAGGGAATTCCAGTAATTAACTACTCGGTGCGAGAAACGAAACTCCAGACGTAGACGATTTGATCTCGGTTTTTGGACTTTCTTTGAATGTCCTCTCAAATGATCAGCCCTAGACGGGAGGAAAAGATAGGACATGTTAGTACCAAGGTCATCGTCCAGGATACGATATACCAATATTAGATCACCCCGTATTCGCCGGTAAGATAACTGAAGTAAGTTGAGGTGTCTCAATCTGTCTTCATAAGATAGGCTAGATAGGCCTTTTACTATTTTTGTCCCGCGGCGTTGGACTCGTTCCAACATATCCGCCTCATATTTGAAACAAGGACTCGCTGCTTGAATCCCATATTCCAAATGTGGCCGTACAAAGTTGGGTATAATAATCTAAACATTTCCCCATCCAGATACCGCAAAGATCTACGAATAGACCATAATACCCTATAGCCTTTTGCAGCAGCAGCCTTACAGTGACTTGGTGTTTTGAGATCATTACTTAGTATGTATCCTAAATCTTTATAGTTTCTTACTTTGGGCAACACTAGTTCACATATTGTGTAGTGATTCGAATCATCGTAGTTATTTAATTGCATCACAACACTTTTATTAGGGTTTACTTCTAATGACTTAAAAGAAAGGTCACATGACCTTTTTTAAACCAATACTTTCCGATACCATGAAAGTCAGTCATCATTATAATACGTTAATATACGGTACCGATTCATTTTTAGTTTGGTCGCGGATTTCAGTGACAGCAAAAAAATGTGGTCAAAAATTTAGGCTTCAACAAGATCTCATTTTTAGTGCTTTTTAATAAAATAATCTTTCAAATTCTTAATTGGAAGTAACTTAAATATTAACGGTATGACTATTTCACAATAACCGTTTATTATCAATAAATCTACTTTAATACGACAAAAAGAAGTTAGGACGTTTTCTCAGTAGAGAGATCAAAAAGACATTCGACCATTTCTATTATCAACCTCGGAGCTGCTTGAAGCACTCGTCTCCTATTTTAAAGGAGAACTATTACCGTTTTATTCCTAATTTGTCTTGTAGTGCCTACTGTTTATTTAATATTTTGACATCCAATTCATTCAAATGGGGTGAGGAATAAGAATCATGCTTGCGAAGTCTGCCAAAGTTTCTTCGAACTTACTCATCCAGTGTACATTCTGTACTTTTTACTGGTGCATCACCTGTGGGTATTTGTGAAGTTTTGGAACAGGAAGGTAGTCCAGTTATCTGTGTTTCACGCAAACTTACTGTCACTGAACAAGGTTATTCACAACCTCGGTGAGAAGCATTAGCTATGTTTTGGGCTGTTAAAAGACTTCATAGATATGTATTTCTAAAGAAGTTTACCAGTGTTACTGATCATGAAGTTTTAGGTTGATTTATCAACCTAAAACGTCCTTAGCACGTTCCTCAGGTGATTCAATGATGGGGTATTGCTTTGAGTGCCTCTGACTATACGGATCAGCACAGGAGTGCCGAACAAATTCAACACATTGACTGCATTTCACAACAGTCATTAAAAGATAGACCTGTCAATACTTCAGACTATTTGTTTGTGCAACCTTTCCAGGCGAGACGTCCAGATCACACTAGGGAAACCCGTATACACTTTAGATGTATATTCAGTGCTATACGGAAAGGTTGGAATGCTAATCTGAAACGTAGATTTCCTGTCTATTATTCAAGGCGGGATGAGTTATCTACTACTCCTGATGATATTTTGTGTCTAAATGACTGTGTTGTTACTCCTCATTTATTATGTAAACCCGTCCTTGAAGATCTTCACAGTGGACGTTTAGATGTTGAGAAAGTGAAGTCCTAGGCAAGACTCACATGTTGGTAGCCAGAGACAAATGCAGATATATGTCATACAGTAAATAATTGTGAAAAATATCACAAGCTGAAAAGTCAGCCTTCGAAGTGGACTCCATGACCAGTATCATCTGAGGGCTGGGGAAGAATTCATACAGACTATGGTGGTTCATTTCTTGGCAAATACTATGTACTTGTATAACTGATTCTTTTTCTACGTGGCCTGAAGTTTTTATCACAACTTCATCAAATTCTGACTTCACAATCGAAGCATTAATGAAGGAGTATAGTAAAGAAGGGGTTTCCATGGTGTTAGTGACTCATAATGGCTTTCACTTCGCTGTGGATGCAGTCACTAATTGGTTGAATGGTATAGGGTGCAGACACCTGTTTATTGCGCTCAGGCACCATTGTTCTAATGGTCAGGCAGAAGGCGCTCGATCATGCATCCGCACCAGATCACGAGTGGGAACGCCGTGTTCAACTTCTCATACAACCGCTAGCCAGTTTAGATCAGTCACTTCTCTATATATTGATAATGTACCAAATATACCTTCCAACCTCCTCGCTTCTGACTTTTGATTTGATTGGGTGGGCACGATTCAATTATAAAAGGTGTTACCATAAAGTGTTGTCACCAAGCTGCATCACAAGACAAGCGCTAACTTGAAGTCCTGAAGGGAAACGGAAAAGAGGAAGGCCAAGGAACACACTACGTTGGGTATTAGAAACCAACAGGAAAAGCTAATGTAAAGTATTGCCCAGGACAGATTTGGATGGTGAATGCTGGTGGGTAGTCTATTCTCATACATGATGGTTAACAAGCGTAAGGAAGTAAGTAGCTTAGTCAACTTGGATAATTATTTCCTAAGAGCATGCCACGATGACAAAAAATTAGGCGTCGTGGTACCCTATGATCTAAAGTTTTACGGTAAATGCGACAAGAAAACCTGTCGAGCTAACCATGCACTCACCACGTTGAAGTGCATTTTCGGCCAGTTTGATGGGAGAAATTTCCAATTTATCTTCTACAGTCTCATACTACCTCATGCAAAGTATAATAACATAGAGTTTTCCTCCTCACTGTGAAAGGATGGGAATACACTAGAACGCATGCAAAGGCAAGCCATAAAATCAGTTTGGCGACTCAAATCACTGAATCTTTATCCACTGAAGTATGTGGGTTTCAGAGGTGACCTTTTTGTGACTTATAGCATCCTAAATATTTCTTGGCATCCCCTTGAATACCTACTTAAGCTCAGTCCAAACACAAACCTTAGGGGTAACATAAAGAAATTAGAGGCTCAGCATGGCAGAAAGAACAGAAGGTATACCTTTTACCCTTTACATGTAGTCAAATCCTGAAATTCGCTGCCGTGTGAGGTGGCGCAAGAAAATTTCAAGGAGTCTTTTGAGAGAAAACTTGACATGCTCTTAAAATTTTAGGACTGTATCTCATAATAGTTTGCCAATTTTCCCCTTCTGTTTTTTAATAATACTTAAGTTAATACACAGAAGCACCAGTGATCCACTGCAACTGAATGTGGGAGCCCATTAAGCTAAAGCCTCCTCTATTCCGTTCACAAACATTCGGAGTTTTTATATTGGACATAGGAGGCAAACCTGCGCGAATTAGAATCAATACTTTATATTGTTTGTCCGCATGTAACATTCGGAACTATATCTCGTTATCGTTCTCGATTTTTTACTTTCGCCTGTTTTGATATAGTAAGGTACGTTGCGTGTACACTGACTATCCCAAAAAATTGGGGACATGAAAGGTGATAAGACTATTAAAATGACTTTAAGACTTAATGCTTTGAAGAAAATAGTAGTGATGGATTTCTAATGTAGCATGCATTTGGAAAACTATGAAACAGATAGTGTTCATGAGTTTAATTTGTTTCTTTCAGTAGCACAATTTGAGAAGATAAAGTCAATCTTGATGCTATCGTTAGAAAATTCACCTAGTTTGCAAACTGCGGTCTTGAATTCGAGTCCTATCCAACCTACTTTGTTTTGTGATGTGGGGCAACATCATCAACCGTTAGCCAAATGGTGTGACTCATGACTTAGCTCATAAACATGTGTTTGTGTGTTGAGAGAAATGATGAATTCTCTTATATCAGATTATCAGGTTGTCTCCACCTACGCTCCAATGTCAGCTCATGAAACATTTTTGAAGTGGATGATAAAAGATACTTGCCTAATATCATCTCCAAAAGTTTATGACGTGACTAATGCTTAAGTACTTTCATGAAGATAAGTAACTGGGACTGATCCATACATTACCAGTCTTATATGAATTTTAAAGCATCTAAATACTATTTCTCCAGGAATGAGTTTCAGTATCATTAGACATTTAGCTTTTATCCTTTTTATCATATGACCACATGTAATCCCTTCTCTTGCGCCTGTTATGTTTCTTCACAACCAGAGATTACAAACTATGCCCACCTGACTAACTTGTAAAAAACAAAATAAATCCTGATTTACTCTACGTAAGAAAAATACAGACTTTCAGAACCGAACAGCTTATAAAATTAATGGTTGTATAAACCTCAGATTGATACGCTTGTGCACTAAGCTAATTATACGTGAAACGTGACCATTAAGCGTATACGATACTCGTAAGTTACTGGTATTTGACCACAGATGCCTTAGAAATATTGCTCGCATCTACTGAGATCACCCGGTAAGTAATAGTGAGGTTAGACACATGGTATTAGAGAATGATGGTAAATCAGTTGATGAGGCTATGAATCTTCATCGACTGAGATGGTTGGGCAACGTGTTACGTATGCCTGAACACCGATTACCACAACGCTCTGTGGCGACTAGTATTGGGGATGGTTGGTAGAGAGTTAAAGGCAGCCAATCCAAAACGTGGCATCAGATCTTGTAGTCACTAACTTCTAGTCTGAGCCATGTTGGTAGATGCAGACTACTTGGTTGGGGTCCGCGTGATTATCGTAACCAATGGTTGGAGACTGGGTGACATGGCTCAGAATCGATCACAATGGCGTAGGTGTATACACTCTTTATCTTCCCTTAAACCTTGAGATTAAAATTGTTTCATAACTTTTTTCCTTCCTATACTATCTCCTTATATACAACCTTTCTCTATATACTACCACCACTAAATTAACTACTATGAATTCAGTGTTGATTTTGTTGTGCTAACGAGGTATTGCAACTTGGACCGATGCATATATGTGCCTGGTCCTACATTGTAGTTGACTGACTGGAGTTAATTATACTCAACCTCAATCCCAATACGGTGAGTGAGATTTTCTGTCCTTTCTACCTGTTAGATAGGGTTTTTATAGAAGCTTTCTTGATAGAGAACCTGGAGAAATTCATTTGTATTCAAGTTTGTCGGATTATATATATCGGTTACACAAGGAGTATTGATAAGAGAAGTATACAAACTCACCAGTTCTTACTGAACACAAAACCACAGTGAGTTAACCAGTGCAAACGAAAACAGGTCGAAAATCAAATTAACTTCATATTAAATTAAATAATGCAACAAGAAATACACTAAAATTCAACAAAATAATTCATTTAGAGTAATCACAGTAATGTGTGAAGAGTTAGCTGATCAAAAACCACCTTAGATCGATATGCAGATTTCTATAGGCTGATTTTGTTTCTCCAATGTAATTAGAGGCGTTACATTCTCAACGCATGCCTAACATTAAACGAATTGGTCTAGTATCACTGTTATTACAGTTGGCCAAAAAATAAACCATAATCTCAGCTGCTAAACGGTCTTGAAACCACCATCATAGTTTCACTCAATAGACGTTTTGCAAAAAAGTACGTTAAACATCACAAATGTTTCTAAAGAAAGCTAATTCTACCTCATTCAGGTCGTTTAAACTTTAAATACAGTTACATCAACCTATGGTATTTTTAGTAATTAATTGTTATGTCCATTAACAGAATTTCTCATCCTATTTTTGTCATTATCGCGTTAAGTTATTGTCAAACTAATATTTTCAGTGCCCTGCAATCGGTCGAAATATCTGCTATATTCTAGGATTTGTCACAATCAACGTGTTCCAATGTCTCACAAAAAACACAAGCAAGAAAGAAAGCATAAGAAATCAAGCACTGATGATTCTGTAAGTTCTTGTGTAACATATCCAACCATTAGTTCAGTCATCGGAAAGCGATTATGAATGGAAACAAGATGATCGAAATCTACAAGAAAAATCTACTGAACGAAATGACGTACAGGTAAGGCGAGATATTTTCAATAATCAGTCGTTTGTATTTTAGGAAAATAATTGGATCACTGATGTTAAATCTCTGGACTGCTTTTTTGATACATTCAGTTCAAAGCCAAGTGGGAATAAAACAGCGAAAAGTAGTCAGTATAATAACTACAAAATAAATGAGCTCAATCCTTATTTGAAAGATGGAGGGAGTGGTTTACCAGATAGTGAAACTTCTTCAAAATCTGTTTTGACAGACGACAATCAATCATGGCTGTACAAGTCATTCATACGTTGTGTTGACACATCTAAAGAGACGGGTGTTAGTTTAAGAAGTGTATTGCTTCAGCGTTGGGATGAAGGTACTGTGAATGATATGTTGAATAGATTCGGAGATAGACATGAAAACAGCAAATGGTAATTAACTATTCGTAACCATATTTTATTTCACTATGAAACTAGCCTTTATTTTCATGTTTACTCTTATGGATTATTTTCATTTCCCATCTACGAGGTGTGAAGTCTTACTAACTTGGTTTTATTGAGGAATGTAAAGCAGGATAGGAAATAACTGCAGCAATTACAAGCTGAGTAACAATTCATAAAACTTTCAAGCTTTACTTTATTTAGTTTTGTGAATATTAACCAAGCTACCACCTCTTATTTTATGATGTCAGTCCACATAGCAATCGTCTTGGTTTTTATATATGATTGTAGAATCAAATAAAATTTATTGTATTCTGAGATCAAAATTTCACAACATAGTACTAGACTGACAAAACTAGTTACCAGGGTAGTCTCATCATAATATGTCTTTGTATAAGAGTCTCAGTGTCACCAAGTTTCTCACTAACGTACTATTTAACGAATATTTAACCTGAGTTGTGGTAGCAATTTTTTCTCCTAACTTCATTTATTTAAATGTTACTTATTTTCCTCTTTTTCTTTGACGTAGATGCTACTCGGGCCAGTAGGGTGAAAAAAATTAAACTTAGCGTATTTATGTTCTTAACTCTCAATATGAGTAATGCAACTGAATTAATCAACCTATATTGGCAAATGTTTCTAGACTCAAGTTTTATTGCGTATACCAATACTTGTTAAAATATTGGTATTTCTGGCTAATTAGCTTAGTACTAAAGCAAAACCAATATTAAATTTCCTAAGAATTTCAAGCTCAACACCCCTATACGTATTTGCTTACTTTGGCTAAGACGTAACCTTCATGACAGTTTGGACTTCCCTGACAGAGGCTATATACGCGTGGCCATGTGAGAGCATTTTGGGAGGGAGAGCGGACTCTACCCCACCAGGGCATTTGGGGGCCTTCTCGTGGCGGGGGTGTTGTTTACGAAATTGAGAGGACGAAAAGAGAATGTTCGGTGCTTTAACCGGGCCGGTGAGCACGGCGAGTCCACCTAGGGGAGTTGGAAAACCATGATTCCAAATCGATGGTGCACATGTGCATTAGTATCCTGAGGGAACAAATGGCGTATGAACCAATCGTTGGTCACCGGCTACCATGGGACTGCATCGCTTCACGATGCTCCACTGCCTTGTGGGTCAGATCTTTAGGTCAAAGGCTCGGGGTGTGGCCCCCTATGAAAACCACCTGCTTCAGTTTTGGCACCTGGGCAGTATCCCAGTCCTCACTCAAATCAAATGAGATTTGTGTGGCGCATATGTGTTCGGTGCCCTTTTGTACCAATATTTATGTCTAAATAAATAAATAAATCATGACCGTCTAGCTGTTAACTCACACAACGACACTTTGTGTTTCGGTTTTACGCAGTAAATTAGTATCAATAGCCCTCATACACGAAAGTATGACTCAAAGCTAACTATATAACCATGTACTTCGAAAATAAATATAGATTAGTTATCTTATAGATTAGTAATTGATTATTTTGAAAATGGATTATAGGGTTGTAAATTACGACATTGTTGGAGAATAAATACATACACTTATTATCTGCGTAAAGATTCATATGTATCAGGCTATGCACCCTACTTACTAATGTCAAAAGTTATCAATAATATCCATTTACTACAAACCAACATTAATTGCAAAACAATCAGAAGCAAATAAATTTTCTGTATTCTAAAGTCCATCTTATAACAGCCTGTCAGAATCAACGGGAATATTCGTAGCAAAGTTTGAGAAATATAATTGATTCTCCGGTTACTCGTAAAATTGGTAATTTTAGTTATTGTTGAGCAAATATATTTAATTTCATTGTCATTTTCATTATACTCTGGTTAAAGTAGACCGAATGATTTGCTGTTATATATAAATTCATCTGAAATGACAGATTTGCATTTCAAGTGAATGCTTTCGGTATGAAATAGGTGATGAAAATGTCCAGAATGACAATAAAGGCTTCGCGATTAGATCATCTAGCTTAAAGAACTCAATATTACTGTGAGAATTTATCTATATTTTTAGAAGTATATCTACGTTATCGTAACAGATTTTTAGTATGTAACACTGATCATCATTTCTTCGCTTTTAATACCTTTTCAGTTCCCGATCGCAACATAATTCTAACACATGTGACATGAAACCACGGTGGCGTAAATCCCAGACTACTAATCCTACTACTGATAAAAATGGAAAATCATCCTCTCATTTACAGTCAAAAAGAGTTTATTCACCCGAAGATACTGGTATGCTTCTGTCTAAAACGACTTAATTAGTTTGTTCATTTTTGTTTTTCTTGTTATTTATATGTATTTTTTATCGATTTTCTTACTTTGGGGATTATTTATTTATTTTAACACAGATATTGGTACAAGGGAGTACCAGATATGTATGCGCCACACAATAACAATGAGAATGGGAAGAGAAAAAGAATGTAACGTGCGTATAAGAGAGAAGACAAAAAACAGTAACGACCATATATTAGTGTATGGGAGTGTAGTAATAGTAATAATAATTGGGAAAGCGGAAAGGTACAGCTGGAAAGAATTATTTCATTTAGGGAAGTTACAACCACTTTTTTATGAAGAAAGTAAGAGGTTACAGCAGGATCACCACTGGCTTCTATTCTGAGCCATATCTGATAACGTCTCTAGCCACTGTGTTGCACCATCTCTCGGACCCCAGCCAGGGAGTCGTGAAGGACCAACAGAAGCCAACCCTTTGCAGCTTTCTTTCATACCACGACACCATGTCATACACTGAGCTCCTCTCCGCTTTTTCTAACCAGTCCCAGTGTCGGCAAATAATGCATGACAAACAATTCTCTGGGACGACATTCGTAGAACATGTCCAAGCCACCGAAGTCGGTGTTTCAAGATCGTGACACCTAATTGATTGTCGTCTCTGCCCCCGAACACACGATGCCGAACCTTGGCATTTCCACTTAATGTCAGCAATCTTCCGGAGACAACGATGATCAGATACAGAGTCTTCTAACATCCTCAACTCGGAGAGGCCAGGTTTCACAAGCATAGAGCAAAACTGCTCTCACCGAC
This sequence comes from Schistosoma rodhaini, assembly GCA_944470415.2. Taxonomy (NCBI): domain Eukaryota; kingdom Metazoa; phylum Platyhelminthes; class Trematoda; order Strigeidida; family Schistosomatidae; genus Schistosoma; species Schistosoma rodhaini. Next base: position 11,523,900 of record OX104039.1, on the reverse strand, counting down.
GCGTTGTAAATCCGACCTTTTACAGCCAGACTAACATCACGAAGGCGCCAAAGATGGCCCAGATTGTCATAAGCCGCTCTGGTTTTCACTATATGTGCATCGATCTCATCACTCACGCCCCCGCCAGCACTTATATAGCTACCTAGATACACGAACTTCTTAACTACTTCAATCTGCTCACCACCCAGGGTGAGCACAGGATTAGAATCCTGCCATTCTTGTAGGAGTACTTTGCACTTGGAGGGTGCAAAGCACATGCCGTACCTGCGGACACTGATTGCCAACTGATTAAGTACAGATTGCATGGCTCGGGCACTATAGCACAATAAGACGATTTCATCCGCATACGCAAGATCGAGAAGTCTTTCTCCAGGCAGCAGATCCACACCGCCATTACTTACATCCATCAGAGCTGTTTCCAGAATGTCGTCGATTGGGAAAGTTGATGAGGAATGGTAAGATTGGGCAACCCTGTCTAACCTCACTGCTTGAATGGAACAATGGAGAGAAGTGGTTGTATGCCCTCACTCTGCCTGAGGTGTTCGTGTACAGGGCCTTTAAGGTGTTAATGAACTTCACAGGCACACCCTTCTTGAATAGACAATCCCAGAGAACAGTCTTGTCCAACGAATCGAAGGCCGCCCTGATGTCAAGAAACACTACGATTGTTGGCCTGCGATAAGTATGACGGTGTTCTAACATTTGGCGGAGGGTGATATTATCACCTTGGAGAGAGTTGTGTCAAATATGCAAGCTATATCACCGATGCCGTATTAGTTCAAAATCATCACCCTTTATCACAATTTTTTTCTACTATTGATGTTGAAAATGTAAACCTGGTATCTTTTGATTTAGTAGTCTAAAGAATGCCATGCTTACCTTGGCATTTGAATTCCAACACTCTGTGAGGGCGACGTAGGTGCACGTTACTGAAGTCTCAAACAAAAATAAAACGGCTATTCATTACCCGTCCTAGTTTTCAAATATTCAATTACTACTGTCAGTTCATGATGGAACTATATTGAGCTGTATAATGTCTTTATACCAATGCGTTTATTTGTTTATTACTTACTTACTTTCGCCTGTTACTCCCGATGGAGCATAGGCCGCCGACCAGCATTCTCCAACCCACTATGTCCTGGGCCTTCTTTTCTAGTTCTATCCATTTCTTGTTCATTCTTATGTCTGTCTCTATTTCTCGGCGTAATGTGTTCTTTGGTCTTCCTCTTCTCATTTGACCTTCAGGATTCCATGTGAGGGCTTGTCTTGTGACGCAATCGGGTGATTTCCTCAAAGTGTGCCCTATCCACTTCCAGCGCTTCCTCCTGATTTCTTCCTCTGCTGGAATCTGGTTTGTTGTCTCCCACAGTAACTTGTTGCTGATAGTGTCTGGCTATCGGATCCGTAGTATATTGCGTAGACAACTGTTGATAAACACTTGTATCTTCTGGATAATGGCTTTCGTAGTTCTCCACGTCTCCGCCCCATACAATAGAACTGTCTTGACATTTGTATTGAAAATTCTAACCTTGGTGTTGGTTGACAATTGTTTTGAGCTCCAGATGTTCATCACTTGTGAACATGCTGCTCTTGCTTTGCCGATCCTCGCCCTCACATCTGCATCTGATCCACCGTGTTCATCAATGATGCTGCCCAGATATGTAAAGGTTTCCACATCCTCCAAAGCTTCTCCGTCAAGTGTAATTTGATTGGTGCATATTGTGTTGTATCGGAGAGTCTTGCCTTTCTCTTTGTTTTTATTGAGACCTACTGCTGCTGAGGCTGCTGCTACACTGGTTGTTTTCTCCTGCATTTGTTGTTGCGTTTGTGATAGAAGAGCCAGATCATCCGCGAAGTCTAGATCGTCAAGTTGCATCCTGCCTGTCCATTGTATCCCGTACTTTCCTCCAGTCGTTGACGTTTTCATGATCCAGTCGATTACCAGGAGAAAGAGAAACGGTGAGAGTAAGCAACCTTGCCTAACACCGGTCTTTACTTCAAACGAGTCGGTGAGCTGTCCTCCGTGGACTATTTGGCAGTTTAGTCCATCATAGGAGTTCCGTATGATATTGACTATTTTCTCAGGCACGCCGTGGTGTCGAAGAAGCCTCCATAATGTCGTCCTGTCCACGCTATCAAATGCCTTCTCGTAGTCGATGAAGTTGATGTAGAGTGATGAATTCCATTCGATTGATTGTTCCACAATGATACGTAGAGTTGCGATTTGATCTGTGCACGATCTATCCTTACGAAATCCAGCTTGTTGATCTTGAAGTTGGGCGTCTACGGAATCCTTCATCCTGTTTAACAATACCCTGTTGAAGACTTTTCCTGGTATTGAGAGGAGAGTGATGCCCCTGTAGTTGTCGCACTTGCTAAGATCACCTTTCTTTGGTATTTTGATCAGAAGTCCTGTTTTCCAGTCTGTTGGTACTTGTTCTTTGTCCCAAATCTTACTGAAGAGGATGTGTAGTATCTTGGCAGTTGCTGCTACATTTGCTTTCAGTGCCTCTGCCGGGATGTTGTCTGGTCCCGCTGCTTTGCCGCTCTTGATTTGTGTAATGGCCATGCTGATCTCTTCAATTGTTGGTGGGCCAACATCGATTGGGAGGTCTGTGGGTGCTTTGTTTATACTTTTCAATTATAAAAACTAATATCACCAGCAGGTTTATTAAATAGAACTTTCAGGAAAAAAAATTAAAGAAAATAATCACTCTTGTATGATATTTAGTTGTGCGTTTACCAATCAATTATAATTTTTGAATACGCAGTGCAAAGTTATACCATTGGTTTTATTGTTTAGTTTTCGAAAATGAATTGTTTAAATTCAAACACGTCATTCTGTCTTTGGTAGCTGATCAACGTACTGTTTTCACAAGAGACCCCTATTTGGGTGGATATTATCCACTCGTTGAAATTTTATCTGATTACTAGGTAATTAATTATTTGTTACTTACGCCTGTTACCCTCAATGGAATATAGGCCGCCGACTATCATTATCCAACCCACTCTGTCCCGGGACTTCCTTTTTAGTTCTGTCTAACTGTTGTTGGTTTGGATTATTTTCTTCTGGTTAGCGTCTTTTTAGCGAGTTGGTTTTCTACGGGGTGGGGTCGCTAACCCCATGCCAATTCTCCTCCTTTATCCGGGCTTGAGACTGGCAGTAGCCCCAGAGGGGCTCTAGGCAGAGTTTAATTTGTCACACGAATTAAATAACTATGTCACGTCATCATATACTTCCAAGATTAATGGCAGTTAGGCTACAGATTACTAGGATAGAGGTTATAAATAATTGTTTTATCAATACGTTTTTGATATTTTTTGTGAACGGTATATGTATGTGTTTAGTGTGTAAAGAGTCTATTTTTGAAAGTTTTGTGAATTTAAGCCCCATTTTTGATCTCGTGATTTATTCACCAATCGAAATACGACTTATCCAATCCTAGCACTGTACCAAACCAAGGACATTCGACCTGTATGAGCAGCCCTAGCATCTTTATTGGTCCTTTGCTCGCCTAGCCCGTCCACGTGAGTCCAGAACACCAATAACAGCTCCTACTATGCGAACCACTTATTTCAGACATACTTGGTTTATATACAAAACAAACAGACCACATCACACCATAAAACAGGAATTAAAATTTGTACAAGATCAGGCCAAAATGTGGCTGTGAACGTAGGAGACAGTGATTAATAAACGGAGTATAATTTAGGAACAGTAAATCGTATAATAATAATCTATGGGTCAAAATAAAGTTTATAATAAGATGAATATAGTTACACACAATCTAATTACTGAAAAGTTATACAATAAGAATATTTATAGAGTATTAGTCCAATAATAGATTTCCGAAGTTACCCGTACTTTAATCTTCACTAGGACATAACAAGTTTCTAAGCGGTAATGCAGACCGGTGACATCAATATGTTGTGTTATTCAGTTTAATACATCGTGTAGCACATATATTTGCGTACTTTGCTGGTAATTTCACTCTGTTGAATTCTATTTCAAGCACTCGGCGTTTATTCTTCATTTGGATCTATTCTTCAGTTTTAGCTTCAGGGGTCAAATGATCGAAAAAGGTATTTGGCTCAGGAGAAAGATTTTTGCGATGTTTCGTCCTCTAAGCTTTATGATTTGGTCGTGCTTCTAAAAGAAAGAAGCTATTAGGACGTCGACGGTTGAGTAACAGCTTATCATATTGACATGGTATTCACTTGTTGTCCACATGTATATTGTCAGTGTTTGCACAATTTCTTTGATTGTTTTCTCCCCTTGCCTGATTTCTGACCTTAAAGCTGTTTATGAAACAAAAAGGAATGATCAAAATGAGTGTACAAACATCGAAAATATGTATATGGACAACCATCAAATTCCATGTTAACAGAATAAACTGTTGGTCAACTATGGGATTCCTAGTGGCTTACTTCTTTTTGAAGCACGTGTTGATCATGTTGTCTAGAAAGGCAATAAAAGCTTCATGATTAGACCTTTTCGCTCACAAAACACAACACTTTCGAAAACGGTAGAATGGTTAAAGCTACCGGTCGATATTACCAATTTCTCCAGTTATTTCTATCTCTCTACAATAAAGGAATATGATATCTCACATCTTACATTATTTTGTGTTTACTTCGTCGTTGATCGTGGTAAAGAAAATCAAGTGTTCAATTAACTCTTAGTTCCTGAATATTAACTGTCAAAAATAAATTGTGCATATACTTCACTGAATCAACTATAACCAGTCAGTCAGCGACAACGTAGGACCAGGCACATATATGCATCGGTCCAAGTTGCAATACCTCGTTAGCACAACAAAATCAACACTGAATTCATAGTAGTTAATTTAGTGGTGGTAGTATATAAAGAAAGGTTGTATATAAGGAGATAGTATAGGAAGGAAAAAAGTTATGAAACAATTTTAATCTCAAGGTTTAAGGGAAGATAAAGAGTGTATACACCTACGCCATTGTGATCGATTCTGAGCCATGTCACCCAGTCTCCAACCATTGGTTACGATAATCACGCGGACCCCAACCAAGTAGTCTGCATCTACCAACATGGCTCAGACTAGAAGTTAGTGACTACAAGATCTGATGCCACGTTTTGGATTGGCTGCCTTTAACTCTCTACCAACCATCCCCAATACTAGTCGCCACAGAGCGTTGTGGTAATCGGTGTTCAAGCATACGTAACACGTTGCCCAACCATCTCAGTCGATGAAGATTCATAGCCTCATCAACTGATTTACCATCATTCTCTAATACCATGTGTCTAACCTTACTATTACTTACCGGGTGATCTCAGTAGATGCGAGCAATATTTCTAAGGCATCTGTGGTCAAATACCAGTAACTTACGAGTATCTTCTACTCTTAATGGCCTTGTTTCGCAGTCGTAAAGTAGAACAGAGCGAACTGCTGCGCAATATACTCGTCCCTTAATTGATAGACGGATATCTCGCCTTCGCCATAGGTGACGTAAGTTGGCAAAGCCAAACGAGCTTTTTGAATCCGTGCTGAGATTTCGTCAGACACCAACCCATTAGGGCTGATCAAACTTCCAAGGTAAGTGAAGTTGTCGACGCGTTCGACTACTTCACTCCCTATCCTTAGTTCAGGTGTTGACGCAGGCCAGTCCTGGAGTAACAATTTACATTTGGATGGGGAGAAATGCATCCCAAACTTCCTGGCATTATTACTGAGTTCCAACAGAAGACTCTGCATTTTGTCAGCATCTTCATCAAACAGGACTATGTCATCTGCGTATTCTAAGTCGATAAGTGAACCTCCTGGTAGAAGATCAATTCCTGAAAATTCAGTCGACGAGTGTTATTTCCAGCAACAGGTCTATAATGAAGTTAAACAAAAATGGGGATAGTGGACAGTCTTGTCGGACACCACTTGAGGTTGCAAAATCACATGACAGTTCGCCATAAGCTCTCACTCGACTGATAGTGTTCGAGTAAAGAGCCTTCACAAGGTTTATGTACTTCTCAGGTACATCTTTCAATGACAGACACTGCCACAGAACCTCTCGGTCTACAGAGTCAAATGCTGCTTTCAAGTCAAGAAAAACTATCATTGTCGGACGCCGATAAGCATGTCTGTGCTCTAAAACTTGACGAATGGTGAATATGTGGTCGATATAGCCACGACCAGGTCTGAAGCCAGCCTAATTTTCTCGTGTTTACAGTTCACGAATCTTTGTTGGGCGCCTGATAATTATTGAGGCTAGTATTTTAGATGCTATGTTGGTCAGACTAATCCCCCTATGGTTATCACAGGATGATTTTGGCCCCTTCTTATATATTGGGACAATCAGAGATTGTGACCAGTCAGATGGGATTACGTCTCCAACTATAACCTGTTGATCATGAGATGTAAACGCAGTCTTTTATACATCGTCGACCGTACATACAATTAAGACTTAAAAGAAAACAATTATCTAACTCTCTGTTGTTTTAATAATCGTTCTCTAGTTTATATCAGTTCATGAGAATAGCTGTTTTTAGTTAATAAGCCATAGTATAACATTTGTAAGGGTTTGTATTTTTCCATTGCATATGTCGTGAAACAATTTATTTGGATTCAGTTGCTTAGTAGATAAATCGTTGTTCATGTCTAAAGTGATAAGTGTCGTGTGAAAGATCAGCATTGTGATTTATGTGCATCTCACTAGCTAATTCCAAATAGACCCAGACTGACATTCTAGGTAGCCACAATCCAGCTTAACATACTACACTTCATGCATAACTATTTCTCACTGTGCCGGCTCGGGATAACAACTTCAACGGATTCACATGTAAGCCAGGTTCTACGTTGTGCATGACTGACAGTCAGATATAATTATTCTTATTCTGTAATCGTCTTACAAGTTACATTGTTTAATGATTAATTAACATCTTGTAACTCGTAGAATCATTATCAAAGCAAAAAGAATTAACCATGGAATCAGAGGATTCTACCAATGATTGTCAAGGAACATTTGAAGAACGTTTAGTTACAAATGATGACATAAATTCAATCGCTGCAAAGGTGATGCGAGCAGAATTGGAATCGAATCCTGTAAGAGATAATTAATGGGGTAAAGTGTTGTTTCATACTATGTTCACCGCAAAATTTGCAGTTTTTGTTTGTTTGACAAATTTAACTTTTTTGCCTAAACACTTTGTTACGTAGTCATTAGTTTCATCTTCCGCTTACTTTTAGAACGTCGACTTACTGGTTGTAGCACTTTGTTTTCAGCCAACATTAAACTAATCAAACATGACATCAGTGATTTCTAAATAATCACTTATTACTATTCCCCTAGTCAAAAAATGTTACATTAGAAGTGACTTGTCCCATATTTACTATTTCAATCTTTCTTATCTGACTAAAAGATTTTTGTTATTGAAGTTAATGCGTCTCAAATTTCAATTTCTGTTGGAGAATCTTATATAGTCAAAAAGGTGACATTCAAACCTCAGTACAAAAATTCTGTATGATAAATAAACCGGAATAATATTACCGTGTATATTATCAGTAAGAATAATTGATCCATTATCTCACACAATCTACTAGCTATGCTATGTATGTCAAAATGATTCACCTCAATCGATGTACAACCAAATTTTCAACCGTTTTTATTAAGTTCACATAATTTAATGAGAAATATTGATACTTTTTTAGTCTTTTATTGTCTCTGCCAAAGAAAATAATGATGTTCAATCCTAGTTTACAATTGACTTGGGGATACTTTGGTCAAAATTATATAAATATGAAAAGGAAATAAAAGGTCACATGAATTTATGATTTCAGGCCGTTTAAGAAATTGCAGCGTGTATCTTAGCGGGACATAGATTAGATTAAAGCATGTTCCATGCACGATTGTGCTGCTGCACGCTGATTGGCTAATTCTTATCCAATCAGCGCTAATCGATTCTTGGAAAAGACTCTAGAATCTACTCATGCAAAAAATTGTAAATATACTAACGTATTCCTTATTGCGCTTCTTACGTCCATCTATCCTTGTTACTCGGAATATAATTTCTTTCCCTATTCAACCGTGTTCTGATTCGGGGACTTGTCAAGTGTATTGATGTCCAAGAATACTAAGCAATAGGAATAGCTGGGTCGTAATAAGGAGAATATATAAACACTTATGACAGTGTAGTAACAAAATTTCAAAAAACAAAATTGTAATACTGAAAATGTGAGATCTCTGATGGTATCTCCTTCAGAGAACGCTAAGTCTATTACTGAATTTGAACTAAATTTTTTTAGTTCATATGTTGTTCATTATCATAAATAAAAGTATCTCTTCTTTTTAGAAAAAAAGAAAATGGTTTTTATATCATTTGTTGATATTTTTGAAATTTATTTTTAATTATAAATAGGTGAAAGTAGAAAAATTAAAAGCAAATTTAGAAAAATTACGTGAAGCTATGCGTCGTGGTATTAAAGTACGAATTCGTACTGTACAAAGGAATAAAACAGTCCATAATCAGTCAGGAAACAATCAGTCTAAAATAATAGCATTAACACGTTTAAATGATCAAGGCATTGAAATACCAGTACATATACGTAATCTTCCAGGAACTTCACATACCAATGATAAAAAGTATGCTTTTGTTTTTAGGTATTTTCTTTATTTGCAATTTATTCATGCACTGAAAAAAAATTGTGTGCTATAACTCTTTACATCAACTTCACGTTCAATTATTTGACTAAAAAGAATTTAAACTCATTTTACTCTTTTTATGCAAATAAGGAATATTGATAACTCTTGAAATCCAAGAAATCTTTGTAGAATAATGCAGAGTGGAGTAGCTGATAATATATATAGTAAATGAGGTCTTATCATTATCATCGATCTCTAACTTTCTTACTCTAATTCTCTAGCTCACGCATTGTGTCTATATAGAATATTTTGATTACTAAGGTTAAAATTGTCAGTGAAACTCATGCTGATCTGAACTATATCTGCTAGCTTGACACGATTGTTATTCTTGGCCATCATGAAAACTCAGCCAAGCTATATTAAATGAATCACTCCTTTCTAGAGGTTCCATTATGTCAAGTAGGTCGGTCAAAGAGCGGTAGAACTAAGAACAATAAGCTTAAAATCTGAAGTCCAAATCGTACTGCCTACTGTCCTGAAGTGTTTTATTTATATATTTGAACACATAAATATTGGTACAAAGGGGCACCAGATATATATGCGCCACACAAGTCACTTGATTTGTGTGTGGGCTACGATACTTCCCGAGTGCCCAAACTAAAGCTGGTGGTTTTCCAAGGGAGCCGCATCCGGAGCCTTTGACTTAAAGGTCTAATCCACAAGGCAGTGGAGCAACGTAAGGTGATGCAGTCCCATGGTAGCCGGTGACCAACATTAGGTTCATACGCCATTTGTTCCTTCAGGGTACTGAGGCCCATGAACACCATTGTTTTGGAATAAAGGTTTTTCCAACTGTCCTGGGTGGATCCTCCGTATCCACCAACCCAGTTGAAGTGCCGAACATTCTCTTTTCGTCCTCTCAATTCCGTAAACAATACCCCCGCCGCGAGAAGGCAATGAGTAGAACTTCCCTGGCAGAGGCTGTCCTTGAATGTGATAGCAGTAAGGTGTTTCTTGCTGATAACCACCATCTCTAATGATACTTCCTTTTCATTAAGAAAAAGGGTTGAATAATCAACCATATTCATCTCGTTAGTTTATTTATAGTGTGTTGGCAACTTAAACTAATCTGCATCTGTGTCAGAGTTTGCGTTGGGATCGACTGGCTGATTCATGCATATGTATGTACGGTCTTTCAACCCGTAAGCTTTTTCTATTCAACTGTAGAAAATATCAAGCCATCCATATAAGTGTTTAAAATGTATGTGCTTGTGCATGCATTGCAACACACTACATGATGTTCTTCATTAGTAATATTTACTTCAAAACATATTTGTTCTAACAAGCACATTACATTTATTTAATGTTGTATTATCGAAATCATGCAATTATTGACTTCAATTTTTGATTGATTGATGTCATTTTCCAGCTTACAACGTTTTAAATCTCATGACTCAACTGGACAACGGATAGCCTTCTTCCCAGAAGATAATGAAAACCAACAAGTTGCGGATATGATACGTGATGAACGTTTACATTCAGCCAGTGATATGGATTTGGAATTTTCAAGACTTTCTAGAAAGGTGAAATGCTTTTGTTGTCAACTTTATTCTGTAAACAAAGTTACATATAATACCCATATATAATACATGAACTGTCTAGTACCTTCGCAAACTGAGCTGGTTACTAAGATTGTGATGGTGGTCCTCAATCATTTAATCGATAAGCCAGATCGTGCTTCCTATTAATCATACAACCTTATATTATTGATCTCTTCTGAGTTAGAAGTGCTGGTATAGTGTAGAGATCACGAAATGTAGAGAACGCGAAATGATGAGATGATTGACAAACCTGACTTCCACAGAAACAGAAGCTGGATAATTGTAATAAATATAGATGAGAAGTATTTTACAGACGTGTAAAATTAATGTAATCTATTGAACTTCGGTTTAGACAGAGTGATATTACTAATTACTAGTCATGTACACTACTAACCGTGTATACAGATCTATAATTTAGTACAAATAAGTTATGTTCGACACAAGTTCACTAATTTAAAGTACTCAGGTCACTTAAACCAATATCTGTCTTAACTGCCATACTATTATGTTAATTTCTATGTTGTTTATTTATTTATCTCTAATAATTGTAAGCTCTTACACGGTATTTATTTAAATGTATACGTTTTTAGAGTGTTGAAGATGAATACACTGATGCTTTTGTGAAAAAACGAGTAAATGCTGAAAAAGAAGCTATTAAATGTAAACAGGATGCTGTATCATGTAGGTTTACCGATTAGGCTATGGGGTTGTGTGTATGTCTATTTTGTCATTTATTTTCAATCTGAAGTATAGACGTGACTTTTTCTTCGATTAAACGAGCTCCAATCCTCATAAAAGATCAGTTCTCATTACTGTTTATATCCTAATGGTTGTTTCCAAATAAAATATCTCTTTCCATATGTGGGACATAATAATCAAAACAGACGAAGTGAGTTTTGAATCTGTAGTTCTATCAATCCTTGAAACAAACCGTTTAGATATGACCCTCAAAGACTAATAAATTTCGATTCATTTTTCCCAGAATATAAACATTTATTAGAATCACAGTTAAATTGAAACTTGATAACATCAAAATATAAATTCGCTAACGACTTTTTTGTAGGTGCAGAACAAGTAATTTATACCATTGTAGTTTATTTCTGCATACTGATCTATAGAACTACAAAATGTTTAATAGTCGAAAAAGATAACCTCATTTTACTAGTAAACTATGATGAAATAATTGAATTAGTTGTTTTCTGTAAATCCCATCGACCTACTTGAATATCTGGACTACTTGTTCCTGCAGCCCCCAAATGCCCTGGTACAGCCGAGAGTGGGAAGAGTCCGCTCTCCCTCTCGAAATGCTTTCACATGGCCACGCGAATATATAGCCTCTATCAGGGAAGTCCTACTCACTGGCTTCTCGTGGCGGGGGTGTTGTTCAAGAAATTGAGAGGACGAAAAGCGAATGTCCGGCGCTTTAACCGGGTTGGTGGACACGGAGGGTCCACTTAGGGGAGTTGGAAAACCCTGATTCCAAACCAATGGTGCACATGGGCTCCAGTATCCTGATGGAACGAATGGCGTATGAACCTATTGTTGGTCACCGGCTACCATGGGACTGCATATCCTTACGATGCTCCACTGCCTTGTGGATCAGACCTTTAGGTCAAAGTCTCGGGTTGTGGCCCAATATGAAAACCACCAGCTTCATTTTAGGCACCTGGGCAGTATCACAGCCCTCACACAAATCGAATGAGATTTGTGAGGCGCATATTTATCTGGTGCTTCCTTGTACCAATATTTATGTGTTTAAATAAAATAAAATTAAATAACTTGTTCCTGCCATCTAGATATTTCAACAAGTTATCTGTTTTTGTTTGTTTTAACACACCATTATGTCTGTAAATCGCACAGCCTGTTCATGTGCGTTTATGGAAAGTTTACGATCTTTGGCTGTACAAACAGCCCAATCAGAGACATCGTGGTTGCTGGAAATGTGTATCGAAAAGAATATACATTATTCCATTCCTGTACTGCTAACATCAAACTGGCGATCACTCAATCTTTATCGTCAGGGTTGATCAATAAATAACAAAAGGGAACTAGTTAAAATACTTTTTGCTGAGAATTCTATATTGTACAAAAAATATAATATTGAATAAAGCCATTAATAATAATAATGATAATAATAATAATAAAGTTAATAGTCAGTAAATGTTAATCACCCAATTTTAATATAGTGCCTAAATATTAACATGACTTCCAAAAAGAACTTGAAGGTTCTATTTAAAACAATTAATCCCTTTGATAAATTTGTTGTGTAATAAAAAGATGAAGGTTATCAGAACTTCGTCTTGTCATGACACTATCCTTAAGACTCAGTGATCAATTTCGCATTGAGTTGACCGTACATTCACTGTTGAACAAGTTTTTAACTATGAGGTGCGATATATATCAATCGACCCCGTGTTTCTAGTAAATTTCTAACTAACAGTTCGGATGAAACTGTCTTCATTTATGACGTTGTTTTAATCAGTGAAAAATCCCATAAAATACTAGAAAAGTAACGATAAGCAATATTTTCCTCCACCTTGGAAGTTTTGTTTAATTCACATACCATGGCTAGATTACGGTTACTCTACATAACCGAAGCCAACTGGATCAAACCTATAAAATCAAACTTATGTATCTAGAATAGGCGTATCCAACATCTATGTTTATCTTGGCCTACGACTGGATCACCAGATACTTAAACTGAATATTATAAACCTCTTATTCCCCTTTTTTGATTACCTCTATCTTAATCTTCACATCCATCATTCCAAATTCGTTCATCGTGATTACCTTGATAACACTTCTCTTATTACGTAATATATTCACACAATAATATTATAATTATCACTATTACTATTTATCATTATTATGTCAATTGACAAGATGAAATTCTCCTACTATGAATTTTATTCACACGATTTTTTGCATTTTCATTTTTACTATATTACTATTATACTGATTGTGACTTGACGCTTTACTACAAATCATTCTGACCATTATTAAATGACCTTTCTAACTTACAAATAACCCAATTTTGAAGTACATATGTCATAGAAGATGCAAACTTTCACCATTGTTAACACATAACATCGTTAAATTCATTAATAAATGTCTTAGTAATATATCATAATTATGGACTTATAGCTGTAGAGCATAATGATGAAGTTATTAAAAACAATTGTTCATTTTTTTAATACATATGTGTCGATTGGCTTTATAAGTGAATTTCTAGTTTACAAGCAATTTTCATCATGAACTGACATTACTTAGATAGTCACTTAATTAAACTAAAGCACATTTTACAGTTGTTTCATTCAAGCTTAAGACTCAATACCATACACTAGAGGTGTTAGATAAGAGCCCCTGACTCATCATAGAATTGCTTAACGTTCTACTTACTTATTCAAAAGGCAAATTATTTTTAATCGTTCTTAGTTGCATTTATAACTTAGGTTCCGTTGTGTACAATTTGAGGATAGTTAGTCTAAATGTTAATAATTTTCACTAGTCATTAGACTGTTATTCACGTGTAATTAAATCACTTTTTAAACTAAGAAACCTTGTTAAAGAAAAGCTTTTTAAACATCTTGAGTATTATAATTAGCCGGTAATTTATTAATGTCATGTATATTTTAAGTTTCTGTTTTATTCTATTTTACTTTTCATTTCTTTCTCTCTATATAGCTTATAAAAGAAGAGTATTTGCTGAGTCAAAGTGTTTAACTTGTCTTGAACGTGTTCCTAAATATTTAATTGTTAGTCTTGGTGAAAAGGTATATTAATGTTTGATTTTCACTACTTTTATGCCGTAAATTTTCCTCGTAATAGTTTTAACTATTCCATTATTGATATTCAAGACTGAATTTTAACCAGTCTTCGATACAGTCTGTTTTCAACCAAGTAGGTTAGTGGATAATGTGTCGATATTTCAAGCGATAGGTACTTAAATTCAGTACCGATGTGAACAACATAGCGATACAGGTACATCTATGTACTGATTTTCAAGTATAACAAAACATCCGTTCCATAATCCGAAATATATTAAAACTTCTTAATAATTTTTGTTTTCATCAAGGCGACGATCAGTTTAGAATTGGAGACACTAATGTCGACTGTTGAAATCGGATAACAACTTGACTGTAACGTAGAACAGAAATTTCAAACTACTAGAATGGCTAAATCGTTATAAGTTATACTTCTTATGGAATCTAGAAATTATGGACTCGATCCAAAAATCTATATTAGACAGTCTTAAAAATAAAAACCACTTATTTAATATCAACTTCAGTTTTTAGAATTTCCCCTTTTAAATTTTAGCATGTTTTTTGTTGTTGAAAAACTGTCCTCTTATTATTTAATTACCTATTTATTAATCCATTTATTTGTCAAACGAGAAAAATAGACGTTCTATGCAGTCAATAAATTTACCGATAGTCTTTATACGATCTTTACAGTTTTTTGATTTATATTGTTTCATTTTAAAGTTTTATTTACTTTGAAGAAGTGGCTTACGTTAAGTCAAGAAACGTCAGAAATACAATTTTTCTACTCATCAGGATATAACAAGAAATATATTTAATATTAACTCTACCCGCTGCTCAATTTATTTGGAATTATAAAACTCATTCCATTTACTTCAGTCCTGACTATTCGTAGTTTTACTAGCTCTTAATTTATTTGACTTATTTCCAGTAACAGATTTGTGTACTTAGCTTCGAACCATACTCTAAGTGTGAGAGTCAATGATACTATCCAAGTCTTTGAACTGTAGTAAGTGTAGCATGGTTAAAAGCTGCAATCTAGTGACTGAAAGCCGCTATCACTTGGTCGAATATACATCCGTCTTATACACAGTTAATTACTTTATTGTATAAAAAAGGAAGTAACTGTCGTGTTCTCTTTTTTTCTTCAGGTGTTCTTATCTTTACCTTCACATATTAGTATGACACCAGGTTATTGTTTACTTACACCTTATGAACATATCAGTTCAACTACTCGACTAGATGAAGATGCGATAAAAGAAATTCGACATTTCAAATATCAATTAACTGTAATGTTTGAAGAGCAGTACAGTCAATCAGGTTGTGTTTTCATTGAAACTGCTAGTAAACCGGATACTGTTCGTCATCATACACAAGTGGAGTGTATTCCGGTCCCCAAAAATTTATACAAATCACTACCTGCTTACTTTAAGGTAATTTATATATATGTGACTTTTATAAATTGTTCACAATGGATTATGTAGAGGATAGTTTTGCTCACTAAAGACTGACAGTTGGATTATCGTTGATTGCCATCAGGAAGCATTCTCGTTTCGGCTTTCTTAACAGTCTGGGTCTACAATACGACACTTGGTCTCCTATCCAGGCCCTTCTCCTGTGTTATAGTGGGGGAGGAGCAGTATCCACGGTTGAGGAGTTCTAAAACGACAACAAAAGATCCGCTCGGTTCTCCGGCTGATTCCAATCCATAATAATTAAAACAAAACTACATCCACATCGAATTTGTAATTTATTAAGTTACCAATCCTATTGTCTATGAATAAACTCAGATGACAGATTTTGACTTTACACGGATAAACTTAAAGCTGATTTAAAAGTTGTGTCTTATACATGTTTAATGAATAAAGTATCAAAGGACTTTCATTTAAACACAATTCATTCTTTTCATTAGACTTTCTATTGTGTCCATTTCGATTTAGGATAAGACTGACAAGAACAAGAAGTGAAGCTCGTAACATGATAACATGATAATACTAATGGTTATCACTTAATCTGATACCGTTTTTTGTTTGTACGGTAAGTAAGTTCTCAGCACGAAATGTGAGCAACATTGCTGCAAATTTCTCTTCAATGATACTATGACCAAGTGGATTGAGGTGTTAATAGAAACGTATTTGTTCTAACTGATAATATACGAATCGACAAAAACAAATTTTCTTAATATACCTTAGTACCATAAATGAACAATTTCTTAAACGCGTTTTAAGCCTATTTTACTTACCTGTCACCATAGATCCTAACTGTGTAACTAATTTCTTACACTTCAGCTAAAGATCGATTAAGAATATTGTGTAGGCTTGAACTAATATTTACTGTGATGAATAAAGAGAGTAACAAAAAATATCTGATTGCAATTCATTTATTTAATCATCAATCTATCTGTATTAGTTCGTTAATCACTTCTACTGCTATGGGATCTGAATCGACAACTGCATCTCTGTGCTAATGTGGTATGGCGACTCGAACTGATGTACGTACGTACGATGTTCTACGTTGTGACTGACTGATTAGTTCGTTAATCAGTCATCGTTTATTTTCACTTAACAAAATAATAAATATTAGTGATTATTTATAGGATATTATATTTTCACTAATCTATGATAATTACTCTTCTCTAGTTTTGTTTTCCACAAAAAGGAACAAAACAATAAAATCATAAATAAATGTTTGCTTTACTGAGAACTAATTTCTATTATTCTATTGTTATTATAGCAGTTATACTACTTACTTTATTCGATAGTATGTATTTTATTACAACAAAAAAATCTGCGCACAGAATACGTAACATTACAGCAAAGCACATCTGTGAATATCCAAAAAAAATAAGTACAAAAATATTTTTTGGTTGCTATTTTGAGATAATGGAGAAGATTTTTAGCTCAGATGGATAGTTTTGGTGGAGTTTTGTCTTCTAAGCTCCACCAAAATTAGTTTCGATTCTTCATTCGTAATTGGTTACGACTAGATTTTCTCTCATGACATATCTCCTTTCACTCTCAAATATTTTTGATTAACGAACTCTGTAGTAACCTCCTCTTGTTTCTACAAAGGGCCGAAGAGGAGGAAAATATACAGACAATCATTGTGGTAATCTTTTCAGGAACTCCATAGTGTCGAAGAAGTTTCCATAATGTTCTCCTGTCCACGCTGTCAAACGCCTTCTCATAGTCAATAAAGTTGACGTATAGTGATGAGTTCCACTCAACTGATTGTTCAACGATGATCCGTAGTGTCGCAATCTGGTCTGTGCACGACCTATCCTTACGGAATCCAGCCTGATGATCCCTTAGTTCGGCGTCTACTGCGTCTTTCATCCGATTCAGCAGCACTCTGTTGAAAACTTTTCCTGGTACTGATAACAAACTGATACCTCTGTAATTCCCACATTTGCTCAGATCTCCTTTCTTTGGTATCTTGATGAGATATCCTTCTTTCCAGTCCGTTGGCACTTGTTCCTCTTCCCAAATCTTTTTGAATAGAAGGTGAAGCATGTTTGCAGTTATTTCAATGTCTGACTTCAGTGCTTCTGCTGGTATATTGTCAGGTCCTGCCGCCTTCCCACTTTTGATTTGTCTGATGGCCATCTTGACTTCTTCGATCGTTGGTGGAGTGACATCTATTGGAAGGTCAGTGTGTGCTGCTTCGATGTTCGGTGGATTCAATGGGGCTGGTCTGTTTCAGCAGTTCCTCCAAGTATTCTACACACCTGTTCCTCTGCTCTTGAATCTCCGTGATTGTCTTTCCTTCTTTATCCTTGACTGGTATCTCTGGTTTGCTATATCTTCCTGCCAATTTCTTCGTTGTATCATATAGTTGTCTCATATTCCCTTCTCTTGCAGCTTATTCCGCCGCCGTTGCTAGTTCTCCCATGTATTTCTGCTTGTCGGCTCTAATGCTTTTCTTCACTTCCCTGTTTGCTTCTGCGTAGTCTGCTTGTGCTTTGACTTTCTCTGCTCGTGTTCGGCTGTTGTTAATTGCTAGTTTCTTGTTCTTCCTTTCTTGAATTTTGTCCACGGTTCCCAGAGAGATCCATTCCTTGTGATGATGCTTCTTAGGACCAAGAACCTGCTGACACGTTGAAGTTAGTGCTTCTTTTATCCCTTTCCAGTTGTCCTCCAAAGTAGTTTCTTGTTCTTTCAGTAGATCCTGTAGAGCTTGGAACCTGTTGTTGAGAGTTATCTTGAATTCATTGAGCTTGTCAGCATCTCGAAGGAAGGCTGTATTGAACCTTTGTAGTGCTGTTTGTCCAGTCTTTCTTTAGCTTCAGTCTCATCTTGGCCACAACCAGGTGGTGATCTGAAGCTATGTCAGCTCCTCTCCGGGTTCTCACATCTTCCATTGATCTTCGGAATTTTTTGTTGATACAGATGTGATCAATCTGGTTCTCTGTGGTGTGGTCCGGTGAGATCCATGTAGCTTTGTGTATGCGTTTGTGTGGGAATATTGTGCCGCCTATAACCAATTTGTTGAATGCACATAGGTCTGCAAGTCTCTCCCCATTTTCATTTCTCTCTCCTAATCCATGTCGTCCAATTACATCTTCATATCCTGTGTTGTCCACTCCAACTTTAGCATTTAGATCTCCCATCAGGATGTTGAGGTCCTTTCGTGAGCACTTTGCTACAATTGATTGCAGCCTTTCATAGAACTGATCTTTATCATCGTCCTTTGCTATCATTGGTGGGTGCATAACATTGGATAACGTTCATTGTGATCCCTTGCTTCTTTGTTCTGAATGATGCTTTGATTATCCTGGGTCCATGAGATTCCCATCCCACAAGTGCATTTCTTGCTTCTTCGGACAGCATTAGAGCAACTCCCTGAGTGTGTGGAGCATTTTCCCCTTCGTGACCGGAGTACAGCAGCATCTCTCCTGTACCTAGCCTTTGTTGTCCAGTTTGTGTCCAATGGGTTTCGCTGATTCCGAGTACTGCCAAGTTGTATCTCCTCATTTCCATTGCTATTTGGCTGGTCTTTCCTGTCTCCCACATTGTCCGGACGTTCCATGTACCTATAAAGAGTGTTGCTCTGGTTGTTAGAAGGTGCATCGGTCTCGTGACTTCCGAAGAATTTCGGCTTTCACCATGAGGTGTCATAATTATTCCTTCAACTGGGAGGGCAGAGTTTAAATGGTTTGAATTATTTTTTCTGGTTAGCGTTTTTTTAGCGAGTTAGCTTTTCTACGGGATGGGGTCGCTAACCCCATGCCCAACCCTCCTCCTTTACCCGGGCTTGGGACCGGCAGTAACTCTAGAAGAGCTACAGGCGGAATTCTAATTACAAACATAATTAATTAATTAAGATAAACCGAAAGCGAAAAAATTTAGCGGGAAAAATTCTACACATTTAATGACAAAAATATAAAAGCTTGAGCTAGTCTCATATGACGTAATTAATTTATAGGATTGATGCCATTCCATCAGATTTGACTGACTGACTGATGTAGTTCATCTAGACCATAAGAGTTAAACACATTATATCTAATCATTGTCTTTGTGTTAGAAAGAATGTTGTGTAGGTTGTATCTATTTGTTATTTGATATCATACAAAATCGATTTAGTCAAAATAATTTTAAACATACATAACTTATGTACAAAATGAAATGTATAGGTCGATATAAATAGCTAAACCTAAAGATTGAAAAAAGTTGTTTCAAAACTGAGCCAATTGACTATCATTGATATGTCCTTTTGTTCTATTGCTTGTGAATATTGGTTCAATGCTGAATTGAGATCATGAATCGACGGATGTTAGACCACCTGGAAACACTGGACGTCTGTTTCGTTTTAGTATGTAGCTCCTCAGCAGTGCGCCTCCACAATCCCGAGCGCGAACGCTTAACTTCTAGACCACTGAGCCGGCATCCAACAGTTTTAATGTCTAACTCCAATCGATCCACGAAATTGCGCTATGCTTTAATTAACCAATCACTCTATTTCATCTTTGGGAGATCGGATAATGTTTTCTAACGAAACCTTGTAGCTCAAAGTCTTTAGTATGTGTATATGTACTTGTTTGTTTGATTGGTAAAACAATCGGACCGATTCATTATGTCAATGCATCAAATAGTGAAAAGACTGTGTTTCCGCATCTATACAATGTAGGTCAGCTTGTCCTTAAGTGTAATAACCCTAGAGTCGATACATATTTATGTCAAATCTGGTGTTTCATATAATTAATTGACGTATTGTAAACAACTCAAGAAATAGGTTATTTCTAAAATCGATTTCTTCTTAATTTTATTACAACTAACTTTTTTATATAATATTTAACCCATGTTTAAAGGCAATAGGGGTTCGTTGTATTCCACACAATATTCTGCAATTATTTTTATGTGATAAGGTTATTTTAAAGTGTCTGTATTAAAAATGGTAGTTTTAGAGTAACTTATTAAAACTGTTGTTCGTTAATCTAATCTTCTGAATTCTGCATGTCCCTCTCTTTTTCCTCTTTCCAAATTCATTTCACTGGATTATACTCCCTGAATAACATCTTAAAACCTTAATCTTTCCGATTACTGCCTATAATCTTACTACCTCCACCACTGTGGGATTTGAATCGACAACTGCATCTCTGTGCTAATGTGGTATGGCAACTCTAAGTGATGTACGTACGTACGAAGTTCTACGTTTTTACTGTCTATCTGCATAATGTGCTTATCCGGTAACCTACATTCTGTTCAGTCTCTGTTCTATAATATTCTTTAAATTATTTTGTTTTTCTAAAATTAATATTCAGAAAGCCTTAAGCGAAATTGGCTCTGAATGGGATCAAAATCGTCGCCTAATCACATTGAAACCGGGTGGATCTGGCGCGTATGGTGCAATTCCTCCGAAATTCGCTTATTTAGCTGTAGAGTTCGGTACTACAAATGGTGGTTTCGCACGTATTTTAGATGAAGAGCACGAAATATCTTCATATTCTGGACGTGTAAGGAATTTCATTTGAGTAAATCTTATTTTCAAAATTTGACTAAAATCTGTTTGAATGATCTAAATTTACTTCGATAAGTGAATCGTTACAAAACGCCAGCTGAAGCTGCATATAGTCTACAAAAAAATACAACTATGATAACATACTTATCATTCAACTGTCGAATCAAACACAATAAAAACAGTTATTTAACACCTTCGGTCAAAAGTTACAACTCTCTATCATGGATGTCGATCGTCTATCATTCTAATTTACTTTAATAAATGAGACGGGTTTCATCATATGGAAACCTTTACAAATCCTATTAGCAATGACCTTGAGAATAAGAATATAGAAAATTGCATTCTGGTTACATAACATGTAATGTGACTACATCATTAGGGTTAAAAGTGTCCAGCAAACATTAACAATGAATTGATTTTCAAAGTTTGGAAAAAAATCGATGTTACAAAGCGATGAACAATGGAAATGAACATTTCGTTTTTTATGATTGTTTGTCAATAACGGTATTTTATGTAGAACATACAAAATTAATTTTACTGTAATTAGATTTCTTTTTTATGACGTTTTTATGAATCTACACTTTATAGTTATAATAATAATCATAATAATGTTTGTATAATAAAGATTGTCTTTGAATGATTTCAATTTGTACATTTCATATCGGTCAATCATAAACGACAATGAAAAGTTTGACAAAATTGTGGGACTCCTCAGCAATGCACATCAACGATCCCGCCTCGTGAGATTCAAACCCAGGACCTACCAGTCTCGCGCCAGAGCACTTAAGCGATAGACCACTGAGTCGGCCGTCATCCAACGGTATTAATGTCTAACTTCAATCAATCCACGAAATTGAGCAACCATTCACCAATGTTTTCAGTGAGTTGACGAAACGGCCGTCCAGTGCTTCCAGGTTTTCCATGGTGGTCTAGCTTCAGTTGATTCATGATCTCAACTACATAAAATTAATAAAAATCTTCACATAACCCCCTTTTGATAATCTAGTTTAAGATAAAAAGTAAATGTAACTGGGCCATTGTGATCAATTCTGAGCCAATATCACCCGAATATTCAAATTATAAACAATGTTCGCAACAATTTCAAACCTTTTGAATACTAAACTAAAAGGTATTTCTATCATGCACTTAATGAAATGAAATATACAAAACCATGTATTTTCAAATTTCGCATAAAAAAGATAGGAAATAGTCTACTTTATTCCGATTGGCTCATTCCTATGCCACACTTTTACTAAGTAAACCACAAAAGTTTTATATTCTTCGCATTTTATTCATGTTTAATTATGATAAAATGAATTTTACGATTTGATCAAGTTCTTTGTTGATTCCATTCTTAATATAAACAGGAAATTATAGCTGGTGCACTAGACAAAGAACCTCGTTTATGGCGTAAACCAAAATTGGAGAATTTTGAACATTTACGTCAAAAAGTTGTAACTTTTGAAAATCTATGGCATACATACGATAAATGGCAACAGAATAAACTAGATACTCATTCTTCAAATAATTCACAAATAATTAATGATGAAAAGTCAAGTGCAAACAACAGTGAATTTGAACCAGAAGGTCCAGATCTACCTCCAGGATATTGAATTTTGTAAATGTATCATATACAGTGTACATATATTCGTTATTGTTTGTTAGTCTCAAAGTATGATTGACTGAATTCATTCTGCACATATTGTTCCTAAGCGAATTGTTACTTTCTGTATTTAAAAAATATTTTTTATTCATGTCTTCAGTAGTTTTTTTCTAGTCCTGGATCAAGGAAGTTACTTACCAAAAAAAGGTGATGTTTTGGGAATTTCGTTACTTGAAGTTGATGAGCAGAAAACCTTGAATCTAGGTTAATTTTAATTATATCAATAACAAATGACATCAGATGTAAGTATCAAAACAATAATATGTCATCTCTTATTAGGAAAACTTTATTCGAAATAGGAAATAGACAAAACAATGAAAAAAATATAATCCAACTCAGCATCATTGATTTCATCGAGCGGATTCAATGCTATAATCGATACACATCTGTACGGATATGAAAGCTACCTACTTTTACCCGGAACTTTAAATCTCACTGAACCATGAAATATGATAAGTCATCGCTTGATGTATGAATTATTAATATATTTTGTAAAAATACTATTCATTATATATTCCCTTGTAAGGAACATAAAATCATGGTAAACAAGTAGTAAGATAAAAGTATGAAAACGTTCAACAATAGGATATATTGTCTATTTTGTCGACCACACAGCAGCATTATTCAAAGAATTGCTACCTCATAAAACAATCACATAGCCTTTTGATTTCTCCCAACCGTTACTGCTACTTTGACGTGGTGGTCGGGCTTGTCTATCGTAATGATCCAATCGAGCTATACTGACTGGAACAATTGTCCATCAAGGTCCTATCATGCCAGACAGATCGGTTAAAGAGCGGTTAGACTAAAAGTAGCAAACTCAAGCTCCAAAGGTGAAGTCACACTGCTGACTGTACAGAGGTGTGACGGCAGTAAGGTGTTTCCTTCAGACAACCAGCATAACTGCGATGCCTTCCCACAAGGAGGGGTGGGGTTAGAAAAGGTCGACCCTAAAACTGCACACCTCGCCTTATCCCACGGATATCCGTCTCGGACGGTACGGTTTCAACAAGTACGGAGCTAACACGAAAATTACCCACAAAAGGTCGTGTGTAACCGACTCCAAGCAAGTGTCCCTTGGGCACTGCAGTCACGCTCTCAGGTCATTAAGACCACTTCTAATCCAATTTCATTTCCAGGTACCTCTCGAAGAACCCTTCCATGGTGTGGGCAACCGGGAAGTAATAACTGCCATCATACCTCTAACAGCACTCAAGATCACTGTATTCATAATCAATCTCTTTCAATTCCTATTATCCATCCCACCTAGACTTTCAACACTAAACTTCCTCTTTCGGTTTTCTCCTCAAGTGTCACCATGACCAGCGATTCTAGTGCTCGAAGCACTGTCACAAGTCTACTAAAACCTCGCTCCAAACTTCACATTGGAGCCTTCAGCGTACGTACCCAATTTCAAATCGACCTACATGCCTCCTTGGCTATGACCCTAGAATCTCGTAACATTGATTTATGCTGTGTCTCCGAAACACGCATACAGGATCCCAGTGTGGTCATCCACTTGACCTCACCTCTCCAAAATGGAGAGCCGACGAGATACGCCCTCCGTGCATCTGTCGACCCGTTGGCTAGTTCTCGTGGACTTGCAGGTGTAGACATAGCACTTAGTACGAGAGCAGAACAAGCACTATTAGAATGGATCCCTGTTAACAGTCGCCCACGTGCTGTCCAGCTGAATGGCTCCGTAAGAACTCAGAAGAATAGGAACACACGTCGTTTCTGCCTACGCTCCCGATGACTTTTACAGGAAGCTTCCTGAACTTCAAAAAGCTAAACGCTCAGACACAGCACTCGTAACATATAACTTTAATACCCAAGTAAGTAATTTAAACCAAATAGAAAGACAGTTAGGTGGGTATTCTAGTATCCCTGCCCAGCGAACAGATAATTTTGATCGTCTGTTGCAACTATGCTCAGACAAACGTTTGTTTTTAGCAAACACTAATTTTACGCATAAGGAGAGACATCGTCTAACACGGCGACCACATGCACCAAACTAACGATGGACTCGAATAGACCATATTGCTAATCTGAACCGAGGAAGAGCAGATGGTTTGGTCCACAGGTCTTTAGATATGGTGGTCCAATTTCAGCGAATAGGTTGACTAATATTTTAGCTGAAATCTGGCAGTTGGACGTAATCCCATCCGACTGGTCACAATCACATATTGTCCCAATATATTAAAAGGGGTCAAGATCATCCTATAATAACCATAGAGGGATTAGTTGGACTAATATAGCATCTAGAATACTAGCATCAATAATTATCGGGCACCTAAGACTAGTAAACTGCAAACACGAGAAAATCAGGCTGACTTCAGGCCTAGCCGTGCATTTGACTCTGTAGAGGGAGAGGTTCTGTGGCAGTGTCTGCCATTGAAAGGTGTACTTCAGAAGTACATAAACCTTGTGCAGACTCGTTGCTCAAACACTACCAGTCGAGTGAGAGCTTATGGCGAACTGTCATGTGATTTTGCAACCTCAAGTGGTGTCTGACAAGGTTGTCCACTATCCCCATTTTTGTTTAACTTTATTATAGACTGTTAAGTCGGCTTACAATAAACTCTATCAGAGCCTCCAGAGGCTCATAAAGAGTCCAACCAATCAGCGATTAGTTAGAAGCTATGCTACTAAAATAACGAGGTCCTGATTGGCTGTTTAACATACTGCTACTATGGAATCTCAAGGTCTTTTAATTACTATAAAACCCCTGTTTTTCTGTACATAAATGAACCTTGTAGTAAAGCGTTTTCTCTGATACTGATCTGAATAAAGCGTTCAACCTACAAGATATAACAGTGGCGATGGGGATTTCGGCAAAAAAAAACAATTGTTGTCGGGGGTTTTGGTACACAAAAAAATACAACAATTGTCGTCGAGGATTCTGGCAAAAAAGAAATACAGCAACCGAGACGTGATTTGGGAATCAAACAAGCTGTAATAATTGCCGGTGAATTTTCGGAGTTATTATGATTATCAGCAGAAAAAAATGACGATTTCTCTAGAACAGGCGCTGATAATCTTAGAGCACCGGCAACAACAGATGCTAGCCTTCCAGCAGCAACTATTTGAAACAGTCTTGGACAAGTTTTTCAATAATGGTGTTAAAATGGCCGTCCCAGAAGAACGCCCAGTTGAGGGTTCAATTCCCTTCACATCTGATGGAAAAGGCGAAATGGGTAAGTTGGCCGGTTCAGAGCAAGACAATATTTTGCTAAATGCACATGAAACTGTGACAGTATCAGATGTCAAAGAAAAACAAGGTTCCGTAGACAAAGCCCTGAGCCCAGAGTCTAATGAAGCGCCACTCAATCCGCCGATTTCTGAAGACAAACTTCAGTCAGAATTAAACTACGGGTTACATGATATCGTCCAAGAAAGGTGGAATGGTGCACATGATTTTGATGAAAATTCTTATGAAGATGAGGAAACTAAGTCGGTTGAATCACATGCTGATCAAAAACCTAAGGCAATTTCATTAGATGATGATTCCCCTAGCTATCAAATATCCTCCAGTGAAAATCTTAATGAATTTGATGGAGATGTTTCAGAAAAGCCAAATTCCGATGACCTAAAATCAAATATCGTTCATCATCATCTATTCATTTCTAGTGGATTCTGCATTCAATACGAGAAATGTGTTCTAAATGAAGTCATATTAATTGTAAATTGGAGATATGAAGATCCAACATTATTTCGTGGGGGAAGAAATGTTAGAGAATTTCAACTTACAGATAATTCTTTTTAAAATCAGAATCGAGTCTTCAAAAAAAAGGGGAGGTGTTAAGTCGGCTTACAGTAAACTCTATCAGAGCCTCCAGAGGCTCATAAAGAGTCCAACCAATCAGCGATTAGTTAGAAGCTATGCTACTAAAATAACGAGGTCCTGATTGGCTGTTTAACATACTGCTACTATGGAATCTCAAGGTCTTTTAATTACTATAAAACCCCTGTTTTTCTGTACATAAATGAACCTTGTAGTAAAGCGTTTTCTCTGATACTGATCTGAATAAAGCGTTCAACCTACGAGATATAACAAAGACCTATTGCTGAAAATAACAAGGCTGTCCACTACTGCTGGAAATAACGCTCTCGTCGGATGAACTTTCGAGCACTGATCTCCTACTGGGAGGTCCACTTATCAACTTCGAATACTCAGATGACATGGTCCTGTTTGGTGAAGACGCTGAAAAAACTCAGTCTTTTGGTAGCACTGAGTAACAATTCAAGGATGTTTGGGATTCGTTTCTCCCCCTCTAAATGTAAATTGTTGCTCCAGGACTGGCCTGCATCAACACCTGAACTAAGGATAAGGAGTGAAGTAGTCGAACGCGTCGACAACTTCATTTATCTTGGAAGTTTGATCAGCCCTAATGGGTTGGTGTCTGACGAAATCTCAGCACGGATTCAAAAAGCTCATTTGGCTTTTGCCTACTTACGTCACCTATGGCGAAGGCGAGATATCCGTCTATCAATTAAAGAACGAGTATAATGTGGGGCAGATCGTTCTGTTCTACTTCACGGCTGTGAAACTTCAACATTGACGGTAGAAGATGCTCGTAAGTTACCAGTATTTGACCACAGATGCCTTAGAAATATTAGTCGCATCTGCTGGGATCACCGGGTAAGTAATAGTGAGGTTAGACACAGGGTATTAGGGAATGCTGGCAAATCAGTTGATGAGTTTGTGAATCTTCATCCACTGAGATGGATGGGTCGTGTTATGTATGCCTAAACACCGACTACCATGACGCGCGATGCTGATTAGTATTGGGGATGATTGGCCAAACCAAAACGTGGCATCAGAGCTTGAAGTCACTAACTTTTAGTCTTAGCCATGTTGGTAGGTGTCAGCGCGACTATCGTAACCAATGGTTGGAGACTCTATGTGACATGGTTCAGAACCGATCACAATGGCGTAGGTGTATACACTCTTTATCTTCCCTTTAAAATTTGCTTCATATCTGTCTTTCTTCCTGTACTATATCCGTGTATACAACCTTTCTTTTATATATTACCACCACTAAATTAATTACTTCTATGAATCCGGTGTTCATCTTGTGCTAACGAGGTATGGCAACTTGGACCGATGCATATGTGCCTGCTCCCACGTTGTGGTTGACTGAACTTTGATTTCTAATTAGACTGTTTCTTATCAACCTCCATTCATTCACAGATTCTTGTTCAAATTCTTACTTTTCTGAACTTGATTGTATGGCTTTAGATTTGTTTTTAAATATGCCACTTTTCTCCTAATAATTGAGAATTTCTTTAAATCAGTAAGTGTAGGCTTCAGGTTTCACAGTGAACATGATGCCGAAAATTTCTTGTGCACATTTCCTGTTATTGATGAAATCACGTGAGCACTTTTTGAAGGAAGAAACTGTCAGCTACAGATCATGTAAATTGATGATCCCCGCTGAAAATAAGGAATGAGTTCGATCAATTAATATTGTAGTACATCCATCTTGAGCGGATTGACTTCAGTCAGGAATTTTATGAAAGCTGGATTGTGGCTATCAGTTAAATCCACAATATGCGTTTTTTCCTATTTAAAGCTTGTCAGATAGATGTACCTGAATCCTAGTATTAGCGCGTGCATATTCAAACTCTAACCAAATACTGTACGCTTCAATACATGAGACATCTATAGGTGAGTTTAAAATAGCTTGAATCGAGAAACCAACACATTTTTGAATGCACAGGTGTATATTTATAAGAGGTCATGACATATAAATAACTATTTCACCGATTTATGTATTTATTTGAACGCATTAATATTGGTACAAAACGGCACCAGACACATATGCGCCACACAAATCCTATTTGATTTGTGTGAGGGCTGTGATATTGCCTGGGTGCCCAAACCGAAGCAGGTGGTTTTCTTAGGGGGCCACACCCGGAGTCTTTGACCTAAAGATCTGATCCACAAGGCAGTGGAGTATCGTGAGAAGATGCAGTCCCATGGTAGCTGGTGACCAATGAATAATTCATACGCCATTTGTTCCCTCAGGATATTGGAGCCCATGAGCACCATTGGTTTGGAATCAGGGTTTTCCGTTTCCACCAACTCGGTTAAAGCGCCGGACATTCGCTTTTCGTCCTCTCAGTTTTGTAAACAACACCCCCACCACGAGAAGGCAGTGAGTAGGACTTCCCTGGCAGAGGCTATATACGCGTGGCCATATGAGAGCATTTCGAGAGGGAGAGCAGACTCTTCCCACTCTCGGCCGTACCAGGGCATTTCACAGATTAATATGATAGGAATGACTTTTCAATTATATTTGTTAAAATCGGCTTGTCGATGTTTCCTTGTACCAGTCTACCTTATTTCAATGAACACATAACTATAATACCATGATATGCTAAGTGATGTCAACCTAGAACATTTAACAGAAGCTAATTTGTTATTGTTAATTAATATGAGTGTAATTTATTCAGATATACGTTTCTTATCAACTTTCGGACTCTATGAATAGCTTTGATCAAGTTAATTAGTAAATTTGATTGATTCCCAATATGTTTTTTTTTAAAAAAAGGATTATCTTGATATTAAGTTCAATTTGTATTGATGAATAGGCAAAAGAACTTTTTTTTGTTCATATGACAACCACACAAATAATAATCATAATTTTAATATCAAATAAATAAACTCTGATAAAGAGAGAGAACAACAGCAACAAATGGACAACATTATTCCTCATTGGTAATAACTACTACTCATTCAATATTGTATATATGTATATAAATCAAACACAAGAAAGAGATTATATATTAATCGAGATGAAAATAAGTAAAATTTTCAAAGTAAGCAGACAACACAAGATTAATCAAAAACAAAAAAAAAGAAACAATCAAGAAAAATGAATATTAAGAATACAAAGAATAATAAATAAAAAATGCATAATTATTCTGGGGGGGAGGAAGAAATAAACCTGAAAAATGGAAATCAATTACAATTGACAACAATGTTATCATGTATATGGCAGATGTGTTATGGATAGGAAAAAAAGGAGCGGATATATGTATACATAAATATGAGTACATCAGACTATTTGTGCGAGTATTCAATCCTGGTAACATATAACTAATATTAACCAAAAGTTTTAAAGAAAAATAATTAGAACACAAAAAAACACGGGATAAATTATCAAATGACCATCATCATTAGTTTGTTTATAAAGGAGGCGTTTTGAGTACCACATATATGAAGACTTTTGATTATATACGTAAATAAAGCCTAGTTCAAAAAGAGAAATGAAACCATCGGGACCTCTCACAATATACGTACGTATATAACAGTATACAAGTTGTAAATTCCTATGAGATCATTATTGTATATATTGTGAATCAGATCATTTTGTCGATTGACAACGTTGTCAATGCTCACAGAAATAAATGCTCCAAATACAACAAAAGTGAGATTAAATTTATAATATACACAATCAAGTAAATTTCCTTCTATTTATCAGATATACCGAGGAATAATTTGTCCTGTCAATAGACGGAAGACTGAGGTAGGCATTGTTCGAATATGTATCTTTATTGATAGGAAATTGAACAAAAAGAAAAGTATGAAGATGAGATAAATTTAATTTTATTATTGGTCAAAATAAACTGACTCATGTAGACAGTTACTAAAACAAAAATTCGGTCAGGAAAAGAAAAAAATATGTAAGAACCTTTTGACTCCAATGTTAACGATTCTGAAACTTACATCTATAACATTAGCGTCAACCTTTGCTCGCACTGGGTCAGATGGGACCCTGCTGTAACTAGTGTGTATGTGTGGTTTCCTTAATCGCATGGACTGACTATTTGCATGCATTCGTGTGCGTTGCTAGACCACCAATTGACTGTTCCTATTGAATGAGCTGATGAATACATGGAAAGACACCAAATCGTGACGAGAATGAATATTACTGAATTATTCGTGAGTCGCATATAACCAATGGCTTTTCATATTATCAACATAACACTACAAGGGACTGATGCTTCAGTAAAAAGTAGAATACACGCGGGTGTGTTCATTATGAGACATAAACGGAAAAAGAAATATGTAATGTAATACTCTATAAAAATCACCGAAATGTGGATACCAATACAATATGGAGCGAAATTACACGCAGAAAAAGTGCAATGATCCAGACTGTCATGTGAACACGTAATTCATAACTGCTACGTCCCAAGTTTGGTCATCGCTCCACCTAACTGGACTTAGCTTAGCAGTATCATTACCGTAGGGACAAGGTAAATCCACTTTTCATTGGCTATAGATGAGTATGGACTTTTTACTCTTCTACGTGAACGCGTTGCATTAACTATTACACACTTGTCTAGTTGAAAGAAGCAGGGATGGAGTAAAAAGCTTCTGCTTTTACATGTAGGTTAGTACTTATCAAAAAAGCATCACTATTTTTTTTTAATTCAAACCGTATTTTATTTGTATATTTATGTGTGGGGATGATTTCAATTTTGAAAGTTTTCATGACTAACTGATTTCAGCCGTTTTAGAAGTTAGGTGATATCACCAATAACACTAGATAATCATTGCGTCATATCACGAACTGATTGAAATGAGCCAGTGGATTCTGACACTGAGTACCACAAACAACATAATCGCCGTGAGTAGTAAATATCTTGGATTTAACGCTTAGTAGAGTTTGTAGGTGAAAACAATTTCAAATAAAAACAAAACACTTGTCCGTTATTATTTCCTACTTGATTTTCGACGTTTCACGAGCTGAAATTAGTAATAGGTAACAAAATTATGAAATTAAATTGTGTTTATTTAGGCATATCATTATTTGATGAGTATGGTAACTATAGTTGTAACATCAAGTGTGAAGAAAAACAATTTGAATTACTTTTGAATTAAATGAGATTAATTAATATTGATTTTAATAAATTATTTTTTTCATATACTTACTTCACCAACTGAAGTAGCTAGGAGTTGTACAATTTTTTCATGTGATACAGCAACTACACTTTCACCATTAATTTCAATAATTCTATGATCTACACGAATACCACCACGTTCAGCAATACCACCACGAAGTAAACTACAAATTACACCATCTTGTACACTGAAACCAAGTTGATAATTTAAACTAGGACGACGAATAAGTACTTCAACAACAGGTGGGCAACTGATTATCATTAATTTTACAATTGTAGATTGTCGACAATTCTGTAAAGATTATATAAATGTATAACGGTTTTTTTTAGAAAACGTCTACCTTGAGGGATATATTTAGAGATATTATAATGAAAATTATTGGAAAGTAAATTTATACTAATCAAATATTGGAAACATAGCGATTAATGATAATCTCTGGAAACGAAGATACTTGATTTCATGAATCACGTTTGTTAGTTAGAGTCATGGTTCCATTTACTTTGCTTTGGCATAATTATTTGTTATTTTTAAAAAATGTAGCTCAAAGAGTCTGTACATAATTCAACAGAGTACTCTGGATAGTGCATATTAAGTACGAAAACGCAAGTTTTATGCATATAACCTGCAAAATAATTTCTTTTTGACTATTTAGAAGTTACGTCGTAATAAAATGAGTATATATATAATATGAAGTTAAGTAGTTGAGTATATCAAGGAAGCAGTGACCAGTGGAGTTCAAAACCACGTCTGTTGTGAGATAGGAACTCAGTGAAGACAATTGGTTAACGGTTGCTCAACTTCGTGGATCAAATGAAGTTAGACATTAACACCGTTGGATGCCAGCTCAGTGGTCTATCGGTTAAGGGTTCTGGCTCGAGACTGGTAGGTCCTGGGTTCGAATCTCGCGAGAGCGGGATCGTGGATGCGCACTGCTGAGGAGTCCCATGATAAGACGAAACGGCCGTCCAGTGTTTCCAGGTTTTCCATGGTGGTCTAGCTTCAATTGACTCACGCTTTCAACTATGATATATATCAAGGAAGTCAAATCAACCCTGGTGGGTTGGTGTCTGACAAAATCTCGGCATAACTTATAGAAGCCTAGATGGTTTTTGCCAACTTGCGTCATTTGTGACGTAAACGAGATATCCAACTGTCAACTAAAGGAATATGCTGCGCAGCAGTTCCCTTCATAGCTGTGAACGTAGTCCGTAAGAATAGGAGACATTCGTAGATTTCCAGTGTTTGATCGTAGTTGCCTTCGAACTATTTATTGAATATTTTTGAGCCTTCGAGTTACTAACGATGCGGTTAGATGCAGACTATGAGATAAGGATGAAAAATCGATTGACAGGGTAGTAAATCTTTATCGACTGAGATGGTTAGAATATCTATTATGTATGTACATCCATCAACTACCTCGATTCGTGATGATAGTTGATGTAAGAGTAGTCTGGAAGAAAGCTAGGGGCAGCCAAAACATGGCGTCAGTCTACGATGACACTGACTATTGAGATGAGCCATGCAGATAGGTTCAGACTATCTGGTTTAGCTTTGAGTGATTACCGTCACCAAGGGGTTAGACTTCAGATGATTAGGATTAAAATGATCTGAAATACCATAGATTCCTCCACTCGTTATCGTCCCTTAGATCGAAAGTTTACTTCATCATTCTATATTTTCTTCTAGAAGTGCATCTTCGACACGTAAGCTCTTTTATTACCACTAACATTGTTACGACTTCTACTACTCTGGGACTTACGTTGACAATTTCACCGCACTGTGACGACGGGGCATGGCGTGTATACATGTCTCAGGTTCTAAGTCGTGTATGACTGATGGATTGACTAAATCATCCTTAAGGAAGAAAACATAAAATGGCATAACCTCTCAATGTGATTGCATAATAACCCTATTTTATTTAACTAAAATAACTTATAATGTCATTGAATAAGAAAAATAGAATTCAGCGAAGAAAATTTTCGTTTCGATGAAATCATTTACTTAAACTATTTTATTTGACTTATGAAAAACGTCATAATTATTACACACCTTAAATCCTAATGAGAAACAAAAGAATTCAAATAAGAACACACTGTATCATTGTGATCGAAATTAAATGTGATATGGTGGAGAAGAGTTGAAGCTCGGGAGGATGATGGAAGCTCCACGACTTAACCATCCAGCTTAAAGAACAAAACTCCGCCAAAATAAACGTAATAAACACTTAACATCCAAAAATTTACCTTAATTATTTGTTGACATGTTAAAAGTGGCAGACCAACCAAACTTTGTCCATTAACAGCTACGATTTGGTTTCCGATATTCAGTTGTCCACATCGTGCAGCTGGACCAGTTGGATGCATATTAGCTAATAAAGCAGTTGGTAATAGACTGCCCCAACCAGATTCTACAATTACAACACCTAATGATTCACCCTTTTGTTTAGGTATAGTAACCTGAAAAAATTAGGTAAAAAGTTATTTGGTTTATATATATATGATTATCGTTTTATCAGTGTGACAGTCACAGTCTTATTTCCTATATACTATTCAATACGTAAGTTTTACCCGCCTTTCCCCATTCTTACACTAATTATATTAATCTGCATTATCGAAACAAATTGAGATAACGGATTAATTGAAATATTTTCTTCTTGGACGAGATGTTACTTTGCTATTATATTAACACTGGTGACCAAGTTAATACTACCGCTGGATTCGATACTCGGACGATCACGTTATATCAAATACACTAAGCGTGACATATCAATTGATGTAGTAGAGAACCTTCACCAACTGTAAACATCTGGGACATGTGTTACGTGTGCCCAATCACCGTCTGCTTTGATGGGTGATATTTTCTGGTGCAAGAGTAGGTTGGAACAAAGCTGGAGGTGGTCAAACCAAAACACTATATCAGCTTATGAAATCACCGATAACTGGATTTAGTTCTGTTCATAGGTGTAGACAACCTGGTTGTATATATTTATTTATTTGAGCATATAAATAGTGGCACATAGGCACACTGAATACATATGCACCACAAAAGTCGCTTTGTGTGGGCTGATACTGTCCAGGTGCCCAGACCGAAGAAGGTGGTTTTCTTAGAGGGCCACACCCCAAGCCTTTGACTTAAAGGTCTGATTCACAAGGCAGTGGGCAACGTAAGAAGATGCAATCTCATGTTAGCCGGTGACCAACAATAGGTTCATACGCCATTTGTCCTCTTGGGATCCTGGAGCCCATGTGAACCATTGGTTTGGAATCAGGGTTTTCCAGCTCGTCTTGGTGGATCCTCCGTATCCAGCAACCCGGTTAAAGCGCCGGACATTCGCTTTTTGTCCTTTCAATTTCGTAAACAACACCCCACCGAGAGAAGTCAGTGAGTAGGAATTCCCTGGAAGTGGTTGTATGCACGTGGCCATCTGAGAGTATTTCGAGAGGAGAAGCTAACTCAACCCACCCACCAGGGCATTTGGGGCCATGTCTGTACCAGTTTGAGTATGATCAAAATTGATTTCCTACAGAAACAGTATTGGTAATTCTTGTTTAGATTTCAGTGGAAGTTTTATAATCCAAGTTTCTTTTCAGAAAGTTGAAGGTTATAAATTAATTCATTAATTGAAGACTTGATAGTGCATGTAATTCAAATCAATGAACTAAATGCTGAATATTTATTTCTTGACCACTACAAAAATAACACATGATCATAAGTGACACAACAGTTATTATACTCATTTTGTGATTATTAACGTCATTATTACTGTTATTCAAAGCTAACATTACGTACTGAGTTTTTTTGGCGCAAACAGTCATTGAAACCCAGGAAGCCTTAAATAATCCTGCTATGTTCTAGAACAAAGCTCCTTAATAGAATACAACCATGATAAGCATAAGACAAAGTTTGAACTCAGGACTTTAATAGATCGTAGTGAATATGTTACTTTTAGACCGTTAAGTCAAAATGATTTGATTTCAGTCGATTTGCGATAGTAATCATAATACTGTTATTATTGTTATTATTATTATTATTAGAAATAAGATAATCAAAACCCAAACTGACTGAATACTAGAGCAGTCAATGGATAATCTAGTTAAATCACTCAATAAACAAAAGAAATATTAATAGAATGGGTTTTGTGGAGATTTTAGTATTTTCATAGTTGAAAGCGTGAGTAAATTGAAGCTAGACCACCATGGAAAACCCGAAAGCATTGGACGGCCGTTTCGTCTTATCATGGGACTCCTCAGCAGTGCGCATCCACGATCCCGCTCTCGCGAGATTCGAACCCAGGACCTACCAGTCTCGAGCCAGAACCCTTAACCGATAGACCACTGAGCTGGCATCCAACGGTGTTAATGTCTAACTTCATTTGATCCACGAAGTTGAGCAACCGTTAACCAATTGTCTTCACTGGGTTCCTATCTCACAACAGACGTGGTTTTGAACTCCACTGGTCACTGCTTCTCACTAGAACTCCTGGATGTACTTCTCGGTCAGTCATTAGTGAGCATATTATTATATTCATATTATTTTCAACTATGAAAAAAATATATATAATTCATTCAAACAAATTTGTAAAACATTGAAATCGATTTTAGTTATTCTTATCACTAAACAAAAATGGAAACAAAAAAAACATACCTCTTTATGATTATCTTTATCACAAAATAAAGAAAGTTCATCACAGAATATTTCTTGTTGTTTTAAAATATCATCATAATCTAATTGTTTTATAATGCCTAAATCTTCAATACCATTTTCTCGTAGAAAATCTAAATAAGCAAGTTGAAATGCATGTCCAACTGTTTGAGCAATTAACTGAGCCTTTAATAATGAAAAGAAAAGGAACCGAATGAATGAAATGAATTAATTCAACTCACTAACAATAGGTCGATGTGCTTATCAGATCTAAAGAAAATTAAAGTTTACTTATGAATTTAAATTAATTATTCTATACAGTGTAGATGACATGTTAGTGACAGCCACTGCCGTCTTGATGTGATGATCAATGTTGTTGATACTTGATTTTTAAACATTCGAAGTGCTACGTTTGGAGAGATTACGATATCACCTAAAACTGGAGAACGGAACGAAAGTCAGTAACGCAACAACAGAACAAGCTAAACTAATCCACTACACCCCGGCCCTGCTAACTATAGGGAGAAGATCAGATTCAAGCGAGGGGGGAAGTATATTCCACAAGCAGTCAGAAGAACGAACGAACAAGCGCACAACTCATGCATGCATATATATATATATATATATATATATATATATATATATATAACATGTCCTTGGAAAACGTCACAAAATAGCGTACTAAAAGAGACGAACCAATGACATTTAAGGTCTTCCCAAGTGAGAAATACAAACGGAAGGTAAAAGTGTGCGCTTTTGAAGTGAGAGTGAGAAATTCAAACTTCCAAAATAAAATTATAAAAATGAGACGTATCTAGCATCCCCAACACAAATGTATGCATACATCGAAGTAATTAGACAAAGAAATGACACAATTACAAATTAGATTAGTCATGAAAATGTTGACGATATTTCTTAAATATCCAGATCCCGACTAGGTTGTATTAGTTTGCACTTTTCAGCAGTAGTTCCCCACAATAAAATATAATTCGGTTAGAACCATTTAAAAATCAGTTGCTATATCATATTCATTAGAATACTATTATTTTAAAAATAGTAAACAACTTAGTATAGAGGATATAATCGACTATTCACAAGAAATTTTTATCTCATTCATTTATTCTTGGGGATATGTGATTTACCTAAATAACGAATGAATTAGTAAAAAATTAACTATATAGTTCAATGATAAAAACATTTATTATTTCGGTATCATGAATTTTATTCTTGATATTTACCAAATTATTATTCAATTCATAAAGTTCATAGTGATCTGACAATTTAATCTCGTTGTGTTTACAAGGTTTCGCATATTGAACCGCTTTACAAATGTGCTAGGTCCTATGTGGTGTATAACTGATTGGCCGATCATTGCACCGAGGTCTTGAGATTTTAGAAGCTTCAGTAATAGACTCTAACACATTTGATCACTAATCAACCAGAACAAGGTAGGGATAATTAGTAGTTTGACAGACCTTTCTCAGAAAGTGCCAAAGAACACTAATCGGAGAATCTTCGGCATTTTCACTGGCTTGTAAAGGATTTTTTCGAGGACTGCCAACAGCAACTCCTTTCGTGAATGTGATATTATATGGTATAAAACTTAGTATGCTTCATAAATTCATAGTCACGAATTGTCATTCATTTATCTATGGCCCTAATTTTGTTGATTTTCTTTTCATACTTTTGACACCCCTGACAAAGCTAGAGATCCTCCTATTCATGACCATATACCTTCATCACTACTTAATATTCTTCTTATCTCTAATATCAACCCCTTTCCTATGGCATCAGCTTTATCCTCGCACGCTACTAATGCTAACGATTCAAGTCTACGAAGTGTTATTCATTCTCCTGAAAATATGCTTTTAACTACATGTTGGTGCTTTTAATGTTCGAGACTTAGCTCAAATCGAACAACGGGTAGTATTAGTTAGGACTTAGTAATAATAATAACAATAATGACGAATTTATTCACTATTATACGGTCAGATCAATGTAGAATTCTTATAGTAACCTTACCAAGAGACTATTTATGAGTTTATGTATGTACCCGCCTACATACTTATTTCGCTTACTTACTCATATATTAATAGCCTAAACTATTTAATATACATATTTGACAGACAATGATTCATTAACTTATATAGTTACTCTCATGATAAATATCTGTTCATTCATTCTAGTCTCTCACATTCTACTTGGAGGCTGTATCATTTGAGTCAGGCGCTTGAAATATATTTTTCTAGCTGTTTTATTTCGTCTTCTGAAGATCATAATACACCGTTGGCAATTACTGTGATTACGATTATCTAGTCAATTTGTATACAAAGTACAGGAATAAACGCGTAGATACCAGCTACAAACTTTATACAATCTCTTAATATTTACATATGTCATGTCATTGACTAAAGGTTCATTTGTTTTTTTATTTCAACAAAATAAGACTTCCATACCACACGAATTTGATAACATATAAAACAGATTTAATAAAAATACAAACCCTATGGCAATAAGAAAAAAAAGTAAATACATACCTCTGTTGATTCTAATACATGACAAATCATTTTCATTGGCTTTTTTAATTTTTCTATCATTGCTGATTTTGTAACGTTGGAAATATTTGAATTAAGTGGTACTGCTGAGTGTTGTTGCTCAGGTAAACTAGAATTAGTGTTATTATTATTATCGGCATTATGAGTTGAAATTTCTTTCAGTTCATTATTCAGATAATTAGACGTAAAATAATTTTCAGACTCTTCTGACTGTGTTGAAGGATCCAATCGACGTGACATTAGAACAAATAAATCACCAATATCAGCAATATATGAAACTGTACGTAATTTATGGTCAATCAAGATATCCTATGACAAATCAAATAAAAGAATGGGATAAAAAACCTTTTTAAAGGATTTTTAATTTGTTACTTCTTTTCCCAATTCTTTTTTATTATTGTATAAATAAATACATTTGAAGATATACTAAGTGGTTGGAGGGAAGTGGTAAGAAACCTTAGATCAAGGTTTTGTTGCTACTGACCTATTAAGACCGCGCCGCAATTGACCCCTTGTAGAACTGAGATATTCACAATTGATTGATCACGTCCCAGTGATCAATGTCATGTCTGCCTCATCCTTCAGTCGAAGAAACCCAACAGTCAAGTACGGGATTGTCCTTTTTAAATAAAGCAGTCACAAATTGTATCAAGAGTAAAGTCAACACGTGGCTAGCTACTAATGCTATTCGTGACCAACTTAATCACAAAAAGTCACTATCTGCCTCAATGATAGGTTAATTAGGTTATTGCTGAGTAAGTAAAATATTTCTTGAAAATAAGTGTGGTACCTTGTTAATGAGTTATCTTTATCATTCTGTTGATAGAGAGGAAAAAACGGAAGTATAGTTTAGTGATCAAATACAATCGTATGGAATTTGGTTTAAACTAAACCATATTTGCATAAGCAAATGAATCTATAACTCAGTTATCCAAAGTGAAGTGGATAGGGAAGTCTCAAGGGATCGAAAATTTTTTAACATTTCAAAGTCATCGTAAATTCTTTTTGTATTGTTTGTTTGAGTCTTTCCATTGACGTTTAGGACTTCAATTAATCAGTTTCTTATTGGTTTATGTGCATCCTGTTCGGATTGCCCCGAAATTGCCTTAATTCACAAGCATTATAAGCAAAATGGATGGTGACTAGCATTGGAATCAGTCAGTTATCATCAAATTTTCCGATTGATAAATTAGACTAAAACAAGGACAACAAGAATGGTAGAGTAAGGTGAATTCATCATTTATTTTATGGATTCCCGTCAGCTGCTTATAACACAGATTCCCAACTCATGATACCTCCAGTTGTATTTACCAGTTTACACTGGAAGAACAGAAAGGAGGATTCTTGTTTATATCTCATACAATAGTCCACAAAAACTGGAGTTACAAAACTAGAATATTTTCAATATTACCATTGCTCGTCATCTGCTTGGTAATGGACATAATGTTGACATCTAAAAATCATTCAAACTAATCGACACTACGTTGGGCTGGGGTCATTGCCTATTGAAAAAGAACATGCGTATTTAAAACGATACAGTTGTAAACCTTACACTACCCTAGTAACTTCTATTCTTCATTATTTAATTGCGTGGTATCTTATTTTATATTCTCCAGAGTTAATTCATTTCCTTTATCCTTGGATGTTTTCTGAGCTGTTTATCTTACTCTACTAATCTACCTAATGTTATGGCTATCGTTAAATAACACTAATATCGATGTTCATCATCAGCTCAGAGAACGAAACTCCACCAAAATCATCCACCTGAGTTATAAATCTTTTCCACCATCTCTAGAAACTTGTCTCCATGTATTTTAAAACTTTTCTTCTAGAATCTCCAGAATTAGGAACATATAAATATCCATCCACTTTACCATTTTATAATTCTTCCATAACTCTTATCGTTATTCGACTAAATCTCCATCAAATTGATATAAAATATGTGCATTAGTTGTAAATAATTAGCACTATTGTTTCTAGGTTGTAAGCAGCTGACAAGTATCCAGAAAACAAATGATAAATTCACTTTATTCTGTTAAGCTTCATGTTTTTACTTTAATCAAAGTCATAATCGACGTAAAAACTGCATAAATGAGCATTTAGTTCAAGTTGTAATGACACATCAACATGATAAGATTGAATTAACAAAATGTAAAGCAATTGTAGTGAAAAATACTAAACAGTGAGTATATAGTTCAAAAGTACTGAATAAAGTGGTAGGTATGAAGGAATTTGGGAAATAAAAGTCTAACGAAAGATTGAGAGTGAATGAACCTGGGTCACTGCGAGTGATTCTGGGACACAACATCAATAATCTTCAGGTATTTATTGAGACGATAGCGTGGACTCCAACCAACTAGTCTGAATCAACAAACAAGGCTCAGTTCAATAGTAAGCGACTTCACGGACTGATAATACGTTTTGGCCGGTCTTAGCTTCCCTCCAACCTAATCCTACAACAGCCATCATTGAGCGTCAAGGTAGGCAATAGTTGAGAATACGTAACACATGTTCCCAACGACTTTGGTCGATGAAGATTCACAATCGATTTCCAACAGAGATAAAACTCAACAGAAATAACATTTCGAAACAAATAAATATAGCAACTCACTTCAAGATTACTGTTTAATATCATAATACGTTCTGTTGAGACAAACAATTCAACTGTTACACTAGGATGTGATTCGTCATCTGGAGCCTGAAGGTATAAAAACAAAACGACAATGACCATAAGTATTATTTTCGTGCACTAAATAGCTCTTCATAGATCTGATATATTGCTAAGCAAATGAAATGTGACAGAATTTGGTTAAACTAATGCTTGAACATTGTCATTCAAACACTTGATTACCTTAGCAACATATCATTTGACTAAACATTAATACACTTTGAATACAAACAAAAACGTACATAACGATGTACTGTATGCTCAAGCAGATATTATTTTAAACATTTTGCAATGAAAAAAAGTCAAATAAACAACGTGAACTGATGACACAAAAAAAGAAAATACAATCAAATTATTACAAAAATGTGAAACATATATTATTACGGTCAGCTTTATTTAGAAATATGACAGTGAATACCTCCCTACGACAGGTAGTTTAGTTATAACGATTTTACGCAAAAGTCAATCTGTCAATAAAATTTATCTGTATCTGTAAGTGTCGAATAACGACTACACAGTATTATTATAAATTTTAGTGTTTATTCCTCTTTAGAGGTAAATAATTCCCTCAGTTAGATAGCTTTGTAAGCATTTGACATGAATGCTGACCTTTCTCAGTTTCACTGGACACCAACTAGCTGAAAATATTCATTCAAAATATTCATAATATCATTACTAGGTCAGCTCACAACCTACCGTGCAACTCTGTTCTCCTACACTAGCTAGTCGGTTTAAAAGTCACAGATAGCGTTGCCTGTACATACAATCAGATGTATTTTTCCTTCTGATCATCATTTTTCTTATTTGTCATTTGAATCAATCATTAGAAGATACTTGGTTAACAGTATTATCCAACTCTGTCGTATCCAGGTTATCTTTACACCAATTCTCTCGGATCTTTAAATGCCATTTAACCTTATCATTCGAAATTTGATGAGCTTTATGGCCTGAACAAATTTAGTTTTCTTGGTTATAGTGTAGCACAATGCTGGTACTTGGAAATAATCGTATGAACTCAAGTGTTTAGAGGTAAACACATAGTATATGTGTGTATATGTATCTCTTCTACATAATTGTGTACGCTAAGAACGAAATGATAAACACACATAAACATAACCCGAATAAATTCTAATACACATTGAAAGAAAAATATGCACACTGAGTATATGTGTTAGAAAACAAACACGAATTAGCAAAGATACAACAACAACACAACATGGATTTTGGCTTACATTCTGAATTTAAAAAGAGAAAGCAAGAAAATAGAGGAGTATCAGTCTAAAATCTTATTGGTCATGTCGTGTATGCTTCACTTTTCTCATCAATTATGTATTGCCCCTCGAAGATGGACGTCTCTCAACCAGTAGTCACAACACTCAATAGTCCATTATTCAAATATAACTACATCATAGAACATGGAGAAAATATGCATCTATCTAATCTATCACTTAGTTTACTTCAAGGTTATGAAAAAAATTCCCTCCATATTCGTTAGGATGGAGACAATTGTGGCTAGACAGCAGTATAGTTGGACTTTAAAAACCTATTACAGACAATGCTATTTTTTATATTAATTCTATCCTAAGATGATTAGTAGCGACATTGTTATCCAAGTCACTGTCAGTCAAAATCAGAGTGGAGTCTACTCAACAGGTTCACAGCTTCAAGTTGTTACACCAAATCAGAATAGTGAGATGAAATCAAGACGAAAAGCGAAGTATTGATATCAGTGATTGTAGAAAAAGAATTAGGGATAGACAATATGATTCGAAAGTTGATTTATAGAATAAAAAGTACGAGATAATTTTAAAACTAAGGATCTAAGGAAAGACAAGTGGTGGATGTTTTTGCGACAGTGAAACTGTTTCTGAGCCATGTCACTCAGAGCTTTAGACTATGTCATGATTATCTTGCAACTGGATAGTACTTTGCATTTACCAATATAGCTCAAACCAGCTTGTCAATGACTCCATGAGCTATGAAGGTAAACCGTAAAATTATCATGCTTACTCAAAATCATTATTGATAAATGTTGGAATTATTCCGTTGATGATATTTAGGATTAAATTTCGATGAGTCCCTTTCGATTCCTACATATTATGTACAGCTTGACCGGATACAGAAACTCTTCACAAGTTCTTTTAGAGCAGATGGATTGTGGTTATTAGTGAGATTTATAACTCGTTTTCAATCTAATTAGGGACTCGTTAGATGGATGTATCAGCATTCCAGTGTTGATGCATTCATATTGAGATTCAAATCCAGTCCCTTTCGATTGAGGCGCTCAACGTGTTACCAACTAAGCTACTGGGCCCAGATAGCCACTAACTTTTGCAGCAGGTAAGATATTAATGACATTATTGGTAAGGGTTTCATACATCGAGTCAAGTTTTCTGTTTGACTATATGCAGAGTCATTGGTGAATATTGTTGAGGTATCAAAAACTACCGTAAGACAGCTATAGCATAATAGTATTGAAACAAATATCTAACCTTGATACGATTCACTACTTCTTGAGCTTGAAGCATACGAGACATTCGTGTTGACTGTTTATTACATAAAATCTGAGTACTTCCCATATACTGAGCTCGAAACAATAATCCATGTATGAGAACGTCTGGTTGTTCAGGATGTCGAACAGAGACTGGAAGAAAAGTGTAGTCGTATAAAATAATAATGTTGAAATGATAATTATTATTTTTCTTCGAAATAGTTAAAATATGAGGTTGTGTAAACATATGCATACAACACTATTACCACCATCCCAATCAATTCTTACGCAGTCAGTCATAATCGATGTAGGGCACAACACAATTGTGCATCAAGCCGAATCACTACATACTAAAACAGAACAGTCAGATAAAACTAACAAGATGAATAGCAAGCGTCAGTGATAGTAACAGCCATGACACTGGAAGAACATTCCGAATGTAGTCAAAAAAAGTAAAAAGTGACGGAGTTAATAATGTACATTATTAACGCT
This sequence comes from Schistosoma rodhaini, assembly GCA_944470415.2. Classification (NCBI taxonomy): domain Eukaryota; kingdom Metazoa; phylum Platyhelminthes; class Trematoda; order Strigeidida; family Schistosomatidae; genus Schistosoma; species Schistosoma rodhaini. The sequence goes on along the minus strand of OX104039.1, from coordinate 11,479,550 downwards.
TGAAAAACCCAACTATATAGAGAAGATAGGCTGTATAGGAAGATTAATTTCCTACATGAATAATATTTGTAAAGAAGGTGTATTTATAGGTAGTTATGGTTACATGATGGACATGAGGGTGGTGACCTTGTTTATATAAATGATCCAGCGCTTATTTTAGCTTGGCCACACTTATATGTAATCATTTAATTAGATGCATCGTTAATACTTCAATCAAACTGTTAAAATGGAAATAGTCGGAATGAAGCCGGAAATTGAGACTCACTCCCCCAATACAAAACAAGCACACAATGAAATTATTGTGCAACAATTTACTGTACCATATGGTAAAAAGTGTAATATTATTACTATTTATCGACAAAATTAAGCTGACAATTTTAAACTTTTGTTTAGATAATTACATTTCTACCTTCCTTAAATTTATTAAACTCATTACATTTAAATAATTCGACAAAATACAAAACAGAGTGTATCATCCTTTTTAGTATTCAATAATAACAGGATTTATCAATTTGTTAGTGTAGTACAGTTGAATATATCATTAGTAAAAGAAAAGAGAGGGAATGAGATACGCGAGTGACTTTGTTATCTGGTTAAAAATTTATGGATTTAAAGTAATGGTTAGTAAAAGCAAACAAATAGAAGTGGGAAAAAACTATAAAATGTAGTGAAATAGTAAAAATTTAGATTATTATTTATATCAACAAAATGTTAGACTACAAAAATAATTATTATTATTATCATTATTATTATGTCCGAGTCGAAAAACAGACTGGTTTTCTCTAGTCTGCTCTTCACGAGCTTCAGTTATGCACCAAAGTATTATTGAAGATAATATTGTAGACACTATATTAGTCAAACTGATCCCTCTGTGATTGTCACAAGAGGACTTTTGTCCCTTCTTATAGACTGGAACAATCAGTAATTGAGACCAGTCAGATGGAATTACGCCTAGTTCTCAGATTCTATCTAAGTCCTCGGTCAATCTCGCTGCTAATACTGACCGCCATCCTTAAAAATCTCAGGGGTGAATCTGTCAGGGCCTGCTGCTCGACCTCGCTTCAGAATTCCTATAGCTTTTTTTCGGTGGCTGATAGCGATGAGATCTATTTGTGTCCAACTTTGGGACGAATTTGGGAGTCACCATGTCAAAAGATGTTTTTCCTTGTGTTTAAAGTTAGTGTTTGCAAGAAACAGGAGGTTATCTGAGCTTAGCTACAACAGACGGTCGCCATTATCTTTCCTTTGAGCCAAGAAATTACAAGATCCACCCAGGTGTTTTTCACTTAGTTTACCTACTTGACAATTAAAGTCACCAGCCTCTATTACTATATCAGAACGCCAAGCTTTTCGGAGGTCGGAAAGCTTTCTGTAAAACTCATCTTTTACGTCATCTGAACAGCAGTCAGTGGGAGAGTAGGCAGTGACGACGAAGAGGCGACGACGAGTGTCCCTAAATTTCCGAGTCATTACTGTTCCGTTTAGTCAAACAGCGCACAGACAACCGCCTAGTGGGATCCAGTCTAAAAGAGCTAGTTCTGCCCTAGTACTCAATGCTACACCTAAGCCAGCGAGGCCGCGAAGAGCAACATTAGGGTTTTCAGATACACGAAGCGTTCTTTATTTTAGCATTATAAAGTCAAATAAATGACGCTCCTCGGATCTTGTATGCGTGTTTCAGAGACGCAGCACACGTCGATGGTGTAGATTCTAAAGTCCTATCTAAGGAAGCCTGTTGTCCTATTTGGCACTGTGTTCGGACTTTAAAAGCTCCTACATGTAGTTTAGAGCGTGGCTTCAGGAGACCAGGAATAATGTCTCGCGTACTCGAATCGTTTGCCCTGGCGGTGCGATGTGATAAAGGGATGTGAGAAGGGATAGTCGTGGAGATAAGAGAGTTATTAGGAGGTTTAGGGAGGATTTGATTGCGACCAACTTGGTCTCGTGTGTTGTTACGGGTATGAGGGCTGATACCACTTCCCGGATGCCCACATCGTGGAAGGGTATCTCTTGAGGGACCTGAAAAGGAAGTCGGATTAATGTTGGTCTTAACGACCTGGGAGCTTGACCGCAGAGCCCAAAGGACAACTGCTTGAGGCCGGTCACTCATGGCCTTCTTATGGGAGGTTTTCGACGGGTTAGTTCCTTTTATCAAAAAGCCTTGCCGCTGGAGACGGAAGCCCATGAGGTAAGATGAGGCGTGACACTTTTGGGGTCGACCTTTTCTAACCCCTTCCTTCCTTATGAGAAGGCAGTGTCGCTGCTGATGCTGGTTGTCCGAGGAGAACACCTTACTGCTGTCACACCCCTCTTCAGTCAGCAGTACGACTTCGCCCTCAGACCTTGAGTTGCTGCTTTTAGTCTTACCGTTCTCCAACCGACCTGCCCGGCATGGTAGAACCTACAGGAACATATGTTCCAACCAATATAGCTCGGTTGGGTCATCACGATAGGTAAGCCTGATCACCACGTCAAGGTAGCAGCTACGGTCGAGGATGAGATGATATCATTTAGGTCAATACTTTTTGTTTCAATTTATTGTGAATTTCAGCAAAGATGACAGAAGTGAACTTCATTTAGTGTAACATTTTAAGGTCAATATTTCTTGTACCAATTCAGTATAAACTTCGTTCAATATGTCAAGTGTGGACTTTCATTCAACGCGACAACTACATTACCTGTATCAACTCAAGTCAACCATATTTAGCGTGTGCTTTTACAGTAACTGTGTATTTTCTCCTATACGTGATTAAAAATTAGTATATAAGTGATTTTGGCCTAATGGGGGTCCAAATTTCGAGACTTGTTCGCAGACGTGTTTTTAAAGAGTCCATAAATCATCATTGCACCAGTCTTTCGTGTCTTTACTTTGCGTCATGGGAATTGGAGTGGTTCCTAATTATCAAATATAAGCAATAAGATTGGGGATCAAATAGATTCGAATGACGACAAGCCCAGACATAATAGACGCGATCAATATGCCAGATATAACAGCTAGATATATAGCGAGCTAGAATGTATGTCAGATCTTAAAATGTCCCCATCGATGGATCGTTAAATAGATAGTTTTATATGAAATAGTTGGTAACACTAAACATGCTTCAAATGCAACTTAAAAATGCTTTAAGTTGTTATACATTGGGAAAAGATTCAACAAATAACAAAATTTATAAGAAATATCTATTATTTTTAAAAAAATTCAAGTATAGACGACAGGCACTAGATCATGCATTAAAATTTTTCCTTAAACCGTGGCAAGTAAAACCATAAACACTTAGTTTCCTTATTATTAGCAGTACTATAATTATCACTACTACTACTTAGTACTAATGAGTAACTTTCAATTAAATACAACGTAAACACTATCAAGATCAAAATAATCGAGCTTCATTAAAGACAGGAGTACAATGTGATAAGTATATGATACATTTTTAAGGTTGATTTCATTTTTACTAATGAAATTAATGGCAACGACAATTCAAATCTCTAAAATGACCAAAACACCAGATATGCATGTATTTATTAACAAAGTATCTGGACTGAGTTAGTTCATAAACTCAAATCGACTGTTCAGGATAACTCGATCAAACAAAAAATTCGCAATATACTTGAAATTATCAGAGTAGTCGTTAATAGTAAATCATAGAAAACGATGTAGCATTTAGGTATACACTGGTATTTATCCAAATTCCAGTATAGCACTGCAGAAATTATTAAAATGAAAAATATAGGAAAAGGAAAAATAATAACAAATGAAATTACAACCTATATCTAGAGCCTTGGTTCTTACAATGCCGTGTACTACTAGACTACTCAAACGATCGAACCCGCAACGTTGCAAGAGAGAAGACAGAAGACTAGTAAGTAGGAATTTTATTCCCCAAAACAGTGTCAAAATATAGTACGAAAATTTCATGTATGTATATTTTTTTGGCCGAAAGTAAATCATCATTTCGGACAGCCAATAAGCACATAGGGGGTCATTCTTATCCATCCAATAGGGAAGCTACACGTCGTCGTCGGAGAGTACGGGGGATAGCAATGCGGTGGCCAAACATGATACTGCCTTGCCGATTACATTTGAAAATATTAAAGAAGCAAGCGAAGAAGATAATACCTTGAAGACTATCCGTCATTTTCGAATCAATAAGAGGCCTTCAGGACGATGGCAAGGAGAGATTTTACAATACTTCCGTCGACGAGAATCTCTCACAATTATCGGCTCTTGTATCTTGTTTGGTCACCGCATTGCTATCCCCAGTACTCTCCGACGACGAATACTCAAACAGTTTCATATGGGGCACCCGGGAATGAGCAAAATGAAATCACTGGCACGAAGCTACGCGTACTGGCCTTCTATGGACCTAGGTACAGAACAATTGTGCCACAGCCGCGAATCATCTCTAGAAGCAGCAAAGAACCCAGCGATATTTGACAGAATATTGCCACCCAAGAAAACAATAAAACCTGTACACGAGTATCAGACGAGTACCCGCAGCTTAAAGGTAGGTGAGAAAGTACTTGTAAAGTGGTATCAAGGCGGTCGGAAATGGGAACCAGGTGTCATAGAACGGCGTATCAGTAAGGTACGGAGAAGGGACGGAAAGTGTATCAGACATATTAATCACATGAAGAAGGATCATAGAACAGCAACAGTAGATACACAACTACCGTTCCACATGCTGGTAGATTTAACGCAGAAAAGCCCGAAAGAAGGCCCCAACCAACGACTTGAAAAACGTAAGAGTGAAAGCACACAGCCGATAAGGGTGCTGAACAGAAAAAGGAGAGCAACAACAGTGTTTCGTGTAGATCCAAAAAGAAAGTCATACGTCACAGACTTCAAAGAGGGGAGGTGTAAGGATGGCTCATGGGCCAACTCAAGGAAGCTCCGAGAAGCCCAGAAAGAGAAGAAGACATTCCATCCAATCACCCCTAGGAAAGCATTCTAGAATGTCGACGTGTAGCTTCCCTACTGGGTGGATAAGAGTGACCCCCTATGTGCTTATTGACTGTCCAAAATGATGATTTACTTTCGGCCAAAAAAATATACATACATGAAATTTTCGTACTATATTTTGACACTGTTTTGGGGAATAAAATTCCTACTTACTAGTCTTCTGTCTTCTCTCTTGCAACGTTGCGGGTTCGATCGTTTGAGTAGTCTAGTAGTACGCGGCATAGTAAGAATCAAAGCTCCAGATATAGCAAAATGAAATTGATAAAAATCGAAAACTGAGAATGTTACTGAAAATTCGCTCCGTTTTTGTTTATATAATGATCTCTCTTATTACCACCCAGCTACTCTTATTACTTAGTATTCTTTAGACACTTCACTCGACAAGTCCCCAAATCAGAACACGGTTAAACAGGAACGTAATTATATCCCAAATAAACGAGGTTGGATGTGAGCAGGAATCACAATAAGAAAAATGTTAGTATATTCATAATTCTAGCATAAGATTCTAGTGTTCTCTAAGTATCCGCTAGAGCTGATTGGCTAAAAAATGATTAACTAGCATTTCCCAACATAATCCTCCACAGAATATGCTCCAATTCAATCCATATCCCGCTAAAAGTTTAGAATAATTGCTAGATTATTATGAATCATTCAGTGCGTAATAATACTTTTAATACACACACAGACATACCTTCTCGAACTCTACGTTGACGATCAGCCTGTTGAAGTAAAAAACAATAAAGAAAGATAATGAAAAAGTTGTTCTTCAACATATCGTAAAACGAATAAATTTTCATGATCTATCACTGTTAAAAATCCAAAATTGATCCGGCCACACATTGAATTTAATTTCCCATTTTACTCATTAGTATTTTTTAATATTATGCTGTTATAGTGTACTAGTTTATGAATTATTCTTAAAATAAGAGGGCTAGTGATATAGTTGAATCGTGAAATGTTTTGTTCAGAGGGGTGAACAACGGTATTATCTACAGAATAATTCAAAAGTATGAGTTTTTCAGACATTGTTTTTAAACATTACTGGGATGTAAACAGCTACGCTGTGAATAGTTGTTTTCATATGTGCTTGTCTGAGGTTGGTAATATAAAGAATTTTTATTTAATTAGCCACACACGGACAGAAATATATATATATATATATATCCAGAATTTTCCATTGATTTCTTAAGTGCAGAATAGACATTATTTTAGAAAGTGCCCACATAATGATGACAAAAGAAACAATACTAACATAAGAGAGCCTCATCTAACAGGTCTAAAAAACAAACTGATGCTATCCTCGTTAGATTCAAGAAAGAACAGTACTTCTCAATAATGACGTGTTTATGTTTAATCGTATTAATGATTGTAGATACTCAGGAAATGACTAGCAACATTTGTACCATTGAGAAATATATGCTTCAAATAGAATGGTAGCAATAATTATAATAATTTATGAGACAAAAGAATTGAATAATAACATAAAGCAAAAGACGGTGGCTCAGTGGCCAAGGTATTGGGATTTCATAATCAGTAACTCACTGGCTGGAATCCTTTTATTACACCTGCCTTTGTCCGAGTAATTTGGGTAGTTTCATTAGGTCATATAGCGTGGTTCATAGTATTTAAACCAGTATTCAAACTAATACCTCATGAATAAGTTACAACGAAAGAAACAAATTATAAAGACCTAAAACCAGAGGAGCCGTAATCACTTGACATGAATTCCTTCTGATACTTAGTTTTAGATTTAAACAAGAACGATATGATCATCAATTGATAATAATTTAAAACCAACATATTTCGGAGTTATTGAAATGCAATTTATGCAAAATATAGTACTAAAAGCAATGAAGTTTACGTAGTTGGGTAGTATTAAAGTATTAATAAAAATAGACAGACTGATAAAACAGCCTCCAATTAAGTCACAAATGTGAAAGTTGCTCTACATCCGCAGTGGTAACCTAATGGCTAAGGAGTTCAACATTCAAATGCACCCTGGTGGTGACTAGACTGCACTACAATCAAAGTAAAACAAAAAATATACACTACTAATAAAGTATTACATACCTCTATGCAAGACTTATCTTTTAATTCTGGAATATAAACTTGTTTATCAGCTTGATACTGTTTATCTAATAGTTGAGCTGTATCCTCGTCACTGTCGAAATCTGATGAAATCAATTTCAAAAATAAATTAAAACTTATGGACAATAGTTATTAAAATAATAATAACGATAATAAGTGACATATATGGATTAAAAATGTATGTATGAAGTGGGGTAGTCAACAGCTAGAAAATCAGTAATATTGGAGAGTAATGTTAGAGAACATGTTTAGTTGAACAATCTTGTGATATTTTGACCAGTACGGAACTTCTTTGAAAATAAAACCCGTATTAATTTATAAAATATTTGACTTCCCGGCCGTCAGAACTCCGCCTGTAGCTCTTCTAGAGTTACTGCCGGTCCCAAGCCCGGGTAAAGGAGGAGGGTTGGGCATGGGGTTAGCGACCCCATCCCGTAGAAAAGCTAACTCGCTAAAAAAACGCTAACCAGAAAAAATAATTCAAACCATTTAAACTCTGCCCTCCCAGTTGAAGGAATAATTATGAGTCTCATGATGAAAGCCGAAATTCTTCGGAAGTCACGAGACCGATGCACCTTCTAACAACCAGAGCAACACTCTTTATAGGTACATGGAACGTCCGGACAATGTGGGAGACAGGAAAGACCAGCCAAATAGCAATGGAAATGAGGAGATACAAATTGGCAGTACTCGGAATCAGCGAAACCCATTGGACACAAACTGGACAACAAAGGCTAGGTACAGGAGAGATGCTGCTGTACTCCGGTCACGAAGGGGAAAATGCTTCACACACTCAGGGAGTTGCTCTAATGCTGTCCAAAGAAGCACAAAATGCACTTGTGGGATGGGAATCTCATGGACCCAGGATAATCAAAGCATCATTCAGAACAAAGAAGGAGGGGATCACAATGAATGTTATCCAATGTTATGCACCCACCAATGATAGCAACGACGATGATAAAGATCAGTTCTATGAAAGGCTGCAATCAATTGTAGCAAAGTGCTCACGAAAGGACCTCACCATCCTGATGGGAGATCTAAATGCTAAAGTTGGAGTGGACAACACAGGATATGAAGATGTAATTGGACGACATGGACTAGGAGAGAGAAATGAAAACGGGGAGAGACTTGCAAACCTATGTGCTTTCAACAAATTGGTTATAGGCGGCACAATATTCCCACACAAACGCATACACAAAGCTACATGGATCTCACCGGACCACACCACAGAGAACCAGATTGATCACATCTGTATCAACAAAAAATTCCGAAGATCAATGGAAGATGTGAGAACCCGGAGAGGAGCTGACATAGCTTCAGATCACCACCTGGTTGTGGCCAAGATGAGACTGAAGCTAAAGAAAGACTGGACAAACAGCACTACAAAGGTTCAATACAGCCTTCCTTCGAGATGCTGACAAGCTCAATGAATTCAAGATAACTCTCAACAACAGGTTCCAAGCTCTACAGGATCTACTGAAAGAACAAGAAACTACTTTGGAGGACAACTGGAAAGGGATAAAAGAAGCACTAACTTCAACGTGTCAGCAGGTTCTTGGTCCTAAGAAGCACCATCACAAGGAATGGATCTCTATGGGAACCCTGGACAAACTTCAAGAAAGGAAGAACAATAAACTAGCAATTAACAACAGCCGAACACGAGCAGAGAAAATCAAAGCACAAGCAGACTACGCAGAAGCAAACAGAGAAGTGAAGAAAAACATTAAAGCCGACAAGCAGAACTACATGGGAGAACTAGCAACGGCGGCGGAAAAAGCTGCAAGAGAAGGGAATATGAAACAACTATATGATACAACGAAGAAATTGGCAGGGAGATATAGCAAACCAGAAAGACCAGTCAAGGACAAAGAAGGAAAGACAATCACTGAGATTCAAGAACAGAGGAAAAGATGGGCAGAATACTTCGAGGAACTGCTGAATAGACCAGCCCCATTGAATCCACCAAACATCGAAGCAGCCCACACAGACCTTCCAATAGATGTCACTCCACCAACGATCGAAGAAGTCAAGATGGCCATCAGACAAATCAAAAGTGGGAAGGCGGCAGGACCTGACAATATACCAGCAGAAGCACTGAAGTCAGACATTGAAATAACTGCAAACATGCTTCACCTTCTATTCAAAAAGATTTGGGAAGAGGAACAAGTGCCAACAGACTGGAAAGAAGGATATCTCATCAAGATACCAAAGAAAGGAGATCTGAGCCTATGTGAGAACTACAGAGGTATCAGTTTGTTATCAGTACCAGGAAAAGTTTTCAACAGAGTGCTGCTGAATCGGATGAAAGACGCAGTAGACGCTGAACTTAGGGATCATCAGGCTGGATTCCGTAAGGATCGGTCGTGCACAGACCAGATTGCGACAATACGGATCATCGTTGAACAATCAGTTGAGTGGAACTCATCACTATACGTCAACTTCATCGACTATGAGAAGGCGTTTGACAGCGTGGATAGGAGAACATTGTGGAAACTTCTTCGACACTATGGAGTTCCTCAGAAGATCGTCAAAATTATCCAAAACTCATACGATGGACTACAGTGCAAAGTGGTGCATGGAGGGCAGCTGACAGATGCATTTCCAGTAAGGACCGGAGTCAGACAAGGCTGTCTACTCTCCCCATTCCTCTTCCTTCTAGTGATTGACTGGATTATGAAGAATTCGACATCTGAAGGGAAATACGGAATACAATGGACTTCTCAGAATCAATTAGATGATTTGGACTTCGCAGATGACCTAGCCCTCCTCTCTCATACACACGACCAAATGCAGATGAAGACAGCAAATGTAGCAGCAGCCTCCGCATCGATAGGCCTCCACATTCACAAAGGAAAAAGCAAGATTCTCAAATGCAACACGGAGAACACCAACCCAATCACACTTGATGGCGAAACTCTGGAAGAGGTGGAAACATTCAAGTACCTGGGGAGCATCGTTGATAAACAAGGAGGATCGGATGCAGATGTAAAGGCGAGGATTGGCAAAGCAAGGGCAGCATTTCTACAATTGCAGAACATATGGAACTCAAAACAACTCTCAACCAATTTCAAGGTCAGAATCTTTAATACGAACGTCAAGACAGTCCTACTGTATGGAGCTGAAACGTGGAGAACTACTACGGCCATCATCAGGAAGGTACAAGTATTTATAAACAGTTGTCTACGCAAAATACTCAACATCCATTGGCCGGATACTATCAGCAACAGCGTTTTATGGGAGAGGACAAACCAGCTTCCAGCTGAAGAGGAAATAAGGAAAAGACGTTGGAAGTGGATCGGACATACATTAAGGAAATCACCAATGTGCATCACGACTCAATCCCTAACTTGGAATCCGGAAGGGAAGCGGAAAAGAGGAAGGCCAAAGAACACACTACGCCGGGAAATAGAAGCCGATATGAAAAGGCTAAATAGTAACTGGAAAGAACTGGAAAGGAAGGCTCAGGACAGAGTTGGATGGAGAATGCTGGTGAGCGGCCTATGCTCCTCCACAAGGGGTAACAGGCGTAAGTAAGTAAGTAAGTAAGGCCGTCAGAGCTTGAAAAGCCTTGGAGATCCTAAGCAATGTTCCATAATACTAATAACCAGTAGTCAGCAAAAGTAATGAATGTAAATTTATTCATTCTTCATCTGTTATGAGATTTGAACACTGGTATTTGTAATACTAGTCAGTTTGGGGATTTTTAGTTGAACAGTGTAGGATAAATAACTTAGTGGCACAACCTCCCCCCTTATGGCGGAACTACAGAATGAATAAAGCTGTGGTTAAGTGTATAATACTAGATAGAGATGGTGAATCAAATGGTGAGACAGTGAAACGTCACCAGCTGAAATGGTTGATACTGTTACACACGACTACATACTTAACATGCTATGCTGACTAGTATAGAGACCAATCAAGATAATTGTATTGATCCATCAAGTTATTGACTATTGATCTGAGGGTCCATTAAATAACTTTAATCCACGGCAGATATTAGGTGTCATAGTTCAATAATTGATTATTGTGACACATGTGTGTTTATTCTTTTCAAACTTTATGTATTTAACGCTCAACCACCATTGGTGTTATTTTTTCAACTCTTCCGCATTTTCTTTTATTAATTTCTTCTTGTCGTAGCGGTATGAAGTGTAGCCACTTGAGCCAATACATATTTTCACATTATTTTGAAGATGACTAGACAACTACAGGTTTGTGCATTACTCGTTGAGCAACCCTTGTGCGGAGATTGAAGAACCAGTAGCTTAAATTGAAGTAGAGCTGAACTCAAAGTCTAATGACTACTAATCAAGCTCTAAAAAACATTAAGTTGTAACTATAATTCCAACCTTACTTAAGGTTACAACAAATTTTTTCAAATTCGCTGCAAAAAACCTACCCCCGTCTCGACGATTGGAGTGTCGTAAAATAGGTGACTTATAAACTTCATCAGAATTAGCATTGGTACGAGTTGCACTCTTCGAATTCAATTTATTTGTTACGGTACCTGGATGACTTGAATTAATTGATGCTTTAAACTGACTTTTTTGTTTCGAATTTTCAAACGTAGACGATAATGGTGATGAACATTTTGTGTTTTGTCCTCTATCTGAATTATTTCGAGATTTAATTTCAGATTTATTAGGAACAGATTTACTGATATTACTTCTATGGGAAGTTTCATCTTCACTTGAACTATAGACAGTATGTACTTGTGCAGGGAATGTCCAATGATGCATTTGTTTGTGTGAACATGAATCAATAGGTGATTCTAGAATATTATTTTGAATGTCAGTAGCATTACCTAAAATAATAATAATAATAATAATAATAATAAATGATTCATTTTATACTTTGAAAATACACAGAGTGAGAAAAACGTATAAAAAAATGAGAAAAAATACAAAGACAAAAATTGAGGTAGAACAATAAAGGAAACCACTGTTTTTTATAGGAGCCAGTATCCATCGTCAACGTAGAATCCAACAAGAATGAAGTATCCGTTCAAATAGCCAGATTTCACATCGTCAAAGCAAGACAAAAAAATTAAAAAAAGATATGAAGTACAGCAGAGGAATAAATTTAAACAGTAATAGGAATTCGGAGGTAAGTACAGTTAAAATGGAATATAAAAGATCGAAGAATAAGAAGTAAGAAATGACACTGAATATTTAGAGAAACACTAACAATGAATGTAACCGCGATTAACCTTGTGTTATATCAGCTAAGGTTCCCAACCATTTATTACAATTAATGAACAGATCAAAACTAAAGACATCGCACCTACGAGCTAAGACCAGAAGTCAATGAGTTCGTGAATTGACGCCAGGTCTTGATCCGTTCGCTCCTATTTTTAAAGAATATTGTTACTTTGACCAGCATCTCACGTCGGTATGTATGAGAATGCATAACATATATCCAAACTACGAAGAAATAAAGTTAAGAAAAAAGTAACAACAATTATGGATCATGTGTTGAGTTTATTTGGTGAATGACAAGTACAGGAAATTGAGAAAGTGGGGTTGTTCACTAAGTGAACTGGCTTTTAGAATAGCTGCGACTGACTTATTTTGTGAACTTCTAATTACAGATAGATCGAATAGTGTTAGTATACAAGGGGAAAATAAGAAACTTGATCAAAATGAGAGTTAGTTAGATCAGATGTTTACATTCGAATATATCCATGAACACAATTTAACAACACTGCAATATGTGTATTGCCAACTAAATTCTCAACTACATATATGATATATTTTACACTACTTTCTAAAAACCGGTAGAATGTGCTCGAAGTTTATGATCTTACTAAAACAAAGATCTATTAGGGTGGTGGCTATTCTAGTATCATAAACCTATTATAATATTTTTATACAATAATAAAATACCTGAGTAGTGCCAGATAAATATTAACGTTCAACTTGAAATGGATAAGTATAAATCAATACTGGTATGGTTTGGTATGGCTATCAAGTGTCAAAACTTACCTACTTACGCTTGTTGACCCTCGTGGAGAAGCATAGACCGCTCACCATCATTCACCATCGAACTATTTCCTGGGTAATATGTAGTTAAAGAATTGATGATAATGGGACGCAACTATAAAGATCCCGTAACTGATACTAATATTAAACTTCTCATCAAACATTTTACTACAATAATTCAACAAACTACAAAACTTGGTCATATAGTGTCGATTGACTGATCAACGATACTTTACAGAATCGCATACATTAAATGGAATAATCTTGGTGGAATTTCATTTTTTGAACTAGATGGTTTAGTCGGAAAACGAAACTCTGCTAAAATCATCCTCCTGAGCTACAAATCATATCCACCATCTCAAACAGAATTATCTAACAACCAAAAGGGAAACCATAACTGCGAAAAGCCAATACAATGACTTCCTATTAAAAAACCATCATATTTTACAAAATACTCAACAATTACAAATCAGTAACTTCAGAACAAAAAGAGAAGTATTAATGCTGCTGAAGCAATATCTAATGTTAAAATATAATAGATGTGTTGTAAATAAAAGTTTATTTTCATAAACACTGCAAAAAACTACCAAAATTCAACATAAATACAGATTGTTATTAACTACGATACTATATTCAAATAAGGCTGGACATAATTAGCATGGAATAAAAGCAACGAATATCTAATTTTGTTTGCCGACAGTAAACAGCAGAGTTTACGGAAATCGTAACATTTACATGAGTGGATTACTTTCTTTAATATTTATTTTGAATTAAAAGTTTATCATGGGTATTTTCAGAGTGAATATCATATGAACATCTGTTCAGTAACCAAACAATAATCTCAGTAACTTTTTTTATGAGTTAATTTGACAAATATTTGTCGATGATTATATTAATAATTGCGATTTTAGGTTGTATCCCACTGATGAGAAGCGGTGAAATAGAATGAATCCATTTTTTGTCTCAACCTTGTTGTTTTTGCTGCTTAAATTTATCAGAGGATTTGGTTGAATGAAATATTTGATCAGTTTTAAACACTGTGAAAAATACCAATATTATGATTCTAAAACTTTAACTCACAAGAAGCTTGGTCAAATGTACCTTCATCCGTACATTCTACAACAGCCTGAACAGTATTCTTCTCTTTATCGCTAAAAGTGCGCAAATAAGTGAAAATGTCATGGCACATTTAGAAGGGAATAAAATAATTAAAACTGGAGTTGAGACTTAAAAATTATGTGGTGCTACAGTTACCGTTTTAGACAGTCAGAATGTTAGTTACAAGTCTGAGCTTGATTCCATATACTCAATCTGCGCAGTCTTGTAATACACTCAACTCTTCTAGAACACCTAACTTACTACATATGAATATATGAGTCTGCACTTTTCAAATTACATAATATAATATTAGGAATAGACTTAAAGAATGAATGCAAGTTCTGTGCTGGAAACAACCACGAGTTATCTTAATAAGCACATATAGTTAATAGGTCTTATGAACTGTAGAAATAAATGTAGCCAATGTAGAAACTGGCACAAAATGTTACACTTTGTACTACTACGGGAAGCAGTGATAAAGAAGACGGAAATAAAGGCAGTAGTTTTTAACTCAATAAGGAATTAGCTAAATAAAAAGGAATAAAACCCAGAGTTATGAAATAATATTGAGACTGAAAAGTTAGTGGTAGAGTGAATGTATCTGTCAATAAGATCGATCTCCGGTTATGTCGACAAACTTTTGTGACTGTTAGTGATACTTCCCAGATGTTCAAACTTAGGTAGGTGAGGAAAAATCCGAACCTTTAACTTGGAATTTGAAACCTGTCAAATAGAGTCTCCAACCATTGGTTACGATAGTCACACAGACCCCAACCAAGTAGTCTGTATCTACCAACATGGCTCAGATTAGAAGTTAGTGACTTCAAGCACTGATGTCGTGTTTTGGTTTAGCTGCCGTCTGAAGCATAGACATAACTTTCGATGTCCGACTATTGCTGTATTTCCTAACCTTAAGGCGGCGTTCCACTCTATTGATTGTGAGGTTTTGTGGAAGTTTGTGATTCAAAGGCATACAAAACAAGTACACTAACATCGTACAGGCTCTCTACTCGAACACTACTGGTCGAGTCACAGCTTATGCAAAACTGTCATCTGAGTCGCTCATTTCAAGTAGCGTTCGTCAGGGTTATCCGCTTTCCCCATTTGTATTCAACTTTGTTATAGACATACTTCCACAGATACCACTTTCATCGTCTGACTTTTCAGGGAACGATCTTTTACCAGGAGATTCACATGTTCACTTAGAATGCGCGGATCATATATTTCTGTCTGGTGAAGGCACTGGCAAAGTTTAGTCTTCTGACCACTTTAAGCAACAATGCAAGCATGTATGGGTTGAGGTTGTCTCCCTCCAAATGCAAAATATCACCTCACGATTGGCTTGCGTCAATGCCCGAATTGATGACAGGGAGTGAAGTAGTTGAACACGTCAACGGCCCCAATTATTTTTGGAGTTTCGTCAGTCCTGTTTGTCTAGTGTCTAACGAAATCTCTACACAGATTCAGAAGGACCGACTGGCTTTTGCCAACTTGTCACTTGTCGTGTAGGCGACATATTCGTCTTCTAACCAAAAAGAGAGTCTAATGCGTAGCAGTTAGCTCCATTCTACTTTATGGATGTAACACATGGCCATTACAAATAGAAGACATTTGTAGGTTACTGGTAGTCCATCATAGGCATCTATGAAGCATTCCTCATGTATTTTGGGACCACAAAGTAAACAATTTCTAGGACAGAAACGGGTTACTAGATATAGATGGTAAATCCATTGATGTAGTAAAGGGCCTTCATCAACTGAGAACATCTGGGACATGTGTTACGTGTGCCCAGTCACCGTCTGCCTTGATGGGCGATATTTTCTAGTGCAAGAGTAGGCTGGAACAAAGCTGGAGGTGGTCAAACCAAAACACCATATCAGCTTATGAAATTGCCGACAAGTGGATTTAGTTATGTTTATAGGTGTAAACAATTTGGTTGGGGTCCGCGTGATTATCGTAACCAGTGGTTAGAGACTTTGAATAACACTAATCAAAATCATTCGCAATGGTGCAAGTGCATTCATTCTTTGTCTTCCTCTAAATTCTAAGATTCCGAATCCCTCATACCCTCTTTTTGTTTCCCTTTACATAATTCATGTTTTCTCAGATCGTATCTTTGATGCATGATCTTTCCAATTACTACTCGATGTTATTACCTCTAGTATTCTGGGATTTCGTGTGACAATTTCATCTTTCTGTACTAATAGGGTATGGAAACTTAAACCGATGTACATACGTACCAGGTTCCACGTTGTAACTGACTGACTAAATACTAGGGTGTAAGGACCTATATTTGGATATATTAAGGACCGCAGCGCATACCTTTACATTAGCTTGTACAAAGCCTATTTTTTAAAGATTCTGAATTTTGAAAGAAAAAAGGCATAGCTCGTAAATAGTATGGCTTCACTGGATGAATTATTATTGCATTTTACTGTCACACGTTAGGTTGTAACATCAATCCGCTTTGCTACTGTTACTTTTCTGTCGGATACTAATGAGTACCATGTTTTAATAGCCACTTTTTGTGCCGCAAATGAAGCGAAGTAAATTATAGCAACTGATTTGTACCCATTGAATTTAATTCCGCGTCCTAGCCAACCAAACTTTATTAACCATGTTTCACTCGGTTTCTATTAGGAAAAATCGGTTGAACTTAAGAATCGGATGAGTTATACAAAAACATGACGATTATCTACAAAGCTCCTCTTTTGTGCTGGTGTAATAAATTGGTCTACATAAAGATCATTAAAGTTTTATAAATTAAATATGCATATATATATATATATATATATATATATATATAACTTTTCTACTTACAGGTCTTTAAACATATCCCAATTACGGCTAGAGACCGAGATTTTATTAGCATGTGATATTTCCAAAGGTGCGAATTCTGTTTTCATCTCATTGCAATGACATCCATTCACTTTGTCAGATCTTGGATTGATATTTTGCTCTCTTGATTTGCTAGTATTTACAGTATTTTGTTCACATGTAGGAATGTATATTTTCGCGTGATCAGAAGCACCCAAAGTCCTCTTAATATCCATGATATCTTTTGAAATATCTTGCACTATGGCAGGGTTTAGCAAATGTTCTCCATCAAGACTCTCAGAACGGGAATTCATGGTAGGTCTACCACAGTAAATATCTGTGACTGAATCAGGGCTACCAGAGAACGAGCGCATATCGAATGAAGAGTCCTTCACACGAGATCTTGCAGTAAGACACGGACTACCTGAGTCACTGCCACTTGAGAGACCATCTTCTACAGTAGGCATTGTTACAGTGATATGTTTTGGATGTAATGTACTTTGCTGCATTACATCCGAGGATCGAACACAACCATTATCCCTTTCTGTCAGAAAACTGGATGTCATTGGGACATAATTGCTTTCTGAACGGATAGTTGCGAACTTTTTCCCGGAAAAAGGGGACAACAGAACCAATTGTTTCGAAATATCAGATACATCAAAATTTATTCTGTCTTCGTCATTAGAACTCAAAGGAATGTCGGACAGTTCGTTTTCTGAAAAACATGTCACCGAATCACATGATCCCTTTGTTTCGTTGTTTTGAGAGCTAGCCACATTTTCCTTCATTGTGCTGTCTGTTAGGTCACGAATATGAGGGACAGAAAAACATCCTTTGTGACATAATCCTGTGGAGTCTACATCTGTTCCATGGCCTCCAATTATATTATTTGAATTTCCGTTAGGAGATAGCTTATCCGTCTTGAGTATACATCGTTTAGGTCCGTCATATAATATTTCAGATGTGAAAAGAGATGGTAAACCATAGATAAGTGTCGTCGGACTATCACTACTAGAATATGTGTTGGGGATATTTTGTTCTATATTTTGTGACTCCATTCTAATAAGTGACATGTTTATTTGACAACTCGCGGACTGTGCATATTAACTCCTTGCATCGCAAACGTTTAATATCCCCGCCTACTTCTAAGACTGAAACGTTCTAGTCAGAAATATCGAATAGTGTTTATTATGTTCTGTATGTAAGCCATAACATGTCCTTTTGACCCTATATATTCCTGACTATGCTAACTTGTGAGTTATCTCAGTCGTCTGGGTTGTAGCTCATCCAGCCCTGATTATTTTTTCGTGTTTGAAGAGCTTAGTATCCAATGTACTTCATCTTGGTTGATGTTCTCAGTGAGTCGCCTATTTGGTAGTATCACTTTTTGGTTTGACTGGTCTGGGCTCCTCGATCAAGGTGTGACGGACAACAGTGTCGCCAGCACTGAATATCTTTGACATGTTTATCTTGCAGGGTCGGTGAAATGTCACTGAATATCGAACAGATCATCTATCCCTGTCAAGGTCAAGGATAGTCAACGCGCACCAGTCAATTAAATATACGCCATGGACTGGCCCACGCGGCAGTGGTTGTACTTTCGCTTGTATCTACTTTAACTAATATATTCTTGTAATAACGTCCTTTGTGTTGTACAGTCTTCAGAGCATCTATGATCCCTTGATATGGCGATGGTTCAATCCACGTAAGGTGCTGGTCGCGAGGTGCGACCTCGAAGTTGGCTTATTCGTTACACCGTCCCTGTCTAACTCGAGTAGGCCTCTAATCATTTGATATAGATCATCAACGTAGATGTTCTACAATCTTCAGTACAAAGACTAGGTAGATCAATTAGCTCGTATTAATCCCAGTGGTAACAATATTTTATTCCCAAATAACAATATAGAACACGAGGTATGCTAGTTTAGAGGCAATATTGAAACTGTAGTAAGTGTTCTTGTGGTGGTCCAGTGTAAAATATATCCGGAATGGATATCAAACCTATTTTCAATGTGTTTAAATGGTGTTGATCCAAAAATATTGTCGCTTGACTAAGTTAGCAACCCTGGTCGATCTTAAATGATGAGTAAACTAATTCCATTCTTATCACTTAGTTTAATGAGCAGTTCGATTAGTTAGCTGGGATCGCCGTTGAGGTAAATCCCCCGGGGAGATGCGTATATATTCTCGGCCCAATTAGCCTCCGACTAATTGAAGTTGCACAATTAAAGGTATAGATCTGCCCAATCAATCAATAATTTTAAATTCAAATTCGTTTCTACCTTGCTGTGTTCCTAACGTCACACTGCTACCCTCTCCTTGAAGCGTTGTCCTTAGCCGCCTACAATGATCTCCACAGAAGAAAACTTTGCTTCCTATGGATTTCGGCAATTACTACAAAAGAGGTTTATGAAACAAGCTTCTGAATGCTTGGAAGATGACTGTGAGGGAAAAACTTTGGAGTAACATGTGTCTTTGAGTATAGGTTTCGAGGAATGGAATTTCCACAGTAGTACAAACCTTTCTCTGACAACTCACCACCTTATAAATGCCTAGGAAGTGAGAAGCAACCGCTGATGAAGTATTCTATGTCCATGCTGGAAATTCAACGGCGAGTAAGTCAAATCCCATCCAGGTGATCAACATATTATCTTTCTTACCTTACCATCGAGTATATATGAGTTGCAAACAGTGCCGTTTGGATCAATTAATACACCTTCCATTTTTCAGTGGTATATCCAT
Source organism: Schistosoma rodhaini (assembly GCA_944470415.2). Lineage (NCBI taxonomy): Eukaryota > Metazoa > Platyhelminthes > Trematoda > Strigeidida > Schistosomatidae > Schistosoma > Schistosoma rodhaini. Next base: position 11,459,864 of record OX104039.1, on the reverse strand, counting down.
AGAAGTTGTTTCTACACTCTGTTCTGTTATGTTGGGTCTCTAGTTTCTGGGTGTTAACCCTTAGAATAGTATTGTGACTAATATTAAGTAGATGCCTAAGAGGATGACCAGAACTGTTAAGGCTACTGTAAGCTACAGGAAAGTCACTTGTAAGACGCCTAAACCCTAACGGGTATATGTTAAGTGATTGGAAACGCTCTTCTTAAGGTTTGAATTTGAATCCTCAAACTGATTTCGTAACTCGACGTTGGGTACGCTCCAGATTGTCCTCATTCTTTTGGAGAAAGGGAGGAAATGCTATGTTTCCGTACTCTAAATGGTGACGAATAAAACTGTTGAAGATTATGTGGAAAAACCTTCTGTCGAACTGCCCGAAAATGCGCTTCAGTGTGTAGTGTAGTGCTTCGTTAATCGATCGTCTCGATAACCGTTATTATATCAATCTGAGCGGTGTATAATATCAGGAGACAAAGGGAATTGGCAACTACATATATTTATTGACAAATAACATAGGCTAGAAGGCAGTAAGAACATGAGCGAAGAAAAAATAACACACATGGGAGATGGCTGGTAAGCCAACTCGTTATAAGCAAGCATTAATCAACATTTATAGTCAGACTAAAATGAATGACAGACATGTGATAGGTAGGATAAGAAATGTGCATACACATACGCTCATATAAAAAAAATAGTCAAGGTCAATAAGCGAATCATTAACAAGATGAAAATATGACTCATAACGTTATAGGTGAATTGACTTGTCCAGAAACTAGAATACACTATGTAGGTGTAATATAGTACACGACGTTACACTACTCCACACAAGTGTTACGAGTGCAAGATTCGCGTTTTTTTCACAGTTAGCGTTAGACTTTAAGTCGTAGGATGCCAACACACCTATATCTTTTTCGACTTGAGATGCTTCTAAAGAGGAGTTTCCTAAGCTGTAACTACAGTCTTCAACATGTCGCAGATTGACTACTTTACACTTTGAAGTATTAAAGGTAAATCCGTTGTGGTCTGCTCAACTTTGATGTCGAGTCAGATCCTCCTGAAGTGCTTGTATATCCTTCTGGTTACGTATCTCTATCCAAAGTTTCACATCATCAGCAAAAAGCAATAAGTCAGTTGAAACTTGTTGAGGAAGATCGTTAATATAAATGAAGAAGAGAAGAGGTCCTAGTATTGAGCCCTGGGGGGCCCCACTAGGACATCCCATAGCCTGAGAGAGAGTGAAGTTAACTCTGACCTTAAAATGTCGGTTATCTAGATATGAAGTGATTCAGTCAATCAAAGGGGTTTGGATATCCAATCGTCTAAGCTTATTGATAAGACATATATGATTGACCCTATCAAAAGCTCTTGAGAAATCGAAGTAAATGACGTCAGTCTTTCCCCTGCGACCAGGGATGGTTTTCCATCTATCCACCGCAGTCAGCAGGTTGGTCATACAAGGATGGCCCTTTCTGAAACTATGCTGTTGGGGTGAGAAGAACTTTAGGGATAATAAGTATTCGTGTATACCGTCGTAAATTAGAGATTCCATAATTTTTGAAGGTATGGAGAGAAGAGCCACTGGTCGGTAGTTTGATGGTTCACTGCGTCGACCTCCTTCGAAACTTGGTGTGATGTGAGCCAGCTTCCAAATTTCCGGCAGTTTGCCTCTGCTTAGGGAGTGTGAAAACATCACACTAATTGGTGTTGTCAGGATTTAAGCTGCTACCCACAGTATAGCAGCATGAACCATATCCGAACCGGGAGAAATGTCTTTTCCTATGTGCTGCAGTTTACGGAGCACCAGTTCAGCGCTCATGTTCACTCTGTAAAGTCCTGTGCAGTTGCAGATGAAGCTTTCATGAATGTAGTTGATGTGGGTCGGTTAAAATATCAGAGATTATTGTTCAGCCAAAAGATTAGTGACATCACCGTCGATATTGGTCGGACCATTAGGACTTAGCAGTTGAGAAACCTTAGTTTTGCCTTGTCGAAGGGAAGCTGTGTAACGGAATAAGCTTTTCCGATTTGAGAAAAATTTATCAGTAAGCTTGATATGGTACTGAATCCTGTCTTCTCCTATTGCCTTTGTGCATATGTTCTTTATATGTTTGTATAGCCTGTATGCGCCGTTATTATCAGTTCGTTTGCATTCAGCCCAACAGTGCCTTTTGCGGCTTAGCAGACTAAGAATGCTGTTCTTGATGGCTGTAGGTTGTTTGTAGCCTTTGGGGATGGTTTGAGGAACTGAATGCTTAGTAGCACATAATGGGGGTTTGCAGTAAGAAATCCCGATGAGCATCTACTTCAAGTTGAAGGTGAACATCTCAATCCACCTGTTGTAGATAATCCAGTAAAGCCGACACATCCAATCGTTTGAAATTCCAGAGTCTGTTTTTGGTGGGATATTTTAACTCAGTTTTGCTGACAATACTGAAGGATATAATGGTGTGATCGCTTTTCTCCGGGGGAGCCAGAATTGAGAGGTATTCGACTAGGAATTCTTCAATTGTGAATACACAGGCTAAATGCGACGGCGTCTGACTGTTTCTCCAACGAGTTGCTGTCTTCACATTTTCGAATAATCCTAGAACCTCAATGAAGTTGAAGAACCGAGCTTCAGTAGACTTTTCACCTCCAATATAGGTATGTTCCGCGAAGTTGACTTTAGGAAGATTGATATCCCCTAGAATCAGGATATGAGATGAGCCTTTCCTAAAATCATATTGTTCCGCGATTAAAAGATTATTTCCTTACACATTGTTTGGAAAATCCAATCGAATGATCTTTCCCATTAATTAGATAACTACACTGGCCAGACTTACGGGTCGATAGTTACTCATCAAGTCTCTACTTCCTTATTTGTAGACTGGATTGATAATTTCGTCTTTTCAGTTTCTTGGCAGTTTATCATGGCTCAAAAACTTATTATACTTCGTCGACAGAATTTCAGCATTTACACCCGCCAGGTCTTTCATAACTCTAGAATGAATATCATCAGGACCCCTGGACTTATATGATTTGGGATGTTAAATAAGTCATAAAGCAATTCCGTTCTTAATAATCACAAGATCCATTGATAATCTGCAATTATCACCATGTATTGTTAGTCTTTCATCATTATTGGTAGAAAACACTTTACCAAAATATTCTAATAAAGCTTTGGCCCAATTTATCCGTGATGGACATTTATTTGTTCGATATGGTACTATCCATGACATGAACGGGAAAGTAATTGAATCGAGTGTTTCCTTAAACATGCTTTTTCAATTAATGAGTTAATATTTACCGGCTAGAGAGTTATTTCAGAGCACGAATTCAGGCGAGGTTTATTCCGATAGTATGTTATGTCGCAAGCTCTTAACACGAATGCAAAAACATCCTGGTAAGGATATGCTAACTCTGGAAGAATATTTGTGTAGTCACTATCATCGTTTGAATGAGTGGTTACTGAGTCCTACAAAGTATATACTTGGTTTGAATTAAAATGTATGAATACGGATCCTTTCTGTACTTAATGTTCCATTACCGTTATCAGGAGCCTATGTTGGAAAGTGTTTTCAGATTCTACGGTGGTTACTTCTGTTCACCTAGCATCAAGTTTATTAAAATGTTCCATCAGGCATTTGGTTTTTTAACTCCAAAACTAATAGGCCCCTAAAATAAAGTTATCAGCTAAGCAGATTTGGTTACAGTAGATGATACCAGGAATAAATTTACAACCTTCGAGTTAGTTAACAGCCCATGACGTAACAAGCTTCACTATCACGAGACTCACGAACAGAGGGATGAATGTCAACATTATTAACTATGTAGAGACTTCACCCCTTTGTTACATCGATTATTATCACCTCTTGGGTTGACGTATCCATATAATTCTAGAGTGATGTCAAAGTCATGGACTAACCATGTTCCGGTTGCAGCTACGATGAGTAACTTTGGCTGCTCCATCAATACTCATAGTTCACGAAATGTATTTCGTAAACTACGAGTATTGCGTATAAGACTCTCAAAGCGAATGACCTACTCGTATAGACCGTGTTAGCATTCTCTTCCAAGATCTAACTGCTCGAGAAATTATTAAGCAGATATTTTTCTCGCCACCCTGTCGATGCATTTCTACTTCTGCAAGTGTTGCCTTACTTTTTATTCTATCCTTTACAAACATATCAGGTCTTAATGGGATGTTGGTGTTATTGTGACTTTGAGCACTAGTTGACAAAATATTTCACTGGACCTCCGACCCTAGGATTTCCTTAAGGAGTCTATATGTTTAAAGTCCATTGTTTTTGTCAGTCCCTTTATTCATCCTTATCAATTTTTTGATCTGATACTTAAAGATTTATCTAGCAAGATGCTACGAATAAATGCTCTTTTTCCAAAGCATGCGCGTGTCTAATTTTCAGGGTCATTTGGTCCTACCAAACTACTCACAATAATATTATATGACATCAAGCTTTTTCTAGCCACACTAGGGTCAAGTAGAGCCTTGCCCTGGCGGTGAATTCCAAGTTCTGTAAAAAGCTTATCAACTAAACTGGTGCTGGTAGTATCCTTCTTCTTCTTCTTCCTCTGTCTCAGCACTGTCTCCCACTTCCAGTCAATCAGGACAGTCACATTGGGACTGCCATGAACAGTGACGTTTCTGCTTAGGTCTTCGTATACTACTTTAGAATCGCGACCAACCCCATCTAATGGTACTTCACTCCTTGTTTGTTAGAAGGGAGATTTTACCTTCTCATGTTTCTCAGTAGGGTGTTTAGCACTTCATGAACAGCACGTAACATATTGGCGCATTCTTCGCAGCCAGTACTCATGTAACCAGTTTAGACGCCATCAACTTTCTTCTTGGCCAACGTCAGAAGGTCTGTCGCCTCCTTTATCAGCAATGCAATGCTCAAGCATAAAAACATGCAAAGTCAATGGTAGCTATGTTGCGAGCATCTTTTGTAAGCGGTGGGATTTAAATGGGCACACACCTAGTAGTATAACTTTTTATACTGTATGATCAGTAAAATGTCACTTGTCCGTAGCCAAGTCATCCGGCAGTCGGGTCAGTGAATATCAAACAGTTCAACGATCCGCGTCAAGGTCATCTACAACCAACGGTCATCAGCTAATTGCACGCCATGGATTGGCCCATACAGCAGTGATCTTATTCTGTCTCTTACACTTGCTCTGTAATAACTTCATTTGTGTTGCACGATCATCGAAGTAGCCATAGTGCCCGTATACGACGAAAACATAATCCAAGTTAGGTACTTACCGCGAGGTGTGACTTCGATGTTATCTGGTTAGTCACACCACTCCTGTTTAACTCGAGCGGGCTCCCAGTCATTCGACGTAGATCATCTACGCTAGTGATCTACAACACACATTACATAACATTCTTTCCCCGTCAGGGAAGAAACAATTTGGCTATCCACACTCATAGGTGGAGCGGATCATTTTAAACTGATTTAGAGAGAAAACATTGACGAAAACACACAAGACAATCACTAGTATGAGAACCAACTAAAAAAAAGAGTTCCTAAAAAGGAAAATTTTGAACCTTTAGCCGTGATAACTCAAGTTAAAATAGACCAACTATGCTTTTAATGCAATAAACACCCAACGATTTAAACAAAAACCAAATTATTACATAAAAGCCATGGGAACGCATTGAGGTGACTTATGAAGCACTTCTTCTTTCTTATGCCCTCAGTATAATTGTCCTCAAAGTGATCAAGTGATCAAATCTGCTGATCTTATAGATCGAAACAGCGTGTAAGTGGCCTTCATAGGTGACCTTCAAGTACACAGCCACTTACAATAAAGAGTGGTGTTGGGTCTTCGGTTTTAGCGGATTGTGGTTCTTTATTTGGTAAGTACGGTATGACTTTCAGATTCTACTCAGCAAAGAAAGTGTGATTGCCCACAACTATATATACACATGAAGCCATAACTTCACTTATTCAGACTAAATCTCCCAATAAACCAACCTGGTGGAAATAAGAGTGAACTTTTTAGAAGTTTATGAGAATTTGTGTAGAGAAATTTGGTGCAAGTTGAGATGAAAACGCAGCAGTTTCGTTCTATTTCTTACCTTTCTCGGGAAAACAGGCAGGCTGGGTAATATGTTTCCCTAAATTTTCTTCCACGATCGGGGAATAACTCGAGTTATTTTCCCGAATTCGAATAACACATTTGTCTCCAAAACGTACATGAAAAATGGGCTAATTATGCTAAAACAACTAGAATACACAGCCGACAACATATTTAGTCCAATAATGTTCAAGTTGTAGTCGAATAGTGTGTAACAGCTTAAAATACGTTGATCTGCTCAATATTTAACTCCACCTTTCTTATGGCGCTGCGTATCGTTCTATCCTTGCTTATTCTTTCAACATTTAATGTGTCTGGCCGGAGGTTAACTTCTTCCATTATACCCATTTGGATCACAATAAGTCCTCCTGGTCATTTACCAATCATGTGTCTACAAAAATAATAACCTATGCTTAGCTAGTATTATGTTTGTTTTATGCCTTCATTTTATTCTCAAGATTTCAAAAAACATTTATTTAACACAAAAGTTTGCAATGAAACGATATCGGATCTTCGGAGAAATCGTACAATTTTAAATTTTTTATTCTAGAGCACTTAAACATTCTCCCATTAATTATTTTCAAAGTTGTCCATCATGTTACAAAATCAGAACACAATACATCTTTGATGTAAGATCCACGTTTCCTATCTGCACAATCTTAACGCGAATGTAGTAAACAATAGCCTCTGCAAATTAAGGTCAGCCACACCCATTAAGTATTCCTGCTTTTTAAAATACTTTCACATCGTAAGCTGCTGATTCTGTATTTTCGTTCGTTATCCGACAATAGCAATTTGTCTACCATTTACTAATTGTTTAACTCCATCTGTCACTTCGGGATTGACAATCAGCGACTGGAGAGAGTTACATGATACCTATTGCGTGCAAATAAACTCAACACATCCCCTCTAAACGATTTAACGTCCGAATCCCTTTATAGGGTCGAAAGGTTTCAACCAGACATGCAGAGTATTTTTCAATGGATTGACTGTTGTTGTTGACTGAATGTTGGATGAGGTTTTAGACCTTGTTGTTTATATGCGTTAGATAGTCTTTAATATCAGTTATTTCTGAAATATCAACTCATGATTTCAACTTTGTCCCCAGTAGTCATGGTCCTCGCACTTTCACGTGTGGGTCGGGCTTTGCTGAAATATCGAAAATGATAAGTACTGTCAAGACCAGAGATTGTATGTTCTAGGTGTCTACGAAGTTGTTCTCATACAGAATTTGAGACGTAGGTTATTCTAAGGATATCACATATGTAGCCACAGCTTTCGATAACTATGTACTCGTTCTCATTTTCTTACTGGAGCTAAAAAATCTCTAAGAATATCAGACCTTGACAACTTACTATAAACATGACTATGATAAAGTCAATTGAGTAGAACAATCGTATTTTCCGGAATAGAAGACGGATATTCGTCATAAAGGAAATTTTATCACTACCCGTTTAATCTTACTGAGTAGATCATACCATACTGCCATGTGAAATGAACTTAATCTTGAATGCATTGGCCATTGAAAATATACTAGGTAATTATTGCTTTCTACCTTCTAACGAGTATTCATAAGCAATTTTTCTGAATTTTAAAGAGTTTTGTACTTTCTTGAACATATCTACAAACGAGAACGTTATTATACAACTGTACAATGCATTTATTAATTATTTATAATACTACACTGTTGTAACTAATATATTACCATCTGCACTAGGTGTAACGTTCTGATAGATCTCGTTAGGGAAGTACTTACGGGGTTCTTTTCATAAAATCAGTTGGAATTAGTTTTGATTCATTCCGAAGTAGATTTAAAAGCAATGGGTTCGCTACGTTCTATCGGAAAAATCGTGTCCAACTAAGTAAAAATGACGATCGTTCATAAAATATATTGTATTTTGGAGGTGAAATCTGTTCATGTTACAGAAAAAAAATGCGCAAGGCATATATTTGAATAATTTACGAGTTAGAATCAATGAAATTCAGTTAAAATCAACTGAAATTTGCAGTTGTTCTACAAATACGAGAAACCACCTATCTTTTGCTCTTAGTTCTTAGGTGCTAGTGATAAGTGATGAATCGCCAAGTCCTTCGCTATGAAGGATTTTCTTTTCCGGCCTCCCTTTGACGTAGTTCGCCCTATTTTGTGAAGAATTTTGAATGGGGATTATTTTGGAGGTAACTAATTAGAACTGACTCGATGTTTAACAACCGAGTTGTTGACCGATTTGGATTCACTATTTAATAGTGATTATAGTGCTCGGATATCCACTCGGAAAACGCACTCTTTCTGCGGCCAATATAACAACCTCATAATACTTTTAACATATATGCTGTAAATATACTTATTGCACAAATGTTCTCCCTTGTACTCGATTCATATTAATAATCAAATGCTACACTTTACTGATAATTATAATGATTTTTGTAAGTCAATGCGCCTCATATTTAAAACGTGTTTATGTCTCATAGTCATCCAACTATTCAATCTAATGCAGTTGAAGTTGATTTAAGCATACTGCTTACGCACTAGCAATGTATTATCTAAAAATTAGCTTCTTATAAAAGACGATATTGTTTGATGAGATACACAGGGTTATTGTTAGCGAATAGAAACAAATTAAAACTTGATTGTTTACAGGTTTAGCTTATTACAATGCTTAATTTGGGATTAGTTTTCTTGCAAAATTTCTGTTTATTTAAAGCAATTAGTCGTTTGTTTTAGCTACTACTGAACTGCCAAAACACGATACTACTAAACAAAAGCAGAATAAATCTCTTATTAATGATAATGATGGAAATTAATTTCAATTTATCCCGGATAAGTATGTAACAAATTTACCACCTGTTAAACTTTCTGTATTTGCAAAAGAAGCCTTATCTCTCGCATTTAATTTATCCGTTGCACATGCCAAAACCTCTGATTTATCGATAGATGCTCAATTTGAAAATATCTATGATCAATTCAACCCTCTGGTCCCAACCGCTTTATATGAACAACATTGGTTAAAGGTGAAATTGGTTGATATTGGCCACCACGTTCACGGCTCTCAAATCAAATACAACAATATCTTGACTGCTAAACATTTTGCTACCTTACAAAACCTCCAAAGTAGGTCAGATATTGTGATCCTCCAACCTGATAAAGGTTCTGGGGTTGTTGTTATCAATAAAGATACATTTGAACTAATTAATCTTTTTGAGGAAATCGACATTAAAGATAAGACTTTGCATTCTTTTGATGTAAACTCTTTTTTATGAACGTACCGTTAACTAAGACTGTTGTCTTCCTTTGTTACCATATATCTAATAATTTCCCCTTTTTCCTAGTCGGTCAACACTGTTGAAAGAACTACTTTTGTTATGTGCTGCAAATGTACAGTTCACGTTTGAAGGTGAATATTTTCGACAAGTTGATGGCGTTGCTATGGATAACTCTTTAGGGCCTTCCTTGGCTGATGTATTTATGTCATATATTGAAAATATGATGAGCAAGCTCATCAGCGAAGCAACTTTGTATAGAAGATACATGGATGATATACTAGTTATACGTCATAAAGATTTTGAGGTTTCCCACTTATTAGATAAACTCAGTTGGTTTCAGAACGATATTGTAATGATATATGAAACAGAAGATAATGACCAATAAATCTTTTTAGACATACTTTTGAGTCGAAGAGAGGATAGTTCTATGGGACGGTCAGTTTATAGGAAACCAACTTAGATGAGGCAATATTTTAAATTTCCATAGTTTCTATCCATTGCAATAGAAGCGAGGCTTGGTTAAATGCCTCCTTAGTGGGATTCAAAGAATATGCACGACGGATACTGCTGAAGATGAAAAGCTGCTAACTGAAAAGGATTTATTTATTTATTTAAACACATACATATTGGTACAGAAGGGCACCAGATGCATATGCGCTGCTGACTGACACGTTGATATGAAATGATTATCCACTAAAGTTTATGAATAGGTGCAAAAGTAAGTGAACACTAAAACCTCTCATTCATTTTATTCAGAAGAAAACAGTTTATATCTATCCACCATATATAGGTCAATCCAACAGTATGGTTTTCAGAAATTGTAAATCCATCACGCTGCTAAACTGGTTGCGATTGAAGAGACTAAGTTCATGATTTGAAATAGATGCAGAGAATGCACGAGCGACTACGTCAAATCCCATCGCATTTACAAATTTACATGCTTGTGCGGATACACATACATAGGGAGGAGTTGTCGAATAATACAATCAATAGTTATGGGACATGTGCCTAGATGGCTTCAAAACCGGTTAATTTCAAGCGATTCGATCAACGTAGGAAGTAGAAACCTATGTTCATCGATAGCAAAACACAGAATTAACATCAATACAGTTTTTAAAACATTGTATAGAAAATTTCAAGGACAAATTCTCAGGTTTATAGAAACCTATTCGTAAATTTAACTCCCCACTCTTATGTCTACAACAACACGTTGTCATAACTTTGAATTTACCCTGGTAATCCTTAAGCCATTTTATGACCTAAGGTATTGTGACAATTTCCTATTCTTTCTATACGATGCTAATTTTCTCTCTCCTTTATTTACTTGAACCTTCATTTAATTGACTTTTATTTTCATATAAAATGCCTTGGCAAGTATATGCGTGACCAGATTGTTCGAAATGTATGGCGCAAATACATCATATTTTTCAGATTAAGTCCATCTTCTCATTGCGTTATTGAAATTTTTGTTTTTCTTTGATATATAACGTCGGTTATAGTGATCGAAACAGCAGTAACTGCCATATCTTTTGAATATTACACACCTAACTCAATGGTCTTTCCATCTAATTCCTATGTATTAGGTCAGGCTTGAATTTTTTTCACTTTTGGCAACCATGTTCCACATCTATTTTTCACCTAATAACGGTTTCCTTTGACACTGTTGTTAGTAATTTATTTTGGAGCCGTGTCCTAGTGGTTAATGGATACGACTCCCATCTGCTAAGCCTTTGGTTCAAACCCCACTCAGCCCGCTTTCATTTGAGCTACCGGATACTATCATTAACCTTCACACCTTGAGTTTGAATCATACTCAAGTGTCTAGTGAACGAATTTAAAAATAAAGATTTTCATAATAATTTATTCAATATTTATTTGTTATTAAATAATGGTTTATATGATTAGTGAATTTCTCCATTATCGAGTTACACCCGTAACTGTTACACATTACTTTGTACTGGCGAATTAATTGCGTCTGCGTATGTCTATTCGATTCCAGTTCTAACAAATCTTTTTTGTAAGGTGGTTGCTACGGTAATGAGTTCTATTTTAAATTCTTTTAGATGTCACGTTTGTCAGTTAACCACAAGCTAGAGACCATTGTATCATTAGATGCAAAAACAAAAGAACTGATTGTTCAAATTGAAAGTATCAGTAAAGGAATCAATAATACGAAATCGTGTCGAGAAAAACTAGATTGTTATCAAACTAAAGTTAGAGAGAATCTTGTAACTATTAATTCGATTTTGGATGAATTGCAAACGTTCGGACGTGAAACAAACATTTCATCTACAAACAGGACATTGTATGAAGCAATTGTTCAGAATAAAAAACAACTCTTTGCACTGCAGGTAATGTACTTTTCACATTAGTCATCTTGTTCTATATCTCTTTAACTAATTGAGGTTTACTATTTTTATATTATAATGCTGATATGTAATAATGTTGGTGTAATATATTCATTTATAACAGCAATGTGCCGCAGTTAAACTAATTTCACAACTCAGCACTGCAATATCGTTTTCCGTTTTCTATATATCACTTTATTAAATAAATCTATGGGTAGACTAGACAGCGGAATTGGAATCCTGATGCAACCTTCGGGATAAATAGAGCAGTCAATGCTTAGTTAATGTTTGGTATATGTAATCAAATAAAGTGTTTGGTATCTGTGATTCTGAATCATTATTTACATGATACGTGATGTGGCGGGTTGGAAAAAGCTAGAGATAGCCAAATCAAAACACGCCTTCATTCTATGAAGTCAATGACTGTTGAACTGAACCGGGCTAATAGGTGCGGAAACACTCTCAATGATACAGGTGCATTGATTATGTCTCCCTTTAGATTATAAGTTTCTATGATAATTAGAAGTATTCGAATTAATGTAATAAGAATTTTCAAAATAGTGTTGAGGTAGGTAAAACTAGACGAGCACAAATGAACGTATTATGTTTGGAGTTCTTAATCAGCGCGCAATCAAGTACAAAGGAATCATAAGTTAGTACAAATACCACAGTTTCTTAAGTTTTTTGACCCATGAATCCATATCTTTTTCAATCATAACTTTTATGCCTAATCTTTTCAATTACCACTAACAGTTACTACTTATACTACTCAAAAATCCGTTTGCTGATGAGGTACGGTGACTTGAATCGGTGCACATATGTAGACGTGCAATGTTTTATGGTGTAGGAGCAGGTTGGAAGAAAGCTAGGGGTGGCCAGACCAAAACATGGCATAAATCCATGAAGTCACTGACAAGTGGACTGGGCCATGTTGGTAGGTGTAGACTACCTGGTTGGGATTCGCGAGATGATAGCAACCGATGGTTAGAGACCTTGAATGACATGGCTCAAAATCGTTTGCAATGGCGAAGGTGCATCCACTCTTTGTGTTCTACCAAATTCTAATCTGAATTCTTCATGTCTGTATCCTTTTTCTCTTTCCAAATTTATTTCATTGTATTATAATCCTTCAATAACATCTTCAAACCCTAATCTTTCCGATTACTGCTTATACTCTTACTACTTCTACCATTATGGGATTTGAATCGACAACTTCATCTCTGTGCTAATGTGGTATGGCAACTCGAACTGATGTACGTACGTACGAAGTTCTACGTTGTAACTGACTGACATATGTACTGGGTTCTACGTCGCGTAAGACTGACGGACTGATAGAATGGATTTCATCGAGTATTGTTATTTTCTTTTACTGCCTTGTATTTACTGAATACTATGTTTCACTCGACTCTTTCCAAATCAGAACAGAAATTGAGATCGAATAGTGTATATCTCAATAAATCAAACAACAAAATACGATAGTAAAAAACACTCGAGCTTTCATAGAATTTACATAAAAATCCAGCATCTCGATCCGTCCACTAATGCTGATCGATTAAATGTGGACCAGTTAACGTGTTCGGATTTGATTCTGATCAGAGCATGCTATTGTCAGGATAATATCCTGCTAACATCTCTATCTTTGAGCAGATTTGTAGGATGCTGTTGTGGGGGAGGTCTTCCGTTATGATGTAATTGGATGAAATTTTTGATTGTCGAAATCAATGCATAAAATGCTAATTGATACATGAACACAATGATATAGTATGACCGAGTGATGGCTACTTATAATACCGTGTTCTTGGCTTAAGCCGCCGAATGAGTAGAAAACAAAGACAAGATTACTAATAGCCAGATAATTAAGCTTTTTAATGTAATAAAATGACATGCTTAAATAGAAAGTATGAACACAAAATAAGCTTGATAAAATATCATAGGCGATTGCAAGAAATTAAGTTGTTAGTCACTCATTCTCCAGTCAATTATGACCTGACCGTAAAACCTAATCTTTGAGTATCGTATCAGGTACGTTGTTGCAATCCACTTGTATCAGACTGACCTGTCTGCTCTTCATATCTGTCCAGATTCTTATCAGTAAAGACATTGTATTGTTTTTGTGCCCTAGAGTGGGCTTAAATAATACTGGTAATTAAGTGTCGAAGATGACAAACAGAATACCAACCAGTATTTTATGATGCTTCTCGCTAATAAAGATAGAAGTTGCTTTCAACTGATTAGCGTGTAATACTCATTTTAGTAGACCAACTAACACGTCCTAGATAACGTTACCTATTCTTTTCAAGATTCGATTGGCCATTCATGTAAGGCATTTGTCACGGTAATCCGTAGCCAATACTTTCTGACAGTAAACAATCATTTTTATGCTTCATTATGTTGGTTGAATCGCTTCTCTATAGATGCTTCGTTGACGTTCATACGATGGCATCGAACTAATAAAATCGAAAGATGTACACAATTCTCTACCAAGTAAAGTTTCTATCAGAAAGATGTCATTAGGTGATTGAAGGTTCGGTGTTGTGTAATAGAGAACAGGAACCCGTCTAGGATCTCAATGGTCCTCGGCCCATTAGATGTTTTCAGACAGTCTTTGAATGTACCAACAAAACGCTGGACTCGACCGTTCGATTAAGGCTGGAGCAGTGACAATAGAATATGATTAAAACCGTTCCGTCGACAAAATTCGTCGTACAGAGAACCTCAACTACTTTTCGCTATCACTAACTCTTGTTTCTGGAAATGCATGACGCTTGAATGGTTGTCGTAGTTTTCTTACTGGGATAACTGCAGTTAGGTTGACTGTCAAAAGAATTTATGACCAGTCACTGTATGTATCAATTACAAAACATGTGTTGTAAATTACTGTTGGGGCACACTATCAGGTCGTTCTAGGTATTGAAGTATTTCAGTTGACTAGCTCTTTCTATCCATATTTTACGCTTGACTAACGGTCAAAACAAAATATGTTGTATTTGTGGCTGTTCTGTAGAGGGTCGGGTTTAAATCGTTATTGAAATACGATTGTACACAACGACAATATTGAAATAGAAACCTCAGCACAATTTGTCGGAAAATGATTCCGTTTTATTTAATAAATTAATATACATGTAAAAATTTACTAGATAAGTAAACACTATTCCAATTTAAAAAAGTGATAGATTGGTATGTAAAATATATATACAGGTTACTAATCATTCGGTGGTTCGAGTATTTTATATATTAGTCAATTCTCTGTTCATTATAACACAAAGAGGTAGTCATTTTGTTACTAATTTGAGACAGATTTTGGTAACAAAGTTTTTTAATTACATGAATTGCTCAAGAAATTGCCCAGGAGACTTTTTCAAAGAGAAGTTTTATTCACTTAACCGAGAACTATCATCGATATTCAAGTCGATGTTGTGATCATGTCTTAGTTGATGATCATAAGATTTAACATCTCATATTTATTATTTTATTTATTTAAACACATATATATTGGTACAAAAGGGCACCAGATACATATGTGCCACACAAAATAATGAAATGAAAATTCCCATTTTGACATTTGTTAATAAAAAAAAGGAACGAATCGAGCGAAGAAATTTCTTTTCAATTAGTTTTTCATCATGGCTCTACACTAATATATATATGATTTACAATAATTAAATAACACTCATGGAGTAGATACGTTACGTAATGATTATATAATGACATCGATTATAAACTAACATTAATTGGAAGAGAAGGATTGATACTAATCAAAGTAGTTATTCGAAAATTAAGCTGTTGCTACGTTGCATAATATATAAAAAAGAGAAGTAGGAACTAAAAAATTTTGATGAATGGTCAGTAATATAGTAATTATGTAAGAATCAAGAGACGAATGAAGAGAATAAGTAAAATACAAAAAATGGAAGGAATAAGATAATTGTTTACCGAAATTATGCTCCAAACTCCGCTATACCGCTATACTATATTACTGACCATTCATCAAAATTTTTTAGTTCCTACTTCTCTTTTTTATATATTATGCAACGTAGCAAACGCTTGATTTTCGAATAATAACTTCGATTAGTATTAATCCTTCTCTTCCAATTAATGTTAGTTTATAATCGATGTCATTATATAATCATTACGTAACGTATCTACTCCATGAGTGTTATTTAATTATTGTAAATCATATATATATTAGTGTAGAGCCATGATGAAAAACTAATTGAAAAGAAAAATAATGAAAGTAGGAAGAGAAGGGATGAAAAGATAAGGCTGACTGAAATGTACAACCAGAAGACTCTTTCAGTTAAGAAAGTTAGAACCACTCTTTATGTAGAAAGTAAAAGAAGGCTGCAGCAGGATCGCCACTGGCTTCTATTCTGAGCCATACCCGATAACGTCTCTAGCCACTGTGTTGCACCATCTCTCGGACCCCAGCCAGGGAGTCGTGAAGGACCAACAGAAGCTAGCCCTTTGCAGCTTTCTTTCATGCCACGACACCATGTCATACACTGACCTAACATCTCATGACTACAACATCTTTTGTTTCAAGACCTATTTTCGAAGTATTTTCTTATGTAAAACAGGATAGCATATATCTCCATTCTTTTGTCTTACAGTAAACTCACACAAGCTTATGTTTTTATTTTCTAAATTTAATCCCTTCTCAATGATACTCATTACTTGATCCCATCACCGTCGCCAGTTGTCATATCGCGTGAGTGCGTATGTGCCACGTTTGATATATATGAACGTTATAAGACCGCCAATTAGGGAACAGTGAATTTATTGATCGCTCAATGATACACAAAACTGTGTGAGCAGTCTTGAGTACTTATCAGTCCTGCTTTCTGCCTAGCCCAGACAGTTAAGTTCAGAACACCAATAACAGTCTCTGCAATATGGATCATTATTTACAAACATACTGGGTTTATATACCAACCAAATAGACCACATCGTACCATAATATAGAAAATAATATTTGTACAAGATTTAGCCAAAAGTGGCTGTAAATAGGGGGAACAGTAATTGATAGACTGGGGATAACGCAAGAATGGTAAATTGTATAATAATAGTTCATAGGTCAAAATAAAGCTTATAATGGGAGGAACATAAATATGAATAGTTAATTTACATAACAATTATACAATAGGAAATATACATATCACTTTGGTCCATAAATAGTCCTCAAAGTTACCATTCATAAATTTCCACGGGAGACAACAATTTTCATTTTCAAAAACGATCACTTTTTATTATATTTGTGTTGAATTTCTTATGAACTAGTGAATTAAATTTAAATTTTAACTCAGATTTACGTTTGATGTAATTAATTGTTTGTATAAATATGTCTTCTAGTTATAATATTTATAGTCTCAATTTTATACTTTGGATATTTATCAGGATCGATATCGTAAAGCGATCTTCGCAGCCAATTCAGCTTTAGAAACTTTTGAAAAAGCTGAACTTACTAGTCGTTCTTCAAGAACTGAAATTGGTAACAAGATTTCCAGTCTAGAAGAACAATATCAAAACTCATTGGAACTTACTCAAGATATGACAAGATATGCTAGACTTTTAGCTGAAGAAGTTCAACGTGGGGCTGTTAATGCTGAATTACTTGAAAATTCATCAAATAAATTAATATCTAATTATTCTGAACTGAAAGAAATGGCTGGACATATGAATCAGTCAAAACATTTAACATCTTTGGCTCGTCGGCGTCGTTTTGCAGAAAGAGTGCTTTTCTTTCTAGCATTTTCATTTTTCTTTTTAAGTTGTGGAACTATATTTTTACATAGGATACCTATGGGATATTGGTTTTTGCCATCTAGTTATTAGTTTTCTAATAATTGTCTGGTTTCCTATGGAATTACTTATGCATAATTAAATTGCGTTACCTTTATATATATATATATATATATATATATATATATATATAAATATATATATTCTATTCTCTTCAATTCAATCTCCTGCTGCCAGGCATTCCACTTTCGATTACTAATACATACTACTTATATCTGTCAGCCTAAGTAGCATACATGAAATATATATTACTACAGATTTAATTTTTTATGTATATAAACTACTGGTCGTCTTAATTTCAATGTAAAAATTAAAATAATATTTCCGAATATCTGTTTTTCGATATTTTTGTATAACTGTATGTAACAAATATATTACTTTTTTCATGTGGTAAATTGCCCAAATTGGTTACTTTATTATCAGCTTAAGTTAGACAGAAATTGATTGATCAACGGTTCGATCAACCTGTGCTAATCTTTCCAGCTTGTTTTCTAAGGTGATCCAGCTTTTTCTTGAATGTGTTCACTGATGAGGCTGATAATTCTTGTTCGGTTAGGGCATTCCAGTCATTGACCACTCGATGAGAAAAATGGAATCCTACTCTGAGTTTATTTGATCTCAGTTTCTGAACCTTATTGTGATGGCCTCTCAGATGATTAATTCTGGGTGGAGCTAAATGACAAGATACGTTAACACACAAATCATCATTCAAGATACAGAATGCCAATATCAGGTCACCTCGCGTCCCACAATAAGATAAGGAGAAAAGGTTTCAGCTCCCATTGTAGAAGAGTTTGGTTAGACCCGTCGCTAACTTATTTCCTACACATTGATGATGCTCGAGTATAATAACATCCTAAGTAAGACATGAACTAGCTGTTTGGATGCAATACTTTAGGTAAGGTCTCACATTCATGGAAGCTATGTATCGTTGACGACGTACTGGTAACTATTACCATGATCAATGTACATTAGCATATTCTCTAGGATTAATTTCCCAAGTCCAACTAATTCGTCTGGATTAGCTGGGAGATTAAGATGATCAACACTACTTATTTTCCTCCTGACTTTGACATTACCTCCATGTAATTGTCGACGACTTTAGTCATGGTAATTTTATTGACGTAGAGAAGAAAAAATAGGCAGTCTAAGATAATGCCTTGGGAGATACCACTTTTAACTAGTTTTTATCCAAATAGTGTACTATTTACCTTCACTCTATGTCCTCGGTCAGTGGGACTTTCTTACTTACTCTTGTATTTTACCTGGTATTCCAAAGCTGGAGAGCTTCCGCACAAAGCTTTAGTAAGACACCTTATAAAATGGCTTTCTGAAATCTATGAATATCACGTCGACAGGAAAAAATGTTATCTAGGCCCACTGTTCAATCTTCTGTTACAGTTAGTAAGTTAAACATAAATGTCTATCTCGGAACCCGTGTTGCTTAGAAGTTAACAGATTATATGATTCTATGTGACCTAATAACTTATCCTGAATTGCGTTCTCAAATAATTACTATGCTAGTTAGACTAACAGGTATGTAATTAGGCACAATTTGTCTCTTTCCATGCTTAAATATAAAGTTAACAATACCATCCTTCCAATCTCTAGGGAGTTGAGTTTGGTAAGGAGACATGCCGAGCAACACTGTGAGTGGTTCTGAAATGATATCCGTGGGGGATGACAGCAGTCGTGATCGTAACCAGATTTTCAGCTAATAAGAGTTGGAAGAACGGCCTTCCTAGTCACAAGCACTGGTCTTGTAGTCGGTCTCAGCAGTGTGTCTACGAGAAGTTTTAATGACAATATCCTCCGGTAAATCTAGCTGCAATAGTTTGAGAAATTAAGCTTTGGTCATATCTCACTCAGCCAATGTGTCTGAATCGTCGTATAATAGTAATAGAGCGATCCCATAAATAGAGAAGACTCTAAAATCTTGTGTAAAAATCATAAATATACTAACATTTTTCTTTCTATATAAATTTAGTTAAATTGCCGTTTTGTTTTTGGAATATAAGTAGATTTCTATCTAAACACTTCTGATTTAGATGGTTTCTCATATTTAATGCGACTGGATATATCTGCTTTTGCTCACCGATCAGTCATGGCCTATTTCCACCAGAAAAATAACAAGTTTCTTATTTAATAGGTGTTGAGTTAATTTTAACTAGAAACTCATAAATATCTTAGCTGATATTGTCTTAGTTATTGAATCACTTAGTTTACAACTAAGAAGTCACAAGTTCGAATGACATTACACCTATTTAGGATAATATTACCCTCCCTCATACATACAATACATAAATCAAAGCTGAACACACCCAATGGTACTTGATAAATGAGTTATATTAAAATTTACGTCAACTATTAGTAAATGACTGGTTGTTTATGGTAATTTGATGAGAAGATAACAAATAATCCTGATTCATCTATTTACAACTAATCTTCATCATTAAATAAACTGGGTAGAGAATATTTTATGGAACCATTAATGATCATTAAACTTTGTTATTATGCTCCTTTTCGTGTGAATTAATTAGAAATTAATTGAGTTAAAAGAATTATTATTACTAAGTTTACACTTAGTAATTCATTATTTTCCCCTTATTTTTGACAACGTAAAGTGCAGATACAACGATAACCAATAAAAAACTGCGAAATAAATGTATGAACAAACCAATCAGAAGAAAAGATGAATACACAACTTACGTATATATATATATATATGGTTAGATAAACACACACACACCCAAATACATAACTATGATTGGCTGATTTAGACACTTAAGTCTGGGAAAAAAGAATAAACAGTAAGGACATGATATTGGAAAAAAAATTACACAATTTAACAGCACAAAAATATCCTAAATTAACAAAACAAAAAGGGAGGAAAATTAACTACCACTGTTTATTTATTTATTTAATTGTTTTGAAGACACACTGTTAAGTATACAAAAATAGCAAGATTATTATTTTGCAGTTACTTTGTTTATATAGAATTGTCTGTATGACAGATAAAATGCAAAGAAAATAGAATTGTGAAAACTTTAAAAAAAAAAGATTTTTTGGAATTCTTGTGCGTTTTTGTTTTAAATGTGCTGCTTACTTGGTTGCTCATTACTTGGCAACAAAAAATATTGCCTATTTATTTGTTGTTAGTTATTTTCAAAATCCAATTAAGGCATTAGACTGTAATTATGATTTTATTTCCTTTTAGCTTTTTTGTTTTACTACTATACACAAAAAAAGAAAATGTGGAATTAAAGAGAATAAAATCAAAGATATTGATTAATTGATGTATTACATAACAGATTGTAAAATGGAATTTATGGATTTGTGATGGTTGTTTATGTTGTTTACACATAATTTATACCTGACTAGTTGATTTTTTTGATTTCGACAAGAAATTTCTAGTTAGTAATAATCCAATAATTGAACCGATGATTAACAGAAGGAGTAGAATAAACAGACAAACAAATAATTGTGTACTAACAGAAACTTTTGGACTTTCACTTGGTAAATGACCAGATTGATCTAACATGTAGCCTAGTGCCCAGCTAACTGATTTACCATTAACCTATAGAGAAAAAAAAGTATTCAATAGAAATAAACAAAAATGAAATCATACTACTATTAATGATTTTAAGTAACTTTAAAAATTCGTTTATTTTTCCAAACTGTTGAAAAAATAAAAGTGAAATACCCCTACAAAACTGATTTATTATTTAAAAGAATATTTAAGGGATTTTTACATATTGATGTCAAGAATAGCGATGAGTTGGAGTTAAAATATAGAAAGTAAATAATTTTCTATAATGCCATCATATCATCCAACACCTAATCAATAAATGGAAATTCTTGATTCCAAAGAATCATTCATTGGAACAAAACACTTATCATATGGTGTTTTTAAAAAATGACTACATTTAAACTGGTTAATTACAACATATGTGTGTTGTTTACCGTTAGCTATGAAGCTTTAAGCCTTCTGATGGTTATCATATGATGTAATCCGTTGGTAAACACCACATAAAATTTACCAGGTATAAATTTATGTATGGCCATACCCAAGTGTACACATACACTGATATTATCGAGTTGTCCAGATACAAGTAGGTGGATTGGGCTTCCAACCTACAACTTAATAAGTAAAGGTCGAACGACGTAACTACACTCCGACAGTCTCTGCTAAGGACAGCTTCAAACTACTTAATTCTTTATAATAAATTTTAAGTTCTTACTGTCAACGATAACTGTGAATACTGTTTTTCTAATTCAAATTTTGGCGTTATTCAAACCATTTTCAGGTTATTTGTTATTACATTTAGTTTTTTAATTTTCTGTGTGCTATATATGTGAGCATCGAATTCTTCTACTCTCTCGTCTTATTCACGTATTCTTTCGCAATAGAGGAATACTGTTGAAATATTGTGTGCCAATCTTGTTCTATCAGACCTATCGTAGAATCCATACGTGTTAGAATAACCTCAGTTGTTCCGTAATTAGTAATTACCATAAGCCCATACAGAACTCAACCACAGCATAAAATACTCTCAATCTAGAACGAGATAAGCTGTTCCATTTTCCTTTGGTTTTCCATGATTATCCAGATGACAACAGTCTATGATTAAAACCATTTAGATAGTAATGACAGATAAATTTTAAACCATTCATGGGACAAGATAAGGGAATGAAACACAAATGTCTATTTTCAGTTATTATCTGCTATATAAGTCAACAGTAGTGAATTAAAAAATCTCTCCAAAAGCTGGAATACGAGAAAGGTCAACAAATCACATGATCGTAAATCGACTGAACTAGACAGACAACTTGATTACAAACACAACTGAAGACAATAAAACCTAGATGGATAATCAATCACAATAAAAGCTGTTCACTTTACATGAAAATTAAGCATTGATGATGCTAACTAGAACAACAATGAAATTTTCTCGATCATATCACTTAACTTAAAGAATTCAACAATACCGAAAGCTTAAGTTATGTTTAATATTTACTATCATCAAGCATAGAATCAAAAGCTCGGTAAATTATAGTGAGAAAAAATATGATTCATCTTACTTTCGAATCAAATGTAATTGTTTTCCATGATTCATCTGTAGTAAAACCATACATTTTCAATAAAGTAATAATGTATAAACCATCAAAACAATATTTAGCAGTAAACCCCTGGTCAGATAATTTTGTAATTTTAGCCACCTAAAAGTTCATGGTAAATAAAGAACAACAAAAAATAAGAAAGTAGTACAAAATAAAGTGTGCACAGTTTTAAAATCGAACTTCTGTGTATGCGTGCGTGTGTTAAGGCTACCTGGATGCCTAAAGCAATGTAGGTGAATTGAGAGTAGAACCTCCAAACATCTGATCTTTATTGGAGATTAACTGGATTGACCAAAGAGTTTAGTACTAACATCTTTGACAATGACGTGAGTTCATACGACATTTTATTAGTATCAATTTTATTGGTATTGAAGATATACTCTGCTGGGCGATTTCTACATAGCATAAAGACTAAGTACAAGGTACTCTGTCAATGTTGTCTAACCAATGAACGTTAAAACAAGATGTACTGCGTATCATTTTGACCGGTGACTTTATCGTGACTAAAATGAAAAGTATTCAGTCTACACCGAAAAAGACGGTTCAGAAATGATATTGCCTCCTACTTATAATTAAATGGGTACCTGGTAAAGATGGTAAATCGGTGGATAGGTTAGTGGATCTTCAATGACTTCATTGATTTAGACTTTTTTCCTGATTGTTTCTATATTGTTTCAACTATTTTTTTTCATTTCACCTCATCGTACTAACGTGGTGCAGAGACTTGGGCTAACGCATATATGTGTCAGAGTCTGTGTTGATGACGACTACATGTTGTTGTGTTTTGTAGGGTTCAAACTTGATACTACTAAGCATTGTTACCATTCTGAAGAATACTGAGAGTTTTAATTTAGTTTAGAATCCCCGACGCCACACACATACCCGAAAAGGTCATGGTCGATAAAATGGTATCATTTAGATCAATTAACCAAGAATTTCAGCCAGGGTGGCAGGTGTGAACACCAGTTTAGTATGGTATTTTTAGGTTAAGATTTTCTTGTGTCAATTCAATATAAACATTGCTCGACATGACACGTGTGAATTTTCATTCAATGTGACAATTTTATTCTCTATATTAATTCAGATGACCTACATATAGTGTTTTTTACAGTAACCCTATTTATTTTCCCCTACATGTTATTATAAAGTGGGTGTAAAAATTAGTGTATAAATGATTGCATTTTATTCTAGTGATGATGTGATTTTAGGACTTGTTTGGAGATGTGTCTTTTTGGGGTCAGTCTTTCTTGTTCTTACTGCATCATGGGAAATATAGTATTTTCTGTGTCACAGTATAAGCAGTAGTTTCTGAAAGCCAAATAAAAGTAGTGAGACTATGGACTCAGCAGAGTTGATACGCGCATAATAGTAACGACTCTTCGGATACAATATAATATGTCGAAAAATGAATTCAAAACTTCATCATTTAGTAAAACCACTGGTCAGTTGTAGTAAAATAGATCAATGAATAATTCTCGGAGTTTTCAGGAACAAACAAATTATATAATTTTCTTTGTGTAATGCTAATAACTAACCAAGTTATCTACAATGGTCATCGTAGCAAATGATAATTAACATAAGTAGAAATGTTGAACATCACAAATTATGCAATATTTATAAATCTACTACAAATAATTATATCAATAATTCACATCAATTGATTACTGAGTAGTATCTAATAATATATTTGTCTATTCCTCAATGTCAATCAGAATTCATCTCACAAGTTCTGATTCCATGGAAGTTGTTAGTTCTTTCAGGACTGCAGGTACACCTTGCTGACAAGTGTCAATTCTAACGAGACCTGAACATACGATTCCCTTCTAAGTACACTAAATCACCTCAGATCAATTATAATTAAAAAAATTAACTTATAAGTGATAAGAAGTCGTCAGAAAATGAATGAAAATTTACATCTTTCCATGGTTTTTTGCAAAACTTCATAACGGCATCAGTGACTTCTGTTAGTGTAAATCCTGTGTTCTTATTAGGAAATAAATAACGCATCACATACGAAAATCCAGAATATGCCTGAAATTAGATTTAAAAAAGCAGTAAATAATATGAATATTGCTTTATTAAAAAGTTCCATCGTCTATTATAATACTAAACAGTAGAAAAAATAAACTTGAACCGTGAAAAATCAGTTCAAACATTATTGTAAACCAAAAACTTCGCTCTCTTCAGAGTTAAGACAACCTAATTTAAGTGATTTGGAGAGGTAGCCATTGTTTTAAAATTCATGAATAACAGAAATATCAGCAAAATCGATGTTCGTTTGGTCTGAAGTCGTGGTGACATTAAGTTAAAAAATTATGTACAACTATTTCCCACATTGCTCAAATTTGAATAACTGAAGCAAGCTTTTATAAACATTACGCATAACTAGACACTGTCCATTTAAGGGATTATTCTATGTGAGAGAAAGCATTTATTAAAGATTCAAAATTTTGTGATTACTAGATAATAATGATCAAATGTGAAAAGTCAATATACTGACAGCATTCAGTAGCCTACAAGAACTTTTGCATCTACGAAAGTGTATTCTGAAAAATATATCGTAAGTAAAGAAAGTTGATAAAGTATATTAATGCACTATGTCAACTTTTCAGAGTCCTAAGAATAGATTCTAGGGCTTATGTACACATTTTTTTCACGTTATCATATCAAAACAGAACAACGGGATGAAATTATCAAGATAAATCCCAAAATAATGTATATGTTAACAGTATTAATGGTAGTGTATCCTCATACCGATTGCGCTTCATTCGTGTTCGTTCCTTATCAATCTTCTTCCAAAATACATTCTATGTCTGACCATCACCATACACTACTTATATGGATATAAGTAGACCACACCACAGTAGTAGAGATTACATATAAACAATAAGGTTCAAGGCGAAATTATTGCTGAACAACATTTGGAATCAAATATAATATTACGTAATTTAAAGCTTCAACTCTTTTCGATAATTCATCTCACACAATTCAAATTATTCAAGTATTTGAAAAAAAGCTACCTTCGATACATTTTGTTCAAATTAACTGACCAGGAAATCGGACGACATTTTGCTAGTCAGAAATATGCTACTCATTAATAAATAGTAGTAGTTTTATTTAAAGCAATTAAATTTATTTGACATACACTAAATTACTAGCAATCTGAATCATCCTTGAAAGTTAACTATTATGATGTGATTTATAAATTAACATGAATCATTTTAGTGGTGTTTTTGTTATAATAATTTGTAAGCCCTAAATAAATGAAACCATATTGAAATGCCTGTAGATTACTTAGTTATAATTAAATTTATATGACTCAGCTACAAGAAGAAGAACATAAATAAAACCGAAAGAATCTCAGTGTGGTATGTAGAAGTTAGACACCATAAAGAAATAAGAAAATAAGTAAGAATTAACAGTAATCATTATGTACAGTTGTAATGTAAAAAAAACATCGGTTTCCAACAGTTTACTGAATTTTTTTGAATTTTATTGCTATTGATATAACTGAGCAGGAACAAGCCTGATATTTAAGCATTAATTCCATTGGAGAGTGGATGATATGTAGTTGGTACATCATGGAATTGTTTACCTGTTTGAAGGACTTATAATCATGTTTGTTCCTGTATTCAATATTTTATGTATTAGCATACTATTTTGTTCGAAGAAAAGATCTATTCTATTAGAGGCTTATGTCATTGATTCTGTTTAGTGATTAGTCATTGCTCGGTCACACAGTATCATCATGTATTATCAACAGATCGGGGCATTTTATCAACTAATTTCACAATTATCAAATATGTTTTTCATCATAAACCATAAGAAGTTAATTTATAGCGCCCAGGGAATGGAAGTTAGTGTTTTATGATGCCGCGTAAATCAATCAACTAAATGATTAGTAAGCGCTAATTTATCGGTTATGTTACAACAACAGTGGAATTTCCTATTTTACAAGCTCAGAAATTTAGTGTTTATCATTTTAAAGTGTATTGATAGTTATGTACCGGATGATTAGAACAATTAGCAGGATACTTTATTCTTTGAATGATTTAATGCTTGGTTTTCATCAATCTGTCAGTAGCTTTTTTTAATAAGTCAATGGATGTTTGGTCGTTAGAAGTATTCTACAGGAAATTTTCGACCTAGTTTTCATGCTAACTGGTCTTCGTCGAAAACTGGCATCTACAACCTTCAGGGAACTGATACATCCTCTGTGAATCAGACCCGTACCACCCAGCTTTATAATGCGGGAATCACCAGTGCGCTCTTCGAGCCATAACTGACCAATAGGACTGATATCAAGTAATGAGTTAAAAGTTTTATGTTTTAAACTCCTCGTTTTGGATATCCGATTGTCATAATTTCATGTTTGTAATGTTATTTATTATGCGCGAGTGCTTTCGGATCATTAAAACAAGTTTATTTCAAATGGTTACCGATTTGTTAAGTTACTTTTTCTCCCATTCTTATCCTTTCCGGATTCTTCAAAAAACTGTGCTTTGCAAACCAGTCCATCGATAAACAACGTATTTCAAGGCTAAACACACACCATTTAAAGGGTAAATGTTAATGATAGGGTGACCAAGGGCTTAATTGATTTGAATGCTAGTGATGTGTGATACTGAATTTTCCCCTATAAGCTATGACAGATCATTACAATTTAAGAAGGAGTAATCGTATTGTAATGTACGAAGATTTGGGTTGGGTAGAGAGAATTACACAGTACCTTTGTAAAATATGAAAATCATATTAAATACATCATTTGCACATCTTCCTTAAATTGTCTTCTATATACTTTATTATTCTTTCAATGCTGTTTTTATTTTGATTGCCTAGGTTCGAGTTCCATGTGCGGGATCGTCGATGCGTACTGCTTAGGAGTCCTATACTAGGAGGAAACGGCCATTCAGTGCTTTCAGTTTATCAATGGTGGTCTAGCTTAAATCGATTCATGAATTCAACTATTAACGTATAACTCTCTAACTCTAGTAAAGGAGGCTAGCAAGTACCCATATGGACATTAACAATAGGTACACTTGGTTAATGCGTCCCGAGTATAACGTGATTTGGGTCCTTTTTCCACTGCCATTAACCGTAATATTACCTATTATCTGTTATTTATTATTATTATGATTATTCATTTTATTTAAAATAAAACAACTGACCATAAACTTTCCAAATGGAGCTGGTTGAAAAACATTATTGAATGAGCATGATGAATGATCGCATTTCGTTTGAAAATGTTTTAGAATATACTTGACACATTCATTAGGTTGTCCTGTACCATTAAATGAAAAACTATTCATATTCTAAAATATAAAGAAAAAAAGTGTTTTACTAAGACCTAATGAATGAGAAAATCTACTTGGTACAATACAATTATCAAATTAATTGACAAATAACTTTAAAATAGAAAACAACAACAGAATATGTAATTGTAAATATATTAACAAACTACAGGAAACAGAACAGGAAACTGTGGATTCATGTAGATAAGTGTATCGTTTAATTTGTAAATATGAAGAAAAAGAAATAACTTTCAAGCATTAATAACAAATGTATTGATTAGTTTCCATCACCGATTGATTTTAGTTAAAAAGCTTTTGAAAACTAGGGAGTACCGTACAGCTATTATGTTCTGGTATGAAACTCCTTAACGGTTCACATTCACAATCCTACTGGGGGTCGAACATAGACCCTAAAAGTCCAACAGTGAACGGAACATCAAGAATCGACTAATTTTAGAAATGTAAATCAGTGGATTCTGGCTTGGTTTCCTAAAGGCCTGTGGTCTTAGTTTCCACTGTCGGGTCATAGATAGGCATTTCTTAAGAGTCTCATCATTGTACGGAACAGTTGTCCGACACTTCCGACTTTTTAGTAGCTGTATAACTAAGACCAGTTCATGATATGAAATATGAAATTCAACAATGTTCACAAGTTACTTACAGCAAAATATTGATCACTTGGTCTAATGACCTGATCTCTCACTAAATATATATTTATCGTTCCTAATATTGAATGACATATGAGGTCAATGTTAAAACGCCTGCTGATTACTAGTTACAGAAAATGTTAGATTTTCATAGGGAAAATTCGTTGAAAAATATTTCCGTTTCACAAGAACATTTGATTTTTCCCATTTACAGATTGACATATTTCAAATATACAGACAGATTAAATCGCTAGAGTGACAAGTTTTTGGAGAGAAAGTGGTCAATCAGTTCTTCTCTTCGCTTTTCAAATGTCTTGCCCAGTTAAATTTGCAGGAGACATGTTAATTTTAGACAAAGAGGTATAATAATCTTAAATGAATCTAAAACTTTAGTAATGACCTTCAGGACATTTTTCTTCAGAAGCTGCGAATGAAGCCATAAAAAAGTATGCAGTTGATCGATGAAACACACAGGTTATTTATTTTTTCCATCTCACAAAATTCGAACAAGTTGAAGTGTAAATTCAAGCTACTGAATTCTGTTTATTGAATCATTCCATTCCTCGAACAAGTTTTTAGGGAAATTATTTTAATAATTACTGCATCTGCTTTACTAAAGCGAAAAGAACTCAGTTTAAGACTCAATGCAAATATCATTATTGGAATGTAGTAGCATTTATCTGACGAATCCCAAATTGGATAAAACACACATACTAGATTCCACTGCAAGTCACGTATCAAATATAATGAAACTTGTGACATAACATTATACCCACTTAAGATGAAGATATAGCAACTGAGACTGATCAGTTATAATCTTTAATATCAACAACGGAAGAATGCATACTTTCACTAATACTTTCAAAGTACTGGAACAGTTTACTGGCAAACTGGACTGAGTGAGCCAATGGATAACTGACTGGAGTTTAAAGGTAAATGTACTGCGTTTACTTCTCTATTTAAATATGAAGAGTGCGATGTAAGTATTTCCAGGATACGGGTCCAAAACAAAAGGAAACGTGAATCCTACATTCAATTGCCAATCATTTATTAAATCAACTAATTTCATCTGTAGTTGTGAATGAGTTTAATCCTCTACTTTCTAATCCTTGATTATATTAAGGATGGATAAATTGGACAGACTATGAGCTAAAACTGATCGTAAACATAAAATGTTTTTCAAAATACAAAATGTATTATATACATACAGTTAACCTAGCTGAAGCTACCTAAATACTAAATCATTTCATAACTTACAGGAGGTCGGAAAATTTCCTCAGCAAATGTTTTCTTTACATAAGTTCCAGATAAACAACTTCCAGAGAACCATTCAAATGCATTGTACAAATCCGATTTATAGCCTTGAAGAAAGCATGGATTAGGAATTTCACTTTGTAACAAAGATGATGCCTATGAAGAGAGAAAAAAGACTTTTAAGTGAATATTTTTAAAATATAATGATTTTCAATTAATTAAAATGTAATAATAACACTCTTTAGTTATAATTGGACTTGGCTAATGTTATCGTGGAGCTAGCTCCACGACCAAACCATCCAGCTCAGAGAACAAACCTACACCAAAATCACCCACCTGAGCTACAAATTTCCTCAACCATCTCAAATATGAATATATAGAGTATGAAATATAATGAACTAATGATGTCTATGAATAAAGCTTCATACTGATAAGGAACATTTTCCCAATTTCTTTTATTATGGATGGATGAAAACGTTTTTCTTCTTTCAGTACGATAACTTAAATATGACAATAATACTGATCTGCTTGACCGAGTTTATGATACCACTAAACTGAATACTCGAACAATTCACTATACAAAGACTAGATCGCCTTATATCAGATACACAGTTGATGACCAAAAATAGAGAATCAGAGTAAATACCAGACAAATATTTTATCCCACACAATTACAAACAGTTAATCTCAGTGAGTCCAGTATAGAAAACAATAAGAAGAAAGGAAATCATAATATTTAATGTTCAATAAGCTGAGCAACTGTTTGTCCAAACTCAGTGACCAATTAAATTTACCTTCACTATCAAACAACGGTTTTGAAGTGTTTACTCAGAAAGTGTGGCTACATAAGTTGACATATGAATAATTTAGTGTGTATTCAATGTAAATTGTGAATAAGTATGTTCATAGTTGAGATTATAAGTCAGTTGAAGCTAGACCACCAAGGAAAACCTGTTGTGGGATCTATTGTGGGACTCCTCAGCAGTGCGCTTCCATGATCTCGCCTCTCGAAATTCGAATAAGTATGTATTCACTTCAATTAATTTTTTATGGAATGATGTTTATTATTATTGCTCAACAACTCAAGTAAGATATTGATGGTGAGAATCAGAAATGCATTGAATAATAGTTTTGAAATTATTACAAAGATTACGTAAGTGGTGTCGTCAACTAAAATATAATTTATTATTATTATCAATGACGAGAAGTATAAGGGTGGCTTTTAATTTCCGGTTCCTTACATTGCAGAAAGATAATTCTTTTGTTTGAGATAGTCAAAGAGAAAATTGGGTTAGAAGTGGTCGTGATGACCTAGGAATGCGTATGTATTGCTCAAGAGGCAACTGTTTCAGACCAGCCATGAACTTTTGTTAGTTCTTGACGTATTGCGAAAGCGTAGAGCTAGATAAGCAGGACCTAAGCTAACTAAGCTACATCCGTGCGGATGATCGGATAATAATTAATTGGAGCTGCGAAATTCCAATGATTCAGAATCCCATTTAGTGATTTAAAAGTAACGCATTAGTTATGAGACCTAAATTTTCTATGTTCGGCATCCAATAGAATCATGGTGGTACACGCTGATGAAGAGTTCCAAGTACTAGGTGTGAACATTAACAGTGAGATCTAGGTACATTTATATGACAATTCTCGAATAGGAGGAAACACTCCTAACCACATTTAGTCTATTCTATATAAAACCCGTGACGTCATATCAATATCAAGGCAATCTACACAAGATCCACATATATATCTTTTTTTTTGTTGTCGTAAACTTAGATTTCCAAAAAAACGTCTCTTGGCAACTATGAAATTTTGAAAAAAATTATCATAAGAACATCTTCGAAAAGAAGAACACCCAATATATAATAAATAAAAACTTTAAGCGGGAAAGTTTATCAATTATCATATTATAATAAATGAAATCTTAAAAAACGTGTTAGATACTAATCAATAATCATTATTTTTAATTTAGAAAATGAAAACTTACTGCAATTGAAGTTATTACACGTCTTTCAAATTCCGATTTTCCATAGCATAAGAAACTATGACTATATACTGAAAAATCATTTCCATATAATCGGAGTGGATAAAAGTCTAATTTTTCTTTTGGTATATTTGAATATGTTTTGGGAATAAATGCGATTTGTGTACTAGCTCCGCCAAGATCCAAAGAACCAACTGTTTCAGAAGGATTTGTTTGTTTACCCTAATCATATTTGAGTGTAATAATT
The DNA here is from genome assembly GCA_944470415.2 of Schistosoma rodhaini. Taxonomy (NCBI): domain Eukaryota; kingdom Metazoa; phylum Platyhelminthes; class Trematoda; order Strigeidida; family Schistosomatidae; genus Schistosoma; species Schistosoma rodhaini. The sequence continues at coordinate 11,427,828 of OX104039.1, read as the reverse complement.
AAACAGAAATAAGTGAATTATTAAGAGATTATAGGATATGTGTGAGACCGTCTTTCATTGATCACTTCGTGATTTGAATGAAAGTTAGCAGTCTCTATAACCCTATACTGACAATTCTCATGTGCTCAGTAGTAGGACATGACCAGTGGAGTTCAACCGAAGACAATGGAAGATGATCGCGAGATAACGTGGATCAGTTAGAGTTAGACATTAACACCGCTGGACACTAGTTCAATGGTCTAGAGGTTAAGACCGAAAGTTATGGGTTCAAGTAGCACTTGTGGGTTCATGGATGTTGGCTGGGCTAGGTTTAAACGGAGCATTCGCTATAAGACTGTTAGTAACATGAAGTGCATAATGTAGGCGAAACGTATGATCGCAAGTGACAGTATTTCTGAGCACAACATTTTTATCAAAGCATATACGGTAATAGTCATCAGTCCAGCAAGCTCAGAGTTCTCTTCAGTATTCTGTGTAGGGAGAACATAATCACGCTGAGTAGTATAGTGTGACGATCAGAAGTAGCCTAATTAGGTTATTCAATGGTAATTAGAAGTGGCCTGAAGGACGAGTGCATCTCACTGGCTAAGAAATGGATTAATTTCCTAAGGGGTAGAGTTATATATTTAAATGAGTATTTGTGAATTCTATCCAGTAGCTCAATATACTTCTCAATCACTCTTGTGTTCTCATTCAAATATTTGGTTGGGAGGGGGGCTGGTTAGTGCATAGTACGTCGTGTATTAGTATTAGATTCCGAACACTGTCATCCACAACACTAAGAAAATGGTTCGGTTAAAACTTCATCAGTGTTTTGAAATGGTAGATATCGCGAATGACGTAGCACTTGGCAAACAAAATCCACGGATCAACTAATTGGGTATCGTAGTAGTTTTTAAAAAAATACCTTGGGATATTTTACACGTTATCAAATGATTGAAATACAATTGGGATTTGCACGAACTAAAATTCATTATCACTCTCTCACTAATATATTAGCAACAGTGTAATAAAACCATCAAATATAGCCTTCATATACTAGGCTTTCAACCAAACCTTCTGTATACGATTCGACGGTATTCTAACTGTCCCAGGGATTCAAAGTTGAAGCACGATATTTGAAAATCTGGTGCTTAAACTTGTTGGCCTACTCAGCGATTTTAGCTATTTATTTTCCAACTGTGCAAATATTACGACCGACTATCAAGTTTTAGATTTGTTTGAACTGAATGATTATAAATGCTAACACATATATACTCATGCTCTAATGTAGAAGGTTTATGAATTACCGGAAGAGGTGGAAAGTTTCAAGTATCTGGGTAGCACCATCGATGAACGTGAAGGATCTGATGCAGACGTAAAGGTAAGGACAGCATTTCTACAGTTGAGGAACATATGAAACTCAAAACAACTGTCAATCAATATCGAAGTCAGAATAATCAATACGAACGTCAAGACAGTTCTACTGTATGGAGCTGAAACGTGGAGAGCTAACATAAACATCCTCAAAATGCTACAAGTATTTATCAGCAATTGTCCACGCAAGATACTCAATGTCCGTTGGCCGCATATTATCAGCAACAACCTACTGTGTGAGAGGACAAACAAGGTTCCAGCTGGGGAGGGAATCAGGAAAAAACGCTGGAAGTGGATGGGACACACATTAAGGAAATCACCAAACTGAATCACGGAGCAAGCGGTAACTTGGAATCCTTAAGGGAGAAAGAAAAGAGGAAGGCTAAAGAGCAGACGTGAAAAAGATGAATAACAACTGGAAAGGATTGTCGAAGACAGAGTTGGATGGAGAGTGCTGATGAGCGACCTATGCCCCTCCACGAAGGGTGACAGGAGTAAGTAAGTAAAAGAATCATTTATTGTAACAAAGACAAGAAAATAGTAATTCGATAAAGCTGTTATAAATGTTACCAATTTTATGTATTTCAGTAAACAAGTATCGATTAGTGTACACGGTTCTGAGTAGCACTTTTTTCATATCAATGTTTATAATCCTAGTTAAAGATTGTTTGAATCATTTAAAAATGAAAATTACTCCAAAATAAATAAAAAAAAACAACCTATTAGTTTGAAACTTACTTCTTTAATAATACCTAAAATATAATTCACTGATACCCAACCATAAAGTCCTTCTTCTGATCCATACAATAAACGAATACGCTCATTTGGTGTTTCAATTTGAAAACCAGACTGTTTTAAATATTGACGAATTACTGAGAATAAATCTAAACTTCCTAATGGATCTTCAATTCTATAGAGATGATTAAATATGAGAATTAAAAAATATATTTTAATAGTTCTATAGCTAAACAATTATAAGTGATTAACTAATTGTATAAATTTGACTACCGAGGTTATCTGGAACCTTTAAAATCTTATATACATATCTTGTATATAGCTCTTCTGATCATTTTCCTGTTTGTTTAGTAAGAGGGTAATTTTCACCAGGGATTTAATTTCAAATCGTTGGAGGCATCTACGACTGATTGTTATGAATATATCCCTGTGGCGCAGTTTAGTAGACTGAATGAAAGACATAAATACAGTGAAATTCAGAGCTAGGGTTGAAATCTTAAATCAAAATTATACTTTAATATAGAGGGCTTATCTACTAAATGAATGGGAAAATGACTAATATTACAGGATATAACATGATTATTGAATAATGAAATTGTTTATGATAACCCCAGCCAGTTTAGTATGTGAAAATCTTTAATTAATATCTTCTGATGAAGAGTCCCACAATCAGACGAAACGGTCATCCAGTGCTTCCAGGTTTTCCTTGGTGGTCTAGCTTCAATTGACTCATGATCTCAACTATGTTAATGAGAATTGTTAACTTATTTCAATTATCAGTGTTAATACTAATTGGCTGGATTTGAAAAATTCTAATATGAAATTCTCATTCAAATAAATTTATGTATATGTAATTTCACTAAGATGCTAGATAGAAAATTTCGGTCATACGAAGTGAACTTCATACGCATATATATACGTTACTAGCTAGGCAACTAAACTCCTCATATTTAAAGTTTCATTCCATGAAGTGAACTACGGTTAATAACCATTGAAAACTAGGAAGATATTGGTTAGCTATTTCATTCTACTGTGGAACTCCTCATCAGCGGGTATCCATTAACTTAACAGAGATTCAACCTAGAACCTATATTTTTCCCAGTGAGTGGCCAGACTTTAAAACACTGACATGTCATTTAATGTTTTACATTTCTGACCCTAAGCAATTCGTGATAGCGTACGAACATCATCTATTGTCATCAGTGATACTTATCTCATGCTAGATATGGCTGAATACTACTGGTCATAGTTTTGTAAGCCACTAGTAAGTATACGATGATGATTACCAATAGGGTTCTGTAGAGATAGTTAGATTTGAAATTAAGCATCACTGATTAGCTTTGATTAGTCAGAAATCAAATATTTGTTTAAATGTTAGTTGATTTAAAACTAATAACAGAAAGCTCTAGACGTGAATTTCTTATTAGAATAACTGGTAATGAGTGGGAATCAACACCGAAAAGAAGTCCAATACTATCAATGAACTGCTCAATATCATCTAACACCAAAAAAGTGTATGATAGTACCAAGTTACATGGTTTAGTATGGCCACATTGTAACTTGGTTCAAAGGACTAAATAATATACTATTGGTCACTACTAAGCGCTCAATAAGTGTAAAAATTAGAATGTTTAAGATTATCCATTTGTTTGGTAATCAGTATATATTTCATTGAATGTGTAAGTTAAAAAGTACCGTAAACCAGTTGAAGTATTAAGAAAAGTATTTAGGTATGTAGAAAAGTGAAGAAACAATTATCTCGTGACACAAACAATTGATTCGTGTATATCATAAAATCAATGTCATTTATTATCTTTCATAGGAGTTCATGAGGTCCTGTCATCTTCATCTTCATACCATATCGGTAAGTTAACATACGATAAATTATGTGCATAAATGTAAATCATTTTGATGTTTTTTACACATTAACAAGTTTGTTAATGATAACTTTGAAATAACACAATAAATAACAATAAATATATGTTCTTGTCATATCCCAATGAGTAGCAAAGTTATATTTTTAATGTATCGTGATTTAGTGGAAGCGAGAAAAGCATCGTGAGCAGAAAACGTTATTTCATATGTTTACGCGAGGGCTGTGATACTGCCCGGGTGCCCAACCACTCCCTGGCTGGGGCCCAAGAGATGGTGCTACACAGTGGCTAGTGACGTTATTAGATATGGCTCAGAATAGAAGTCAATTGCGATCCTGCTGTAACCTTCTTTTACTTTCTGCATAAAGAGTGGTTATAATCTTCTTAACTGAGAGAGTTCTTCCGGTTGTACATTTCAGTTTCCATCACCATTACTTTTTTTATTTATATATGCATCTTACCCCTTTCTCTTCCCATTTTCATTGTTTTGTGTGGCACATATATATGTGGTGCCCTCTTGCACCAATATTTATGTGTTTAAATAAATAAATAAATTGTGATTTAATGTAAGCCACTTCTTCAAAATAAGTAAATAACTGAATTAAATTAACATAAGTCTAAAGAGTACAAAAGAAACTTTCTACCTAATGCTCAGATTATTTGAAACTATCAAGTTCAACCTTGGTATTAATACCTATAAACACAATAAATAGTTTGTAGGTATTCAGTGTACATATGTAAAAAATACCAATCAACAATTAGTAAGTGAGGTCTTCATTTGAAAAGCTAAACCGTCGACTCATTTAATCTTTACAAAACTTTCATATTTAATGATACTAACTAATAACTGATATGGGATATATATTACAGATTTCTAGCCACCGCCTGTTCTGATGTTCATTACTGGTTCACATAGGAGTAGGTGAGAAGTAAATCAAAGATATCTGAACAAAATAATTGTTAATAGTTAATAATGTTACTGAATGGTTCGGGAAACAAACAGAGTTTCTTATTGTAGACAGTGTAATAGTATCAAATGATAGTTGGAGACGTAAGGTGACATTTCTCCAAACGCAGTTATAATCATTTTATATCGTATTCTAAATCCAGAGGCTTGTGTCATTCCATATCTCTATTACTTCAATTTGATTCGTTGCATTTGAAAAATCTTTCTTAAATTTAACTTTCCGTTCTAATGGATGCTAATTCCTTCTCACAGCAATTTTCATTTTAACTATGTTCTCCCATTTTTTAGTAAATATTAACTATAGTAACTTAGATCAAGATATGTTTCTGATATGTTTTACATTATTAGTGATGGCATTTACACCAATGAGAACTTTTCATACTAGCGTCACTGTTTAGTTAGACATCTTAATGACTTCAAGGAGGAAGAATATATTTATATGAATTTGAAGTAAATTCAACGTTTCATTCGGTAATCTCGTACAAACTTTTTCAAGGAAATATGATCAAACATCAAAATTATTGAATATAAACAGATAACTATATAATAAATAGGTCAACCAACCACATTAACAATGCTTAAAGTAAATATTTGCTTTAGTATGTAACGAAAAGTGTTAAGATAACAGATTGTTTGTATTCGAAGAATGAGGAGCAAATACTTACTTTAAACATTGTTAACATGGTTGGTTGACCTATTTAGTATACGTCTAACTGTTTATATTTCAATAATTTTGGTGTTTGACATATTTCCATCCAGTTAATAATAACATAAAAGTTATTTATCACAGTACTTTCAACTTTGAGCAAAATAAATTAAGATTTATCTTATTTCTGATTGGCTGACCGAAGGTCATTAGTAAATGACACTTTTACCAATATTACTTTTTAAATCTTTAATGTCTTGATTAGTTCCTTGAGAATCTACATTAAATGATAAACTTTTCAAACCAGAATAAAAACGGAAGGAAGCAAAATAATAAAATTTGGTACAATCTAATAATTTAAAAAAAAACAACTTTCCCTCTATATCAGATCATTTCAAATAAACCATTAAATCTATATGTTAAATAAGTATGTGATATAGTTTGATGTCTTTTTAATATTTAAACGACTACCGTATTCTAATGGATGGAATGTTCTTTTTTTTTAAATATTTCATTAATTGTCTATGCTATTTTTAGGTAATCATGGTACATTACCTCTTTCTTCGTAAAAAGCACAAATAAACTATATAAAAAAGGGGGGGGGAAAAAACTATCAATTCATTACAATCAGTTAATAGAAAAAAACCAATGGAAGTAATGAAATAGATTTTTTTTTCTTTCTATAAATGCTTTTAACTGGATAATACAAAATATAAACTCAGTTTTACTTTGATAAAACTACATATTCAATGATTAGACTACTAGCTAACTGAACTCATCTCTATATATTGATAATACTTAACTATTATCCAATAAAGAATCATTTAGAAATCAATCGAAAATATATTGGACAATTAATTCATCCTAGTTTTAGACAATTCACTAACTAGTGTTAATAATATAAAAGGAATCCGTAGAGAATCTCTCTTCAGTTAATACAATTCAAGCTTATCACATTAGTTTGTAGTGCCGTGCTTTGCTAATCGTTCACCCCGATAACCATTACAATACAAATCTTAATGGTGCATAAAATCAGAAGGCAAAGAGAAGCGGCAACTACATTTTTATTGACAAATAACGCAGGCAAGAAAGCCATAAGCACATGAGTAAATATCAGCGAGTGAAACAAAAATGACACGCAATGGAGATGGCGGATAAGCCAACTCACTTTAACCAAGCCTTAACTAATATTTATAGTCAGACAAGACTAAATGACAGACATGCGATAAGTAGGATAGGAAGTGTGCACATACGTACGCTCATATAAAAAATGGCCAGAGTTAATAAGTGAATAAATAACAACGTGTAAACATGACACATAATGAACAGGCGAATTGGCTTGGCCAGAAGCTAGAATAAAGTATATGGGCTTAACATATAAACTGATACTACAAGTTCTTTAACTGATATCAATACTTGGTGAAACATCCTCTCTCTCTTTTAAAAAAAATATTGCACAGGATACACATCATGGAACCAATTTAGTAAATATTTACTACACTATTGGAAATGAAATGGTAATACATTTATCTAAGGGTATAATATGATACATTTGATGAATCAAATGTAAAACACTTTATGATTGTTATTAACAATGACAATTCATATTTGGAAGCCATTTTTTTTATTAATCCTTATCTTTCTACTATTATTCCTCTATTTTCGGTAGAATAATATGGATTATATGTATGGGTATTAGCTCAGTCAACTGCTCGCCCCACATATCAGATACGACATATATAGAAGTAGATTCAATTAAATCCGAATTATGTATTATACATACAAGTGGACAAATAATTTGACGGGTATACGGAGATAAGAGACATGAATTAGTCCATCTCATATTTACAATAATTTACAAGAACCACTTTTATTGGGATATACATGTTTATATCAAACAGATGGGAAAAAAAGTAGTTTATTGAGTGCAGCAATAGTAATGCTTATATTTATAATAGTAATCGTCATAAAAAGAGAAGGGGTTTTGTGGAGGTTTTAGTAATTTTATGGTTGAATTCATGAGTCGATTGAAGCTAGATCACCATAGAAAACCCGCAGGCACTGGACGGTCGTTTCTAGCTATTGTGGGACTTTAATTGACTCATGAATTCAATATTATATATATATATATATATATATGTTAGGACGAAACGGCTGTCTGGTGCTTCCGGGTTTTCAATGATGTTCTATCCTAGATTGACTCATTAATTCAACTGTTAAGGAGTTTATTTGACAAGTTTTGAAGTATATTGTCATCTCCTAACCTTCAACTTAAAAAGATAGGATAAAAAATAGGCGGGAGTGAATGAGATATTCTTTATTATTTAACTGTGTTACTCAGTAAAGTTCGTCGTTTCTTCTTCTTCTTATGACTATTTTGATGCCAATCGAGTCAGATCACAGATGTTTAAGTCTATTTCTTCAGTGGAGACAAAATGTTCTTTGATTGTTAGCATACAAATTTTCTCCCGTTCTCAAACAGTTGTAACTGTAATTTGATGTCATACTCTAACAAAATAAATAGAATCTACTAATCAAGTTCTGTCTTTTCTATCTGACTTTCATACAAACGTACTAACACATAATAGATATCGAAAACTTCTGTATTATTTAAATTTGGCTTTCAACTTGTGATAAAAACAACTAATAATGGAATTTAGTTTCAGTCAGTCAGTCAGCTACAACATAGGACCAGGCACTAGTTACACAAAAATTTATGCATGTACATGAAAACACTATGATATTAATGAATTAGTTAATTGAAAAAACTTACAGTTTTAATCGCATACCAGCAGTTGCAGCCAAATAAATTGGTGTATGCTTTTTTTGTTCAAATGTTAAACTAATCGTTAATTTCAAAAGTTTCGGTTTTAATGTTTCATAAGCTTTAATTGTATCATTAATATAATCTGATATGCCAGGAGCTGGATGATAACAATTAGAAAGAAGAAAAACATATAATGATGTTAAATATATTTGTGTTCAGTTTGAAGAACAAAGATTCTAGCAGAATAGCATGGATTCATTTTATTTCGTTGGTTCTCGTCAGCTACTTACAACCTGTGATATTTTAAAATCATAATTAAATAATGGGCTTAAATTACTAACATGAAAGTGTTTAGTCGGAAGTTATATTGAAGGCACATTTGTATAGCATAACAAGGATGTAAATAAATTTAATAGACTGGGAGTCAAAATCAGACTCACACGTCCTCGTCGTGCCTCCTGGATCATTGGACTGTTTCCATAAACTAACGTGAGCGTTAATGAGGGTGGTGGAGATCGGCCCAATCAACCACTCTACCAATACCCGAGAACGATTACGAATGCTACAAAGAGTCATTGCATTACTATTGAGGGTTCAAAAGAGTGGAAAAAACTGAGTCTGCCGAAACAAAAACAAACAAAAAATGGGTTGTGAGTGCTATGTAATGGTTCTGCGTAAGCAGTGCAAAAACAGCTATCCTGCTTCGGTAGTTGTGCCGTGCTTCAATGTAGCATTCTTCTCCATAAATACCTACCAGGCTTCACCATTCTTTATGGCTGGAAGGGGTAATAGACTGAATATTGTAAATATATATCTTACGTAAAAGAAAATTCTACAACGTTGATTGTGACAACAGTTCAAACGGCCAGAAACAAGTGATTACATAATGAGCAAACGTTGATAAGAATAAAATGAGTACAGCTCAGTTAATAAAATAAGATTATTATTCTGGAAGTTAGTTGAAATAAAAACTAAATGATGTAATAAATGCAAGAAAGAGTTTCAAGAAAATTTTTAAGATGCAACGGAGTATTTGTCATTAAGACAAGGAAAGGGCAATAACCATCTCCTTTTGAACATATAAATCAGGTTTTTAACGTCTGGTAGCAACGGCTTCAGAAAACTTCAGAAGACTAGAGTTTGGCTGTTTACTAATGACCTTGAAAGATTGCGGGGGTGTCGGCCTGATGTCCTGTATCCAAGAGGTGTTTGGTAATTGCACTGTTTATAGTCTTTCTCTTGTTCTAAGGCTTTTTGGAAAATCCTTAAAAAATCTAAGTTATACCCTCCTTCCTGTTCAGCCAATGTAGCTGCATTAGCACGTATATATTTACAATATTCAGTCTATTAAATTTATTTACACCCTCGATATAGTATGCCAATGTCTTCGACATAACTTCCGACTAAACACTTTCATGTTAGTAATTTAAACCCATTTTATAATTATGATTTTGAAATATCACAGGGTGTAAGCAGCTGACGAGAAACAACGAAATAAAATGAATTGATGTTATTCTGCTAGAATCTTTGTTCTTGCTTTTTTCAAAATGATGAAGGAAACTATATGTACTAAATTTATATTCATTATTGGCAGTTCATTGAAAACTAGACACTATAGGAGAAATTATTCATTTTGTTTTTGAGGCAGTTAATTAGGAGTACAAAACCACAATCCTCTTCCTCTATGAGGAGTTGTATCAAATATTTTGGGATCGTATGTTGATCATAATAAATATAGACCAATGAGTTTAGGTAAAGTGATTCAAATTAGGAGCTTCAGTTAATGCGTCATCCAGTGTAAAAAATCATTCAGCTCCATAAAAGACATTTGTTTCAATGAGATGATGGAGAAAATCTGTCACTCAAGAAGTTTTTAACGATACTCCGTTTACTGATCGAAACAGATTAAATCATTTTCAGTCAGCAGTAGATGAATAAATTGAAGAATATTGTTATATCTTTTTCCCTGTCAATTATCACGTGACAAGATCGTGAATCAGGATCCGATTTATACGGCCTTGTCCCTGTATCAAACCAATGACGCGTTAACCAGCACGAGCAGCCCAGGGTCAACTGTGAGTCCTTATCGGTTATTCTTGTCTTTCCCTACCCGTTTAATTCAGAACACAATCTCAGCTTCCACTGTATGAATCATATATTTCAGACATACGCGGTCTATATACAAGCAAAGCAGACCGCATCACACCATAAACTAGAAAATAGTACAAGATCAAGCCGAAAGTGATACAAAAGCCAAAAAGAACACAAATATATATATATATATATATATATATATATATATATATATATATAGTCTGGTTACTTAGTAATTACCAATAAGAATATGTGTATTAATCGTCTATAAATAATTCCTAGCAGTTAATATTCATTTATTCTTCGTTAGGATATAACAAATATAACTAAATAACTCAACAAGTTGATTTGCTTCGGAATCAAAAGTACTATTTTCCTTGCAAACTACTGTGTTATAATAATGAAGACTTTTATCATTCCAAAAAATTTCTGTAATGTTTAAAAGTGTACTGAAGATTACTTTGAGTAAATTACAGTATTAAACAACTGATGAGCATTACTAAAATAGGTAATTAGGTGGATAATACTATCAACAAACACACTAAATATGTGGCCAGTAGTCTTGTATAGGAGAAAGGGTGCAGTATTTTTGGCTGTGACATCTATTTAACCGGATGATAGTCTAGTAGTCATAGATACTTATGACGGTAAAATAATACGTAACTTGTAGTTCAGAATCACCGATACGCTAATGAATATTTAATCATACATGATAGAAATCTACTTAGTATTTCTAGCATATTGAGATACAGACATACCTTGTAACATTATCAAACGAACTAATTTTTATTTTAGAGATTGTTTAAATAAGCAAACAACATCCATCTAGATTGTTTATGCTCCGTTGATTTTGAAACATTATTTTACGCAATAATAATTAGAAATTGAATAGCTCTGATCAAATTTATTGGGTAAATAAGATAAAATTCAAAAATTTTACCATACACCTTGAAAGTGATACAACACCATAGGTACAATGATATAAAGAATTAAAACTTAATGACTGAATGGTTAACTTAAGTCCTAAATAACCGATGACTCGAAGACCTTTAACCGAGTGTAGAAGACAAATTAGCTCAATGCTAGTGGCTTTATTCAATACGGCAAATTTTAGTACAGCAAAGAATTCTCAGCGGCAATTGTCCAGTATTGGGAAACAGTTCTCGCTAACATACATCTACATTATGATTATTCAGAAAACTATATTTTACAAATGCTTTTCGTAATAATCAATCAATATCTCTCTCTTCAGCAAAAAGGGCATGCTATCCGTTTAGTTGCAATAACTACATTTCTCACTCATAAAATAATAAATGCATCAATTTCATTATATTCATTCCTTTTTTTAAAAAGGGAAAAGGAGGAAGAAAATATGTCAAGTTCAGAAATTTGGCTTGAAATTTCCAGTGTTTAGCATAATGATATGTTGTTGATTTTTCATAAGACTATTTGTGTATATACAGTTAATATTCATAATTATTCAACTCGAAAAAATCTAGTGAGAAGCAATGACCAGTAAAGTTCAACCCTGTCAAGTGTGGGACAGTTACTCACCAAAGGCGAAGGGAGATGGCCGCGCAATATGACGGATCGATTGTACTTAGACCTGTATGCAATTAGATCTCAGCTCAGTGGTCTAGATATTAGGCATTCTCATGCTAAATCAAAAGTCCTCGGTCCGACTACCGGTTGCGGGGTCGTGGATGTGCATTGCTGAAGAGTTCCACACTAGAACTAAACAGCAGTGCTTCCAGGTTTCCAATATTTATCTAACTTACATTGTGAATAAATTGTGAATTTCAATAAAATTCAACAATTGCCGCAACCCTAGAGTGACAAATCTAATACATGAAAGTTTATTGCAATATTTGCACAGTTAAGAAATGGGTGGCCTAAAACTTTGAACAGACCTCCCACCAAAAATAACAAGCATTTCTGAATTCTAAAAAAGTTATGTTTATCTACATAATTAAATGTAATTTAACGTTGCTTGTAAAACTACTAATGAGATTATGGAAAATTGAGAATAATGAGATTATGAGTCAATTGAAGCTAGACCACCATCGAAAACCTGGAAGCACTGGACGGCCGTTTCGTCCTATTATGGGACTCCTCAGCAGTGCGCATCCACGAACCCGCTCTCGCGAGCGACATTCGAACCCAGGACCTACCAGTCTCGAGCCGAAGCCCTTAACCGATAGACCACTGAGCTGGCATCCAACGGTGTTAATGTCTAACTTCAACCAATCCACGATATTGAGCGACCGTTCACCAATTGTCTTCAGTGAGATGATATCTCTACAACAGACCTGGTAGAACTCCACTGGCCACTGCTTCCCACTAGAACTCAAGGAAATATCTCTTGAAGTCAGTCACTAGTGGGGAAGCAGTGGCCAGTGGAGTTCTACCAGGTCTGTTGTAGAGATATCATCTCACTGAAGACAATTGGTGAACGGTCGCTCAATATCGTGGATTGGTTGAAGTTAGACATTAACACCGTTGGATGCCAGCTCAGTGGTCTATCGGTTAAGGGCTTCGGCTCGAGACTGGTAGGTCCTGGGTTCGAATGTCGCTCGCGAGAGCGGGTTCGTGGATGCGCACTGCTGAGGAGTCCCATAATAGGACGAAACGGCCGTCCAGTGCTTCCAGGTTTTCGATGGTGGTCTAGCTTCAATTGACTCATGATTTCAACTGTGAAAATACTAAATTCTCCACAAAACCCCCTCTGATCAATAATGAGATTACTCAATGATAGTAAACATTTATGATCTTAAAAACAAGGTGAACCACTGTTAAGCAGAGATGGATAGTGGATAGCAGTGGAATCCAGGACGCGTGTTTCGTCCTATTTGGGACTCTTCAGCTGGATATACCTGCATCTCAGAGTTGATGTTCACTCTGGGACTCGAACCCAGTACCCTCGCTTCAAACGCCATCGCGTTATGTACTCGGCCACTGAGTCCTGATAGCCACTCGCTTGTGCAATGGGGTGAAGTTGAAATTTACTTAGCATTGTTTGTTTGGATCTTCCCATCGATGTGTTAGGAATGCAACTGGTCAGTCTCTAATTGGCATATGTGCATACTGTGCGTATTGCCTCGATATAGCCTTGATTTACAAGCATGATAAGCAAAGATGGATCATGCTTGTGAATTGAGGCTATATCGAGGCAATACGCACAGTATGCACATATGCCAATTAGAGACTGACCAGTTGCAGTCCTAACACATCAATGAGAAGATTCAAACAAGCAATACTAAATGAATTTAAGGTGAACCACTGTTTTTAACAACATCATAATCAGGCTGTACAATTTTCAAGTCGATAATCATTGTATTATAACTGTCAAAATAAAGCATATTAGTGAATTTGACAATATCATGTGTTAAGAATGAATGGTGAGCTTTTGCATTTGATACAGAGTGAATACTTTAAAATCGTATCGTTTGTAAATTGGAAAGGTCATTTACTAAAGGTTAGAATGATTCATTGTAAGGTGTGAAGTTACAACCGATGTAATGACAATAAAACAAACCATGTGAATGAAATGTATGGTAGAAGAAATTTAGTCTTATTAGCGGTGATAATAATAACAATGGCAATAATAATAAAAGTCATTATTATAAAGCCAATTGGTACACAACTCCTCTACATAACAAAAGCCATCAGGATCCACTCTAAAAGACCTGATTTATGTATCTATAAGATGTTTGTTCAAGCTTAATATTTATCTTGTACCACGATTGGGCCACCAAATATTTAAACCTGAGTTGTAATACCTTACCCTTGATTCCCTTAATGTTTGTATCTACCTTGTATCATTTTTAGTTTACATGGTCATTTTTGTCAATACACATGAATCTCTCGAGGCAATCGCCCTGACAACAACTCTACATATTAAATTCAAATGAATCCATTATTATTATCCCCGCTAATAAGACTAAATTTCTTCTACCATACATTTCATTCACATGGTTTGTTTTATTGTCATTACATCGGTTGTAACTTCACACCTTACAATGAATCATTCTAACCTTTAGTAAATGACCTTTCCAATTTACAAACGATACGATTTTAAAGTATTCACTCTGTATCAAATGCAAAAGCTCACCATTCATTCTTAACACATGTTATTGTCAAATTCACTAATATGCTTTATTTTGACAGTTATAATACAATGATTATCGACTTGAAAATTGTACAGCCTGATTATGAAGTTGTTGAAAACAGTGGTTCACCTTGTTCATTGCTCAATTAATGCGGTTAGTAAACATGTCTTGGATACAGGACATCAGTTTGATACCTTGTAAGCTCCAGCATTCCAAAATTTGATGAAGCTATCACTATCAGATGTCAGAGACCTGATTTATTTGTTCCAAAGTAGACAGTTGTTAATCTTTCTGTCTTTGATGACACAAAAGTTTTCTAGATTAGTAATTTTATTTTAAATGGCTAAAATTTACTTATTTTATTCGTACTTATTATCAGCGTTTACTCATTACGTAACCATTTGTTTCTAGCACTTTGGATCTTTGTCACTATCGATGTGATAGAATGTTCTTCTATATAAGATACATATTTACAATATTTTATTCAATCTATTGAATATTGCATACAACTTTGCAATACTACACTGATATGTCTTCAAAGTAACTTTCAAATAAACTCTTTCCTAGAAGCAATTTAAACCTATTCTGTAATTATGGTCTTTAAATATCACAGGTTGTAAGCAGCTGATGAGAACCAAACGAAATAAAACGAATCCATGCTATTTCGCTCAAATCTTTGTTCTTGCGCTTTTCAACATGATAAAGGGAACAATGTGTGGTTATAAAAGTAAAGTATTTAGATTGGTAAGTCTTAATTTTCAATTTTAGATTTTTCAACTTACTGTTCAGTATTTTTGGAGTAATTAATTAAACATTTGACCTTAGTTTATATCATGGACTGACTTTAATTAAATAACCACTGAAAACTAGTGGACAGTAGAGAACTATTCCATCATACCTAGTTTACAGTGCTCATCGACTATCTCATCAAGGACTGAACATATGACCTTCAGATCACTCTGACAGTGAATAACTTTCGAATCATTGATGTTAGTAACAGACAGTGTGCAGTTGTAATTTTAATCAGTGTACCATACTGAACAACCCAATTTCAACGACATGTCAGGTGTGAGACAGTTACTCGTCAATGCCACTGGAAGATGATTGGGAAATGTCATGAATTCAGTGAGTTTGCTTTGTTACCCTACTATTAATCACAAGTTTTAGTGGAATATTTATACTCAGGGTCAGTTGGTGAACTAATTAATTTTAAATAAAATATTCCTTATATGAAACGAAATGGCGTTATGAAAAAAGATGAGTGTGGAAATTCATTTTCAAAACGAAGTAAGCAATTATAAATACAAGTAACCAAGTTAGACGTTATTCGGTTTGAAAAACCTCAAATTTTACGAATGAAATATTAAAGTAAAAAAACTTACAATGAGATAAACATTAGATTCTGTTCGAATTTGTGTTTGATAACATCTCTTGTTATTTAGTCGCATAATCTTTAGAAAACTCCCATTGAAAAGTTTTTAATGAATTGGCGAATTTCAACATAATATTACTATTTTTTGGTTAGTTCATCGATAAATTAAATCTTTCAGAGAGTTTATTAAATCACAAAGATCAGTTCTAAGACATCAGTGTGAGGATTTGTGGAGGTTGTAGTATTTTCACAGTTGAAATCATGAGCCGATCTAAGCTAGACCGCCATGGAAAACCTTAAAGCACTGGACGGCCATTTCTTCCTGGTATGGGACTCTTAAGTAGTGCAGACCCATGATCGCGCATGATGGAAAAAGAATTCAGGACCTTCCGTCTAATGAGCGAATTCTTAACTTCTAGACCACTAAGTCGGCATTCAACGGTGTTAACGTCTAATTACAATGAATCTATGGTCTCGCTCAACTTTTCATTCATTGTCTGAAGTGGATAACTGTCTGATATTCGACACGGATTGGACTCCACTGGTGACTAGCTTCAAGATGTAACTCCTGGAGTTCTGCTGAAAATTCATGATCAGTGGATGATTTTACTGCAAATACGTTCTCTTAGATGAGTGATTAAATTATAAAGCTTGCATCTTCCTTTTAAAAAAAACATCACCAGAACAAATCTCTGAAGTTTGTACTAAAGAAAACGCAACTTCAAGGGACGAAAAATGAATCCATATCCTAATCAACACTTAAATGACCGAATAATCGATAGTTTCGTGTCAATGACTAGGATTTACTTGAAGCGAAGATACATTGAAAATAAAGTTTTCTAATAAATGACGCTTACGTATTTTAAATTGAATAAGTTTATGTTCACATAATCATCTTTTCAAGGTCATTAGGTTAACAATTAATCGATGAAAGAAAAAAAAACAATGATGCACACTAAACCACAGATAGTTTTATCATTTCTTTACATTCTATAATCTTCGATAGTGTATTTTCAAAAGGGAAATTAAATATAGTGATGATGGCTTCAGTTTAAACTTTAGGTAATTACTAATAATTAAACAATTACCAAGATTATAAGCTGTTCCGATGAAGCATAGTAATTTTTAAAGATTATCTTGAGAGTGCTTTTATAATGATAGTCGTAAGCTATGTTGAAGTGGAAAACTTGACAGAAACAAGTTGTTTTTTTTTTACTAAGTGTAATACATGTTTCATTGAACTGACAGACCAACAGTGATGGTACTATATCAATGACATTAAATTGAAAAGAAATTCCCGGTTAATCATTACAGTACTAAAGGAATATGAAACAGGGTTACTAAATGTGTACGAGCAAATCAAGACTCTTGCACACTTAACGTTATACAGATATTGGAATGAATATTTGTACAGTAAACAGTTCGTTAAGTTTTTAATAACAATAAGTCATAATGAATTTAGATAAGTTTATTAACCATTCAGAGTCTCTATATGTAGTGTGCTACATTAAACATCTTTTTTTGTTAGGTTACAGTATTTCAGATTGGGGTAATAAGTCTTCACAATAGATAATAGTCATAAAAAGATTTATTTTACAAAGTACTAGTAATATGCTGTTTATATTTTCTAGTGGCTAGCACTATGTAAAGCCCACTAAGGGTATCCCGGCTTCTGGACAGACCAATTTATTCATTCTTCCCAAGCCACATTTTTACTATCCGTTATTCGCTTATCGTCCTTAACTGTTTTGAAGTAAGAGTTTGTATGTTACTTGCTTATCTTGTTTATCGTTTGTCTGTAATTTATTTTTGTCAGAATATTAATATCGAATCACGCTTGATTGAATTAAGTTGGTTTACTCGTCTTCACCGCATCGGTTTTTTCGCTTCGCTTTCTCCGCTTCCTTT
The DNA here is from genome assembly GCA_944470415.2 of Schistosoma rodhaini. Classification (NCBI taxonomy): domain Eukaryota; kingdom Metazoa; phylum Platyhelminthes; class Trematoda; order Strigeidida; family Schistosomatidae; genus Schistosoma; species Schistosoma rodhaini. Next base: position 11,410,000 of record OX104039.1, on the reverse strand, counting down.
CCTAGATCATTGAGTGTACGAAATATGCGTATTCAAACTTTATTCTTGTATTTAACTTATTTAATTCAGTTATTTACTAATGCGATACAAGTCGATATTTATATACGACGGTAGCTAGGATGTATATTTCGATAACATAATCATACGGTCTAATTGGAGTCAAATGAAGGATCACTAAAATTTTGCATATATAATTTGTAAAATATGATGAAGTCTACAAGAGTAAAGTCTTCAACCACCAAAAATACAATGAAATCCATCAATTTAGGCAAGCACAACTGTTGTCATAAAAACATTTACCAACCGTCTAGTCTGATTTCTAACAATTAGTCAAATGATTATCAGTGAAAATAAACAGTTTTGTATCCTTTTTTTCAAAAGGTTAAATAAATTAAATTTCGACTATGATAGAATAAATCACTTACAAAGTTTTTCACTAGTCACTTCATCAACTTTTCCATTTGATCGAAATGGTTCATCGATCCATTTATATAAATGAATTTTTGAAGAAGTTGATCCTGCATCAATCACTACTGAATACTATAAGATAATAAACAGAATATTATATAAACAAAGATGAATAATATTCATTTGATGTTGTTTACTTGTATCTTCACATTGTTATTTTGGACTGCAATTGATCAGTCTCTTGTTGGCATATATACATCCTATGCGGACTGCTTCTATATTGCTTGACGTCACAAGCTTTATAGGCAAATATGGATAGTGGATAGCAGTGGAATCCAGGACTCGCGTTTCGTCCTATTTGGGACTCGTCAGTTGGATGTACCTGCATCTTAGTGTTGATGTTCACTCTGGGACTCGAACCCTGAAGCATTTAGCTTCAAACACCATCGCGTTATCCATTCAGCTACTGAGTCCTGATAGCCACTTGCTTGTGCAATGGGATGAAGTTATATTCACTTGTTGTTGTTTACTTGTATCTTCCCATTGTTATTTTGAACTGCAATTGATCAGTCTCTACTTGGCATATGTGCATACACTGTTAACCACTATCCATATTTGCTTAAAAAGATGAATAATGATAGAATGAATGGAGAGAAAACACTATCGATAAGATAATTCAACCTTATAGAAAATATAATGAGCCATTTTATCAGAGGGTTTGAAGTCCTTGTTCCGTTTATTTCGATTTCGATAACAGAACATCTCGTTGAGGTCCCCGTGATAACCACGATAAGCGATTGTAGACGTTAGGTGACGTAGCTGAGAATCAAACACAAAAACACGAATGCACTTCTTTTCTTTCTCTAGATTCTGAGCAACAGTATTCCTTGATCCATACTACTTAATTCCTTCTCATCTTAAACAATATTTTTGCATTATCTCAATTTCTTTGTTATTCATATTTGTTATTTTCGTTCTGTTATGATAATATCGTATGCAAATTAGACTTCAGGAATCTTATGCTAGGGATCAGTCAGTCAGTCAGCTACAACGTAGGACCAGGCACATATATACATCGGTCCAAGTTGCCATACCTCGTTAGCACAACAAGATGAACACCGGATTCATAGTAGTAATTAATTTAGTGGTGGTAGTATATAAAGAAATGTTGTATATAAGGATATAGTATTGAAGGAAAAAAGTTATGAAGCAATTTTAATCTCAAGGTTTAAGGGAAGATAAAAGTGTATACACCTACGCCATTGTGATAGATTCTGAGCCATGTCACTCAGAGTCTCAAACCATTGGTTACGATAGTCACACGGACCCCAACCAGGTAGTCTGCATCTGCTGACATGGCTCAGACTAGAAGTTAGTGACTTCAAGCTCTGATGCCACGTTTTGGTTTGGCCGCCCCTAACTTTCTTCCAACCATCCCCAATACTAGTCAGCATAGCGTGTCGTGGTAATCGGTGTTCAAGCATACGTAACACATGGCCCAACCATCTCAGTCGATGAAGATTCATCACCTCATCAACTGATTTACCAACATTCCCTAATACCCTGCGTCTAACCTCACTATTATTTACCCTGTCATCCTAGCAGATGCGAGCAATATTTCTAAGGCATCTGTGATCAAATACTAGTAACCTACGAGTATCTTCTACTCTTAATGGCCATGTTTCACAGCCGTAAAGTAGAACAGAGCGAACTGCTGTGCAGTTTACTCGTCCCTTAAGTGATAGACGGATATCTCGTCTTCGCCATAGGTGACGTTATACTTAACTTATATCCCTTGTGCTAGGGATACAAGTTAAGTATAACTGACTGATACCCGCATAGTGAACTGACTTCACACAATTACTATTTACTGAGTTGTAGAAATACAAAACCGTAATAATACGAATGAAATGAATTTATAAAACATTCAATAAAAAATTCTGCAAAAAGTATTTTACAGTATTAAAACAACAATACTTACCACATCTGGAATGTTACTACTTAGAATATACAAAACAATGATAATTATTAATCCAATAAAACTGATCACCAAAATAATTAAAGCTAATATTGTCAAAATCTTATGAAGATTAGTGTTACGTTCCATGATTCTTTGAGGAGTTAATGAAATGTTACTTATCTGGAATTGTGTTTTTTTTTTAAAAAAAAAAGAAAGAACGAACGAATTGAAAGCATTCGATAGAGTAACACGATAAATAAGGAATGATAACAAGTGTATGAGGAAAAAAATCTTGATATTTTGTCAATGGTTTCTTTACTATTATCGTTACTAACATACTGAATAGTTATGTACGATGGCTTGGTGATAGTCAATTGTCTCAATACACTCTTCATTGATTAGAATGATCTTGATCAGGAATTTATACAATGATAATCATTTGAAGCAGGATAGTATTTTAAAGTAACAAGCAATGGAGGTTGTACTTATCAACAAAAAAATTGAATGAATAATTAATTTTATATTGTTTATTTGAATGTTCCCATTGATGTTTAGAACTGTGATTAATCAGTCTCTTATTGACATATGTGCGTTCTGTGCGGATCGCCTCGAAATTGCCTTAAGTCACAAGTATTATAAGCGAACGGTACTGGGTTTGAGTCCTAGAGTGAATATCAACTCTGAGATACAGGTACATCCAGCTGACGAGTTCCAAGTAGGATGAAACGAGCGTCCTGAATTCCATAGCTAGCCACCATTCATCTTTGCTTAAATGAATAAGTTTGTATTCTAGAATTTCATTGCAGTTATTTTTTAAAAAAAACTTAAAATCTACAAATTTTAGCTTTCAGAAATATATGAAGATATTTATCACTGAAAAATTCCCATCATATTAAAACAATTATATGAACGAAGAATATTCTTTTCAATAATTTCTCATCAGGTTCTACAATTATAAATTAATAATCCATAAAAGAAGATTGGCCAAGTTTAAGGCGGAGTACATCAATTTAAGAAACTGTAATATGTGAATCAAGGATTGTTTGTCATATAAAATAAGATCGAATCGTTAATGTTTTTGGGATGACTAATATGAAGTGTTAACTTGAATCAGTTTATAGGTGAATTAAAATCGTACGATAAATTATCAGAATATATATAGTTGACATGGGGGTGAGAGATAGAACAATGGGATTACAAATCGGAAATTACGTAATATGTAGAATTATATAAATTAGGTCAGATATAGTAGATAGGGGGTGGATGATAAATAAGTTTCTATAAAAGGTTAGCAGGTGTGATAATAATAATAAAGATAATAATAAGAATAAGAATAATGACTGATAAGATGTGTAGATAAGACTAAGATATAGAAATGAACATTAATCAAATTAATGTCACCTTATTACAAAATTGATTATTAACAAGTTGACCCTGAAGTTGGCCAGGGTAAAAGGAGTGGCTGTACATATTTCTTTTGGATGCAGAGCTCTGGCTTTTTGATCCGAATAGCAATTGCCTCAGCCGTCTGCAGGATTCTCTGTCTGACAGAATTAGGTAGACTGCTATTTACACGATATATTACTGTGAAAGATTGCTCAATGTCGGCTCTATGTCCCGTCTGAACTAAATGGGCTAAAACAGAGCTGTTAACCGTTCTGACTACACCTTTGCTTAACCACACTGGAAGGTGTTCACGAGCCCGAGTATACAAATTCCTAGAACATCTGCCAAAAACATTAACGATTCGATCTTATTTTATATGACAAACAATCCTTGATTCACATATTACAGTTTCTTAAATTGATGTACTCCGCCTTAAACTTGGCCAATCTTCTTTTATGGATTATTAATTTATAATTGTAGAACCTGATGAGAAATTATTGAAAAGAATATTCTTCGTTCATATAATTGTTTTAGATATTTATCAGCCAAATAATCTTCTTTTCTCTACAGCTATTTTATAATGAAACGATAATATAGCTTGGAAATAAACAATAATTCCTTAGAATCAGGTATGCTTGGGATGTGCTCGTTTTTATTTGAATTTCAGATATTAAGTGTTGATTATTTTTATTACATCACTTGAATTGATTATTACACTTGCCTTTGAATTATCAATCTCGTTAAAAAGATACATCAAATACTTGGATGACTACTTTCAGTACATGCTATATTACATTAATTTGCTAATAAAGATATTGTAAATGGTGAAATGAAAAAAAAGTGAAAGACGGATGAAAGACATTTATGTCTTAAATCTTGTAACTTGCTTATTTGGTACACAACCGTGAGTTTGTACAAGAAGAAATTAGGAACGTACATACATCGTGATATTTGATACATTACTTAAATCACAAAATTAGAATTGAATTAGGTCATATTTTACAACGTTCATCAATCTGCAATTTCTATCTGCTAGTCACTGATAATTCTTGAATCTAAAGTTTTTGTAGTACGAAATACTTCAACAGTGCACATAGATGACCTCAAATAGGGTATCAAGCTCAAGTATTCTTAGATTTTCACTAGTTCTTTTTATATAATATCAACACTTTGTGATGAAGTTAGTTATATGGAAAGCCAATTAGAAGTTGCCTAGTGAGAAGGTCAGTCGATGGCAACCCAAAGTGACCTGAAGGACAAGTGCATTTGATTTGCTAATAAATGGGTCAAATTCCTAAGGATAGAGTGGTATGTATATATAACTGAATATCTGTTCATTTTATTCCATAGAGAAATACACTTTCTCGCTCAAGTAGTTAGTTAGGAGGTTAGCATGTAGCCCACCATTTATCAATATCAGATTTCGGACACCGTTCATCACAACAGTTAGACTTTAAATCAAAAGCACAAATATTAAAAAAATCTCTAGGAAAAGCAAACAGTTTGTTAATTAGAAACAAAAAAAATCATTCCCCACTAAAATATATTAAACATGAGTAGATGTTTTCATTACTGGTCCTGTTATTTTCGATCATTTTTTTTATAAAAAAAAGGTTGATGAGATTAGTAGAACGATATGAAATTATAAATTATATCATACACACATGGATACATATATACAAATATTTCCATAGAATGAAATTAACAAGCGAAATCCCAATTGCACCATTCATGTTCAATTATGAAAAAAGCATTAAATTAAAAATACAAATTATGAATTTTCATAGTTGAAATCATGAGTCAATTGAAGCTAGACCACCATGGAAAACCTGGAAGCACTAGACGACCGTTTCGTCCTATTATGCGACTCCTCGACAGTACGCATCCACGATCCCGCCACGCGAGATTCGAACCCAGGACCTACCAGTCTCGCGTCAGAGCACTTAACCGATAGACCACTGAGCCTGGTAGGTCCCGGGTTTGAATCTCGCGAGTGCGGGATCGCGGATGCGCACTGTTGAGGAGTTCCACAATAGGACAAAACGGCCGTGCAGTGCTTCCAGGTTTTCCATAGTGGACTAGCTTCAATACACTCATGATTTCAACTATGAAAATACAAAATTCTCCATAAAACCCCTTCTGATCAACAAATTATGAATTGTATTAGCTAACAGAAATAAATTATGATTTTCATTGTGTATATATTTGACTAAAGTTTGTAAATTACGAGCTCTTCAATATTGATATGGATTATTTTAGAGAAGAATGAAAATACATGAGATACAAATCATATTAATTAGATTTACAGACAATAATATTCGTTTCCCCCCTGTACAGTTAGTCAATCAAAAAAAACACGGAACGTTGCAATATAATCTCATATAGATGAATGTTGCTAACACAAAGACGTAAACAAACAAAGAAACACACACACAATAAACTACATTGTTTTTTATTATCTTAATTAAAATAATATGAATTTTATATTTGTTTCTAACTTAGATCTACACGATCTGATCATAGTGATGATATTATCTTGGATATAAAAAAAATTACCATCTCACAATCAATCTGAATATGCACAAATCCAAAGACATTAACTTATTTTGAGTCGAAAACAAAATAAATCCTTTTTTTTTACTCAAATAAAACCCTCCAAGTATATATAATTCTCATAGTTTTAATTACAAACTAATCTTGTTTAGACCACCACTGAAAATGTAATATTTAGGTCTATCGAAATGTGTAGACATTACATTTATGTAAAATAATGGATTGAAATGAATTTCGATAGTGTAATAAGATGACGAAGATTATCAGAACTATGTGATGTATTAGAGCAATACATTTCGAACAATCTGATGACACATAGCCGAATGTATCAGGTCAAGGATGGGTCTTAAATGCTAAACAACTGTTGTAAAGCATTTTTTCTCGTTACATTGTAAATTTTACTACATTGAAGAACATTTGGTAAGTTAAGGATTTGTGAAAAAGTGTTTTAAAGATTATTCAAACCCGATCGATAACGAGAACTGAGTACAAATAAACAATATTATGTCCTTTTTTACAAGTTTTGGATTGTAACTAGCAGTAAAAGCTAGAATACGCACCACCTCCTGTTTAGACCTCATCAGTTAAATGTACCTGTACTCCACTGTTGACGTTCACATTGGAACTCCTGTATAGAAAATCCTCTGTATATAAATTTAATCATAAACGACAATTTCTTCTTTTCATTAAAATTAACAAAAAATAAACGGTTACTCTTCGTTTATAACGATTTCTCAATATTTTTATCATATGAAGAGACAGTAACGATGTAATGTTTACAGAGCATTCAAATAATGGATTTATTATTGACAGATACAAAGCTTTAACAATATTGAATTACAATATCTATCGTAGATGTATACTTTAAGTCTACTTACAAAACCAACTATTGACCAACTTTAAATTAGATGAGAGAAAAAAGGCTATGGAATAAATAAATCCAACATATCTGGGAGAGAAAAGAGTCGATATCTGAATTTATATTCTACTAATTAATGTTATGATTATTTGTTTTTGCTTAAGAATACTAAACAAAATAAAATAACCACAATGTACATTGTTAATTGGAAACTACACTGAGTAACAATAATAAACGAGTGATATTACTGTGAACAAAACTAAAGTATCATTTTCAATTCGATTCCTGTTAAAAATAATGAGAAGATTCGTGTTGTTCCGTCGTACTATTTGAACTTGGATTAACGTTAGTTTGGTTTTTTGTTCTCTGAAGAAGTAGCTTACACTGAGTTACAAAACGTCAGAAAATCTAATTTTTCTACTCGTTGGGATATTACAAATATATTATTCATTTATGTTGTGAAGATCTGTTTATTTTCTGGAGAAATCATGAAATAGAAGGAAACAACAATTAAATAAACACAAATACACGCACAGAACATTTGAATGAACAAAGTTTATAGATAGATTGCTATGCGTTTAAAATAAATGGGAGTCTTCAGTGAGTGAATAGTTGGGTTTTACAGTACTGAAGTACAATGTCTGAACTTAACGACACACTGACAATCATAGTGAGAAAAACTCAGTCATTGAGATAAACAAATTATCCTTACATATATATGTTTTACACAAACAGAAATACACTAATCGTTAGTAAATAACTTTGAAATGCTATTTCACAGAGCGTTCAATGAGAAATTGTGACTAGCATGAGGTTTATCCAGGTCAAAAGGTTATCATTGACAGATTTCAACAATCTTTCATCTTATTATCATTGTGAACTGTCTATGATATCAAAATGTAAACTATTGAATCCCAACTCAATTTTTTAGGCGTATTATACTTAGCGTGAAAAGTGGAGGTTGTGGACTAGCACAAAGTATTAAGTTCTACATGAACACACTGATTTTTAGTGATTGTCTTAATATGGTGTCAGTCAGTAGTTTGTAAAGTATTCATCTTATCAATAAACTCAAATCGTGAAACTATTTGGCGTAAGCATTTATTTGCTTAATAAAAATTTGTTACTATATCGACAAAATGTTAGTTTTCAAGGTTATTTATGGACTTCTGTCTCATGTGCCCTATGCTTCCAACACCCACCTCTTATTTACAGCGGATGCTATAGAACACAAATCAGTAAACATAATCATTGTGTAAAGAAAATGTTTGTACAACATCGTCATTTACTCTAGCCTTCTACCTAGTTTCTCTCACGTTTTCTCAAAATATTCTTCCGATCTCGTTTAAGTTTAACCAATTTTTTTCGTAATCAGTCTTAATAACTTAATTATCTACCTTTTACCTTGCAGTGATTTCATGAATCATAATTTTAATCTCCCATCTATTTACTTAACTCTGCCTATAGCCTTTGTAATGCTACTCCTGGTTTCAAGGCTGGGTAAAAATGGAGGGTTAGAAATCGTGTTAGCAATTTCATCATATCAAAAAAAACTTTGTCAAATAAAGCTAATCAGAAAATAATTCGTTGAGTTACTAACTGATTATATTTATCCTTAGCGAAATTCATTATTAAATTGATTTGTCACCATTTGTTTAGTATAAATCTTATACTTAAGTTAAAAATCTATATACATTAATATACATAGAGACTTGACGAGGAACTGATTTAAAAGAAGTGTTTTTTTTTCTGCTTGACTAGTATTTTTACCATTATAACTTGTGAATAGATTTGTGAATAATCCATTGAAGTGTAATTACTTATGTTTTGAGATTCTTTCCTATGTTCATCTACTGACCGAGTTGACTGTCTTGGTCAAGTATGACACATGCGATGTACATAATAGCTAATCTTATATTCATTAAAAATTGAATCTTATTACCGTTTTGAAAAAGAACTGTATATTTAAGAATAAGCCGGATATTATATAATTTTGATAGATTCTATAAATCGATAGTATATACAAATATAAATCGGCGAAGTAAGTATTTTATAAATGAAAATTCTAGTTTATGATGATGTAGCAATGTGGTATATGCTACTTATGTTGACAGATAGAAGTGATATGTAAAACCAATCAGTAGTAGGGTGCCTGACAGCATAAGGCTGAGAACATCAAATTGAAGAGAAAAGGAATGTCAACAGAGATTAATTGTAATAACAACAGAAATAAAAGAACGATGAATTTTGTAAGAGACAATTGATGGAAGATGTGCAAATTAAATTATATAATGTATGGTTTACCTATTCTACGAAAGAACTCTGTAATTTTACATTTAACAATAAACTGGTCATCCACATCTAAGTTCTTGTTCATTACAACAGTAGTAGTGTAGTGAACAAAACACTAGTTGGGGACAATCGAATGTATTTAAGCAAAAATTACAGACTATCTCAGTAAATTCTGATAACCAAACAATAAACAGTCAATTTGTAAATTAACAACCAATTGTTTCAATCTTCTCTGTTCCTTCTCTAATTTCATTGCTCATGCATTTTCCAAACGATTGCACTTCATTTCAGCTCTTTGCTCATCGGTCTTCTGCCAAAATACATTCTATGTCTGACCCACACCATATACTACTTATATGGATATAAGTAGACCACACCACAGTAGTAGTAGTAGTACAATTTGATATAAACATAATGAATGAAAGACTAATGTGAAAAAAAGACTCATCTAATCCGTTATGTAAACATCACTACATCAATAATTACTTCAATAACAAAGAAAATATATTACCTGAGCTATTTAAAATTGCGATACAAAATATAGAATTGATGTTGAAATTCAAGTTAATTATGAAGTGAGAATATATTAGCTTATGACAGATTCATCTAGGTATATAACCATCTAAAACTGATATATGATCTCTTCAAGTTGTCATGTGCTTTTATCTTATCAATTAAGAATTTGAAAAAAGGACTTTTTTTGGTAAAAATGTTGTAAACTATGGTGTAGAGGTAGGTATAAGTATTTCATCGAAGATATTTGAAACTAGTTAAGGATCCAAAAACAAAAAAAATATTGTGATTTTTATGATTCATTGAAACAAGCTAGTGGAGTATTGTGCATTTATGATTTTATATACGAAATCCAGCATATACATCTCAGATTTCATTGCTAAGTTATTGAGTCAGAATTGAATATTCTAAGATAGTAACATCAATTATTTCATGATATATAACAGTTTAAAGAATGCACAATATGCAAGATTATTGATTAATTAGCAATCTTATAAAACTGAATCTAGTTTTCTGTTAAGAAGTTTCAAGTGATGTTGAAACAGTTATTTCACAATTTCAAGTATATCAATATTTACCTTAAATGATGTTAACCTATGATGAAATTTGTTCTCAAATTCAAAACACATTTAATTAAGAAAAACCCAGGTTGTCTTATGTTCTAATTTATATAACAAACTTGATCAAGCTGATATAGCTAAACTGTTACTTGTTGATGAAACCCTACGAATGTATTCTTTTGTATATTCCTTAAAAAGAAGCTTCCATTATATCATATCAAACAACAAAACATTTGTTGTATATTAACTCATTAAAATGGTGATATCTAATAGACAGAATCTTAGAGTCTTCATGGAAGGATTAAAGTATATGGACGAGATTAGACAATTTCTAAAATAACTTTAAAAAAATAAAATCGATTTTCGACGAATCGGAGGGTATAGTATGAAGGTGTTTATTTTAGGGATTTAGATATTATTGAGTTTCAATTGAGATGATGAATCTATCAATATTAGAATATCAGCGAAAACATGCAAGCATTGAACGGCCGTTTCGTCCAAGTATGGGACTCCTCAGTAGTGCGAATCCACAGTCCTGTACGTGCGACTCGAACCCAGGACCTTAAGTAATGCGCGAACCTTCAACTTACAGACCACTGAGTCGGCATCCAAAGGTGTTGATGCCTAAATTCATCCATTCTACAATATTCCGTGACCATCTTTCACTGTCTTTGATGGGTAATTATCCGACACTCAGTGGTCTAGACGTTTAGTGTTTGTGCGAGACAGAAGGTACCCGGTTTGCGTCTCACATGCGGAATCGTGGATGTGCATTGCTGAGGAAGTGATTAGATTTAGTGGGGAAAAAGAAAAGGAATTATAATGAATCAGTCAGTCAGCTACCACGTAAGAGCAGGCACATATATGAGTATTACGTATGAACAAGATTTATGAATTGTTCTAGGCAGTTCGAAGATTTTCGAGATTTGAAATCAAAGGACTAACTGTACAAGATTTATTCAGACGACTGTTAAGTATTCCTTTAACCTAATTCCTAAACCTAACTCATAAATCTCTAATCTCAAGTACTAAATTCAACTTGAAATAACAATCTTAGACCCTAATTAATGATATTTTCTCACCACAGTCGGATAAAATGGACGAGGTTCACTTTTTTGGATGTACTTTATGACTACATTTTTATCAGAAGGGGTTTTGTGGAGATTTAGTATTTTTCATAGTGGATGCGCACTGCTGAGGAGTCCCATAATAGGACGAAACGGTCATCCAGTGTTTCCAGGTTTTCCATGGTGGTCCAGCTTCAATTGACTCATGCTTTCTACTATGAAAAAGACTACATTTTTATTAAAATTATCAAGCATATGAACGATAATCATTAGGCTTATACGACCATTGCTCTGTAAACTTGAAATCACAATCTGGTACTTCATTGGCTTCTCCCGATACTTTAATCTACTGTGAATAATATGACATTGATTCATGATGTTTAAGCCTTTGTATTCAATATAAGAAAATATTTGTTGAGTATAACAGTTCTAAAATGTTTTTCAAACATGAATTAAATACTGTAATAAAGAGTTGAGGAATCTGTAAGCTTATAAAATTAAGTTAAAGAATTTGGAACAAACGTTTTGTGAGTGACACAAGTGATCTTTCAGAATTAATTTTCTTACATTGAGTCATGTGTTTTATTATTATTATTATTATTATTACAATGAAACAACACCATGACTACACAATTAGTCATTAGGTAGGAATCATATGGTATAATTTTAGGTGTAGCTTAAACTATACGTATTGCGTTATAGTTAATTACAATCTATAAAACATTTCACAGTGTTGAAAGTAGAAAAGAAACGTCATTGTTTCTTATAGGCTTTCTCTGAAATTAGTGGAAGGTTTTATCAATACTATAGTGTGTAGTAGAAAAAAAATATGGCACAGTTAACTGATTTAGAAATGACAAGTTTCTCAAATCTATGCATAACACATACACACACACACAGATACACACACAAAAAACATAAACAAAGATGAATCAATTAAAAATGAATAATAGTTCAAAATGATTCTAAGTAAATGTGAATTAATGATAATAATAATATCAGAAGGGGTTTTGTGGAGATTTTAGTAATTTATAGAGTTGAGATCATGAGTCAATTGAAGCTAGACCACCATGGAAAACCTGGAAGCACTGAACGGCCGTTTCGTCCTATTATGGGACTCCTCAGCAGTGCGCATCCACGAACCCACTCTCGCGGGATTCGAACCCAGGACCTACCAGTTTCGAGCCGAAGCCCTTAACCGATAGACCACTGAGCTGGCATCCAACGGTGTTAATGTCTAATAGCTTTATAATAATAGCTTTATTTATTATTTTGAAGGTTCTAAAGTGAAATCTCAGCGACATCTGTGTATTATGGCAATAAATTTCTGTTTAAGATGGATTGTAACGGCAATTTTCTAAAAATTAAATAAATTTTTTTGAATTCTGGAGCAAAATTCGACTTACACCTTCTTCGTGATCCCTTCAGTATCTTATGACTTGACTTACGAATCATTATGAACAACCGATAGAGATCAGTTTAATCCGCTACTTTATTGTAATACTGGATTACAAATGTTATCACTTGCACTGAATACACGAGTACATATATGCCTATATGTATAGATTGGGATAAATAGGTTGATTTGATCTGTGCTTTTTGGGTGCGGGTGTAGTGCATACCCGCTAAATAACCTTATAGGACGTCATCTATCCTTATATGCATGCTATGGGATATATTGGTCTTGAACTTATGTATTTGTGGAGTGTATATAATGTGTGTTTAACAAATCAAAAATGCTGAGTTAGTTATAACAACAACATTTATGTTTAAATGTAGGTTATAGAGTGTATGAGTCCCAGACGTATGCACTACTCATGTTTATGTATTGTATAGTTACTAAAAAGAGTTATGTCCATTCTACCCGATCAGTCATGCCTAATCTATGTACTGCATCCCTGAAGTTAATTGATTCTTCACTGAAAACATATATCCTATCTTGAGTATTTGTGCCTCAAGAGTAGATAAACATCATTCCGAATAGTCTGTTGGTTTCTGCAGAACGGTTCACCATGCTTTATAGCTGGAACAGGGAAACGAGGAATGAGGCTTTTTCAATAGGTACTGTCATGATTCCTGCAAGTTTACTATCAGTTCAGATATTGCAACCAGTTTTTCCATTCATCAGATATCGAATTTATGAAATCCGATATTTTCGCCTCCTGTCTTTTCTTTTTGAAAGGATAAAGAAGAAGGAGAATATCCCAGAAAGTGTAACTTTCCGGTTCCATTTTCCTAGTATTGAACATAGTGATATGTCGTAAACGTTTCATAATACTGTGTTGAATATATACATTTAAGAGTTATTGTTATTGAGTTCAGACAAATGTAAAACACGTAGGGTAACCTTAATACTTATAAAACTGGAGATTCGGCAGCGTAAACGTTTGAGAAAGAGGCTACAAATGTTTTAACGGATGACTTAAAATATTACTTATAGGAAGTTTTTTTATATTTATGCATAATATTTAAAATTAATTTTACAAAAATCGATTCCATTTAGCACAATATCAAGTGGGAACAGAAAGACTGTAAAACTTACAAAGATAATAAAATTTTCAGTATGAGGTTGTGGAGATTGTTGGATTTCATTAAAAGCATGAACTGATTTACGTTAAACCACCATTGAAAGCCTGGAAGCATTAGAAGACTGTTTGGTCCTGGTGTAGGACTCCTCAGTACAGTGCATTTGTGATCATGCACTCGAGACTCAAATACAAGACCTTCGGTCTCTCGAGAAAACACGCAACATCGAGACCTCCAAACCATTGTTGATAAAGTTCATGATGTTATCTCAAGACTGTTGATTTCAACAATTTTATGTATTCAATATATCATTTACCTTATTTGTAGGTATTTTGTCTTAGAAAACACATAACAATTGAATTTTAACTCATATTCATGCAGTGTACAATGGACAGCATTTTAACGTGTGGCGTACAAATTCCAACACTTGTTTATTAGATAATTAGACATTTGGATTATCATCAAAATAGATAGACTAATAAAGATTAATTTCAAAAATTGTTTATGAAGAATTATGAACAGTTGGATAGAAATCAAACCAATATGAAGAAGCTTTTTCAAGGAATTCCTTGAAAAAGCTTGGATCAGATTGCCAGGTGAAACGTTGGATTTAATTCGAATTCATTCCCTGAGATTTTACAAATATATTATTCCTATTTAATGTCTTACATCAACTCGGTGCACAAATACTGTGAAACTATTAGCTCTAATTTAGACGAAAGTTCTTATACAATATAAAGAGGATTGATGAAAAATCTGTTTATTTATATTTTTAGTTTCCAAGTAGGTTTATTTCGAAAAACTATGAAAAGATAGTTCCTTTGTAAATGTTAACAAAAAAATAGGAAAGCAGAGATGGATAGTGGATAGCAGTGGAATGCAGGACATTTGTTTCGACGTATTTGGGACTAGTCAGTTGGATGTAGCTGCATCTCGGAATTGATGTTCACTGTGGGACTGCAACCCAGTACCGTTCGCTTCAAACGCCATCACGTTATCCACTCGACCAATGAGTCCTGATAGGAAGATTCAAACAAACAATACTAAATGAGTTTTAAAAAAAATAGGGAATTTACCGAATCAACACAATTTTGATTTTAAAAAATAACTTCAATTATCGAAATCATTTTGTAATACAAAAAAAGTACACATCAGTAACTAACTGTATTGTGTTTTATATAATGGAAATTGTACATGTAATACATAAAATAAAAGTAATTAATGTCGTTTATCACCTTGTTTAATGTGATCCCATCTGTATCCCTTTTTTCTCTTGTCCTTATTTATGTCATGTCTTTTAAAAAATTGTGTTTAAAAATAACTTTCCTAACTTAAAACCTCTTGTTCTATATTTGTATCATAAATGATCTCCAATGCAGTTAATTGTAAAATAGAAGAAATCGACGAATTGATTTGTACACTTACGATTCTAATTGATAGTTAGCAAGTCTTATCTGTATTCTTTAAGACGATTTGATACTTTTCTCAGGACTATTATTACACTTCACACACTTTATTCAAGAGTGTTGTGAAAATTTTTGGTAGGTTTTTTTCTTTCTAATCTACTTTAAAGCGTGAAATACGTGTTTGTGTATGGTACACCATACTACCGTGTTATTAATCTTCTTGATATTATTATCAGTTGTATTATCTACATCATAGTTAACAGTTTCCTGCTATAGTTCACACATAAATACATTGATGATTACCATGAATATTTTAATAACAATCTTGAATAATACGGAGAAATAATCTATATATGTAAACTAATTCATTACTTGAATCCATGGAGAGAAATACTAAGAATTGTACATTACTAAAACAATGTATACGTGTAACTCAGACAAAAAAACGATGTATACGCATGATCATGTATGAAAGAAATTGATAGACGACATATTAGTGGAAAACTTTTTTTTTACATAATAAACAAATCTTGTCAATTTATTTCACTTAGTAGTCGTCGTACGAATGGACTTTTGGAGTGACAACAAGTCACGTGACTCTAATCATTAGAATAGTATTTATATGAAAAGGGAGAAATGGCGACAATTATCTGTGAGAAAATGAAATTTATATGGATCATATTTACACTTAACCAAAAAAACAAGATATTTCATTCATGACTTCACGGTACTCTTTTTACCAGAGTCTGTAAATACGTAATATTTCAATGTATAGAATATGTCTTTTCAATAGAGAGCTAACTGGACACAAGATCTACATATTTATACTTCTGATGGTTATTTTTTTCATAACATAATATGAAATACGACTCATGATAAGACTAAGCTATTTAACTTGGTACATCCCAAAAAGGACCAATGAAATTTACAACAATATGAGATTTATCAATACACAATCCTTTAGTAACATAAGTCATATAACTAGTTCAGTCAAAGGTCAAATAACTAGGTGTTAGCATATATGTAAATGGTCCGGGTTTGAATTACACGTTCAGGTGATCAAATTTATTAATCACCTTTAGTTCATGAGTAGCAAACAGAACGAAATCTAAGCAAAGTACTTATGTCAATCAACGAAATATTTGGCAAATCTTTGATATGGTGGTTAAATTCTATTAACTATTTTAAGCTATCAGACCCTAATTACTTAAATTGTAAGCTTTCTGAAGTCATAATTGAAATGTTTTTCTCAAGGATTCGAACTATCTATTTTATATGACAATCATATGTACATTGTTGTGAAACTCAGAGAAATTCTAACAATTCACAATGTTCTTCTGATACTAATAAATCTGCAGAAATAATAAACAGTTAATTTATAAGTAAAATTCACACCCCCAAGAAAGTGAACTATCAGTAAATAAAAACAAGCATTTTAGAATGTTACAAAAAGAATTCACCGTTATTAATAGACACACGGAAAATGGTAACTAGTTATGTTTTTCAAATGATGGATATAATGTAACAGGGATGTAATGAAAATAATGACTATTTAATAAAAAGTAAAATTTATTAACTCCGACTGTAGATCCTCTAGAGTTACTGCCGGTCCCAAGCTCGGGCATGGGGTTAGCGACCCCGTACTGTAGAAAAATTAACTCGGTAAAGAAACGCTAACAGGTGGGTGGATGGAGAATGCTGGTGGGCGGCCTATGCTCCTCTACGAGGAGTAACAGGCGTAAGTAAGTAAAATTTATTATTTATGATATTTAATGAAATTCATGGTAAGAATATTAAGTTAGATAGCTAGTGAAAAACTTGAAGTAATGGAAATTTTTTCGACTCCTACCATAAGAATCCTCAGCAGTGTGAATCTACAAGCAATCGAACTCAGAACGTTTGGTCTTGTGCTTGAACGCTTAACATCTAGACTACTGAGCCAGAATCAAATCGTCTACATCTCTTATATCAACAGATTCTCAATATTTTGAAATTACTTTCCATTGTTTGAGGTAACTAATTTCCTCGTACCCAACACAATTTTGTAATGAAATGATCCATAGTCTAGGTGAACTAACAGATAACAAAATCTACACCAAATGATAGTCATTTTTGTCTATGAACAGAAAAATCTCTCATTGTTTTTATATTTATCAAACAGAGAGAATGAATTTTTTTTAAAAAGAAAAACTTTTCAGGTAATGAGATTGAATTGTTACTTGGTGTTATAGTTAATGCAGGTAGTAGTTATGGTACGAGTTAGCTCAAGTTTGTTGCACTTACACTAACAACTTTGGTAAAATCAAATAATTGAGATAAGTTGAGTTTTCCAAGAACCATGTTGATAGGAATATTTCAACTGCTTATATTATATATATATCCGATTGGAAATACTATGTGTAATACACTGGAATACTGCAAAATAAACATATGTAATGTTCGTACTAAAGAAAAACTGATAGAATATGATTAACGGTAATGTTAGTAAATTATCTATGTGATTTACAAGAAGATTAAAAACAAATTTTCAATGGTGTTGTATCACAGTCGTTACCTAAATTGAAAACTCGTTTAATGGACAAACGATTTATATTAATAAAGACTCCTAGTTGCTTTTTTATTCGGCTAGGTAGCTAGATACAAACGTTTAAAAGTTGACGATTAAATGAATTAAGCTTATCTCACAACAAACACGTGCTAACTCTTTTGAATAGAAATTGTGAAGAAACCAATTCAAACGTTTCCAACTTATTATACTACAATAAACTATCACGTTTTGGATTTATTTGAACCGAATAGCTATGCATGCAAACTGTATGTAGTGTGAAATGGAGTGTGTTATTATAAAAAAGCAAACGTTTTTCTATGCCAAATACCAGAAAACTCTAATGAAAACAATACAGTGGTTTGTAACTTTTCCTCCTGATATATCCTTTGTAAAAATCAAAGACGAATACATTAGGGTTTATACATCTTCAATATATCTGATTGTTGACTAATATATAGGCGTACATATTGAACTGGTCGAAAAGTTTCATAACTGTAGATCGGTGGCGCATAGCAATTATTGAAATGATCCATGAAAGATGTTTCCGAATCATTACACTTTGAATACATACTAAGTATTTGTTGTAGTGTTAACACAATCAGTGTTGACAATTCGTTAATATAACAAAATTTATGGTACTGAATAAAACCATCATCAGTAATATTATGACTACTGTTATCCTTACAGTTTATCAATAATGAATGAATACTTTAATCCTTAAGCTACAATTTACATTCAACATGAATGTTATTTTAATGAAAATTAATATGTATAATTATTCATTACAATTGTCAATCGGTTAATTCAAACGAACTTTACTCCTATTCATCAGCTAATCGAGTGAGATTAAAATTAAAACAGTCAAATACACTGACATTTATTGTAAGGAATATTTCTTTTAAAAAAAGACTTCAGAGATGATAGAGAGCAATTCATTTCAAAAATTTAGATACTACATCTTTTGAATTTCCTTATGTGCATCAGTTACCTCATGCATACAAACGTACTTACGGATGGTTTACAAATTTGAATGTTTGTGTGTAATAAATAGGAAACCCCAGTTGTTAACCATCACTGAAGAATTGATTGTTTACATGGATTCGCAAAACCCGATCACCTAACATCGCAGTTAAGGAAAGTTTGTATCGCATTTAATTTATTTTAGGATAAAAGTACTAAATAATAACGAAAAAACTCTGGCGCGAGACTGATACGTCCTGGGTTCTAATCTCGCGAGGCGGGATCGTGGATGTGCACTGCTGAGAAGTCCCATAATGGGACGAAACGGCCATCTAGTGCTTCCATGTTTTCCATTGTGGTCTAGCTTCTATTGACTCATGATTTCAACTATGAAGAAAACACCTAACCGTTTAGTAAGTGAATATTTAAACAAAATTCATTAAAACAAGATAAAGAAGTTTGTGTTTACTAAATCATCAAATTTGATTCGAATTTGTGTATTAATTCAATGGGGATTGAAACGTATGAATAGAAAAGGGAATTGATTGTAGTATCATGTCAAGCGAACATGTCGCTAAATATTCAGATATATTGGACACTGACTATTATGAAAATGAAGCCCATTCCATTCCGTACATTATTAAGTTCCAGTAATGACAATGTTTTGTGAAAAAAATGGAATTAAAAAAAAACACAACAATGTTACACAATGAAACATTTTATCTTGATCGAATGAAACAAGATAAAACAAAGGGTTTAAATGAACTCTCAGGTTATAAAGAAACCTATACAGTTTTAATAAAGGACTGTCATTTTACATTGTTGTTGACGCCTACTGAAGCAGTGGTTACTACATCAGTCATTCTAATTACTAAGCGTAAATCATGAGACCTAGAGGCTTTGGGTCTAAGCGCTCATGAGGTCACCGATGTCCACTGCTGATAAATCCTATACTAGGACAAAACAATTGTTCACAGTTCCACAGTTTCCAGTAGCACTTCATCTGAGATAGACCTGTGACGAATACCACCTACAATCTAAACCAGTCTCCAGAAAAATCTTTTCATCTCAACTATTAAATAATTTTTTAGAGAAACAAATATCAACGACAGAGTTATTCGCCTAAACAGTCTGAGTTATTGTAACCCTTATCCTCATCAATCAAATAAAGTATCAGAAATTCAACCTTCTATTTCGTTGGAAAATAAAAATATGTGATTTTTTTAAATTATTAAATTAACTCTATGCATTAATAGCTAAAGATTTTAAGCACTTATTTCAAAGTAGTAATTCTCCTTGTATAACTGTATTCACTTTAAAATAACATAAAGTATGAAATTCAAAGGGATTCAAGCGTATTGTAAACAAACTGTTTTTACATATTTTTTCTCATTAAGTGTCAATCAATTGAACAGGTCAAGTCTTAATCAATTTGTACTGGACAAATCTCAGAGAATCCTGAATACCTTCAGTTCATTTCATGATGAGTTTTTTAGGTGTATATAACCATATAGTTACAAGCAAAGATGGATAGTGGTTAGCAGTGGAATCCAGGACTCGCGTTTCGTCCTATTTGGGACTCGTCAGTTGGATGTACCTGCATCTTAGTGTTGATGTTCACTCTGGGACTCGAACCCTGAAGCATTTAGCTTCAAACACCATCGCGTTATCCATTCAGCTACTGAGTCCTGATAGCCACTTGCTTGTGCAATGAGATGAAGTTATATTCACTTGTTATTGTTTACTTGCATCTTCCCATTGTCATTTTGAACTGCAATTGATCAGTCTCTCGTTGGCATATCTGCATCCACTGCTAGGTACTATCCATATTTGCTTATAAAGATGAATAATGATAGAATGAATGGAGAGAAAACACTATCGATAAGATAATTCAACCTTATAGAAAATATAATGCAATCCTAAGCATCAATGGGAAGATTCAAACAAACGATACTAAGTGAAATCATATAGTCACAAATGAAAACGTAGTCATATTTGTACTATGTTTTGACTTACACTGATGTTATCATCTTTTTAAATGATAACTTAATTATCACAGTGAAGTCTTTCAAACCATTGTGATTTATATTAAAACACGATATTTTATACCAATTACATAGTTAAAACTTCGCAACTCAAAAATTATGAATGATTATAATTTCGTTTTAATTATTCATCGAAGTTCAGATTTTTCTTTATCAATGTCAAATCCCAGATCCATCTGTAGTATACTTAGTTTCAGTAGTCGTACTCAACTACATGAAATTACAAATCAAATTTAAACGACCACGTTGAGTAAGAACTGACTTTCAATCAACAAATTTCTTATATCATTCAAATTGTAGACAAAATGTATACAATATGTTTGCTGGAAAGTCTATGAACAGGCGCAATAATAATGACTAACAATGTTATATATACACAGAAATAAAATGAAATAATATTTATTAAAACAAATGGAAAATCAAAATGTTTTGATTATAATTCATTGACAATTTAAACTAAATGGTTGCCATGGTAAGATAATTTCAAGTGTATAGAATTATATCAGTCAATTTAATTATAAGTGACTAAATAACTAATCGATTGATTGTACATCAACAAATATATATAAGACTGGAGCTGAAGGAACAACGTATACATTATAAATTGAAACAAACCCATATTTTTAGAGAAACGTTGTATAATTCAATTTTCTCAATATTCAACCGACACTCTTAGTAATCTACTGTTTATAAGATGAAGAGCTATGGTTTCTGTCACTAATTTATTTTTTATGTGACACCCAATTTGTATTCAATCAACAGTTTATGCATTTTGTTAGTAAGTTTTATATTAAATACTATTACTGATAGCCATACGATAATTTGTTTGTATAAAATTGAAATTAAGAGAACCATTTATAGATCAGTGATCTAAATATTTGATGTTAATCGGGTAGCTTGAATTCCTTCGGGATGATTTGAATGTGAAATCATGAAAGTCCTGATTGTAGAGGATTTATGAACATATATATATATATATATATATATATATATATATATATATATATATATGCTCCCTGACGGATTTGATCCCATTTCACTCAGCTTGACATTCAGAGACGTTACCACTGAGCTACTAGGGAGCACCTTGCTAACGAGTGCCAAGTAGCACGAAACCCGGGTCCAGGGTTTTCTGTTGACTACCTCCAATCACCATCTTATCTCAACATAGTGCACGCAGTGTTGAGCCACCTAGACTAATGGCCACAATACAACTTGGTCGATAACATTCGATCTGCACTAAGAAGAACTTGACATGCATGACATTGATCACCACCCAGTGATCAATCAATTGTGACTTGGTAATTATATAAATAAATTTCAGGAAATCACTGAACTTGAAAATTATTCAATTTTAATACATATTACATCATTGAATTAATGAATACAAAGAAACCAATATATATATATATATATATATATATACAAAAATAAAGTATAATTAAAACTTGAGTATATTATTTATTATATAAGAAGTGTAATCATTTACTTGAGTATCTTGTTCAATAGTTGTTAATTGACTGAAATTAATATGATCAGTAGAATCGAGGAATTTTTTGCCGTTTTCACTTTTCCTTTCTTTCAACATTTATATACTTTCAGTTTTTTTTGTATGTATGCTAAAATTCGGTGTTTTTTTTTTGAGAGAGAGAGAAAAATGTGCAGATATAGATCAGGTGTACATTTTCAACGGTCATTCAAAGAAGAAAAAAATAGAGAAAAGAATTTATATATTTAATTCTCAACATGACAATTAAAATTGTGATCAGTATTGCCAAATACACCTTATGTAATCTTACTGACTATATTATTATTATTTTGATCATACTGCTCTTTTTTTTTATAAATGTTATTAGTAGTATGTTTATATTCGCCTGTCTATCAATCTATCAATCAGTTAAGCTTTTAATTCATAACCAAATATAATGGACATTGAATGAATTAACCAATCATATTACAGATAATTCATAATGGTTAAGTAAAACAAGTTTACTGACATTAAACATTGAATATTGAAATATTATTTAAATGGGCTTAAGGTTTAATGCATAGAATAAACTATATCTTGTCAAAAATTAGGTTATTAAAATCAAAGTTTGTTTCTCTTTTTTTTAATAATTAAAAATTAACAGGTCTATTGAACATTGAATGAATGAATTCTACATTGAAAGTATCAATGATAGAAAAAAAACATAACTAGACAATGTTTCATAATTAGTAATGTAAATAAAAGGAAAAAACAAAAAATTGCGCAAGTCATTAATGACAAGAAAAAGTTTGTTTTGAATAAAACAAGAAAATAATTTTCAATGGGTCAACAGGTTATAACTTGACGAAACCTGCTAACATAACTTAATGTATGCTGGCTGTTTTGTTTGTGTGTATTTTATATGTATTACAAGTGTAAACAGAAATTTCTATTTCATATTCATGAAAAATAAACACGGAATAATTTGTAATTATGGGTGAAGGGATAATTGTAAATGGAAATATGTCAATTAATAGTTGTCATGACTACATTTTTGACTATATATGTGTACAAATATATACATTGTTTTTATGTTATGGTACGTGTCTAACTCTATTTAGACATCATAATTAAATTACAACTTAACATATTTTCATCATTGTAATGTCTCTATAACATAAAAGTCTGTAAAGACCGAGATAGTAGTAAAAATCTAAAGTGTTTTGTAAATTTTTTTCGAAAAACATGAACGGAAAAAATTAAAATATTCTTCTTTTTTCATAGTTGAAATCATGGGTCGATTGAAGCTAGACCACCATGGAAAACCTGGAAACACTAGACGGCGGTTTCGTCCTATTGTGGGACTCCTCAACGGTGCGCATCCACGATTACGTCTCGCGAGATTCGAACCTAGGACTTACCAGTCCAATGCTTCCAGGTTTTCCATGGTGGTCTAGCTACAATTGACTCATGATTTCAACTATGAAAATACTGAAATCGCCACAAAGCCCCTTGTTTTACAGTCAATATCTGTTTGTGATTCATAAATGGTTTGGAAAATTTCACCAAGATGAAAGAAAGAAATTAAATTTCATTTTTTCAACAAACGAATAAGTAAACTGAACACTAAATTGAAGACCACTGCTAAGTTAGAAAGTAAGTAAGATGTCAGAAACTTAAATATTTATAGTTAACAGTGAAAAAATATGTTAATTAAAACCTAAATTTAGTAGGCATCTCACTTTGAAATTAAGAACTACTTTTTTCCAACGAATAATTATTGACGGGATGGTTGTTCCCTCAGAGTAACTGATCGTTCGAAAGATTAGAAAAGGTAAATTTAATCTTTAAATCGCATCATGATAAAATCAATATTAGAGCATTTTTGAAAACCTAGTAGCACTGGATGGTCATTTGGTTCTAATGTGGAACTTCTCAACAATGTGCATTCACTATCTCGCACGCGAGATTTGAACCCAGGACTTTCAATATTGCGCGAACCCTTGATCTCTAGACCACCAGGCCGACATCCAACGTGTTAATGTCTACCTTGAACCAATCTAAGATATTGCGCGACGAATAAACCATCCAGTGCTTCCAGGCATTCTTCTATGGTCTAGTTTAGATCGACTCATGAATTCAACTGTTAAAATTACAACAATCTCCCCATTCTGAATAAAATTTGACAAAACGTCTTTAATAGTTGAAACCATGAGCCGATTAAGGTTAAACCACTATGGAAAACCTGGAAGCATTAGACGTCCGTTTCGTCCTATTGTGGGACTCCTCAACAGTGCGCATCCACGATTCCGTCTCGCGAGATTCGAACCTAGGAGCTATCAGTCTCTTTTATCCACACCTAAATAGAATCGATATATATATATATATATATAATAGTGTGACTTTCCTAAACTATTTTACCAGAACATGTATTAAAGACATTTTATGTGAATACCGTAGCATATATGAAAGTGACTTTTCAAAATATAATCAATTAAATAGCACCCTCAAGTCTTTTTTCGTAACAGTATAATCGTCACTTAAACTCAGAGACTGGACTTCCTCATGGAGCTTAGAACAGCATCTCGTGACTTTATACGTCAATGAATCATCAATAACTGGTCATCTTTAAGCGTTTATCACCCAACAGTATAATTCATCAGCGTAGATAATGACCAAGTATCTGATAATACATGTCTTTAAACAACTCAAATAATGAAGGTTCGCAACCTCGATAGAATTAAATGGTAGAATCCTATATATCATTTCAGTGTTTAAATAGGCCCCACAATAAATTTTATAGGTTTCTTATTTATAGATAGGTTGAATACACAAAACAAAATCAAGGCTATTTTGTGACTGAAAAAGTGTAGTACAAAATCAAAACCAAAATGGTGGTCATTTAAATTTTCACCTGAATAAAAGTCAGCACGGAATTCTGAAAAATTATTTAGGGGTCTTGAATAATCTTCTGGTACCATCTCAGATTGTGAAGCTGGATGATGTATGTTTGAACCCATATGTAGAGTATTGTTTATAAGACCATATGCTAATTAAAAATGTTTACCTTAAACGGACTATCAGTGTACTTTTGTTATGTCAATTAATTCATCGTCGTCATCGTCTATGTAATACTTTCTTCAATTTAACAAATTATTCAACCAATGATCACTGAATGTAATTAGAGTAGAATCTGACGAATTATAACGTCGAAAGTAATCTTTTTTGGAATCTAATAAAATATATCTTTTAAAATATTTATCGTTTGGAGTAGGCGGGTCTAAGAGAAGAGGAAACTATTGTATTTTGTTAGTGAATTGAAATGAACGGTTACTTTAAATACACCCCAGTCCTATCGAAAAGTCAATTAAATATTTACTCTGAAGTCAGTACACACCATGAATTGATAAAAAATGATAAACCATTAAAAACTTGGAAGCACTGTGCAGCTATATCATCCTCGTTTAGAAAACCGTAACAATGAAAACTCTTGACTTATCAGAGATAAAAACTGGGACTTTCTAATACCCAAGGGAGTGTTCGAAATTTACACTACTGAAGTGGAAAACAGTACTTTGTGTATCAAGATTCAACCAGCCTGCAATAAACTACGGAATTTGATCCGAATTAGTTGAGAATAGATAGTTAATATGATTGTTATTTTTAGTTTCTTTATTATTTCGACTGTTGAAGGCTGGGTCAAAAGTTATATGTGGGATACTGACCAAGTTCAGCTGAAAATTATTTTACATTCCTGTAAACTCCTGAGTTTACTATTTCATGATTGTTCCGAACTGTGAAGCCATGACTGGTCATAACCATATCAATGGGTAACGGAAACTAGTTTAGAACTTTTCTAATCTCTACAGATCTGTCAAATAACGACTAAGTATTTAATTTTTCAGGATACAGTTGTGGACATTGTTAAGTTTCAATTGATCGGTTTATGATATCTATTTAATTTCTCTTTTCTTAAGAATCTGCTTTAAGAATCTAAGTCACATCGATAAACAATTTAAAGGATTTCGGTTGTTTGGTTCTATGACCTAAATAGTTTAGTCATGGAGCTTTCATTGATCTTCTGAACAACATCATTTGCACAAACTTCAGGTAAAAGTGAGATACTTTAATTTTGAACTTCAAACAAAGACTTATTGACTACTTTAATTTTCTAGCTTTTCAACTCATGAATACAAAGTTATAGGTAACTTAATTTTCCTATTTTTACACTGTTAGGATGGATTCTAAAAGACACAACGAAGCCTCCACAGGCTTTAAAAAAGCCACCATCTGATAGAATTCTCTAAAATGTCTACGTGATTGAAAGATTGTGTAAACTATAAATACACCTGTTTTTCAGTAAATTTTTTGTCATTTCTACAGAAA
This sequence comes from Schistosoma rodhaini, assembly GCA_944470415.2. NCBI lineage: Eukaryota > Metazoa > Platyhelminthes > Trematoda > Strigeidida > Schistosomatidae > Schistosoma > Schistosoma rodhaini. The sequence goes on along the minus strand of OX104039.1, from coordinate 11,383,063 downwards.
ATGCTTCTCCTGATATCTACTATCTTCGACTTGCAACCTATTGGTTCTGTGAATTCAAGTACCTAACTGGTTTGCCATATTAGCCGTTATCGAGTAGTAGACTAAAAACATACTAACTTCAATGAAATTGTCTTTCGTCTTACGCCTGTTACTCCCAATGGAGCATAGGCCGCTGACTAGCTTTCTACAACCCACTCTGTTCCGGGCCTTCTTTTCTAGTTCTATACAATTTTTGTTCATTCTTCTCATGTCTGTCTCTATTTCTCGGCGTAATGTGTTCTTTGATCTTCCTCTTCTCCTTTGGCCTTCAGGATTCCATGTGAGGGCTTGTCTTGTGACTCCGCCTGTAGCTCCTCAGGGGGCTACTGCCGGTCCCAAGCCAGGATAAAGGAGGAGGGTTGGTCATGGGGTTAGCTACCCCATACGTAGAAAACCAATTCGCTAAAAAAACGCTAACCAGAAAAAATTATTCAATGAGATTGTAGTCATTATGGAATATTATAAGTATTGATTTTCTTTTTCATAACCAATAGGTCACTTTTAAGCTAACACTTCAATAATACTCATGATCAATTTTGTTTAAGATAATATTATTATTGTTTAAAGTATAGTGTTAACCTCATAATAAGTAGTGTGTATATGAAAGTGAAGAGAAATGTCACTATTTTAATTGACTATTCTTTATTTCCATCTTAATTTTATGAAGACAGAAAAGCTGAACACCCACTTTTACTCTGTTTTTAACAAATTAAACATCATTGTAAAACCAATGATACCTATCAGTCTATTTGATTGATCTTACAATTGTTTATGAATTTCGGTAAATATTTCACACATTTAAAAAAAGGACACTTAAAAAGAATCAAAAGTTCATATGTATATTTATATCATTAATAAAATGAATTATGCATTAAAGAAGATAACTTTAACAACAACAACAACAAAGAAAATCTTCAAATAAAAGTGATCTTATTTATTTGTTTAAACACACAAATATTGATATAAAGGGGCACCAGACACATATGGGCCACACAAATCTCATTCGATTTGTGTGAGGGCTGTGATACTACCCAAGTGCCAAAACTAAAGCACTTGGAGGTGGTTTTCTTAGGTGACCACACCCGAGGCCTTTGACCTAACGATCTGATCCACAAGGCAGTGGAGCATCGTAAGGAGATGCACTCCCATGGTTGTCGATGACCAATGATTGATTCATACGCCATTTGTTCCATCAAGATACTGTAGCCCAAGTGCACCATTGGTTTGGAATTAGGGTTTTCCAACTCCCCTAGATGGACTTTCCGTGTCCACCAACCCGGTTAAAGTGCCGGATATTCGCTTTTCGTTCTCTCAATTTCGTAAACAACACCCCCACCACGGGAAGGCTATGAGTAGGACATCCCTGGTAGAGGCTATATACGCATGGCCATGTGAGAGCATTTGGAGATGGAGAGCGGACTCTCCCCACTGTCGGCCGTACCAGGGCATTTGGGGGCAAATAGAATTGAAAAAAAACTTCAGGTCATTCAAACTAACCATAATGTGAGTGAAACTTTTTTTCGTTAACTTTAATTTTTAACTAATTAAAGACAGTTAATTAAGTTTTAATTAGTAAATGGTTATTTTTTCTTTCTCGAAGAAAAAAAATGAAAAAAAAGTAAATTTTAAAAAGATATTTAATAAAAGAATAAATAAACATACGTTTTCTAATTTATTACAAATTTCCTATGATCTTACCAAGATATTTTGTAAAAACCCCTTACCTAAATCTATTCTGCAGATAATATTAGGTCATTGACTTGGTGATCGAACCATTGAACTTCCAACCATTAAGCCATACAGTGAAATTCTACATAAAACCATTTAATTAATCGAGTAGTTTCACTAGCTCTAATGTATATAGTGTAACATAAAGTCAAATACATAAATCTCTATTTGATGAATGAGCTATTTTTAATATTAACAATCAATAACAAAATTATTAGGATGGGTACAACACGGAAGTAATGACAGGAAATGTTTTTCTGTAACCATTTTATTTTCACTGATGAACAACATTTTGAGATCAATCACCATGAAAATGAAAATTACAATTTTGTATATAATAAATTAAAAACACTGATTGAGACCTATATATTTGATGGGTTAATTTGTGGAGATTAGTTTTACATGAAAACATTTGAATAACATACATAACAACAACAGAAAACCATAGAGCTGATAGCAACTGTTTAGTCCTAGTATAGAATCTATAAAAAATAAGAAGCTGCCCCACGAATAGAAATCAAGATGTCCAGTTCACAAGATAAATACAACATAATTATATCACTGAGTCGACTTCATATTTTCATCTCTAGCCAACGCATTTCGTATAAAACTTAAAGATTACAAATCCATTCCATCATATAGTTTTGGAAGAGTATTTGGATTCAACATCAATTCTTAGTCAATCAGTCAGACAGCCACAACGTAGCACCACCCACATATATGCATCAGTCTAAGTTGACATATCTCATCACCACAACAAAATGAACACCAAATTCATAGAAGTATTTACTTCAATGGTAGCAATATATAAAAAAAGACTGCATATAACGATATGCTATAGGAAGAAGGAATTAGTACGTAGAAGGAAAGATATGAAGCAAGTTTAATCTCACGGTTTAAGAGAAGATGAAGAGTGTATACACTTATGCCATTGTGATGGATTCTGAGCCATGTCACTCACAGTCTCTAACCATCGTTTACGATAGTCGCTCTCATCCCAATCAAGTGGTCTGCATCTATCTACATAGCTCAGATCAGAAGTTAGTGACTTGAAAGACAAATGCTCTGTTTTGTTTTGGCCGCCCCTAGCACATTTACTCCTAAGTTTATACTTATCTTTGAGGTGAAAAAGAACTACAAACTAAATTCGAATTATATGCTTCATTTGAATTGTTTAGGAATAGTTTGCTTAAGTCTAAAATTGTCCGAATGAGTTTCATAAGAAAAAGAATTTAACAGTCGTCCATTATTTAGATCAATCCAAACATTAGTGTAACAGAAAACAGTTATTCATTCAAACAGGTTTAGATTGAACTGTAATTACACTAATCGGGTAATAACAATAAATTGTCATTTATACAAAAATATTGCATGTTGAAATTACTTTTCATATTTGTTACCATGTTAGTGTGACATAATTTGGTTTTGTTCCTGTTACATTGTGGCAATCATAAATATTGCTTTGATTTACTTTGGATTTTTACATCATAACTTTCACACAAGTTATAGTGGTGTAATTCATATGAAAATTGGTAAAAACCATAGAATGGTGATTATTTACTACATGAGGTAAACATTGATTAGCGTTCTTCAAAAATATTTTCAGATAGAACAAGTACTGTAGTGAATCAAAACACAGATGGGAGACAACCAAATGTATTTTAATACAACATTATAGAAATTTTTTTTTGACTGAGATCATGAATCGACCGATGTTAGACCAACATTGAAAACTTAAGAGCGCCGGATAGCCGTTTCGTTTCAGCATGCGACTCCTCAGCAGTGTGCATCCACGAACCTGCATGTGGGACTCGAGCCTAGGACCTTCGGTATCACGCGCGAACACTTAACCTCGGGACCAATGAGCCAGCATCCAATGCTGTTAATAACTAACTTCAACCAACTCACGAAATTGAGCAACTATCTCCCATCTTCTGAGAAAGATACTCGTTTTTACCCGATACGGACTAGCTCCAATGGTCACGGCTTCTCACTAGAACTCCAAGAATTCCCTCACGAGGCAAGTCCGTATCAGGTAAAAACCATTTTCCACCTCCGGCGACGGGAGATAGTTGCTCAGTTTCGTGAATTGGTTGAAGTTGGTTATTAAAAGCGTTGGATGCTGGTTCAGTGGTCCCGAGGTTAAGTGTTCGTGCGTGATACCGAAGGTTCTGGGTTCGAATCCCGCATGCGGACTTGTGAATGCGCACTGTTGAGTAGTCACGTGCTGGTTGGTCTAACATCGGTCGATTCATGATCTCAATCAGAAACTTGACAAGTCTACACAACCCCATACTGATGTGGTGTGGGTTACTTATATCCACATAAGCAGTAAATGGTTATGGTCAGGCAAAGGATGTATTTCGCCAGAAGATTGATAAGAAAAGAACGGAAACGGAACTCAATAGATATGAAAATGCATGAAAAATGAAATCAGAGAAAATGGACTAATATTTACAGAAGGAACAGTCAGGATCTAGACAATTGATTGTTATTATGCAATAAACCGTTTGCTGTATGGTTGTCAGATTTTAGTGAGAACCTGTAATATTCGTGTCAAATACATTCGATTTTCCCCACTCGTGTTCTTGTTCACTACACTGATACTTACAAAATATCTTGGTAAAACCTGAGAACTATATGATAAATACTTCACTTACAAAATATCATCCGTTGTCTCAGACTTTGTTTTTCCTTTGTTTCCATACCAACCACTCTCTGTTTTCGTTCTCTTCTCTTTGATTTCCTTAACCTTCTGCAGCCAAACATCCAACTTCCTATTGTTGATACATACTACTTATTTCTGTCAATATCAGCAGCACATACCATAGTACCAACATTAATTAATAACAATTACTTATATTATACTCATATAGTATGATAAATTACATGGTATCCAGAATTTTGATAGTGAAACAATTTCCTTAAGAGTTAAAACGAATCTACTTTCAATCGGTAAAGTATATGTTTGAGTTCCACGTTCCATTCGGATAGTATGATATTAATAATATATGTGTTTCAAAGCTTGATATAAAACATTGTACTTGGTAATCGAGTCACATCAAAAACTTTGAAAAAAAAACACAAATAACACAACTTATTCCAACCAATAAACTTGAGTTGATCTTTTCCCCAAGTCCAAGTTTTATTTAAATTACATTGTACTGTAGCCACAATAAAGTCTTGAAATTCTGGTTGACCATTTAACTCTATAATCATTATATTGGCTTTCTGTATGTTATATTACAGTTGGAAGTAAAGTATTTAAGTAACTACACAACAAACGAACAAACATAAATCCGAGATATTCTGATATAAAGTACGGTTTATTGCAGTGATCAACTTATCAATGCAATCTTATCTTACATAATATTATTAAGAATCATATATTTTGATGGTAAGATATTGGAATTAAAGGTTGAATTAAGCAGTCATTGCTAACATGAATAGTTTGTATAGATTGTTAATTTTTACAGTCTACATTAGAAGTCTAGAGATTATGCACTCTCTATGAAATTCGATAGTCGTAGATTCAATCTAATTGAGATCGTGAATGAGCACTGATGGAAAACCTCATACTCCGATAGAATATCTGCTCAATGCTTTCTGGTTTTCAGTGGTTATCTAGTATAAAATGATATTATTATTATTTATACACATAAATATTGGTAAAAGGAAGCACCAGATACACATGCACCGCACAAATCTCATTTGATTTGTGTGAAAGCTGTGATACTGCCCAGGTGCCCAGACTGAAGCAGGTGGTTTTCTTAGGGGGCCACACCCGGAGCCTTTGACCTAAAGGTCTAGTCCACAAGGCGGTGGAGCATCATGAGGAGATGCACTCCCATGGTAGTCGATGACCAATGATTGATTCATACGCCATTTGTTCCTTCAAGATACTGTAGCCCATGTGCACCATTGGTTTGGAATCAGGGTTTTCCAACTCCCATAAATGGACTTTCCGTGTCCACCAACCCGGTTAAAGCTCCGGAGATTCTCTATTCGTCCTCTCACTTTTTTGAACAACACCCCCGTCACGAGAAGGCAGTGAGTAGGATATTTTTAACTTGAAAAAATTTCCTTAAAAATAATTTTCCTTATGTACAATAATAAATAGATAACTAGGAAAAGAGAAAACGTTCACGTAAACATTTTCAAGAAATGCATCCAAATGATGATCTTAGTGGAACAAAAAAGCGCCAACTAGTGATCCAGTATTTAACCATAATAATAAGAGTAAATTCAGTTGTGACTTCAAGTTTTCTTTAAAATATAACAATTATTAGTAATATGCATCATATTCACTAAATATTTGTGTGAAAAAATAGTTTCAAAACAACATTTTATTGTTTTTTTGTTGTAAACATGAAACATGGAATGAAAAGTATGAAGAAAAACAGTGTTGAAATTCATGTTTAAACCTAATTACTAGCGATTACGTTAGCTTTTATATTGAAGTGAACACATATAATTTGCCTAGATATTCTGAATACAATGAGAAGGAAAACAAATTACTGACGAATATAAGTGTGTATATATATGCATAAGACTAATGGCTACTTATTTTTTATGGTGAGTAGTATACTATTATTAACTATCAATAGTATTACTATACTGAATCCGACTTTTAAATAATCAGGAAATTTAATGGTAACATATAGAATTCCATTAGTTTTAAATGTGCCTCGATTGATGCAGTTATTTGATATTCTACAAAGAGTGATTATTCAAGTTTTAATATGTATTTTAAGCGTACAAACATGCACACACACACACACTGAAAGATAGATTTTCCAATAATTAACTTAGCTATTACTCTTAAAAAACAAATTGGTAGTAAAATAATGGAAAAGGAAAAAATAGAAGAAAGAAGCGAAATTTAGAAAAAGAAAATAGAAAATACGAGAATTGGTAACTTTTATTATGGAAGAATAACACATTTTATTCAAATAAAAAAGACGTATAATAATCTAGCATTATGCGTGTATTTTTGAATAAGCTGAGCATTAGACAGTTGTAGGCAGTCGATGAGAAACTATGCTCAATCTAGATTTCATGCTAGTAGGCGCTTTTCAGCGAAGAGGTGCCTGGAATCTTTCAGCAGTTTATGTTTTCTGTGGGATTCAAACCTGTCTCAACCAAATGAATAATCTAAGACGTTACTACTGAGCTATTTGATCTGCAACAACTTCGCCAGTATAACCTGACCAATATTAAATAACTAATCAGACGTGACACGGCTCACTACTTATTTATTAGTCAACCCTAATTTGCTATTGAACAGTTTTTCGCTTTCCTCATCCACTTTCCTAACATAATAAACAATGAAATATGATAAGTCAAGAAATATAACAACTCCGCCTGTAGCTCCACTGGGGGTTACTGCCGGTCCCAAGCCCGGGTAAAGGAGGAGGGTTGGGCATGGGGTTAGCGACCCCATCCCGTAGAAAATCAACTCGCTAAAAAACGCTTACCAGAAAAAAAATCATCAAAAAAGAAATATAACTCTATTTATAATCATCACTTAATTGAAGAGGATACATATGATGAACTTTTGTGTAGATAACAATCCCTAGAGTGTATGGGCAACCACACCTGATTATTAGTAAATTCACAGGTAACTGTTAAGATGAACCATTTATCTATCTAATAGTATCGTGGTATTTTCCTACCTATGGTCGTCAGTTATTGATTATGCAAAATGTTGCATATCTAATCAAGAAAATCCAATACCAAATTTTTTTCACTTAACATTAAGCGGATGTGAACATCATGTAAGGGATGCAGGTGCATTTAGTCGATGAGTCCCAATAAGGACGAAAAGCACATTTTACTTCCCATTTCTAGCCGTTTTTCCATCATATATATAAACTTGAATTGTACTTCGAAAACAGATATAGCCAAACATTAATATTACTAGTAGTAATAGTAATAATAATAGTAATGGTATCATATCTCTTATTATTTACTAAAACCAATGTCAAATCATGAGCTTTAACTGATATTTGAACATTTAAGTGGTTCAGATTTAGTTTTCAACTATTTCAACTGTGGACCGATTGAAAACCTCTTGTGAGTTAGTTCTCTATTATTACGTGGCGTTTTAGAAAAGAGTGCACAACTAAATGTAAATAATGGTGTTAAGAATGTTCAAAAGAATGGTATTTCGTCAGTTAGTCAAGAAATCGATGACAATGTGAGAATTCACTACGAATGTGTACCGATTCTTGTTGCTGCATATAAATTATAAATTTTATGGAAAGTCATTGTTAGAATGAGATCCAATTATAGGGTAATATTTTTAGAGAGCAAAGCACAAAAAAGAATAACTCATAATGAATAAAATCATTCGAAGAATGTGGAGTATAGAATAAAAGCAGGTTATATATTTAGAGAACTATCCAGGCTGAATGCAGATGGGCCACGTGGACTAATTGTGAACGATGACGATCAAAATCTCTAATCAATAATAACAATTATAGCAACGAGACTATATAGAAAGAGGTCTATTTCTCATGGTGATCCATAGCGTCAAACAATAGCTTTGCAAACTGTTGTTGATTTACTACAGATTTCCAACCTACTCACTAAGAGTCTTGGTACGTGATAGCTATGTAAGAATGAAAACATCTGCCAACTACAAATTATAACCAAATTTATTCTACCAGTTAATTACAGTATGCATGCTAATTTACAGGCACGACTAAGTTGATTTATTATCAGAAGGAGTTTTTAAGAAGATTTCAGTATTTTCATAGTTGAGATCATGAGTCAATTGAAGCTAGACCACCAAACAAAACCTGGAAGCACTGGACGGCCGTTTCGTCCTATTATGGGACTCCTCAGAAGTGATCATCCACGGTCCCGCCTCGCGAGGTTCGAACCCTGGACCTACCAGTATCGCGCCACAGCACCTAACCGATAGACCACTGAGCCGGCATCCGATGGTGTTAATGCGAGGTGAGATCGTGGATGCGCACTGCTGAGGAGTCCCACAATAGGATGAAAAGGCCATTCAGTGCTTCCAGGTTTTCCTTGGTGGTCTAGCTTCAATTGACTCATGATCTCAACTTAGTTGATTTAACCAAATTTGATTCACTTATTCTGTCACAAAGTTTTTTTTAATATTGTGAATTAAAAAGATTCATGTAAAATACGTAATCAGAGCTGATATCAATATACAATACAGCAGTATTGACTGAATACTAAAAATAATTAGCACTATTGCATAATTTAGGATAAACATAGATATATTAAACAAAAAACACACATCTAAAAAAGTACAACTTGAATTGATTAATTAAAGATTATTATAGAGTTGAGATCATGAGTCAATTGAAGCTAGACCACCATGGAAAACCTGGAAGCACTGAACGGCCGTTTCGTCCTATTATGGGACTCCTCAGCAGTGCGCATCCACGAACCCACTCTCGCGGGATTCGAACCCAGGACCTACCAGTTTCGAGCCGAAGCCCTTAACCGATAGACCACTGAGCTGACATCCAACGGTGTTAATGTCTAACTTTAACTGATTCACGAAATTGAGCAACCATTCACCAATGTCATCAGTGAGTTCCTATCGGTTAAGGGCTTCGGCTCGAAACTGGTAGGTCCTGGGTTCGAATCCCGCGAGAGTGGGTTCGTCGATGCGCACTGCTGAGGAGTCCCACAATAGGACGAAACGGCCGTTCAGTGCTTCCAGGTTTTCCATGGTGGTCTAGCTTCAATTGACTCATGATCTCAACTCTATAAATTACTAAAATCTTCAAAAAACCCCTTCTGATAAAGATTCTTATCTTCAAGTTGAGAAAAAATTATAAAATTTAAAAAAAATTCTTTTTCTAATTATAAGTATTGTTTAACTGAAATTAAGGAAAAAGGAATATTTATTGTATATAATAATATACCTTAATTTAAATTGATTATCGTTTTAATGAAAAACATTTTACTTAGAGAAAAAGAACAAATAAAAAATTGAACAATGAATGAATAATTGATTTTATAAAAAGAAAAAAAAGAGATGAAATAATTCGAAAAAACAAAACTCATATAGAAGAACCCTTTTTTTAAAAAAAAATAAGGAATCTATTCATTAGGTAAGAAGTCATTAATAAAGATTTTGGGGAACTAAAAAGATGTGTGTTTTTTTCGTGATGATTGCTTAACCCATCTATATAAATGGAAATATTTAAACAAACTAACAACAGAACAATAAAATGGAGAATTTTAAATTAATAATCTTTAGGAATCGATTGAATATTTATCATCGATATTGAAAAAAAAAGATTATTTACATGTAAAGTATAAATGACATAGTCAGTCAGCTACAACGTAGGACCACGAACATACATGCATCGGTTTAAGTTGCCATATCTCATTACCACAACAACATGAACACCAAATTCATAGAAGTATTTACACCAATGGTAGTAATGTATAAAAAAGATTCCATGTAACCGTATGCTATGGGGAGAAGGAATGAGTACGTAGAAAGAAAGATATGAAGCAATTTTAATCTCACGGTTTAAGGAAAGATAAAGGGTCTATACACCTATGCCATTGTGATGGATTCCAAGCATGTCACACATAGTCTCACATCAATAAAACGATATCACTTTGAATGAATTTAAAAATCAACCAAAAAACAATATCTTATGTACTTAATTATAAATGACTTTTCAATAGGCCTATAGAGATTCACATGAGAATTTTTAATCTCCAAAAACACTGAAACGGGCGGTTTAACAATACGTCATTGGTGGTATCAATTGAGTAGCATGTTGTTAGTCAGGTAGTCATAGAACAACGTGGAATATATCGCATATATACATCGGTTCAAGTTTCCATACTATATCAGCATACCGAGATGAAATTATCAAGAAAAATAACAGAATGGTGAGAATATTAGCATTATCAATGATAGCAGAAATCATTAGGGATAACTAATATTATTCGAAAAGAAAGAATAAATTCGCGGAATATAAAGTATAAAATAATTTTACAGATTAATATGCAATGGAAGAAAAATAACGATGAAATCTGCGCCAATGAAAGTGATTCTGAGTCAATTCATCAAATTTGTCCAGTCATTGGTTAAAATAATCTAATAGACCTCAACCAGGTATTTTTCAATCATTTATATGGCTCAGTTAAATAGTCAATGATCTCCTGAACTGTTGCTGTATTCTAGTTTGACCGCCTCAAAACTTTACTTCGACTTTTCCAATACCAGCAAACATCACTTGATACAGTGAGGTATATTAGTATACTGAATAAATTAGACATGGTTATATGAGGAAAGTCAGTATGCTACCGTGAAATAATATTTCAAGTGACAGATATTCACTCAGCTTGTTTCAATGCAATTTTTAATGCGAATTAAAGCCAACTAGAAAATTATTGAAACAAACGGTCGATGAATCGTAGTTTAAAACATCAAACAATAGGACACAATAAGGTGACGTATGGCATCGAGATGATAACAATCGGGTCTAATGACAAGCGCGATATCATGTAAAGTTATGTGAGTTGCAACTGTAAAAAACGTTGTACATTTAGCAAATTCAATCACCTTTAAAAACTACGAAAATTTGTATTCATTATTATTAGGTGAGTTTACTGTCATATCCTTAGTTTCATCAAGTCCAACAGAAATAGATAAATAAATACTTCGTTTTTAAAGCCAAAAATTATACCATACCAAATCGATCAATGAAAGGTAATATGATTATCTGCATGTAACTGTTATCAACAATCCCTATCACTAAATAAAAACTATGACGAAATAATCTTGGATCACAAAATGGAAAAAATTATAAATTATTTTTTTCGCTTGCATGTTTAATATTTTTCAGCAGATTGACGTGGATGTCATGGCATCTTATATGTTTATCCATTTAAAGTAAAGAAAAAGGAAACAAACTGTTATGGTTGTTGAGAGTGAACATCAACTCTGAAATGCAGGTTCATCCAGCTGACGAGTCCCAAATAGGACGAAACACGCGTCAAACTGGATTCCACTGCTAGCCACTATCAATCTTTGCTTACAATGCTTGTGAAATAAGGCTACATCGAGGCAATACGCACAGTATGCACATATGGCAATAAGAGACTGATCAGATGCAATCCTATACATCAATGGGAAGATTCAAACAAGTAATATTAAGTGAATTTATCTACAAATATCTACAAATATATTCACAGTTCGCCTGACTCAGAAAGATCGAATTAAACAATATGATAGAATCTGTTTAAGATTTTCACAACAAGGACTGATTTTGTCTAAACAACCCTTTAAAAATTTAAGGGATCGGATAGCTGTTTCGATCTGTTATGGGACCTCACAAATGTACCATTCCCAAACACCAGGGATAGAACCCAGAACCTTCGCATCGCTAATAATGATGGTCATGTAATGGCATAAGTAAGAAACAGTTGTCCATTATTTCTTGTTTTTCAATTTTGTTTCTAATCAACGTTAGTTCGTGATGTAAAATTTTTAATTCAACAATTTGTATAATATCCTATGGTAACGAAGATTACATTTCGGTCAGTACACTTTACAACTGACTTATAGTCAGAGTTATATACTTCACACATATTCAATTACACTATTTGTTAATAGGTTAATAGGTTACATTATTGAGCTAACAGAAAGTGTATCAAGTTCATATCTCAGTGGGAATAATAATACTGATGTATGTCTAGTTCATGAATTCTATAGAGGACAAGTTATGAAATTTCAGTTATATTTTGAGCCATTATGAAAATCATTATTAGAAAGTGACTACAAATAATGATCAAAGTACTAACTGAAAAATCTCGTCAAAATCAATAACGCAAATTCACTAAAGTAGGAATAGTAACAAAGTACAAACAGTCACAATCGAATGTTTAATAATGTGAATCAAAACAAGTTATTTTTTTAAGAAATTTCAATCAGCATGGCAATTTGTAGAGATTGTAGTATTTTAATAGATAAATTCACGGGTCGATCTAAGCTAGAACACCACTGAAAACCTTAAAGCATTGAACGGCCATTTCGTCCTAATATGGGACTTCTAAGTGATGTAAATCCACGAACGCACATGACGGAACAGAACTAAGGACCTTCCGTCTCATGAGCGAATGCTTAACCTCTAAACCACTGAGTCGGCATTCAACGGTGTTCATATCTGATTACAAACAATCCATGGCCTTGCGCAACTTTTCATCTATTATCTGAGGTGAATTACTGTCTCACATTCGACACGGATTGGATTCCACTGATCACGGCTTCCTGCTAGAACTCCAGTAGTTACATCTTGAGGCTAGTCACCAGTGGAGTTTGATCTGTGTTGGATGTGAGACAGTTATCCACCCTAGGTAATGGATTACAAATGTATTTTCTAAATTTCTCAAAACGAACTGAATAATATTATCATATAATTTAAATAGTTTTAAACTAAACTTAACAGGAGAATAAGCAAACACACATGAATTAAGTTTAATACCCTAGTACCAGGATATACTCTCTCTGTTTTTATATGAAAACGCTTCATTTAGTACGCTTTTTACATGGCATAAGTTGGAATCAATAGTAATATATATATATATATATATGTAAAATGAATGAAATATTATTTTGACCTAATTAACAGACTAGTAAAATACCCATAACATTCTATAACATGGTTAAAATTAAAAGTTATGCATTTATTTATGCATTTATAAATATATAGTGACTTACATTCTGATATCCCTGCCTAACACCCTACCCCCAGTAAAACAAAAATTATTATTTGTTAACTTATACTAATGATATAATAAATAAATTCTTTTCCGTTCAAATAATTCTTTATAACGATTAGAATGTATAGAAAAGGTTAAAAGACTATATATAAGATAAGATATACATAGACAAGATTCTAAGAAGGATTTCGTTTCTTTTTTATATATATAAATAAAATGAAAACTTCAACCATTTATTATTCATCAGAAGGGGTTTTGGAGAGATTTCAGTATTTTCATTGTTGAAATCATGGGTCGATTGAAGCTAGACCACCATGGAAAACCTGGAAGCATTGGACGGCCGTTTCGTCCTATTGTGGGACTCCTCAGCAGTGCGCATACACGATCCCGCCTCGCGAGATTCGAACCCAGGACCTAACTTTATTATTATTTAAAAGAGCTTAGATATTCTTATTATTATTATTATTTAGGATTTAATTGCATCAATCGTCATTAGAAATATGTATCAGTTAAGCAAATCCTTGAACATCGATGAATAATAAATAGTAGAAGAATTTGAAAAGCTCATTTCAAGTGAATTGAGATTCGTTATGCTCTATTGAACAAGTTGATAACTATTATGATATAGTAGTTTAATGGGAAATGCATTAGAGTTTATTAGTAATTCGGTATTAGGCTTAAAGTCTCAGTGTGAACATTATCATTGAGATACAAAAAAAAATAGGAGGAAAAGAACAGCTTGAATTTTAATGTTCACGTTTTATCAACAACAAAAAATATAAGTAAACTTCAACACAGTTAATGTTCAATGCATACAACGTATGATGGTGGAAGAAAGTAAAAATATTCAACGAATGGTAGAAGTATACTCTTACTACTTCTACCACTATAGGATTTGAATCGACAACTTCATCTCTGTGTTAATCTGGTATGGCAACTCGAACTGATGTACGTATGTACGAAGTTCTACGTTATGACTGACTGACTTTTTAAATTAAAAGATAAAGTATTACATAAATTATTAGCCAAGATTTTATCCATAGTACAGTTTATGACAATGTCAAGAAAAATATCACTCTATATAAACATCGGTAGTGCAAAAAACGACCTGAAATGTTGTGTGGTATCAATAACTACTAGATAGCTGATTTTGTTGGATGTTTGAATCTTCTATGAATAATAGGAATATTTTTTTGAAAAAAAAACTAATTCACATAAAACTCTTTTCGTAAACCGTAAATCCATTTTATATAATTGGAAAATAATTCATGTTACAATTATGTTATGTAATTAAACAACAGAGAAAGCCTTAAGTTTCATCTACATTAGTAAAGTGTTTTTAATTCCCCTAGAAATATCCTCAGAACCTACCCACACGTAGATACATTCTACGTCCTCTAGATTTCGTAATTAACACCTGTACCTATGCTTGTGGATAGACATCTTAAGTCTTGCAAACTCTTGGCAGATGTTATCTTATCAGATACTAACCATCCGCTTCATTCATATCTTTCTCCTTGTATATCTTCTGATAGAACGAGACGTAAATACATTAAAATCCATACACGCAAACAAGTCTATAAAACTTCTGTAATACCTTACTTAGCTAATTTACTTTGTGACGAACAGGCTGTTAGAGTTGACCTAGTAAATAACCTGTACTCTTAAGCATGTCTCAAATTCAATAATTTGTATAAACGCAGTTTTTTTCTTAAAATATTTTTTTAATTCGTCTTCTGTTTTTTTTGTTTTTTTTTGGTAAAAAAGTTGTTGAAATAACTCATGCTGAGAATTCTATATTGTACCAGATTATAATATTGAATAAAGCCATTAATAATAAAAACTTAAAAAAATCAGTGAATAGAGCTCCCATAACAGTGGCTATATACACGTGATCATTTGAGAGGATTTCGAGGGGAAGAATGGACTCTACCGACCTTCAGTAGCACCAAGGTATTTAGAGAAGTAAAATTACTCATTACCAAAATTAATACATCATATACAGTAACAATATTTCAATGATAATACGAAATAGTAAGGACTATGTTATCATACTTTATAATCAGTTAGATGATATTCTTATTATTTATTATTATCATCATTATTATTTACTACCTTAATCAGATAACAGGTATTTTTTTATGTGAGGTAAAAGATTTAGTACCGTAGATCAATGGAGTTGAAATTAAACATGAACAAGATAAGAGACTATATATATACATATATATATATATATATTAATTACTTACTTACGCCTGTTACCTCTCGTCGAGGAGCATAGGCCGCTCACCAGCATTCTCCATCCAACTCTGTCCTGAGCCTTCCTTTCCAGTTCTTTCCAGTTACTATTCAGCCTTTTCATATCGGCTTCTATTTCCCGGCGTAGTGTGTTCTTTGGTCTTCCTCTTTTCCGCTTCCCTTCCGGATTCCAAGTTAGGGATTGAGTCGTGATGCACATTGGTGATTTCCTTAATGTATGTCCGATCCACTTCAAACGTCTTTTCCTAATTTCCTCTTCAGCTGGAAGCTGGTTCGTCCTCTCCCATAAAACGCTGTTGCTGATAGTATCCGGCCAGTGGATGTTGAGTATTTTGTGTAGACAACTGTTTAGAAATACTTGTACCCTCCTGATGATGGCCGTAGTAGTTCTCCACGTTTCAGCTCCATACAGTAGGACTGTCTTGACGTTCGTATTAAAGATTCTGACCTCGAAATTGGTTGAGAGTTGTTTTGAGTTCCATATGTTCTTCAATTGTAGAAATGCTGCCCTTGCTTTGCCAATCCTCGCCTTTACATCTGCATCCGATCCCCCTTGTTTATCAACGCTGCTCCCCAGGTACTTGGATGTTTCCACCTCTTCCAGAGTTTCGCCATCAAGTGTTATTGGGTTGGTGTTCTCCGTGTTGCATTTGAGAATCTTGCTTTTTCCTTTGTGAATGTGGAGGCCTATCGATGCAGAGGCTGCTGCTACATTTGCTGTCTTGATCTGCATTTGTTCGTGTATATGAGAGAGGAGGGCTAGGTCATCTGCGAAGTCCAAATCATCTAATTGATTCTGAGAAGTCCATTGTATTCCGTATTTCCCTTCAGATGTCGAATTCTTCATAATCCAGTCAATCACTAGAAGGAAGAGAAATGGGGAGAGTAGACAGCCTTGTCTGACTCCGGTCCTTACTGGAAAGGCATCTGTCAGCTGTCCTCCATGCACCACTTTGCACTGTAATCCATCGTATGAGTTTTGGATAATGTTGACGATCTTCTGAGGAACTCCATAGTGTCGAAGAAGTTTCCACAATGTTCTCCTGCCCACGCTGTCAAACGCCTTCTCATAGTCAATAAAGTTGACGTATAGTGATGAGTTCCACTCAACTGATTGTTCAACGATGATCCGTAGTGTCGCAATCTGGTCTGTGCACGACCGTTCCTTACGGAATCCAGCCTGATGATCCCTTAGTTCGGCGTCTACTGCGTCTTTCATCCGATTGAGCAGCACTCTGTTGAAAACTTTTCCTGGTACTGATAACAAACTGATACCTCTGTAGTTTTCACATTTGCTCAGATCTCCTTTCTTTGGTATCTTGATGAGATATCCTTCTTTCCAGTCCGTTGGCACTTGTTCCTCTTCCCAAATCTTCTTGAATAGAAGGTGAAGCATGTTTGCAGTTATTTCAATGTCTGACTTCAGTGCTTCTGCTGGTATATTGTCAGGTCCTGCCGCCTTCCCACTTTTGATTTGTCTGATGGCCATCTTGACTTCTTCGATCGTTGGTGGAGTGACAACTATTGGAAGGTCAGTGTGGGCTGCCTCGATATTCGGTGGATTCAATGGGGCTGGTCTATTCAGCAGTTCTTCGAAGTATTCTGCTCATCTTTTCCTCTGTTCTTGAATCTCAGTGATTGTCTTTCCTTCTTTGTCCTTGACTGGTCTCTCTGGTTTGCTATATCTCCCTGCCAATTTCTTCGTTGCATCATATAGTTGTCTCATATTCCCCTCTCTTGCAGCTTATTCCGCCGTCGTTGCTAGTTCTCCCATGTATTTCTGCTTGTCGGCTTTAATGCTTTTCTTCACTTCCCTGTTTGCTTCTGCGTAGTCTGCTTGTGCTTTGACTTTCTCTGCTCGTGTTCGGCTGTTGTTAAGTGCTAGTTTCTTGTTCTTCCTTTCTTGAATTTTGTCCACGGTTCCCAGAGAGATCCATTCCTTATGATGATGTTTCTTAGGACCAAGAACCTCCTGACACGTTGAAGTTAGTGCTTCTCTGATCCCTTTCCAGTTGTCCTCCAAAGTAGTTTCTTGTTCTTTCAGTAGATCCTGTACAGCTTGGAACCTGTTGTTGAGAGTTATCTTGAATTCATTGAGCTTGTCAGCATCTCGAAGGAAGGCTGTATTGAACCTTTGTAGTGCTGTTTGTCCAGTTTTCCAGTGTTTTTTTAGCTTCAGTCTCATCTTGGCCACAACCAGGTGGTGATCTGAAGCTATGTCAGCTCCTCTCCAGGTTCTCACATCTTCCATTGATCTTCGGAATTTTTTGTTGATACAGATGTGATCTATCTGGTTCTCTGTGGTGTGGTCCGGTGAGATCCATGTAGCTTTGTGTATGCGCTTGTGTGGGAATATTGTGCCGCCTATAACCAATTTGTTGAAAGCACATAGGTTTGCAAGTCTCTCCCCATTTTCATTTCTTTCTCCTAGTCCATGTCGTCCGATTATATCTTCATATCCTGTGTTGTCCACTCCAACTTTAGCATTTAGATCTCCCACCAGGATTGTGAGGTCCTTTCGTGAGCACTTCTCTATAATTGATTGCAGCCTTTCATAGAACTGATCTTTATCATCGTCGTTGCTATCATTGGTGGGTGCATAACATTGGATAACGTTCATTGTGATCCCTTGCTTCTTTGTTCTGAATTATGCTTTGATTATCCTGGGTCCATGAGATTCCCATCTCACAAGTGCATTTCGTGCTTCTTTGGACAGCATTAGAGCAACTCCCTGAGTGTGTGGAGCATTTTCCCCTTCGTGACCGGAGTACAGCAGCATCTCTCCTGTACCTAGCCTTTGTTGTCCAATTTGTGTCCAATGGGTTTCGCTGATTCCGAGTACTGCCAAGTTGTATCTCCTCATTTCCACTGCTATTTGGCTGGTCTTTCCTGTCTCCCACATTGTCCGGACGTTCCATGTACCTATAAAGAGTGTTGCTCTGGTTGTTAGAAGGTGCATCGGTCTCGTGACTTCCGAAGAATTTCGGCTTTCATCATGAGACGTCATAATTATTCCTTCAACTCCCAGGGCAGAGTTTAAATGGTTTGGATTATTTTTTCTGGTTAGCGTTTTTTTAGCGAGTTAGCTTTTCTACGGGATGGGGTCGCTAACCCCATGCCCAACCCTCCTCCTTTACCCGGGCTTGGGACCGGCAGTAACTCTAGAAGAGCTACAGGCGGAGTTATGTATATATTTATATATATATATATATATATATATATATATATATATATATATACAGTCGGTAACTTGCTAAACGGGTGTGATGTATGCATGATGATTATTAAGAGTTTGGAAACATTCTCGTGTCACTAGTCAAGACTGAAATTTAATCAGTCCACGAAGGCATATATAATAAAATGGTTGTATTCAGACATTATGCACAGGATTCATATGACCAAATAAAGTTTAATCAAATGAAATTCTGAATATATCAAACAATGGAATACTGTTAATGATATAGAAGTTTATGGACTCGATCTCTTGTGAGATGATGTATGTGAACTTCTACATAGTAAACAATGAAATAAAGCTGTTACTCATTATTTTCTAGTTTTTATGGTTCTACAGATGATGTGAGTTAATTAAAATTATTTGCACAAAGATATTATCATTGAAATATTGTTACTGTATATGAAGTATTAATTTGGGTAATGAGTAATTTTACTTCTCTAAATACCTTGGTGTGACCGAAGGTCGGTAGAGTCTACTCTTCCCCTCGAAATCCTCTCAAATGATCACGTGTATATAGCACTGCCATGGGAGCTCTACTCACTGATTTTTCGAGGTGGGGGTGTTATTTACGAAATCTAGAGAACGTAAAATGAATATACGGGTTGGTAGGTTCTGTTTAATCCAATAGCATACCTCGTATGTTATCTCTCAATTTGTGCTTAGCGTTGTGATGATATACAAACTCACGCAAGCGTTGTCTGTACTCGTTCAGCATACCACATTATTTTTCACTTCAACCTCCAACATATTATTCAATATATTCAAAGACTAAATCTCAAATGCTTTTACATTTAAATTTAAGCATTTAGTCAAATTTCAAACAAAGTTTTCTACATCACAAACCAACAATGCCAAAAAGGATTAGTAGAATATTTTCAACAAAAAAAAGATTCAAAGCCTAATAATGAGTTTTGAAAAAAAGACTACTAATTTCTTTTAGAAAAATCAGAGTGTAAAAAGTTTCTCCATTTTCCTCAACAATAAACTAAGATGATTAAGAAAAAAATGTCCCAGGGATTTTTTTTTAAACGTTTCCTAATAATACTACTAACTAATCAATAAGATGAAATTCAAGTGTTTACAAACTAATAAAACGTTTATTTGAGATTAATTATTTTATGTCATATTATTAAAATATATAACTCTTCTAGAAAAGGATTGAAAGACTAATATTTGAATGAAGAATATTCTTTTCGATAAATTCTCTTCAAGTTCTACAATTATGTATCCAAATTAATGCGGCTAGTGAAATATTAACTCAGAGATTACGCAGAACAATCGAAAAACCCTTCAACGCTTGTGAACTAAGTTTAATGTTTTCTACGCGTCCAATGGTGACACCGAGACCAAAAGATGAATTACCTAGAATGACCACCTCATTTTGTATTCATTAGTTCGACTGCTCCTGTGGAGCAAGTTATATCGATCGAAGTTCTATGAATTTACATTTTTATGCTCATGAACACCTCGCAGTGTGGCTAAACAAAGGTTTAGTGAAGAAAGTAAACAACTCAATATTGGCCCATTTAGTACAAACTGGTTATAGTGCCAGTATAAACCAATCCTTTACAATTATTTATAGGGTCAGTAATTTTTTGCCAACGCTTGTCAGGTTTAAAGTCCTTCAAACGGCTGAGACAGTAGCCATCCGGATGAAGAAACCGGAGCTATGGGTACAAAAGAAATATCTCCAACCCCTCCTCCTCTCCTGGCCAACCACAAGGCCAAATAATCAATAGTAATCTTAGCTATTGGATGACCCAATTTGACTAATGTACTTACGACCTTTCGTAGTCAAATGTAATTGTTTCGCTTATCTTTATTCACAAATCTTTGTATTATTATTATTTTTATTATTATTGGTTAAATATCATTATTAATCCCCCCTAAACATGATTCATTCACATCCCATTGATCCCTCCTTATTACGTCTCACTAATTTTTCACACAATTTAATCTTCCACTTGATCGAATTGTAATTGCACTATCATACCTCTCTCACCCTATCTGACCTATACTTATTCTGATCACAGATCTCAACATTTTCACTTAACATATATGCAGATTCGAGTTAACATTCTATATGAGTCATATCAACATTAACAATTTTATTCTATTTGATTTGACATTCCTAAATTTACATACTGTAAACGATGTACTTTGCCTTTAACTTGATCATTTTTCGGATTATTAATTTGGATATATAATTGTAGAACCCGAATAGAATTAATCGAATAGAATATTCTTCGTCCAAATATTAGTCTTTTAATATGATGGGGATCTTCAAACTATTAAAAAGAAAATTATTTAGTATTTTTAAATAAAAGTTTATTTAAAGCAATTAGTCCCTTTGATAAATTTCGATAATGCAATGAGGAGACGAAGATTATCAGAACTATGTGATATATTAGCGCAATACATTTCGAACAATCTGATCACACATATACTTGTTAAGAACATTTATATATAAAAATAAAAGGTCAACTAGACTGGAAATAGAGGTAAGAATAGACAAGGATAATAATGATAAAATAATGTGAAAACAATTTGACACCTAATCACTCTGGATAATAATCATATATTACCAGGGTAGGTTTAAAGAGAGAACAAACTGTTTTTGAATACACAAAGGGGGGTCGAATTTTCGTATGGCTAAGGCTTCAACAAACCTTAGTATACGCCCTTTTACACTTTTAAACAACACCACAAAAGCCGAGTTTAGATCAATCTTATGACCTGTTTCGATTATATGTTTAGCAATAGAGGATGATGGATGTTTATCCTCTACTCTTAAAGTTTATTAATATCAGAAGGGGTTTTTGTGGATATTATAGAAGTTTTAGATCGTGAGTCAATTGAAGCTAGAACACCATGGAAAACCTGGAAGCACTGGATGGTCGTTTCTCTCTGTTCTGGGACTCCTCAGTGCTTCCAGGATTTCTATGGTGCTCAAGCTTCAATTGACTCATAATTTCAACTATATGAAGAATATATGTTGATATCAGATAACAGTTTTATAGAAAAATGTTCTGTTTTTAATCAACAATTACAATGATGTTATTAATAAATGGATGATCTAGAAATGTCAAATTTCTATAAAGTGGTCCAGTAAATCTTTGATTAGATTTACATTTTGTTTTTCCATGAAGAAATATTATTTAACAAGATTGTTAGAAAACAAGACTGTCAACTGAGGTAGTTGATTAGTATGTACGTATGTATAGTAGTGAAACAAAATGATATACATGTATTAATATGACGAGATCGCTAAGCAATGTTTATTACGAAGTAGATCGTGTTGCCATCTTTTTCATAGAGTAGCATTCTTTTAACTGAATGGTTTTATCGTGAAGCTTTCATTGTCCTTTTGGATAAACTTTAGCTACAAGTTTTCTCTTAATTACTTTACTGGTCATATTATTTAACATGATCTTTATCGTAACCCACTTTGATTTTAACTCTCAATGCTATATGATTGTCTGTAAATGTCCATCACTGAAACAGTATTCAATGTGAATGGACGTGACAATCTGACGGAATGAGTTAAATCCTTCACACTTTAGGGTTTAGTTTTGATTTGAGATGGTAATCATTAGTTCAGGAAATTCATTAGGTACCTTACTCAATAATGTTTATATAATACAAACTATCCAATTATTGCAATAGGACAATACTAAAATTTTGTCGAGTTTTTTAAAATAGAATTATATTTTTAATTTCTAGTGAATAAAAGTTCATTAACTTCCGACTTATCGGTATAATTATGTCACACATTGTTTAAGCTAATTGATTCAGGTTACTTTTTAAAAATGGAAAGGGAAAGGAAGTGCACTAAACTTATGGCTTTGGTAATCTACTGTCAGTTAGTATAATTTTTATAGTAATTTTTGAAATCATCAAGATATAATCATTAAAGAAATATGAGAATTTCAACTTTCTTATATGGGAATAATATAGATAGGTTTCTTTTACTATTCAGATTGTTTTGTATTGAAAGAAAAACAATTCCACTTAACAACTACAAGACCATAATATTTTTATTTGTAAGTAGATAATCAAGCATTCCACTTATTGTTCCTGCTACATACTACTTATATCTGTCTACACCACATTCAAACTGATCATGAGTATCCAACCATATGTTATGATGATCACATGGGCCAAAAAGCAGGTAGTCAGACCAACTTCATGGACTGATAACAAACTTTTTTGGTTTCCTTTAACTTACCTCCAGCCAAGAAACTGTTCCCTCAAGTAGCGATCCAATTGCAATGAGTTCCAACAATTAAACATACTATAACAAGTAAGCTATCATTTCTCAAATGTTTCTTCTATTTCTTCTATTCAGTAGGAAAAGCAGAAGTCAGATATGAAAAACAACATACTTTCTGTACACATCGGATTTTTATTTTCCCAGGAATGACATAAATCACTGTAGCCTACCTCTAACTTTGAACTGACGTTAATGTAGCTGAATGACAGTAAAGTTATTATAAAGCTGAAGAGTACTGTCACTGCTCCAAAAATATTTAGACATGTTTTAAATCATTTGCAACAAGCTTGATAATAGCGAATACATAGTATTACGGATTCACTAAGGCACTAGAAACCAAAGAGTAATGAAGAGCTGCATTATTTTAGTCTAAAACAATTAGCTGAACCACGACCTTAGCTAACGCTAATTCCATTACCTTCAGGTCTTGGAACGAGTGCGTCATATTCGGATAACCGAGTTGAAACTTCGCACCCTATACCATTTCGTGAAATTTCATGACCATCAGACAAAGACGACAAAGCTGGAACTAGAATGAAACAACCATCAAATGCCCCTTATCTTTCAGTGGTTTTTAAGCTGAATACACTGCATGATTTAAGTTATTTTCAGCTGATTTTGTTCAACAAATTTTCAATGTACATCATATCACAATGCATACCAGTTTTGCACACGTGATGACCTTTTATGAATTAATACTTCTAGACATGGCACTGTAATGTTGACACTAACTACACCAAAATTACGAGATTTTTGTATCATTATGAACCGTTTACTTCTGTGGTTTTTTCCAATAAATACTTATCAAATATCAAAATCCAGCGTCGAAAATTTTAGTAGATTATGTGCATCTGTTTCATATTGAGGTCGTGAAAAACAATGACTTAAAGCTTTATCCATGAATCATCAACAGGACAACTGCCTTACCAATTGTATATAAATACCTACACTCGAGTCCATGTATTATCATTAACGTGTGAACAAATATATTTGTTACTCATAAATGTGATTGATATTATAGTGATAAAACACGATTATAACAGTAAATCTTCATTTATATTCGTGACTCAATGAAGAATATTCTTTTTCATAAGTAAACAATCAAATCACAAAGCGATTGAAATCAGTGCTACAAATCCTAAAAAATAGTCTTATTTATTGTATTACTTATAATATAAATAAGTAGTTCATTAATATTAAATAATATATACGTATGTAGACTCGACATGAAAATGAGTTATTGTAAAAAAACAAAAAACCCACCTATAACCATTATTAACTTAATAAATATCACTCCCACTATTCAACATGGAACATATCGTTGAAATATTTCACTAAAGATCACAAATTATTTTGAAACTGACTAATTAAATACATACAAGATTACTGAACTGACAGATTTAACAGTTCACTAATTACTTAATAAATAATAATTAAGATTGACTTTAGATTCCAATGTTTAGAAAGATTTTCACATTGTAACAATGAGTTAAATACTTCACCCCCATGGTGGATTTTAGTTCGATATCAGTTAGTAGTAATCGATAAAAAATTGACCTGATTTCGATGTGATTCATGTCGTCTATCATATTGGACGTTGTAATAACACGGTAGGAACATCTAAGATTACACTGCGGAATGAAGCATATTGAGTGCTCATAGTAGGAATCATGAGTATCCTCATTTTTTTTGCTTAAGAGTTCTGATGGATGCTAATCATACATTTCCTTCAAGTAATCATCACCAGATGTACGAATCATCGCTATAGAATTTCAGGTATAAAATAATGCACAGTGGCAAATTTTTAAACACCAATGAGTAGCTAATCTCTTATTATTTGTTTGAATATTCCCATTCAAGTTTTGGACTGAAACTGATCAGTCTCTTTTGCATAAGTTAGTAGCTATCTGGACTTAGTACTTACTTACGCCTGTAACCCTCATGGACAAGCATAGGACTGCCACAAGCATCTACCATTCAACCCTGTTCTGGGTAATCATTTCCAGTTGCTATTCATCCTATTCATGTCTACTCTTTAGCCTTCCTCTTTTCCGTCTGCTTTCAGGGTTTAAAGTTAACGCTTGCATCGTGATGCAGTCTGGTGATTCAGCGATGTACGTCCTATCCATCTCCAGTGTCTCTTTCTAATTTCCTCCTCAGCTCGAAACTGGTTTGATCTCTTTTACAGTGGGCTGTTGCTGATTGTATCCAGACAAAGGAAATTGTATATCCTGAGTAGACAATTGTTTATAAATACTAGAACCATTTTGATGATGGTTGTGGTAGTTCTGGAAGTCTCAGCTCCGTACAGTAGAACTGTTTTGACGTTCGTATTGAAGATTCTGACTTTGATATTGGTTGAAAGTTGTTTTGAGTTTCAAGTGTTCTTCGACTATAGGAATGCTGTCATTACATTGCCCATTCTCGCCTTTACGACTCCATCCGATCCTACTTGTTCACCAATGATGCTGACTAGGTAAGTGAACGTTTCCACCTTTTCCAGATTTTCGCCATCAAGTGTGATTAGGTTGGTGTTCTCCGTATTGTATTTGAAGATCTTGCTTCTTCCCTTGTGTATGTTGAGACCTATTGATGTAGAGGTTACTGCTTCACTAGTTGTCTTCATCTGCATTTCTCCGTGTGTATGGAATAAAAGAGTTTGGTCATCTGATAAGTCCAAATCGTCTAGTTGCATCGAAGTTGTTTATTGTATTCCATGCTTCCTCTCAGATGTGCGGATCTTCATAGTCCATTTGACCAGCAGAACAGAGAGCAAGTATGAGAGTAAGTAGCCTAACCTGACTTCGGTCCTTACTGGAAATGCATCTATCAGCTGTCCTCAACGCACCACTTTGCCCTGTAGTCCGTCGTATGAGTTCCGGATAACGTTGATAATCTTCTCAGGAACTCCATAATGTCGAAGAAGTTTCCATAATGTTCACCTGTCTACACTGTCAAACGCCTTCTAATAGTCAATGAAGTTGATGTATAGCGACGAATTCCACTTAATTGATTGTTCCGAGATGATCCGTAGAGTCACAATTTGATCTGTGCACGATCGATCCTTACGGAATCCAGCCTGTTGATCTAGAAGTCGGTGGCACTTAAAATGAATGGTAGTGAGTTCGAGTCCCAGAACGGACATAAACTGTGGGGTGTAGATAAATCTAGCTGACTAGTCTCCAATAGGAAGAAACGCGCCATCCTGAATTTCACTACTAGACATTATTCATCTCTACTTACCTTTAAATGGTAATTTTCCTAAACTTCTAATATTTTGTTTTTACACACTCTATATATCGATGAGCTCTCTACCTTTCAAACCTTCAATTAATAGATGGTGGTCTAGCTTCAATTGACTCATGATTTCAACAGTGGAAATACTAAATTCTCCACAAAAACCCGTCTGATCAATAGAGGAAAAGACAAGTGATTACAAGTACTACATACTTTTAATTCATGACTCATGTAATGTGATCTATAAGATCACAACACCTATTCTATGTTATTATCATGCTAACCTCCATTATGTCTATTTATTTTACAATTCATTAATGTCTATTCATTAGCAAATTGACCTATTTTATTTCATATCTAATGACTTATAATTATCACTACAATATTTGACACTAATTGATTGTGTCCTTCAATTTTGAATACGATATTATATAACAATTTCAGAACAATATAACGAAACATTTAAATTTTCAGAAGGGGTTTTGTGGAGATTAAGTTTTTTTTTCAGTGTTTCCAGGTTTTCCATGGTGGTCTAGCTTCAATTGACTCATGATTTCTACATTGAAATTTATCAAAACTATAATACAATAGTATATAATACAATATATATAATGTATATAATAATGTATAATGTATATAATACAATAGTATATAATACAATAGTATATCCATAGTCACTGCCCAATTCATTACAAACGTGGGTTAATTAAGGGCTTATTCAATAGAATCAATCGTATTTGTACTAGTGATACTATTGAAATAGAAACGAAGCGTCTAACTAATACGTTAATGAATAACGGTTATTCATTTAAGTTCATAAACCGCTGGAAGGGTTGCAATACGATTAGACCTATTACGCTTCTGGCACCCAAAAAGCGAGTTTATATTACATTACCATTTAGAAGTGACTCTAATAGTCTCATGTTAAGACGGAGACTAAAATTAGCCATAAATAGGACATTCTATGCAGCTCAACTTGTCATCATTGAAAAGACAAGGTCGATGTTTCACCAAAAACCTAGACAGCATATAAGCGATTGTGTCACATCCCATTGTGTATACCAATTTACATGTATGTGCGGAAACACGTACATAGGGAGGAGCAATCGTGATTTGCAAATAAGGGTGGTGGAACACATACCTAAATGGCTACAGAACCAAATGAATTCGAATAGTCAAATAAGATCACAGGACAGACAAACATCTTCCTCTATTGCGAAACATTTAGTTGAAACTGGTCATAAGGTTGACATCAAATCAGCATTTGTAGTGTTGTACAAAAGCCTTCAAGGACGTATACTAAGGTTTATTGAAGCCTTGGCTATACGGAAATTGAAACCCCCTTTATGTGTTCAAAAACAATTTGTTCTTACCCTTAACCTACCCTGGTAGTGCTTATTTATTATCCAGAGTAGTCATCACATTGTTTTTGTGTACTTTATTTATTTTCTTACCTTAACCTGTTTAGTTGACCTTTTAATTTTCATATAAAAAATGTCTTAACAAGTATATGTGTGATCAGATTGTTCGAAATGTATTGCGCTAATATATCACATAATTCTGATAAACTTTGTCTTCTCATTGCATTATCGAAATTTATCAAAGGGACTAATTTATAAGAACTCTCGTCTAAATTAGAACGAATAGTTTCACAGTATTTGAGCGCCGAGTTGAAGTAAGACATTAAATAAAAATTCATTCGCTGAGATTTTACAAATATATTATTAATTATCAGAGGGGGTTTTGTGGAGATTTAGTATTTTTCATAGTTTTAAAGCATGAGTCAATTGAAGCTAGACCACCATGAAAACTATGAAAAATACTAAATCTCCACAAAACCCCCTCTGATAATTAATATAATCATATGCTCACCAGTGACTTCGAGAAGTATAACTAGGAGCTCTAGTGAGAAGCAGTGACCAGTGGAGTTCAAAACCACGTCTGTTGTGAGATAGGAACTCACTGAAGACAATTGGTGAATGGTTGCTCAACTTCGTGGATCAGTTGAAGTTAGACATTAACACCGTTGGATGCCAGCTCAGTGGTCTATCGGTTAAGGGCTTCGGCTCGTAACTGGTAGGTCCTGGGTTCGAATCTCGCGCGAGCGGGTTCGTGGATGCGCACTGCTGAGGAGTCCCATAATAGGACGAAACGGCCGTCCAGTGTTTCCAGGTTTTCCATGGTGGTCTAGCTTCAATTGACTCATGCTTTAAAACTATGAAAAATATATTATTCCTATTTAAAGGGACTAATTGTTATAATACATATATAAGCCCAGTACACTTTAAATAATGTGACCACACACATTTACATTTATATATAAAATATAAAGATCAAACCAGACTAATCAAAATATACAAAATACATAGTTAATAAAGAAAAACACTATATATCATTATTATTCTGGATAATAAATCAATATTACTATTGTAGGTTTAGTGTAAGTACAAATTGTTTTTTGAACACATAAAGGATAAGGGGGTTTTTTGTGGAGATTTTTAGTAAATTTTTATATATAGTTGAAATCATGAGTCAATTAAAACTAGACGACCACTGAAAACCTGGAAGCACTGGATGAACGTTTCGTCATATTTTGGGACTCCTCAGCAGTGCGCATCCACGATCCCACCTAGCGAGATTCGAACCCAGGACCTACCAGTCTCGAGCCAGAGCACGGTGTTAATGTCTAACTTCAACTAATCCACGAAGTTGGGCAACCATTTCACCAATATCTTCAGTGAGTTGATATCTCCCAACAGACTTGGTCTGTGGCGGGATCATGGATGCATACTGACGAGGAGTCCCACAATGGGACAAAACGGTTGTCCAGTGCTTCCAGGTTTTCAGTGTTGGTCTATGATATATCTGAAAGCGTTACGGATTCACTAGTAGCGAACGAAACAAAGACTTGTGACCAAAGACCGATAACGAGCTATACTGACGCGACCCAGACCCAGCTAACTAGAGTAAGAAGTCCAAGTTGGAGCGGTGAAGTTATATTCCGTTGCAGCCAGAAGCACAGTAATCAAATAAGGGAAAAAGTCAAGCATATTTATACAGCAACAAAATGTCCTTGGGCATCGTTAACAAATAGCACACACAAAGAAACAATGGGCCAATAGCGTTTAAGATAGTTACAAGTGGGAAATATGATGTGAAGGTAATAAGAGCACGTTTGGTGCGAAAACAGCTAAATTCAAATTTTCAAAATAAAATTACAAATTTGAGTCACATATCAAGTAAGTTCTGGGGATTTGGCATCCCCAACAGTCTAGCTTCAATTAACTCATGATTTCAACTATACAGAAAGAATAGTTTGAATTATTGTATAGCTAAGGATTTAAAAGACCTAAATATACGCCTTAAACAATTTTATATAATCAGAAGAGGTTTTGTGGAGAGTTTAATAATTTTATAATTGAGTTCATGAGTCAATTGAAGCTAGACAACCATGAGAAATCTGTAAGCACTGGGAATTTTCATTAGTGCGCATTTACTTTCCCGCCTAGCGAGATTCGAACCTAGGACCTATCAGTCATGCTAGTCATGGAAAAAAAGATATATATTTGTCGTTATTAAATAATAATTAATTTTTTAAAATAAAAAGTTTATATTTATTATGTAAGACGGTCCTTTTATAGAAAATATTAAAAGTTTAATTCATTCGCCGTCAAATTAAAAGCTAAAACTTGTAAGCATTATTACATAATTCTATTTAATTGTTTAACTATCTTTTTTTCAATGTTTACTGTTCAGGGTTCAATTAAAACACCAACACATATGTTTTTAAATAAAGTTACATATATATATATATATGTGTATAATAAATCCATGTGTTCAGCGCCAGTATTAACATTTACAAAACACTCTAACGTTTTCAATCTATTAGGTTCTTTGATAGATCGATAATTCTCTTTCTTTCTTTCTTTCACCATTATTCCCAATTGAACAAAAAGAAAAACAGGAAGAAAAAAAAGAAACAAATATACCAGGTGAATACGATTTTTTTTCTCTTTAATGATGCCTAAACTTAATTTATTCTAGAGGTGTAAATTACTTGTAAAAGAAAAAAAAGAAAAGAGAAAAGAAAATTGATGTCACACATATGTTTTGTACATTATACCTTAAAATGTAAATTTTTACAAACAGGTGCATTGAGAGAGTGAAAGAGAGTAAGATGATTCCCCTTTTTTTGATATCTTTTAATTCTTTCCTTGTTTAATTAAAAGAAATGAATAGAAGTGCACATACACGCACACACATACATACATACACATATAAATAGTTACATAATCATGTAAACCAATTGTACATATTATGTAATTGCAAAAGTATATTTCGATTATTTGAAATTATATATACAATTACATTTTATAACAATTTAATTCAATATTATCATTTTTAAACAATAAAATGTCACATATGAAAGATTAGATGAAGTTAAAAGCATGTCAATTTATTAGTATTTAATTTAACTAATGAAGTGATTGTATTCATGAAGATATCACCAGAGTCTTTTTGAACAATTTAGAGTCTTTGTTGTGTAATAATTCTAATGTAATCTGAAGGGGTTTTGTGGAGATTTCAGTATTTTCATAGTTGAAATCATGAGTCAATTGAAGCTAGACCACCATGGGAAACCTGAAAGCATTGGACGGCCGTTTCGTTCTATTATGCGACTCCTCAGCAGTGCACATCCACGACCACGCATCACGAGATTCGAACCCAGGACCTACCAGTCTCGAGCCAGAGCACTTAACCAACAGACCACTAAGCAGGCATCCAACGGTGTTAATGTCTAACTTCAATTGACTCATCATTTCAACTATGAAAATATTAATGTAATTTACTTATCAAGTACCCGAATTTGAACTTCATAGGTTGTGTGAGATTCACTGATATCAACATATCATCCGAAAGCTATGTAGGTATAGAAGAACTCGAATTGGCAACCTACCAACTGGATACTGTGATAGCTAAGAAAATACGTTGCCAATAAATTCCGCTATCATACTAGACAAAACGAAAAATACTAGAAAAAGAAACTTTTTCTTATGAATAAACATGTAATGCTCGGGTAAACAGACCACACATAACTAACTAGATAAGCTTCCATTCTTCGGAAACTTTACGGTTTTAATACCTAGATGACTTTATTCCTCTAAACTATTTTATCTACCCTACCTATATGTGATTGATCGATCAAAATTATTTATATGTTCTAAAATGAAAGTATTTTTGGCACATTTATACAAATTAGATAAGGTCATAATGTTGAACTGTAATTCGACAGTTCATTAATACTAATAAGAATACTAATAATAATGATAATACTCGCTATATTCAATACATACTTAAATACTAGAAAAGGTTGTCAAAATAAGATTTCCGATATTCCAAAAATAATTATAATCATTTGACTCGTGAATATTCAAAATATACGCATAAAATGTTTCTTAACAGTGATTAGCTACCATTTACATTTATCTATGATTGTTCATAATCAGTCTTGGTCACATGATATCTCTTTAGACCTCCGAATATATATTAGATATATGTATTTTATATTAATCCTCTCTTGTTTTTTCATGGGATAGAAGAGGACGAAAATATACAAACTGACGTCGTGGCACTTGTTCCATTTGTCAGTAATTAAGTATCCGACAAGTTGTAAATATTTTATAAAAGCCTGTAACTAAACGTGATTGACAGATATTAATTAATTCAAAGAATCCTAAAATAAGTAAGGTTTTGACAGTAGACATATGTTTAGAGTAAAGGTAAATCAGACACTTGAGTAGACTGCCATGTTATTTGACCTTTTTTTAAAAACCCAAAACTAGAATTTATTATATTGGCTAGCATTACTTCAGTTAACCCGATTGGTTTGTAAAACAGTAATTAGTGTCAAATTTATATTGCAAGCAATATAGGACACTTAAGCTTTGAACATCAATGTCATTATTTCTGACAGTGGTATTGTGGTACGCAAGTTTAAATGACATGAAAAACATCAGTTTCCCCAAGATTCCAGATAAAAAACATGTTGGTAATTGTCAATTAACAAGACACCTAAGTGTACAAAGTTTTCGTCCAATCGCCTACGATCATCGAGAACGGACCAAATACCATTTAAAATAGATATTGACTTTTAGAAATTTTAATAAAGATATTAATTAACATGCTAATTTTAAAAAGCCCCCAAATGCTCTGGTACGGCCGAGAGTGGGAAGAGTCCGCTCTACCTCTCACATTGCCACGCGTATATAACCTCTACCAGGGAAGTCCTACTCATAGCCTTCTCGTGACATTACTATTGTTTACGAAATTGAGAGGACGGAAAGCGAATGTCTGGCGCTTTACTCATGTTGGTGATCACGGACGGTCCACCTGAGGGAGTTGGAAAACACTGATTCCAAACCAATGGTGCACATGAGCTCCAGGATCCTAAAGGGACAAATAGAGTATCAATCAATCGTTGGTCACCGACTACCATGGGACTGCATCTCCTCACGATGCACCACTTCCTTGAAGATCAGACCTTTAGGTCAAAGGCTCTGGATGTGGCCCCTTGAGTAAATCACCTGGTTCAGTTTGGGCACCTAAGCAGTATCACAGCCCTCACAAAAATCTAATGAGATTTGTATAGCGCATATATATCTGGTGCCCCTTTGTACAAATATTTATGTGTTTAAATAAAACAAAATAATTCAAAAAATCATGACTAAAAGCCGACGACTTTCTAAACTAGGTTACACTTAAAAGTAATCACCAGCGCGCACACACACACACATACTCATATAACAATTTTATCTTAAAAATTTGTTGAAAAATATCACTATTTACATTATGGTTAATATTAACAAATAATTTAAAATAGCATATAAATAGTGTAATTTCATCTTACAGCACAAACGAATAATGACTAGGATTTCCTCTCAACACTAAGCTACCTTTTATCTCATTGAACTACTTACATATCAGAGACTAACATCTGGCTTGTTTTAATCTGTGAAGAATTATTATTTTAAAAAGGACACTAATTTATATCAATATATACTGAAAATAGATGGATAATTTACAGTGATTGTTTGAATAGCAATGAAGTAAAATTATGTAGACTAAGTTGAACTATTAATGAAAATTGGAGACATACCACGTCAACTAACAGTTTGAAATGTTCATATCTAATTACGCTAGTCCAAATACACATACATTTAATGATATATATACATATATATGTTATATCCCAATAAGTAGAAAAATTATATTTCTGATGTTTCGTGACTTAATGTAAGCAACTTCATCAAAGTAAATAAATGACTGAATTGAATTAACACATGTTTAAATAATACAGATGGAAGCAGTGGTTAACATTAAGTCACGAAACATCAGAAATATGATTTTTCTACTCACTCGGATGTAACATATATATATAACTAATTTTCTACCCAATGCTTAATTTACTTGAAAGTATCAAGTCCAACATTGGCATTGATACCTATAAACACATTCATTTAATTTATTATAAACTCAAGTTCAAAAATAACATATACCAAAGATGAAAACACATACATGTTCTTTTTCAAATGTTTGCATAAAAATTGAAGTAGTTAAGACTATTTGTCGATTTAGACGGAAGTAATAGTTTAGTATTATTGTTATTTATCACTCTTCAAATTACATGGTACTTACTTACGCCTGTTACTCCCAATGGAGCATAGGCCACCTACCAGCATTCTCCAACCCACTCTGTCCTCGGCCTTTCTTTCTAGTTCTATCCAACTTTTGTTCATTTTTCTCATGTCTGTCTCCATTTCTCCCAGTAATGTGTTCTTTGGTCTTCCTCTTCTCCTTTGGCCTTAAGGATCACATGTGAGGGCATGCCTTGTGACGCAGTTGGGTGATTTCCTCAATATGTGTCCTATACACTTCCAGAACTTCTTCCTGATTTTTTCCTCCTCTGAAATCTGGTTTGTTCTCTCCCACAGTAGCTTGTTGCTGATAGTGTCTGGCCAACGAATCCGAAGTATCTTGCATAGACAACTGTTGATATAAACCTTTATCTTCCGGATGATGGTTTTCGTAGTCCTCCACGACTCCGCCCCTTACAGTAGAACTGTCTTGACACTTGTATTGAAAATTCTGATCTTGGTGTTGGTTGACAATTGTTTTGAGTTCCAGATGTTCTTCAGTTGCAAATATGCTGCTCTCGCTTTGCCGATCTGCGCCTTCACATCTGCATCAGATCCGCCATGTTCATCGACGATGCTGCCCAGAAATGCAAAGGTTTTCACATCCTCCAAAGCGTCTTTGTCAAGTGTAATTCGATTGGTACATGCTGTATTGTATCGGGGAGTCTTGATTTTCGCTTTGTTTATATTGAGACCTGCTGCTGTTATACTGGCCGGCGAGCGTACCACGTTGAAAGCACCGGTTCTCGTCTGATCACCGCAATCAAGCAACATTGGGCTCGGTCAAATTATATGATATTAATACTAATTTTAGACGATTTAGTTAAAATTTCAAATGTCAATATTTCTATCTTCAATCAATTTGTGACATAACTCGACGTTTTCCAGTGTCATTGATAGATAATTAACCTACTTCAAATATGATTGAACTACACAGATCATAGACTCTCATTAAAACATCAGGAATTCACCTTAAGGCCATTGTATGAAGATTAATTGAACTTGAAATTGAATGATAGCTGTATTAAAAGTAAGCTTACAAGATTAGACTAGATAATTTTCTGTTTCTACTTATTTCGAGCAAAAACAACAACAAAAAAACGAATTAGATCAGTGGAACAACTTTTTTTAGATGTAACTAAATAAATCCTAATTTTAATCGAACAAAACAGTATAGATAAGATGACTGATGAATCAAAGCAATACATTAATAGTAAGTGATTACTAAGATAAATTAGTTCCTCAAAGTATTTACTATTTTCGTGGAATTCAAAATTTCAAATTCCACTGAAATAAATAAATTGAATGGCACTTAAATTTACAAATGGATGTAGATTATTGCAACATTATATTAAAGATTACACAACTTGATTCATCATCAAATAGTGAGTAGTGTCACGTTTCTCTGGTCCTCTGGTGATGATTGAATTTTCGTCTAAGTGACTTAGCATAGTGTATGTGCACTGTGTCTAGATGATAGGTAGTTCGAGATAATCAGCAAGGAAACTTAGACCTCGGTTTCATGTTATTTAGCACTCTTCACCAAGTCGTACTTGCAATATTAAGGGAGTTAATGGTTCCTGTGGGGTTTGAATCCACATCACACAGATTCACAGTCTGAGACGTTACCGCTGTGTTATTTGAGCTATGAATGACCTCTTGTGGGACTGAAATATTTATGGTCAATTAGTCACTGAGTAGTGACGAATTTCATGTTCCTGTAGTCTTTCTAATAATGATAAAATTCTTCTATTTTTTTTCACAAAAAGGTCACTATTCTAAGTTATATCACCCTTTCTATAGTGTCATTTTATAAAGATCTTCATTTATATGACTTTACATTAACTAGTAGTCCTGAAAAATAAATAAAAAAAACTTACACACAAACACATAAAATCTCCTAATAATAAGAATAACAAAATATTATTATTAAAGAGGGTTTAGAAAGGTATTAGTTTCGAGTCTTAATGTGAACATCAATAGTGAAATCCAGATATATCTAACGGAAGTAAAAATAGGAGTAAAATGCTTGTCTTGGTTTCCATTGCTAGCTACAATCCATCTATTTTGATAATGCAGTTCTGTGGATTTAAAAACATATTTTAAAAGATATCCAGTATTAAAGATTATGGAAACCCTATTTTCAAACTTTTGAAAATAGCATATACATCATTATGATTTATATTCTGAAAATTACTCAATGTTTAAGACCAGATGGAATTTTTAAAATAAATGGTAACCTGATGAAACACTGGTAATTTCAAAATTCAATCTTATGACGGTTCAAACACTTTGCCAAAAGTAATTTCATTGTGGCTAACAGAGAAATGTATGTGTTATGGTGAACGGTGTTCGAAACTAGTATTGATACGCAAACCTTTTATACCCTAGACTCATAACCAGCTGCTGAATGAGAAGACTAAGAGTAGAGAAGAAGATTTATTGGGACAGACAGGTTCACATTCATAAGCACTCATTTATATGTATAAATACATATATATTCCCACCTAGACAAAAAAAGTCTCAGTCAATAACATACACTTGTCATTACGAAATTTTTGATTGACCCACTGTATCAGTATGATTGTACTCTTATCAGATAAATGTATAGATTTATATCTATCATCGGGGCTCGAATACAATGTTTAAGGTAACAAAGTTATTCATTAAATTAATGGTTCACTTATCCTCTAATATTTATTCTATTAGATAAGAAATTTGTTATCCCTCTATATCTGTCTGTGTGTGTGTGTGTTGAAGTTTATTCAACATTTGTGTCAGCTATAATAATTATATATCACTATTTGTGAGTATGCCCAAAATATCCCAATTTTATGGTTTACATCATCGAGAACCAAGAAGTACTGAACAACTAAGCTATAAATTTACCAATCTCCACACACCCCTATATTATTGATAATAACGTCATAACTAATGATTAACTTCATGAGATAACTCCTGAAGTTTTAGCAAGAAGCCGTGACCGATAGTGTTCAAACATGTAGAATGTGAGTCAATTACGCATAAATAAGATTAGAACTCTGTTACATAATATTGCTAGTTAACTGAAGTTGTAAATATATACTGACTCAGTGATCCAAATTCTAAATTCTTGTAACGAGATCTGCAACTTTCAAGTTTGATCTACAGTAAAGTTTTGAATGAGCCTTATTGAGAAGTCCCATTCTAGAATGAAACATCTGATTAATTCTTTCTGGTTTTCAATGATTGTCATTTCGTAATATAAATCATAAAATTCAACAATCTGCACAAATCCCATACACTAAAACTACAATATACAAAATTCACTGGTAATCAATGCATTAAAAGGTGATAGCTATACCTAATAATAGGGACATATTAATTATACCATATTTTTATGTTATTAGTATTCAATAACAATCGAGCTATTGTGTGTCTACGTGTGTTTCTCTTTTCAAAAGGAAATAAATAAAGTTTCTAACATATTTTTCTCACACAATAATACGATGTTATGTTAATTGTATCATAGAATTCAGGTCAATATCCATTGACATTTGAATAGAAGAGAAAGATGAATTTCATGTGTATACAGCTAACATTTATCCTATTCATTCATTATTTTCTTATTAGCAAAAATGACTATGTAGCCGGGTTTTTTTTAGAAATTATTATGAACAAGCAATTTATTTTTAAAAAAAGAACTATCTCGTTTTTATCTTCAGATCATAACAGAAATGTATCCTAGACATTGTTGGACAGATACATATATATTTGAACGTACTAATACTGAGCCAAAAGCAAAAAAAAATACAGAACAGGGTAAATTTTAGTAAATTTCTTATGTAACACTATTTACTTCGATCACATGTTCAGTTTCTTGATATTCGTATAGATATTGATCATGTATAGGTAATAAAAAAACTCCATAAATAAAGAATGGATGATACATGGCTAGTAGTGAAATCTAAAACACACGTTTTTTCTTGCTTAGGACACGTTAGCTTCAAGTGCTTATATCCTGGAGTTGATATCCACTCCGGGACTCAGACTCAGTGAACCTGGTATGAGTATCAACAATAGGATTCAAGTACATCCAACTGACGAGCCATAAATGGAACGAAACGCGCGTTCTGGATTCCACTGCTAGGCACATCCCGCCTATTCTACATAAATTTGTACCATAATTGTTACATCAAACCAACCCACGCTGGATAAAAATATACCGATTAACACCGATCAAAACTAAGTCGAAATGTCAGCGACGAGATAATCTAAACCATTAAATTAAAACTCGGTACATATATGTATTCTTGACAATAGACATAATCGATATTTACTTAAACTTTCAAATAAGTTACACTTATTTACCAAAATGATGAAGATCAATGTAGACAGATCGTGGTAACAAGCTTTATTCCAAGTAATAATACTACTACAGCCGTGATCGAAGACTTGGTGAGGACAACAAATTTGCTATTCATTTATAAATCACAGTGTTCTTGTAAATTATGAAAATCGTACATTAAATACTTCTTTTGCATATTTTCCGTCAATCGTCAATCCTATTCTTCCAACTCTGTTTTGATTTTAATTCCTTTCGGTTCTTTTCAGTTTAATCTTCTCAATCCTCTTTTGACAGGCATTCCACTTCTGACTGGTATCACATACTACTTATATCTGTCAAAATAAGTAGCACACACTACACTACTACTAATAATAATAGACCGTAAATAGTTGTTTAGTAATTCAGTGTTGAGTTCGAGATCTAGAACAAAAACCCCTCAATATGTACGATGATTCCTGTGAAGGTAAATGTGACAATACTTATACAAGATAAGATGTATACAATGAATTCTTAAATTTACTAGATCAAAGACATGATCATGAATAATATCTTAACCACTAGTTGATGATAATTTATAACGTGTTTTTGGTGATTCAGAATTATTATTTTTGGTTATCTAATGTTTAAGCAATCTCAACACTTCTGATATCGTAAAAATTAACTAAATCAAAATGTAAAACATTTCTTATCCATGTCTAGTTTCGGCCTGCCCTGATAAACTACACTATGTACTAAAGGAATGAATAGGAAAAAACTTTGACATACATAATCAAACTAGATTGTTGCATTAGTTTAGGAATTTATTAGTTATCAGTTTGAGAAGAATCAGAAGGTTCCGACTTTATGCTTGCAGCCTGTTCAATAAATGTAATCTACGGTTATCATAGAATGGATGGATTCGTTTTTCCTCTAAATCATGCGCTCTCTTCATACTTATCCAAGTTACTTTTTGTCACTCACACTCTCCTTCCTCCTGTGTTGATGTGAAGTGTGGCAATTTGAACCAATCGTGATAACCCATTGTACATGTTTATTTTATAAGCAATAATATTCATAAAAGAAAAAAAAACTCAATAATAATGGTAGTAATAAACATAATTAATCTATTGAACTCTTGTCTAGTTTAGTTGTATATTCAATGAAACATTAGTACATAAAAGCTAAGAATTTACTTTAACCAAACACAAAGTTAAATGCTAAATTTTAATTGATCCAGTATTATAATAACCATCTTATAACAGAACAATAACCAAAACGCATTTATTATCAGTTCTATCCTTCTATTAGTTGTTAGTTGAAAAACAAACAAACAAACAAATAGGTCATCATACCGATGTTGCAAAACAAACAATCTTCTTATAAAGTAACAAGGGCAAATGTATAACTTAAAGGTGAAAGTCAATCAGACAATAATAATAAACTAAAGATATAATTCACTGTACGAAAATGTAACTATAAATGAAACGAAAATATAGCAAATTACATGCTTGTTTTTAATGTTAGAAATTGAACAAAAAATCTAATCGAATTATATTAAACAAAATGAATAAAGAAGATCATTGAAATATTTCATTGGAAGCATAAAGTTAAGACTGAGAAATGGTTTATTCAATCAGAAACAATAGAACATAGATGGCGTTTTACAACAGAGATAAATAATGATTACTAAATTCTACATAGAGGTTTTTATGGGTTAAATAAATCATCTATATTCGAATTTTTCTAATCCTGATAGAAAGTTGCTATATCACAATAGTGTGCCAACATATTCCACGAAAATTGTCTTGGAGGTGTATTCAGAACACTTTCCCTATTTACTAGATTATGTCGTTGGTGATTTCGTCTCTTTTGTGAAATACGAAATAACAATGCGAGATTGATATTGAGACAAGGTGAAAATGATAAGAAATGAAACAATGAGGTACATGATTAATATTACTTTTGAGGACTTCTATAGGTAATTCGAATAATGGGAACGGAAGCAAAACAGTTTAAATACTACATATGAGGGGTATTTTGAGAGAAATGAGATTGATACACCTCGAATTCTGTGAAATAGATTTCTTATTGCCTCATCTCATTTATTTAGTGGACAGACTACAGAAATAAATAGATTATAGATATTTCTACAAAACTGAACAATAAATTGCACATACTTGAAGTTCATCGACATTGTATAGATACGACTCAATGATTTCTTGCCTACTGTTAGCATATTACTCATAAGTAGAGTAATTAATTACATAGTATTTATTTTGCTTCTCGCCATGTAGATATGAATGGCTTGTATCAACAACCGATGCTATAACACATACATCAATATGTTCAGTAACGTCAATGAAACTTATCTATTAATCACCATTGGACATCTTAAAGGACAAAATATCTTCAAAATCTTGAAGCTGAGCTACAAATATTCTTTATCATTACGTAAATTATCTAATTAACCTATCTCATGTAAAACTTAACTTCGGCCGGTTCGCGATACAATATGATATTCACTCAATATTTGTATGAAAAGATTTAAACTTAAGTGAGTAATGAGTGATAGAAAATCGTTGAAATGAATGGCTAGAGTATAGATAGATGTATAGATGATACTAAAGACCGACTGATAACTACTCACAATATTGGATTGTGAACATAAGTCCCTGGGATGAGCTGATTTAATAAAAAGCTGAGTACCACAATGATTTTTTTCAAGCTGATCAACAAAAATACATACAAAATATTAGATACAAAAGTTAATCTAGAGACTGACCAGTTGCAGTTCTAACACATCGATGGGAAGATTCAAACAAACAATACTAAGTGAATTTAAAAGTTAATCTAATTAGAAGTTTCCTAACATATAGGTAACTGTAGAGGGTGATATTAGAAAAATAAAAAGTACTGAGTGACTGTCTCATTGAAGTCGACTGTTACTTCAACTATACTAACACTTCAAACCCTATTCCCATCGTTGTCAATAATTCTAATAGTTTAGTCAATATATAAACAATGTTATTGTTTCATTATTAATAAGGTTTGAATTACCCATTTTTGATATTCAGGGCTGAATTTGTATCAGTCTTTGTTGGCATATGTGCATCCTGTGCAGATTGTTTCAATAAAGCCATTTAGAAAATATAGATTGTGGCTAACAGTGAAATTTAGGTTGTGAATTTCAAATTATTTTGGACACGTTAGGCAGATATACCTGTATTCCAGTGTTGACGTTCACAATTGGACTAAAACCCTGATACCTTTTGGTTTAAATGCCGATGCGTAATCCACTTGGAAGGTCAGTGGTTCTTTGAAGTTAGAAGCCTAGTGAATAAATACTTTGTTTGAGCCCTAATGTGAAAATCGACACTGAGGTCCAGGTGCATCCACTTGATCAGTCTCAAATAAGATAAAACGTGTGTCCCCAATTCCACTATTAACTACAACATATCTATCTCAAGTATTTTTATTTATCAGTTAATTAATTGATAAACAAAGGCATCATAAAATAGTCATGAATGTAACGCAATTACCGAGTACACATTTATATACTAAACTTAAAGTTACAATGTTTGTGTGATTACTTATGATAGGAGCCAAAAGTTAGAAGTAAATTAAATGGAATAGGATTAGAACCTGCCAACACTTGGTCAAAAGCTAAGTGAATGCTTGACCATCAATTCTTCTTTAATTTCAATAAATTAAGGGTTAAAATGCACACAAACACACGTATGTTCAATAGAAAACTGCAAAATAGTTTAAAAAAACAAATGAAAATAATGAAGTCACCTTTTCTAAAAACGAAAATAGGGTATATATATATTGTAACTTCATGTCAGCACATGTATACGTTCATTTATACATATATACATATGTATATATGCAAAAGTGGTATGACAGACAGTGATGTTCATTTATCTAATATAATGCCATTATGTACTAAAAAGAAATAGTATTATTATGATTAATAATAATGCAGAAAATCATACATTTAGGTTGGGCATGAAAAAATAACGAACGAGAGAGACGTGACAAATTAAGTGAATGTGAAAACAAAAGTGTACCTTATGTCAAAATACTTTTACAGTTCACTGTTTATATATATATATATGCATGAGCGACCACACTGTTGCTTGCAAACAAAATTTCGTATCCTGTAATTCTATACCAGCAAAAAGTTTCATTTTTGACTACTACTACGCCTATATATAAGATACAAGTGAAACCTTATGAAATAAATCAGTTACATAAAATTAAAAGGGCGTCATAGTACAAACAAGTGTTGGAATTGATAAAAGATTGTCTTTAGGTGGATTCGTATTGGTTAAAGTTAAGTTTGCACATTATTGAATTCTAACTCTATAGTGTTCTAGAGGTTATGAGTTTACGGGTGAGACCAAATATCTCTGGTTCGACCCTTGATGCCTGGGTCGTAGATACGCTCTGCTAACCAATCCCATGTTTAGACATAATAGCTGTCAACTACTTTCAAGATTTTCGGTGTTTATCTAAATTACTTTGGTTCATGATCTTGGTTAGATTTATATCTTTGAATCACTGTAGATTAATTAATGTATTCCCCCTAATGAGACTGAAATTAAAGTACACATTTTACCACATATCTAACAACTCTACTGATTAGTTTATTTGATTGACAATAAAGCATACAAAATGTAACAAAATGGATGCACTTTTTTCTGTGAGATATTATTATTTACTTGTTTGTTAACTCAATGGATTAAATTTTAGAAATGCTCCCACCAGATTACAATAATATTTTAGTCGTCTATTATTAAATACATAAACATAATGTCATTTAACTTTTCGACATAATTGTGACTGGCAACGAAACATAACAAAACAAATGTCAGTAAATTGACTGACGAGGATTTTACTTGAAAGTAGAAATGATTTAGTATTCCATACATCCGAGTGATTGCCACTAGCAGTGAACATAACCAATTTTACTAAGTGGATTTAGGATGATCTAAACTCCAGAAGACTGTATTTAACTTATTTACAGTTGCATATACATATATTAGGAATGCGGTCAAGCAAAACGAGCTTGGGAAAGCTTTATTATTTAAAATACTACATACGAGAGGAATTTTGTAAGTAATTCACAAGAATATTTTCTTTAGTCCTAGGTTTGATCGTAGATACAGTCACAAAGATGCACTGTTCAGTAGTTTTAAATGACAATGAAATACCTGTCCAGTATTTTCCTGTTTTTAATGTTTATCTAAATAAAGTTAGTTCGTGATGTAAAACTGAAAACTTACAATCTTCATAAACCCGTTACAGTAAAAGTTTATTTGATGAGTATCTGAGAAAAACAGAATGTTTTTTCTTTGTAAAAAGCACAACTAATAGTAGATCACAAGTGTTGGCTACCACAAAATTAAATTTTCGCAACATGTCTAGTTCATAATAAACAGAACATCCAGTCATATGAACAGATCTTGTGATTTTTTCATATTTATTCTTTCTTTCCTGGTCTTCACTGACTAATATGTTATTGACAACGCGATACAAACCTTCGGCGACGACGTCCCGGGTTTGAACGTCGCTCCAAGCGTTACTGTCTGGACAGTCAACTAGTATCACTAACCCCCACACTTGGAGTGTAGTTCACACCCAAGTACCGGGTGAATGGGTTTATCACTGTTA
This sequence comes from Schistosoma rodhaini, assembly GCA_944470415.2. NCBI lineage: Eukaryota > Metazoa > Platyhelminthes > Trematoda > Strigeidida > Schistosomatidae > Schistosoma > Schistosoma rodhaini. The sequence goes on along the minus strand of OX104039.1, from coordinate 11,338,883 downwards.
TGTGCACTGTTTTTTATATAATTGATGTTGTTTTCTCTAAAGTTATAGGTAGTTAATTTAAATCCCTTAAATCAATAAACTCGTTCTTTTTTACTGTTACTATTTCCCCTGATTTATTGGAATTTAAATTTGGATGAACAACACTAATGTGACTTTATTTTCGACTAGTAGGCGTAAGATTTAACCCCCTTTGAAATAAACCATCCAAGAAGGGTGGGGATTGTTAGAGAATAACTGATTATCAACAACCAATACTGTTAAGTTTTACCTACTTGATAAGTAACATAAGCAGAAAAACGGCTCAAATGAACAGATTGAGCAAACAAAGGCTAGACGCACTAGATACCAGCGAACTACCAACGTAATCAAATCACAAGAGCATATATGCTTAAAAGTCAGTGGATCGTTATAATCAATAGTAAAAATATAGATCACTCTCATCAGCGCGTTGTACACTCGGAGCTCCTCCAATAACACTTAAGACGAACATAGTTCCTTTGATCGTTCTTTCTCATTATCTCTCACAAGTGTATATGCACTATCAATTTAATAAACAAATATTCAACGAACAGTTTCTAACGACTTATAACTTTCTGAGATGAGTCAAAATTCATTACAAATATCCCGTTACATTGTTTCATTCTAAAATCAACTGCCATAAAACACAAATATAATTATGATATTGAATAATTAAGAAATGTTTCGCTTAATTCGAAAAAGACTGCAAATACGTGAATTCCAGTTTTCTCACCTGAGAATCCTAAGACCAGCATGAATATAATAATATGTTATATATAATACTGGAGGATACAAGCAGCATGATATTTTTTTCTATCAAATGTCTGAAACTTGACAGTGTCAATATATTAAAATAAGTCTTAGTAGAAGTAAAAAGATATATAGTATTAATCGAATCCACTAACCTGTTAAATTATAATAGTAAAAGCAAAGATATAACCAATATGTACTGTGTAAACATCATAAGAATCCGAAGATTTCCCATTAGTTAACAAAATTGGATGAAAAATATGATCCTTAAAAGTAATGTTTTAAAATGCGAGAAAAAACAGAGGTTACGAAATGATGTCTCGATAAAACGATATAAATATTATCCAGATAGACGTTTTGTGAAAATGTGATAATCGGCGCTGCTTTTTCGTCCACTCACATTGGTTTGACCATATTCTGTAAGCAGCAGACAGTTTCGTTGGGAGAAATAGATAGGCCCCCAAATGTCCTGGTACGGCCGAGAGTGGAGAGAGTCCGCTATCCCTCTCCAAATGCTCTCATATGGCCACGCGAATATATAGCCTCTGTCAGGGAAGTCCTACTCATTGCCTTCTCGTGGCGGGGGTGTTGTTCACAAAAGTGAGAAGACGAAAAGCGAATGTCCGGCGCTTTAACCGGGTTGATGGATGTGGAGGATCCACTTAAGGAAGTTGGAAAACCCTGATTCCAAACCAATGGTGCACATGGGCTCCAGTATCCTGATGGAACGAATGGCGTATGAACCAACTGTTGGTCACTGGCTACCATGGGACTGCATCTCCTCCCGATGCTCCACTGCCTTGTGGACTAGACCTTCAGGTCAAAGGCTCCGGGTGTGGTCCCCTAAGAAAACCACCTGCTTCAGTCTGGGCACCTGGGCAGTATCACAGCCCTCACACAAATCTAATGAGATTTGTGAGGCGCATATTTATCTGGTGCTTCCTTGTACCAATAATTATGTGTTTAAATTAATAAACAAAATTTCTAGGATAATGTTGTTATATTTACTATTAAATCAACTACAATTATCTTGACGCGACTAACAGTAAGTAGAGTTGATTATTCTCCACGAGATCACGTTATATAGTAGTATTTGTGGTTTCTCCTAAAGAACGTTTCGTTAACTTTATGCAGTGAGGGCCATACCCACAAAGAAAGAGGAGATTGAATATTTACTACCAGACATGGGTTGATGGATATGAATACTGCACTTGAGAAGCTAAAATTCATGACCCTAAACCAGTCGCATACATACCCTTTAGGACTCTGGGGCACCGAATAGCCTACTTTTGTCACCGACTACCATGGAATTACGACTCATGTAACCTATTAAGTGTCTTGTAGATAAGACGTAAGCCAAATGTTTTTTGTGAGTCCTTAAGAGAACTACATATGATGGATCAGATGCCTAAGCAGGGTAAAATATAACTTATAAATCATGATTTTTACACTGATCTGCTTTCGTGAAATACGATATCAGAACAATATATTTGTAATACCTCTATGAGTAGTAAAGTATAATTTGAACGTTTCGGTACTTCATGTAAATTGCTTCTTCGGAGAATGGATAAACAATAGAATTAAGCTGATAGAAAACCAACTATTATTATAAACAATCTATTCATTCCTCGTCCCATTTGAAATCATAGAGTCAAACCTAGGTAATGATGATCAAAATGTCAAATTTCATAGTCCCGACAAGTCCTTTCGCAAACAAATTAGATTTAGCCATTCAAATATAACGCGACTACATATCTTTATTCGATCAACATAATTACTTTACAAAACTTCGAAAAATTTGGAGCTATCATAAGACATTCATGAGCGCCATAATTCAGTATTCAACTTTTATAACAACTGAATAATGTTGTATGAACACTGACGATTTGAAGATCAAATTTTCATCAAACAAAATGAGGGAATTTATCAATTGTATTTTTGCAAACGTCTAATGTAAGAATTTATAGAACATATTTTTCAACTGTTTAAACCCCAATACTAGACCGTACTTGGTTTTGGATATTCATCAGCATCTACATGGTCTTGGCTTGAAAATCTAACACAGTCCAGCAGCTGAAATGTCCCCCATTAGACATCATCATAAACTTGTAACCACATTGCGAAATTATTGGACGAGTGAAAATAAGTCATTCGACTTAATATAGGCATGTAACAAAAGTATAGGATATTGGAAACCACGGAAACTTAAAAATTTACTGACCTTCAGCTCATTTCCAACTTTTGATCTGATACTTTCTCAGCAACACATTAGCATAGCACGGGAAACATTTTAAAAACTAGCATTAGTATTAAACAGAAAATACGTATTCCACTCGAAAGAATGAATTTCCACCAAATTCAAGGTTAACAACGAGTAACAATGGACCTTGACAACAATTGACCTAAACAATTTGTCGAGCGTTGGTAACAGTAATACTTTGCTTGACTTTTGATCTTCATTACAGAAATCTACCTGTAAAAATATTCGTCAAGACAGCTGAGTGCTTCGCTAACGTAAAGTTTAGTCCCGATTTTCTTGTCTTTCTCAAACTTATGCAGTGTTCCAGTTTTGACCCGAAGAATCTGTCCTGAGTTCAACTCTCGGTAGTTTACTTTTATTTGAGTTTTACCTGAGTTAATGGTTAATTATGGTTTTACCTCAGCTTATTATTCGATCTTTGGAGTTTTGCACGTCGAGTCTACTTTTAGTATATTTCGGTGGCTCTAAATGTGACTCCATTCGGATTGTATGAATGATTGCTATCGAAATATACATGTCGTCAATCCTCGTATATAATTATCTACTTAACGAGCGTTAGTGATTAACTGAATTAAAAACATCAAGTACGAGAATGGATTTCGAATACGTGTATTTCATGCAATCGTTGATCCAGACAGACGATCGGAGAAACGAATCGATGAAAGTCAGGTGAGGGGAGAGGAACAAAATGACGCGTGATGGATAAGGCGTGTGGGCGAATTCGATTTAATGAAATGTGAATCGATATTTATGTTCACACAAAATAAGTTAGATACATGTGATGAATAGGATAAGAAGTGCATATACATACGCTTATATAATAAACAGTCAATGCTGATAAGTGAATAATTGACAAAATCAAAATGTGGCCTAAGAAGAATGAATAAATTTGTCTGTCCAGAGGCTAGAACAACCTATGTGTGCAGCAGAATATTTGTGGGCGATAATAAATGGGTCATGTTTCGTTTGTTCGCAAACCAGAACAGAAGGTCAAAAGTTGTTTTGGGCACGAAAATTTTACAGGTAATAATGGTAATTGAACGAATTGTAACAATTGATGAAAAGTGCAAATAGTACCAAAACTAATTGCGAAAAAGGTCTAATTTAACTATCCCCACAATGTCATAAACTTTTTCAGTATCAATTTTACACGTCTTCAGTGTGTAAGACCATCTACGTTGATGATCTATGTCAAAATGATCGGGGGCCTACTATAGTTAGACGAGAATGGGGACGAACCAATTAACGCTGAAGTCACACCTCGCGACCAGCCCTTACGTGGATTGAACCATCGACGCATCAAAGGATAATAGATGCTATGGAGACTGTACAACACAAAGGACGTTATGACAAGAATATATTAGTTAAGGTACAACTACGGAAGTACAGAAGTGAAAGAATAACCACTGCCGCGTGGGCCAGTCCATGGCATACGATTGGTTTGTGCGCGTTGACTATCCTTGACCTTGACAAGGGTCAGTGATTTGTTCGATATTCAGTGACCCTACAATACTTCCCCACCAGATTCAACGGCCGTTTGAATCGATACCAAACAAGTTGGGAGTAGTCGAGCGACGGAGGTTGCCAGACGATTAATATGAATCCTCCGGGTATTGCCGAGCTGTAAAAGAAATGGAAAGGAGGCTGCAGAAACTGATCGGGAAACAACGAGTAATAACACGTAACAAGGACGTTGGCTGAATGTTAAGCGATCAACCATAGAAATAATAGAAAAAGAAACATTTTGGAGTTTTATCAAGTCGCGTTGAAAAATATAGCTCTGACAAGTGGTTGAGTTCCTCAGGTGAGAAAAGGTAAGTTTGTCGCAAGAGTAGTGATGTCATAGTGATAGTACGATAAGTGTATTGTCAATCGATGCCGATGTTTGTACTACCCTTGGTACAAAGTGGAAAGTCAGTAAGTGTCGCTGACAACTGTTCGTAAGCGTCGATTTCTAGTTATATCTATATTTAACAGACTAACTGTAAGTACAGAAGTATAACCGTGAAGATAAGTCGTGGTTTCCTTGTGCGAAGCTTCTGATCAACTTGCAGCCAATTTGGAAAAACTGATAACTGCTGTGAAAATCAATAAGGGTCGAAGAATAGAGAGCGAGAGCGAAAGGTGGCACGATGAAATCTTTAAAAGATGATAAACGGTGGGTGCTGCACATGTGTTTGATGAGTGAACCGAAAAATGTCGAAAAGAACATAAGAAACCAAGAGTGTCACTCTGGACTCATGTCAATGATATCGGTGAAAAATGCTGTCAGTGTTGGGGTCGAGACGACAATAACGTTGTCAGTTTGCAGGAGATGCGCTCGACTGCGTAAACCGATGATTCGCGTGAATGAGTGTCGTCAAACCACCAATTGAACTGGACAGGCTTTAGACCGTCGAGTAGTTGAACAGCCGATTGATGTACCGAAATCATCTGTTAGATAACAGCCATGCGGAAACAATACTTCATAATATGAAAAAATACGACGTCGAAGTTGAATAACTACAATAGTTCGGAGGTGTTGTAATGTCACATCGAAGTAACATTATTTCGTATACTGACAATTGTACTGAACGTTCGTTTGGGCATTGTTTATGTAGCAATTGGATGTGCAGTATCAAACATGTACGAAGACTATCGTGGGGTTTGTGGAGAATTTCAGAAGACGTTTAGATATTTTCCAAACCCGTATTGCATGTGAATAAGCCGAAGACGGAATTAAAGTGACTTTCGTGCAATAAGGAAATCGAGTCATGATTTACTGTATGAGATAACAGCAAACAAAAAAAAGCGCATAGTAAACATTAATTTAAATGGTAACCACCAATGTAACTAAAGTTTAGGTTTAGATAACGTGATCGTTTCGTAAAAAAGCATATTATCTAGCTCTAAGTGACATCAAGTACGACGAAGTGTCTCATTAAGACATGGACTAAGATTGCTCGTGTACATGAAATACGTTTTTTTGGAGTATGTTGACTTACAAGTCATAAATGTAAGTAGTTTCGACTAACATTTGACGGCAGTGACAGAATGTATGACTACTCTAAGTGAAAGTAGCCGCAAAATGTTAGACATTATAAACATTATACGAAATTAAGTAACTCAATTATGAAACTCGCCTGGATTACTCTTGCTCCAAAGTAATTGAAATTTGTGGATTAACTTCGTAGATTAAGGAAACGTTGTAGACTGAATTGGAATAAGTCTAATTTAGGTTGAACACGTAGAATTGCCTGACGAAGTTTAAACAAGATCTAACATTGCAGGAAATTTATAGTTCAAACTCACCGTAAATTTCTAGCATTTGTATCCTCTGATTCGCCATGGAACTCAGCAATTGGAAATTAGGCAGGCAGTGGTCAAGAAAGTAAAATATTCTAGTAGATAGTTTTTGATAGTAGTTAGTTGACAGTGAATAAGCAGAAAGATGAATTTAATAATCGGCAGTTTATCCTGTATTGGTTATACAAGTGGATAAGTTGCAAACAGATATGCGTACGTGTTGCCTTGAGGCCATACTTACGAGTGGTTGATATTTTAACAGACACATTACACAGGAGCATTTACATGCTGCTAATGCTTGTTAAAGAACCACGATAGTCGATTACAGTCGTAGTTGATTGGTTAGTTCTATCGATTGAACTAATTATTTCAGTTGAAATACTAATCAACATTGATATGAAGCAACGAATGTTCACAGAAACTGATAAAGATAGCCGAAGTTAAAAATGGAAAATAATAAGTACAAAATGTAAAAAAAGAACATAATGATAGGTTGCGTTATTCGAAGTCTTGCTCACCAGTGTAAGACCATCTACGTTGATGATCTATGTCAAAATGATCGGGGGCCTACTATAGTTAGACGAGAATGGGGACGAACCAATTAACGCTGAAGTCACACCTCGCGACCAGCCCTTACGTGGATTGAACCATCGACGCATCAAAGGATAATAGATGCTATGGAGACTGTACAACACAAAGGACGTTATGACAAGAATATATTAGTTAAGGTACAACTACGGAAGTACAGAAGTGAAAGAATAACCACTGCCGCGTGGGCCAGTCCATGGCATACGATTGGTTTGTGCGCGTTGACTATCCTTGACCTTGACAAGGGTCAGTGATTTGTTCGATATTCAGTGACCCTACAAGTGTATTGCTTTTTTGTTTTTAGGTCGTAGACTTTTGCTACGGTTCATCTGACAACTCACATGGTCATGGAGCGACCTGGACACCTTTCTGCTATTATCTGGGACATGAAATGTAACAAATGCAAAGGTTGGTTTCACGAAGAATGCACAGATCTTATAGTAACTGTCAACAACAAACTTGGTGAGTCAGATTGCAGGTGTATATGTGACACACTCAACATGAATGATAAGAATTTGCTGAGCAACATCATTTTCTCGACAAGTCTGTGAAAATGTTTACCAGCGACCTTGAAAAAAGACAGTATCGAAACGGATGGACAAAAAATGACGCTCAGTGAAGTAAAGAAAAGGATCTTTAACAACACTAGTATCGATGAAACAAGCATCGACGCTAGTGAGTAGATGTTGACAAATCATGAGCGGCAAAGCAGCAGGACCGTACAATATCCAAGTAGAGGCACGGAAAGCAGATGTAACAGCAACAGCAAGGATACTCTACATTCTCTTCTGTAGGATTTGGGATGAAGAAAAAATACCAACAAACTGGAACGGACTTCTGATCAGTAGCATCACTCTTCTCTCAATACCAGGAAAAGTCTTCCATAGAGTATTGTTAAACAAAATGGGGGACTCCGTAGGCGCCCAACTTCGAGATCAACGATTGGATTCCGCGAGGTCGATCATGTACCGACCAAATCGCAACTCTACGGATCATTGTGGAACAATCAATCGAATGGAATTCATCATTCTACATCAACTTCATTGACTAAGAGAAAGTATTTGAGAGTGTGAACAGGACAACACTATGGAGGCTTCTTCGACACTACGGCTTGCCTGAGAAGATAGTTCATATCATACGGAATTCCCATGATAGATTACACTGCATAATCGTACAGGGAGAACAGCTGGAGAACTCGTTTGAGGTAAAGACCGGTGTAAGACAAGGTTGCTTACTCTCACCGTTTCTCTTTCTCCTGGTGATCGACTGGATCATGAAAACGTCAACATCTGGATGGAAGCATGGGATACAGTGGCCAGCTAGGATGCAGCTGGACGATTTAGACTTCGCAGATTATATGGCTCTTCTATCACAAACGCAACAACAAATGCAAGAGGAGATGACCAGTGTAGCGGTAGTCTCAGCAGCAGTTGTTCTCAACACACACGAAGGGAAAAGCATACATGCATCATGCATCAATCGAATCATGCTTGATAGGAAAGCTTTGGAGGATGTGGAAATCTTTACATATCTGGGCAGCATCATTGATGAACACGGTGGATCAGATGCAGATTTGAGGGCGAGTATCGGCAAAGCAAGAGCAGCATATTTGCAACTGAAAAACATCTGGAACTCAAAACAATTGTCAACCAACACCAAGATCAGAAATTTCAATACAAATGTGAAGACAGTTCTACTGTAAGGGGCGGAGACGTGGAGAAATACGAAAGCCATCATCCAGAAGATACAAATGTTTATTAACAGTTGTCTACACAAGATACTTCGGATCCGATGGCCGGACACTATCAGCAACAAGTTACTGTGGGAGACAAGAAACCAGATTCCAACGTAGGAAGAAATCAGAAAGAAGTGCTGGAAGCTGATTGAGGTAATCACCCAATTGCGTCACAAGACAAATCCTCACATGGAATCCTGAAGGTTAAAGGAGAAGAGGAATACCAAAGAATACATTATGCCGAGAAATGGAAACAGACATGAGAAAAATGAACAAGAATCGGATAGAACTAGAAATGCAGGTCCAGGACAGAGTGGGTTGGTGAATGCTGGTCGTCGGCCTATGCTCCGTTGAGGGTATCAGGCACAAACAAGTAATAAGAATACTCGAAGACTTCATGTTACGTCACCATATAATTCATGTGCTACCTGAAGTATATGGAAAGCATGGAAAAAGCACACTCTGATATCAGAACAAGAAAGTCAAATATAGGGATTACTCAGGAAATATTCAATATCTGAAAAACATGATTCGCACAACTAACTGAGAATTAAAAGACTAATTATTATCAGAAGGGGATTTGTGGAGATTTCAGTATTTTTAAATGTTGAAATAATGAGTCAATTGAAGCTAGACCACCATGAAAAACCTGGAAGCACTGGACGGCCGTTTCGTCCTACTATGGGACTCCTCAGCAGTGTGCATCCACGAACCCGCTCTCGCGATATTCGAACTCAGGACCTACCAGTCTCGAGCCAAAGCCCTTAACCGATAGACCACTGAGCTGGCATCCAACGGTGTTATTGTTTAACTTCAAGGGCTCGGGCTCGAGACTGGTAGGTCCTGAGTTCGAATATCGCGAGAGCGGGTTCGTGGATGCACACTGCTGAGGAGTCCCATAATAGGACGAAACGGCCGTCCAGTGCTTCCAGGTTTTCCATGGTGGTCTAGCTTCAATTGACTCATGATTTCAACTTTGACTAATTATTACTATTATTCACAAACACCTTATGGGTACATAAGTGTTGTGAAGAAACCATTTCAGGTTGCTTCAGAAAATGCAATAATACACAATTTTCAATAATGTTAACATTACATATGCCATGTTTGAGAAAGGAAGGAAAAGGAAAATAAAATATTAATAATAGAATAGTAATAACAAATCAGGTCCTGTGTAATTAGCATGAATTTTGAATTGATTTTGAAGAAGGAAAGAAAGAAACTAAGGAAATAGAAATAAAGGAGACACGTAATACGTAAATATTTTAACGCAGAACAAGAATAAACAACTATGTATGTATAGCAAAATGAGTAATAAAAAATAAAATGAAACAGAATAAATTGATAAAAGAATAGCTTATTATTGCAGTAAGATATGACGTTAGAATAAGTGTTTGTTCGTGCAGACATAGTTTTGTGTGATGCGATGAAAGTCTCAATTAAGTGAAAAAGATAATCAGTATGTATGAGGTGTATATACATAGTGAAGATAAAACGAGTCTGATAAGTTGAATTCAACGTAATTCAAGTTATTGTCTCAATCCAAAGCTTCGTAATCTTAAGAATAATATTTATTTAGAAGGAAAAAAAGAGAGAGAAAGTAAATGAACACATAGTGAAAGGGTCCAACCATGATCGTAATAGTGTAATGGATATAGACTTTTGAGATGAACGAATAATCTTAAAATAATAATAACAACAATAATAAACCCTTACGGATAAATACTTGTAGATTTATGTAACAGTATACAGAGTGAAACCGTATATTAGTATAAACATTAGTGCAATAATAATTATTTAGTATAATGCTACAATAGTCACAATTCATTGAAAAGAATAATTAAATATAAATTTCGATATGTTATATATATGTTGTGAATATTAAAAAAATATTATTTGTTTAAGTGGAACATAGGGTTTTTTGATTTTAATTTTAGACTTTGGATATTTAGGAATAAAATATGTTTAGAAGGACAAGGAGGGATTAAAAGAATATCTAATGTGTCGAAAGACCAATAATGATATTAATAACAGTAATAATTATAAATACGAACATAAGCAGACTTTGTATATTAAGATAAATATAAAATGAAGTGGAATAGACGTGAAAAGTTTCAAAGGTTTCAATTTGCTTTTCAGTCAGTTAGATAGATGACGGACCTTTTTTGTATAAATCATTGTTAAGCACGTTGATATTCAATAGGTGACACAATTCACTTTCGGAAAGAAAATCATCAAGAAGACTTCGGAACTGGATTATAGTTTCACTGCATCGGAGGTCCATTGGCAGTCTATTCCACATGTTTGAGTAGCGAATAACGAAAAAATTCTGGCGTAAATTTGTGTGGGTTTTTGTAATCGCTAGAATATTTTCCTTATTGCGTAGATTGTGGGACGGTATCATATAGTATGAAGGGGTAGATAGCGAAGATTAAGAAATACCATTAAGAAGCCGGTAGAGAAAGATAAGGTTTAATTTGATACACCTGATCCAGAGAGGTTCTAGTTTGAGTTCTTGACATCTTTGGTGATAGTCTTTGTTGTCAGAATACCCCAAAACAGCTTTGGTGAGTCTTCTTTGAACACCTTCGATTTCAATCAGGTCATTATGCCTGCAATTACTGTAAACTAAAATACCATATTCAAAAATCGGTAAGATACATTTTCTGTATAATAATAATCTCGACTCGGTATTATTGAAATTAATCATTATGAATCCGATGAGCTTTCTTGCTTTGGATACTTGAGATGCGATGTGTTCAGAAAAGTTCAAACTGTCGCTATTGTAAAATCCAAACCTAGATTCCAATAGGTCTGGATGTGGCCGAATAACTGAGCAATAGTTTTATACACTCGTGACCCAATCAAAAGCAGAACAAGGTATTTCGGGCAACACGGTTCTAAATTTCATCATATATGCAAATGTACAAATTTACCTAAACAAATATTATCACCCGGTTATTCATCCAACAGTTAATACCAAAATATTCAATCTAAATTACAATAAATAGCAAGGTGATAAGAAATATATGAAAAATTACCAAAAACACCAAAAGGTAAGCGTTATTCTATCCTTTCTGGATAGATCAAGTGAAATTTCGTTTGAGCGGCTATTTTATAACTCAAAGTGTCTCAATTTCTGGGAAAGTGCTCCAAATTACAACCAAAAATGCACGATCCCAGTCAAAACCAAACCTCACAATGAAATAGCGAGCACTCAATATGGCAGATACCAGAATAATGGCAATTAAAACAAACTAGATACAGCTCAGTAAGGAACATAGAGACTCAATAAAAAACGATAGTAACACCAAGAAAATCATACGTACAGTCTTAATTAGCATCAAAAATGTTAACAACATATACAAATAAAGAATAAGTAAGGAAGAAATCACAAATGTATGCATGGAGGGATTTTCACTTGCAAAATGGATCCAGCAGCTATATCTTAAACCCAAGTCACGAACAGTGTTGAGAGGTTTCAGTGTATGTTTGTGTATAGCCAGATTTAAGTTAAGGCAACGGCCAATGTTAATAAATCCACTTTTGTCAACATTAAGTGGCAAATTCCACGAAATAGTCGATTCGTACAACTTGTTTATTTCTTCTTAGATTACCGTTGAAATATTGCTTTCATTTGTGGGAGATGAAAACGAATAAACCACTTTTGGATCATCGGCAAAAAGAAAAGGTTTACCATATTGAAAGTGGGAGCAAAAGTCTGATAAAAATGAGAAATGGTAATGGACCAATTACACTTCCTCGAGTAACCCCACTGGTTACATTCATAGGTTTGGAGTAGCAAGATCCAAAGCGGACAATTTGGCTACGTTCTTCTAAAAATGACCTGAGCCAAGATAAAAGGGGATTCTGCATTCCATATAGAGAGAGTTTTAAAAGAAGAAGTTTGTGTGAGACGCTGTCGAAGGCCTTACTAAAGTCGAAGTACAGAATTATCACAAACTGACCAGCATCTCTTCTCTGGGTAATTTGATCAAAAAATTCAGGTGCGATGTGAAGCATGAGCGTTTGGTCATAAACCCGTGTTGGGATGGGCTGATCAGATTAGCCGAAAGCAAAAATGATAATAGCTGTTTGTGGATAATTTTTTCCATAGTTATTGACAACACGGATGTCAAATTAATTGGTCTGTGGTTAACAATATCACTGCGTGATCCGGTTTTGAATCTGGGGGTGGTAAGAGATGCTTCCCATACAGATGGATAGGCCCCATATTCCATAGATAGGTTGAAAAGTTTTAGACAAAATAATGGAAATTCTCTACTACCATATTTCACAAATGATGAGGGAATCCCGTCAGGTCCACCGTCATAGGACTTTTTCAAGGCAGTTATGGCCTGCTTGATGTTGGAGGGTACGAAATCAATTTTCGACAGGTGTCTGCACGTCAGCATTGGAAATGTATTGATACAACTTTCAGTTCTAGTGTTATAGCACTGCGAGAAATGATGACTGAATTGTTTGCAAATAATATCGGGGTCATAAATACTTTTTACGTTAACTATGAAGAATTTGGTCACGCCAAGAGAATTTGACTTCGCACGCGATTTAAAAAATCAAAGTATTGATAATTCTGGGTTCTTATTACCTAGGGCTTTATTTTCTATATTTATAAAATACTTGCGTTTAGATGAAGCACTCTTGTCAATTAATTTAAGTATACTCTGTAGTGTATACAAGTCATTATGCTTGTGGTAACGGTGTTTTAATTTCCTCAGCTTTCTTTTAAAAGTTTTAAAATTATTCTGGCTCCTATTGGCATTATAAGCCACATGGCTAATAATTGGAGCAGTGCGGTCGAGGCAGTGTATCAAGTTGTGGTATAGATCAGAGATCGCAATGTCAATATTATTTGTGGTAAAATAAGTTTCCCATGGTAAACAACGAATAACACTTTCAGTCCGTTTCCAGGTTTGTTGATCAAAATGTCTACTCTTGTACATCATTCCAGCTTTAGAATTCAATTGTATGGCGTTGAAATAATGAATGATACACAATATTACTCTGTGATCACTCTTAAAAAACTCTTGCACTGAGATAGAATCTGTGTTGATTGTAAATAGTAAATCAAGTATATTATTCCTTCTAGTCGGTTGTCGGATCTGTTTTACCCATCCATAAAGTTCTAGTGTTTCAACTAAATTGTCATGTCGACCTGAAACCGGAGTCGAAACCCATGTGATGTTTGGCAGATTAAAATCACCTCCGATGATTTTAAAAGTATGCGGTTGGTGTTAAACAATGGAAAAGATGTTTGTTAGTAATCTGTCAAACATAGAGTCTGCATGTGGTGGTCTGTATATGCATCCCACCAGTAGATAATTCCGAGATGCACAGTTTACAGTAACCCAGGTGGAGGCGTCTATAGCATCAAGGGATTTATCCTCAAATTTGCAGGCCCGAATATCCGAACGGACATAGATAAGTGTACCGCCCCCTAATCCATTACATCTATCGGTTCTAAAGAAAACATAGTTATCTATATGCAGGGAGTGATCGGATATAGATGAATTACACCACCTTTCCGTAATAAGTACAATAGTTGGATTTACAAGCAATAAAAGGGTTTTTGAGATGAGTAATTTTATTGGACAGAGAGTGGGCATTGAACGAAAGAATAAGAAATTGAAAATTACCATGGTGAATCAGGTTAGAGTATAAATCACAATTGGTATTTACATGAATACTCGTAGGATTGGCTAAGGTGAGAGTTGTGTTGCTATCGGAAATAGATTCAACAACTTTGTCATCATTTGAAGTATGTTTATTGTTGCCGGCAGAAAAGCCGGCGGAAGTACAAAAAAAGTCTTCTCACTATTATTGGATATAACATTTGGTGAAGGAATAGTATTCACATTAAGAGCCGGACCAAGAAGGCTATCAGGTCTATGTGTGCGACCAAGTGGCCGTTTACAATTTAGATTGCTATTTATACCTGACGTATAGGGAACATGTTCTAAACGCTTATTTCCAAGGTTTGTGGTTGATTTTGGCTCCTTCGTAATTTGAGGAGGGTCGTGTGTAGTTGAAGATGCTTGAGATGGTTTGCAAGGTTCGAGTATATTGACGTTAAGCGTGTGGTCAGTCGGATAATTTTTTTGACCAGTTTTCCCGTTATCCGTTGAACAGTCACTGTAACTGGTTGTTGCACTAACAGCGACTTGGACTGTGTTATCCCATTCGAAATCAGTACAACTACTAAGGGTTGAATCTAAGTCAACATTCTTAAAAGGATGGGCATCACCTACATTGGGACTACTTTCTTTTGGGCTTTGAACTTTAGCAGATTCAGGAGATTTTTCCGGTGGTTGCATATTCGTAAAGTTAGATGTCCACTTAGGGTCGGACTTAATCTTATGACCTTTAGGATTATGATACGCTTGGGCGTTTGATGCTGGTAGTCTGTGGTTATCTCGGCCTGCTTTTCGTTGGAATGGTGTTCTATCTGGTAGAATCTTAATATCTTTGAAAACCTGTTTCTGCTTCAATGAATTGGAGGAATTTAAAAACTCACTAGCGTCTACAGATGAGTTGAATTTGAACAAGATCGGTGAGTGCATATCAGGGTGACTTCTTTTAAATCTTGAGCATACACATGGTACGTGTGTCATATTGCTGGCTTTAAGCAGACTAGTTTTGATATTTTTAGGGGCACATGAGTCCGGTATATTAAACACAATTGCATTGCTAGATCGCCTTATTCTTTCAAATACCTCTGATTCAACACGATCTAAGAAGTTATTTGTGTCATTCATTTGATCTGGAGTCTCTGTGAGGTTATGGTTGATGAGATACTTGAGGAGATTGAGAATGTTCATGTCAACTTGCAGCCTTTTTATGTCATTCGTATGGTTGCAGTTGTGATCATCATCATTGTTTACCAACAGAGTCTTCAACACATCTGGAATGGAAACAACTGGTAAAAGCTTGTCTGCTTCCAGATGAACAGACTATCTCGTCTCATTGAAACTGTCAGTAGCAATTTTAGATTGTGTAGTTTTCCTACGTTTGGCTGGACGCCTATAAGCAGGGGCCTTTATTTTCTTTTGTTGCATGATAAAAAAAGTGACGTATAGCAGATGGATTGAACAAAATATTGGAAATAGAGATGAAAGAAAAAAATCAATACCGAGGACTGAAGTCTAGTAATCAAAACCTATGCTTAACACAAGGGTGGATGTATCGTGAGGATCGGTGAAAGTGTAGAAAAACAATGGATAAGAATAGCAGGAAGACATTAGTGGTGACAAAATATACTGTCATAAAAAATAAGTAAATAAACCTATGAGATCTGTGATCAGAATATAAATATGGGTCAGATATGATAGTGCAATTACAATTCGATCAAGTGGAAGACTAAATGTGTGGAAAATTAGTGATACGTAATAAGGAGGGATCAATGCGATGTGAATGAATTATTTAAAGATGACTCACTGGAAAACAGCATTTTTTTATCACCTGTCATCTTAAATTCTGTCCTCACATTTGTTGTCCCACTGTAACTGTTGTTTTAAGTTTTGATAGACTTACAGCTCCATAACTAAAACGACTACGGAAGATAAAAGAAAGAGAGTACGCCGAGAAAAAACTTTATTGAAGTTAGTGAGCTAAATGATTTTAAAAAAACCTAGAGTTTTGACGTCTCAACTCTATGTTTACACAGAAACTACTGTGTTTTAAAAACTCTCCAAGTATGTGGAAACTATTTAAGGAACTTACAGGTGACAGACACATTGAAAGCGATAATCAGCTGAACGTTTGTGACTTCAATAAGTCTTTTGTTCGCCAGTCATCTGATGTCATGCTCCCTGTATCCACAGGTCTGAAGAATAATTGTGTTTGTAGTTTAACTAAAACTGATGTCAAAAAATGTCTCCAGTCAATTAATTCATTAAAATGTGTTGGACCTGGTGGTATCCCAAAACTCTTTGATAAAACTTTACTGACATTCTATGTTATTCATTCACGAGCATGTTTAACAGATCGTTCTCAAATAATCTCATAACGAAAATGTGGAGAAAGGTAAAGAAAATCCCTATACTTCACCTTTCCTTCGAACAATGAAAAAATTATTGATACTCTCACTTCTACCTGCAATAAAAGAACACATTGATCCGTATCAGTCTGCTTACAAATGGAAAAGAAGCACCTTAGATGCCATTGCTGCTCTGCATTACAATATAATGTTCCGTTCGGAAAAGGGTAAGAAGTATGTTCGATGAGCTATTCAAAACTATACTTCTGCTTTTGATTCTATCCCAAGACAACTTTTACTCAACAGGTTAATCAGCGTCAACATTGACAACTGGATAACAAATTGGTCATGTTCCTACCTCTATGAAAAAGAACAGTGCATTGAGTTTGGAGGAAAGTGTTCAATATCTCTACTGTTTTATGAAGGTGTGCCACAAGAAGCTGTTCTTTCATCTACCCTCCTCTCCTTTTTTCTACATGATCTGCCATCATCCACAGAAACACATTCGTAACTGTCTGCCCAGCTTGTAACATGGTACTTATAGAAATAGCGTTTTCCAACAGGATGTGAAACACAGAGCACTGTGTGAGGTATGATATGTATCCAAAAAATAAACATTAATGAGCCTAACATCACAAAAGGAGAGAGGGTGGAGTTACTGAACAGCAAGCACTGATGGTGAGGGCGATGATTTCAATCCAACCGTGTTTGTGGGGCAGAACATTTTGTTTGTATCAGGCTCTTTATCGAGTAAATGTCGATTAATCCCAAAAGCATGCAGCCCCTTAACTTAGTAAGTCAGACGGAAGACTTTCTTCTATAACAGTAAAGCATGAGAAGGCTAAGAGAGATGAGGGGAAAAGGTCACACCAAGATAATTGACATTCGACACTGTTTATCAAAGAGTCTCCAACGACACAAGCATTATGGGATCCCAAAACGTAGTCTAGGTGCTGTTTATGTCTTAGGCTAAGGTTAATAGCTTGGTATTTGGACGGATTAAATATAAGGCCATTGATAACAGATCATTACTCAGTACGAGACAAAAAGTCATTCATTTCTACGAGATGTGAAGACGCAGAATAATAATAATAATAATATATTTCTGCAATAACAGGTACACGCTATTTTTACAGGCATGATCTACAATTTACAACATATAGTGGTTCACAGTATGCATTCCAAGCAATGTTGTTTAGTAATTATAATCTATAAAAGTTAATAGCAGATCATTCGTTCAGATATAATGTGTTTTCACAAGAATAGTTTCCAAAAAGGCATGGCGTCCACGTTACATACCAGATCCAATCTCGACAAAAAGTGTATTAGGGTTTCGGTCGTGCTAAGTATTTATGTAATGCAGCTTTTTAAGTTTATAGTTGTTATAAAGTAGGCTTGTGGAGCGCCTGGTTTGAGCTATGACATTGGGAAAGCGCGTTCGTCGAGGTTGTTCCAGATGTTTGAAATTACACAGCTTCACCCTCAGAGCAAGATTCTGAAGAAAAAAAAGAGAGAGAAACCGAGGAGCTGCAAGGCATTTGGATATGAACGATAACCAATGCTTAACATTTATTAGTGGAACAGATGGAGGTATGAAAAATTATTAGATTAAATTGATACTAGATCATGTTGCAAGAGTGAACTGCGATTAGGGGCTCCAGAGGAGAGAATGCAGTAATACAGAACAATGAGTTGTGATATTTATCAAGATGGAGTAGGTTACAATGAAGGAGGGAAGTCAAGGTTGGAATGAGGAAGAACAGAGAGTGCATATAGAGAGTAGAGTGTTGAGTAAAATAGCAACCATATCCTTTACAGTCAGTTTTTTTGCTTTTTTTTGATCATCCGATGCCTGCCACACAGTTTTCATGTAAAGTCCGAGTTAGCATGTTATAGGTTGTCTTAGTAGAATAGTTAATCCAGCACAAAAATTAGAAACATGAGTCTGAATGGTGAGTGTAGGAGAACGACCTCAATATCACAGATTGATTGACTTGTTCTCATCCATAAACAGCCTGATACAAACAAAATGTTCTGCCCCACAAACACGGTTGGATTGAAATCATCGCCCTCACCATCAGTGCTTGCTGTTCAGTAACTCCACCCTCTCTCCTTTTGTGATGTTAGGCTCATTAATGTTTATTTTTTGGATACATATCATACCTCACACAGTGCTCTGTGTTTCACATCCTGTTGGAAAACGCTATTTCTATAAGTACCATGTTACAAGCTTATCAGACAGTTACAAATTATTGACTATGGGTTAGGCTTCGATGCAATGTAAAAAACTGACTATATAGTAAAGTGTAGGTTACGAATCAGATTATAGGCATTGGGAAGGGTAAAGTGTAGGATATTTGTTTACCATAGTAGGCGGAAAAGTGGAGTTTTATATTAGTTACAGATAAGGTAAGATAACGAGTGGTGAAATAATAATAATGGCAAGGCAACACAGTGTACAGATGAGTAAAAAAGCTGATAAATAGTCAAGAAGTAACTCACACTAAATTCGCGCTGAGGTTGTTTTGTTCTATGCTAACCGGTTGATAGGTGTCAGTTTCTGTGGTTGTACGACCACTGTCAGTAGGCAATCGATTGTGCCTTTCTTCTGACGTTTTAGGGTATTTATAAGCGTCGTTTAGCGACCAAGTATTGATAGGTCCAGTGAGTTGCCTGTCTACTTCAATTGAAAAGAATTAGGGAGGGGAAAGTATCTAATACAGCTACAAGGTAGGTAAATAAGGCGATTCAGTCTATGTATGTAGAGAACCCATGATGTCTGTGTGGGACGTGGATGTGTTCGTTTGCGCCAGATCTATGCAGGTGAGGGCTTGGTCAATGAGTCTTGTAAACGTATGTAATTTGTCTGCCATGCGTACTTCAGAAGGAAGACTGTTCCATGTCAATGCGTACTTCATAAGGAAGAAGTTTTCACATATTTTTGATCTGTGTTTTTCAATTTTGACAGTGGATACTTTGTCTCGAAGGTTGTATCCATGTGAGTCTTGGTAGAGAGCTATATTACATGTGGAATAAGTAAGGTTTTTAAGGAGTTTGAAATAAAGAATTAAGTTAGACCTAAATAAATAAAATAAAAAAATAAAAAAATAAATTGAATAAAGCTGTGGAGATAGGACACCACAAGATCATTAATATTAATATGCAAGTTGAATTATCTTCCTCATATTCCGATTAACATTTTGGTTTCCATTTATATCCGATCAACCATTGCTTTTTTTACCTAAATTAGTAAACTTACGTGCGTATCCAGTCTTTAGTATATGAGAGACGTACAAACATCTTTCACATAGTTTTGTTCTGAGTTATTACATTTCTCTGATTTTTGACCTTAGAGGGATGTTAACAACTAACACGATAAGCTAGCACATCAGGAATATTTGACTCAGTTTCTCAGCTGTAATGTACCTTGAAATTTTTGAAAGGTAATTCACCCTAAAAGTGTCACTAGTTGGGGAAGGTCTAGGTATCTTAATATACTGTAGTTTTAAAGCTTCTGCATGGAATAATGTCTTTCAGGCAAACATTGTCTTGGTAACCTTGAAGCTAGTATGAGAGAATAAAAATTTACCATTTGATCTTTCATCACTTTTATGGGACCTTGCAAAGAGCATGGAAAAATTGTGTTTCTTCCCTGACTTCAAAGAAGCGTAACTAAAGACAAGTGAATCTATCAGTCGTCAGACTAAAATTCAAGCCTTTGTGACGAGAAACTCAAATATCTGAACCCTTTGTTTGTCGAATATAGGCGACCAAAGAGCGACAGTCTTTGTATTACGGATCCTCGAACACTCCTGGAATGCCTACATGGATGCAATTGGGACACGAATTTATGGGAAATACTAGGAAGTTAGATCTTGATTACACTAAATTGGACTGTATTCGCAGTTTCTAAACCTTACGGCTAGTAATGTCTTTCAGCCTGCTACCAGCTGAAGTGGTTCAAGCAACTTACAAAGAGTCATACAAGATCTATTCATGCAGATTCAGGACTACACACCATACTAATTAACTAAAACTTTTTAAATTTCACTTGCCTTATATACCTAGTTTCCGAATTCTTTTCACTGGTGATCCGAAAGAAACTAACCAATAGCTTTTTCTATTTCATCCATGTTTATTTGATCCGTTTCATTGACCTTATGTTTGAGCGGAATTTCAAGCCATCGGACTACACGGTTAGTCGTCGGCTTTTATATTCAATGTTATTGAAGTATGAAGTTAGTCAGGTTTTCTACCATATCTATTCGTGGTATGACATGCAATTCATGTGTCCAGCTCATAGAATCAGTCATCAACAAACAGTTCAATGTGATTTTTGTCAATGTAAGTTATAGTTAAAGACAATTGTGAACCAACTCTCATTTGATCGTGTTCTCACTTTTTGATTTTTTGAATGCTGGACTCTATATGTATGGTTAGGCTTTAGGGACAAAAACATTCGGACTTTTCGGAAATACGGGTTCTATACAAGCTGCGATGTGTATTGTTACATCTGAAGGAAATTAACAAGTAAACATTGAAGGGAGCAAACATAATATCGTTGAAACCTATACATTTTGTACGAAATAAGTGATTTCTGTTAACGAAGGTGTAGTTTTCGTGCAATCAGCTTGCTTTATTTGATCACAACAATGGTCATAACAATGCCATAGGGAAGTCCTAAAAAATAAAATGTAAAAATACTGGGTTAATTACGGTGTCCCGGCAATAAAAGCTACGTTTCTTCATAAAAGTCCCGACCGTTCAGTGGGAATTGCAAGTTGCCCATAAATCAACAGAAACGTCATATGCATGTCAGTCAGTTCGTTCTCGCTTTCGTCAAATGCATTATATACCTTTCCTAAAGCTCATTGCACTTCAAGATATTTGACCTGATAATCTGGGTATACCTGTTTCTGCGTTGTTTATGTAGATATAAAATGATTAGGCTTGGCGCATACAGAGGACATATGATGCTTTTGTAGTATTCTAGATCTTTACTAGACGTTCAACCTTCTCTTCAGCACACTCAAAAAAATTACCATTATGATGATTCCTTTGGTCAGTTTTTTAACGTTGTTCAACAGTTACTGAACGATGTATTTGGAAGATACACTGACTCTTACTGCTGGTGGATCGATGAGTCAGGTCACTCACTAGTTTTGACCACATCTACCATCTTCACGCGGTGACTGGACTTGTCTATCGTGGTAATCCAGTCAACGTTTGTCTGCTGGCGCACTTGTTCTCTGAGTTCCTACCGTACCGGACATGTCATTCGGAGAGCGATATAACTAATAGTAGATTTCAGGCCCAAGAGCAAAGTTATGCCTTGGACTTCAGCAATATGCTTTATACTCATAGTCAATATCTCCATGAATACTAATTTCTTGAAAACAAAAAAGGAACTGTTAGCGGATCTCATTTAACTATGATCTTTTTTTCTGGTCGCGAAGCCTTAATTAAATTTCCAGGTTATCCAAAACAATAAGAGCTTAGTAAGTTAACATACTGATCAAGTCTCTAAGGTGCAAATGCACCTATTCGATTCCAGAAGGTTAGTGAATATGTTGTTTTACTTATGAGCGTTTGGATTTCATAGATACTTAGGTCTGAGGCTCAAAATCGTCTGCGATTGCTCAGGTGCATACATTCTTTCTCTTCCAAATTCTGAGCATCTGATTTCCTCGTGACTATTTTTTCGTTTCTAGTTCACCGATTTGTATTTTCTTCAATCTTATCCTCTGTCTTTAATGTTTTCTATTAAAACTAATATTATTACTACCTCTATTAATATGGGACTTGACCTGACAATTTCATCTCTGTCCTAATGGTGTATGACGACTGGGACCGATGTACATACGTACCGGATTCTACATTGCGATCGATTGACTGAAACAATCCACTGTATAGGTATCATTACCAAGTTTTGATTTGATAATTTTGAATAAATTGAGCATTGGGTAGATTGTTATAAATAAATAATATATTTGTAATATCCCAAAGAGTGGAAAAATTAGATTTTCTGACGTTTAGTGACTCAGTGTAAGCCACTTCTTATTTATTCTCTGAAGAAGTGGCTTACACTGAGTCACTAAACGTCAGAAAATCTAATTTTTCTACTCATTAGGAACTCCAACTCTTGAAACGTTATAAATCACCTGGCCCAGATGACTTACCTCCGGCTCTTTTTAAAGATGGTGGTGACTTTCTGGCTAAGGAACTGACTGCGTTGTTTGGAAAGGTTTGGGAGCAAGAAAGTGTTTCAACATCTTGGAATGAGTCAATAGTCGTCCCTATCTTTAAAAAGGGTTCACGTTGCCCCTGCAATAACTACCGGGGGATAAGTCTACTTTCGATTGCGTCCAAACTATTGGCTTCTATCATTCTTCGTAGGTTGTTTAAAACCCGAGAACGATTGACTCGCGAGAAGCAGGCTGGTTTTCGTTCTGGTCGAGGATGCATTGATCACATCTTCACCCTCCGCCAAATGTTAGAACACTGTCATACTTATCGCAGGCCAACAATCGTAGTGTTTCTTGATATCAGGGCGGCCTTCGACTCGTTGGACAGGACTGTTCTCTGGGATTGTCTATTGAAGAAGGGTGTGCTTGAGAAGTTCATTAACATCTTAAAGGCCCTGTATACGAACACCTCAGGCAGAGTGAGGGCATACAACCACCTTTCTCCCTTGTTCCATTCGAGCAGTGGGGTTAGGCAGGGTTGCCCGATCTCACCATTCCTCTTCAACTTTGCCATCGACGACATCCTGGAAACAGCTCTGGTGGATGTAAGTAATGGCGGTGTGGATATGTTGCCTGGAGAACGACTTCTCGACCTTGAGTATGCGGATGATATTGTCTTACTGTGCGATAATGCCCAAGGCATGCAATCAGCACTTAATCAGTTGGCAATCAGTGTCCGCAGGTACGGCATGTGCTTTGCACCCTCCAAGTGCAAAGTACTCCTACAAGACTGGCAGGATTCTAATCCTGTACTCACCCTGGATGGTGAGGAGATCGAAGTAGTTGAGAAGTTTGTGTATCTAGGTAGCTATATAAGTGCTGGTGGTGGCGTGAGTGATGAGATTGATGCACGTATAATGAAAGCCAGAGCGGCTTATGCCAATCTGGGCCATCTTTGGCGCCTTCGTGATGTTAGTCTGGCTGTAAAAGGTCGGATCTACAACGCGTCGGTGAGAGCAGTTTTGCTCTATGCTTGTGAAACCTGGCCTCTCCGAGTTGAGGATGTTAGACGTCTCTCTGTGTTCGATCATCGTTGTCTCCGAAGGATTGCTGACATACAGTAGCAACACCATGTTAGTAATGCAGAGGTTCGGCATCATGTGTTCGGGCGCAGGGACGATAATTCAATTGGTGTCACCATCTTGAAACACCGACTTCGGTGGCTTGGACATGTTTTACGAATGTCGTCCCAGAGACTTCCACGTCGTGCATTATTTGCCGACCCTGGGACTGGTTGGAAAAAGCGGAGAGGAGGTCAGTGTATGACATGGTGTTGTGGCATGAAAGAAAGCTGCAAAGGGCTAGCTTCTGTTGGCCCTTCACGACTCCCTGGCTGGGGTCCGAGAGATGGTGCAACACAGTGGCCAGAGACGTTATCAGATATGGCTCAGAATAGAAGCCAGTGGCGATCCTGCTGCAACCTTCTTTTACTTTCTACATAAAGAATGGTTCTAACTTTCCTAACTGAAAGAGTCTTCTGGTTGTACATTTTAGTCCGCCTTATCTTTTCATCCCTTCTCTTCCTACTTTCATTATTTTGTGTGGCGCATATGTACCTGGTGCCCTTTTGTACCAATATATATGTGTTTAAATAAATAAATAAATAAGTAAACTCATTGGGATATTACAAATATATTATTTAGTCTGTTGTATAGTTTGGGTAGTCTGTGGCTCTGTTTAATGTACCTGTATGTGGATGTGAATTAGAGTTGTGATATTTATTTCAACTATATCTACTTTACTGACAATTTACTTATTTATTTAATTTTATCATTTATTTATTTAAACACATAAATATTGGTACAAGGAAGCACCAGATAAATATGCGCCTCACAAATCTCATTCGATTTGTGTGAGGGCTGTGATACTGCCCAGGTGCCCAGACTGAAGCAGGTGGTTTTCTTAGGGGGCCACACCCGGAGCCTTTGACCTGAAGGTCTAGTCCACAAGGCAGTGGAGCATCGTGAGGAGATGCAGTCCCATGGTAGCCGTTGACCAATGACAGGTTCGTCCGCCATTCGTTCCATCAGGATACTGGAGCCCATGTGCACCATTGGTTTGGAATCAGAGTTTTCCAACTACCCTAGGTGGACTTTCTGTGTCCACTAACCCGGTTAAAGCGCCGGACATTCGCTTTTCGTCTTCTCACTTTTGTGAACAACACCTGTGGCACGAGAAGGCAGTGAGTAGGACTTCCCTGACAGAGGCTATATATTCGCGTGGCCATATGAGAGCATTTGGAGAGGGAGAGCGGACTCTCCCCACTCTCGGCTGTACCAGGGCATTTGGGGGCACCAACAGTTGGTTCATACGCCATTCGTTCCTTCAGGATACTGGAGCCCATGTGCACCATTGGTTTGGAATCAGAGTTTTCCAACTCCCCTAGGTGGATCCTCCGTGTCCACCAACCCGGTTAAAGCGCCGGACATTCGCTTTTCGTCTTCTCACTTTTGAGAACAACACCTGTGGCACGAGAAGGCAGTGAGTAGGACTTCCCTGACAGAGGCTATATATTCGCGTGGCCATATGAGAGCATTTGGAGAGGGAGAGCGGACTCTCCCCACTCTCGGCTGTACCAGGGCATTTGGGGGTGACCAACAATTTGTTCATACGCTATTTGTTCCTTCAGGACCCTGGAGCCTATGTGCACCATTGGTTTGGAATCAGGTTTTTCCAACTTTCCTAGGTGGAGCCTCCTATCCACCAACCCGGTTAAAGCACCGGACAAGCTAGTAGTCTTAATACGTGCACTTATATCAAGGTGTAATTCAACCAACTGCTTATGAAGTGTTAATCACCATATGACATGTTTTATATTTTAATATCTTGCATAAATAAAGTGAACACAAAAGTTTTTGTTGTTTTCCGGTCTTATTCCCATTTTTAATGTCTTATGTATTCCTTTGACTATCTACTTTCAGTTTGATGAGATTCAGCAGGATATTAGGGATGAAAATGAAATACCACGTAAGTACTAACGTGCTACTAGAAAGTCCCTGGAAAAAAGTTGCATACAATCAAACTAGTGACATAAACAGTATGTTTGGCAACGTAGTTATTGAATATTTATTGTTGTTGTTTGGGATTTTTAGAATGTACCCTGAATTTTAAGTTAGTACATTTTATATCAATTTCTATTAACTTTTCATCCAGATCTCACTTAAATCTGAACGCGCGATTATTATCTACGATGAAGAAAGCACTATCACTCCTGAGTGTCTTGCAGCTGCCGTCAATAATATGGGTTTTGAAGCAGAACCATTTTACGAAAGTGGGACATTTCCTGAATGCTTGGATAAAACCAGTGGTAAAGCTTTCGAGACGTGTTTACATGTTGAAGACCTCATTTCCACTAACTGTGAGAATATGGTTAATCAGTCTCTTGCATGTTTGCCTAATTTAGTCACTTTTCGGATTAACAAATCATCATCTACCGTAGAAATATGGCATTTACAGCAAGTAACAACATCTGGTAAGTTAATATTTTTACAACACGTAATATATAAACAGTACGGTAGGAGATACTAGTCACATCCTCTAGTTATGATAACATGTTGATAGTTCTCGCATAAATATCGATCCTACTGTTTAACTAAATGGAAAGAGAATGTATTCCACAGATTTTAGAGAAGTAGATGATTTGTCGGAATAATCAACACTAATGTTTTAGATGTCCATTGATTGGTTATCACTAACCACGCATATCATTATTTCAGTCGTACAAGTTATTTCCCAGTTATTTTCAACTATAATTCTCTGTGATTTATAAATACATATAGATAAAATTTAGTCGATTTTATGCCCAGACCATTTATATGGTTGTAGTACCGTATATTAAATATTTCAAGAATTGACACGGGAAAGTTTGTTTATCTAGGGAAGATAGAACTATACTGAGTTGAATTTTGCTGTATTTAATAGTAACTATATTATTTATTGTCAGCAAGGTGTTGTGGATACTGAAATTTCATTGAAATCATGAAATAACCAATGTTAAAACACCATTGAAAACCTGGAAGCACTGAACAGTCTTTTGGTTCTAGTATGGTACATTCAGGATCCCGCACTCGGGGCTAGAACCCAAGACCTTCGGTCTTGTTCATGAACTCTTAACTTCTAGACCACTGAGCTGACATCTGGGTTAATTTCTAACTTCAACCAATCCAAAAGAATGCGCGACCATCTTCCATTTTTAGTTCATGGTTTATATGAAATTTAATCATCTCCTTAACCCCTTATTGACGAGTATCATAAGCTCACTAGTGACTAGCTTCGAGAGGTGATTCTCACAGTCCTAGTGTGAAGCTGTGGTCACTGGAATTCGGCTGTGTCAGGTGTGAGGTAGTTACTCACTTAAGACAATAAGTGATGGTCGCGCAATATCGCAGATTGGTTGAAATTAGAAATTAACACCGTTGGATGCCTGATCATTGGTCTAGAGGTTAGGCATTCGCGCGCGAAACTGAAGGCTCCGGCTTCGAGTCTCGCTTGCTGGGTCGCGGATTCTCACTGCTGAGAAGTCTCGTATTAGGACGAAACGGCCATTTAGTGCTTCCAGGTTTTTCAATGGTGGTCTAATATATTCTTTATGTTAAACATGTGTATTTACCTTAGTTTTATGTTAACTTGTAGATTTGATAGATTGTATCAGTAAGTCAGGATTTAAAGCTATTACGAAACCTCAAACAATATCTATGTGCACAGAATTTTCAACTTCAAATAACAATAGAATTCCACGATCAATGAAGTCCGAATGTCTGTCAACTATTCATCTATCTAGCAAAGCGAATTTGCAAAGTTTTCGTCAAAATCTTTTAATTGTCAAAGTTGACGGAGTAATTAATACTATTAAATTCCATGAACTACTTCAAGCATATCATGATTCCATGAATCTTTCAAACTATGATTTTCATGTTTTGGCTTCGTCTGAAAATGGAATGTTGCTAGCTGTTAATATTTTATCTCCTATTCCTTGTGACTCCTTAAATAAAGGTGTTCGGCTAGTTCCAGCTGATTTAATGAAACAGATTTCGGACTTTCTAACTTCTAA
Source organism: Schistosoma rodhaini (assembly GCA_944470415.2). NCBI lineage: Eukaryota > Metazoa > Platyhelminthes > Trematoda > Strigeidida > Schistosomatidae > Schistosoma > Schistosoma rodhaini. The sequence goes on along the minus strand of OX104039.1, from coordinate 11,310,956 downwards.
ACAATATCCAGCTGCTCGAATAAAATTACTTAATTCAGATACAAATAATTCTGAAGTGTATAGCGTTTCTAATCATTGTGATCAAAATGAGACAAATTATCACCCTTCTGGAGACTATACAAGCAAAGTAAGTTGGTTACTAAGGTTTTGTCGTTTTCATTTATTCGAAAATTACCAATTATAACTACTAAAATATTGGAGTTGTGAAGAATTACCCAATGCTTGGTTTCACATCACCAAACTTGAAGGCTTAAGGACTATTGGCAAAATTATGGATGTTCATAACTGTGGAGTCACATACTAAAACAAAACGGTTGTCTAATGCCCCCTAATTTTAAGTGATTCTTCGGTCAATCTTAGTCTGTGATGTAAAGTCTCGAAAGATTCGTAACCGTCTGAATACTTAAACTAATTGAAGAATATGGTGATTGGAGGTAGTCAACAGAAAACCCTGGACCTAGGTTTCGTGCTACTTGGCACCCTTCAGCACGGCGTACTTGTAATCTTGAGAGAAATGATGCTCCCTGACGTATTCGATCCCGTGCCACCCAGCTTCACAGTCAGAGACGTTACCACTGAGCTATCCGGGCCGCGACCTACCTCCCGCAGGACTGAGATGTATTTATAATTGATTGATCTTATCTCAACATAGTGCACGCAATGTCGAGCCACGTAGACTGGTGGCCACATAGAAACTTGATCGATAGGATTCGATTTGCACTAAGAAGGACCTGACATACATGACATTAATCACCACCTAATGATCATTCAATTGTAAACTGACTGAACAGTTGCGTTAGGTGATTGTTTCACCTACAGAAGCGACATTTTATGGTCTTTATGTCATTCCTACTCATCCGGAAAAGCTTTTAACGACCTACTTGTCATTCAAGTTAAACTTTAATATGTTGAGTTAAACGTTCTTGTTAGTGGTAGGTGGTTTAATTATAGCTTGTGAAAACACCATGAGAAAATGTAACTAGTTGAATAATCACATAAAATAAGTTTCATATTGATTTTTTCGTGTGTGACTTTTTGTTTGATTCTAGTTCTTTATAAGAACTATTCTCAATCTTTTGAGGTCTGAAAATTATTAATTATTTATTGCTTGCTGTCCGGTGCCAATGTTTATGTGTTCAAAAAAATAATAAAACAAATAAATAATGCTGTCCGGCTATGAATATACTATTTTTATTTTCGTATAAACTTCTGTGGGTTTGAAAACGTAGACAAAGCACCCTTGTTCAATGTGTTTCAAGCAGACTAGATCATTTAATGACCGCATATGATCTTTTGATAGAGAAAGAGTACTTTGAAAAATATTGTTTTGTTGAATATTTGTACATAGGTTTATTTAAACGTTGGAAAATTAGGAGCTAGTTACAAATATTCTGGACAGTCTATAACTATTAACTGCTCATTGAAAGAAATTGTTGAGTAAACAAACATGATAAACCTCATAAATTGCGGTTACATAAAACGGAAACCTAAGTTTTTATTTCTACAATCAGAGTTTGTAAATTAATGCAGCTAATTAATTTGCAGTGTTATTCAATGTATAATCTAGACTTATTACGTTAGTTTAAAGACGAAAACTGGAATACTTGTCTGTTATATTTTTTGTTTAGTAAGTTGTATTGTGGACAGCTTTAAGATTTCATCAAATATGTACCGAATAGGTGGATTTTAAAAATCACTGAATGCATTAGTTTATCATTTCATTCACAGAATGCATAGTAGATCTTTGTCGTCGACCAAGATTGTGATTTTTTCTAAGTTTTGTTCACTTATAATAGCTAATAACCTTAATCCGCCTTAGCAAATTAGTTATTGTTCGTTCCATCTGTTTTTCTTATGAATAATGCCTCAGCTGAATAGTTGTGAAATTACTGTTTCCATATACGGGATGCATTGCCATTCATGTGTACGAAAAATTGAATCGTATTTCAATGAAGAACCAGTTAAACAACTATACAACTTCAAGAATTGTCGTGTATCACTATCAGATAAAGAGGGCAAATTCATACTGGAGAAGAGTTCAAAGGTACAAGCGTTAACTCAGGATGATTTGGTTCACATCGCTTCTGGTCTATTGGAGACTAATGTTGACAAAATTCATTTAGAATTACAAAAGCTTGGTTTTCAAACTTCATCTGTTACAAGTAACTCAACAAATGTGAACATTCTTTCTTCTAATCAAAATGGTACGAATATAGCATGAACTTACTAGGAACATACTTCCGTTTTACCTTGATCCGTTTGTTTCAACAAGAGCACAACCCAAGATAAAGTAATACCAAAGTCACTTGTAAATAAAATACAAAGAAATGAATAGAGGGTTTTTGTATTGCTTAGTTTCCCAGTGATGAGACTAAATCTAGACAGTTCTAAAGATGTAGATTGTAAAGCGTTTAATAAAATGTACCGTTACTCTGAAACTCCACAAAAGGTTTATCGACTAAATAGTGAGTCATACATACCGCGTAAAATTCAATGATACTGACCCGCTGAATAAATCTCAAAAGACCTCCGAAATCATTATATATATATATATAGCCATTGCAAATCAATTAGCTGACCGATAAGAAAGTGATATACAACATGGACATGTGTTCAATTGTAACTATAATAGTACAAAACCCATTAATATGCTTTTTATTAAACCACTCTGAATTCCGACTACAAATAGCATTTAAGACCTTTCCAAATGAAGTTGTTTGTTTGAATTCTGCTTACAACACGTCCGTCTCGACAATCAGATAGCATCACTAGCCTTCACTTAAAAAGTGTAAGTACAAGCCGCGTACACGAACATGTACTTAGTAAAATATTTTTATTGTATTGTCAAATGTTATATGAAGGCAGCATCAAGTGAACTTTACCCCCTTCGATCTGAGATGCTGGTTGATTTTACCTTGAACAGTTCTTTGTTTTTATCTAGTGTAACAGCTTGTGACATATGATCTAAATTGTATAAATAACATTATCAATAACTTTTTCAACTAAATTTTAATATTACTGAGATCATGAATTGATCTTATCTGGAAAACCATTGGATACCTGGAAGCACTGAACGAATGTTTCATCCTAGTGTGGAACACCCCAAAAGTGTACACTCACGACCTCAAGAAATATCTAGGTGTCAAACTTTTGGTAGCTTTTATTGTGTATGGACAGGCTAGCATTCTAAATATCCGTGAGGAAATATGATGGATAAAATATTTCATATGACTGGTGTAGTGCTGCGCGTTTATGATTTAGTGATCTGATTGTCAACTAGTTTAGTCACAGATTCAGCTATTCGGTCAATCTTTAACATAACTGTTACCATTAGTAGTCACAACAACCACATACATACCTTGTTTGATTGATAAAAATGGTAACGATCGGTTGTCAAATCTAATCTCACTTTATGTTTGACTACATGTACCTTAGTTTGAGATGAAATTTTGAAGGGAGGAAGAGAGGGATCAGAGGTTTTATCCGTGGATTGTGACTCTCTTAAATCACTTTTTCGTACCAACTTTTAGCCTAATTATCAAAAGAGTTTGATTGCGCAATACATTGCTTGTTTGGTGTACTGTGGAAATGAATAGGATAATCGTAGGGATCTTCTATTGTAAAACCATTTTCATTATTTTACGCTGAATATTCATTCTAAGTTTAAGAGTGCAATGAACGAATCCTTGTGGTTGTGATCAAACTAATTCATGACACCATTTCATTAGGTTACTGGTGTACAATCACTGTAAGTTATGTAACAAAACTGTAGAATCCTCTAGTAAACTGTACAAAATGTTAGAAATTAATAATATGTACTTAAATAAACTATCATAAGAATCTTGTCTTATTTAGTTTTAGTAAATTCCTTTCAGTATTTCAACTTTCCCATCCCCCGCCGTGTTAGTTTTCTATACTTATAGTGTTGCATGAGGTATGACAGAATTGAAGTAATCCATTGTTCTCATTTATGATGTTTTTTATACTTAGATCAACTACAACTTTCAACTACAGTAAATTATTTATCTGAAGTTCCATTGAACCGTTATTTACCTAATACTACTCCATATTCATCGTCATCATTATTATTATCTAAAAAAAATTTGTGCACTAATCCTACTAATACCACTACGTTATCCTGCTCCAATGGTCATCTATCGACATCATGTCAAACTAAAGGAATAAATTTGAATGTACATCATGAAAAATGTTATTTACATGTTACAGGAATGACTTGTAGTTCATGTGTACATATTATTGAACAGAATTTATTAAAATTAAAAGGTTAGAAAGTTTTAATATTTCTTTTTCAAAATATTATTTTGTTCTTCTAGGTAACATGTATATTTGCTTAAGACAAAATAAAATAACCACAATTTAGTATTTTCGTAGTTGAAATCATGAGTCGATTAAAGCTAGATCACTATGGAAAACCTGGAAGCACTGGATGGCCGTTTCGTCCTATTATGGGAATCCTCAGCAGTGCGCATCCACGACCTCGCCTCGCAAGATTCGAACCCAGTGGTCTAGCTTCAATTGACTCACACTTTCAACCATGAAAATACTAAATCTCCACAAAACCCCTTCTGACAATTACAATTTAGTTATATATAATGATGTGCTATCCGATTCAACTTGTAATGTCACTCACGTTTCATTCTCTTCATTGAAGTAAGAAAATCCAAACGACATCGATCACAAAGAATTCATTTTAGTTAGTACTTAAAACTTAATTTTTGCACTTTATGTGGTCAAATTAGTCATTGTCTGTTGTTCAACTAAAACACTACACAATGCATATGAGTGTGACTCTTGAAAGTAGTGTTAACTTTCAACCATGTTAAGCATACAACAAGTCTAAGCAATGACAATCGATGATGATTACACAATATTGGGAATTGATTGAAGTTAGAAATCTAAACATGTAGATACTAGCTCAGTGATCTCAATGTCAAGTGCTCAAAGCGAGACCTGAAGGTTCCGCGTTCAATCTCTGGTGGTGTCTTGCATACATATTACTGGATAGTTTAATATTACCATGAAACCGCTCTCCAGTACCTCCTGGTTTCCAAAGGTTGTCTGAATGAAATCAGTCCATCATGCGAAATTTCAAACTCAGCATTGCCAACAACATCTTATAATAATGATAATTTTCAAAATGTTTGAACTAGACATTTTAATGATAGACAAAAAATATCACAAAATAGAATCTTCTAAACTATTTATTTACTTTTTCTTAATACTGAACAGCCAACTATTGGACACATAGATTAGTCATATTTTGAATGGTTAAAATTTTACTATCAGACAAAAAAATATACGAAATCATATTGTTTTCAAACGGGAACCACTAATCCTTGAATATCGTATGCACAGATGTCAAGTCCATTTCTTCAATTTTTCATTGTTCATAACAATTCTCTGGTAACGTTGATGTATGACTTCTGTATTCTTAATATCACAGTTTTCTTGTCGAATTTTTCAACTATCATTACTTTTAAAGAGGGAAGTGGCGCTTCCTAAGGAAACCACTTGCTTCGGTTTGGGCGTCCGGGCAGTATTATAGCCCTCACACAAATCATCTGATTTGTGTGGTGCATATATATTTAGTGCCTCCTTGTAACAATGTTCATGTGTTCAAATAAATGATAAATAAACTTTTAAACACTAATCTATGAAATAATAAAAATCGAAAAACCGATGTCTCGGATTGAAACTTCACTTTAAAAATTAGTTTGTATACAATTTTTGGACTCAATGTTTTACCTCTTTAATACATTTACTTTTCCTTCCATGTAAAATAAATGGATATTGAACTTTATCGTTTGTTCTTCTTGTTTTCGTTCCCTCTTTTTTCATATTCAATGATTTTTGAAGTTTGTGTAAACTTCTGAAATGTTGGAAGAGTCTCTGCAAATTTATCGACCTTATAGTGTTCCATTCCAGCAACTTGAGTGAAATATTTTCTTCTTGTAATTGCGTTTACATAAAAAAAATAATGGAATTGACCCAAATATCGATAGATATATATGACGTTCTATTGAATTTCATGAACAACAATAGTTTTCACGCTGTGTTTATTTTTCGTTTGCTTATTTTTTCTCTCTTTTCTGTTATAACTTCCCAGGTGTTCACTCAGCTTTGGTTGCATTAATTGCTATGAAAGCGGAGATCGTCTATGAACCTACTTTAATCACTGTTAAACAATTGATAAAAAAAGTTGAAGAATTAGGCTTTTCTGCAACATTATTAGAACAACATGATAGTTTACATGGGAATACTGGACGGGGAACTATTCATTTCACGGTTAGTATGGATTAATATGCATACATTATATGTGTGATGTAAACGTAATTATATCAAAATTGTCAGTTGGATTAACTATCAATAATTTTAGGTAGAGTTTAGAAACTATGATAAGCACAGAGTAATCAGGTCGACTAATGCGCCTTCTTAAATCACAGTTTTCCCGATCATCAAGAAATAGAAAAAGCTCGAAAACTGGCTGGTTATTTCACAAGACCATGGTTATGTCGATCAATGTCTATCTTTCTTCAGATTTCGACACGTAGACATACTTATTAATGTTCACTTGTAGCCATATTCCTTGAGCTAGAGACAGTATTCAACCGCCATCGATCAAGAGCTCTTGTGCTAGTGTCTGCCACTGACTGCCATGACAAAAATATACGTTACTTAACAAGAATCTCTTTATTTGTATATGACTGAAATGAACTATTATTCGAAGTAACTATGTTTAGTGGTGTTCGTCAGCGGTGTTAATTGTTTATTTTATACAGCTTATTTGTAGTTCCATCATAAATGATGCTTTCTTCGACTTTCCAGCCACTGATCTACTGCCCACAGATTTGCTCATTAATTAATACCACGTAGATTAAATATCGCTGTCATCTACACTAGAATATATAATTATTCGCGGTGAGTCTGTAAGTGAGGAGATTTCACAGAAGTATAGAAAGTTTGTTTCACTCTTGTTGACAAGATGTTTATCCTACTTTCAAAGAACAAGTTTATCACAAAGCGGTCCACTTTAGTTTACATTAAAGTTGAGAACTGCAACTTTCACGTATTATAAAGTCATGTATAAAAATTATTATACATTATCAAATGGCTAGAATCTACATCACTTATCATCTATTTAGCTGACTAATAAGTGAACGTGAAAATAATGTCGGTGAATGACAACCAATAACAAGTTATAACTTGATCTAATGTTATTAATATAAATGACAGGTGGAACGCTGGTTTATTAACTGGAGGGGGTTTCGACTTTTAACTACCAAGTTGCAGGTTTGAACCCTGCTAAACGTACTTCGGCTTGGGAAACCAGTTAATATTTCCAGCCCTCGCACTTGGAAATCGGTTCATAACCGAGTACGTGAATTTGTACCTCGCAAATGGGTTTGTAGCATAATTAGAATTACTGGATTTTATAATACACACTAATTTGTGCATCAGTGAGGTGAAGTTTATTGGTAACATCAATTTCAATAAATTTTCAACATTGTGTTTTCCTCTTGTGTGTAATTTACGTCGAAATTATTCAACCAGTAATATTTTCTATGTATGGGCTAACAATTTTTTCTAAAAGAACTATAATGTTTTGATATGTTTGTTCCAAAGCAGAATATAATTGTTGAGTACATCTGAAATATAGTTTTGTCAACATATTTGCATTAATGTATTCCTCTTTTTCTCTTTCGTATTCATCTTAATTCCCCATAATTTCTTTAGATCCATGAACTACCAACCAATCCTTCCCAATATACAACAATTGAATCCACACTAAACAAAACTAAAGGTGTATATAGTGCTACTTTAGACTTAAATACAAAATGTCTTCGTATTGTATACACTCCGTGTGAAATTGGACCTCGTGATCTGATGAAACAAATTGAAGTATGTTTTTTTTTCTGTGTGTATTTACTGTAATGTTTCATCAATTATCATTAGATTGTAGATAATACAATCAGTTTAAATGTTCTAAATTCTCTCTATCAATATGTGTGTGTATAATTTTTTTAGAATTTTGACTCAAATGTATTTCATCTATTTTTCAATATAGTTATTTTGGAATGAAACACTTTAATCAGTTATTTGAATTTCTTTTTTTGTATGGTTTATATTTAATTTTTTTTCAAAACAAAGTTTAAATCCAATCTAGAATTAGTATTATAATCACATTAGTTTGTCACAAACTTTTTTGCCAATGTATATATTCAGTTTTTTGTCGAAAACTTGTGAGTTGGATTGTACCAATATCCTCAATGATTGTGAAATATTCCCCCTGTACAAGCCTTAAGGGTTCGCTCCCGCTTATCCGTCTACTATTCGTGACAGGTTACCAGAACCTTTTTCCAATCGGTATTGGCCATGACGTGATGGTTATACTTACACAAACACTTGCTCGTTCGTTTAAATTTAATGGAATTAGTGATTTTCAGTTTGGGATTGTAGAGGTTGTTGAATTTCATTTCAATCATGAACCGATCGATGTTAGACCAACGTTGAAAACCTAGGAGTACTGGACGGGCGTTTCATCCTAGTATGTGACTCCTCAGCGCATCTGCGCGCATCTACGACCTCGTCCTGGGTTCAAATTTCTCGCACAGGATCATGAACACACACTGCTGAGGAGTCACATACCAGGATTAAACGCCCATCCATTGCTCCCAGGTTTTCAAGGGTGGTTTAAAATTGATCGGTTCATGATTTCAACGAATTAATGTTGCTTATTAGGTCAATGTACGATCATAATTTTTTAGTTATCATGTGTTTGGTATGAAATATTGGATGGACACTCAAAGCCAAGCAAGCCGTTTTCTCAGGAGAATGCTTCTCGAGTCTTTAATCTATAAGGTAAATCCACAAGAAAGTTAACCAACGTCAGAAGATAGTCTCATAGTACCTGGTGACCGAACTATTCCTGTCTCAACTACTCACTAAAATTGCTAGGATGTATCTCCAAATAAATCACTATTTAATTGATTATTATAATTTAGATGGTTTTCTTCTAGAGATTAATTTAGTTTTGTAAATGCTAGTCATCATCCATTGACCTTCTACAATTCAATTTATCTCCACAAGACTCGTTCAACAAATATTGTATTTACCAATAATAACATAAAACAACTAATTATACTGATGTATAATGAGTGTGTTGGAATCAGCGAAACACATTGGACGCAGGTTGGACAACAACGACTGTCTTCAGGAGAACTTCTGTTATACTCCGGTCATGAAGAAGAAAATGCCCCACATACACAAGGATTTGCATTGATGCTGTCCAGAAAAGCACAAAATGCACTTATAGGATGGGAATCTCATGGACCAAGGATCATCAAAGCCTCCTTCAAAACAAAGAGAGAGGGCATTACAATGAACGTCATCCAATGCTATGCGCCTACCAATGACTACGATGAAGACGCTAAAGACCAATTCTACGATAGGCTGCAGTCGATCGTCGAGAAGTACCCAACCAAGGACCTGACAATTCTGATGGGAGATCTCAATGCTAAGGTTGGAATGGACAACACTGGATACGAAGACGTCATGGGACAACATGGACTGGGAGAAAGGAACGAAAATGGTGAGAGATTTGCAAACCTATGTGCCTTCAATAAACTGGTCATAGGTGGCACCATATTTCCACACAAAAACATACACAAAGCCACTTGGATTTCACCGGATCACACTACATAGAATCAAATCGACCACATCTGCATCAACAAAAAGTTCAGGAGGACGATGGAGGATGTGAGAACCAGAAGAGGAGCTGATATAGCATCCGATCATCATTTGCTGGTCGCCGAGATGAAACTAAAACTCAAGAAGCACTGGACAACGGGGCGGACAACATCACAAAAGTTTAATACGGCCTTTCTTCGAGATGCTGAAAAACTCAACGAATTTAACATAGCCCTCAGCAACAGGTTCGAGGCCTTTCATGACCTACTCAATGGAGAGGGAACCACCATAGAGAGCAACTGGAAAGGTATCAAGGAGGCAATCGTTTCAACATGTCAGGAGGTTCTGGGCCAAAAGAAGCACCATCACAAGGAATGGATCACTGTTGGTACACTGGATAAAATTGAAGCAAGGAGGAACAAGAAGGTAGCAATCAATATCAGCCGAACAAGAGCAGAAAAAGCCAAGGCACAAGCCGAATACACAGAGGCAAACAAGCAAGTGAAGAGGAGCATCAGAACCGACAAACGTAAATATGTGGAAGATTTAGCGATGACAGCGGAAAAGGCTGCAAGAGAGGGAAACATGAGACAACTGTATCATACAACAAAGAAACTTGCTGGAAATTACCGTCAACCAGAAAGACCAGTGAAAAGCAAGGAAGGCAAAGTAATCAACGATATTGAAGAACAAAGAAACAGGTGGGTAGAACACTTCAAGGAACTCTTGAATCGACCAGCTCCACTGAACCCACCCAACATCGAAGCAGCACCCACAGACCTCCCAATCGATATTGGCCCACCAACAATTGAAGAGATCAGCATGGCCATTAGATAAGTCAAGAGTGGCAAAGCAGCGGGACCAGACAACATCCCGGCAGAGGCACTGAAAGCAAATGTAACAGCAACTGCCAAGATACTCCACATCCTCTTCGGTAAGATTTGGGACGAAGAACATGTACCAACAGACTGGAAAGAAGGACTTCTCATCAAGATACCAAAGAAAGGCGATCTGAGCAAGTGCGACAACTACAGGGGCATCACTCTTCTCTCAATACCAGGAAAATTATTCAACAGAGTATTGTTAAACAGGATGAAGGATTCCGTAGACGCCCAACTTCGAGATCAACAAGCTGGATTTCGTAAGGATAGATCGAATCACAGATCAAAGCACAGATCAAATCGCAACTCTGCGGATCATTGTGGAACAATCAATCGAATGGAATTCGTCACTCTACATCAACTTCATCGACTACGAGGAGGCATTTGATAGCGTGGACAGGACGACACTATGGAAGCTTCTTCGACACTACGGCGTGCCTGAGAAGATAGTAAATATCATACGGAACTCCTATGATGGACTAAACTGCCAAATCGTCCACGGAGGACAACTCACCGACTCGTTTGAAGTAAAGACCGGTGTTAGGCAAGGTTGCTTACTCTCACCCTTTCTCTTTCTCCTGGTCATCGACTGGATCATGAAGACGTCAACATCTGGAGGAAATCACGGGATACAGTGGACAGGCAGGATGCAGCTTGACGATTTAGACTTCGCGGATGATCTGGCTCTTCTATCACAAACGCAACAACAAATGCAGCAGAAAACGACCAGTGTAGCAGCAGCCTCAGCAGCAGTAGGTCTCAATATAAACAAAGAGAAAAGCAAGACTCTTCGATACAATACAATATGCACCAATCAAATTACACTTGACGGAGAAGCTTTGGAGGATGTGGAAACCTTTACATATCTGGGCAGCATCATTGATGAACACGGTGGATCAGATGCAGATGTGAGGGCGCGGATCGGCAAAGCAAGAGCAGCATACCTACGACTGAAAAGCATCTGGAACTCAAAACATTTGTCAACCAACACCAAGGTTAGAATTTTCAATACAAATGTCAAGACAGTTCTACTGTATGGGGCGGAGACGTGGAGAAATACGAAAGCCATTATCCAGAAGATACAAGTGTTTATCAACAGCTGTCTACGCAAAATACTTTGGATTCGATGGTCAGACACTATCAGCAATAAGTTACTGTGGTAGAGAACAAACCAGATTCCAGCAGAGGAAGAAATCAGGAGGAAGCGCTGGAAGTGGATTGGGCACACCTTGAGGAAATCAGCTAATTGCGTCACAAGACAAGCCCTCACATGGAATCCTGAAGGTCAACGGAGAAGAGGAAGACCAAAGAACACATTACGCTGAGAAATAGAAACAAACATGAGAAGAATGAACAAGAACTGGATAGATCTTGAAAAGAAGGCCCAGGACAGAGTGGGTTGGAGAATGCTGGTCGGCGTCCTATGCTCCTTTGGGAGTAACAGGCGTAAGTAAGTAAGTAAGTATAGTGAGTGTGTTATTGCAGTTTTTCTGTATTCTGTTATTCCCTCCATTTATTTTCTAATTTTAGAATTTAGGTTATCAGCCAGTTTTATGTCGACCTGAACAGAAGAATTTGCATGAGTCAAGTTCCTTACTTAGGTATGTCATTAATATAATATATATATGGTTAGTCATTGATTTTATTTTTGTTTTGATGTTGTTGTCGCGTGAAAATAAACATGGCAGTACTTTCTTCATATCTCAACTTTAATGATAAATTATTTTAGTGTAGAGATTTGTCCAAGTTTAAAATTTGTCCCACATGACTACTAAAATGTCGACCAATGTCTTTCCCTCTCTCTTTGTCTTCAGCGTTTACACAACAACTGTTTCTAATAAATACTAACCTACACGTCATTCTTAGCGTACGTTAATTTAAGAAAGAATCTAAGTTTATATATTAACATTCAATGTAGATATTACTTAGTTCAACATTTCTTTGAAATTTTCATACCAAATGGTACTAGAACGTAATCATCAGAAAATAATTTATATCTAAGGAGATATGACCGCCCAAGCCAATTGAAGTGAGATGAATGGGACACTTATCATTTAGTGCACATGATGTTGAGTAACTTAGTTTATTTTATTTATTTATTTAAACACATAAATATTGGTACAAGGAAGCACCAGATAAATATACGCCTCACAAATCTCATTAGATTTGTGTGAGGGCTGTGATACTGCCCAGGTGCCCAGACTGAAGCAGGTGGTCTTCTTAGGGGGCCACACCCCGAGCCTTTGACCTGAAGGTCTAGTCCACAAGGCAGTGGAGCATCGTAAGGAGATGCAGTCCCATGGTAGCCAGTGACCAACAGTTGGTTCATACGCCATTCGTTCCATCAGGATACTGGAGCCCATGTGCACCATTGGTTTGGAATCAGGGTTTTCCAACTTCCTTAAGTGGATCCTCCATATCCATCAACCCGGTTAAAGCGCCGGACATTCGCTTTTCGTCTTCTCACTTTTGTGAACAACACCTGTGGCGCGAGAAGGCAGTGAGTAGGACTTCCCTGACAGAGGCTATATATTCGCGTGGCCATATGAGAGCATTTGGAGAGGGAGAGCGGACTCTCCCCACTCACGGCCGTACCAGGGCATTTGGGGGCTAAGTAACTTAGACTAGTCGTCATATTACCTACCTAATCCATAGAATTCTATCAGCGCTAAAGGAACTAGACAAACATGACGTTGGTCACAGCTTAGTTACCAATGAGTCATAAATACATCTCATTCCTAGAGAAAGTCCGTCGTGGCCTGGATAACTCAGTGATAGTATCTTAAACTATACAGTTAAGTAACTCAAGTTCGAATCTCGCGGGATCAGCCATCTCAAGACTTGAAGAACAAGAATTCAATCCTAGTTAATAAGTTTTTCGATTGACACTGCCATCCATCTCCGAGTGAGGATAAAATAACTTTTCAGCGCTCCATAGTTTAATTGATTTATCAAAATCCCCATCTGAAAGATTACTTAATTACTTAATCATTGTAATTATAGGGTTGTGGAGGTTGTTGAGTTTCATTGAAATCATGAAAATATAGATGTTAGACCATCATTAAAAACCTGGAAACACTGGACGGCTGTTTCGTTCTAATATGGGACTCCTCACCAGTGCTCATCCTGGACACAGAACCTTCGGTCTCACGCGTAAACGCCTAAGCTGTAGACCACTGAGCTGGGATTCAATGGTGTTAATTTCTAAGTTCAACCAATCCACAATATTGCGTGACCATTCAACACTTATAAAAGGAGTCATGTCACAATCTGCTAGTTTGATTTGCTGATTCATCCATGCTTTCTGAATCCCCAGCTAACCTCGTATTTGAGTAAGAAAAAAAGGATTAAGATGCATCAAAAGATGGATTCTTAAAAACAACTAAATGCCTATAGAAAATTTATATTTAATACATAGATTGTCTAGATTGGTATACGTGTTTGGTAATCTAAGCAGGACGAATAACTCATCCACAATAGGCTCACCATAGTTACACTATTTACTTGCTTATTGGCTTGGTGATAAAATAAAGTCCATATAATCTTTCAGCAAGATTTAACCTATCGAGAATTATTTTACATATATCCTATCTCTACCGCAAAACAAATCTATCTTCGTATCTGTTGTGATGACTAAATATCACGAAATATTTATGTAAATGATCTTAGTATAAATTTCCTATAAACTAACGTGTAATATCATTATTTCTTTTTGTTATTCTAAAAACATACACAACTAAAATTTTCTAGATGGCGTAGTTCATTTTATTTCAGTTTAATTTTTGCTATTCCAACAATGATGATTATGATTATTTTCATGTTATTATGGCCACATTATGTACCAGAAAGTTGTCCAACACATTTTCGTGAAATATCAATGAATGATCAACAACAACAACAACAGAATCTTCTTAATAATTCGAATGATATAAATGAGCATAGAATACACTATTTTACTACGCCTATGATAATACCTGGATTATCAGTTGAAAATATGTTAATGTTTTTATTAGCTACACCAATACAGGTAGGTAAACTTTGTTATTCCATAAATATTTCAGTATGTACCATTGATGTGTCTTCTTTTGTCATCTAATATCTTGTCTTGTAAGAAGCCCAGAACGTGACTCATACATATTTATTGGTCAAGTAGCCACCTATCATATCACAATAGCCACAAAGAAAAAGAGGGACACTAAAAACTTTGCTAAACTACTCTGACGGATTTTAAACCATTTATCAGCTATAGTGCCTAATCATGCACTGCAATCGTCTCGTCGATCTGAACAAAAAAGTTTACTACTCTTGACATGGTTCAGACCTTATACCATGTCTTGGGTCACCCCTTGCTTTCTTTCAATCTGTTCTTATACTAGTCACCATTTCTAGTTAAAATAAACAATTTAAACTCATAAACTATTATCAGAAGGGGGCTTTGTGGAGATTTTAGTAATTATATAGTTGGACTCATGAGTCAATTGAAGCTAGACCACCACTGCGTAGGCTTCTTGTTAGCGCTTAAGTTGATTCCGCTCTTCGTTATGTTCAGAGCCAGATGGGATGAGTTTTCGAGCATCTATCTGGTTGTTGTGCTTTATTCCTAATAGTAACATCTGTTGCTTGAAGGCTAAATGAAAAGTCTGAATGTTAATGAAATATAGGTTTCCTCAACAATGATATTAGTTTGCTAAAACTTTCATTCAAAGTTTCTTGCTGATTCCTTTTAATTATTTTGCACTATATCTAATGATTAATGATATAGTTTTGTTTCCTTTATTTAATGCCTCAATACATTAATTCAGTAGTCGGTTAGAATCATTCTATCATCATAACCAATTATTTTCCTTTGACTAGTAACTTTTTGATTGCTGACCAAAGTCTGTTAATGAAGAAAGACAACATTAACCAAGTTTTATTCAACATGATAGAGCGATTCCGCTTCGTTTTGCATATTTAAAGCAAGTCGACAGAAAAGCTTAAACATAACAGAGATCACTTATGATTGGAGTAGGTTAACTTAGAGGGCTCTTAATGTGAAGCTAACCTAAAGGGCTCGAAATCCCAGTGTCAAGGGTTTCTTTAAGATTTCATAAATTCTATTATTATTATTATTATTATTATTATTATTATTATTATAAACAAGTATCTGTAAGAAAAGCATAATTTGTTTATAATAAAAATAAGTAGTAGTAAGTATCGTCAACCGGTCATTGATTAATGAAA
Organism: Schistosoma rodhaini; assembly: GCA_944470415.2. NCBI lineage: Eukaryota > Metazoa > Platyhelminthes > Trematoda > Strigeidida > Schistosomatidae > Schistosoma > Schistosoma rodhaini. Next base: position 11,295,144 of record OX104039.1, on the reverse strand, counting down.
CTAACTCAATAATTCTAATCAATAAATAACTGAAAAATGTTCATTTCTTTACAATTTTATATTTTTTTGCATAAAGGTATCGATTTATTGATCTCCTTTGTGATATATTGAGTTTTCTCTTAAAACTTACAAGTGCATCTAAAAAGATAATCATATTTGTCTCTTATTAAAGTTATATATAAAGGGTGTATCAATCCATTCTTTTTTTCAGCTTATCATTTTTTTATAGATGATGAATGAAATTCCTTAAGCTCATTATAAACAACATCTATATCTCGATTAGGTATGTACAACATAGATGCGTTTTTATTCTCTTAAATCTCATAGTATTTTTCAATTAGACAGTAAACGATCAAATCTTGAATCTACAATTTTCATAGAATCCTAGCATATTTTTAAAGATATACAACCATAGGCACTTCAAGCATACTTACTTTAGATTTATTATAAGAAATAAAGGACTGGTCTTTCGTAAAACAATGTTTCACTGTCTTCATAAAAACATATGATACTGCTGTCGTGAACGTGAACACCGTTGGGGCATAACCAAATATATTTTATTAAAACATTATAGAATACCTTGATAGAATCTGAGAACCGTATAGTAAATACTCCATTTGCAAAATATCCATCAGTTGTCTCAGAATTTGTTATTCTTTCGTTTCCATACCAATTACTCTCTGTTTTCGTTCTCTTCTCGTCAATTTCCTCAACCTTCTGCCTCCAGGCATTCCACTTACGATTGGTTATACGTACTACTTATATCTGTCAATATCAGTAACAAACACTATTATTATTATTATTGTTTCAGTGATCTCTTAAAATACAGAACAAATGAAGATATTAAGGGATAAAACATCCGATACGAGGAATGGAAAGGTTATAGCAATTGTTATTCGTGACCACCTCATAAGTAAACTTCTTGGGTATAAAATTAAAATATAGGATAACGAGCCATAACTGTGTAGCTCACCTATTTTTTCAATATTTAATAAGTGTATGTAATAAAGTATTCTTGAACGTTTTCCTGTTCAATTAGTGAGTGACTGCTATTTACAAGACTGTTGTTTTTGCGGAGGATACCGTTTCAATCTCTAACTTTTATTTTATTTAATTCTCTCATCTGGTAAGTTGGAATGCGTTACATTGGCAGGTTCTTAGAAAATACATCTAGGTAGATTTAACTGATTCAAATGAGATCACAAGTAAGTGTTATGCTTTTATGTTCAGAATTCACGCCCTAAGCAAACAGAAAACGTCTCGGAAATGCTAGATGTTACACTTTTATTGAACATTAGAAAAAAGATGGTTATCGTCGCACTAAAAGTAAGAGTTCAAGTTATGAAAATTTTTTTTAGATTACTACAGGCATGTATACATCTTGAACCCTGTTGCGTAAAATCTTTTTTATATCACCTGAACTGTATACATTCATTGTTTTTACTAATGTGTCAGTAATGCTTTAAATATATTTAGTGGCAATTAAAATACCTAGAAAGCTATTGTTTTATTCCTAACCTATTTACGTATTCATTTCACGGTGATGTTGGTGATGGTCACTCAGTCTTCAGTCTTCAGTAATAAGGATAGTAGGTTGATGAACCTGTGTTAATCCTGACAGATTTCCTTCCAGTGAAGGTCCAGCTTCTTTTTGAAAATGTTCACTGATGGTGCTGATACCACTTGTTCTGGTAAAGCGTTCCAGTCATTGACCACTCGATGAGAAAAACGGGACCCCACCTTTAGTTTATTAGATCGCGGTTTCAGAACCTTCTTGCTATGACCCCGGAGATTATTAGTGCTGGAGGGAGCAAAAAGGTAAGACATATTAACACCCAGATCATAATTAAAGATACGAAATGCCAGTATAAGGTCACCTCGCGTCCTACGATAAGATAAGGGGAAAAGATTTATACGTTTTAAACGCTCATCGTAAGGGAGTTTGGAAAGACCCTTTACTAATTTTGTCCCTACACGCTGGACACGCTCAAGCGATTTAGTATCCTTTATCAGACAAGGGCTAGCTGCTTGGATACAGTATTCTAAGTGTGGCCTTACATAGGTGGGATATAAAATTCGAAACATATCCTCGTCAAAGCATTTAAATGCTCTGCGAAGCGACCATAGCGCGCGATAGCCTTTGGAAGCAACCGCACTGCAGTGCGTAGTAGTTTTTAAGTCGTGACTTATAATTACTCCTAAGTCTTTATGCGTATGAACGCGTGGCAGAGATGTACCATTAATGGTATAGTGGTAACTAATATCGTGCCCGATGTGCATGAACACGCTCTTCCTGAAATTAACTTCCAGGCCCCAATCATGAGCCCACCTAACTAATTCGTCTAAATCTGCTTGTAGATAACAACGATCAATCTCATTTCTTATTGTTCTCCAGATTTTAACATCATCCGCAAACAATAACGTCGACGACTTAAGTAATAAAGGTAGTTCATTAATATACAGAAGGAAAAGTAAAGGGCCCAAGATGGTGCCTTGGGGTACACCACTTTTGACCGGTTTCCATTCGGATAGAGTTCCATTGACTCTCACTCTCTGTCTGCGGTCACATAAGAAGCTTCCTATCCATTCCTGTATAGCACCTGTTATACCAAAGCTCGAGAGCTTTTGCATAAGACCTAAGTGTGAAACCTTATCAAACGCTTTGCTAAAATCTATAAATATCACGTCGACAGACTGGCCGTTGTCTAGTGCAGCTGTCCAATCCTCTCTCGCAATGAGTAAGTTAGTCAAGCATGAATGCTTGTTACGAAACCCATGTTGCTCGGGAGTTAACAGATTGTACGAATCTATGTGGCTCAGTAGCTTAGCCCGAATTAATTTTTCAAGTAACTTAACTACTATACTGGTCAGGCTAACAGGCCGGTAGTTAGATACTATCCGTCTCTGACCATCCTTAAATATAGGACTAACTATGGCGTCTTTCCAGTCTCTAGGTAGTTGAGCCTGTGAAAGGGACATGTTGAAGAGCATCGTGAGCGGTCTTCAGATAATGTCCGCAAGCGACGACAGCAAACGTGGGTGTAACCCATCGGGGCCCGGTATCTTACAAGGTTTTAGGTTAGTTATCAAAGGAAGAACTATATCCTCTGTCACGTGTAAAGGTCCTATGGCTGGTATCTCATTGTCAACGGGACAAGTAGTTGTAACACTACACGTAGAGTAGACTTCACTGAAATAGTTAGCAAATAACTCCGCTTTCGCTAGATCAGATTCAGCCAATAAAGCTGAATTTTCGCTTAACAGTAATGAGGGGATGCCATCACTACGTTTCGTCCGCCTTTTAACGTACGAAAACAGGCGCTTCGGACAGGTACGGCTATCGTATGCCAACTGTCGTTCGTAAGCCGTGCGGGATTTAGCTATGATCTTTTTACATATATTCCGGATTTTTTTATATTCGCACTTAAATGATGCCTGACCTGTTGACAAGAATAAGTCCCAGAAGTGTTTCCTACGCTTCAACAGCTTCCGGGTTTCCTTATTAATCCATGGAGGGCAATATGATAACTTACGTACTGACCATGGGATAAACGGCTGAGTTACGGATTCGAACGTAGACTTAAACCTATTCCATGCATCATCAATCGATCCATCAGCATCGACCGACCAGTCAATTGAGATAGCATAGTCCCTGATTGCCGGAATATTAGCTCTCCAGATATTAGGACGGGGTGGAGCTGATGCAAATTCTATACCATGTATCCGGAACTTAAAGGAAAGTACGACATGGTCACTATTCACCAGTGGGGGAAGATGTTGAATGTCAACGATATCTTCAGAGTGGTGTGTGAGGACAAGGTCTATCAATGACGGATTATGTTCCAAGTCTATATGTGTTGGCTTAACGATACATTGTACAAGTGCACATTGAATAATTGATGACAGAAGGACGCTATCGAAACCCCCACCTGGAGCTGTGAGCTCTATCCAGTTTATATGGGGTGCATTGAAATCTCCAACGATGAGACAACATTCTGCTTTACTCCAAGAACAGACGTGTTTTAGGATAAAGTCGTCAGCGAGACAACACGGACTACGATATATTCCTCCTATCGTCACTAACCCGTTTCTAGACCTAATTGTACAACATACTACCTCACACGTACCACTTACATGCGCCTCCGATATGATCGAGTTAATGCGGAAGTGGTCCCTAATATATAATATTATGCCTCCTCCCTTGCGACTTCTAACTCTATCACTTCTGACACAGATGTAGCCTGAAATGACTGGAGAACAGTCTATATCTACAGTGAGCCAAGTTTCGGTGATAACAATTATATCGGGATTTAAGTCGTCTACCATCAAACTTAGTTCAGACATCTTATTCCGAAGACTACGAGCATTCGTATAACACACATTTAGGGTGTTTTTGGAGACATGCGTTCTACCCACACAGGTCTCGGAAGCATTGGCTTCCAAGACCTGACTACCCGAAAACCCTTAATCGTAAGGTTCGCTTCACCGTTTAGCCTTCGAGTTTTTAACTCTGTTAGGGCATTCTTCCACTTGATCCGATCCTCAAGTGGCCAGTCAGGTCGAATACGAATGTTTGAGTCACGAGTTTTGCGTGAGTTATTTAGTAATACGTCCCGTTCCTCAAAATTACCGAGTACTAATTTGAGGATCCTTCTCTATTGGGTTTCGTCTCCAACATACTTACCAAGTCTGATGACTTTCGAGATATGTACCCCTGGGACCTCCTCTGGCAGTATATTTCTGATGAGAGATCCCACTAACTGCAGGTCGTGGGCATGTCTCTTAGCGGGATCGGTGTCTTTCGATTCTGCCAAGTTCCAGATGATTACACTAGGCACCTGTTTAACTGCCTTAAAAGTCGTGTTCACGGCCTTTGACCGTGATGTCAGATTCTGCCGGTTAGCTACCGGCTTCTTGCTATTAGCTTTCTTTATGACAGTGTCATGTGGGTCAAGCGAGTTACTCCCAACAACATTTGGTGAAGTTAGACTATTTCCATCCACAACAGTATTAATTATTTCCTTACGTATGGACTTGAGCGGAGTTGCCTGATGCTCAGGACGTGAGTCCAACGATGACTTACCGACTATACGCGCGCTTTCTTTGGGTGTTTTTCCGTCTCTTTTGCGTTTCCGCGTAATCCATTTGCCACTATTCTCAGCATCCAGATTGGAACTATTCTGGACGATAGTGGTTCTAGCCGGGTCCTCAGTCGCTGCTAAAGCGACTGGTCCCTCAGTACTTAATGGCATGGCTTTCATTGGTTGTACCGGAGTACAAATTGTTGCTTCCTGTTGGGAAATTGGGTGTCTGGTACCTGCCATGGCAGCATTTACGACACTGATACAATCTTCATTATCAGTATCTATGTTGCCGGCACGGCCTACTTCGACCTTTTTAGCTAACGCTAGAAGGCTGATGGCTTCCTGTATGAGTAATGTCTTACTTGAGCAACAAAACATACAGAGCCAATGAGAATTGGGTTTCGAGCACCTTTTATAAGCAGCAGGGCTTAAGCGGGTGCACATTTTATGAAACCACTTCTTACAATCGTCACATTGCATCCCTTCTTCCACGGGGAATAGGCAATATGGCTGTCCACACTTGTGTACAGAGCCGACCATCTTAGAATAAAACAAAATGATAGGCAAGGTAGATATGTAAGATAAATCACAACCTTATCAAATAAACAAGCCTCAGTCGACCAAGAATGCTTTGATGCAGCAAATACACAAAAGCAGAATCAAAACACACAAATACAATGTCACGTTAACTGAAATAAATTCAATTAAAGTGCAAACGGTAGTTTTGATACGTAATTTACGATCAAAACAGTGAATTAAACTCAACGTGAAACAATACCACTGTCCTTTTAAATAGCGCGCGTTTACCAAGTGACATGATCATGACATGATCAATCACAGAATTTTAATCTATAATGTTAACCCGTGACTATTAGCAGTACAGAGATACATTTTGCGAACAGCGTTAAATACCTTAATATTAACTCAATAGTCTTAGTCAGCATCGTTCATAATATCAGTAAGCTGATCTTTGTATTAAAGATTTCGCATAGTTTGGTGAGTATAACCTTTATGATTCATTGCTAACATTAGGTTTAGTTAATTTCCTTAAGAAAAGAAAAATCTACTCCATTGTTCTTTGGCTTTTTATCTGTTCACACACACTCACAATACCATACATTCTCGCAACGTGTACAATACCGTTAAATTCTAAGTACTTCAAAGTTTTATATTTATATTTGGTAAATCTATTGAAGATTTGTACATAACAATAGCTCCGGTTTTATGATTAATTTAATGCTTTTCACTTTACAGTATAGAACTGGGGGAATTATTGAACTGTATTAGGTTAGACAACCATTGAGGTACTGGACGTCCATTTCGTCCTAGTGTGGGTCTCCTAGACAATGTATGTTTACTACTCTGCACATAGGAAACAAACCCAGGACCTTTGATCTTTTTTAAATTTTGTTTGAGATTCGTCATTGTGAGATAATAATGAGCTTCTGAAAACTTTAACTATCCGGTGATTACATTTCAAACATCAGCAGCTAGTTGGTAATATTCATTTGTTTAAAACTCCACACGTTGCATGGTATAAAAAGAATAGGGTAATATCATGGTTTCGTATGTTTGTATCATTTCTTGACCTTGAACTTGTATATTCATATAGTTTATGAACAACAAATTCATAATAGGAACACGTCAAGTGTAATTATTATCTAGTTATTTTTGTCTTTTTTCTATTGTTTATTATCTTCGATAAATTCAATTTTTCTGCAACCGTTCTACTATACAAGCAAACAAATTTTTACTAGTATTTTACAAGTAGGCCGTTGTTCTCTTTTATTACGGGTTAGAGTTGTTATGATTGAATGAACAGATTTTAAGTTATTTATAGTGATCAAACCAATGCCAATCAATCGATGAAATGTTATGATACAACATAGTCAAATGACAATTGCTCATAAGATGGAATTGTTGGCTGTAATCCCAGAAACAACTATACAACAACTATATATCACTCAATGTTTAATGAAATTAATGCCTAACTATCAGAATTATTTTCTTACCTTATCATATGGTGTAAAACAGGATTTTACTTTCTGTTACGTCTGGCCGATTGTGAACGCTATATTTGCTTCCCTAAGCTAGTTTCCTACCCCCGAGCTAGAACTATTCAGCGACTTCAACACCAGAGAAAAGACACGAGTATGAGAGAAGCACTTTACTACAGGATTCATTCATGTACATAAAATACAGGGGTATTATAGTGATTAAGAGACCTTGAGTTTCCATAGTAGCAGTGTGTTAAACAGCCAATCAGGATCTCGTTATTTTAGTAGCATAGCTTCTAATTAATCACTGATTGGTTGGGGCTCTTTATGAGCCTCTGGAGGCTCTGATAGAGTTCTCCGGAAGCCGACTTAACACTTTCAAGCATTTTTGTGGAGCTATCTTCGCTCTTTATTTATTTCATCATCTCAACTATTGCTATACTCTGTTTGACTAAGTAATTCGACGCAAAGTTCAGATTATATCAGTCAGTACTTTAATTTTATTTTGATGTATAGGAATTATTTTCAGAATATATATGTATATATATATATATATCTTGCCAATGAATCACATAATGTAATCAGTATGAATATTTTATTGTCATTATGGGGTTACGCAGATTGCGAAATTTGATCAAAATCATGGAACGATCTAAATTAGATCAGTATTGAAACCTGGGAACACTGGACGGCTGTCTCATCCTAATGTGGTGCTTCTTAACAATGCGAATCTACGATCCCCATGCGGAAAGAGAACCCAATATCATTGGTCCCGTGCGCGAACACCTAAACTCTAGACTACCGAGCTGTTATCGAACGGTGTTAATGTTTAACGTCGGTCCATGGTTTCAATATAATTCAACTATCTCCGCAACCTCTTACCGACAGTTATCATTTGCTCACCAGCGACTGACTTCGAAAGGAAATTCCCAGAGTTCTAGTGAGAAACCGCGAATAGTAGGGTCAAACCATGTTGAATGTGATATAGTTACATACTTAACACTATGGAATGAATAAAGCTGAACATCAGAGCCGTTGAATAAGGGTCAACTCAATGGTCTAGATGGTAGACGTTCGTGGGCGCGGTCAGAGGTTCTGGGTTCTAATCGCGCGTGGGTTTTCATTGTTGACGAATCCTACACCGAAACGAAAGTGTCGTCCGACTCTTTCAGGTCTAACATTGAACGGTTCGTGATTTCAATAAATATTTATTCCTTGAAATCCCTCTTATTTCGATTGATTAGTTTTACACTTATCTGATCATTATTTACGCTGATTAAATTTATCGTATAGATAGAATAACGGAAATTTTTTGTAGTTTATGAAATAAGAATAAAATAAATTGTACACTTATACGATTAATTATTATCATTTACTAGTTGTTTGAGAGACCTCATTGTTAAGTTGTTTATATTCGTAAAAAAGTGTAGTCGATAACCACATACATTTTCTCGTGACATATATGTAACTCGGTAACTGAATCTAGCTTCGTGTATCCGAAATTAAGTTATACTTTATTTGCTATGAATGACGATTTTATCTTGCCACCAAGACCAAAACAGATAGAACTCAATTTGAACCTACTCTGCAGTAGTTAAGCTGATCGATTGATTCGAACGATATAACCAATTGATTTGAATTGAAGCGTCAAAACTGATAGTGGATCATAACTTCTAATATGCTTGGAATATCTTACTTATTCCTTATACTCATTGATTTTGATTACATCTATTTTATTTAGAATAACAAATGTCGTGCTAGTTGAAGTGCTTACATTATATAAATTAAATATAAAAATGACAAAGCAACAACTTCACTCGTCTAGTCGTTCACCTTTTGTCAATTTCATAATTTTGTTATGTATTTCGATTACTAATTCCTTTCTCTGTGTAATTTATAGCAGCTTAAATTAATGATATACGATTTATGCATTAGGTCAGATGTTTAACATTTCTGTCTGTTCTTTATTCAATATAATAATAATGACAGTGATAATAATAATAACAATAATAATAATAATGTAAACAAACTTACCTTGCTATACTAGTGTATTTATTTTACGTTGACTTATTTCACGAAAAACTATAAATCAAATCATAACTTGGTAATGATACCTACAAACTCATCACTAACCGGATCAAATTTCCATGAATAATCAGGTTAAATTGTAATTTATAGAAAAAATATTTTTCGTGAATTATTCTCTGATTTATTTCGTTTATCCATTTCTCTATGTAGTCAGTGTTTATTTTCTCTCTCTTCATCAATGAATAATCTAGTTGTATTTCAATGTTTAATTTACTTAATCAAATTGTAACGTTAGTGATCAGTGATATATTTAAAATCGTAATAAAACAGTGAACTGTGTTAGTGTTTTTTTTTCTATCTCTCTAATCTACGTTGGTTCTTTATTTAAGGTCTAACAGATCAACTTTGATCGCGACTATTTTAGAACGATTATACTATTTATTAAGGCAGAATTTATTCGTAATGTTTTCAGTTCTCAATAAATGTGTGTATTGAATGAGTAGACTTTTCACCAAGGAATTTATTTCAACTGTTGATCACAAATAGGTCCAGTGTAGCTCAGTCCAACATGTTAGATGATAAATGCAAATGTAGTGAAGATTAGACTTTGGGACAATGTTCTAAATGAAAATTATATTTTAATATGTAACAATCATCCACTAAATGAACAGAAAACTGACTGTGAAAGTGTTGGATACACATTACATTTATTGAACATTGAAGCTGACGGATAACCCTGGTCTTCGTTCACATCATTTTATTTTTTAATATTGAGATACAAACTTTTTGGAGTTTGCTCATTTTAAAGGTAGTTTTCATCACAATCTATCTGTCTTCAGTTAAGGATTCATTTTAAACCATGAAGCATTCGATAAGTGTTTTATCTCAGCCGTATTCACCTACAACTCAATACAAAGTTAACCTTTTCCACCATCACATCTTTGAATGAATATAATAATTTTAGATGCCTTATTCGACTAAGTGATTTCGCATGATCATTAGCTTATTGATGGTATTAGTATAATATCTTTTCTTTTTTTTGTTTTTTACTCCAGATATTCGGTGGTCGCTATTTTTATATTCATGCATACAAATCATTAAAACATGGTATAGCAAATATGGATGTTTTAATTGTGATAGCCACAACGATTGCATATTTATATTCTGTCGTTATTTTATTGATTGCAATATTCAATCGTTGGCAACATAGTCCACGTACTGTATTTGAAACATCACCAATGTTACTAGTCTTTGTTTCATTAGGTCGTTGGTTAGAGCATATCGCAAAGGTAAAACATTGCTTTTTTTGTTGCTTGTATGATGTATTCATTGTAATCAAATTTTTCGAACCATAAATGTGCGTTAAAAAAATTATTGTTATTGTGGGCGGAGTACATTTGCCAACTATTCTAGTTACCTATCTATCAATCTTGACATGCTTTTATTATACTTCAATAGTGTAGGTTTTATTTTAATTCTGCCATAGGGGGGTTAGTCATAAGTTTAACTAATTTGTTAAACATATTTGTTCATTTACTCAGCTCTGAACTATACTGTTTGTATGTGTAAGAGGGTAATCATGCTACCATTCAACTAAAGTTTGTAGATGTACATTCGAAACTGGAACATAAAGTTATGGTAATAGGTTAAAAGTCTCAACAACCAGCTACCCAGATACACGAACTTCTCGACCACTTCTATCTGCTCACTACCCAGGGTGAATGTAGAATCAAGATCCTGCCAGTCTTGTAAAATTAATTTGCACTTAGAAGGTGTAACACACATAGTAGTTACAAAATCATGTTGAATGTATCATATATGCATATCAACTGCTAGTTTGTATGTAACATGACATTTCATGAAATTCTTCAAATTTGATGAATATAAAGTTCAAGAAAAAAGAACCAATTGATAACAATTTATTCCGAATTTATATGAAGAAATCGAGTAGAAATTATGATACGTCGCTTTGTCGCATTGTTCAAGTTTGAATTACTTAACTCTTTCTGTTGTGTACAGAGTTCCGGTAATCATCCTTTCTTTAGATGACTTCCTACGACTTTGCGTATTGGATTTACGGGTAATTCCAGTGGGTGGAGAGGAGACCCATGATCGTAGTTCACAATGTGTATAAGTATTAAATCAATCAAAGTAATAGTTACAGACGTATTTATAGTCAAACATCACAGTTTAGGGTATAAAAGCCAAAACAAAGCTAGAAGCCACTGATTTCCCATTATTCGGTGTACAGGACAAGGATTAAGGTCGTTCATATGGCCTAAATCACTATCTCTCACATATCTCAATTCAAACTACTTCACGGTCGCATAAATATATGCATAATTTCTGTACATATTCGTTTGGTTTTTTGACGGTGCATTTTCTAACGCCTCGTGATCTCTGTCTCTCGCATTAGTGGTAAGGTCAGATATTAAGAGTGTCCACTATTAGTCAATGAAATCGGATTGACAGGTCATAACACCAGTATTTACTGAGATTTACGATTTTGGTTATTCGTTGCCTAATATTATCCTTTCAATGTTTTATACTTATTATTATTATTATTTGATAATTCTTAGGGAAAAACATCCGAAGCGCTAACTAAATTACTCTCCTTACATGCTAAAGAAGCTACTCTTATTGACCTATCATCGACAGAAAGACAAAAATTAGAAGATACCTTACAACAGCAAACAAAACATTTACCGACAAATTTATTTACCAGTGGAATTGAAAAACGTATCCCAGTTGAATTGGTTCATCAAAACGATATCATCAAAGTAATTATGATGTGTCTTTTTTGCATTCATTCTTTTATCATGAAAAGTCTAGTAATCATATATGATAAATATATATAAAAAAGAGGATGCAACTTTTATTATATGCAACCTTTTAATGTGCTGTGCGATTTTGATACTGATATGAAAGCTTTCTGTACACGAGCCCAAGGGGCTACTCGAGTGAAAGGAAATTTATTCACTAAATTGAATTGAGAGCGTGTGCACATTGATTCGTATGTATGTCTGTCACTTGAAAAGTAAAGCCACCAATACCAAATGTCTCATTCCTTATAAATGCAAGCTATTTATTGACGAATCATCTGTCCTTAAAACTTCGCCGATATCTTATTGGCCCACTATCAACCTTCTTTTTTACTTTTATTGGAGATAATGAAAGGTGATGTTGCTTAGCTTGTCTTACTGATCATCTTTATGGATGGGGTTCGATGTATTTTAAATTATGACTTTGATAAATATAATCCTAGTGAGGCGTGTTCTCATTACTTCAGTGATATGATATTTTCTCAGCTATATATACATAAAATCAAAGCCAATGCATCTAAGTTTAAAAGCTGCTTCGTTGTCTTTATTGTGTTGTTCCTAAGCTCCACATTAGCTTCGGATGATTGTGAAGGTTAATATGTTAGACACTATGTTAGTCAAACAGGTTTGTCTGTGATTATCACCACATGATTTCTGTTCTTTTTATAAACCGGTACGATCAATAATCTAGACCAGTCAAGTGTGTTTACATTCATTTTTCAAAACTGGACCCTCTACCTAAAGATCTCTGAAGTCCATCTATCACAACATTCCTAGATGAATTATTAGGTAAACACAAACATATGCATTTGTAAACAATACGTACTGTGATTTCATTTGTTGGAGAATCATTGAAAATCTCGAAGCAATACAGCATTTGTTTCGTGATAGATAAGTACTCGGAGTCTCGTAGTGCTTATCGGAAGCTTATGTTAATTTTTAGTACAACACAACCATCATTATCATCGTCCAGTGATAACAATAGTAACTGTATCATATTTGGCGGCACAGTTGTCTCCAAAATCGTACGGTTCCTGGATTCCACTTCGTGTAAACACTTCTAGTAGGTTTTTAAACTAAGACAAAACAGCTGCTTAGCATCCACCTGTTGTTCTTCTCATCGAATATTAGTTTCTAATGAAAATTACTTTCAATTTATCCCCAAAAATTTCACTTTACCACACTTATTATGTTACAGTTTGTTTGTATTTATGTATTTCAATATCTTACTTTTTTATGCCTGTTACTCATCCTGAAGGAGCGTAGACCGCCCACCAGGATTCTCCAACTCCGTCCGGGACAAGCCTTCCCAGTTGTTTCTAAGTGCCATCCATCCCTTTGATATCTGCTTCCGATTCACGACGTAATGTATTTTTTGGCTCTCGTCTTTTCCGCTTCGTCTCCGGATTCCAAGTTAGGGCTGGCCTCGGGATGCAGTTTGGTGATCTCTTCAATGTGTGTTCTATCCTTTTTCAACGTCTTTTCCTAATTTCCTCTTCAGCCGGAAGCCCGTTTGTTCTCTCCCACAGTAGATTGTTGCTTATGGTATCCGGATAACGGACATTGAATATTTTACGTAGACAATTGTTTATAAATACTTGTACCATTTTGACGATGGTTGTGGTAGTTCTGGAAGTTTCAGCTCCATACAGTAGAACTGTCTTGATGTTCGTATTGAATATTCTGATTTTGATATTGGTTGACAGTTGTTTTGAGTTCCATATGAGCTTCAACTATAAGAATGCTTACCTTGTTTTGCCAATCCTTGCCTTCACATCTGCATGAGATCCTCCTTCTTCATTGACGATGCTGCTCATACACATGAAAGTTTTCACCTCTTCCAGAGCTCCTCCATCAAGTGCTATTGGGTTGGTGTTTTCTGTGTTGTATTTGAGGATGTTGCTTTTTCCTATGTGTATGTTGAAGGCTACTGCTTCAGGGAATACTGATACACTAATTTTCTCCATCTTCATTCGTTCGTGTGTATGAAATACAATGGTCAGGTCATCTACAAAGTTAAAGTCGTCTAATTGTTATCTTTTCTTAAAAAAAATGTACCATTTATTCCAGCTTCATATTTTCTACTTCTTATGTGATTAAAGTTCCAGAAAAATGTTTAAATTCTTTTTTTATTAAAAACAATAAAAATTCATCATTACAAATCAATAATTTCATCCAGTATTTAAGGTGTATCTTAGTCCAATTATTTATCGTCCGAATCTTGTGTCGTATCATAGAAAACTATTCAGAGAAAAAAAAATTACTAAGTTAAAATAAAATGAGACAATCTATAGTTTCATTACAACAATGAATCATGTATTTGATTAATATATACCTTTATGTGTCAGTTTCCTTTGCTACTAACTAATGTTCGTAAACAATAGATTAATGAGTACCCCGAGTATCTCTAATCAATTGTATTCTACACAATTAATAACTTCAATGTCATTGAAATTCCTCTTAGTTCAATCACATCAAGGTGTGTTCTGTTGTATTATGCATACTTTTTTCTACATCACATGTTGACAACCACTCTGATTGATTCATGACGTACACGGTATCTAATACTGTGTAAAAATTCAAATTGTACTAAGGAATATTTTTTGTTTTTTTAGTGAAATCCTTATCGTAGCTCTACAATAATATTTCATAGGTTTTATAATAAAATATAAAAATTAAACGGTAATTTTAATCAAATTAATGGTTGTGAATCAACTAATAATATTTTCCTGGATTTAATATTCTATCTATAAAAATCGTAGTCGGTACCATTCATGTATTATCAGATTTCTTAATGATATCTTTCAATAGTCTGGTCCTAATTGAAAAAAGAAAAAAATGCCTACTTTCCATACTGTTATTTGTTTGATTGTGATATTCAATTTAGTTAGTGATATTTAGAAATATTGTGGTTGAATGAAAGTATGTTAAACAGCTGACTCTATGAATGAATTAGTCCAAATGAATTTACAAAATCTTGATGAATTAGTTTTATAAATTCAACTTGCTACGTCCTTGATCTGTCTACCTGATAATATGCATGAGAGAACGTATCTCGTTCTAGATTAAAGCCTTAACACGATAAGCTGACTAGTTCAACCTTGTGACCAGAAATGCGTGAGTTCGAATTGTGACTAACTGCCTTGAGCAGAAAGATAAAAACTATACTATCACCTGATTGGTTAACAAGAAAGAGAGAAAAGACGAGTCAACTGAAACTACTTGATTTAATCCCGATTCCGAGTCAGATTAGTGCAAAAAGATAAATGAATAAACAGATGACTAACATGACCATAACGCACAAACAATCAGAAAAATTCAATTATTTCCAAACTGGTCATTAGGGTAGAGTACCAAAGCTTATGTTTAGATTACTATAGCTCCGGAACGTAAAGGGATATGGTGATGAATCATACATCAAACGAAAACTAATGTTTTATAGAATATACTGGGGACAGAACTAAATATCAGTATTTTTCGATTACAGACTCTGTATTCAATGACTACATCGAAATTTTTTTTAAATTGTTAATATAAATTAACGGTACCAGATCTTGGGAAGGAAATATAATTCGTTGAAGTGTATGATACCCAACTAGAGTGTAGAATATAAATTGATTCAATAATTAAAACGTTTTCCATTTACGTTATTAATGTCGGTTGGGAAACCTTTTCGTAGGAGAAATTATTATTATTGTGTGAGATTTTTTTATAACCCAATCTCACCAAATGTCTTGTTTTTTTTATTTGATATTTCTCTAAAAAGATTCTTCCAGGTGAAAAAGTTCCTGTTGATTCTGTCATTTTAATTGGATCCACATCATGTGATGAATCGTTGATTACTGGAGAAAGTATGCCAGTTGTTAAAAAACCAGGTTTGTTGATATATTTGATAAATTGATGTAATAGACTATGTAATCAGTAGGTATGTTTTATGTACAATTTTCAGTTAAATGTTCTCAAAATTAAAAAATAATAATATTTACTATTAATATAGATGAGATTTTCTATCGTCTGGTTTGCTTCCCATGCACTTCTATAATCATTTATCCCTAATACCCTATTGTTATTTTCGTTCACCTTCTCATTGATGAATATAAATGTTGTATATATAAATGCATAATGCATACATTCATATGTAAATTTCGTTTTTTTGTTTTGATGTCTGTACATCATTATTTATTTATTCATCGGAAAGATTCATTCAACTAGTAATATAAGTATGTTGTAACAATTGTTTATCTGGTGGTTTGTCTTGTAAATATAATTATTTCCTTTGTATGCTTCATTGGTCTTTGGTTTACTTTTTTCTTCGTTTGCATCTATGTATGTATGTGTGTGTGCAAGAAGAGATGGGATTGCTTTATTAATTGTCATTTGGTTTGGGGTTTTTGAATTTTTTTATTCTTCAGAATTTGAAGACAATGACAGTTTCAGACGTAGATCATCTAAGTAGCACTGATCATTCGGATTTACTGTAAAAACAGCACATATTGGCTGATAATACTGTTTATTTTTCGGATTAGATTGTCATCAAGCTTTATTCTAGTATATGGCAATATCGATATCCACCTGTATACACATATGTAAGGGATCCAAAATCAATCAAGTCATTGTGTGGATTAATGATAAAGATGAAAATGGATTACATAACTAATCATAATAAATGTAAAGCACAAGTTATGACAATGTAAGACGATGATGAATGTATGTGCAGTAGTGGCAAAATTTATGACCGTTTGAATAAATACTTCGAAAAATGAGAAAATAAACTCATTAAAATAATAATAATAATTTTGGAAAACATATTTGCCTTAAACTTGGCTAATTTCCTAGATTAATAATTCAGATTTATAATTGTTGAACCTGAGGTGGATTCATTGAAAAGAGTATTTTTCGTCCATATATCTTTGATGTGATATGATGGAAATTTAATAAACAGTTGAAAATAGTAATCGTTAGTGTACGAAATGAAAGAGTCTGTGTGAATAAGTGGTGAAAAAAGTATGAAAGGATTGAATAGGAACGAATATATATATATATATATATATATATATATATATATATATATATATATGTTTCAGTACCAGATTCGAAATAGCGCAAACTTGATGTATTTGAAAAGGACGGTTGTTTATTCGTGAACTATTTGATTTCAACAAGTGTGTGGCGCTAACCCTGTCTTCAAATACCCCTGGTAAGGCCGAGGGTGGGGAAAGTCAGCTCTCCCTCTCGAAATGCTCTTACATGGCCACGCGTATGCAGCCACTATCAGGAAAGTCTTACTCACTGTCTTCTCGAAATGGAGGTGCTGTTTACAAAATTAAGAAAACGGAAAGCAAATGTCCAACGGTTTTGCCGGGTCAGTAGATATGGAGGATCCACCTAGGAGAGTTGAAAAACCCTGATTTCAAACCAATGGTGCACATGAACTCCAGGATCTTGAAAGAATAGAAGGCCTATGAACCTATTGTTGGTCACCGGCCATTGTTGGACTGCATCTTTTGAGATTGTTCCACGTCTTTGTGGATTAGACCTCCAGGTCAAAGTCTCCGGGTGTGGCCCTCTAAAAAAACCACATGCTTCGGCTTGGGCACCCGGGCAGTATCCTATCCCTCACACAAATCAATGATAACTTCTACTGATCTCATTATTATTATGTGATGCATATGTATTGGTTGCCCCCTTGTATCAATGTTTATGTGTTCAAATCAATAAATAGAGCACTAACCCAAGTTTGACCCTCTTCAACTGTAAAGACTTTAGCATGACCCCCATATAGTATGAAACTCCCTACACAATTTCAGTTAATTTGCTACTTAAAGAGTTTTCGCTCGTATGAATCAATCTCTTTTGTCATTAACCTAGTGGTCTGTAAACCACTCAGTAGTTATAATTGTTATTATACTAGCACGGTATTGATAATTGCAATTAGTTATTTATTTGATTTAGTATGAATTTAGATTTGTTTTGTCACATCTTTGCACTGTTTTCTAGTTTTGTGGTTTCTTCACTCAGGTATTTACAAATTCTTTAGTTATCTGTGTATATAAAACGGAAAAAGAATTAGTTATAATTCGAAAATATTTTTTTAAAAATAAAATGTGTTGTATAAATAGTTAGACTTTTTGGTAGGTAATTTTGATGGTTTAATCAATGATGGTGGAATCCAACACATTTAGCTTGTGATAACGTTTTACTGAAAGAGTTGATGTACGATCAATCTGCTTTTGAATTTCAGCTTAGTTGAGTAGCTTAAAGAGAAAACATGTTAGCGTCTGAAGCGATATGTAATAGGGTCGATTCTTTGTGAGAACGTGTTAATACTGTAATGGTGGTGCATCTAGCTGATAATTCTTCACATCAACAACAGGAAAATACTAATTCTTCCAATGAATGTTGATATTATAAACTTAATTTAGTATGGTAGTTTTTTTGTTTCAAGCTTTACTATATTTCATTTTTATTTACTTGACACATAACTATTTGTAATATACACATGCACACAGTGTATTAGCACAACTTCTAAAAAAATAAGTTGAAATGCAGGTTTCTACTCTCACTCTATTATACTTTGGCCTTTCTACACAGATTAATAATATCAGTCCCTTATGTAACTAATACTTTTTACATTTTTTTCAAAGATGAAATTCATATCAAAAGTGAGAATAACTTCACTATAGGTTAATTCTCATATTCTTCTTCCTTCTAGTTTAGAAATTATGGATTTAGTTGAATTTTTTCGGTGCGTGCAGAAGGAAGGTTACTAAATTCTTTACAAGTTATTATTTATAGTGATGTGTGTAATAAACCATAATTGTGCACTTAAACAAAATATTTTAAATTTTATAAATTATCATTATGTATTCCAATGCCGTATTTTACATGCTTTCTTCAATTTACTACTTAAACAAACGATATATTTCATTTAAATAGTGATACAATTATACAAAACAATTTCTAAAAGGACTATAAGCAAAGATGGATAGTGGCTGGCATCGGAATCCAAGACGTACGTTTCGTCCACTGCTAGCCACTTTCCATCTTTTCTTTTAATGCTTGTGAATTATGGCAATATCGAGGCAATCCTCACAGGATGCACATATGCCAATGAGGGACTGATCAATTTCAGTCCTAAACATCAATGGGAAGATTCAAGTAAACAATACCAAGTGAATTTAATTCCTAAAAGACTTTTATCCAATAATAATTGATAATATGGCCTGGTTTTCTTATTTCAAAAGCTCTCAAACCAATCTAAACATTTTTATTATTGGCTAACAGCGAAGTCCTGAAAGTGCCTTTCGTTCTATTTGTAACTCCTCTACTGGTTATAATTGTATCTTAGTATTGATGTTCACTTTGAGACTCGAACCTAATTCAATCAGGGTTTTTCATATGGACAAACAGCAACAAAGTTATCTTTAGTTCAATGTATGTAACTTAAATATCGTCACCCTGGGAATACGTTATGGTCGTAAATTAGGACAAATTGAACTATTGCAATTATCTGTGACAATCGTCTTGAGGACGTTTTATATATCAGTTTAATAGAATTTATCTGAACCATGCTGATAACTATTCTTTTTTTCTATGTATGTGTATGTAGGATCAGACTTGATTGGTGGTTCTATCAATCTAGCTAGTATTGTATGGGCCAAAGCAACTCATGTCGGTGAGGATTCAGCCTTATCTCAAATCGTTCGTCTTGTTGAAGAGGCACAAACTTCAAAAGTTGGTTTTTTGTTAGATTATCTTGCAAAAACAGTGACCCATTTTATTTGTTTGTTAATGATTAGAAAATACTTACGCCTGTAACCCCTCGTGGAGAAGCATAGGCCGCCCACTAGCATTCCCCATCCAACCTTGTCCTGGGCAATCCTTTCCAGTTGCTATCCATCCTCTTCATATCTGCTTCTATTTCCTGACGTAATATGTTCTTTGGCCTTCCCCTTTTCCGCTTCCCTTCAGGATTCCAAGTTAGGGCTTGTCTCGTGATGCAGTTTGATGATTTCCTTAACGCATATCTTATCCACTTCCAACATCTTTTCTAATTTCCTTATCAGCTCGAAGCTGGTTTATCCTCTCCCACAGAAAGCTGTTGCTGATGGTATCCGGCCAGTGAATATTGAGTATTTTGTGAAGACAACTAATTATAAATATCTGTAGCTTCTTGATGATGATTGTAGTAGTTCTCCAAGTTTCAGTCCCGTACAGTAGGAATATCTTGACGTTCGTATTGAGGATTCTCACTTTGATATTAGTTGATAGTTTTGAGATCTATATGTTCACCAATTGTAGTAATGTGGCTCTTGCCTCGCCAATCCTCTCCTCTACGTCTGCATCAAATCCTCCCTGTTTATCAACGATGCTTCCCAGGTACATGAATGTTTCCACCTCTTCCAGAGTTTCGCCATCAAGTGTGATTGGTATGGTGTTCTCCGTGTTGTATTTGAGAATCTTGCTTTTTTTTGTGAATGTGGAGACCTATCGATGCAGAGGCTGCTGCTACATTTGCTGTCTTCGTCTGCATTTGTTTGTGTGTATGAGAGAGGAGGGCTAGGTCATCTGCGAAGTCCAAATCGTCTAATTGGTTATGAGATGTCCATTGTATTCCGTATTTCAACTCAGATGTGGAAGCCTTCATGATCCAGTCAATCACTAGAAGGAAGAGGAATGGGGAGAGTAGATAGCCTTGTCTGACTCCGGTCCTTACTGGAAATGCATCTGTCAGCTGTTCTCCATGCACGACTTTGCACTGTAGTCCATCGTATGAGTTTTGGATAATGTTGACAATCTTTTCAGGAACTCCATAGTGTCGAAGAAGATTCCATAATGTTCTCCTATCCACGCTGTCAAACGCCTTCTCATAGTCGATGAAGTTGATGTATAGTGATGAGTTCCACTCAACTGATTGTTCAACGATGATCCGTAGTGTCGCAATCTGGTCTGTGCACGACCTATCCTTACGGAGTCCAGCCTGTTGATCCCTAAGTTCGGCGTCTACTGTGTCTTTCATCCGATTCAGCAGCACTCTGTTGAAAACTTTTCCTGGTACTGATAACAAACTGATGCCTCTGTAGTTTTCACATTTGCTCAGATCTCCTTTCTTTGGTTTCTTGATGAGATATCCTTCTTTCCAGTTCATTGGCGATCAGATGCAGAGGTGAGGGCGTGGATCGGCAAAGCAAGAGCAGCATACTTACAACTGAAAAACATCTGGAGCTCAAAACAATTGTCAACCAACGCCGCCGTTGCTAGTTCTCCCATGTATTTCTGCTTGTCGGCTTTAATGCTTTTCTTCACTTCCCTGTCTGCTTGTGCTTTGACTTTCTCTGCTCGTGTTCGGCTGTTGTTAATTGCTAGTTTCTTGTTCTTCCTTTCTTCAATTTTGTCCACGGTTCCCATAGATATCCATTCCTTGTGATGATGCTTCTTAGGACCAAGAACCTCCTGACACGTTGAAGTTAGTTCTTCTTTTATCCCTTTCCAGTTGTCCTCCAAAGTAGTTTCTTGTTCATTCAGTAGGTCCTGTAGAGCTTGGAACGTGTTGTTGAGAGTTATCTTGAATTCATGGAGCTTGTCAGCATCTCGAAGGAAGGCTGCATTGAAGCTTTGTAATGCTATTCCCCTAGTTGTCCAGTGTTTCTTTAGTTTCAATTTCATCTTTGCCAAAACCAGGTGGTCATCTGAAGCTATGTCAGCTCCTCTCCTGGTTCTCGCAACTTCCATTATCCTTCTGAATTTTTTGTTGATACAGATGTGATCTATCTGGTTCTCTGTGGTTTGGTCCGGTGAGATCCATGTAGCTTTGTGTATGCGCTTGTGTGGGAATATTGTGCCGCCTATAACCAATTTGTTGAATGCACATAGGTTTGCAAGTCTCTCCCCATTTTCATTTATCTCTCCTAATCCATGTCGTCTAATTACATCTTCATATCCTGTGTTGTCCACTCCAACTTTTGCATTTAGATCTCCCATCAGGATGGTGAGGTCCTTTCGTGAGCACTTTGCTACAATTGATTGCAGCCTTTCATAGAACTGATCTTTATAATCGTCGTTGCTATCATTGGTGGGTGCATAACATTGGATAACGTTCATTGTGATCCCTTGCTTCTTTGTTCTGAATGATGCTTTGATTATCCTGGGTCCATGAGATTCCCATCCCACAAGTGCATTTGTGCTTCTTTGGACAGCATTAGAGCAACTCCCTGAGTGTGTGGAGCATATTCCCCTTCGTGACCGGAGTACAGCAGCATCTCTCCTGTACCTAGCCTTTGTTGTCCAATTTGTGTCCAATGGGTTTCGCTGATTCCGAGTACTGCCAATTTGTATCTCCTCATTTCCATTACTATTTGGCTGGTCTTCATTGTCTCCCACATTGTTCGGACGTTCCATGTACCTATAAAGAGTGTTGCTCTGGTTGTTAGAAGGTGTATCGGTCTCGTGACTTCCGAATGAACTCGGCTTTCATCATGAGACGTCATAATTATTCCTTCAACTCCCAGGACAGAGTTTAAATGGTTTGAATTATTTTTTCTGATTAGCGTTTTTTTAGCGAGTTAGCTTTTCTACGGGATGGGGTCGCTAACCCCATGCCCAACCCTCCTCCTTTACCCGGGCTTGGGACCGGCAGTCACTCTAGAAGAGCTACAGGCGTAGTTAATGACTAGGAAATACTATTTTTTTATGTTTAAGTTCTACATGTATTTGATAATAGCTTAGTTTGAAGTTTTTCACAACCTTTTCTTTCATTTTTAGTTTACATCTACGCATTTTTTTAAACTGCTTATTTTATCAACTTCCATTTAGCACTTGCATATTTAAAGGATATTTCACTCCAGTTGGGGTAATCAAACAGTGTCGTTAGCTTCCATACAGAACGTCTATTCAAAGCTCAATGTACAGATATGTATTAGGTTATTGAGTTGCATTGGAATTTTGTTAGATGACAAATTTCACCCATCAATCGTTTAACGTAACAAAACCGACCAAATCTATCAGACAATTAGAAAAAGATGAATAAATTCAAGGTTATTTATCAGGGTAGGAGAAAAGATGATCGTGATAAAGGTGAAAAAAACCTTAAGACAATTATTGAGAATAGCTAATCAGATTCCAGATAAATCAAACAATGTGTTGGTTAATCATACAAAAATTCTAATAGTTCACTTGTTCTGGAAAAATAGGTGGGTGATGTTATCTAGAAAGGCGATGGAAACTTCATGATTAAACTATTCAACTCAGAGGATACAACACCTCGAAATCTTCCTTCCGAGCTACAAATATTGCCAATTGTTATAAATACCGCTATAGCTAATTTGCTAATACACTCAATACAATGCCTTGTAACTAATAATCAGTTGTTTATTATTCATGGTATAAATTTATTGAAGTTATTTAGTTTTTACCCTGTTCTGGACGACAGCAAACTTGATCTAAAGAATTAGATAGATACTATGTGACCCTAGGCAACATGATGTTAGTAGTTACTTTTCAGTGGCTGATTAGTCTATCTATTCATTATCTGAAATAGTTATTTGTATGCAGAAACTATTTAGTATTCATTTGTATTTATAATAATAGATGTGATAAAACACTAGAGCAGTTGATGATATTGAACATCTAAAATCGTAACTAAGTTTCAACTTTAGTCGATAATTCTGATATGTGATTGAACACAGTGCAATCGATAGAATTGTCCTCAGCAAAATACGAAAGTCGTCGTGTACTTTCATAATCCGATTGGGAGAGATCATTATTGAGTCAACACGTCAACACAGAGAATGGCTGATTTAATTAAATCAATATCAGAATTTGATTAACTTAGTAATCAGAAATTAAAATATAACAAACACATCACTCTTCTGGTGAATCTATGTGGTTTCTGATAATTTTTTTCTGTAAATGCATTGAGATAGGTATATAACTTTTCTCTCTCTGTTTACCTTTCATTTTAGGCGCCAGTACAACAGCTTGCAGACAAGATTGCTGGTTATTTCGTTCCGTTTATTTGTTTAGTGTCATTGACAGTTTTTATTTTATGGATCAATTTAGGCTTATTGATACCAACAACCATAAAAGGCTATGAAGTAAGTTGTTGTCCACTTTCTGTAAATGTTTATTGCCCGAGGTTTTTTTAAAATCATATTTTGTATTTTTCCGGCCATTGTAACCATTTATTGTCCTTTTTGAAGGGAATATAAATACATTTGGCATGTGCTCATTTACTTTCATAGCTTTCAGCTGAAATGGGACTTACGCCAATGAATTTGACAAAATTTCCTGTTTTTTTCGTTAAATCTTCACAATCGGATAACGGCATGTATATAAAACGTTCGTTTGGCTTTGGGTCGATCTGTGGCCCAAAAAATGTATTTATTTGTTTATCGATAAGTAAATATACTATCTAGCGGTTCAATTTGCATTACATTATTCCTATTAAATATGACCTGTGAAGGTATAAAACATATAAATGTTATCAGTATTCGATTATGTACTCAGGTCACGTGTTTAATTAAGCTCGTGAACTGATTCGGGTAGGAAGATGAGACTTATGACTTTGACTAGTTAACCAATTCACTTATTAATAGTAGCTCGTTGATATTCGCGTCTCATACTAATTATGTGGCCGTATGACAGCATCTAATTCATCCATAATACCACTCAGTTACATCACTTTGTGATTCTGGTTTTGTTGAAAATCACACATGAACTGGTCTTCGTATAATATTCTCGTTTATTCTGTACTAGAGTTGTAACTTTCTTAATTAGACGCGTAAGTTTTGATCAGTAGGTTTTAATTACATTTTCTTCCTAAATACTTCACTGTAAAATTCCATATACGGCTATGTCATCACAATCACTGTCAACTGTTATCTTTTCCTACTTACTGTACTGATGTACGTACGTACGAAGTTCTACGTTGTAACTGACTGACTTACTGTACATTCTTCAATTCATTTACAATATCTTCATTTGGTGGTTTTTGTGACAAATCCGATACACGTACTTTAAATATGTAGAAAATGTCGTACTTTTAACGTAAACCAGGTTCATGAGTATTTTATATTGTTGTTAATAGTAGTAATGCCTTTTGCTTATTCCACTGTTGACACGAAAGAGTAAAATGAATAATATGGAATGGGTTTCTTTTTGGATATTAATTCTTCTGGTAGTACATCTCCTGATGTTGTCTGTTTAGTAGATTTAGCTAGTTAGTTAGTCAATCTAATTAATATATATAACTTTGCATTCATATGATGGACAGACCAATCTGCATCAAGCTATATCATTACAATGGAATGAAATTAACAATATGAATTATCGATTAGTCAAAGAATCAGTTATATTAATGATAGTAAAGAAAATTATACACACAGAGAATTTATGATTCAAAAAGATGGAATGGATTCACGGAGTAAAATAGTATGCGTTAATATCATATATACAAGGGAAATTAAAAAAGTGTACGGATATCTGAACCAGTGTGATGGGTTTTTGAACTATACCGTTTACATTCTCCAACTATTCATGATAACTATTGTGCATAGGTTAGTTGATTAAACTTTTAATTAAAAAAACTTTGAATATCACAATAGTATGTTATATGTATGATACACTAATCATGATTTATACTTTCATCTATACTAGTTATATTTAGCTCTGAAACTCTCTTTTCTTTGCATATATATATATATATATATATATATATATATATATATATATATATATATATATATATATATATATATATATATATATATCCGTGTTCATACGTACGTTTTTAAATTTCTTTAATTTTAGCCTGGTTGTTCCATTCCCCTGTTAGCTATTGATCATGCATTTCGTATGGCTATCACCGTATTAACCATAGCTTGTCCTTGTGCTCTTGGCTTAGCCACACCAACAGCGGTGATGGTAGCTACCGGGACTGGTGCATTAGCTGGTATATTGATTAAGGGTGGTCAACCGTTAGAGAATATGCATAAAGTATGTCTAATTTATTACATATTTTTGAACTCTGGAATCATATATATATGATAATTTCTATTTTACTAATACTATATGTGTATAAACATTGAAATGCAATTGCTATTTGTCTACTGTTAATATCTTAAGTTTACGATATATAAAAATTGGTTTGAAATATCATAGAACAATTATTGGTTTTTGAAACATACAAGGTATCTTTAAATAAATGACAGATATCCGTTCATGAACATGTCTTCTGAACATGGTTCCTTTATGATACGATCACCATCACAAGATACATTATTAATTTCGGCCATAGTTGTTACGTTGTTTGAGTTCACAGACGTAACTAATGTTTCATAATCGTCTGGTGAATATTAATGAACTGGCTTTCAAAGAATAAATTTATTAGTCAGTTGGATATTAGTTTCAATGTTTTTCCTTCGAACTCAAATCACGGATTACGCACAAGGAGTTTTTTTAAAAGTGACAGATTCAACAAAAGGCTAGAACGATCCAGTCATAAACGTTATTCGGTGATTTAGATTAGAACCATTTCACTGAACTACATTATCTGTTATCCCTCTTCTATTCAATAAGCAAGATTATCATAGTGATGAACCAACTTAGAACTTGTGATATAAGCAAACAAATAACCATAAGGGTAATATAAAGAGGAGCTTAAAACAACTACGATAAACTTTCAGCCAGTCCTCAGCCAATCAGAAAACGTCTATAAGTCTATAAAGTATTCTTTCCTTAAATCGAAAAAATGGCATTTAAATCTCCTCTTATAAATGTAGAACATCTGTCTTCTCAAGATCTTGTAAGGACAAAAGTAGATTTTTGAAAGTCCTCATCTTGCTTTTGCTTAAGGATTTAGTGTTTGAGTTTTCATTGCAAATTGACATAAGCTTTAATGGAACAATTCTCTGTAGCTACATGAATAAACAACCTTTTCTCAACAATTTAAGAGGTACTGTCTGATTAGTTCGTCCATAAAATAAAGTTCCAAACGGTTAAAGTTTATTTTAGCATTTAAGGATTAAGGGTTGATATTTAAGGGTAATATCGATTAGTCTGCTACATACAATGTATAGGGAAAGAAGTAAAGATTTGGTTTGTGTAATACTACCGTTTTTACTCTTTGTTACCAGAACATAATCTTTTGTTATTTGAACACTATACAGAAGTACTTCTACTGCTTGTTATATATATTATATAGATTTTACTCTGGAACTTAAAAGTCGCATTCTCGACTCTAATTATTTCAGTGCTATACCTTTTACCAAGTTTATTATCCAGTTATACTACTTATGTGTATATCACTTAATGGTATTCTTCCATCCATCTTATATTCATCAGTGTATTTATACTCTTAATTTCAGAATATATCATATTAGCTTGTTTTTAAAATTCCTTCTTTAAACTTATAGTTAACTACAATATTATTTGATAAAACTGGAACAATCACTCAAGGTCGACCACAAGTTATCCGTATTGTCATGTTTATACCACCCAGTGATGAAATGGAGAAATCCACAGAAGTAGTAAGTACTGGTTGTGATTTTTTCCCTCTTTGTTATTTTGTATAACATAACAAAATCTAAATACTTGAGGACTATTTTCTTCGTGTGTTGTGGGATCTAATCTTTTTAAAAGTACCCTTTGCTATTGATCAATCATATTATTATTAGTTCATTTATCAGGTAAAAATCTGTTCACATGGTTTTCAACCACACTCTAAGTGTAAGGACTAGTGAAATTATCCGGTTACCTAAACCATTGAAGGTGAAACGTGATTCAAGAATAGAAGTCTAACACCTTTACCACTGTGTCATCTTACTACTTAGTCTTGATCAGTATTCAATAATTAGATATCAAATTTATAAGCAATAGAGTGCTGAATTAGATTGGTGATCACAGAGTTTGACTTTTATTCACCGGGTCAAAAGATGTCCCAATTACGTCTACCTCTGTATCCAGATAGTATTAATTGCAGCCGTGTAAGAAAAAATGTAGGACTCAAACTAAAGTGAACGAACTGCTTTGAAGACGCTTGAAATTAGAATGTTTCGATTTATTTTTTAAAAGAAAATATCACTTTGCACATTACCAAAGGTTTTCAATTTGAAATAGAGTAGATATTTTTTACACTTTCTTTTTCTTTAGAATAATTGTTACACACTAATCAATTCACTTAAAAACCATGAGTTTGAAAAATTTTAGTCCTGGGTTTAAAATAAATCTTCATGTTGATAAAATATCCACTAAAAAGTAACTCATTCGCTAGGTATTGAAGTATAAGGCACATTAATATTATGAGAGATGATGATACTACTCAGTTGCCCGAACCAAAGCAGCTGAAGAGGGTTTCGAACTTGGGACTAAGTAGACATTTTGCTTATTCCCTTTAAGTTAGAACATATTCGCATAAAAGTACTTCACATCTTCCTTCTTTTAATTCAATTTATTCAAAGTTATTACATTTTTTCCGGTTACTGTATTTATTCGTTTTTAATCTGAACGATAGATAAATGTATAACTTACTAAAAAATAACTTAATACACGGTTCGTAATAGACTGACGTCTGGTGTTGTGAGCCACTGGAAATTGCGGACCAGTAAACATGTATTCTTAGTCTTCGTACATCTATAATTTCATAAAATCTTGGATTTAGGATCATTGGGTTTCGTTTAGTTAATGTGATCCTATTGATCTGTAGCTGAGTTGGAGTCGTAGAAACCGGAAATTTCTACTTCAGTCTATTCAGAACTGACTATGATCTAGTGCCGACGATAATTAAAGTGGTCTTAATTCTAACTTCCACTTGTTATGGTTCCTCAATCATCGACTCACTAAGAATTCCATCTTGAAGTTAAATCACTGGTGAACAAATGAGATTAATATTCCTATAGCCTCCTACAAAATAGAAATTTCTTTAAAATAAAACTATGCCGTTCTCAATCTACAATTGTTTATTACCATTATTAGTTCAGTAAATGATAGACAATGAATCATAAAATAATTTTATATGTTAAAGCAGAAAAAACAACCAATATGGAATAGGTAACGAATGCATTTACACGAAATTGTCATATAATTCATATAATGGCATATATATCTTGTCTTTTTTTCCTTAATTACCCGGATTACATTTATTCATTTGGTAGATTTCATTGAAAGTAAATAAAATACAGCTAATTTTCCATACATTCAATAACCTGTAAAATTCACACTATCAATATAGCCTTCTATCTGCTTACTCGTCAAAAATTTTGTTTGAATGTGTACCGGTACATTCTTTTCTTTTGCTAAGCATTAGTACGAAAACTTAAATTCAAAATCACAGTGTCTTCATAAAATATGAAAACCATACATTGTTTGTACATCTTCCCTCGGGTGTCTTTTGCACACTTCATGTCTTTTCCAATTTTGTTGTTATGACAATTACTCTCTGTTTTCACTCCTGTTCACTTTAATTCAGTCATCTACTTTCAGGTATTCCACTTCTGATTGATGTCACATACTCTCAACATAAGAAGTTTTCGCCACGGTGCTTTTTTTTCTTTTAATAGGCATTAATAGCCTAAAGCCCATAGAAGTAAATGGGATTTTTCAATAAACAATTATTTGAGGAGTTTTGTACTTTAAAACAATGATGATTGAATACTATGACATAGTTTGATTGTGGTTGCTTTTTTTAATACTATGGTGTCTAACTTGTCTATTATATTAAAACAGAATGTCTACATTAGATTGAAAGCTTGTTTGTTGACCATCCGTTATAATTTCTTTGATTACGTCTCAGCTACTCCTATTGCTTAGTATTCCTGGACACCAATTCATCCAACAGTCCCCAAATCAGAACACTTTTGGACAGGAATGAAATTTTATTCCAAATAACAAGGGTAGATAGAAATAGGAATTACAATAAGAAAAACATTGGTATATTTAGGGTTTTTACATGAGAAGATTCCAAAGTGTTCTCCAAGTACCCACCATCGCTTATTGGATAAGAAATAGCCAGTTAGCGTGCACCGATACAATCCTGCACAGAACGTACTTTAATCCAATCTATATTCCTCTAACACCATCTTTTATGATAATAAGAAGGTTTGCGAAATTCCTAGCCTGTTTATATGGTTATATTTTCGATTTTACTCAAGGATTATCAGTAGCATTGTAGTGAATGACGAGAACACAAGTGGGGAAAATGAAATGTATTTGAATACAAAATCAGAGAACATTTTAGTAAGATCTGCGAACCATACATTAAATAATTCATTTGCAAAATGTCAATTAATCGCCTCAGACTTTATTGTTCTTTCGTTTCCACACCAATCGTTCTCCTTTTTTGATCTTCTTAACCTTCTGCCTCCAGGCATTTCACTTTCGATTGATGATACATACTACTTGTATCTGTTGATATCAGTAGCACACTTCACGTTATCTTCAACAATGTGCTACCTATTTCTCACAATGACAAGAAGCAATTACAAAATGTCCTAGGCAAAAAATAATAGAGAGTTACTACTTTTGTCCCATTAGTTTATACACTCAGTGATAGTTTTTGTTTGTTTTCTGAAATTTTCAATAATGAATGTATATTCTCAATATTTAATCTTTCTCATTATCATTCATTCCACAATATAAAATATATTATACCAATGAAAATTATTTGACTTGTGATATCTATCGACAATCAACAATTGCTCATAAATCATTTTCATTTGTGTTTATGTGTTTTGTTAATAAGATAATTTACTAGTAAACTATGTACAAAGAAAGAACAAATTCTGATGATCAATACTTACTAGAATGAATTAGCACGGAACCATTTAGTTAAATGTTTATTATTCATCTGTGTAGGTACATGTGTACCCATATAAAAGATTAAGTTGGACTGTATATGTGACAAGTGATAAATTTATCATCGACGACAATGTTATAAATTGATTTGCTTAAATTACATTTTACATAAAACTCAATGTTATGCTTAGTTTTATTTAAATAATTTATATTTGCATTTTGGTTTAGTTTTAATGTTAATACTTATTATGGATTAACTAATTACCAATTGGATGAGAACTGGGATCAACTATTTGTATTCGTAAAACTATTCACATTTTTACTGTTTAATTTTATCTCTTTGAAAAGATTTACACCTAATTTTGCTTATGAGCTTTCAATTGAAAAGTTTCCGTTTTGTGTATGTGTATATGTATTGGTGTAAACTCAATGCCTACAAATACAAAAGAATATCAATCTCTCTAATTACATACATAATTATAATCAGTTTTTGCATCAGGTATAAATTTTTAGACGAGATTGTTTTGGAGGCCACTTCTACTGAAGTGAATGTAGTCCGTCACGGATGGACACCTTAGTTGGTTGAAAACTGTAAGCGTAAGATAATTATTGAACGCTTTAATGATAGATAACTTCACAACATTGCTTGAATGTCGTGTAACAACCGAGCATGCAATATTGAGGCTAGATAATAACGGCTAATTCTTCGTTGATGTCCTCAGTCTAAGGTCAGAGCAGTCCATGAAATTATTAACTGTTGAACTGACTCAAATTAGTAAATGCAAATTACCTTATCAAGATCTGCTAAATAACCAGCCATCATTGGTTAGAGATGTTAAATCACATGGCCTAGAATCGATTTCGCTGACCCGATTGTTCTCACTTTTTATTATCTTCCAGATTCCGAATGTCATTGTTCCCCCATGCAATTTTCTTCTTTTAGAACCATATTCCTATTAGTTTCATGTCGTTCTGTCAAAATGATACAAAAACTTGATTTAATACATCATTTTGGTTATCTTCAGAATTTTATTTCTAATGTATATAACAAATACTAATTATTTATATAAACTGATTAACTTACCCTAATGTCTTATTCCTTTCTTTACAGAACAAAAACCGATCATCAGATCAAAGTTCACCTTTATCAATCTCTTCATATAAACCGCAAATCTGTTCAAACATATCACCTAGTAGATTTTTATATCTTATTGCCAGTGCAGAATCAACAGTACAACATCCTGTTGCAAATGCTCTACTTATTATAGCTCGTACATTTCGTCGATTTGCATCATCATTTAATTCAAATGAATTATTATTAAATACATCAAAAGAAAGAGTAAATTATCAAAATACTCATAATAACAAAATGAATTATGATTTATCTAATGACTTTGCAATGGTGGGCAATTATCAGTATACTGTTGCTTATTTAGTTTAAAATAGTTATTTTTGGTTATATATTGAATATCTTTTCGGCATGACTGTTTTTACAGCTCAGACTGGGAAATTTTTAGTTCTCTTTTCCTTAACCCTGACCTGTTACAATCAGCACATAGGGGTAGCATACACCTACCTAATGTATTTTGTTCAACAAATTTAACTAACAGAATCCTTATTACTAATGACTATTACCATGAATTTAATATTAAATCTACTTGATATTTATGTTGTATACTTAGTTTGGCAAGTAGAATGCCAGCATTTTGGACAACAATGTTATATAATCTTGTTCATTATCCAGTACATAATTCATTTAGTTTTGAACGACCGCCTCCTTCAAAATGTCATATTTTGCATAAGAATATCTACGTGAATATAAATGTTATTTACTAGGTTATGTACTCGAAATTACCTTCTAATTTAAAGAAAATCATGAGTTCCACAAAACGCTTAAAGCTATAGCCTCTCTCTATTGATTGGTAAGAAAACTGAATTGGTCGCAATTCATTAGTTAAGTCCAACTCGTTGAACTAGTAATCTACTACTGGTCTATTGTAGTTGTTATTGTTCTTTCATTGATATTGTTTTTCTCAAAGTGGTCATGCAATGTGATTACTAAATAATTTGGTTGTATTATATCATCTTGGCTTTATTCGATTTTTGTAGCTACAAAACTGGTCTTTATCGTTTCCAATGTTAACATTAATCAAGACATAGCACCGGATGACATTCATTGTAATCTCCTTAATTATAAAAGATGCTTTGATAATCCAGGACCCATGAGATTCCCATTCCATAAGTGCTCTTCATGCTTCTTTAGACAGCATTAATGCAACCCCTTGTGTGTCCAAGGTATTTTCTTCCTCATGACCCGAGTACAACAGCACCTCTCCCGAAGCTAATTTTTTCTGTTCATTATGGGCCCTGTTCGGTTTCACTTATTCTAAAAACCGCCAGGTTGTATCTCCTCATTTTTACGGCTATTTGATTAATTATCACAGTCTCCCACATTGTCTGGACATTTCATTCATCTATAATAATTGTTGCTGCTGTTCTCAAATAAGGCATCAGACTTGTTATTCCCGGAGAATCTCGGGTATTACCATGAGGCGTCATAATTTTTCTATATGAAAACCCTTCAACTCTCAAAGTAGAGTTTATATAGTTGAGATGCATTTTCTCCTTGTGGGCGTTTTCCTACCAAGTTTCTAGTTTACGGGGATGGGGTTGTGACCCCATGCAGTCTAAAGACTAGGAGTAACCGAAGGAGTTGATCGGTATCCTACGCTACACGCGGGTTAATAAGTGTAAATAAGTATGCTAAAAAAATGAGCTACTAACGAAATATTGTTTACAAAAAGGTATCTATTCATTAATTTCGTTTTAACAGTTGAATTGTTTAAACATTTTCTCTACTTCTCAAATTATTAATTTGTTGTATTACCATTTTATGTCGAATCAGTGATCATTAGCTCTGTAGAGCCTGAAGTTTACGTATGTATTATATTATATATGTATCCATTTCGTTTCTGTTTTTATAGGTTTCTCAAATTAAAACTTCATCTGGATTAGGTGTTCAATGTAGTATTGATCTATTACCGTATGACTGTCCACCAGGTCCGGAATTGCCGAAACCTTTAGATGTTAGAAGTAGTAACAGTTTCAGCAATCAATATACTGAAATAGATATTAATGCAGCATTACAAATGAAATTGACTTACGTATCATGTATGTGGCCGACAAAAAATACACCTACTATGAATAATCTTGTTAATGTTGATCATGATGAATTGTATAATAATGATTTCGAAAAATTTAATGATCTGTTGTCTAATCAATCTATGACATATCCGGCTAGTTCCCATTCTACAGTCAATGAATTAGATGATTACCAGGTATTAGGAAATTGTAAAGAAAGTGTAAATCGGAAAAATAGTACAAACAATGATATCACTTCTCAAAAGCAACAACAAAGACACTTTTTAAATGGATCAGAAAGAATTGAATGGGCAGGTAGGTATGTTGTGAATTTATTGTGTTATAAACACGTAGTTTAAGGAAGGGATCCCTTTTAAACGAACTTGTTATCAAGCTGCAGAATCAAATATATAATTGTACATTTCGATAATAAATACGCTAAAAAGAGATCTCTTCACTGAACTTCGCGTTTCTAATATTTAGAATTTATTTTGTATCTCTCTTTCAGTATAATATTTATTTGTATTAATCTAGATACTCACGTATTTTTTCATTGTTTAATGTTCGATTATATTTTGGTGAGATTCTGATAGTAGAAAGCTTCTAATCATATCAATAACAATAATGATAAACTATTATTGGCAATACATTTGTACTTCGTATTAGTCTAAATAGACCATTATCTCTAATCAGACCTTTCTAGCATCCAACTTAAACTTCTATTAATAGTAGATTAGTATAAAATGTCTATTGGGGCACATATATATGAGCTGTTTTTGTATATAATACTACTCTACTCATTTACTTAATAAAAAGTCAAGAAAGGAAAAAAAGAATTTATAGCTACACTTTTCCTCATAATTACAAATGACTACTGTTTGTACACTGCTAAATTACTTGAATAAAACTTTTTACAATAGACAATCATGAATGTGTTGTCTGGTATAATCATAATATTATGAATAAGTTTCTTGATAACTTCTAATTTGGTTGTGGGAAATAAGCTAAAAGTTTGGTATCAGAAGGGGGTTTTGTGGAGATTTGAGTAATTTTTCATATAGTTGAGATCATGAGTCAATTGAAGCTAGATCACCATGGAAAACCTGGAAGCACTGGACGGCCGTTTCGTCTTATTATGGGACTCCTCAGCAGTGCGCATCTGCGATCCCGCCCTCGCGAGATTCAAACCCAGGACCTACCAGTCTCGCGCCAGAGCACTTGACCGATAGACCACCAAGCCGGCATCCAACGATGTTGATGTCTAACGTCAACCAATCCACGAAATTGCGCGACTAACTTCCCCTGTACTGAGGTAGATATCTACCTGACATGGATTAGCTCCATTGGTCACGACTTCTCACTAGAACTCCAGGAATCACCTCAAGGAACCAGTGCTTCCAGGTTTTCCATGGTGGTCTAGCTTCAATCGACTCATGATCTCAACTATATAAAAATTTGGTGTTTATGTAATTTTCTTTTTTTTCTTAGAAAAAAGTCATATCTCCTCTGTCTCGTCAATTTGTTTTTGTTGTGTATTTCTGCTGAAGACATAATAAATTTTGCGTTTACGTTTTCAGTTTCTCCTAAACTATATTGGTCAATTTCAATATTGATTCCCTTTCTTGATGCATGAATTTAGTTGTCTTAATCAAAAGATAAAGAAAAGTAAACTCAACATCTAGAAGTATCATATATTTCCTATTCATTGACATTTCTCTCATTTTCCCAATGGAAGCAAAAATATCTTTTACACTTATTATTATAACTAATTTGTATGTAAAGGTTCCAACAATCAAACTAACTACTATTCAGTTCTGTCGTATGTATAAGTATACATATTTGAAACTGAATGAGGTAGAAATCTTCACATGTTAATTTGAGGTCGACTTTTAACTCTGTAAAGTATGCTATTTTCAGTAAGCAGGTGTATGTGAATAATGATTCTCATATAATGAGCATATAACTGAACTGTATATTAGAGAGAAACTTGACGGCGATGATAATGTATGTAGGAATTTCTACTCTACGCTAAATAAATTTTCCGATACTGAAAGGCTTGAAGTTTCTAACAGTATATATATAAACCCAACCAGTAAATAAATAAATTTGTTTCACTTTGATTTAAACTAGTCCAAATTGTACTGATTAAGCAGTGTCATTTTTGTATAAAGTTCATTATATCAATGTTTTAATTACTCCTATCTTTTGACCACAAATTAAATTTCATTGATAAACAGATAGATCTCAAAAGTTACTCACAGATTTTGAATAACTTTCTTGTCTTAAGTCCGAAATTATTCACGCTTAGCTATTTTATGGACTTAACAGTAGCGATTGGTAAGACCAGTCGTTATAAATGTTGTTTGTTTGCTATTGTGTATAGCTGAATATCAATTAGTTCTCATTTGAACTTCAAAAATATGAACAACCTTGCCGTGCATATAATTAGTTAAACTGTAACTGATTACATTAGCCTTTTTGTTTTTCAATCTGTGTGTGAGCATTAAATGCATACTGTGTTTTACCTCCTACTCTGAAGATAACTTGATAAGTTTCAAAATCTTCACAACTGACGTGACTAATAGGATAATATACAGAGATTTCCGAAGTTGTCGATTTTCTCCTCCTTGTTGTAATTCTGAGAAATATTAAAATATTGCTTATCTAGTGAACAATCAAAGCGTTGAAAGTATACAGGTCTAAAAAAACATCCTTATTCTCAAACATGGTGGTTTGATAATTTAAATGTGGATTCACAACTAAGCACATGATCACAAATTAAATAAAAAGTTATGCTATATTCTTTTTAAGTGTTAATAATCCTGACTATAAGTGCTGTGTGATTAAATTGTTAAACTTGCATCTATTAGCAACATATGTGATCCACCAACAACAACCTTTAATGTTTCCTAACTGATAATATCATGAAGTGACTGTAGCCAGAAAACCATTGGAAACCAAAAGACACTGAAAAAATGTTTCATCCTAGTATATGACTCGTCAGCAATAAACTTCCATGATTCTGCCAGCGATTGAACCCAAGACTTTCAGGCTTTACGACGAACCTTTTACTTTCAGACCATTAAGTTGGAATCCAAATTTATACAATTCTAGCTTCATTAAGCTGGTAATACTACAGGACCATCATTCACCACAACTGTTGATAGTTGTGTCACACCCTATTTGGTTAAGCTCTCCACTAGTTACAATTCCCACTAGAACTCGAACTTTACTCTAAAAGTCAGTCACTGGTGAGTACATGATTGTTAGTAGTAACATAAGACGTTTATGAAGGTCGTTGAATTTAAACTTTACATCACGAAGTTATTTTAGCTATAAAAAGTGCTATCACTAACGTTACAGGTTAATTGTTAGAACACGACTTCTTATCTCTTAGTTGTAGCCTCTCTCTATTTCGGTTCAGGTATTTGACTAGTATCAATAGCCCTCATATAAAAAGATTTGCCTCAAAGTATGTAACACATAAATCTTTACCTGTTTATTGAAATATTTTTAGAAAATTCAATTCGTAATTCGATTTATTGAAATGTCCTAAAATGTATATTTTTGTGTTTTAACTTTACAATCAATTGACAAACTACTCCAGTGACTTTGAGTTAAATTAATCTGAAGTTTTGTGGATGTCATAAAATTTTTTTCACCAGTTTATTTCATCCATCTTTTACCATAACTACTTTATATCACTAAAAAATAAAAGTTTTCTTGTGATATATATTTATATATCAGTCGATATTTACGTTTTTTTCTACTCAACTTCTCACTTAAAGACTGCACTAAAGGCGGTGTTCATTCTGTACTGATTGGTAATCGTGAATGGCTAAAACAAAACAATGTAATATTGCCCATCATTTTATCTAACGAATACCTACCGGATGGACGTGAATCAAATCGTCAAACTGCAGGTTATTGTGACATCCCAACGTTGGACTCATTAGTTGCAGCTGATGAATCTCAAGGTCACACCGTTGTGTACGTCGCCATTGATAACATTCTAGTCGGTCTAGTAACAATTTCTGATCCAATTAAACCGGAAGCTGACTTAATCGTCGCTGCACTACGTCATCGTGGTATACGTGTAGCTCTATTAACTGGTGATAATTTTCGTAGTGCTAATGCAGTCGCACAACAAATTGGTATTGATGAAGTCTATGCTGAAGTGCTACCTGGTCATAAAGCGGATAAAATAAAAGAATTACAAAATTGTTCAACTGTTCGTAGAAGAAATAAAAGAAATCCTACTATGATGTCGACGACAAAGATGAAAAATAAAAAACAGAATCAAATGAAATCAACGAAAGGTTGTACTTCAAATAGTACTGATTGTGCAACTAACATTGTAGATGGTGAGTCTTATATTATTTTTACATTTTATTAACAATATATCACAATAATAATAGTAGGCATGTTATTTGAAATAAATGGATTATGGCTAGCAGGGAAGTCTATGATGCGTGTTTCGTTCTATTTGAGATTAGTAAGCTGGATGTAACCGGTTTTAATGTTCACATTGAGAATTAAATGCAGTGCTTATTGTTTTAAACACTAATGGGATATTAGCTGAGCTATTGAGTTAAAACAGCCACTCACTTGTGTAACGGGCATCATGTTTATATAATTATTAGTAAAAGATTAATTTATCCTATTGTTGATGTTTAGGAATAAAGTTTAATCAGTATTTATTAGTAATATGTATAAATCCTATGCGAGTTTACTCGATATAACCAAGCCGAATACATGGAAGCGAAGATTGATCAACATTTAGTGCTAAATATCAACAAACGAATTATTCAAACGCTTTTTTGATTTCCGTTTTCTTTAAAATGTACACAATATTCATGAAATGTATATAATAGGAGTGATAGGTAGTTTTCCTGCAAACTATTTTGAATTTTTTAAAATTCTGCTGTGTTTGAAGAGATTATGAGTTCACCTAATCTGCGAACGGAACGAAGACTGAGTGACTCAATGACCAAATAAGCTAGCTATTCCGATGCGTTCCAGCCCCATTAACTAGAGAGAACTCCAGGTTCAGGAGAGGGAGATGTATTTCACAAGTAGCCAGAAGCACGAACAACAACAAGCACAACTCAAGCGTATATATACAGCACAAAAATGTCCTTGGGAAACGTTACAAAATAGCGTATTAAAAGAGGGAACGAACCAATGGCATTTCAGGTCCCCCTAAGTGGGAAATACGATATGAAGGTAAAAATGCCCTTTTTTGAGCGAAAACAAGGAATTCAAATTTCAAAAATAATATTGCAAAAATAAGACATTTGCCAAATGACTTCTGTGGATCCTCAACAAATTCACTCAACTAAATGATAAGGTAGAGTACTGATTAGACCATTCAAGTTTCAATTCTTAAGCCGTAGGTTTGAACTCTGGCTCACTTAACCCCGGTCTACATACACACAGAGAAGTTGATTGTGTTGAGTTAATTTACACAAACACATTAAATTGTAATTTTGTCAAGTATACAAGTATAAACGAGTTTAGCTGATTTCCGTCATGTTGCTAATTTAATAAAATTCCCAGAATAGTTAAACTCATATGAGAGAGTATGAAAAAATACCTGATATTGTTGTCTTTAATCCAGTACATATATACATACACTGATCCACAAATACCTAGTGATTCAGTCGGTATTGTGATGAATTTAACAACTGTGAGTTAACTGACGTATATAGATTATGCACATTTATCTAAGAATCAAAGGATTGACTAACACTTGTTATCGTCACTCAATGTAGTTTATCTCAATTATGATCAAAAAATACCTCCGATATCGTAATCATCTGTGTGCATGAGTGTGTGTATACACAAAATCAATCTAACTTCTCACACTCTCTTCTTTCCTATGAATTTAAAAAGTCGATCTTCAAGTTGTATTTAGTTTCTCTGTGGTTCGTTTTTTCCCACTAAGATTTTAATTTGATCAAACTATGAAATAGATTTTCTTCTAAAAAAACACTTCAAATTTTAACAACTATCATTGTATCACGTTTACATGATTTATCCTTACTTTTTGAAGGATAATTTATTCCAATCCTCCTAGTCCTTTTGTCATTCATATTTGTGATATTGAGCATGTGTGCATAATCGTACAATATGTATATATGACGTCTGTAAATAATGTTTAGTCACGTTTTGATTCATTTGCGATTTGGGCTTCTCCTCTTCACATTTCTCATCGTTTTTTCGCATAAAAGAATGAAATAAATTTGTATTCGGCGTTTTATTACCACCGCCAAAATAGAGTTAGCCAAAACTAAATATACAAAATCAAACAGATTTATTTTCATGGATTATTCATCGTTCGTTTATGATGAAGTCAGATCGGGGGCCTATAAGTTTGCGTTTTTAAACACTGTGAAACAAAATTGCATGTAATACTTCATTCATTTGGCAAGAACACCTAATGCAAAGGAGATTTCTATGGAAGTGTCTCCGCTTCTCAAAACTGAAAACTGTTAATCTAATTACCCATAATCAGTAATTTTAGTTGGCCAGTTTTATTTTCTTCAAAGTAATAAGTAGTTGTTATTGTAGTATGGTGAGGACAGTATGTAGCAGTGATTGGGACTGGAATGCTTACCAGCCAAAGATTGAAATTAAGAAAGAGGAGGGAGAACAGAGAGCAATCAAAATAACATCAGGATTGAAAGAATGATGGGATATGTAAAGGATAACTCAAGGAAGACATGTAAATGGTGCATTTAATGTAGGATTTTGCGTAAAACAGTAAATCGTTTTATCATACATGCGTTTTCGCACACTAAAACAGTAGTAGTGAAGTGAACAAAACACTAGTTGGGGACAATTGAATGCATTTAAACAAAAGTTACAGACTATCTCAGTAAATTCTGATTACCAAACAATGAACAGTCAATTTGCAAATTAACAACAATTTGTTTCAATCTTCACTGTTTCTTCTCTTATTCCATTGCTCATGCATTTTCCAAACGATTGCGCTTCATTTCAGTTCTTTCGTTATCGGTCTTCTGCCAAAATACATTCTATGTCTGACCCACACCATATACTACTTATATAGATATAAGTAGACCACACCACAGTAGTATGGTAGTGAACTAAAACTAAGGTGAGAAGGACTAATTTATTGTTTAATGAAAAATGGCATAATGTGATCGTGAAATATGTAAACTAGACATTAAATACGTTATTTGCACATCTACCTTCAGTTGTTATTTACATGCTTCATGATTCTTTCAATTCTGCTATTATTACGATTGCTCTATTTCCCTTCCTGTTCACTTCATTTCAATCTTTTGCTGCCAGGTATTCCATCTCTGATTGGTGTCACATACCACTTATATCTGTCAATATAATTAGCATACATCACAATGTAATAGGTAATTATTTATTATCATAGTTGAAATCATTAGTCAATTGACGCTAGATCACCATGGAAAACCTGGAAGCACTGGACGGCCGTTTTGTTCTATTATGGGACTCCTCAGCAGTGCACATCCACGATCCCGCACTCGCGAGATTCGAACCCAGTTATTAGAAATTTGTTTACATTATAAAAAGATTGATTAATTTTTAATATCTATTATATTTATTTAATTCACATATAATTTTAGAATCGAATCGTCAAATCTTCAATTCGAAAATATCACATAAACCACCAAATCATTCCAAACTTGAACTATTAAAGAAAACGATTCCAAATGATAATCATTCTAATTCATCTTGTCATATAGAAAATGAATTTAATTTATCCAATGAGAAACTATCAGAAGACGAATTTAATCATACTATTCATCATAATAATACACAGGTTAAATATAATGGAAACCCTGTGAAAAATACATTATCAATTAAACAATTCATTAAACAATGTATTAGTGTAATATGTTGTTTTACTAGTCAACATTATAATTATTATTCTACTTTTGTAAAACCATTAAATTCTTTAAGAAAACATCAATCTAATTCTTTTCATCAACGTCAAATAGAACGTCATCAGAAGATGAAAAAATATCAAAAAAATAATTTACGTGTATCTCTTAAAAAATCAAAACGTCAATATGTTGCAATGATTGGTGATGGTGTTAATGATAGTCCTGCATTAGCTCAAGCAGATGTTGGTATAGCTATTGGTTGTGGTGCAGATGTTGCTGTTGAAACTGCTGATGTTGTACTTATACGTAATTCATTAATTGATGTAGTTGGTGCTATTGATTTATCGAAAAAAACTGTACGTCGAATAAGATGTAATTTTATTGCTGCTACACTATATAATCTTATAGGAGTACCTGTTGCTGCAGGTCAGTTTATTTGTTTTTTGTTTGTTTACTTGTTTTTTTAATTATTGATTTTAACCTTAAGACATGAGGTAACACTTAAGTATCCCTGTTGTTAATTCTATAAAGTTCGTACTATTGGAGCTTTTGTAGTTAAAATAAATGTTAAAGATCATTTATTTAGATGTAAGTTTTTTCTCTAATCTCTTTTGCTTTTCTCATATTTTATTGATATTGAATAAAGTTCTCTGTTCGACTTACTATATAAAGAGATTTCATGCTTTTGGCATTATTCGACATTTACTTTCACGATAGGTAAATTCTTATATATTATCTACTACTCTTCATTATTGTTCCTCATTATTCCTTCCTAGGCTTTTGAGAAAAGGTTTCATTGTGTTGTGGGGGATTCTGAGGTCAATTATTTAGGTGTGTGATGAGTTTGTTAAGGTCATTATGAATATGGTCTGGACAGACATTTAAAATCTTGCAAACTCCGGGCAAGTGTTATCTTATTACGTACTAACCATCCACTTCATTCAGACAGGCTAGCTTCAGACCTAGTCGTAGCTGCATCCACCACATACTCACTACTCGTTAGATTTTAGAACGCTGGAATGCTTATTGGCGTCAGACAATGATGGTTTTTTCTTGACTTAAAAGCAGCGTTTGACTCTGTAGATTGAGATGTTCTGTGGCAGTGTCTGTCATTGAAAGGCGTACTTCAGAAATACATAAACCTTGTGAAGGCTCTTTACTCGAACACTACCAGTCGGATGAGAGCTTATGGCGAACTGTCATCTGATTTTACAAACTCAAGTGGTGTCCGTCAAGACTGTCTATTATCTCTGCTAAAAAGAGCTCAGATTGTATAGTTTTTGTTAGTACCTGTTATATCCCGACGAGAATTATGAATGGTTACTTTTGAGAACTATTTATGGACCAATACGATACATATATTTTTATTTTATAATTGTTATTTAGGTAAATAAACTATGCATATTCTTGTTCCTCTTATTATAAGCTTCAATTTGACCCATAGACTGTTATTATACGACTTACCGTCTATTAATTACAGTCTCTCACATTCTGTTTTCTATTTTGTTTGCGATGTGGTCTGTTTGGTTTGTATATAAACCCAGTATACTTGAAATACATGATTCATATTGCAGAGACTGTTATTGGTATTCTGGAATCAACACTGTTCTGTAATTGGCGGTACCATTAAATTGTATATTAATAAAGCACATAGCCACAAGTTTTAACAGTACCATGTTAGTTTTTTTCCTTAAGGGACAACGTCGATAGCACTTTTTCAGTTTATATTCCCACAACGACATTCCTCATCATCTGATTAGTTGTCATTTACTTTACTAATTTCATTATATCCCAAGGTTATTGTGTGTTAGTATGGGAACAAAATTATGTCCATTACAATCCCCGACTTGTATTCGGAATGTAAAGCTATCCTGAAAGTCATATCTTCTATGTCTCATATTGACGTATAGATTATGAATGTTGAAGTGTTTTCGTGTGTCAGTTGTCGTTCTGTCAAGTCCATCATAGAGTCTGTCCGTATTGCAATAATCTCGATTCTTCGTAAGATGCAATTACCATAGGGCTAACCGGAAATCTAATTCTTAATCGATCTTCCTGGAAATTAACAGTTCTGTTACACAAATTATAAATTATACTACCTTACTAATGATAATCACACAAATAATATAATAAACGCCAAAGTGAAGCAATGACTCAATGGTTAAGGCGTTCACCTTTCAACCACTACTTTTTAGATTCGAATCCCGCTTCACTTTGGTATGAGCGACCAGGTAAGCAATATGATTAACCTCCACACATAGAGTACAGCTCAAAGTTAAGCACACGAATCTGCAACTAGCAAATAAGTTAATAATAGCACCTTCTTTATGGCACGAAAAATCTAACAAATAACGTGACCCATATTCGGTATCAGATTTTAAACAGTCACTCATAAGTAAATAACAGTCTTTTAATAAGTGCACATTAATAGACCATTGGCTTAGTAATTCAATCACTTGGTATTCATCATGTATATGTGATAGCTTCGAAGTCTTCTGCACCTTAGTGAATTTAAGAACAACCAACTAGAATGATTGACCTTCACACAAACACAAAAATACATTATTGTAAATAAATAAATGATTGAATATTAAAGTTTTTGATGACTACGACATCTTCATTATATCTAATAATTGTTTACCTACTTTTATATTGATAATAAAGAATTTGAATAGATACGAATGATAGAATGGAATGTTTACAAAACTTTATATCAATAACACACACACCTTCAAATACCATAACTTGAAATATATATACATATATTCAACGATTGATTTGTGTACGCCACAGTACAAATTTCCTGAATAATAGCGTTTAAGCTAAATAGAACTTTTAAATGAGATATTGAAACTACTACTTAGTTTTAATTGTTGAGATCCTCGCAAATACAGTTCCTTCTTTTTTTCTCTAAATCTGTTGTTTATTCGAATTTTAAGAGAAGCTTATATCAAAATTATTATTATTCCCGTTATTGTCTATTCAAAAATCGCAATATTAGTTAAATCTAGTGTTTACTTTCTTCGT
The DNA here is from genome assembly GCA_944470415.2 of Schistosoma rodhaini. Lineage (NCBI taxonomy): Eukaryota > Metazoa > Platyhelminthes > Trematoda > Strigeidida > Schistosomatidae > Schistosoma > Schistosoma rodhaini. The sequence continues at coordinate 11,250,370 of OX104039.1, read as the reverse complement.
TGCTTTATTTATCTATTTATTTGTTGATTTCATTTAGGTTGTTTAATGCCATTCGGCATCGAATTAACACCATGGTTTGCATCAGCTGCAATGGCAGCTTCATCTCTTTCTGTCATATTTCTTTCATTACTTTTGAAACGTTGGCAAAAACCAACACCAGCATCTCTTGTCTGTCCAGAATATGTTAAATTCCTTAACTTACGATCATACGATGCTAAGGTAATACTTTTAATTGGGTTGTAATAATAATTATTCATTATTGTCTTTTGTCGTTACTTAATTATCACTAGGTTGGCATAGTCAACAATAAATGGTACACATCACCTTACCTCAGATTTCGGTTATCAACCGTATGATGTGGAAGAACAGAGCTAGCACAGGAGAAACTTTACAAAAACGCCGTGTACAATTGACCTCGAACAGTTGTTCCTTGGTCTCTGTGGGTGTGCTTCCAGGTTGTAAAGACTAACAACCCTAACCTAGTTTCCTTCCCAATTTTCTCAAGAAGAAGTATCTCCCCAGGATATAAGCAACAGCGAAATGACAACCCCCCCCCTCATGTTTTGACAACACTCGAGATCATTTATAATCTTTGATGGCAATCAATGACGAACAGTCTGTAGTGGAATTTGAATCCAGAGCTTTTGTATCAGGCTTTTAACTGTACTTTTAAAGTAAAATGTAGTTATGCAACACAATTTTGCTATAAAAGAAGGATGGAAATACTCTCTCCTTCCTACTATAATACAATAATAAGTCTAGAGGACCGAAATTAGACTACCATTAAGCTGGATACTCGATCAATGGGCTGTGCACAGATATATGATTTTTTTATTTGAACATTGGTACAAGGGGACAACAAATACATATGCACCACACAATAACAATGAGATCAGTAGAATTTATCATTGATTTGTGTGAGGGATAGGATAATGCCTGGGTGCCCAAACCGAAACAGGTGGTTTTCTTAGGGGACCACACCCGGAGCCTTTGATCTGAAGGTCTAATCCACAAGGATGTGGAGCAATGTCAGGAGATGCAGTCCTATAATAGCCGGTGATCAACAATAGGTTCATACGCCTTCTATTCTCTGAGGATCTTGGAGTCCATGTTAACCATTGGTTCGGAATTAAGGTTTTTTTAACTCCTTTAGATAGATCCTCTATAACCACCATCCCAGTTAAAGCGTCGGATATTCACTTTTCATCCTCTCATTTCTGTAAGCAGCACCCCCTCTGCGAGAAGGCAGTGAATAGGACTTCTCTGATAGTGTCTATATACGTGTAGCCATGTGAGAGCGTTTCGAGAGGGGGCGGACTCTCCACACCCTCGGCCGGACCAGGGCATTTGGGGGCGATACATGATTCACTACCAAAGATGCGAAACCAGAGTACAGACTAGATAATACTTTATTTCACATAATTACAAACAGTGTACACTGAGTGAATCCAAAAAGCAAATCAACAACACGATAGGAAACCACTGTCAATTTGCTGAACGTCTGTTCTTCCACACTCACTAGGCAGCCACCTTTTACTTTAATTAGCTAAACATCAAAATTTCAAAATTATAATCTAATTTCTAAAATTAAAGCACTAAATTCACAGCATCCTTTTAACTGTATTGGTTTACCAATAATTCTGTTAGTTATAAACAACATAGAACGTGGCACATATATACATCCATCCATAGTGTTGTACCATATCACGCAAAATACAATTCTCAAGATAAGTACCATAGTAGTGGTACTTTTACTAGTAGTATCAATAAAAATCAACTAAATTTTAGATTTACCAAAGTTGGCGCAAGAAGAATAAATGTTCAGAATAAAATGTATAAAATAATTTTAGAATTCAGAAGACAACGAGTGTATGTGTGGAGTCGATTGAGAAAACTTTTAGTATCCATGTTTCAACCTATCATACAGGATTAACATTTGCTGAAATTATCTTTGAAAAAGGCAGAGTTTTACTCATTTTTCAGACTTAGTAAAAGAAGCAATAGACGATGCAGTTAAAAACAATTTATCAGTTTCCATCATGATGCAACTATATTTCGAGTTGTCTGTTGATGTTTTATGGTTCAGCTTTTGCCTAATGTTATGCAGTCAAAATTAGAAGTTCGTCCTTAAATTTAAGTACTATGTTCCAGTCCCGGCATGAACATCAACGCTGCAGTGCAGACGCATCCAGCTGATGAGTTTGCAAAACTTTCATTAAATACAAATCCATACCGTTTTTCCCTAAACCACTCTGTCAGAATACTCGATTATCTTATTATTAATAACCATACAAAATCCCCATGTTAAATGGTGAGAGATTAGTAAAAATGTACTATATTCTTAAATCCATTCTTTAAATAATCAGTTGATATTGCTTTGCTCTGTGAAAAAAACAAACATGACAAAACTTCTTAAAGGTACAAACTAAACAAGAGCTTAGTTGAGCTTTTTGTAAAATCATATGCGATACCCTTATATAGGTATTGTATCCATCGACTGCCTCTTAATCTTCAATTTTAGATTTATGTATATTATACCGTTGATGTAAATTTCTTCGATATTGTATTTAACACTAAAGACCACCATATTATATATAAAGTTAAAACTACTTATAGATGATAGTTGAAAAAAAAGTCAAAAATAGTCTTCTAACTGCCGTTCATTTTCGAATTTCAACTGTTTATTTTTAAATTTAAGCCTTCATACTTACAGTGCGTAATTGTCTCATACCTTACGTTTCATCGTAAAATCGTTTCATGTATCCAATCATCTGTTTAATTGATTTTCCTTTTACGGTCAACAGAAATACGAAATTTTGATACATCAATCTGCTGATCTGTGTACTGTTTGCAGTTATGCTAGACTAAACTTTTATGGGGTCTTGAAGCTTTTCTCAATGTTCATCTCCTGAACAACTGAGTATTTAACAAAACCACTGTTAAATCTTTTAGTATGTATGCTATATCTTAAATAGTTGACATGAAGAGTGTACAACTTCTGATAAAATCAAGTATAAACTTCTAAGAGATGATTAATGGATGATATATTGGGTCATCTATGATCATTGTAAACTTTCATAAGTTGATATTTTAATAAATTAAAAATTACTAAACATCGATTTAGAAATTAGCTCTTCTTCTTCGCCGGGAAATAGAAGCCGATATGAAAAGTATGAATAGCAACTGCAAAGAACTGGAATGGAAGGCTCAGGACAGAGTTGGATGGAGAATGCTGTTGAGCGGCCTATGCTCCTCGACGAGGGGTAACAGGCGTAAGTTTTCGCGGTAGTGTTCAGTCGTAGATGAACACTTTGTTTGTTTATATTTTGTTCCTTGCCCCTAAGATTTTCATAAATTTCATCCTTTATTTTTGTTCATCATCGTATTACATGTTAATAAATATAAAAGACATTTGTACTACTTTCTTATTTGAATTAAACTGTTTCTATTATGTAAATTACTTTAATCTATGTAGGGAAGCCTAATAGTGATCATCAATGTGTGTGTTTTAATTTTCTACCGTAGTTTCCATTACTGTTCTGAGTTCTTTAAGTGAACAGCATCAAATTTTGGTGTGTATAACATGTGTCAACTACATATTTTCAAATTCTGTTATTGTACTACTTTTGAAGATTATATCCTACGTGAGATTGCTCGCTAACACTACATATATACTTCATTTTTTAGAATAAATCCGGACAAAGACGTGATAGCCAACTTTCATCAGGAGTGCATAGTTTGACCGATAAAGTATTATCATTACGTGATAATTTACGCACTGTACTTACTCGTCATCATCGTATTTCACCGATACACACTAATATTGAAGCAGTGGATAATCAAAATTTGCTCGATACCTACAATAATGATGGTGACAATGAATCTGAAGACGAAATTATAAATACACAAAGTTCTCTCATTGAAAAATCATTTACTTCACTAGGTGCACAAAATTTTACGAATGATGAGAACAATATTTCTCTGGAGATGCGAAAAGCGCGTAGCTGGAGTTCTCGAACATGTCGATAATCATTTCTATTATATTTTTTCCAAAGATTTATTAATTTTCTCTGTTTTTGTATCGTTTGATTGAATTGAATGAATAGATGTCAGTTCCTACCTACTTTTTTTAAACCCTAAACTGATTTAAATAAATAATTAAATGCATATTCCTACAGGTCAGTCGATAGTTGACATATTTTACAGCCTTAATGCATTTCGTCTTGTCACTTGTTTGTTGATTTTATTTTTCTCACTTTTGATGTGATTGATTCGTGTCAGCCACACAAACTCCCACTGCTAATTTCTCTTGGGATTACTCTATCCAATCTCTTGATAAGTAATATTGTTCTATTGTGTCCTCTATTTTGCTTCATTTAATTTCTTACTATCCCTAAAGTGGTTTATGCATCCAAATACCACTTTTTCATGTTATTTCTCTTCTGATTTTTGTTTTCGTCCTCGAATTGTGTTATTTCTTTCTCTGACTATTGTGATATACCACCATTTACTGATAGGAAAATGTGTATACCTTTGAAAAAGAATGTTCGCTCTCTGTGATTCCGTACATATATAAACTTAAGCAGACAATATTGGTGTTAATATTTTGCTTTTTTCATTGAATTTTTTAAAACGACAACGTTGATTTGCTATAAAGAGTTAAATATCCTTTGTGTTGATTAGAATGACATGACTTTCGAAGTGAAACTAGTTGATCATAGTCAACATATGACTGGAAATAAATGTCCACTGGTACAATTCGATGCATATTATAATACCAGATGGAGAGAAAATCCACTAGTTGATAAGCAAAATAATATAAATATATTCAAATTAAGTAGACAGGTAAAAATAAGAAATGTAGCTCAGAAGGGACAAATGAGATTTTAGAATGAAAATTACTGTAACTGATTGTTTATAGATGAGCAGTGAATGGATGTAACTCCTACAGTGAGATCCGTGTCTATGAACCAAGAAGTCTGGATACGGTACAGTCCAACAATTAATGGCTTTAATTAACTTACGCTATATCTTTGATATGGCTCGGGATCGGTCACAAATGCACAGATCTACAGTCTTAATATATCTTCATGCACACCTTTTATCCATTCTTTTTTAACTCTATTCTCAATGTTTGGTCTTCATGATAAATAGCTAGTACATTTGTTCGACCCCTTTGCTGTTCATCGTGTAAAGCTGTGGTGTGGTAACTGGGGTTAATGTATATTTGTACCATTCTCAGCATTGACCTTAACTGATTGACCCTATCTTTCATCTTACTCCTGTTCTTAAGCTTTACCTCAATATTAGAAGTTTCATCATAAGCGAATGGTGCTTTAAATATGCATAGAATCGGAATATTGCCAACTACATATGTCCTCTACTTTTATAGACTATATTTCGAAGCTACAGAGCAATAAGGATTTGACCTCTGTGCAACAGAAGTATGTCTCCTATATACCAAAGATTTTGTTAGTTGAACGCCAGACAACGTTTTTGTACTCACGTCAATGTCATCACCCACCAAAACCCAGTAACTTAGTCATTACGCCCGGATACCTCATTCTTTAATAGGAGGGATCCAGAAACTAGTATGTGGAATGCTTGGGCCATTACATTTTGGTTACATCGTGTAAGCTATGTCAAACATGGTGGTTGCTAGAGGTTCATAATTTCGAATGGTACAAGTTTGGACCACATAATATATATTACTAGGTAGCAAGTTCTAAATAAGTAACGCACATTGATTCTCGTCCAAATATTCATCATCATGATGGATGTACCGGTACACTCTTCTCCAGTCTGAATACACTTATCTCGGTTAACTTTTATTAGCAGTGAGACATTTGTACTGTGGGACATTCTTTGACTATCGCTGAACCAGACTATTTACTTCGGAAATTTTTTCCTAACCCCTCACAACTTATCTCTATTTATTTCTAGGTCTCTCAAAATGTTACCAGGCACTGTCTTAATTTTTAAAGTAACAATCAGTCTATGACAGTATGCTAATTAGCCTTTGCACTTCACAATGATAATGACGAGAAAACAACAATCAGAATGCACAGGTGTCGTTTGTATTGGAACCAGAATGGATTTGAAAGGCATAAAACAATATCCATTATTTCCCGTGAAATAAAGGTATGGATATTTACATCACAACCCATAAGATCACTAGCTCTGGTTTCGTAGCCAACCATATCTCAAGTTTGTTACAATGGTGTACCCAAAGTACTAGCTCCCATAGATTAGCATCGTTTAAGTGTAAATAGATCTATTTTCCAGCTGACATTCCGTGTCGAGCCCGATGTTACATCGGTTAAACGCCTCATTTTGTCGTCTGCTTGCCTTTAGATCTTACTGAGACTCCTATATTGCCTATGTGGAGACGTTTACTAGCAGACACCTCATCAGCTATAATAAATGTGTAACCCACAATTCCTATACGACTTTGAAGGAGTCATTCAGCTACAACGTAGGACCAGGCACATTTATGCATCGGTCCAAGCTGCCATACCTCGTTAGCACAACAAGATGAACACCGGATTCATAGAAGTAATTTAGTGGTGGTAGTAGTAGATAAATTATAGGTTGTATATAAGGATATAGTACAGGAAGGAAGAGAGATATGAAGCAATTTTAGTCTCAAGGTTTAAAGGAAGATAAAGAGTGTATACACCTACGCCATTGTGATCGATTCTGAACCATGTCACCTAGAGTCTCCAACCATTGGTTACGATAGTCACGCGGACCCCAACCAGGTAGTCTGCATCTGCCAACATGGCTCAGACTAGAAGTTAGTGACTTCAAACACTGATGCCATGTTTTGGTTTGGCCGCCCCTAACTCTCTTCCAACAATCCCCAGTACTAGTCATGATAGCGCGTCGTGGTAATCGGTGTTCAGGCATACGTAACACATGGCCCAACCATCTCAGTCGATGAAGATTCATCACCTCATCAACTGATTTACCATCGTTCCCTAATACCCTGCGTCTAACCTCACTATTACTTACCCGGTGATCCCAGCAGATGCGAGCAATATTTCTAAAGCATCTGTGGTCAAATACTAGTAACTTACGAGTATCTTCTACTCTTAATGGCCATGTTTCACAACCGTAAAGTAGAACAGAGCGAACTGCTGCGCAGTATACTCGTCCCTTAATTGATAGACGGATATCTCGTCTTCGCCATAGGTGACGTAAGTTGGCAAAAGCCAAACGAGCTTTTCGAATCCGTGCTGAGATTTCGTCAGACACCAATCCATTAGGGCTGATCAGACTTCCAAGATAAGTGAAGTTGTCCACGCGTTCGACTGCTTCACTCCCTATCCTTAGTTCGGGTGTTGACGCAGGCCAGTCCTGGAGTAACAATTTACATTTGGATGGGGAGAATCGCATGAAGGAGTAATATAGTCTAACTATCAGCACGTAAATAATTCTCCGCTGCCAATCGTGACAAATACATCTCATACACTTCTACTGGAGAACTGCCACTTTGATGGACAAGATAACCTGCACGAGTTTTTCTTTGGGCTATGAGCAACCTAAAGAGATATATGTATATATATTAGAATTAGTCTTACGTTTGAAAACCAACGGAACGTCGTATAAACTCTGAGAATACCGAGTAGACCATACATAGAGTAGGGAAGCTGAACTGTAATGTAAACATGTCCGTCTTACAACACGAATATAAGTAGGAACTCCCACCACCAACTGATGAATGATAGGTCACTGGTGTATCGACAGAGATGGTTAGGATACACCACCTATGCCCATCCACTGACTACCTACATGTGATTATGTCTGGCGCAGGTGTGAAGGCCGTATGAAAGCCAAAAGTGGTCAGGAAGGACCTGTCAGTCCGTGAGATATTGTTGGACTTAGCCATGTAGGTGGACGCAGAGTACACGGTCAGTATTCGCGTGGTCGCTATAACCAACGGTCTTAAACCGTAGATAACACAGCTCATGCCATTCGCGTTGGCACATTTTCTGGCTCCCGTACACATTATCTCCTCGCACTGTACATCCGATCGCTAGTCTTCCCTAAAAACATGAACGACGTTAACACTCCTACTCTGTTGTTTGTTCTAGAAATTTCATCTTTCTGTGCTAACGGGGTAGAGAGCGACTTAAAATGGCGTACCCATGTCTCAAATTCTACGTTCACTTCGACTAACGTTACTGAAAAAGTGTCAGGTTTGTGTTACTTAGACAGTAACGACAGGCGCGAAGAAACCTACTGCTTCGGAAAACAAGATGTAGCTCTCCAACTAGACGATCGTCACAGAAAAGCGATAACAAACAACAGGAACCTAAGAGAATCTTGTTATAGCCCTATTGCGAACCGTATCAACTGCTATTCTGTAAGGATTCACTTGGTATCATGGTGTTTCGTGTAAGACGACCAATTAAGTATTGAATTTCCAGAAACTAGGGAATTTAGATGCCTAAAATTGCGATATTGTACTCTCCTATATCACAGCTTTCCAATTGATTAGCAAACATTTTGGAAACGTTTGGTCAGTAACCAAATTTGAGTTAACAAGATCAAATTCAACCCACATATCCGAGTTTTTTTTAAACATACTAGAATATGAATGCTTTGACTGATTATGTAGAACCCCTGACTCATAAACAAATGGTTGTGCCATTGTTCATTAGGATGGAACAATAAACAGTACGAGAATATGCAATGAATTAGCAGACCAGCTTACTTGCCGCTGATAAGAATGGTTCACGAAGCTAGCCCGACCTGCTGACGAGTGTGAATAAAACTAGGAGAGGACGTCGACTACAAACTACATTAGTTACAAAACTACTCAGAAACGTAATGACATTGCAACCCTATGACAGTACCAGGCAAAGAGAAAGGCGTGCGTTTGTATTATTTACTCGGAAACAGACGTCATGTATCCCTCAGTAATAAGCATTAAAAAAACTACCATGGTCATGTGTATCCAATATATTCTGTACATAAGATGTGATCAACCGAACAGGTCAAAGCCCATCGAGTCATCAGATTCGTCGTCAGAAACTGGTTTCTTTTCTTCCTTTGCAGGTTCTTTCATTTTTTCGGCACCACCACCCGCCGCCGCTGCCACTGGGGCCGACGTCGGGGCGGCGACAGCAGAAGGTGCAGCAGACCCCATGGACATCAATAGATCTTTGACATTCTTTCCGTTCAAAGCCGTTGCAAAAAGGTTTGGAAGATATGATTCAACAAACTTGATGTTGGCAGCCTTCAGGACGGTATTTATTTTGTCAGCTAAAAATACGGAATTAATACAATAGCTCAGACAATTGTAACACGACTGTCTACAAAAAATTTGCAATATATTGTGACACTGACTACAAAGTAATTAAGTCCCTACACTGGTTAATAAAATAAACCAGATTACTACTATAAAAAACTCGAACGCCAAAAGATATCTACTTAATCCCAATTACCTGTAACGTCGATATCATCGTCAGCTAACATCAAGGCAGCGTAAACACATGCTAACTCGCTTTTGGACATGATTATAAACGTGAGCTGCTATAAGCCTTAGCCACGAGGGGAGCACCACGTTTGGAAGAAACCAACCCACGAGTTTAAACAAACGGAAAATACCCCTCATTTAGTCAATAAAAACTAAAATGACGCTGTATAATATGCTCAAATTTGCATCATCAAATAACAATAATTATGTTTTTAATGCTACACGACTATTAAAGGCATGATCATATGTTTTGAATGGTCTGTATAGACTGATATTAGAAACCTGGTGAGATTTAACTTATCAGAAAACGTAACTTATTGTATTGACCGGTGCTTACATGCTGAACTGGAATGTTTCTAATCTTGCACTAGGAAGTGCTGACCTCCTAATCTTGAACCTCCTAGGACACAGTCCTCATGCCTCAAAATCATTGTATCCCAGGTTAGACCAAACACTTCCTGACATATCGATCGGACTCCTTCATTTCTGATTTCTGGTTTGACCGGGTCGTTACAATGCAATTATAAAGGTGTTACATGTAAAAGCGTTGCCAAAATCTAAATACCTGTAGCACCTTTACGACTACACACCGACGCCATCGTTCATCCTACTGAGGGATACTCACAATATCATCAGGAACAATAGCACTATTCAGAACAATTGATATCATACCAGTGACAAACGACTGGTTGTGCCACATGTTATCATGCAACGCGTGTGTCCGAAAAATCAAACTAGAAAGATCTAGATCTAGAAAATCAGTTTTCCTCGTATGACGAAGTCATTGAAAAGCAACCTTGAGTTTCTCCACTTTTTGTGAGGAAGGACACATACACAATACTGAATATCCTGGATCGAAGGAATTTCTGGTCACTCGAACCTACATAAACCCTTTTGCCTAGATGGTAGTAAGCTTAAATTTCTGTAGGAATTCACGAGTCATCTTTGCTTCTCTTTAGCTATTGTCTTTAATTGCTTCCTTGTCAAAAGCAAACCACTCTTTGACTGGAAAAACGCGGTGGTTATGACTTTACACATAGGGGATAACAGGATGAAAGCGTCTAATTACAATCAAATTCCCTTGCTCTCTTCAGTAATTAATATATTGGGAAGGGTTATCAATTAGTCTCGTCAAAAGTCTCTTCTCAATATGTCTTTTTTCCCTTATCTTAATATGGTTTGTTATCTGGTGAATCATGTAACACGGGCTTTTTAGTTTACTATAATAGCCGAAGTATCACACAAGAACGCAAGAATTCGGTCCATACTAATCTCCTAGACTTCTACAAAGTGCTCGATAAGGCTAATAATCGTATTTTGCCTGAAAAAAACTGAATGTTTGTGGGCATATGCGGGTATCCAATGCTATAACTCATATCATCTAGATGCGAAATCACAGACTCTCAACGCAGACATGCTGAATGAACAAAATTGTATATATTTATTCTGGAATAGAATATGTGACTATACATAAGGTTGTCAAATGCATTACTTCAGTTCCATCAGTTGACCTGTAGTGACCTACTTTTATGAAGAGAACGCGATTGGAATAATGGAAACAGTTATTATTGTAAACAACGGTTCTAGTGATTGCTTCACTGCACCTGTTTGTTAAAGTTGGCCAATAAAACACTCTTCCGTTGTTTGTAACCTTGTACAACTCTCGTACGCTCAGTAGTCTCGCTTGTGGGTTATTTCGCTATTACTATTATTAGTATTAGTATAATTTCGATACCACGAGATCACCAACGAATACATCTTACTACATCTTTCAACTGCCTTCTGATATTTGGCTTTCAGAAGGGTCTAACCTATCAACTGGCGTGGAGTTTTCCTGCAGTGGTAACCATAATCCACCGCGACTCGACGTCTACTACAAACTTATGCTTGGGCGTGTATTATATTTGAATGCCTTATCTATAAATCTTGTAAGATTTCAGTCTGGTTCGGTATATGGCACATTTGCCTTAGCTACTGGAATAATAGACCTTTTCCACAATTATAGATCTTTCATGATGTGCTTACCTATTTTATAAAATCTTATGTGGAAGTTGCATCCTTTTCTATGCTGATTCGTCACTCTGAAGAACATATTCTGGCAGAGGACAAAACAATATTTTCTTCATGTAAAGGAACGAGTTACATAAAGTGACCACGATTGCAATTCCAGGTCATCCTGTACCGATTAAGAGTTCCTCAGTTCACCGTTTTTGACCTTTTCTATATTGGTACATATTGAATGTAAACCTTACTTATTATATGTTCAGCTTCATAGGTTGTGTGATTAGGAACCAATGCCACTACAACCCTTCCAATATTCCTTTGTTCGGTTTATTGTTTACCAATCGGTTAAGTGTTTTTCGTCATCATATTGGTACATAAATACTTAGGACACGATGACTAAGTCATACTCTGGAAAGTTTGAATTCATTTTGATTCAAAGCAGACATAACCAGTTTAACGGAACCCTTATTCATATCTCTACAATGCAATTGCTGGATATTCTGTTGCCCAAATCACCGGATCCCGATGGATTCCTTCTGCAGAAACTGTCAGTTCTCGCAGACGTTATTTGGGAACCGCTTACTGAGTTGTCCGACACATCAATTTCTGGGGTTCCATTCTCAGAGGATTAGAAAGATCCTGTCATTGGTTCTAGTTTTAGCAACGGAAAGAAAACGATCATGTTTGTGTATCAGCTTGTAAATGCAAGCAGCATGGCATTTAATATATATGGAAAATAGTTGATGAGAGGTTCTTAAGCAGTGGAGAGTTACACAATTTGTTAACAGCAAAGAAACGAAGCTTTAAGATAGACTTCCTCATTTGACTGGTCTACTAATTGTGAAAGAGGATTCACAGTTTCTCAAGATAACGGTTCACCGGTTGGTGTAATACTCATCAACTTCAGCAAGGCGTTCATTTCGGTCGTGCTTGCAGTTTGTATTGAATTTTTTCACTTGAAGGATGAGATCCATGATACAAGACTGAATAAAAAATTTCATAAGCTCCCGAAAACAGTAAGTAAGGAGCTAATCTATTCCCTTTTGCGAGTGGTAAAATATTTGAGTAAGTTCATTTTATGGGAACCTATTTGGTTACAAGTCTCTCAAAACTCCATTTATCGTCTGTTATCCAATCACTTCGACTTTTCCCGGCTACCACATTTGGTAACTGTTTCATTGACTTGTACCTTTAGAAGTAACTGTATCAATCGATCCCTGGTAGGACGAATAGTTGGTTTCCTAATTGCGATTCACTATTAGTATCATGGTCATACTATGTTTTTACAATGTGCATTGTGGCACCCATGTTTATAGTGATAGGCATCATACATGTTTTAAACTATTTATATATGAAGTTTTGATTAGATTTTAGAACATCATCCCTTATCATTTATCTCCGGCAACTTTTATGTCATCAGAACATAAGCTCCAGCTCAGTTGTTTATCTAATGAATGAATGTTAATGTTAACTGATGAACGCCGTGAAGAGTTCTGAACACTTCTGACAAAACATGAAATCCTCAATGTGTTTCATTTATGATATCATGATTCATCAGCCCTGTTTTCAGTATTGTGTTAGCCTATGATGTCTTGCCGAGTGTTACTTGAACGATTGACAATAAAAGCCTTGCACTTATGTTTATCCAATAACCGCATCGTGCTTCGTCTCTACGAGGAATTCTTGTATTCGGAAAGTTACTCTAATAACAATGATAACTTGATTTTGATAATCAGGTTTACGCCACTCTCACATGCAATTCCATTGATACACAAATTGGGTCACGGATTGAGATACATCACCAGCAGAGTTAATAAAAAGATTAGGTCTGTAAAATCTTGCTACATGACATTTGAATAGACATGATAAAAGGGTGACAAGAAGATTCGAATATCAGAAATTCGTGGTAAGCCTTCAAACGTTATGAAAGTCTAGCTTTTCGTCATCGAAAATGAGATCTTTTCTAGGATTGCGATAGTCAATTGTCACTTTAATTTAACGTCCTCAAAACGACTACTCGCCGGACAGTCTGGCCTGTATTTTAGTTATTCTGCCTCCACATTAACTCATAAGTATATATAACTACAATACTATTAGTCTTTCCCCAAAGCATGATTACTAAGATCTTTCCTGTAGAAAGGTTTCCTGCTAAAACAGGCTAACCATACGACTTCAAATAACAATGGAATGTATTTACAATAGAGACGTTACACGCCATTTTTACGGGCATAGTCAATAATTTTCAACATAGGTTTAAAGATAGGATACTTCTCAGGTATTGTTGTTCAGCGAGTAAAGTCAATAAAAATAAACGGATGAATATTTGTGAGGGTATACCAGAGGGTTAATAATCACTTTTATGCGATAGCACTATACTACGTGTTCACAGCCTTTATAATCTGCTCGAAAATCGCGTGTTCTTTTTTGGACCTTGAAAATCATACACCAGTTTCAAACTCGGCATCAGTGTTTGGATTATTTACTTTTCTTATGAGAGCTGAGGTGTATTCATTTAGAAAAGTTATGACATTTCGTGGTGAAAGTCAAGATCCTTCGGAACAATGGGAGAAACCGTGAAGTTCATTCGAACAGACGTGACAGTGAGAAGACACAACCTTGCTACATTTGGAATTGGAGAGACCCCCTGAACACAAGTTGGATAGAAGTGATTAGCTTTCCGAGAAGTTCTCCTGTATTCTGTCCATCAAGAAAAATGTCCTGTCCACACAGGGAGTTTCACTGGTGCGTTAGAGAGAAAGATGAGGAGCGCCTATAGAACGGGAATATTATGGGTCTAGGGTCATCAAAACATTCTTTAAGACAAAGAAGGTAGAAAGCAATGGGGACATCACCCTGCCCTACACGACTGTCAATGGTAGCGACGATGAGAAAGACCAGTTTTACTAAAATCCTCGGTCAATGGTAGAGAACCGTTGCTGCTACCTTGACGTGGTGGTCGGGCTTGCCTATCGTGATGATTCAATCGAGCTATACTGGCTGGAACAATCGTTCCTCAAGGTTCTACCATGCCAGACAGGTCGTTTGAAGAGCGGTGAGACTAAAAGCAGCAAACCCAAGGTCCGAAGGTGAAGTCGTACTGTCGACTGTACAGAGGTGTGACGGCAGTAAGGTGTTTCCTTCAGACAACCAGCATGACAGCGATGCTGCCTTCCCACAAGGAGGGGTGGGGTTAGAAAAGGTCGGCCCTAAAAATGCACACCTCGCCTTATCCCACGGATATCCGTCTCCGGCAATAAGGACATTTGAAGAACGGAGCTGACACAAAAACTACCCACAAAAAGGCCGTGCGTGACCGGCCTCAAGCAGTTGTCCCTTGGTCACTGCGGTCATGCTCTCAGGTCATTAGGACCACTTCTAACCCTATTTCCTTTTCAGGTACCACTAGAAGAACCCTTCCACGGTGTGGGCAACCGGGAAGTGATAACTGCCCTCATAACTCTAACAGCACTCAAGACCACTGTATTCAATAGTAGAGAACCACACATGAAAAGACCTGACCGTCTCAATGGGGATCTGAACTCCAAAGTCGGAATGGACAACACTTCGTATGGATATAATATTATCCGAAATGGATGGAGGGAACAGAAAAAGAATCGTGAGGAACTAACCAATCTGTGTGCTCTTGTCAAACTATTCATAAGTGCAACAATTTCCCCGGGTACATCATGAACGAAGCTACACGGGTTACATTGCATCACACTACACAGAACCAGAATGATCACATTTGGATGGATTAAAATTATAATTATCCATAATAATAATATATTCTGAAAATAATAATTACAGAATTCACACCAGTTTACAGACATGATCAATTTGATATAAGCAGCAACATTTGATGTAGAGAGCAAACATGTGATTCATACAAAAAGTCAGAACAGAAAAGGGAGTTGATATATCCCCAGATCACCACTTTATGTTAACCAAGCTAAAACTGAAGCTAAAGAGGTATTAGGCAATCGTTCAAGGAATATGACGAAATTTAATATAGAATTGTCTGAACAAGCCAATATACTTAACAAATTCAAGATGGATCTCAGCAAAAAGCTGATAGAATTTTGAACAGGTTTTGAGAACACTAGAAATTATGTGGCTGTAGCGAAAACGCGAACGGGAACTGGATTGAGAGCAGTTGCATCCACACGATTGTCAGTAAGTCAGTCAAACACAACTCAGAACCTAGTACGTCTGCAAATCTGTACGAACTGTCACACTCCGTTAGCATACAGAGATAAGTTGTTGGGAGATATCACAGAGTAGTAGAGCTAGTAACTGTATTATTCTCAATCAAAAATGGTTGGGCGCGTAAGGTACAATTTGATAAAACATAAATTGCAGTAATTAAAACAGTTTTGAGGAATTTAGACACAGTGTTTCAGAGAAGGCATATAGTGAGTTCTCCCTCACTCCTGAGAAATGTATTGAGCCATGTCATTCATGGTCCCTAACTATTAATTACAATGACCACGAGAGCATCAAACAGGTATTCTGCACTCAACTACATGACTCGGTCCATCAGTGTCTCAGGGAGTGATGTCAAGTTCATACTTAATTCAGGAGTCCACTCAAATCATTCGTAAATCAACACTTCGCATTTGGAAGTAAAGAATCAAATCCTGAACATGTTTCCACTGCGGTATAAGGCGGTCAGAGGGCTGGATTTTTCAGATTCTTCATCAAACAAAACTACACCATCTAAGTATCTCAATTCATCAAAAGAATCTCCTGATAGAAGATAAACCCCTGAAAAGTCTGATGATGAAAGTGATATTTCTAAGAGGGTGTCTACGACAGTATTAAACATAAATGTAGACGAAAAACAATCCTGATGAACAAAACTTGCAACTATCGGCGTTGTCCGCAATTTATCCCAGGCTTTGACTCGAAAAATAGTTTTTGAGTAGATAGTCGGCACAAGCCTCAGATATTTCTTTCGTACTCCTTTTAGTGACTGATACTACAACAATAAGTATGAATTGCCAACATCAAATGCTATCCTAAGTTTCAGAAATTGTGTTTTATCTAGAAGTCGGTGGTTATGTCTGTGCTTTGGGACCTGGAGAATGGTGAATATTGGGTCTATACATTCACGTATAGGTTTGAGACTGTCCTGAATTTCACAAGTTCACCTTTCACTATTACTGAGACCAATATTTAAAACACTACGTCACAAGAGAACTGCCCATATGGACCAGCATCATCCCGTAAGACCTCGAGGATTAATCCACTAGGTTATAAAGCTTTCTCTCGTTTTAGAATATTTACGGCCTCTTCTTATTTTTCGAACTTCTGAGTGCATACTGCTGACATCCCATTCCGATTGCTTCGTAGGCATCAGTATATGAGACGTAGCTAAAGAGTATTTGAAGTGTTCTTCAAAGCGTTTTACCCACCATTACAGTCAACTGGGTTGGAAGCCAAAAACTGACCCATCTTTTTTCAAAAATCGTCTCATCAACTCACGATATTAAATATCTATATCTCTGATAACTCTGAAACCTTATCTACTATTGATTATGGCATTCGCTCTGTTTGTCATCTTTGACCAAGCTGCCCACCGCTGCACACAATCATTGCTCAGATTTTCTGTCAATCCATAATCAATTTGCTTCGGCTCGTCATTGGATTCGGAGCCTTGAAAGATGAGTTTGCGAACATCTATCAATTGATCAGACAATTCTGAAATTCACTAATTTCTCTTCATCTTTTGTTTACAGTTGTTCGAAAATCTCAATGCTACTTTCAAGGCTGTTTATATATCATGCCGACGTACATAAGGATGAACACTGTTTTGGAGATTGAACAACTGCTTTTCTTTTCACTCCTGAAATATACTTTTAATGTCTCATTCATTAAGTTGAACTCAGAAAAGTTTTTCGCCATGGTTTCTGTATCTAACGAGTAAACTCGTGCTCATACTACAGCATAATGAGAGCCTAGACATGTTTTCCATAATGAAGGATGGCCTTCCAATGAACCTCACTAAAATGGCCGATGAATATATAGTCTAGTTGCATCCATTGTTAGGTAAGTTGTGGGGATCTCCATGTCAAAAGATCTGTCTGCCCTATTTATTTAGACAGTGCACAAACAACTGACTATTGCAATCGAGGCCAAGATAGTCTGTCATGTTGAGATCTGGCGACGTGATCACGGAGCTCAGACCAACTCCTAGAAGCTTGTCATACACGACCATTCCATGTGATGCTTTTATTGTGTTAACTTTGTGCTTCAAATGGCCCTACAGACAAAGACGGAAGTACATGAAGTAAAGTGAAGCGAAACATTCCAATAGTTGGTTTTTTATAAATCCGTACTTCCGTCTTGAGAAAAATGCTTCACTTTAGATGTTCGTTGCCTAAGGGAAATACTGTACCATCATCACATCGCAGTACAATTAACAGTACAAATTTGTTCATGAGTTTTCTGCTTTCCGTTTTGCTATTACCCCATCAACCTGACTGGCATGGTGAGATCTTGTAGTAACAGTTTATATGTCAAGCCCATATGCTTCATCCTAGCTTCTTGCCAAGCTGATTCACCTATACATTATGAGTCATATTTTGATCTTGTTCATTATTTGCTTATTAACCTTGACTACTTTTTATATGAGCGTACATGTGTATCCTTCGTATCCTAATCACCATATATCTGTCATTCATTTTTGTCTGATTATAAATATTGAGTATTGCTTACTCATAGTGAGTTGGCTTCCCAGCCATCTCCACTATGCATCGTCTTTGCTTCGCTCGCTTACACTTGCTCATGTGACCACAGATTTCTGATCTGCATCATTTATCAATAAAAATGTAGTTGCCGCTTCCTTTTGCCTTCTGATATTATACACCGTTAAGATCTGTATTATAACGGTTATCGAAGTGAACTATTATTGTAGCACGGCACTACAATCTAAATGAACAAGCGTACCAATTAATATGGGTTGATAATTACTATAGACAAAACCGTCCGACACTTCATGGCAGCAGCTAAAGCAAAGGAAAACAACATAAAACAAACAGTGGATCTGAGCAACTTTAGGAAATGAGATATATAAATATGGATAGTGGCTGGCAGTGGAATCCAGGCCAGGTGTTTCATCCTACCTGGAACTCGTCAGTTGTATGTACCTGCACCTCAGAGTTGACGTTCACTCCGGCACCCGAACCCATTACTTTTCGCTTCGAGTTATCCGCTCAACTACTGAGTCCTGATAGCCAGTTGTTTGTACAAAGGGGTGAAGTTCGAATTCACTTGGTTTCGTAGAACGAAAAACGCGCCCTAGGTCCCACTGACAGACGCTATCCATCTGTGCTCAAATAGATCGTGACTTGAGGCAATATCGAGGCAATCCGCACAAGATGCACATAGCCAACAGGAGGCGGATGAACTGCAGTCATAAACAACAGTGGGAAGATACAAGCAAACAACACTATGTGCATGAGAGAGACAGTTAATTTATATTTTTGGAACCAAACATAACCAAACTGCGACAATATCAATTATAAAAATATTAGGACCTGGTAATCTGATTACTTGTCAAAGAATAACGATGCTCTTGGGAAACAAAGGACATTGTTCTACCCTGCTGCATAGATCATTTCACTCAATTAAAAATTTAAATAATATAAACCGTAAAATAACAAGTAAACAAAATGTCATCTGTCGTGGTAAAAAATCGCTTGTCAAGGATTGTGGGCGTTTCCAAGAAGCAGCAAGCCTACTTTATTTCAAAAAGGAATAATTCATGTCAGTCAATTTAAGGAAGCACAACCAAAAAGCGGCGAAACATTATGGCATGTATCATAATCAGACGTCAATTAAAGCAAAATTCTTATTAACCAGGGAGTACCAAAACAAGATTAATACAATATAAGAAACGCAAATCCAGGTAAATATCAGCACTAAACCTGTCCTTGTTAAAAGACGATACATGATTTTAAAAGATTGAGGGATAAGACGAGATATATGGTAATTAAATATCCATGCAATAAGATATGCATATACAAGGAATTTCCTCACTCTCACATCAGCACATGCGCACACACAAGTACATGTAAAATGATCTTATACACAATACAACGAAAGCTTTCATTACGCCTGAAGTTTCGCCCCTGTTTCTTTAGCGAGACGGTCATATTCAGTCACTATGGAATTGTTGCTGACCAGAAATTGGATATAAGTTTGAACCTCTGATATCATCAATGGTATTGATGTTAGATAAACACTGACACTTAGCAATACATTCAAAACCACTGAAGTTAATATAACTAAATGAATCGGAGCCATAGGATAAGACCTTAACGCACTCAAACAAAAACAATATTTTCAATGATGTACCTACCCCGCAAAAAAGTGTTAAGTTTAGCTCAAAAGACCCACTTAATGTTCATTTCTCAGGCTAGCAAGTGTTGGTTTATATGCAAACTCCACTTCTTATAAGTTTAAATTTAGCTACTTTGGATTATTTACATTTTTCGAACTGATGAAATGTGGTGTCCAGTTAGAAGTAATTTCAGCCAAAAAGACAAGGCGTCTGCAACTACATTGTTTGCTACAGAAATGTGCTGTATGTCTGAAGTACACTGTGAAATATAGTCCAGTTCTCGAGACTCGAGGTGAGCACTTGTGTGAAGATGAGATTAAGGAGAAAGTAAGAGGTTTATGACCAGCTAAAAGAGTGAATTCGATGCCTTCAGTAAAGTGTTGAGAGTGCCGTGCAGTACAATACATAGCTAGCCAATCGTTGCTGTTTTTTAGGGACCATGTGCAAAGGTGATGCTCATGGGCTATTTGACGGTCGAATGATTCCTAGCTCTATCATGTGGTCAAACTCGTTTTTAACCAACCACAGCTTTTCGGGAGCCAGTCGGCGTGCTTTCGAGAATACAGGTGGTCCTGTAGTCGAGATGCGATGTGTAACATTGCTGGTTACGTAGGGCAATTTCGGTTGCGGTTCGTATATCCCAGTAATGATTTATATAATGGGTCTATGGTGTACTTAGTTGTTACCGTGGACAATCTGCAAACAGATAACTCAGTGTTTCCGTCTATTAACCTTCGTTTGCGTGTGTTGATGAGCATATTGTGATGCTGTTGGAGGTCCATACCAACGATCGGCATAGAAACATCTGCAACAACGAAGACCCAGTGAATGGGTTTGCGTAAACCCACGTTAAGGTAAACGTACTTTTTACCGTATGTGGCGATTGGCTTTTCGTTTGCCGCCCGTAAGTTTAATACAGATTCGTGAAGTCGGTGAAGGAAGAATTCTAAATTCTGCACCAATATTGACGAGGTAGAGAACTTTCATGATCACATCTGTGACGTATAAAAGACGGCTATGTATGCCGGTTACTGTTGCTGTCAATGCTTGCCGGCTAGGGAGTCTCCCGAGACGTTTTTCATGTCGGTCGCTCTTGAGTTTGAAAAATTGCAGGGTTTTCTGCAATTTTTAGATTTTCCGTACTGGCTATGATGCCAGCACCAGTCGGAGTTATCTGTATTTCGTGATCTAGAGAGAGATTGTTTGCGTGAAAAACTCTGCGTAGTTTGTAATCGTTTACGGTCATTACGAAACCGAAGGAAACGTGTCAGTGTATGACATCGTTCTATAAATTTTTCCTTATTGTTTGAGGTTTTACTTTAACTAAAAGACCTCGACGTTAGAAGATTTGGTGAGCTCTAAAATGCGGTCGGTAAATGTAGCCAGTTCGTCCACGGCGTTGTTCTGAAACGAGGCCAGCACAGCTTGCACCCGTTGAGGAAGTTTAAACAAAAAAGTTATCTAAATAGGCCGTCATCAAAAGTTCTTTGGCCAGTCACCTCTCTGATTCTTAACAACATGTCTGTGATAGAACCATGTTTCAGGTCGGTATTATTGAGGAGTTGATCTAACCTTTGTTGATCGGTCAGGTCTCCTCGTTGAAAAATTTTGTAATGTTCCAAAACATCACTAGTAAACATACTAGTTGTGACTTACCTGTTAAACTCGCGCGGTAGTGCCTTTACTACAGCGATGAATTGTGCGCGTGGATCAGTCATGCCGTGCTCGTAGAAAACGGCTTCTGCGTAGCAGAACAAGGCTTCAATGTTGTCCGGCCAAAAGGGTATTAGTTGAAATGAAGGTGGAGTCATAGTCTTTAACTTAAGTTCTTTAGGTGTCTGTTTCGTCATGGTGAAATATCAAGTAGGAGAACGAACGAGGAAAAGAAATATACAAAAATACGAAAAAATTTACAATCTACAAAAATTAAAATAAAGCAATGATTTATGGAATTCCAAAAAGTAACAGACTCACAGAATGCAAGTTGGTATACCAGATCACGTTAGGCTCACCGATGAAGATGCCTTAGGTATTCGGAGTTTGACAACGCGTTAGCCAGTAACATCCTTTACTATGAATCGTAACCACCTAGTGAAATCAAAAGTCAGAAGTGAGGAGGTTCGAAGATATATTTGACACTATCAATATATCGAGAATTGACTGATCTAGGCTTGCTAACGATTACAGATTATGTTGAGCACTTGGGATCTGGTACGGATATATGACCGAGCGCCTTTAGCTAGGTGAGTCCATTAAAACTAATGTGGTCAGCATCCAATGTCAAAAACTTGCAGAGCTACTGATTTTGGGGATTTATTTACCGCTACAGTTTAACTAGAACCTCAATTATTTATTCATTTCAAATGCAGATATATTCGCTTCACACCAGGGCATAAGGAATTGTAGTACTTCAAGATGATAAATAAGGAAATTCAGATGATTGAATAGCTGTAATAATTCACGCACATTGTGTGAAAGCAAAACGAATCTGGCTCCCTTTGGTTTGCAATGACTTTTCTATCATAACTTCTATAAAGATTCACTCTATCTTCAGGACAGATATCAACAAAAACCAGACAGATTATTATTATCTTGATGATTATTCGGTACACCATGTTTTAGGCTTTGTTAATCATTCACTTGTAACCTTCAGATTTTTTATGTGTGGGCATGATGGTAAGTATACGTCTATCTACCTACTTGTACTTTATACACTGTTTGTATATGCTGGGTCAAGCTTGATTTTCTCTAATTACGTGTGTTGCCAATTCCAGCGTCTTATATATTCACTTATTTTCTTCCTGATATTCATATGCGTGTTTAAAATACGCTTGTCTGAAACAATTTTTATTTATGTTGTTATTGACAAGAGAAGTCGACAGAATATGTACTAATTAAATAAGAACTTTATTTCATTCATCTTCATCAATGAAGTCAACCTAGGAACTGCTTAATTTATTGATAAGTTGATGTTTATGAATCATGCAGCAGGAAATATTTTGTTCGATAGCATTCTAATCCCATGGTCTTTGAATCAAGAAACATGAACATTTATCTACGATATGTTTCTGTCAAAAGACATAAAGATTGTAATAATTTTGTTTGACAATCATCAGTTTTTAACTTTTAAGCTTGAAAAAACATAAGAAACAGATTTCTGAAGTATCCGTAATCTCTTACAGAATATATCAACAAGCTTAAACGATGTTTGAAAGATGTCAGTCAAATCCATATAGGGAGCCGAAACCTCCTTGATGAAGTACAATCTATTTTTTAGAAATTCCATGACAGTGTTCAGACAAATAAATCTCCGAAATAAACAGTTTTGCAAACATTCGATATCCATACTTCGCATGTTTGCTACAGTAGACATTACTAGCTAAACAGCTTATCGTACGTCACTTTTTCCCCTCTGTTTAGTCAGTTAAGAAGTCCCACATTCCTCTACTTCTACCTATGCTCAGATATACATTTTTCCAAATCGTCATCTCTTCCATCTATATATTTATTTGAAATAACCGTTATGGAATACTTGGAAACCAGTATTTTCCTATTCTGTCGTGTCGAGTGTATATTCAAGTGAACCACAAAAAGAAAATACAGAAAAGTCTATTGCTCATTATCACGTTTATTCCCTTAACCCAGGTATTAATATATAATACTGAAAGATAGCTCTTTAATCCTCCAGACTCTAATTCATATTTCCGGATGACTAACCTTCATATCGACTCTGTTTTCAGATGATAGCATACAGTGTTTGGAAGTATACACAATCTACTCTTGTGTTATTCCCCAAAAACATACACATTTTGACGATTTATCACAAAAGACCCTTTTTATCTTCACGTTTCAGTTTATATTTAAATGTTATAACATCATACACCATTATTGATCTCTCTAGACTTATCATGATTCTCTAGATATGACATAGTCGGACATTGTTTGTATCAGTACACTTTAATTTCAACTTCCATAAGACAAACAAAAGAGGTGAAAATAGTTAAAATTAACAATATATATCAACGCCAACGAAAGCAAATAAGAGGTAAATAATTAAGTTAAATATCTAGAGAGTTAATTATTCAAAAAGAAAGATAGAGCTTTATCAAATGACTAAATCAGGTTCTTAATCATATAAAACCAAAGTATACTAAACGAATATATCATATTCCTTTTGAAACATTCATAAACTTTAAATTCACTTAGTATGGTTTGTTTGAATCTTCCCATTGATGTTTAGGACTGCAACTGGTTAGTCTATAATTGGCATATGTGCATACTGTGCGTATTGCCTAGATATAGCCTAAATTCACAATCATTGTAAGCAAAGATGGATAATGGCTAGCAGTGGACGAAATGCACGTCCTAAATTCCACTGCTGGCCACTATCCATCTTTGCTTACGATTCATAAACTTTGTTAAGATTGAAACTGGTGGCAGAAAACATAAGCGATGATAAGTTTATTAATTGAAAAAGATTTTAACTTTGAATCGCTACCGATGTGTTAGGTCGGCTTACAATAAACTCTATCAGAGCCTCCAGAGAGGCTCATAAAGAGCCCAACCAATCAGCGATTAGTTAGAAGCTATGCTACTAAAATAATGAGGTCCTGAGTGGCTGTTAAACATATTGCTACTATGGAATCTCAAGGTCTTTTTAATTACTATAAAACCCCTGTTTTTTCTGTACATAAATGAACCTTGTAGTAAAGTGATTCTCTGATACTCGTGTCTTCTCTCTGGTCTTTCAAGTCGCTGAGTAGTGCTAGCCTGTGGTTATCCGAATAGTTAGGATCCGAATAAAGCATTCAACTTACGAGTCATAACACGAAGATTTGAGTAGCCTTATCGACAGCATATATCTATGTATTCCCTACCGATAAATCAAATAAATTGAAGAAAAATCAATCCATCATTGAATGTTTCAACACTTGAAAAATTTTATTTATTCAAATAAAATAAGGCATAAAAATAATCGTCCGCAAAATATAAATGAAAGAAGTGATTGGTCGTATACAAATAGATAATAAATTAAATCAAAATGATATTATTTTTCAGATATCATATTATTTCTATCAATATTGTTCTTAGCAGGTGATGAGCAGTGTATATGTGGCTCATTGCTTTCTGATTCTCGGTTTTCAGCACTATTTGAAAGAAAAAAAAGATGTAAAAATGGTAAAATGTAATTTTTTTAACTAAGATAATAGATAATTTAAAAACGCCGTATCGTTAAGATCAAGGATTGATTTAAGTTAGCTAGCCGTATAAAACTCTGGAAACACTGTACAGTCGTTTCGTCCTGTTGTGGGGCTCCTAAACAACAGTGACCATCCAAGATCGTGCCTCTAAGAGTTGAACTCAGGACCTACGGTTTCGAGGGAGAACATACAATATACTAGTAATTTTTATTTACCGTTTTAAAAAAGTACAAATCAAGAGTGGTGAGTATGCAGGCCTTGGTCACTGAACAGCCGTAATTTTGAAAAATATTTCATCTACCAGTTCGGAATATTTATGAATAATTCAAACTAACTTATATACCATAACATCTGTGATCTCTAGGTGGACTTAAATGACCTGTAAGTTGATACCAAACTAAATAGACTCTTTGAATATATAACACTGACTGTGATGTTACTGACAGAGTAGGTTTCAAAACCTGAAAAATTATGAACATAGAATCGTCATTTATCTTGGCCAAATTACATTTCAAGATGAGTGTTTCCAAGTGCTTCTCAATTAGCCGAAATTCAGATCACAACACATAAACGTAGATGTAGAGTCATTTTATGCATCGAACAGAAAAAAACAACTAATTTCTGGTTTTAACTCAACATTACATAATTGAACTTATTTCATTGGTAAAGTGATATTGTTAATTCGAATGATTAAGTAAGTAAATAATAATTTCATCTTACATATACATTCCATTCGTATTAACATTTGCATATATTTGGTGCTTAAATAAAAAAAATTTATCCACCCCTTTGATAGTCGTCAGGTAATATAATACTTCGGTATATCATACACAGCTAATAAAACGATACTATCTATAAATAAAATGAATAAGTCTTCTACTTCATTATCATTGTTTGATATATTACTTCATCTAACCAGCCACTTCAAGTCTTATACATTTGATCAGAAGAAGTTTTGTGGAGATTTTCAGTATTTTCATAGTTGAAAGCATGAGTCAATTGAAGCTAGACCACCATGAAAAACCTGGAAGCACTGGACGGCCGTTTCGTCCCGTTATGGAACTCTTCAGAAGTGCGCATCCACATTTGAATTAATTACTTATTAAAAACAAACGCTTCTCTCAATTTGATTTTAAATAAATTCGAATCAATTTAATTCAAAAGAAAAAAATTTTTTAAACATTAAACAAATAGTTTAAAGTTGTGCATACCTTTTAAGTAGTATAATATATTTAACTGTTCTAGTGATACATTTATGTAATTGATTTACAAGTTTATCTAAATCACCACGTACATTACTTGTTTGTCTTGTTGATGGTAAATCTTTATTGGAACAACGAACTTTATTACGTAATATAACTTCTCTATTTACAATATCTTGCATTTCTAATTTCAGTTGAAGAAGTATCTATAAGATTAAGATTAATAAATTAAATAGGAATTAATAAAAAAGTTGAACATTCATGAACACTGAATTGTCAAGGAGGAATATATCCAAAGGTTTGTGGTTTCTCGTTGCTAGTATACAAGACTACATATTTGATTCATCTACAATGGTGTACTGGATCCTATAAGGAGTATCACTATATTGTTTGTATTTACAAGTGGTTTACATTTTTGCATGGTGACTAACTGTGGAATCTTAGATGTATGTACTACCACCTGTGATGAATTCCGAATAGAGTAAATCACTAATCATAGATTTTTTCTTCTAGAAACCAACTAAAATTATAACCAAGTAAATAATGCATTCAGTATTGTTTGTTTGAATCTTCCCATTGATGTTTAGGACTGCAAATGGTCAGTCTCTAATTGGCATATATGCATACTGTGCGTATAGCCTAGATATAACCTTAATTCACAAGCATTGTTAGCAAAGATGGATAGTGGCTAGTAGTGGAATCCAAGATGCGCGTTTCGTCTTATTTGGGGCTCTTCAGCTGGATTCAAACAAACAATCCTAAGTGAATTTAAACTTCACCTCATTGCGCAAGCAAGTGGCTATCAGGACTCAGTAGCTGAGTGGATAATGCGATGGCGTTTGAAGCGAAAGGTACTGGGTTCGAGTCCCAAAGTGAACATCAACCCTGAGATGCAGGTACATCCAGCTCTGGGGTCTCAAATAGGACAAAACGCGCGTCCTGGATTCCACTGCTGCCACTATCCATCTTTGCTTACAAGTAACTAATTGTTACCACTTTTTGTATGAATTAAATCCAACCATAACTAGCCATAGGGAAAATTAATTTTTCCTTTTATATTAATTTGCAGTCATCAAACAGTTATTCAATAATACAGTGTGTAAAGCGGGCTCAGATTATATAGATGACAATGCTTCAGGACTGTGTGTATGGATTAGTGACGAGTACGAAGTGATAAGAAACATATGTCCAAATTTTTCTGTAGGTCGCCTTTAACCAAATAACAGGACTTATTCTGTATTTGATTATTAGCTTGATTTCAGCCATTAACAAAGTGGTGTTCATGAGAGTAGTAGCCATAGCAACAAAGAATTAGTGATAATGTCTACTTTTCCATTCAATATATTCGACACAAAAATATCACAGTCTACTACATTATGACTGCAGTGCGCATTGACCTTGTCAAGTGATTTCTATGCATATAGAGTAAAAGTTTTAATCACTTACATTACAGCGGTAATCTATGGATTCTTAGTCAGTAGTTAAAGGATGTCTTGTCACCATAAGATCAGAAGTACTTTCGATTAGACCCCTCTTGGAGAGAGTTTATAATAAGACAAAACAGTTGTTCAGTATATCATAACCTTTAATGGTTCATAAATTGATTTCAGTTTACAAGGAAAATGAACTCCAAACATTCATGCTGCATTCATAACTTACTTGGATTAATGTCTCATTTGAATAATCTGCTTCATTTGCTTCAAATATACACTCATCATCTGAGCTAAAAATTATTATTTAAAAAATATTAAGAAAGTATTGGGCATGAGATTCGTTTACTGGTGTTAATTCAAAAATTGGTTATGATTCATGATTGTTTAGTGGGTAATATGAAATCGAACTATTCAAACTACTAATATTCTACATCAGTATAAAATACAAACCAACCGTAGGGAATTCTCATTTACAAATGAAATTAATGACTAATTAATCAATGGGAGAGAGATACGAAAGTCATTATTTAATCAGACTTGAACAATTGAAGGAGCAATCGTGATCTGAAAATTAGGGTGTGTGAACGTGTACCAAAATGGTTGCAGAAACAAATAGAATCAAACGACCCGATAAAAGTAGAGGATAAATATCCATCATCCTCTATTGCCAAACATATGATCGAAACAGGCCATAAGATTGATCTAAACTTGGCTTTTGTGGTGTTGTATAAAAGTGTAAAAGGGCGTATACAAAGGTTTATTGAAGCATTAGCCATACGAATATTCAAAACCCCCTTTGTGTACTCAAAAATGGACTATATTCAAAAATAGTTTGTTATCTCCTTAAACCTACCCTGGTAACATTAGCTTATTATCTAGAGTGATTAGGTTTCAAATTGTTTTCATATTATTTTTATTATTATTATCCTTGTCTATCCTTACCCCCCCCCCATATCCAGTTTAGTTGACCTTTTATTTTTATACATAAATGTTCCTAACAAGTATATTACTTGTGATCAGATTGTTCGAAATGTATTGCGCTAATATATCAGATAGTTCTGATAATCTTCGTCTTCTTATTACACTATCGAAATTAAAAGATCACTAACAGCCTGTTAGTTTATACCAAAATATATTCATATCTGACAGTAAATTTCAGCGAACTATAATTTTATTAGTGAAATCGTTCCTACTTCCAATGTGAAGTCCAAAGATCAACCAGCCAAATTGAAGAAACTGACAGGAGTAAAAATAAAGTAAGACAGATGGAGGTATATCCACTGGAAACCCTGAATCTAGATTTCATGCTTATCGAAACTCGTCAGATGAGTGCTTAACCTTAAGGACTAATGAGTTATCATCGAATGATTTATAATTTTAGCTTGAATCAATTCAAGATATTGAATGACCATCACACGGTGACAATGGTAATATTTTGTCCCACCCCTAAATCGATAGAACTTTATTAGTTAAAGCTTATGACTAGAATTTGTGGTGTGTTATAGAAATCATTGAATCTGAAAGTTCCTATCACAAACTGAGTTGAATTAGGTAACTAATTGTAAATGATAATAGCCGAGCAATACTACATACTATCATCAATATGAGAATTTTCCTACTATTTATTCTTTCAAACTACTAACAGATTGAATCAATTACAAATCGAGAAATTGAATCTGGAAAGAATTTAACAATTAGAAAATTATATAGTTGAGATCACGAGTCATTTGAAGCTAAACCACCATGGAAAACCTGGAAGCACTGGACGGTTTTCCATGGTGATCTAGCTTCAATTGACTCATGATCTCAACTATATAAAATTACTAAAAATCTTCACCAAACCCCCTTCTGATAATTAGAAACTTACTTTGACAATTTGTAATCACTTATGGATTTTTTCGATATTTCTTCCTTTAACATTTTCCAAGTAACCTAAATAATAAAATGTTATTAGAAACACAATAGAGATGTTTAGTTTTTTTCAAAAGAATTACAAAATAAACAGACCACAACTACCTCAGACCACTTAACAGTAAAACATAGTGCATTAGTTAACTTAATGGTACCAGTACTAACTGCTCGACAGAAATCGATTAGCTCTAAATACTAGACAAGCGTGACATTGATTACTAATAATGACCCATCATTGTAAAATATGTAAGTGTTGCAAGAAATCAGTCGTTCTTATGGTTCCTATGTTATCATCCCTCTAACCACTATAGTGGATAGTTATACTTGAGTTATCATCTATCTCAGAACTGTAAATAGTTAATCCAATATAGTGCATGTGAGAATGAAAACTAAGTCCTAAGCTTTTTGTTAATTGCTTTCAATCATCTAACAATGGTGTATCACCTTTTATTTAGTAATCTACTTACTCTGCGAATGTACATCATCTACATACATTCCATATAAGAATGAATGTCAGCGAATTGGCAAGTAACAATACTATGACTTATGACTGTTTATAGAATAGTTTATCAGAATGGAAAGAAGTTCACATTGAGTCTGGATCTGAATAATGATCTCTAAGTTAGAAACTTAAAAATCTATCCACCAAGTCATAAGATCAAGCTCCTTATCATGCCTTATTTTCAATTTGATCGTTTAATATTGTACATGATTATTCTTAGAATGAGAAAAAGGCAATTTTCCTGACAGCCAACCTTCGATATTCATGTCCCTATCTGTAATTCAATGAATTAAAATTGGGTAGGCTTAGTTATAGATATAAAGACAACGAATAAAATAGAAAGATATCTTCATAGTTGAAAGCGTGAGTCAATTGAAGCTAGACCACCATGGAAAACCCGGAAGTACTGGATGGTCGTTTCGTCCTATTATGGGACTCATCAGCAGTGCGCATCCACGATCCGCCACTAGCGAGATTCGAACCCAGAACCTACCAGTTTCGAGACAGATCCCTTAACCGATAGACCACTGAGCCGGCATCCAACGGTGTCAATGTCTAACTTCAACTGATCCACGAAGTTGAACGGTGAATGGTTGCTCAACTTCATTAAAATTAACGTTAACTGAAATCCATTTTCAATCTCAACACCTTCATTAAGTAATAATTGATTTCTAAAACGATGAAGGTATTTAAGTACTCCTTAAACTATCTATTAAACTTATCAAATGGAAATAATTATTTAACATTAAACATCAAACCAACCGCTAAATTCAAATTCAACACAACATACCTGACCAGTTTGATTTACACTTAAACCATAATTCATAGTATTAACTATTTGACGTGCAATATGAAATAAATGTTCTCGTTGTGTAATCAATTCAGGAATTTGTTGTACCAAACGAAATGTTATTTCATTAATTGTTATTTCAAAATGTCTTAATGGTCTAGTTAAACGTTTAACTGAATCTGTTCGTCCAAATATTAATGAATGTTTTCTTAATCCATTTAGACGATTTTTATCGTTTTCTGGTAGTTTTAAAATCTCCTATAATATATGGATGTAAATAAACAGTAACTAATTAGTTAGCCATTTTAAATTGTTCAATATTAGAATATGTTAATGACATCCAGATTTTAAATAACGTATATCTGATATCATTGTTAAGGTAAATTAATATTATAATTTTATATATAGTTGAATTCATGAGTCAATTGAAGCTAGACCACCATGGAAAACCTGGAAGTACTGGACGGTCGTTTCGTCTAATTGTGTGACTCCTCAGCAGTACGCATTCACGATCCCGCACTCGCGAGATTCGAACCCAAAACCTACCAGTCTTGCGCGAAAGCAATTAACCAATAGACCACTGAGCCGGCATCCAACGGTGTTAATGTCTAACTTCAACCAATCCACTGCTGAGGAGCCCCACATTAGGTCTAGTGCTTCCAGGTTTTTCATGGTGGTCTAGCTTCAATTGACTAATGATTTAAACTGTATATAAAAATACTAAAAATCTTCACAAAAATCCCCCTAATATTATATTTGTTTACTAAACAATAATGAATACTACGCTGTTTAGTTCTCACTAATGAATGAATCCTACAGATCGAATATGAAACTTGACTACAGAATAACTAAAGTGATGAACAATTTTTACTGATATCATTTTAGATAACATTAATTTTATTAGTATTCCTAATAAAAACAGCGGATTGGTATTGAAATACATTTTCAGGTCTGTACAGATTTTATAAAGAATTTCGGTGTGCGGTCTATGCTCTATCATGAGGGGTAACAGGTGTAAGTAAGTAACTTCAATTGTTACTGAGAATATTTGTTTGTTTGTTTTTTCAAATAAAATCTATTTTCTTCCATAACTAATAAACATGACTTTCATTAAACATTAATATTTGTTTGACCCTATCAAGAGATTGAAATGCACCAATCAATTATTTTGCTTTAGTTTTACTGTTTATTCGAATAGGTTACTTCACTCGAAATTCAACTCTCAATAGTTTTACGCTTCAAATCAATTGTGTGAATAATATACTATTAGGACAAATTGTTAAAATGTTTAATTCTGTGTAACACTTAATGATGATTATCTAGAAGGTCTAATCTGAAATAATTAAGCAATAAACTATGCTTATTAGTCAGTTACGTCACTAGCTGGTTCATTCTATAGGTTATTGAATTTAAGAAATCATCTCGAATGTTCAGAATAATTATATGACAGTTTTCCTTGTAATTTTGTTCATGGTTTCTAATGTCTTGGAATTATTTCAGATATATCGCTCCATAACGACCGAAACCGCTGTTTTACTGATACCATGGGTATCTTTATGTCATGCATATTATATTATATTATGTATATATATATATATATATATATATATATATATATAGAGAGAGAGAGAGAGAGAGAGAAGGGGAGGGAGGGAGGGAGGGAGAGCGAGACCGTAATAAAACCAACATTACGTACTTGTATTTCTTGTTCATTTGTATTTCGTGAATTGTTCGATTTTCTAATTTGAAATTTTGGTAAATATGGTAATAATGCAGTGATAGCAATTTCCAATTTTAAATAATCTGATTTCATTAAAGTTGCACTTGGACGTACTTTCAATGGATCTTCAGTGAAATTTTCGTTTATAATAAGTTTTGGTCTATGAATTTGTGAATTTGTTATTGTTTCTGTTAAATTGATTTCCTCATTACTTGATATCAAAGGTGATGGATGTAAAATTGGAGGTTGTGATAATTGTAATGAATATGGTGAATTATTTCTTGATAAAGTAGGACTATTCAATAAATTATTTTGTGTTTTTGATTGACTTGTCTCATTAATATCTTGAATGTTTTCTTCTTGTTGTTGAGAGTTCTTTGATGTAATCGATTGTTCCAGTGAATGAGTATAATTAGATAATTCTGAAATTGTTAAGTTAAATAATTCATCTTGATGTGACAGATGTACTTTCAATTAATATTGAAAAAATTTGGTATAAGTTGAGAATATCTTAAGAAGTAAAAGCTTTTAAAATAAACAAATTTGAAGGTAACTAATATCACACATTAATTGTAACTAGACAAAACTTACAAACTATGATGAACTGGAAAACTGTTTCATCCTATTATACAATTATTAAATAGTCTCCATCTACAACACTATCTTGAGTATGATCTCATGAAACTTTTCAGATATCTTAGATTGGGTTGGATATAATGTTTTATTTAAATATAATATAATAGAGTATAAATTACATTGACTGATCACTGAGTGGTGACAAATGTCATGTTTGTTTAGTTATTAGGGATACTCAAGTCCCATCAATCAAGTTACATTATTGCTACTAGCCTAAATCACTCGACATCGTGTTTACAATGTTATGATACTATGTGGTTCGAGGTAGGATGCAGGAAAGCTTGGACCTTAGAATAGTGATCGAATCGCAACTTGATCGAAAAAAATTCGACCACCATTAGAAAACGAAACAAATATGACGTTGGTCATTAACTAATAAGTAATCACCGCAAGTATCTCAGTTATGGAAGAGGAGGGTCGCTGGCCAAATAGTGATAGCTAGTGGTAGTCTCCCGAACTATGAAAATGGGGGGTTAGTGTTTAAACACTATTGATTATAAAGACGCTTCACCAATGAGTCTCAGCTAGCACGAAACCTAGCCCTATTTTCTTCTGTTAACTACTACATTTAAAGAGTAGATTGATGAGCTAACAAAAAATAAAAATACTGTTATCTATTTCCCCATGGTTACTGATTCGAGTTGAAAAAAATCCTGTATTTTAGCGTAATCTAACAAAATGTAACTCAACAACAGATGAATATTTTTATCTACAAGACTTCATTTTTGAAAGACTGTTTTTATAAAGTAACTATGACACAAGTGTCTTGTATCTTCTGGACTTTAGCTCTTTTCCGTGACCCTAGATCAGGTGAAAGGTGTGGTTACTAGAAAAATTTAATTTCTTATTAAAATACGAAGGTAAAAGTTTGACAAAAAGGAAGTGAATTAATTCTATGTAAAGATGAGTTACGTAATCGATTACATCATCAAACATTCTTCCCCCCTACTGCGAGATGGAAATGTCTGTTTCTTATCAGTATAATGTTACGAATATTGATTATGCAATTGTCACAACTTTCAAAAGTGTCATTAGAACACTCAATCGATCAGTTTTAGTTTTCCCATAAAGCCATTCCCACAGGCTGATTATCTCAGCTAAAGGAAAATTTAACAGTAAACCATTAAATGACTTGTACATGCAAGTTTTTATTTTCTGCTCACTTTATAAAGTAGGTCTCTGACGCAAAAGATTAGTTAATCGATTACTTAGTTTGATGAATTATGAAAACATTAGATGAATAACTGTTGCAAACCACTGAAATAAATATATAGTTAATTGACTGAAGTTTGAAACGTTATTGCAGTCACTACAAGCAATCCTTATGCTTCTAGATTCGAACTCATCTTAGGTTGTGAGTATTCACTACCGAAGAGTGCTAAAGGAGGATGCAATAGTTACTTAACATTCGTTACTTTTTAGTGGTTCATCATTTACTATTAATTAATATGACAATTATTCTCAGAGTAGGGGATTGTTTTATCACAGTCAAGGTTTCTCAAAAATCTAGATGCGCACTGTTAAGGAGTCCCACAATAGGACGAAACGGCCGTCCAGTGCTCCCAGGTTTTCCATGGTGGTCTAGCTTCAAGTGACTTATGATTTAAACTATATAAAATTACTAAAATCTCCACAAAACCCCCTTCTGATAAAAAATAATTTGTTGCAGTTAATTTACGGATTTGTATTTAATAAGGTAAATCAGAATTTGTAATTCCTATTCGATTCACAATTTATAAAACTTTTAAGGTTCTACGAAGTTCCTTACGGATCATATTGATTGTGATTAGAAATCTTAGCTACTCAGATAATATTCTCGAAGTTACACAAAATGTACACGGTCAGAGACTGAGAGCTTTGAATCAAACTGATCATAGTAAAATGTATGCCTTCATTCCTAAGTGGGAAACACATTCGTGTGTACTTTACAACAATTGAACAGATTAATTAGCTGTTAGCTTAATTGAATGACAATTCAACTTTCTGACACTTTTACAGTTATATTACTCTTTATCAATAAAGGGTTGTGGAAATTGTTGAGTTTAGATGATGTAATGAATGGATTAATGTTAAACCACCATTGAAAAACTGGAAGCACTGGATGGCCGTTCCATGCTGGTATGGGACTCCTCATCAGTGCACATCCACAATTCACGAAGTTAAGCATTCGCGCAAGAGACCGAAGGTCTTGGGTTCGAGCCCCACATGCGGGATCGTGGATGAGCACTATTGAGGAGTTTCATAGAGAAATGGCCACAGCTACCATTGGAACATCATTTTAACAGCAAGTTTAGAAAATATTAAATAAATTCCCGATTGATCCCCATACAACAATAAAATTATTTCAAAAAATATTCAAGAAAGTTATTTGCTAAAACTATAACTCACCAAAACTATTCTCACTTCTATTCATACATTTTGCTGGTGTCATTAAATGTTGCTGATCAGAAATACCCATAGCTAATGATTGCAACATTGAATAATTTTGTGGATTATTCAATATTGCCCATTGATTAAATAAAGGATTTAGCTGTTGTGAATAATTTGATAGAATACATTGTGTTGAAGGCAATGAATTCATTAATGATGATTGATTTGGAATTAGATTTAATCCGGAATAAATGGAAGGTAGAAATGAACACCAATTAGAGTTTGTAAACATACTACTACTATTATTATTATCAGTAATATTCAAACTTGATCCTTCTTGTGTAGTATATATATTATTATTATTATTATTATTATTATTATTATTATTACTGTTTGATTGAAATTCTTTAGTTATATATTGATGATTCAATGGTGTATTATTTTGTAGAGAATATTGAATAAGTGCTTTTTTTAATCTTTGAACATGTAATGGTTTATTATCCATTCCAACAATTTTAATAAGTTGATCAAATTCATTAGAATCTTTTAATGAATCAATTAATTGTTGTATATCATCACCACCTTGAAGTAAAATTATAAATAAAATATATGTATAGAATTATATTTAATATCAGGAGGGGTTTTTGTGGATATTATAGTAATTTCAATGGTTCAGATCATGAGTCAATTGAAGTTAGATAAGCATGGAAAACGTGGAAGCACTGAGCTACCGTTTCGTCCTATTGTGGGACTCCTTAGCAGTGCGCATCCACGATCCCACCTCGCGAGATTAGAACCTAGGACCTATCAGTGAATGCGCACTGCTGAGTAGTCCCACAATAGGTAGAAACGGCCGTCCAGTGATTGATTGATTGTTGTCTATTGCTTTCGTTATTCAATACAAGTGCATTTTGTGTTGATTCACTTTTTCTTTTGTTCTCTTTTCTAACTTTTCTCACTCATGGTACTCTGTATACTCGTCTAGATGTGAACCGTTACAGTTTTATTAAGAGAATTGCACAGCTATGATGACCGTATATATTTCAAACTTGAATCGTTATAAAACAATACATTAATAAGTTCATATTCATATATTCAAAGAAATATATAGGGCTTATTACATTATCAGTATGAGGTCATGGATATTGTCTAGTTTCAGTTGAGATCGTAAATAAATCAATGTTAGACCAACATTTGAAAATGCGGATGCACTGAACGGCCGTTTCGCCTTAGTATGGGACCCCTCGGAAGTGCGCATCCACGATTCAGCACATGGTATTCGAAACCAGGATCTTTGTTCTCGTGAGCAAACGCCAAATCTCTGGACAACTGAGACAGTATCCTACAATGTTAATGTTTGACTTCAACCACTCCACGATATTATGCGATCATCTTCCATTGTTTTAGGAGGGTAACTGCCTCACACCCGACACGGATTAACTCCAGTGGTCACGAATTCTCACTAGAACCCCGAGAATAACCTCTCATAGCTAGTCACTTATTACATTACTCTAATATTGATATATTCATGCCAGTATTTTAACATTCTATTTTGGTGTCATAAAATTATATTGTATTTACTTATGACATCATGGTTTTTTGATGAGTGTACAATCAATATAGTTGTCGTGTATCATGATTTCCTTTATATTTATTTTTTCTAAACAGGTTTCAAATATTAGGTTAATGAGAACTTTGTTCAAAATCCTCAGTAATCAAGAAATCTCGTGTGTTTTCTTTTCAGAAACCGTACACTTTTCTTCTGCTACTATTTCTCATTAATCTGTACCAACTTGATAATACCGTAAACTAGTGTACATCCTGTACTGATCTCTTGAATATATCACTAAAATTCTCATCAAGAAAAACAAGATAACTATTTTATGTTGGTGTGTAATTGCTCATCATACATACGAAAATCCACTTTAGATCGAATTTAGGATCTTCAGATATCTAGACACTCATTAAACTATGAGCGAGGCAGTAAGCTATCGACGAAACCGGTTGTAAACTATAAATTGACTTATTTCAGTAATATTAATTAATTTATTGTGGTGTTTGTATGAACTAATGATTCCTTTATACTTGATGACTGCCTGGTTTCGGATTACAAATACAATATTTTCGTTTGTGCTCACTTTGTTCTATTTGGCTTTAATTGAGCTATTTCGGGGATTTCTAGATAATACAATAAATCAAATACTTCTATTATACTGATTAAATGGTGTGAAAGTATTATTAGAATATTATAATCATTAATTCTATCGTGTATAGAATCAAATGACCTAATTGTTGAAGAACCTCAGTAAGACAAGATAATCCTACAATATTTCTAGTTTTCAATAATTTCCATTTAACTTCAATTTATGGGGAAATTGATATCAATGATAAAGTTGAAAATATACCTCCCTAATATGTTAATCAATATGAAACCTGGATCAGAGACACATTGTAGATCATCTACAACTAACTTACATCAAAGTGTTAGATGATATTAGATCGTTGAATCAGGTGGCTGTATTATAATTTGCTTGATATAATTTAGATAGCATTAATGATTGGACAGCAAGATATTAGTTGATAATCAGTAATCGATCAGTGTTAACCACATCCAAATGTTGTTGTAAACATTCAGTAAACAATTATAAGGAATTTATACGAGTATTTCTTCTCAGTATTTGAACGAATAGCTTGACAAAATTTGGGCACAGAGTATAAAGACGTCATTACATGTGAAAATTATATTTCAATTAATCTCAACTATTGAAATTGAAATAATTCCAACGTTTCATCCAGCAAACTTATCTGGACTTCTTCAGGATAATATTAAAATTAAAATCATTGAAGAAATATATAGTGTTTAACCATCAAATCAAACTTTTACTGTGCTTGATTTAATTTTTAAATTGATGATTTTAATCATTATCCTGAAGAAGTCCAGACAAGTTTGTTGGACGAAACGCCAGAATCTCTTGGATTTCAATCGCTGATATTATTTCAAATATAATTTTTACACATAAGGAATATTAATATACAAGATATTTGACAAAGTAAATACAAGTTATAATATTTACACTTACCATGATTTATGAATGCATCAAAATATTGTAACAATTTAGCATTTTGTAGTAATAAATAAACTTCTAATTCCCCAAGATTTTGAAGTAAACTCCGTTTATTGTCCATGTTCTTTTTTTCCCCAGTTCACCTCTGTTACCTTCCTTTTTATCTGATAATTTTTATATTGCCAAAAAAAATTAAACCGTAGATGACCTATTTACCTATCCAACGATAGTTCTTGTTATCAGTTTTTTTAATCTCCCCCCCTACTTACATACAGTTCTTCTCTATTCATCCCATGAATAAATCAAGATATTTTTTTATTGAATCTAACCTATTTATTTCTCTCTTGAAATGGGATTTTCAAGTGGATACATTTATTTCCTGTCTTCTTACCTCATTATCTACTTATCTATCTGATATGTATTGATGATGTAATCATTTAATGTGTTAAAAGTGATTGTCAATATTATATTTCTCATATTACATTCATTTTATGTATTGAAGATAAGAAGGAGGGCGTTACACAACTGCTGAAAATAGAATACATGTCACAATTATCAACACTTAGGAATTAAATAAAATGCAGTTAGAGATGAGAACCGAATTTTAATAAGTCGTTCCTCAAGTGGTATGAAATTATATAATGTTGACTCTTTTTATCTTTCTCTCAATCTCCCCCTATCTGTCAGTTGGTTAGACGACATAATAAGTAAGAGTTCAATTTGATCAAATGAGAATATTTTCTAAAAAATCTTTTAAAAAACTCTACCTTCTCCCCCCCCCCGCACCGAATAGTCTATTATATAGTATAAAAGCCTATTTTTATAGTATTAAAGTTTTTTTCGAAAATTAAATGACATTCAATTTGAACGTTAGAATCTAAAATATTTAATGATGATCAATTTACAGTTTCTTTTTTTTTGAGACTAGAAGTTC
Organism: Schistosoma rodhaini; assembly: GCA_944470415.2. Taxonomy (NCBI): domain Eukaryota; kingdom Metazoa; phylum Platyhelminthes; class Trematoda; order Strigeidida; family Schistosomatidae; genus Schistosoma; species Schistosoma rodhaini. Next base: position 11,210,774 of record OX104039.1, on the reverse strand, counting down.
CTGGGTTTGATTTCTATTAGGGTCGTGGATATGTATTAGAGAGGAATCCCATACTAGGATGAAATAGCTATCCAGTAATTCCTGATTTTCAGTAGTAGCTCAAATGAGACGAATAGAAACTACCAATTAATAGATTTCATTAACTCGAAATTAGCTTGTATCACAGACAGATATCAAATGAAGAAAAAACAATGCAGTGTAAAATGGTTGTTTCATTTCAATTTCAGAAGGGGTTTTGTGGAGAATTCAGTATTCTCATAGTTGAGCTCAATTGAAGCTAGACCACCACAGAAAACCTGGAAGAAACTGGACGGCCGTTTCGTCCTATTATGGGACTCCTCAGCAGTGCGTACCCACGATCCCGTACTCACGAGATTCGAACCCAGGACCTACCAGTCTCGCGATAGAGCACTTAACCGATTTGTAAGTTCTTACAAATACTCATCAAGAAATGCAAGACATGGAAACGATGAATAAAACACTATGCGTGAACCAGTAAGTTGAAAGAAAGTATTTTATATACCCAGGTTACTTAATTCATAATCAAGCGCGACTATAACGATTTCTTATCGTTATTATGTCTTATTTCCGATATGGAATGTCCTTTAATTGTAATAAGATTGCTTACAAGTTATTACATCAATTCATAAATATCTATATCATACCAGTAGAAAAATCAAGCTTTCCATGATTAAACTATGTCAGATCAATATCATAGATTATGAGATAGCTATCAAAAGGATCTCCAATAAATAAACTTGCTACTGAATGATCTAGAAACTACTCACTTATGGACATTCTTTTTCTATTAATCTTACAATTTATAATCAGTTTAAATGGTTGTTAGCGAGAAACATTGAAAAGAAATCATTCAACTCAGGACACACTTTCTATATGTATATTGATCCAACAATTGATTCATGATATTTCTGTAGTGTTTTACCTGTAAGTTTTTTTATTTAATTTCTCATTAGCTGCTACTATTTCTTTTACTATAAGTAAATTACAATAGATTAAACATAAATCTGCCATTTAGGTTTGACGATAACTAAACTGAGCTATATTGGTTGGAATAAGGGTTTCAGTCGGTCCTACCATGTCAGATAGCAACTTAAGATCCAAGAGACATGTCATACTGCTAACTTTAGATGGGATGTGATAACAGTAAGAATAGACGATATTCGTACGTTAGTGATATTCGATCACAGATGTTTACGAAGTATTGTGCGAGTATTTCGCGACCACGAAGTAAGTAATACTTAGGTTAGGAGTAGAGTACTAAATAAAGATGACAAGTTGATTCGTGTGGTAATAAATCTTCACTAACTGAGGTTATTGGAACATGTGCTATGTAACCCTAACTACCACCTACCTCGAAAAGCGTTATTTGTTGCAAGAGTAGGTTGGGAAAAAGTTAGGTCAACCAAATTAAAATGCTACACCAATTTACTAAGTCACTAAAAATGGAGGTAAGTCATGTTAAAAGGCATAGGCCATCTGGTTGGGATCCACATGATTATAGTAACCGAGACCCTAAATCATACGGCTCGAAATCGTTTTCAATGGTGCCGGTACACTAACTCTTTACCTTTATACACTAGTTTTCTAAATTCCATATAACTTTATATACTTAACTAGTTTATATTTTCTCAAATTGTATCTGCGATGCCTAATCTTTTCTATCAACATGAGTATTTTTACCACCTTTACTCCTCTAGGATTTGCCCTAGAAATCTGACCTCAGTGTGCTTATCGAGTAAAACAACTAGCTTAGCTAGTTTAGCTAGCTTTTTAGCTAGATTAGCTAGAGGTTACATCGAAACTTAATCAAGAGGATTCGGTTGATGCTACAGGACTAGACAAATGTAAAATAGGCTACTAGTCGATGATCAATCAAATGTAAATATCTCACTCTTATAATAGGTCAGTCGGGGTCCAAAGAGTCCATTGGTAAAGTCTCGGACAATAAAAGTAGTTAATGAGTATTCGAAGTTCATAGGGAGTATCAACTTATTAGTCCCAGCTGACACGAAACCTATATCCAGGGCTTTTATTCTAATGTCTGAAAAGATCTAAAGGATTTGACTTACATTTGCTTGATGTTTAGTATTAGCCTGTATTGAAAATAAACTTCAAATTGGATGATTCTTCACAAACCCCACAGCTAAGTTAATTCCATATAATTTGGTTCCCTTTTATGAATTTAAATTAGGTGAGAATAAGAATGGAAGCAGAACAAAATATATTTATCATGTAACTTCTGCTTGTTCGAATTGAGAGATAACATCATATTATGTGGTCACAGATTGTGACTGTAGATAGTTTTCATGATCGAAATTAATTTTATAATCCTGTGTCAACACACATTTGTATGATTAAGGTCTTTTGAAAATTAATTTTAAAAGAATGAAAAGATAAAAACTATCTGAAATTAGACAATTGGTAAAATGGATTGCGTAATCACTGTAAGAATTTATAAAGATTTTTACAAGTTTTATTAATTGGATGAGTAGCGATTATGTAATGGACGTATAAGCATTTGCTAAGTGGTTGATATAACACTTAGTTAATCAAAGGTATAATAATACATCGAAAAAAGTGACTGAAAAACTTGATTTTTCAAGGCTGTTACTAAACTGTTTTCACCTGGAGGCTGACCTAACTATATGTAATGGTAACCACTTTGGAAAAACACAGTAGAATAGCATTCTTCTGCTAATTAACTATTTCATACGACTTGGAAACATCAAAGACATACCGTCTATGAAATTAAATGTCGGGTAACAGCAATGTTAAGAACTGCTGTGTCTTTTGTCTTGTGATTGAGCGATCGGTCGATTTCATCAACACAAACAAACTTTACCAAAACTTGTAACGAAATATAAATGTCGAGGCAATCCAACCAAGATGCCCATATATCAAAAGAGACTTACCAATTCTTGTCACTAACATCAACAATGTAAAAATATGAGCCTTTGCCAATAGACACGAAAAATATCAAACAAGTTACTGGATAACTGGACTCAGTTACTTACTTACTTACGCCTGTTACTCCCAATGGAGCATAGGCCGCCGACCAGCATTCTCCAACCCACTCTGTCCTGGGCCTTCTTTTCTAGCTCTATCCAGTTCTTGTTCATTCTTCTCATGTCTGTCTCTACTTCTCGGCGTAATGTGTTCTTTGGTCTTCCTCTTCTCCGTTGACCTTCAGTCTTCCATGTAAGGGCTTGTCTTGTGACGCAATTGGGTGATTTCCTCAAAGTGTGCCCAATCCACTTCCAGCGCTTCTACCTGATTTCTTCCTCCGCTAAAATCTGGTTTGTTGTCTCCCACAGTAACTTGTTACTGATATGTCTGGCCATCGGATCCGAAGTATCTTGCGTATACAGCTGTTAATAAACACTTGTATCTTTTGGATAATGGCTTTCGCAGTTCTCCACGTCTCCGCCCCATGCATTAGAACTGTCTTCACGTTTGTATTGAAAATTCTAGCCTTGATATTGGTTGACAATTGTTTTGAGCTCCAGATGTTTTTCAGCTGTATGTATGCTGCTCTTGCTTTGCCGATCCTCGCCCTCACATCTGCATCTGATCCACCGTGTTCATCAATGATGCTGCCCAGATATGTAAAGGTTTCCACATCCTCCAAAGCTTCTCCGTCAAGTGTAGTTTGATTGGTGCATATTGTATTGTATCGGAGAGTCTTGCTTTTCTCTTTGTTTATATTGAGACCTACTGCTGCTGAGGCTGCTGCTACACTGGTCGTTTTCTCCTGCATTTGTTGTTGCGTTTGTGATAGAAGAGCCAGATCATCCGCGAAGTCTAAATCGTCAAGTTGCATCCTGCCTGTCCACTGTATCCCGTGATTTCCTCCAGATGTTGACGTCTTCATGATCCAGTCGATGACCAGGAGAAAGAGAAAGGGTGAGAGTAGGCAACCTTGCCTAACACCGGTCTTTACCTCGAACGAGTCGGTGAGTTGTCCTCCGTGGACGATTTGGCAGTTTAGTCCATCATAGGAGTTCCGTATGATATTTACTATCTTCTCAGACAAGCCATAGAGTCGAAGAAGCCTCCATTGTGTCGTCCTGTCCACGCTATCAAATGCCTTCTCGTAGTCAATGAAGTTGATATTAGAGTGATGAATTCCATTCGATTGATTGTTCCACAGTGATACGTGGAGTTGCGATTTGGTCTATGCACGATCTGTCTTTACGAAATTCAGTTTGTTGATCTTGAAGTTGGGCGTCCACGGAATCCTTCATTCTGTTTAGCAATACTCTGTTGAAGACTTTTCCTGGTATTGAGAGGAGAGTGATGCCCCTGTAGTTGTCGCACTTGCTGAGATCGCCTTTCTTTGGTATCTTGATCAGAATTCCTTTTTTCCAGTGTGTTGGTACTTGTTCTTCGTCCCAAATCTTACTGAAGAGGATGTGTAGTATCTTGGCAGTTGCTGCTACATTTGCTTTCAGTGCCTCTGCCGGGATGTTGTCTGATCCCGCTGCTTTGCTGCCCTTGATTTGTTTAATGGCCATGCTGATCTCTTCAATTGTTGGTGGGCCAATATCGATTGAGAGGTCCATGGGTGCTGCTTCGATGTTGGGTGGGTTCAATGGACTGAGTAGTTTAGTGAATCACACCTGGACGTTCGAAGCTATATGAACTACACTGTGATGTTAAATTCTATCTTCTTGTGCTTTTTATCCTTGGATCATGTCCAGACAGTCTACAGAAATCCGTTCTTTATGCTGGCGACTCTTGGGATGTAGAACCTCCTGAAATGCTGGAGTCATTGCTTCTTTCATTCCCTTCTACTTGTTCTTCATAATAATTTTCTCTTCTACTACATTTTTTGAGATCTGGGACTTTTTTCGAAGGCTATCTTCAACTCCTTGAGTTAATTAGCAATTTGAGGGAAACCTGTGTTAAACCTTTGTAGTGTTGTTCACCAAGCTACACAACGCCTGCTTAGCTTCTGTTTTAGCTTGATTGTCACCTGATGATAACCTGAAGGTATATCATCTGATCTTCGTGCTCTTATATTTTCAATAGACCTTGTGACTGTTTTATGGATGCAAGTGTGCTCGATCCGTTACTCTGTAGTGCCGTCCAGTAGAAACCGATTAATTTTATGATTGGCTATGTGGGGGAGCATGCCCTTTTTCACAACGAGGATACAACATCACCTCTCCCTAGACTAGTCTTCTCTATTTTTTCTTGCTTCTGGTGCCATTTGACTTGCCCTACTGGTTCTCCACAGTGTCCGGCAATTCTATTCGTGTATACTGACTGTTGGTTGTTAGAACGAACATCAACCTCGTAGCTCTTGAAGAACAGTGGCTTTCACCACGAGGCATCTTAGCTCTTCTAAATAAAGAATCTCCAACCCTCAAGCCAGGGTATGAATGGTCTGGATAAGTTTATGTGGTTGGCGCTCTTGAGGAGAGGTTATTTTTTATGAGACAAAGCTTTTGACTCTAAACCCAACCCTTTCCTCTTGCACGGGTTCGGAACTGGCAGTAACCTCTGAAGATCTCCAGGTGGAGTTAACAATCGGCAATCTAGATAGCAAAACATTTTTATGATTAGGCGTGGTGCTTTTTCTGCTACAACTTGTGTACCACATAAAAACTACTTACTAAGGCCGAGTCACCGGTGTGGGTATATATTTAACAGTAATTGAAGGGCGTTTAAAAGGACAGCATTACATCTCCTCTCTGAGTTAACCTTTTTATGTTCCAACGAAAACGCTGTTCTACTGTGGTTAGAGATTCTAATTGACACCACGTACTATATTGCCAGTCTGACCAATGACCCTTTGCTTTACAATTGCAAACTATCCAATGAACAACAGCGAAACTTCACCACTTACTAATTCTAGAGCTCCTCCTAGTCAAGTGGCCAATCAGAAGGCAAATATAGGGAGTAGATTAGTTACCCACTGTTACTAATATGATCATAACCGAAATCACATGCATCAATACACTTAAAATGCCTGGCTACACGAAACGCTCAGTAAGAAGTCACACCCCGATAACAACCAAATTATAAGTGATGGAGGGCGGAGCGAACAATATATGACTGATCAGCAATAATTGAAGGATAGAAGAATGTGTGATAACATGAGGTGGGGTCACTGAAAGCCTACAGTAAAGATAATACAGAAATACAATAATAAATTTTTCTACTAACTGTACAATAAATATATTAACGATAATCCGAAAGACGATTAGGAAAGTTCCAAATACCCCATTACTTATTCGGCGATAACAACTTTTATGGTTTCGATAGTTTACTACGTGTCAACACCATCATTCTTACTACAAATTAATCAATTTCAGTTAAAATACAAAATGATTTGTTATATTCCGGGGAGAATAATGAAAGGTAACTATTGGGATCTATCTATGGACTAATATTATACGTATATTCTTATTGTATAACTGCTGTGCAACTGGATTGCGTATATTCATATTCCTCTTATTATAAGCCGTATTTTGATCTATAGACTATTAATATACAACTTACTATTCTTAATTTATGCCCACTTTCGGGCTTGATCTTGCACAAATGTTATTTTCTGTTTTATGGTATGGTGTGGTCTGTTTGATTTGCGTATAAACCCAGTTTGTGTGAAATATAGGATTCATATCGTGAAGGGTACGATTGATGTTATGGACTTGAAAGGCAGGGAAAAGGACCTATCGGGACCCTAGGCTGGTCGTATAAGTTCGCTTGTCTAAATTTGACGATCATATTTTCGCAGTGGTCGTGAAGCTGAGGACATAACAGGATTGCCGTGTTTTGCAAAGTTTTTAGCACTTATATTCTTTCTCAGTACGACAGTTGTCCTGGCTACTGCATTTTTGGACTCGTTAATGAATGGTCCTTGTTTGCTTCTTAAATGGAATTTATGGTTGTCAGTTCTTGCCTTTGCATGTTTTTTTTCAAGTCATTTTAAAACCTTTGAATAATAACTAGGAAGTATAAGAAGAGAAATGTCAACTTCCAGGATGTCGTTACCCTGTAGACGATAGTATGCTCTGGGATAAACACAAAGTCTGGTATTACGAATTTTGCACTAATCCAACTACTGAGGCCTTTAAAAATTGTCGAAGACCTTGATGTTTGTGGTTGTGTCGTTGATGCTACTCGGATCTAATGAGTTTGTCATCAGAAGCATTTTCACAGGGAATGTAACTAGGGGGCTACTTATAAACGAGATCTTACCTGCTCCCGTTGAAATGAGTCAGATAACAGTGGCATTATCTATACAAACATTGACGTAGAATCTCTAAGCAGTTGCAGTCAAGAAGAATCTAGCAAATGCAGTAGTAGGGCTGAGTCTGCTTCAAGCAGGGAAAGTAGTTAAAACTAGTGTAATTGTAAATAATTCCCCCAAAATTAGTAGCTTTGTAAGTGTTCGACAACGGATGCTGACCACATTAGTTTAAGCGGACTCGTTTAGCTGAAGGCGCTCGGTCATATATACCAGATCACATCACAGCACAACGTGGGAAACATCTCTTACGATCATTAGCCAGATTAGATCAATCATTTCTCGATATATTGATAACCCATCAAATATATCTTCCAATCTCCCCGCTTCTGACTTCTGATTTTAACTGGATGGGCGCGATTCGATTATAGAAGCTGTTACTGGTAGAGTTGTCAAACTACAATACTGGTGGTACCTTCAGTGGTGAGACCGACGTGATCTGGTACACCAAACTATAGACTGAGTCTGTTCCTTTTTGGAACTCCATAAATAATTGTTTTGCTTTATTTGATTTTAATATATTGTGGTATCTTTTTTTCGAGTTTTCGGACATACTTGAATTATTTATTTTTTCGTTCATTATAATACTTGATTTTTCACTATGACGGGACAGACACCCAAATTACTTAAGTTAAAGACTTTCCCCCCGCCCTCTATTCACTTAATGCCGTTTTGGCAGGACAATATCGAAGCCTGGTTTTGCTACACAGAAGTTGAATTTTACGGGCACGGCATTACGGACACACGCTCATATTTCCTCGCGGTTGTTAAGGCACTACCACGCGAATTTAACAGGTACGTAACACATAGTATGTTTACTAGTGATGTTTCGGAACCTTACGAAACTCTTAAACGATCGATTCTAAAACGCGGATATCCAACAGACCGACAAAGGTTAGACCAACTCCTTAATAACATCGACTCGCAACATGGTTCTGCGACAGATATGTTGTTTAGGATGAGAGAGGTGATAGGTCAAAGAACTTTCAATGAAGGCCTATTAAAACAACTTTTCTTGCCTAAACTTCCTGAACAGGTGCGATTAGTTCTCGTCTTGTTTTAAAACAACGCCGTTGACGAACTGGCTGCATCTGCTGACCGCATCTTAGAAATAACGAAATCTACTAATGCCGAGGTCCTTTCAGTCAATGAGAAACCTCAGACGACATCGAATGACAAAACGGAACTATGTCATACACTGACACGTTATCTTCGGTGTCGTAATGACCGTAGATGGTCAGAACCCCTCGAAGAAGTGTTTCAAATAGGCGATCTGTCTCTAGATCACGAGAGACGGATAACCCCGACTGGTGCTGGTATCATAACCAGTATGGCAAGTCTTCTAGAAATTTCAGGAAACCCTGCAATTACCCAAACTCTAAGTCGACTGACACGAATAAGAACTCGGGAAACTTCCCAGACGGCACGCGTTAACGGCAACCATAGCCGGCGAGCACAGCCGTCTTTTATACGTCACAGATGTGACAACGAAAGTTTGCTACCTCGTCGACACAAGCGCAGAAGTTAGCGTTCCTCCCGCAAATTACAAAGACAGACTTCACGAGTCTGTTTTAAGCTTACAAGCGGCGAATGGAAAACAGATTGCTACGTATGGTAAAAGGTACGTTTACCTTAACGTGGGTTTACGCAAACCCATTCACTGGATCTTTGTTGTTGCAGATGTTACTATGCCGATCGTTGGTATGGATCTCCAAAAATATTACGATCTGCTAATCCATACGCGCAAACGAAGGCTAGTAGACGGAAACACTAAGTTATCTGTTTTCGTGACCTATTTTCCCGGTTGCAAATCATCTTCAGTCACAAATAGGCACACAATAAACCCATTTTATCAACCATTACTCGATAAGTACTCTGGGATATACCAAACGCAACTAATATTGCCGTGTGTAACCAGCAATGTTACACATCACATCTCGACTACAGGACCACTTGTATCCTCGAAAGCATGCCGACTGGTTCCTGAAAAGCTGTGGTTGGTCAAAAACGAGTTTCACTTCATGATAGAGTTAGGAATCATTCGACCGTCAAATAGCCCATGGTCATCTCCCTTGCACATGGTCCCTAAAAAGGACAGCAATGATTGGCGTCTAACTGGTGATTATCGGCGTCTGAATGCGAAAACCATTCTCGATCGTTACCCGTTGCCCGCATTCACGATTTGACAGCTACCTTGAAAGGTACAACTGTCTTTTCGAAAATCGACTTGGTTAAAGCTTACAACCAAATCCCCATGGCTACTGACGATATTCCAAAAACGACCATCATAACTCTCTTTGGACTCTACGAATTTTTGCGAATGCCTTTCGACCTCAGAAATGCTGCTCAAACTTTCCAAAGGTTCATAGATGATGTTTTCCGAGATCTCAAATTCGTACATGCGTATGTCTATGACTGTCTGATAGCAAGTTCAGACAGAGAATCACACCTCCAGCATCTGGACATTGTTTTTGAACGACTTCAAAGGCATGGCATTACCGTGAACATTCAGAAATGCCAAGTCGGAACCGACTCCTTAGACTTCCTAGGACACTATTGATGCTCAAGGTATCCGACCTCTGGGAAGCAAAGTGACGGCCATTCCGGACTACCGAGAATCGATCACCATCAAACGATTGCGCGCATTTAACAGTCTGGTAAGTTTCTATAGACGGTTCATACCTAAATGTCCGTGCCTTATGAATCCGTTAACCAACCAACTCCGTGTAAATGCGAAATCAATTAATCTAGACGACACCGCGCGAAACGTAATCTCCTTAATTAAGCGACTTATTGCAAAGGTAACCATGCTTGCACATCAGGACACTCATGCGCCCATTAGTATCGCAGTAGACGCATCGCTGAATCGAGGTACAGCATGTTCGGTAGGGAACTCCTAGCTATGTACTATGCTGTACGCCATTTACAACATTCTATCGAAGGAAGAGAATTCACACTTTTTACCGATCACAAACCTCTTACCTTCTCTTTAAGTTCATCTTCACACAAGTACTCACCGTGAGAGTCTCGACAACTCGACTACATTTCGCAGTTTACTCCAGATATACAACACATTTCTGGAGCAAACAACGCCTTGTCTCGTATAAGTTCCTTGACAGTTTCCAAGGAATCGACCTTCTCAAATTCGTCCAGCTTCAAAAAGAAGACATTGATCTTCAATATGCGTTATCCTCAACAACTCTAAAACTGCGTATTAAACAGATGGAAACAGGTAAGGAAACCTTGCTATGTGACACATTTACAGGTAGGGATCGCCCAATAGTACCAAAACATTATCGACGCAACGTCTTCAATGCGTTGCACAAACCTTCTCATCCAGGCCTTCGTGCATCCATCAAGCTCATAACCGAACAGTTTTGCTGGCCTGGCATGAATAAAGACGTGAGGGAGTGGGCACGCTCCTGTGTAGGCTGCCAGAAATCTAAGATCATGAGACACAACAAATTCCCTTAGGTACTTTCAAAACCCCTGATGCTCGTTTCGACCACGTCCATCTAGATTTGGTAGGACACTTACCAGGTTCAAATGCATACTCATGTCTCTTAACCTGCGTAGACCGTTTCACTCGATGGCCAGAAGCAGTACCTTTTTAGGACATTACTGCTGAAACAGTGACTCGTGCCTTCGTCAAACGATAGATAGCAAATTTCGGCTGCCCTTCAACTATCACTACAGACCGCGGACGCCAGTTCGAATCTGGACTGTTCCGTTGTCTGACCACACTTTTAGGAATCACGCGCTTCCGAACGACCGCCTACCACCCACAAGCAAACGGGTTGGTAGAACGTTTACACTGACAACTAAAAGCTTCTCTATCAGCTACAAACGTTTCACAGTGAACAGACGCTCTTCCACTCGTCTTGCTAGGTATACGCAATGTAGTCAAAGCTGACATTGGATACACTGCATCTCAACTTGTTTATAGAACGACGCTCCAACTTCCAGGAGAATTCGTGGATCCTTCATCTTCTTCATTGAACATGGATTTAAACTCTCACACGAGCAAGCTTACAAACCCAATGCATTCAGTTGAACTTGCTAACACTCGACAGCAATCAACTGATGTTTTCGTTCAACCTGACTTACGACATAGTACACACGTCTTCGTCCGTCGAGACTCACATCGACGACCTCTCGAATCAGCATACGAAGGACCCCTCAACATGAACCTAGTCGATAAGAACGGCACTAACGATACCATCAGTATCGATCGCCTCAAAGAGCGTACTTAGAAGGAAATCCTATCGACATCGATTTTCTTTCGGTACAATCAAACGACTCGGCTCCCACACTTGTAGTACCCCATCCGAGAGCCGACACGCACGTTGATACTTCGTCAGCGTCTGAAAATAAACCTAAGACAACGCGTTCTAGAAGAGGAGTAAGATTTCCAGAACCTTTAAACGACACAAACTGAAGGAATCAGGAATTTTTGTCCGGAGTAAATGTTTTCTACCGACCATATGAAAAAGCTAGAAGCTGGAAAAAGCTAAAACTAAGATGAAAAAGTCCTCAGAATTGTGCATTTTTAAATTTCTAGGTCTTGGAGGAAAACCATGTTGAAGCTAGTGTGATTCCAGTATGAAGCCATTTATTTGGTCTGTGGATCTGTTACACAAAACACCAATAATTGTCTGACAAGTTATCAGTGTTAGGAGTACAAATATACTCAGTCAAGCAGAATTTATTCACTGACATAGGAATTTCGCTGGCCCGGTCTATATTTAATAAGGAACGGGTTACTGGAGAATTTACATTGGTAAGGGTCGAAAGAAGTCAGAAGGTTAGCTGAGGAGTAGCTTTATTCATTAGGTATAATACGTTCTTTACTGTTAACAAACAAATATCCTGTGAAGGTGAAACGCGAGAATTATTTATTTGCTTCTCGCAATACAGTTGAAAGTTATGCTAATTGGTGTAGCCTAGTCAGAAATGCGAAGCAAAAAGGCTTTACTAGACAGACTCAACATTTGCTTCTCTAGTAGTTGATATTTTATTTCAAAAAACTGTGGTGCACCTTGTGTGGATTGAAAAATATAAGGACAGAGTTAATAAAAACAATATATTTGTGATATACCGACGAGTAGGATATTTTAAAACCTAATATTACTGTTCATTGGGATATCACAAATATATTACTTTTTATTATTAACAGTCTACTCAGTGCTCGATTTATTTCAAACCTTGATAATGACTCCCAAGGACAGAGCTGTCTGAAAAGTCTTTCGAACAAAAATTATTTACCGTGGCTAATACATATACCTTGGTACAACGTATGAAGAAGCAACTATATCGACAGAGGTGGTATATAACGCTAGCCAGAATTATAATGTCTGGCAGCAGAAGGTCGAGAAGAACGAGGAGAAAAGAATGGGAACAGAAAGCAACTGATATGGAAGTTCAGCAACAATGAAGTCCGAGACGATTGACTGATATTTGCAAAAAGAACAGTCAAACTGGAGATAATTGATCGACATTTTGCAAATTAAGTATTCACTGTATGGTTCTCAAACTTCACAAATATGTTCTGTAATTTTGTGTTCAAATACATTTGATTGTCCCAACTTGTGTTCTCGTTCCCCAAACAACAATTAGTATAGGTACATAGAGTGTCCGAACAATGTGGTAGACCAGTAGGACCAATAAAGCAGCTGCGGAAGTGAGGAGATACAGCTTGACGAATCTCGGAGTCAGTGAAACTGATTGGACGGAGGCTAGACAGCAAAAGTTAGGTATGGGAGAGATGCTGCTGAACTCCTGTCACGAAGACGAAAATACTGAATACACTTAGGGAGTTTCTGTCCAAAGAAGCACTAATGCACTAGTAGGATAGTAATCTCATGGATCCAGAATCATCAAAGCATCCTTCTAAGGAAAGAGGGAACCGCAATGAATGCTATCCAATGTTGTGCACTCACTAATGATAGCAACGATGACAATAAAGATCAGTTCCACTCGAGGCTGCAATCAATCATATATAAATGCCCAGGAAAGGAACTGACCATCGTTATAGGAGATTTCAATGTTAAAGTCGGAGTGGACAACACAGGATATGAATATATAATGGGATGACATGGACTGGGAAAGAGAAATGAAATGGGGAGAGATTTGCAAATTTATGTGCATTCAGCAAATTGGTAATAAGTAGCACAATATTTCAACACAAACGCATACACAATGACGTTTAACTTCCAGATCAAAAGGCTGGATTCCGTAACGATTGGTCATGCACAGACTAAGTAGTGACACTACGGATCATCGCTGAACAATTGATTGGATGGAACTAGTTATTGTATATCAAATTCTTTGGACATGAGAACGCATCATGAAACTAAAATTAACTGTCAACCAATACCAACGCCAGAATCTTCAATACGGACCTCAAGACAGTCCTACTGTACAGGGCTGAAACTTAAAGAACTGTCACAACCGTTAATAAAACGTACCAGTATTTATAAACAATTGCCATCAGCGACAGTCTACTGTGGAAGAGAACAAACCGGCTTCCATTTGAAGAGGAAAGAGTGATGGATATGAATGGAACATGCATAGTGGAAATCATGAGACTATATCGTGAGGCAAACCTTGACTTGGAATCCAGAAGGAAAAAGGAGAAAAGGAAGACCAATGAACACACTACATCGAGAATTGCAAACAGACATGAAGAGAATGAATAGCAATTAGAAATATCCGGTGAGCATTACAAGGAACATTGTTCGAATGACAATTCTGGTGAGAGGCGTCTGCTCCTCCACGGAGGGTAACAGGCGTAGACAAGGAATTAGGTCTCCTTTCATCATAGGCTTTGTTGTATAGAGAGCGATTAAAAATAAAGGTGATAGTTTAGAGCTTCACAATTATATACATAAATGACGTGAATAGTATAGAATTTCGTGGTTGCCAGTAAATGCTCTAAAGATTGTGAAGTTGCATATTGGTCATCAAGGTATAGATACACACGCGGTGAACAATACTGAGCTACCTGCTGTCCAGGCAAACACCGGTCTAGGAGCTTTAAGCCGCGCAGATGGCAAAGCAATTTACATTTTGTGTAAAGCGTTCGTTTCTTCGAAACTTAAGTATTGTCTAAAAGTAGCCAGACTGACTACACTTAAACTAACATTTTTGTCATATAGGAGGGCTAGATATGTCTTGATTTCGGCTTCTTGATTAATTAATAGCTGTTCTACAACCGATAGTCCTTGGACATTCTTGCCTTCCGGGACAGAGAACTCGCGAGGACACTACAGGAAGGTTCACTAGCCAAGAACAAACTACTGGTCAGCTGGTCACTAACTTTCCCACTTACTCATCGATAAATAAAACTACGCACCTTTAATAGTCGTTAAAGCTCTATCTGTCCATACGGTGCAAAGCAGTAGGATCAAGTGAATAACCATATCGTCAGGACCAACACAGTCCGCTCAGATCCTATCCCTCCCAAACTGAAACAGAAACTAGATACTGGACTGTCGATCAAGCGAAGGATGGACAAAAAATCTTTGATACATGATGATATGCCGATCGTAAGCTAGAAGAATGTTATGAACTGAACTTAACTCTTATTTTTTGAATGAATCAGTACATTATTTGTTGTCGTGTGGCGCTTCATTAGGTTGGGATGAAGCTTCGTAGTTTTGCATATGTGCTGAATATGTGATAACATTGTGCTTAGTACCTTAGTAGCTACGTCTTTTGTCAGCAGCCCAAATTAAGGTGAAAATGCACCTCACCGAAGAGGATGAAAACAACATCCAGATAATAAACGAGTTCAAAGTGACATGGTTTACTTTATTATCTCGTGTTGATGCTGGTAATTTTGTTCATACAAAAGTATATAATTATTCTAGCTCCAACGGTAGACGAAATTGTCCTAACATCGTTGAATCGTCTAGCGAATCTGATGATGTGCCGGAAGAATGGGGACCCATCGAAAAGTATTGTTTTTGACATGGCTCTCAATTTATGTGTGTTCGAAACCTTATTTCAGTGGAACTTTGTATTTACTGGAGCTGATCTTGAGGCTTACAAGGTGAGGGAGCTCCAGTTTTACGATTCTCTTATTGGAAGCAATGGAGACCTCTATTTATCTCATGAAGCTGTAAGTTCTCGATATTTCATACCGATTCATGCAATATTATTTGTTTATGTTTGCATAATCTTACATATGTCATAAAATTCCTTGAACCAATAATATGTTGTCTTAATTTCGGGTTTTATAAATCATCGTTTGCGTTTGTTTACTGCTTTAAGGAATAACGCTACCGTGAGTTCTCTAAAGTAGTGTATGATTATCTGTGGGTAAACGCCCATAAATCCTGAAAGAAGTCTACGTTACGAGTTTACACTAAAAGATCCCGTTCTCAACGAAATAATTTTCTCTCTCTACAGAGGCTAGTGGTGTGGCAGTAACTTTTATAACTAGGTGAACTCAAAATTCCAATTCACCAAATAATAGAACAGTTTATAAATACAACTAACTTTTCATTGTAAGTAACCAGTCAGTTTACCCAGTTAAGCTATTACACTACTCTGCTTTGGGATTTAGTATGGTTTAGACCGTAGTAAGCGTCCTTAATACAAGTATGCTTAGGCTAGTATGATCACTTATTTTTGTTACACGAGTCTAAATTAAGAGAATTTCAATAGCCTTTGGTACTGATGATGCAACGGATATTCTAGTTTTACAACTAGATACCAGTAGCACCTTCTAAATTCGGTAATTCCCAGTCAGATAGAAATCAGAAGTCGGACGAGAATAGGCAGGAAAGATATATTTGATTCGTTACCAATATATCGAGGACCTTTTCTATGAGCTGGCTAATGAAACGTAGGAGCTGTGTCCCACGCAGTATTGAAACGTGATCTGGTACGGATGCATGACCGAAAGCCTTCAGCTAAACAAGTCCACTTAAACAACGCGGTCAGCATCCAATGTCGAATACTTAATGAGCTATTGATTTTGGGGAATTATTTACAGCTACAGATCACTCCCCCCCTAGTGAGGTAGTGATGCCCCTAAGACGTGACCAGCCAGAAGTTTAAACCCAACGAATTTGTCGTTGGTAAACACTCTTCTGATAGCTTGCTTCGTTTAGCAGCGTCTGGTCGTCTTTCCTTAAACTATGGGACCAAAATGTACAACGTAGCAAATAAAGAAATATAGTACAATGAAAATTTCTGTTCCTTGCGAAACTTCGTCGTTCTTTTCCAGCCGTCCTGGAAAAGAGGAAAAATAAAACGTGTGAGTGCATGTCAAAAATACACTCGTACTTGCGTAAGGACACAAGATGAGCGGAAAAAAATAAACTGATACACTTACAAACAGCGTAAAAGCGATCGGAAAAAAGGTTTTCTTTTGGTTTTTTTTTAATATATAAATATATATATATATATATATATACGTTCAAAAAAAATGTTTTTTTTGTTGTTTTTTTACATAAATAAAAAATGAGTATATTAAAAAAAAATTTATAATAAACTTTGAAAGGGTAATTTCAGATAAAGCTTATGTCCTACGTGCAATATTCGTTAAGATGTTCTGGAAATCTTACTCGTCTTCCAGAACGCGTTGTTTTAGGTTTTTCTATCGACGTTGACGAAGTATCAAGTTGTGTGTCGGTTGTCGTGTAGGGTACTACGAGTGTAGTAGCTGTGTCGTTTGCTTGTACCGAAGGAAAATCGACGTAGCTAGGGTTTCCTTCTAGGTACGCAGCTTTGAGTCGATCGATACTGATGCTATCTTTCGTACCGTTCTTGTCGACTACATAGTACTTAGGTTCGCGTTGAAGAACTTTGAAGGGTCCTTCGTATGCTGATTCGAGGGGTCGTCGATGTGAGTCTCGACGAACGAAGACGTGTGTACTATGTCGTAGTTCGGGTTGAACGAAAACATCAGTTGATTGAGGTCGAGTGTGAGCAGGTTTAACTGAACGCATAGCGTTTGTAAGCCTACTCGTGTAAGAGTTTAGATCCATGTTCAATGAAGAAGCTGAAGGATCCACGAATTCTCCTTGGAGTCGGAGTGTCGTTCCGTAAACGAGTTGAGATGCCGTGTATCCAATGTCAGCTTTCACTGCATTGTGGATACCTAGCAAGACGAGTGGAAGAGCGTCTGTCCACTGTGAAACGTTTGAAGCTGATAATGAAGCTTTTAATTGTCGATGAAAACGTTCTACCAACCCGTTTGCTTGTGGGTGGTAGGCGGTCGTTCGGAAGCGCGTGATTCCTAAAAGTGTGGTCAGACAACGGAACAGTCCAGATTCGAACTGGCGTCCGCGGTCTGTAGTGATGGTTGAAGGGCAGCCGAAATTTGCTACCCATCGTTCGACGAAAGTGCGAGCCACTGTTTCAGCAGTAATGTCCTTAATCGGTACTGCTTCTGGCCATCGAGTAAAACGGTCTACGCATGTTAGGAGATATGAGTATCCGTTCGAGTCGGGTAAGGGTCCTACCAAATCTAGATGGACGTGGTCGAAACGAGCGTCAGGGGTTTTGAAAGTACCTAAGGGACATTTGTTGTGTCTGATTACCTTAGATTTCTGACAGCTTACACAGGAGCGTGCCCACTCCCTCACGTCTTTATTCATGCCAGGCCAACAAAAGCGTTCGGCTATAAGTTCGATTGTTGCACGAGCACCTGGATGAGAAAGATTGTGCAACGTATTGAAGACGTTGCGGCGATAGTGTTTTGGTACAATTGGACGATCCCTACCTGTAGATGTGTCACAGAGTAAGGTTTCCTTACCTGTTCCCATCTGCCTAATACTTAGTTTAAGAGTTGTCGAGGATAACTCATGCTGAAGATCAATGTCTTCTTTTTGAAGCTGAGCGAGTTTAAGAAGGTCGATTCCTTGGAAACTGTTCAAGGAGCTAATTCGAGACAAGGCGTCTGCGACTACATTGTTTGCTCCAGAAATATGTTGTATGTCTGAAGTAAACTGCGAAATGTAGTCGAGTTGTCGAGACTCTCTTGGTGAGTACTTGTCTGAAGATGAACTTAAAGAGAAGGTAAGAGGTTTGTGATCGGTAAAGAGCGTGAATTCTCTTCCTTCGATGGAATGTTGAAAATGCCGTACAGCACAATACATAGCTAGGAGTTCCCTACCGAACGTGCTGTACCTAGATTCAGCGTCTAGCAACCGTCTCGAGAAAAATCCTAAAGGTTGCCACGAGTTGTTAACCCATTGTTGTAAGACTGCTCCGATTGCTGAGTCGGATGCGTCTACAGCGATACTAATGGGCGCTTGACTGTCCTGATGAGCAAGCAAGGTTGCTTTAGCGATGTGTTCCTTAACTGTGGAAAATGCTTTACGGGCTATGTCGTCTAAACTAATTGATTTCGCATTTCCACGAAGCTGATCGGTTAACGGTTTCATTAGGGATGCGCATTTAGGTATGAACCGTCTATAGAAACTTACGAGTCCGTTAAAAGTTCGTAAGTGCTTGATCGTGGTCGGTTCTGGGTAATCCAGAATGGCCGCCACTTTGCTCCTAAGGGGTCGGATGCCTTGGGCATCAATGGTGTGTCCTAAGAAGTCTAAGCAGTTAGTTCCGATTTGGCATTTCTGAATGTTGACAGTAATGCCATGCCTTTGAAGTCGATCGAAAACAATGTCCAGATGCTTGAGATGCGATTCTTTGTCCGGACTTGCTATTAGACAGTCATCAACATACGCATGCACGAAGTTGAGACCTCGGAAGACGTCGTCTATAAACCTTTGGAAGGTTTGAGCCGCGTTTCTTAAACCAAAGGGCATTCGTAGAAATTCGTAAAGACCGAAGGGAGTGATGATGGCGGTTTTAGGAATGTCGTCAGGTGCCATCGGGATTTGGTTATAAGCTTTAACCAAGTCGATTTTCGAAAAGACAGTTGTACCTTTCAAGGTAGCTGTCAAATCGTGAATATGAGGCAATGGGTAACGATCGGGAATGGTTTTAGCATTCAGACGCCGATAATCACCAGTTGGCCGCCAATCATTGCTGTCCTTTTTAGGGACCATGTGCAATGGGGATGCCCATGGACTATTCGATGGTCGAATTATTCCTAGGTCCATCATGTGGTTGAATTCGTTTTTAGCTAACCTAAGTTTTTCGGGAGCGAGTCTTCGGGCTTTCGAAAATACAAGTGGTCCTGTAGTCGAGATGTGATGTGTAACATTGCTGGTTACACAAGGTAATTTCGATTGCGATTGGTATATCCCGGGGTATTTGTCGAGAACTGCTTGGTACAAGGGGTCTATGGCTTGCTTAATCGTGACTGGGGATAACCTGCAACCAGAACAAGGAGTTACGCAAACGGACAACTTAGTGTTTCCGTCTATTAACCTTCGTGCGCGTGTGTCGATGAGTAGATTGTGGTGTTGTAACAGGTCAATACCAATGATTGGCATAGAGACATCTGCAACCACGAAAATCCAGTGTATGGGTTTACGTAAACCCACGTTAAGGTAGACGTACCTTTTACCGTAAGTAGCGATCGGCTTTCCGTTTGCCGCCTGTAAACTTAAAACAGACTCGCGAAGTCTGTCGTCGAGATTTGCTGGAAGAACGCTAACTTCTGCGCCAGTGTCGACGAGGTAGCGAACTTTCGTAGTCACATCCGTGACATATAAGAGGCGGCTGTGTTCGCCGGCTACGGTTGCCGTTAACGCGTGCCGGCTGGGACGTTTCCCGAACTGTTTTTCGTGTCACTCGATTTTGGGGTCGGATAATTACAAGGTTTCCTGCAGTTTCTGGAAAACTTACCGTACTGGTTATGATACCAGCACCAGTCGGGATTGTCTGTCTCTCGTGGTCGAGAGCCAGATCGCTTACGTGAGGCGCTTCTACGCGGGGTTTTTGACCGACTACGGTCATTGCGAACTCTAAGATATCGTGTAAGCGTGTGACATAGTTCGGCCATGTCAGTCGAGGTCGATTGGGGATTTTCTTTGACGGAAAAAACCTCGGCCTTAGAAGATCTAGTGATTTCCAAGATTCGATCGGCAGATGCAGCTAGTTCATCTATGGCATTGTTTTGAAATGAAACAAGCACTGCCTGCACCTGTTGAGGGAGTTTAGACAAGAAAAGTTGTCTAAATAGGCCATCATCGAAAGTTCGTTGGCCGATGACTTCTCTCATTCTAAGCAACATGTCCGTCGCAGAACCATGTTGCAAGTCGATATTGTTAAGGAGTTGGTCTAACCGTTGTCGATCAGTTAGGTCTCCTCGTTTTAAAATCGATAGCTTAAGCGATTCGTAAGGTTCAGAAACATCACTAGTGAACATACTAGGTGTTACGTACCTGTTAAACTCGCGCGGTAACGCCTTAACTACCGCGAGGAAACGTGTGCGCGAGTCCGTGATTCCGTGCATGCAAAAATCGGCTTCTGCATAGCAGAACCAGGACTCGATATTGTCGGGCCAAAATGGCGTTAACTGAATCGAAATAGGGGGAATAGACTTGAACTTAAGAACCTTAGGAGAGTGTTCCGTCATAGTAATATAGATATCGAAAAATGTCTAATTAAAATATATCCGAGAAAAAAAAATTCGCGAAAAAAGTATATCACAATATATAAAATTCAAATAAAGAATAACAATGAATAATAATGTTCCAAAATGGAACAGACTCACAGTATATTGACTTGGTGTACCAGATCACGTCGGGTTCACCAATGATGATGCAACGGATATTCTAGTTTTACAACTAGATACCAGTAGCACCTTCTAAATTCGGTAATTCCCAGTCAGATAGAAATCAGAAGTCGGACGAGAATAGGCAGGAAAGATATATTTGATTCGTTACCAATATATCGAGGACCTTTTCTATGAGCTGGCTAATGAAACGTAGGAGCTGTGTCCCACGCAGTATTGAAACGTGATCTGGTACGGATGCATGACCGAAAGCCTTCAGCTAAACAAGTCCACTTAAACAACGCGGTCAGCATCCAATGTCGAACACTTAATGAGCTATTGATTTTGGGGAATTATTTACAGCTACAGTACCTTACTTCAAACGTCTAAGTTGAACTAATTCTGATTCTAAAGACCAGTGGTTCATGCACTTTGATAAATATAAATTATAACTGTATGTAAACATTATTCAGATGCACTACATTGGAGGGAATCCGATGCTCATTCATACTTGGAAAATCTGTTAATATACTACTTTTGGTTTCTTGCAACAAAACTTGTTGCTCGCTGTAATGACTAGTCGACGAAACAAATGATGAAGAGAAGATAAAGGTGCTTGAATTCACTTTTAGTGTGAGAATGTTTCTGTTTTACCGTAGTTCGAAATTTAAACAACCTTAATCAAGTATACGCTTACACTAATATCAGGTTTACTCCTGTTTAACACGTTTACAATAACCGGTCACTTTTTAAGTTGATATAAAGAGTGTTGCGTAGAATCAAGTGGAGATATTAACTTCAAAATTTTACTTTTATATATATCAATTTATTTAGCTAGGAGATCAGTGCTTTTGTTCCCTAGAATATATACCCATGGAGATCAATTGTTAGCAGATTCTAATTCAGTCACTTTAGTGTTTTATCAAATCATATTGCTCATGACAATAATTTTTTGTGCTTGTTTACATACTGTTACCACAATTAGTTTTCCACCACTGTAATTCTAATAACAGGTTTTTCGATTCCGAGGATCAGGAATTTTTGCTATTTAAATGGCAAGCATGTAAGAAGACTATACTGAGAGATCACTGGAAATCATATCTGTCGGTGTATACTTTTGCACGAATGACCGTAACATTTGATTCAAAAAGAAACTACCGAGTGATAGCTATAAATAATATCCTCCTAGTTGCGCCTTGTACAATTTATCATTCATAACAATCAAAGACTGCAGTTTATAAATCTAAGTAATCAACACATTATTACATCTAAGTTTATTCATACGAAATCTATTTATTTCTTGGAAACACTTGACCTAGTTAAGAAAGTAATAACAACCCATTAATTTTGTAAAAATTAGAAATATTCTTTCTTTTCATTGTTCACACATGTCTCATAATTGTTTCAGGACACATTCAAGTATACAATCAATATAAACAATAACAATAATAAGTGAATTATAATTTTAATCTATGAGAAACTTAATGAATTGTTTTCTTTCCTAGTTCAAATGGAAGAACCAATTAAAATTACCAATAACTTTCTTAATTATCTTCAGTTTTAGTACATATGAAATTTCACCGGTTTACTTAAGTTTCTCCATCATCTTTACTGAATTGATTTCTGTTTAAATATCGAGTTTTATGTATACACATGCACACGTAATATTACACATACAAGCAACCACTTCAAACTCACCTCTCCACTTAGATATCTATATCGGTAACAATATTATTGTATTCATTAGGTTCATACTTTAGTATTAGCTAATCAACTCTCTGCTAATTCAAAGTGCATTTACGTGCACTTACGTTTAAAAAAGATTCATTTTTTTAAGAAAAATTTAGCGATTGTTTTCTGTGAACCAAGTCAATTCAATTATGATTGTAGCCAGTATTCATGCCGTTATTGTTGTACAAGCAACTTGTATTTTAATTGGAAAGATATGATAGGCCGTCTTAATTGCGTTTTTTATTCACTTTTGCGTATAGATTATTAGCCTAATAATGATTAAAGTATTAAACTCTCTACCATCAGTTTGCGAGTTTGAGTTTGGCTCCTGATACTCCTGTTTAGACAGTCTAGTGATATCACTAGCCGTAGGATGCAGGCGTGTTCGGGATGCGATTCTCCCCTTCGAAGAGCGAAATATTACTTCAGTACTGGGTTGCATCAGCACGTGAACTAATGATAGGGAGTGAAATAGTTGAGCGTGTAGACCACTTCACTTATCTTAGGAGTCTCATCAGCCCTTGTGGTCTGGTGTGTAAAGAAATCTCAGCACGGATACAAAAGGCTCGTCTAGCTTTCGCCGACCTGCGTCGTTTATGGCGTAGGCGAGATACCCGTCTAGCAACCAAAGGACGTGTTTAATGTGCAGCAGTTCGTTCCGTCCTACTTTATGGCAGTGAAACATGGCCGATAAGAGTAGAGGATATTCGTAGGCTGCTAGCATTCGATCATTGGTGTCTCCGATGCATTGCTCATATATCCTGGGATCACCGGGTAAGTAATGCAGTTGTTTGGAAACGGGTACTGAGTAAGGATGGCAAATCGATTGATGAAGTAGTGAAACTTCGTCAGTTGTGATGGCTTGGACACGTGTTACGTATGCCCAACCACCGACTACCCCGACGTGCAATGTTTCATGGTGTAGGAGTAGGTTGGAAGAAAGCTAGGGCGGTCAGACCAAGACTTGGCACAAATCGATGAAGTCACTGACAATTGGACTGAGCCATGTTGGTAGGTGTAGACTATCTGGTTGGGATTCGCGAGATGATAGCAATCGATGGTTAGAGACCTTGAATGACATGGCTCAAAATCGTTTGCAATGGCGAAGGTGCATCCACTCCTCGTGTTCTGTCAAATTCTAATCTTCTGAATTCTTCATGTCTCTAACTTTTTTCTGTTTCCAAATTTATTTCATTAGATTATACTCCTTTAATAACATCTTCAAATCCTAATCGTTCACATAATGCTTATGCTCTTACTACTTCTATCATTATGGGATTTGAATTGACAACTGGATCTCTGTGCTAATGTGGTATGGCAACTCGAACTGATGTACGTACGTGCGTACGAAGTTCTACGTTGTGACTGACTGAGGATAAAGATAAGTTTGACGGATTACACACACTCGTAGTTGGTATGTGACTTATATTAAGCTATTTATTTTCGTTACTAATCGGTGAAGAATATTTGCAACTTCCCCTGAGCAAATTGTTCTTATCGTGTTTTCTTAATTGAAATGATTCTGTTATTACAATGCAGCTTTACTCGTATTCTGATTACGAGTACACGTGTACACGCGTTATAATAAATTAATAAAAAAGGAGTTTCTCATAATTTGTTGGGTAAACTAGGTACTACTGTATATCTTTGGATAGAGGCTATCTTGTGTAGTGTCTGTGCACTAAAATTCAGAAATGCGTATTGCTTTAACTGGGACGTTCCCACTTTTAGATTTTAAGAATACGGTTTGAGCTTGTAAAAATGTACAAGTTACTTATGAGTATTAAGCTAGAATAAAACTATTTTAAAACTAAAATGTCTTACTCACAGTGATTAACTGAGTTAGTGGTATGAAGATGATGTTTGGTTATGAGCTAGCCTTCCTCGAGGGCTTTTAAAGGTTTGGAGGCAGTTATCATTTCCCAACTACCAAAATCGTGGAAAAATATTTCTTAATAAGGGATCTGAAAAGGAAACTGGATTAGTACGGATCTTAGCGACCTGGGAGGGTGACCACAGAGCTCAACGGACACGTACCCGATGTCTGTCACACGCGATCTTTTTATGGGACGTCCTTAATGTATTATCGCCGTACATCAAACAGCCTTACGACCGGAGACTGAAATCAATTTGATAAGATGAACTGTGACATTTTTGCGGTTGACACCTTCTAACCTCCTTTCGTTATGAGAAGGCAGTTTTGTTGCAAATGTTGGTCATTCGAGAAAAAAACTTATTACTGTCACACTCTTGTACTGTCATCAGTACGACTCCACTCTCGGACCTTAAGTTACTGCCTTCAGCCCTACCGTCCCCTAAACGACTTATCTGATATGATAAGACCTAAACGAACGAGTGTTCCAGCTAATGTACCTCGATTGAATCATTACAACATGCAAGCTCGTCCATCACGTCAGGTAGCAGTTACGGTCGGGAATACTTGATGTAGCACTAGTAATGGTATCATAATAATTAAAAAGAGATAGAACTAATTCATTTATAAAGTTACGATTCCGTAATATTCCGATCGTAACAACACAGAAACCATTCCATAATGCCTATACACCATGTTGAAAGGCCTAGATAGTAACATAAAATAGGCAGAAAATTAAACAAAGTGTAATGTACAATGGTAGGATGAAAACATCAGAAAAACTGTAAGTTCATAGACTGACAAATAGTTAAACGCGGCCGTAATAAAGTTAAGAACATCCATCGAAAGGCACCATGTACAGGAAAAAGCCAAATATTCCACACTGGTTAGGAATATAATTGTGAACTTGGGATTTATTAGGTATACTTTTGTGCATCTGTCAGAAAGTTCATTTTTGATCATTTTTCCTACATCTTACTGCAAGAACTTGTTTCAAAAAATCCTAATAGTTTAATAGTAACGTGTTTGACCGCAAAACGTTTTCCAAAAACTGTCATTAAATATATAAAAGGAAGTTCTCTGTTGACTTCCAACTACCTGACGTCAAGTGTATCGAATCATTTAGTTCTTAAATCACATTGGGATCTTAACTGATAAATTTTTATCATTATCAAGGACTAAACAACATAATATTGTTGACTAATAAAGAGATAAATTAATGTAAAGTGGTTCTCCTGTTTCACTTAAAAAAGAAGTGCATTTTCTAGGAATCAGGGTTTAGTTTTCGAAATATATGACCAATCTTCGTCATATCTCACTAAGTTTGTCTTTAATTCTCCTCAGTCTGCAGGGATTTATTATAGAATATTGAAATATAAACTTATCTGGAATCCAATTAAGCTTTTTAAGATGCCATCAACTTACTTAACGTCATTGGTTTGAAAAATAACCACGTGTTTCCCCCACTAAACTCCACTTTTTCCCGTCTAAATTAATACAAGTGGTAAACTGTATTCTTTGGCTAACAATGAATTTTGTATGCAAGTTATAAGAAATTAGATTTCTACCTTTCCGTTATCTGATAATTACATATCACCCATCTCCTAATCAAAATCGATACAAAATCTATCTGGAGATTTTTTCTTGTGGCTATGTTACGATCCTTCACATCTGTTGGGGATATTCAGTCTCAAACTACAACTTACAGTGATCAAACCAATATAAATTGGGTGTGTGACTGTAATTTGTGGACGACCTTAAGGTGATGCTTAAGTGACCTTAGGAATATCCACCTACTTACTAGAATTAAATGAGGGTTTTTAATTAGTTTAATGAACTGATATTAGAATTTACAGTTGAACGTTAAGGCTAGGAATTAGAGTTAAGTTCTTCATCACGAACTGACATTAGCTATAATGCCGAAATGCTATTTAGCCATATGGACGGATGAATCTCGCGCTAAAATCCATGATGTGTTATTTTACATAGGATTGGTTTGTCCATAAATTATGGTCTCTCCCAATCGGGCTAAAATTCTATTACAGTAAATTATTCAGTGTAAGTACTATACACAGAATTTCAATACATTCTTACGATATTTTGAGTTGATGATAAACACTCAGTTTAAAATGTTCTGGTCGTTTTTGATTGATATATGATCGACAAATTTAATGTATTTTGATTGATTACACTGGGTTAACATAAAATAGCTTCACCTGCAAAACGTTTTTTTAAACTTTAATTACCGATGCGGAGGAAAGAAATAGTTTCATTCACGGTATTGAAGTCGAAGTAGAGTAATTACTATCACAGCCCACGAAAGTATCAATATCGATTCAGATGCGTATCCTTCCTACACGCTTTTCCAACCAGATATACTAGTGGAAAGACTGAGAAATGTGAGAGGCTTTAATTGGCAAAACCGAATGATTATGTACACAAATAACCGTTATTTATTCATGCATTCGTCTAAATTAAACCAGAACTTTCAGGTTGAGACTTTAATTAGGCGTTCCGCGACAGCATAACGCGTCTGTGATTTACTGGCTATTTCTTAACCTGTTTATCTCTTTCACAGGTACATCATGTCTAAAATCCCCTAGCGTATCAGACTACAATAAAATTCTATCACTTATTCTATTTCAAACGATTCACGCTTCTCAACCATGTCAAACTGTGATATCAATTATGAAAACCACCATTAAGAGGTACTCGCCTCAATTTTAACTTTGTCAGTTCTATAGGTCACGACATTACCTCTTAGTAATCTTGAGTGTTCATCTCAAAACACGTTACTCTATAAGTCATGAATTATTATCCGATCAAATGGTTTATAGAGAACTGTCTAATTTTTAGTCAATAATCATGAAATGAAATCATTCTAAGCGAATCAGTAATCGACACGTAAAGAAGGCTTTCTCAAAAATTAGTGTGCTTTGCACAGTTATTTAGGCTAAACCGTCTAAACAACTTGGTTTAGAGTTTTTTGTTTTTGTGAACTTCATGAGAAAGTACGTTCGCAACATTGAGCAAGCTTTTCCCCTCGTAAGATTATAACCTTTGTCTTTCAGCGTCACACTTAAAGGTGTTACTGATTAATACACCAGTTAATAAACAGTTGGACAGTCTGGATAAATAGCCCCATTGTGTTATCAGTGACGTTCTCTACTGTAGTACCGTATAACGTGTTATGTCCTCATGTAACTTTCATGTTCAAGTTTTAATATACATCATTTTTAAGTCGTATTAGCAATTATAAAGGTGTAGATCCTTCAATTTGATTTTATCGAAATATCGTATGTTATCCATTGTGGTGTTACTTCAATGAGTCTAGTAACTTCAGTGCACTGGAAACTGAAAAGCAATCCTGCTTGCCACTCTATGGTTAGTGGAAGTATTCACAGTTGATTTTTAATTCATAAAAGTGATATTTAAATGATTTTCAATGTATTTTATTTAAAAAAGTCCTCACGGAATTACATCATTTGATGAGCATGAACATGCGTTCACTTTTGACTAGGTTCAAGATGGATATGTAATTCCATTAAATGATTTTCTCACTGTAAGGCTTAAAAATGTCAAATTTGATCGTAGAGGTGTTGTCGACTTTTTTTATACTAAAACAAATCAGTTATCGATTGATTTATACTTTTTCATGGTTCGTCAACTGATATCAGTTGCAAGGACGAAAACTATTTCCGAATATTGAACTAATATACAAAAACCACCCAATTTTTTTCACATTAAAATTACCATTAAATTCAACTAAATATATATATATGGCATATAATTCCCATCTAAACCTTAAAATTAAAACACGAGGTTCAGCGAAGGGATCTCTTTTCAACGAATTCATTATCAAGCTGTACAATCGTATATATATATATATATATATATATATATATATATATATATATATATATATATATATATATATATATGAAAATGTTTTGTTAAAGTACTAATTCCGTGAGGAAATGTGAACACTAATAACCAAGGTTAATTATTGTAACCAAAACACTTTATTCATTTTAATCATCTTATTATATTCACTCAGTCTATTGTTATTATTCGTATTACGTAATCTAGTATTATAATCTTGGTTATTAGTGTTCACATTTCCTCACGGAATTAGTACTTTAACAAAACATTTTCATATATATATATATATATATATATATATATATATATACGATTGTACAGCTTGATAATGAATTCGTTGAAAAGAGATCCCTTCGTTGAAGTTCGTATATATATATATATATATATATATATATATATATATATATAAATTTGTTAATTACCAACTATTGTTAATGTTGATTAAAAAGAAAGGTGAAGGAATAGAAGAAAAATAATTTGTTTTCAATAAAAAAACTAACAATAATTAATATTTTTTTTAAATGATCACCTGATCAAAAAAAGAAAATTTAACAAAGTACAACTTATGATTGCAGATTACTTTAGAAAATAATTAATTGAATAAATTTTATAGAAATAATAGTTTGATTTAAAATTGGTATTCGTCACAGATTGATCTGTTTTTTGTCTTTACACAAGACTCCTCAGCTGAATACATTCACAACCTCACCAGTAATTAAATTCACATAATCTTCAGGTTTCATATCTAGCATGTAAACGTTAAGTCATTAGTTTGTTGTTACTCAATGGTACACATTTTGCAAGTTGAATCACATCATGATAAATAATGATGATAACCTAATGACATTAGTAACTACTGTTTCATCCCTGAAATGCATGTTTTTCATTGTTCACTACTTCTTTCGATAGAATTTTATGAACTCATCTCGAAGTAAGTCACTAGCAGTGAGGTGGCAATTGTAGTATTGTTGAATAGATTTTATGGGAACCACTTAAAACTGTCATTTTTGTGTCTGAGTTCGTACAACCACATGATATTGAGTTTAATGCTTTTAGTCTTCGCATTCTCCAAATGATCTCCCTGGCATCGTAGGAAATTAAATATAGCTCGATTGTGTCCCTATGATATTCAAACCCGATCACTACGTCTAGACAGAAGCCACAGTCGAGTTAACATTTGAAACTGCAATTTCGTCAACACTGGATTGTGTTTGATTTTAAATGGCCGGTGACAATCTCCAAGAAGTCGTAAAAGCGTATTTGCAATCCTAACAAAATAGATGCGTTCCAAGGTAGTAGTTGTGGTACAACCAAAGCAAGAAATAAATTATTCAAGTTTATTTATCTATAATTAGTTGAAAATGAACTCTACTGAATTGATAAATTGCAACTAACATTCTTATTAGATAGTATCAAATAGTTGCTTTTTTAGTTATTATTTTCTTATTTGATAAATTCAAAATTTTATTCATTTGTTTTTATTATTGTTGTTACCGTCTTTTTTCTATTATTTTTTTAAACTTTTATATAAAATAGTTTGTGATACCATTTATGGCAACAATGCATCATTGTTCATTACGTTCATGTCTACTTGTTGAACGTGCACTTGTACGTTTATTGAATACTGTTTGTGCAATCTTATCAACACAATTTAAACATGAGTTGGTACAAGATAATTCTCTTTCTTCTTCTCCTACTTCTTGTCCTCCTCTTCATCATAAACAACATAATGATAACAAGAATAACGATGCTTTACATCTATTTCGACGTTTGTGTATGGGTGTAGTGGATTTAGGTCAAATTGGTACTAGTTTCACATCTGACATAAACCATACTACTAATAATAACAATAGTAACAATGATTCGAGTAATGTTTATTGGGAACGATGTAATTCAATTACCAGTGGAGGAATGATTTCATCATTGAAAATAATGGAGTCTATTGATTGGGCAATGTGTTTAGAATCGAGTAAATTCGAAGTGGACAATGAATTTAATAATAATAATGATAACAATAATGATAATAATGTACTCCAATCTGGTTTTGATGAATCATCTCCATATTATACCACTAATAATATTGACAGTAATAATAAACTGCCAACTATCGATTCAATTTGTGACCTATTAGCACCATATGTTTTCAGAGATGGAGATTTGGGCTGGCAAGCTAGAGATTCGCTATTATTGATTGCAGCATATTCCTTAAGAGATGAAGAATTTAGTCATAGTATTGCTAAATATTCATCAATTTGTGCGGTAAGTCATTATTATTGTTATTACTTAACTTTTCTTGGTATATTTTTATCGATTAGATAGTGTTCGTCTACTTATTTATTTATTTTGTTTGGTTAATACCATGACAAGATATTCTTTTCAAAAATACTAGATGACCCCCGGCTCTTCAATCAAATACTACCCAGTATCACTTTAAATGAACGATACTGGATTTGCAAGTCCTAGTGAAATCAAGAAAACTGTAATCAGCTCCAAGCAAATAAGAGTGTAGTTCAACTCCCATAACCATTTAGTACTTAATTTGAGCTCGTAATATCAACCTGAATATATCATACATGTATCGAGTCTAATTATAGATATGTCTGTTATCACATCTTTACACTTCGTTAAGGTTTTGGTGGGCGACGTAACGGCATTCAACTGTGGGCTTTTTTCCTGCAATAACAACTGGATTTAATACTCGTCTGTATCGATTTTTACTAACTACTGTTTATTCAAATCTCGAATTGACTGTAGTTGTTAAGTAACAAATAAAAATATTCTGTCCTAGCAAGTATCTAGTCAATTTCTTCTTTTCAAAATCTACAACCCCATTAAGTAATGGCAAGACTTTAATTTCTTGGCTTAGTAAGAAACTAGTGGTTCTCGATGTGTCAGTTCCGCACGTTAAGGGCCTTATCTTCTGGCGAAGGAAGTTTCTGGGGCAAGGTGATATGTGCTATTTTTAGGGCCAACCTTTGCCAATCCTCTTCATCCTCTGCGGGAAAGTAGTATCGGCACAGATGCCGGCTTTATGAAGGGAACAACGCATTGTCATCACACTCCCCGTACATTTGACGGTATGACTTTGCTACGAAACCTTGAGTTTATTCATTTAGCTTTACCGTTGTCTAAATGATCTGCCTGGGATTGTCGGATCTACAAATAAATGTTTTGAAGCCAATTGGGCTCGACTGAGTCACCATAATATGCGATTCTAGCTATCACTAAGATGTCAGCTACGGATGAGTGGTTGGTTGTTATTTCCTACCTTCATTTGAGCCATACTCTTTACTTTCTTAGGGATAGATACAGAGGCCATGCAAATCTCATATAAACTACATTATATCACTAAGTTTTACCAGTTTCATAACATCAATTTTGTCCGCTTGAATCCAGATCAATTGATTAACCCACCTAAAGTACTTGTCACGCAACATGATGGTTTTGGGTGTAATCCTCGAGAGAATATTCAACGTTAATTCTCATTCAAGTAACAAAACTGAAGTGAAATAACTCAAATATTGTTATTCACTTTTATCCGGTTCTTGCGACTACATTTTAAACATATTTCTATTCGTATTGAGATTGAACATTTTTGTAAAATGTAATGTTCAACTGGAATATTTGTCATTTGAGAGGCTAAATTTGTAACTTACCAATAAAATATAGTTTCATTCAGTAATATGTCTTGCCCCCAAATGCCCTGGTACGGTCGAGAGTGGGGTGATTCCGCTCTCCTTCTCGAAATGCTCTCACATGGCCACGCGTATATAGCCTCTGTCAGGGAAGTCCTACTCACTGCCTTCTCGTGCCACGACTGTTGTTTACGAAATTGAGAGGACGAAAAGCAAACGTTCGGCGCTTTAACTGGGTTGGTGGATACGGAAAGTTCACCTGGGGGAGTTGTAAAACTCTGATTCCAAACCAATGGTGCACATGGGCTCCAGTACCCTGAGGGAACAAATGGCGTATGAATCAGTAGTTAGTCACCGGCTACCATGGGATTGCATCTCCTCACGATGCTCCACTGCCTTGTGGATCAGACCTTTAGGTCAAAGGCTTGGGTTGTGGCCTCCTAAGGAAACCACCTGTTCCGGTTTGGGCACCTGGGCAGTATCACAGCCCTCACACAAATCAAATGAGATTTGTGTGGTGCATATGTATTTGGTTCCCCCTTGTACCAATATTTATGTGTTTAAATAAAATAAAGCAAAATATTTTTGCGAGAGGCCCTCTGATACTAGCTAGTTCTGCTCTAATTAAACAGAAATAAAGTGTTTCTCAGACTTGAGAATCAATAATGGTTAGCAATTAAGTGCTTTAACTGTATAATATATTGATTCAGCGCCATTCCCATTATAAGGAAAATTAGACCGTATTCGATAAAAAGTAAGGATTTTTTCAGTATAGTGGTTTTAAACTTTTCAAAGGGCGTACTAGAACTCAAATTCTGCTTTTTGATAGTGGATAATCTTTACAAAATGCATATTATGTCTATGAAATATCTACACTCCATCCATTGTAATAATTATCTACCAGGGTAGTAATAATATTTTCCGAGAATGGTTTGTCTACCTAATTCTCTATAGACTGTTGGCAAGAAATGATTAAGGTTAGTGTGATTTAGTATCCTTGGTTTTTCAGTTATTAAGTTAAATGACCATGTCTAGTAGCGCAGTATTGTTCTACTTAAATCTTGTAATCATTTCAACCATGTGTAACTAATACGCCAAGTACAGATTTATTGTCCCAACTTGTACGCCAAACTGTTTATTCAAAGACTAATGATACTACTTGGTCAGCTGACCAAATTAAACTAAGTGAAGAGACGCGTTAGAATATGCAACCTACTACTGGTTGAAAGCTGGAGGCCTTAGCTACTAAGCTACCGTTTCTCATACTTTTTGTGTCGACTGCAACGCCTGAAATTAATTTAATCGTTGGGAGATGGATTATCCATCAAAAAGCTAACCAAAATCAGCCGACAATGTATTTTATAAAGTATGTATTACGAAATTTTAGACCGCTTACATTTTGTTAAATCAAGGCTTTGAAACTCGTATATTGATTGGCCAACTAACATTGATACTGAAACATTCTATAAACACATATTTTTACTAAGATACAATGAAGATGAACCTTTTTCTTTCCTTTATTTTTTCATTGGTCGAAAGCTTGGTCAAGAGTCGTTAAGGGTCTAGTGCAAGCTAGTTGAAGTATATGTGTTTTATCCATTCATTGCGTTTACTATTGAGTTGATACTTCATTTTGTGTAGCTGGATTTGGTCTTAACACTAAGTACATTTTAATAACTACATATTATTTTAGAATTCCTCAACATGATGTAACAGGATCTTGTCCTTTTATCTAATAACATAACTATGGATTTCTAAAGAAAGACATGTATAGACTTGTTTCTAGTATGCTTACAAATTGATTACTGAACGATTTAGAGATGTACTGCTCAACCACTAAGCCACTACTCCTGATATATGTATATGTCTAACACATTTCCTTTTTTATATTCAATAATGTTTTAGGTAATTGCCACTGGTCTGGGAATATTGTATACAGCTTTACCTCATCGTTTAGTAAATAATAATTCACCAGAAACTTGGCCAATACTTATTCGAACATTGAATACTAATCAATTAGCAAATGCACGTTTCAATGAATTTCTAGATGCATTGGATTTTTGCCGTTCTTTACTTGAGGTATTTTTGTCGCCTCATTGTTTCCCTTTTTTGCAATTAAACATTTAGTTGTCACTTGGTTTTTATTTTGACTTTTGCCACCCTTTTTTGTATTTAAATTTATTTGTCTAATTGTTTAAACTAGTTTTAGACAAGGCTATCCGAGTCGTAAATAGCGTGAGTCCTGGTCACAAACAATTACTAACTTAATTTGTCATATTTCACATCAACACAGAAAAAAACAAAAAGGGCGATATAATATAACTCATCTTAGTGAAAATTTTGGGAAACTATAATTTGGAAAGAAATAGTTGAAGTAATAGTTGAAAAGCACTATTGATTTTTCCATTAATTTAACAGGGTAACTTAAAGAACAGTATTTTATTATGGGATTCTGCGTGTTTCAACCTACTTGATCCATGTTTTCATCTGCATATGGGTTTGTACGATTATTTTATGAGTCTTAGTTTTGCTGAAAATACTTCAATTAGTATTTGAGAATAATTGAAAGTAAAAACTACGAATTAAGTTTGTATGCGTTGAAGTGATTGTCGTTTCACTGAACATCTTAAGGTATCTCCAAGTGTCTGTTATGAACACATGTCCAGTGTAACACAGATCGACATATATAATTGCAAAATATGAACTCATTGAAAGTTAAATTTTAAAGTAAGACTTCCAATAAAAAGTTTACAGTCAGTATAAGGTTTTGAAGACCAAAGATACTGAATTTGATTTTTACGTGTGGTGTCATGGATGAGCACTGCTTAGAAGTTATGTGCTATGATGAAACCGCTGTCAAGTCCCTTCATTTTTTTAGTGATGGTCCAACTTAGATCGGTTCACTATTTCACTTACTAAAATTACACTCTTGTATACAAAACCTACCTCTAAATAAATAGAAAAGTCACCATAAAGTGTTAGGTGAAACATGTCTAGTAAACATTGACCATATTACAACTAATTTTAGCTTTATTGTTAATGTAAAGGCCATTTATGTTGTTGACATAGTGTTTTAATTTTCTTTTTGTTTTTAAACAGTTTAATAGTCTAGTCGTCCTTCAAGATGAATCATTCTTATTTCTTGTTTATATTAGGTAGTTTTTTTTTCACATCACTTGATACATTCAATTAATTCTTTGTCTCATTTAATGTTTTTATTAGTGAATAATAAATTTAGTTATCAGAATGCTGTTTTTATGTACTTCTATTGATAATTGAAATGTGATCAATTGAAAATTAATGCTATGTCGTGTAATACATGTTCATTATTGATTCTGTTGGAGGTTTTAGTTATATTAACTACTCTCTGAAGAATGACCCCTATCATATTTGTATGGTCGTTTAGTGTTGATCAAATTCTACTGATCAAATTGAGATAATATCATCAGTCTTAGTGACTCGACATCACATTTTATATATTTTGGTGTGTTGATGCTACTGTAGGTAGACTACAGTATACCCTGTTCAACATAGTTTTTTTTTGCTAGCTGACACTTGTCAGTAAGGCGTATCTGTGAATCTTAAGGGAACTGATGCTCCTCGTGGGATTCGAAGTCACTCCACTCAACTTCATAGTTTGAGATTTTATCAGAGACCTATTCAACTAACATAAACTTCTATAAGATTTCCTGTATTGAGTCACATAGATTAGTGATTATATTGCCACTTGACCAATAGAATTAGATCAGCACTAGATGACCTGATAAATATGATAATGAACACTACTCACTCAGTGATCGATTAGGGTAAATATCTCGGTTCTACAGAAGGCCAATAGCTGATCGAATAGCCTAGTGATAACGTTTCAGAATCTGAAACTGCATTATGTGTGTTTGAATCCCACAGAAAGGATTAGCTTTCTCAAAATTTCATAGACCAATAAAAGCCAATTATGCATTATCTATAACAATGTCGTTATAGTAATTTGGCTGTAAAAGTAGGTCTAGTACATTATATTTTTGCAAATTTACTTGAAAGATTTGACATCTTCTGACTAAATATTTTCAAAAACTCTCCACATTTTATTTATTTTGTTTTCTGAATTCCTTACCTTCAGTTCCAACATTGTGTTATTAATTCCGAGATCATGTAATGTTTAAATGTGCTATCGGAAGATAATATTTTCGTATAAGTTAAGCAATCTTGTATTATTTGCTTCAATAGGTTGCTCTCATCTTTTCTCCATTATCCTAACAATGATTGTTTTTATCTAACGTTTCGACCAGTACCTCTGATAGTCACTTTTTGAAATCACATTGTTGGATAGGAAGTAAGCTTTTTATAGCCAAATGTCTGTTTATACTCTTTGAGTTCAATGGACATCCATGTCCTCATTAGGGATCGATCTTAGCACTCTCACGCCTCATGATAATCGCTCAACCCCGATATCACTATGAACTGATTGATATTTCGAACTTCAATCGATTCACAATATTCCATCGTTATTACTAATTACTAACTAATCAAGTCCAATATGATTAAACCTTGTTTACTTTCTTCAAAACGATTTATTCATTTAACTAAAGTAACTTTTAATTATTATCTCAGTGATATTATTGAACGCCTGTAAATAATGCATTTTCTTCATCAATGAAATAATGTTACAACAATAAATTTTGTAGAATAAATCTTAAAAGCAATCCAATAATTCTTTCAGTACTTTTTTCATTCTGTTATCATAGATACGAGTATTTTTCTTGTTTGCTTGTTATATATTTGCATTTGTATACTGGACTGATGAGATTAAAATATAGGATCCAATGTTACTTCTAATTATATTACTATTTTTACCACTATTATTACTCATAAGTGACAATTCTTCTGTTAACTAATCATAATATCATACTAATTCGGGTGATCACGAAAATATATGTCCATTTTCTACTTTTGTTTTTAACAGATTGCTCATCCCCTGATACAGTCATGTCTTTTGCACTGTATACATGCTATCTTCTTTGTTTCTATTATTGGTCCAGCGTTAACACAGGTATGTTGTGGAATAAAATTCTTATATATATATATATATATATATATAAAACGTTAATTTCAGTTACCGCTATTGTGCAGTTTGTTAGTTTTCTCAATCACCATTGTGCTGTCAATGGAAATGAATTGACTATTCCGTTTTCTATTTTGAAAGAGACAAAGTAATATACAAGATAGTTTTAAAACTCATGGTCTAAGGGAAGACAAAGAGAGAATATATTTTCCCCATTACGAATGATCCATTGCAGTGGACCTATTCAGCCCCTCACCGCGTTTGCTATATGAACCCCAACCAGGTAATTTATATATGTCTACATGGATCAAACCAACAATTTATGAGTTCATGGGCCTTTGTCATGTTTTTGTTTCGGTGCCCCTAGACTTCTTCCAGCCTACTTCTACTCCAGTAACGATCGCATATGAAGGCACACTATGTCTCAGTACATGTAACACATGTCCAAGACGTATCAGTTGATGTAAATTTACAACCTTATCAAGCAAATTACATCTTTACCAAATCTAAAAATTGCTTAGTTGTTCCATAAAACGGAAACAATGCTTCTAAGATACTTATGATCAATATCCTGCACTGTGCACATTTCTTCTACTCTCACAAGCCATGTTTCACATCCATAGAATAATAAGGAGTAGACTGTTGTGCAATATACTTGTCCTTTGGTTATTAGACAAACATCTCGACTCCACTAGTTGCACAGATTTAAAAAGTCCGATATAACCATCTGAATCCCTAACGAGATTTTTTAGACATCAGCTCACTTGGGCTAATGAGATTTCCAAGGTAGATGAAGTTAACTACTTAATTTCTTCCTGATAAATCTCGGTATTGATTCAGTCTAGTCCTTAAAGAATCAGTAGACTCTAAATTTCATCACTGTTCTCACTAAATCGGACTTCGTTATTTCAATAGTAAATTCCAATAAGATGAATCCCTGAGAAGAAGGGACTGACTTAAGATAATTTCCATTTATGTTTCATGCTATAGAAACCAATTAATATCAAGTTAATGCTATAAACGGTGGCAAATATGATAAGATTGATTTACACTAGCTGTTGTTGGGTCAATTTTTCTGCAATATCAGTTTTTATACTTAATGAAATTAAAATAAATAATACTATTTTATCAATCAATTGATCAATCAGTCATTATCTTATTTTCTTAAATATATAATTCATGATCAAACAAATCGTTTCCTTATAATCTACACAAAATCATTGCATCTCAATTGTGATAGGTATTTTCCAAAATTACGAATGAATGACTTTAGCAATTTATTTCTGTGATGTTTCTTTCTTTCTCTCTCTCTCTCTCGTACTTTAAAAAAAGTGGTTTATTATAAAACGAACCTGGAGAGTTAACTCCAAGAAACATGAATGTAAATTATTGTCTCTCTGTATATGTATTTGTGTGTGTGTGTGTGTGTAATCATACTGTTTCTCACTCACTCACTTTATTAATGATTACTTCATAATTCATTTATTAATTTCATTATTTATCAAAACATAAAAATTCAACGTGTCAATAATCATTACTGTTATTATCACAACATTTATCGTTAGTGATTAATTTAATCGGTTTTTTGTTTTTCTTATATTTATTTATTGAAACCAATCACTGATATTTAAACTAGAGTAGTTTATTAAGTCAAGTTATATATAATACAGAAATTTTGATTTCTTTTTTCATTAAAAAAATTTGGACATATGACAAACCATTAAAAAAAAATTGTACAAGTCAATGATTACTTTTTGTTTGTTTGTTTGTTTTATGACTAACTTTATATTGGACAGGGGATATAAGAATATAATGAATTCATTAAAATTTTCTTGACCTAATATAAATATAAATTGGTGAACGGTTGCTCAAAATCGTGGATTGATTGAAGTTAGACATTAACACCATTGGATGCCGGCCGGCTCAGTGGTCTATCGGTTAAGGGCTCTGGCGCAAGACTGGTAGGTCCTGGGTTCGAATTTCGCGAGTGCGGGATCGTGGATGCGCACTGCTGAGTAGTCCGATGATAGGACGAAACGGCCGTCCAGTGCTTCCAGGTTTTCCATCGTGGTCTAGCTTCAATTGACTCATGATTTCAACTATGAAAATACTAAATTCTCGACAAAACCCCCTCTGATCTATAATATAAACTTATCAATAATAATTAAGAATGGAAATTGTCATTGTTTATTGCCTATTAGTTGATTTGTGTAAATAGTTGATTACATTTGTAACTTAATATTTTTTGGGGGGGGGGAATATTTGAAGCAATGAAAGATTTGTTACGTATGTTTAATCACCACTTTAGCATCCAATGTTGACTGTAGTAAACTAGAGAGAAAGATAGAAGTTCGAACTTTGCTTCATTTTGTTTGATTTAAACAATTAACTAATTAGTATTTAGTAGATTCCATACAAACTGTATGACATATGGTCAAATAACTATATCAGTAATTAGACTATCAAGTTAATTTTCCTTTCAATCATTAGATCATTTTAACTTCAAATTTGCAAAGGAGTTATTTTAACAATGAATAATTTCAAATACTTATGATTATTAATCCTTTTTTTCTCGTTTGCCATTTTTGTAAATGATACATACACATGTATACTGTTGAATACTTCATTTACTTGATTGAGGACATTTATTTTTGTTGGGGTTGTCAAATCCCCAGAACTTACTTGGTAAATGGCTTAATCTTGTAGTTTTATTTTGAAAATTTGAATTTGGCTGTTTTCGCGCCAAAAGCGCTCTTTTTACCTTCACGTCATATTTCCCACCTGTAAACTATCTTAAACGCTATTGGTCCATTGTTTCTTTGTGTGTGCTATTTACCAATGATGCTCAAGGACAAATTGTTGTTGTATAAATGCGCTTGACTTTTTCCCTTATTCGATTGCTTGTACTCGGCTGCTTACGGAATACATATATATTCCCCTACTTGCCTTGGACTTCTTCATCTAGTTAGCGGGGCCTGGGACAACAGATTAGAATAGCTTATCGTGTCATTGTGTCATTGGCTTTCGTTCGTTACCGCGGAATCGATTTAGTGTCAAGCATAACAATTTTATCTATGATGTAATATATGAAGTGCCATTGTGCATTAAAATATTCCCTTAATTTATTACAACTATTAATCGTGTATTAAATCAGTCTGTCACTGGTTCTTCCAAGTATCTCCATGTTAAGCGAACATGGCTTAAAATCGCATAAGATTGGATATAACTTAAACTACTTTTCCTGTATATTATGTTGAGATTTTCCAAAATTTTGAAAATTATTGTTAAAAAAGTGTATTCCACATATATATATATATATATATATATATATATATATATATGACATTCATCGAGCTGAATGATAAGATTTAATTTAAAGAATAATTAATTGAGTTAATGAAGAA
This sequence comes from Schistosoma rodhaini, assembly GCA_944470415.2. NCBI lineage: Eukaryota > Metazoa > Platyhelminthes > Trematoda > Strigeidida > Schistosomatidae > Schistosoma > Schistosoma rodhaini. The sequence continues at coordinate 11,170,272 of OX104039.1, read as the reverse complement.
TATTTGTAGCTCAAGACATGGATGTTGAAGGTAATTCGGTCTCTGACATGGATGGTTCCATTATGAAGAAATTCTAATGGCTTACTTCTTTCCGAATTATATACTGATAATGTTGTTTACAAAGGACAATGGAGACTTCACAACCAAAACATCCTGTTAACAGATCAAAACACTTCCAATAAATTTTCTTATTCGACATTTTAAAAACTTGTCTAAATTTACAAGTGAAACGAAAACTTTTTCCGAAGCCCATGCATATAAATTTATAACTTGAAAAAGAGTACCTTTATAGTGATAAAATTAATTATTATTGTCATTATTGAATGTGATTCTATAGCTTAATCAATATTTCTTTAGAGTAGAAAAAAGGTCATGTACTTTCTATTCATCTCTATCATTAGACTTGAATGAAAAAAGACACTTGCTTACTCTTCTTTCATTTACTTTTATTTTTCATTCACTTTTAAGTTAAGTAGTTAAAACTGTTGTCAATATCGACATTTTGTTTAATTCGATAAATAGACAGATTTTTTCATAAACTGTGTATGGTAATCAACATGAAATCTTATCTATCTACAATGATCTGATTCTATCAGTGGAAAGATATCGATGTGACTGGCGTTTATTTTTAACAATAGTTTGTAAAAGGTATTTAATACAATGTTTTGGTAAAATTTAGCAAGCTGTTCAAATTACTGAACAGGAAGCTCTGAACCTAGGTTTCATGTTATTCGGGGCTCGTAAGCAATATATATCTGTGATTGTCAGGGAACTAGTGTCCTGCACGTTGTTCGAACATTTTTAACAATCATATATATTACCATTAAGCTTTTTATCCATGAATGATGCTTGATTTTACGTGATTATGAGTAGTTCCCTAGTTGGTACTAAATAACTACTAAAACTATTTTGATGTTTGGTGGTCGGGCATACTCGACAAAATACACGTCAATCTTGAAGTAACTAATGATTACTAAAGGACATAAACCTGTATCACCCAATTTAAAAGTACGAAAATTTTCCACCTAACTGTTTAGACCTTGTTTAAATTTGTTTATGCCTCAGATGTTTATAATTGGTTGACCACTGAGTAATGACCAATATTCTATTTCTTTATCTTTGGTGCCAATCGAACTCTATCAATAAAGTTGCGATATTTGTTGGGATAAATTTTTTTCATGGTTTAACCGATGAGCTGATATTAGTTAGACCACCATTGAAAGCCTTGAAACATTGCACATCTGTTTTATCCTAGTATGGGGACTCCCAGCTAATGCTCATTCTATTGCGAAGCTGTAACCAGTGGAGTTTTACCATGTCAGATGTGAGACATTTATCCACTGCACGCAATATCTTGGATTAGTTGACGTCGAACATTAACACTGTTGGGCCTCATGTTGGTGGTCTAGAGGTTAGCGTTCGTGCGCGATACTGAGAGTCCTGAGTTCGATTCTTCAATACGGGGTCTTGAGTGCGTACTACCGAGGAGTCCCGCACTAGGACGAAACAGCTGTCTAATGCCTCCTGGTTTTAAATGGTAGTATTGGGGCCATGATTGATCTTCCATTGGACTGTGTTTTCATTAGTTGGTCTCTGAGTAATAAGTAATCAGTATCATGTTTGTGTAGTTCTTAATGCTGATCACTTGTGGTACGTGACCATCGCTCATAGTTAGCAAATATTTAATAAACTATATGCAGTTGGACGTCCCTATTTTGAACCCAACAAAAAGCACCAGTCCCCTGAGGATTTCAGATACTTCTCGCTGACTAGTGGTAACTAGCACAAAACTTAGATCTAAGGCTTCCTGTCAAATACCTTCGATTTTTGTAATGTCTTTATGCTTACATTATATGATGTTAACCTAATCAGAATTGCTGAACAGATAATGAAACTGGTGTATATTTTTGCTTGTTGACCGGTTTACTCTTTTTCCCTTTTCTTTACACTTTTTTCGTTTTCCTTTTTTTCGTTTTTCTTTTTTAGAAAGCTCCTGAAGATGTTATCACAGCTACTGTCTACCTGGAACAATTTATCATTCATACCGTAGGCTCTTCATTACTTCCTATACTATTGCGATTTCTATTAATGAAACTGCCTTCAACTATTATATTTGATACCAATTCACAAATGAATCAAATGACTAGAAGTACGTCAACAACACCCGAAGGAATTAGTCCTGCTGGTTCTTATCAGTCGTCCTTTGTTGAGGCTACGCTTAAAGATGATAATAATTCGTCTGTATTTTCACCTGAATCTAATGATGATCCATCATTATTCGATGAGAATCAATTTATCACTTCTAATAGTATAACTTATATGGATTTGATAATTGCTCGTATACATCAGTGTAATAGTTTAGTAAGTTATATATCTAGTTCTTTATTATTTTTCTGTCATAATATATAGTGATATCATGTTTGTATGTATAAACTTATGCAGTCGCTCTATATTTTGTTTGACCTATTGATTCCTAAAATTATCTCACACTTTTTATTCATCGAATTCATTCTTTGTTGTTTTTGGGGAATCTCAAAATATCCATCCTCAAAGTGTGTCGTGGTCCTAAAAATGCCACAAAACGTATTATCCAACAACCGTTGATTAGACCCTTCTCAGAAAAACCTAGAAAATGAAAAGTCATGAATCATGTCTTTGATTAGGTATTTACCTATACCATTACTATATTCCGAATGTTCCTAGAAAGTTCTAGCAGTTCAAGTTCACATACAACTCTGTAAATACCCTCGATCCTCAGTATTTAAACTAACACTGGAGTAAAGCTCTTACATTTCCCACCTCTTTATTGTTCCAGTTGACTTACAAAGGTGGTTCAGGATTACAGTTAGTTGCCAAGACGTCAGTAACAAGCGTTTCAGTACCAGACATCAGTTTGCCAATTATGTTATCTATGCCTAACCTTTTCGACTACTACTGCTACTGATACTTTTACTGCTAGTACTACTTAGAGATTTATTTTAATAAGTTCATCTTCCACTACTAATGTGGTGTGCCAACTTGAACCAATGCATATATTTGCTGGATTTTATGTTGCTTATGAATAACTGTCTGATTGCACATATGTTCGGTTTACTTCAAACAGTCTTTACTTTGCTCTTTTTTATAAAGAATCAGTTCTGACTTAACTAAAAATTCATAACTTCCTCACTGAACTGTTCTGTGATTGGTCAATTTTTAATCCTACATTTCTTCATGTTTCCCTAACGTCATTGATATACTTTTTAAAACAGACCAGTTATACGGCATTATTTGGGTTTCCTGCAGAAAGTGAAAGCTGTTATTTCTCTTATTTCACTCACTCTGGTGACTTTGCGATTCATAGAGCCGGATTCTACGTATTTTGACACACGTCTCTGTTCAATAAACGGTGATCTTAACAACTCATACCATGCCTTGATTTTATCTCCTTTAGTCTTTGTACAATCGATGTTGTGTATGCATGTATACATGTTCCCTATTTAGATAAGGCATTACATTGATGCCGATTCGATTGTTCTTAAAATTTTGATGTTACGCTGCATCACATACTGATGGAAGTCGGAATTGTAACCCATTTGATACTGAATCTATACACAAACATTGAGGTCTTCAACATGTTTCCTGAAGGCTTCTGGATTCCATTGCTGGTGAGGACTATTAAGGGATTCAAAACTACAATAGATTTTATTTGCGATTTACCGTAGTTCCAAGTAGTTTTTCAGTTCATCTCACGTCGTCGCAACATAAGCTATTTTCAGAGTAAACTGACCTTACACAAAAACTACTTCCTGAAGCTCTAGTGATGAATGATGACTAGTTGAGTTTAAAGTTTTCAGAAGTGAAATACTAGTCGCTAGTGGTATTCAGACGAAGTTCAGAATGTGCACAATTGAACCTTAACCCAATAATAGTTCTAGTGGTTTAGCGCTTGCCCGAAGACCTGTAGGTCAGGTCATAAGATCAATCCCTGACTGGATTATGGGTGTCAATTGTTAATAAGTTACTAAGCTGTCCAATGTTTCCTGGTTTGTAATGATACTTCATCCGAGACCAATATATGGTAAATACAACCTACATATCATATTTTGTGATTGCGTCCTTCTATAAATAGGTTTTTTAAAACAAATGTTAGGTATTCCGTTAGACAGGAAGTGATTTATTAATTGTAAAAATAAGGTTGCGGAGATTGTTGAGTTTCATTGAATTCATGCCGTCTGTTCAGTTTTTCCAGGTTTTGAATTGTGGTCTAACATTGGTTGGTTCATGATTTTAATGGAATTCAACAATCTTCACAACCCTATACTTACACTTATTATGTGCGCACTAGTGACTAGCTTCGAGAGTAAATTCCTGGAGTTTTGTTGAGAAGCTGTGACCATCGGAGTCCAACCGTGTCGAGTGTGAGGCGAATACTCGCTAAGGGCAATGGGAGATGTTCGCGCCAAATCAGTGGTTAAGCGTTTACGCGCAAGACTGGAAGTCCTGGGTTCGATTCTTGTGTACGAATTCGTGAGTACACACTACTGAAGAATCGTATACTGTGACGAAACGGATGTCTAGTGCTTCCAGGTTTAAAATGGTGGTTTAACATTGATCGGTTCATGATTTCAATGATTCAATTATGTTAATATTATTTCTATCACCAATGCAATTTTTGCATTTACCCTCGCTATGATTTGAGTTTTGGGTGTGACCAGATCATTGTATAATTGCATTGATTTCTTTTCTTCGTGGACAGGAGTATAATTTTTATGAGAATGTGTTTGTATTTGTTTGTATATGTGTGTATGTGTTTAATTATTTTTTTATTGTTCATTATAATGATCGTTACTTTTTTAAGTGGGTTAATATAATTTTTAATCATAACATACGTTAGCTTGATTCTTATGGAATTACATACAGAGAGATAGAGTTATGCGTGTTATTCTGTCATTAATTGTTAAGCTAGTTTGGATCTATACATTTTTCCGTACATATTAATAATGCATTATTAAGTAGACTATTTCTTTATTTGAATAAATATTGTGTACACTACTTATATAGTATTGACAGTTCGAACAGTTCAGTATGTATTATAATGCAACTGTGATCAATCTTCAGTTAAAATGGACGATATTCATAGTTTTCTGCCATTTGATTGTAATCAGTTTTATAGCTTTATTTAGTTTTAATGGAAAAACTGAACATATAAGTTCATTCTTACTCTATCGACAAACTAAAGTCAGTTATTATTAACCCGGAGCTTCATATAAATATATCTGCGTTGACTAAAATTGTCATACAGCGAAATCATGAAAAGATGAATGGGAGAGGATTCGAAAAATTGTTAAAAGCAATGGTAATAGGACAAACTAAAAATTGAAGTATAATTTGTAAATAAAGGGAAATAAGGGAATACTAGAACTCAAGATCTAGAAAGAGTGAATACATCTGCACTAATATAACCTATTCTTTGTCATATCACTATGCTAGACTGAAAAAGAAATACATTTGTTCTGAGTCACCTGTCGGAACGCTTATATTGTTGTCCCAGTTGACATTCACGATTAGATTATCGTAAACCTCCCAGGCTAAGGCTCTTTAGTGACAAGACTGTCCATGTGGTTCAGAAGAGTTTATCAGTACTACTTTATACTTCTTATGCTCCGGTTTTAATTCGTTCCTATTGAATTGTATGTTTCTTTAGTTACATTCTCTTTTACTGCTCTAGATATTACTATTATCACTATCATTATTATTTTTACTCATATGGTTATATTACCCCATTACTCTTATGTTCTAATTGTGAAAAAATTGGGCCAGTAGAAATTCATCCCTGATCCTACCTTGTTTTGATAATTAATTATAACATTAAACAAATAAATGAAATATAAGAAAAAAGGTGGCGCTTATTTAAAAATGAGAATGATCATTCATGTTGGAGACCAGTAATCATTGAATAGTTGTTTTTATTCTAGTATAATATTTTTCAACAAGTACATCGACTTGACTTGTATGCTTCAGTTGCGCTAGATTGTTGAAGGCAATCGATGGGAAACCTCAGTCGCGTTAGTTCGTACTTGTCAGCGTGGTGTGCCTACAATCTTGAAGTAGCTGTTCTTCTCTGTGGGATTTTAACAGCTGTCACCTAGATTCGCAGTTCTGAAATGTTTTGTCCTGTAGAACTGAAATATTTATGGTTCAACCGTATTGAAGTTGTTAACCATCAGGCGTGATAGCTAATTAGACCAGTTTTGTTTTTAAGAAGTGTACAAATGAGTTATATACATATTTTTTTTTTAAATATTTGAAATAAATTGCCTTTACCAGTTATTCAAATGATTTCATAGTAAAGAATAAACTCACTAAAACACATATTGATTATTAATAGTGGTGATAATAATTGTATTGTTTCTTATCTAATTGACTTATCAATTGACTCATGATTTCAACTATGAAAATACTGAAATCTCCACAAAACTCCTTTTGATCTTATTGAATTGGTGTAGAATATTTTTAGCTCAGGTAAATGTTTTTCTGACGATAATATTCGATTTTTTCGTGAGTTGTCTAATTTGTCTATGATGAATCTTTCATTATCGTTCACAAGAATGACTATATCGATAAAGTGATTGTTGAATTTTTCAGTTTTACATCATAAATCAACTTTAGGCAAAATAAAACGTAGACCATAAATCAACACTGAACAACATTATTTGAAGTTTTATCAGTAACATGTATTTATCCATATTCATTAATACACTTTAATGATGAGGTGAATAGTCTTGAAAGTACAGTTCGAAACTTTTCTTGTATGAAAACATACGGGAAATAGACTTCCCATAAAATAACAATTATAAATTAAAAATTGACATTTTACGTGTTTATTATTATTATTATTATTATTATTATTATTATTATTATGTATTTGAAATAGCTCGGTATTACAACCATGTCGTTGATGAACACCATTATTGATCTACATTGTGAAGACATCATGTTTGTCCTTGTATTAAAGTTAGTTTCTAACTTTATTTAATAAATTGTTTTAATTTTCACGAGTTTTTTTTGTGGCAGAAAAATTGTATAGGGACAAGTTTTTAAATAAACCGCGACAAATTCTCAGTTAGTTTCTAGTCAGTCTGAAAATAGCTGTTGTAAACGGTTATTTTGTGTAGAAGAAAACAATAATATCTCAGGCTGTAAATAAATTTTACATGATCAATTAAGTCTATCAATTTATTATATTCATAAGTCGAAAAATAACTACATACAAACTCGTACTTTTAGATATACATTATACATCTATTGAAGTGATCCTACCAGATTTTTAACAGTCCCTATATTGTTCCTAGTTAGGGTTAAAAATTGACAATCAAGATTCAGGGTCGAGATTTGAGGTTTTCATCACGAAATGACACCCAGATATAATTTAATAATTATTTGCAGGCATAAAGATCAGTGAATCTCCATAAAAAAATGTCAGAGGAGCTATCTGATTAATTCATCCATATAGTGTAGTTCTACGAGGTTTAGACTTGTTTCAGAATTAAGGGTTAGGATTTAGTAGTAACGTTAATCCAATGATAATAATACAATATACAAAGACAGAATTAGGCATTTTTACCCTGTGAATGCAAAAAATAATTTTTCATCATCATTTTAAACATGTCGAACAATATGCAAAGGTATTTCTGCTGCTCGTTATACATGATATTTGAATTTCGTACAAAAACTTAAAAGTTTTGTTCTCAAATGTAACTAACTCGCTCCTATACTTTGCTCTCACAGCTTTTTTTCTTCCTCTCATTTCAAACACAATAACGGTTGTTTATTCTAATCAAATGAAATTGTACATAGGCGTGGCGTAATTCTATGCATTCTAAACATGCTTCAAATTTGATTTTTACTATATTGTTAAACGAGGAATTTATTGATTCCCTTTTAAAAGTGGAATATTCAAAAATTTAAGGTTAAACAACATTAAAGTGTTTACTTGTCTATGATGTTACGAATTAACTTCATCAAAAAATTTGCACTCAGAATGCCCTTGAAATTAACCAATACAATTCGAGTGTTTTGTTGGATTTTTCTGAAAATTTTTATATATATGATCATCAAAACTATCTGCTAGTATTATATTAGTGCACTCAGTTTTATAATTAAACATGAAGTTATTTTTGTCATATGAATTACATTTTAAAATGATTACTTCGAGTTTATCAACAATGAATACTACTGACGCAAATATGAGTAGTTGTAGAACTAATCGTATCAATAGATAACGCTTGTTTAATACATTGTGATAATCTGTACACTAAATGAGATAGTTCCAATTGTTTTCACGATTATTTAGTCAAGAATTTATGTATCCGGTTCAATATAGCTTGGATGATATTGTTAAATTAGTCATAACGAATGTGTAGGATCCGGTACAATTTTTTTTTGTTTCAAGTTGTCGCAACAAGAAAAAAATCAACTATATAGTATAAACGTTGAGATAATGATATTTCTGATAAAGAAAACTGTATTCAAAGAAATATACCATTGATAGTGAGGATTTAAGTTGTCCCGTTGTTTATATTCAAGACTGTAATTCTGTTAGTGCATGTTGTCCTATATACTTCGTGTTTATTTATTTAATCACATAAACATTGGTACAAGGAGGGACCAAAATATATATGCGCCACACTTCGTCATTCGATTTGTGTGAGGGCTGGAATACCGCACGGGTGCCCAAACTGAAGTTGGTTTTCTTAGATGGCCACTCCTCGAGACTTTGACCTAGAGGTCTAACCTACAAGACAGTGGAGCAAAGTTAAGAGATTCAGTCCCATGGTAGCCAGTGACCAACAATAGGTCCATACACCATTTGTGTTTCCTCTGGAGCCTGGACCTATGTTCACCATTGGTCTTAAATCAGGATTTCTCAACTTCCCTAGGTGGATCCTCCATAACCACCAACCCGGGTACAGAGCCGGATATTCGCTTTTCGTTCTCTCATTTCTCTAAACAGCACCCCTTCCGTGAGAAGGAAGTGAGTAATACTTCCCTGGCAGTGGCTGTATACGCGAGGTCATGCGAGAGCATTTTGACATGGAGATCAGACTCTCCTCACCCTCGGCCGTACCAGGACATTTGGAGGCATATACATTATGTGTAGATTGATATCTTGTCACATGTTTAATAGAACGGATAGATTGTGATTGGCAGTGGAAGCAAAGACACGCGTATCGTTGTATTTGCGACTCATTACGTGGTTTTGTATGCGTTCTTGTGTTGCTGTTCACATTTAGACTTAAACCTATCTTATTTTCTCCATCCCAAATCCGAATGCTATCGAGTTTATTTGATCTTCTGAATTGGCCACAATACTGAAATTCGAACTTTTGTTAAACACAGAAATTCGGAGGCTGGTACTGGGGTATTTGATTATTATCCACTATATGTTGTCATAAAATCATGACAATTATTTTTCTCTCAGTAGTATTTATTTATTTATTTTTAAGGCATTTAATTCCAGTTAGAGACCATTTATTCAATATTGGATGGACATGGCCAGATCCTACTACTGTAACTGATGCATCAACAAAACTACTTAGTTTATCCTCCTCATCATCGTCCATGAACTTTAACCTAGATTCAGCGAGATTTAAGGCTACAACAGATGAAAGTATAATTCATCATTCAGATAGTTATCATTATCATCAACATGAACAACATCGACAACCCAAACCAAATCATCTCAATAATACTGTAGCTCAATTAGATATTGATAATGTGGAAGAGTTTAACTACTCTTCAGATCAATCAATGTCTAAAGAGTTACACAATAAGCATGAAGGACTTGAAGTTTTAGGTAAGATGTTTATGTATATATTCTTGTTGCTCAGTTGTTTTAATTTATTGTGTGATGAAAGTACACCATGGACTGAAAAAAGTGGAGTTGGCGTTTTTCTAACTCATGTCTTTCTTTGAAGCAAATAATCTCCATTGACTGAAGTAATTGAGATATACAACAAGTATGCTTCACTATCACCTACCTTGTTTTTCAATGTTGGCTGTGGTAGATGTAAGTTAGTAGGAATCTTAAGGAGGTCGAACTAAAATATGGTGATCAGTACTTAAAACCACTGAGTGGCATGACTCAAAGTTGGTCTCAGTAGTCCAGAAGCATTTACTCTTTATATTTATCTAAATCTTGAGTTCCACTATTCCTTCACAAATACTTTTTCAAATCTATCTCCATACCATTACTACCACTATGGTCATTACAATTCTTTTATTATTTATTCTGCTAACTCCATCTCGTCGTAGGCTAACACAAACACACTTGAACCATACTATCGGTCCTTATTGACTGACTTCAAAATAACACTATATATATATGGAAGTTGAGTGAAATGCTTTTATGAATGTGCCACACGATTGTGGACATTAAGTCAGACCTAATCAAAGATTTTAAAAAATGCGGAAATAGTTTTAACCAAATTACTTAGATACATCATATATGATTGAGATTAACATTTGCTTTTATATTAATTGGCAATAAAAATACTATTGTATCACTTAAATGTTTGCAACTATAATCCATGTGCTTCACTACGATGTTTCAGTTAAAACTCACTTTTCCTTGTTAGATGTATTACTGACTCGAAATTTTCATTCATGAATTAATATATAAATTTTAGACTTACCGACTCGAGAAAATATGAGCATTGTAAGTGTGGATCTCTTCAGATTGTAAAACTTACTCTATGCCAGCGCTGAATAGGTTTCAGTTATACCACTATGCTCAAAATGATCGTTCAGACTTTTATTTTTCAGCTTATAAATCCGTTAATTTCAAATGACTGTAATTATTAGCTACTTTAATGTCGAAACAAATGAAACAGTTAACTTTTTAAACTTTGATATAGGCGCTTCAAAACGTTATGGTAAGTCATTTTTAACAGCTGAAATCTGCCGAGTATATTCATGAGCAGATTCCATTGATATGCTTTAAGGACAAGTCGTAAGCGTCACTTCAAGAAAACAGATCTTACAGAGACTTGGACTCACAGATTAATGAATATGTTACCGCTGCATTATTCTCTCCACGACTAACCCCATTTAGAACTAAAATAATCACTGTGATCGTCCATTCAAGATAAAGCAATATGATTCTATCTAAATTTGAATGTTAATTGAGATCCGAATCTTTTTGAAAGCATAAGCTTTTTCAATAGGTTTTGTTTTTTTAATATTGATACATCATATTGATGACTACTAGTAAGTAGGAAATCGTATGTAAAGTATAGATACATAGTGACTTTTCTTATTCATTCACTCATACTTAACTTTAATTGTATACTGTATTGCAGTAATAAAATTAATTAATCATAAATCGGAAAATGTTTTTGAAACTTACCGATTAAAAATAATATAAATGAGGCGTAACTGTTTTACTGACAATTGAAATGACAAAAAATGTATTCACTAATTAAACCTTTCACTGTTGCTTTAACTAATAGGAATCATAATAATAATATTATTATATGACTTTAAACAATAATACCTTTTACTCATGTCGGGTGTCAAACAAATATCATTAGTGGCAATGAGTTACAGTCATGCAATTTCGCAAAATAACTGGAATTAGAAATGTAAACCATTAGATTCTAAGTCAGTGGTCTGAAGGTTAAGTGTTCATCTCTAAGCTCGAAAGTCCTTAGTTCGATAACTGATAAGTTGTTGGATGCGCACTGCTGGGGAGTCTCATACAAAGACGAAACAACTGTTCAATACTTTCTAGTTTTCATTGGTTAACAAATTGTGTTTAGTCCGTGATGTTAAAACTACAAAATACAATAATCATTGTGCCATCTAACTATATAGAAAAGTTAGCAGAGATGGATATTGGCTAGCAGTGGAATCCAGGACGCGCTTTTCGTCCTATTTGGGACTCGTCAGCTGGATGTACCTGCATCTCAGAGTTGATGTTCACTCTGGGACTCAAACCCAGTACCCTCGCTTCAAACGCCATCGCGTTATCCACTCGGCCACTGAGTCCTGATAGAGACTGACCAGTTGCAGTCCTAACAAATCAATGGGAAGATTCAAACAAACAATACTAAGTTGAATATATAGAAAAGTGGATCAAAACAAGAAATTCAATACATTAGTCTTTTAAAGTGTTATAAGTACAGTTGTACAATAAGAAACATCGTATGATATTAAATTGTGACTGCAAACTACCAATTCTTCCTTTTAAATACGTATGTACAAATAGATTTTAGATTATAGAAAAGCTTAACGAATCAACATATCGTTTACTCTCATTCCATACTTTCATTTATTTCTAGCTATTGTTTCATTATTCTAAGTATGAATGTTATGTATTGGTTCTTTGAAAATTTGAATCAAATTCTGATTCATTTTATTCTGAAAATATGGTTCATACAAACTGAAACCTGATAGATTATATTACAAAAACTACATCTAAAAGTACTTTTCGATGATAATATCTGAATTACGATTAAAACCAGAGAATAGTAGTTTGGAATTTATCAACTATCTAAACTCATTAGCAAACAATTCTGAACCAAATTGAGAACTTTCAGCTTTCATAATATTATGTTGGGCTGTTTGATTTAGTCACCATATACACTTCTTACGGTTAACCAATCCACGGTGAGAAGATAGAAGTAAGAAGGTCTACTTGCCAGGTTGGATTATAATTTATATAAATATCATGGTTATTTACGCTTTTATCCTACCTTAACTAAGTAGGGACTTTTGGGATGAGACCTTTACTATAATATGGCCGAATTCGTTCAGTCGCATGCTTCCTACGTACTTTATCACTTATCTTTTGGGATTAAGGCGACACATGATATGTCTTAACATTCTCAACACCTTATACAATGAGAGCATTACTTTTAAGCTACTGAGTTAGGATTAAATGGTTCATTTTATCAATTTGAATTAATTCACGGTATAATTTGACGATTATTTAATCTTCATAGAGTTATATCTTTTCTCCAACATTTCTGATTTACCACATAATCCAAACTTCTCACTAGAACTTCACAAGTCCATCCAGATGTGAACCACTAGTGAGAATACGATCACACTAGTTTGATTGATCTGATTGAGAGTTGTTTTTGTCATGGATTGAAAACAACGATTTTCCATTATTCTTTTTTAATAATAGTACTTCAATTGATCTCGATGTTTGATAAAAAATAATTTCAACAGATTTGTCAACCAATGCACAAATTAGTGTAATAACAGTAACCATTAGTTTTTTTAATATAAATCCAGATTTGTTACGGTATTCTAGAATTCGTTTTACACTTGACAAATGCTATTTCTTTTGATTAGCAATTTTAATACGATGTTCATCAAATGGATCAGTAGCACTTTTTGTTTGTCATTAAAGTCTTTTGAATGAAATTCGACTTATTATCGAATGTAAGAACTCGATGTTTCCAGTATTCAACTTTTAGTATATTTTGGCATCTAGTTAACAGTAGGAATCTAAGGCATTTATATAATCCAATTTTGAACTCGTTACCTGGATTAGCATTCATCCCAGTGTTCACACTGGGACACTGTAATTCAAACCTACTGCCTTCCTCTTCCAACCCCAACTCATTATCCACTAAGCAACTGAGTAAACCGACCGTTGCTGCTACCTTGACATGATAGTTGTGATGAGTCGACCGGACTGTACTGGCTGGAACATTCATTACTCAATGTTCTACCATGCGAGCTAGAAGAATGGTAATACTAAAAGCAGCAAACTCAAGGTCAGAAGGCGAAGCCTTACTGCTGATTGTACAGAGGTGTGACGGCAGTAAGGTATTTCCTTTAGACAACCAGCATACCATCGATGCTTCCTTATCACAAAGGAAGGGTAGAGTTAGAAAACGCCGAACCTAAATACACACTTTGCCTTATCTCATGGATGTCCGTCTCTGGTGGTAATGTCTCAACAAGCCCGGAGCTAACACAAAAGTTACCCACAAAAAGATTGTGTGTGACCGACCTCAAGCAACTGTCCCTTGGGCACTGCAGTTATGCAATCGGAATTGAAAAAGTGTTCCAATACTGAGCCGTTGATTGTTTTACATTCGCCTTTCCAAAGCCATGCAGGATAATGCCTGTAAAATAAATTTTAAAAGTACTAGCTTTATGCGGCTACTACAACCTGCTCCAGAAGTTCATGCAACCGATCGTGTCATTGATGAAGAGTTAAAGAGAACTCAGCGTAGAAAGTCTCCTTTTCAGCAATATCCATTAATAAAGCTTTACAATTGTATTTGTATTAATTTAACACATTTACCAGTATCTTGAGAAAAGAATGGTATTATATTACAAAGACTGACGTTATTTAGCCTTTATTTTTCAACACATTCTACACTTTTTGTTCATTCTAAGAATAATTGAAGTGTATTAGGCTTCGGTATGGTGTCGTTAGAACGTTGTAACTGTTCATTCTAATAAGCGTTTTTTTATTAAGGTGCTTTTTCATAAGAAGGTGTTGCTAACTTCACTCCCAACCCTTTTTCATTATCCGAAAATGGGACTGGCACTAGCCCATGATGGAGTTAGTATATGACACAAAAACTACTTAATACAGTTTTACAAACAGAGAGTAAAAAGTTTCTGTGTGTTACAGAATTACCGCTTGATAATCTCTGCTGTCAAAAATTGTTTAGAATTATTTAATATAGTAAGGAGATTATGTAGTGATCTAACGGCCGGTGAAAAATAATGTTGTGATCAAGATAACTGTTTATAGATGAAAAAGTACTTGCTCACTGAATCAATATGAAGCAAAAAGTAATTAAATCTTTTATTAATAACAAATTAGTAATTCTTAAAAAATCATTTGGAAAAAACTTAAACAATGAGGTGTAAAAGATAGAAAAACGGGTTAATATCCCGGTAGGATGGGAGATTGAACATGATACTTTTGTGCACATAAATTAGACTTGATTTGATGAACTCCTAGAAAGCCTATTTGGTATCATAGGTTCTCAATTTGTATTCCTTTAGAATTAATTCATTTGATTGTATGGATGAACTTAAAAGAGGATTCTGATGATTCGATTTTTGAAGAAAAGAACTAAATATTATGTTATACATTAATATTTTCTTACCTAATTTCATTGGATTTCTGTTTTAACAGCCTCGAAAAATGAACCAATAGTTATGCAATTAAATAATCTTCCAGTTGGTAGTCAATTCTTAGCAAGTCATTTATTAATTCCTCATGCAGAATTAACAACGAATTCATTAATTTTTAATAATAATTATCAAAATGATTTTCAACTGACCAATAAAGAAGATTGTAACAAGTATATTTCACTGTATAATAATAACACTACTGTTAATAACCATAACGATCTTACACAACAAACATCACTTCCAGAATTATCTTCTAGTCATTCTTCTCCTACACCACCATCTTCAATTTCTTCTATGTACAATAATGATTCAACAATTAATTCATCAAATTCCATGCTTGATTGGTTATCTTACACATCATGGGCTCATCAAACTATTAAAATACGTAAACATGTTTGTAAAACATGGCAGTTAATATTTGATGCAAATCAACCAACTAGTGAACAAATTAATTTATTAAATGAAAATTTAAAGAATTTACAAATGACTGAAAAAGAGGTTACAACACGTTATGAAAAAACAGGTAAATTCTCTGAATATGGTTGTCGTATCGGTTTAGATCCGTATAAAATTTACACAGACTATAAATGTTTTATTAATAGAAATTGTTATACAAATCTTGATCTGGAAATAAATGCCAATGAATTGCAAGCGAAAGCATTGTGTAGCGCAGCAACAAAATTGAATATTGACACAGATTTAGATTTAGATGGATCAGAGAATTTAGATGATTGTCTTCCGGTTGTTGAAAGTGATCAATATACAGATAAAACACAACAGGAACAACAAACTTATCATGAGAAATTATTATCTAATCAACAAATTCATAAAAGCGTTTCTGTAAGAAATCCTATATGTATGTCCCATTCCATTGATCATAATCTCTGTACATGTTTTAAAAAGCCTAAAGAATCCTTTGAAAATTTAACTGAGACATTTATTCATACGAAATTATATGACAAATCTCTAATTAAATCATGGTATCGTCTTAATTTTCTGGATTCATTTGATATTAATGAACAGGTAAATGTACATAACACTCTTACCAATATTATGGATACCACTAATATTGAAGATAATACTAAAATTAAACAAGAGGGAACGCATCCGCAATCATTAGTAGGTGGTCAATCAGAGTGCTCAGAACAAATGTTACACAATCATAATGAAGAATATGTAACAAATTTTATGGATTCTAACAGTAACCATAATTGTTATTATAGTGAAGACAAATCTTGTGAATTGAATAAATTTATTGAAGAACTAGAGAATTTTTCATCTGAAAATTTACTGATCAACTTTAATATACTTGATGGGAGACAAGAACAGTTAAAAATTGGTAAAAGGTATCTTAAAAATACCAATGACATTAGTCGATGTAATAGTTTATCCAGTTTACATAATCATATAAGTGAATCATGTCAGTATTTTGATAAATTATTTGGTCGATTAAAAGCACCTAGTCTACAGAAATTACCCAACCAGTTAAATAATCATGAACCGGAATTGTTTGATATTCCTTTAACTGAAACATATCCAATGTGTACACCTCAGAAAAATACGTCAGTATCTTCAACGAAGGGATTTTCCGATTCACAGTTGGACAAGAGCTTTAATAAAATAACTCGAAGAGCGAAATCTTTAACTGGGGATACACTTCACAGTAATACTACTACTACTAGTAATAGTAATAATAATCACGAGCGTCATCATCATCATCAACACCGTGATAATTACTGTGAAATGGGTTTTAATCATGGTTCATTAAATAACCTTATACAAACTCGTTTAATGAATGATACAAACAGTCATGATAATTTTAATAGTCCATGTTCATTAGTTTTAATGTCATCAACGGATACCAAAGAAAAAGTTAAAGAAATGAATGAACATGATTTAATAAATTGTAAACAATGTCATTTATCTCCATCAAGAGTACAAATGAATTGTCTTTATAAAAAACCAAGTATTTCTACAATCTCATCAACAAAATCTAGTGTTCATTTAGAAACAATACAACCAAATATACCACAAAATCTTGGTAATAATAAATCATTAAAAGATAATGATATTGATTTGAATGGTAATAATGGTAATAATAATAACGATATTAATACTACTGATTTCAATACTACTCATAAAATTTCTATGAATTCTTGCACAGATTATCCAAATTTAGGTAAGTCTCTTTTGAAATTATCATTAAGAATCTTACAATTTTTAAAAAAATAATTTATTTCTCTTGTTTTAACGAATTCGAAGAAAACATATTCTAACTTGACACTAATTTTTATTGTTTTAAAGGGTTTGTTATTTTCACTTTTCTTTTTCAGATATAAGCTATTATATAAAACTTAAAATTTATTTCATTTCTTGTGATGATAGATAGTAAGAGGTTTTTTAAAAGCATTCAAATAATCTATTACAAAAGAAAGTTAGGGGCGGTCAAACCAAAAACGTGGCATCAAAGCTTGAAGTCACTTACTCCTAGTCTGAGCCATGTTGGTAGATACAGACTACCTGGTTGGGGTCCGCGCGACTATCGTAACCAATGGTTGGAGACTCTAGGTGACATGGCTGAGAATCGATCACGATGACATAGGTCTATACACTCTTTATCTTCCCTTACACCTTGTGATTGAAATAACTTCATATCTGTCTTCCTATACTATATCTTTATATACAACCTTTCTTTTATATATTACCACCACTAAATTAACTACTTCTATGAATCCGATGTTGATCTTGTTGTGCTAACGAGGTATGGCAACTTGGAGCGATGCATATATGTGCCTGGTCCCACGTTGTAGCTGACTGACTGATTACAAATCTTCATTATTACGTATATTTTTGAGTAAAGAAAATTTGTCTTTATTCAATAGATATATAATCTTTTTTGTGACAAATTTACCAACTACATAGATTCTTGGCCGAAAAAGCATTAGGTGAAGTGTAGTTTGAACCTGAGATTTATCAGTTTAAAGTCGAATGTCTTAAATATATTTTATCTATGAGTTCCGAATTTCGCCGACTAATCAGCCATTTGAATTCATAAACTGAATTTACATATCTCGTTTTTAACATATATTCATATCGAATTGAATATTAACATCATCTAGTACAATTTTCTTCGGCTTGTGTGTTTCAAGAAAGTCCCTACTACCATGTTTGTTTAATATTATAAATGAATATTTATACGAAAATGTTATACCAATCAAGGCTATTTGAGTCAATAATCACAATGAAATAGAATGCATCACCGAGCATAATAGGTAAAAGTACAAGTTGATAGTGGGAAGACAGGTGTACTGATAGTAGTAAGAATGTACACCTGTCTTCCCACTATCAACTTGTACTTTTACCTATTATGCTCGGTGACGTATTCTATTTCATTGTGATTATTGGCTCAAATAGCCTTGATTGGTATAACATTTTCGTATAAATATTCATGTATATCAGAGTAAAGCCTGATGATGATCTAATTCAAAACAATTGTTCGCTTACATGTGTTGTTCTAATTCTCACAATGGGAATCCTTAATATTCTAATATTATAAAATAATTCACATACTCAGTAGTTGCCATGGTAGGATGGAGCTACAAAATGTAATCATAGTACTAAGTGCACAGCACTAACTTGACTCTCTTTGACCTTGAATGGCTATCTCTTGTTTATTCACCAATCACAATCTCCCATGTTGACTCATTTTTTCCTGTCCTCTATTCACTGTTCGATATGTTATCTATGTCTCTCTTTTTCCATCTAATAGACTGTATTCATTTCTGTTTTGTGTTAATTTATATTTTAGAAACAATAATATCTATCACGCCAAATAGTTTACTTGTTCTGACTTCGGTCAAGTTAAGATTCTGTGTTTGACAGTCAAGGAATTAGTTTAGAATTGCATCTGTGGGTAATTACTACCTTACAGGGGCTTTTCTTGAAAATGATTGTAATGTTGTACATTTATTAACTCGGACACTCTTGATACAAGTTTTTATTAAATTCGAATCCACTTCCTTTCACTGCAAATGCGGATGTATTATTTACCAAGCTACTGAGTATAGGTAGCCGCTTGTTCAACGGGTATAGATTTATTTGTATAATTATATAATTTTCCGTTGCGTATATTTAGAATCCCTACTGATCAATTTCTGCCGCTATATATGCATCGTGATGTAGAATGCGGCTTCAAACATTCTGTTGTTTGTGTTGAAATACTGTAGTGATTGTCTGCTCACGACCTAACCAAGAATAACAATCAATCCATGAAATCACTGATTGTTCGTTTGAGGAATTTTATAGGTTCAGAGTACCCCTCTGGGCTCCGCATTACGATCATGACTATTGGTTGAAGACATTGTTTCTTATTATTGAGAATCAATAACAACAACTCAGATAAATTTGTTCTCTTTATTCATTTGTATCTTGAATTTTAACAGTAGTAGATTATCTATTCCCACTAGTTTTTATATCATAAATAAAATCATTCTTCCTTCTACTTTAGTATTTATCCAGCTATGTTTCTATGTTGTGTGGCATCCCAATTGGTTACTAGGCTCTACCACGCTTATGACTAATTGACTGATTGTACACTAGGAGGGTAGACATCTGAATATCGATTTCATATTTGACTTACTATCAGACTTTATGTATAATTTCTTTCTATATGTGTAATTTGTTTCTGTTCACTGATTTATTTTTCCCTCATGTTCCTTTGCTTTCTTTTTGTTTTAGGTCCATTTTTAACCACTCTATTCAATCGTTTAGAAAATTTCACCAATAATTGTTTTTATGCTAATCTCTATTTAACTAATCTAATATCTAGTCTTGCCTCTTATCCTATACCATTATTACGAGCTATTCTTTTCTTAACAAATACAACACAATTTACACAATCTATGGCGATGGGGGCGGCGACAAATTCACAAATAATTAGAGCTATAAACGATAATGTTCTTTATTATTTACCATATAATATTTTATGTTTAATTAAAGAACAAATTGAATTATTCACTGTATTGTATACTAGACAAGTTAGATATATCGGATCTTTGGATACATTGAATGGTTATAGTTTTGATGAATTGAAACAACAAGCACGTCGTTATTTAAACTGTGAGACAATTGATTTATCTAAACTATCAATATCAATGGATACATCAACAATGTCTTTAGGAGTAGAGAAAAAAAATAAAAATTTAAAAAGTACAAATAGTTCACATAAAGAATCAAAACTTTTCACTACAGATAAACAAAATATATCACCTAGTAAGTTTTTAGTTATGATAGTATTTTTATGAGTTTTTGCTTTAACTCATCATTGTTGTGTTTTTTTAGAATCTAAAATTACAATGTAGCTGATGTCTTGTACTTAAAAGCTTGTACACCAACTTAACCGTTTCCACAGAAACCTTCTACTCTTGAACCTCAAACAGTAAACTAAAGGTCTGGTAGTCTGGTAAAAACTTTACTTCTCAATTTATTGCATATACGAAAAACAAAGGTATTTTTGATTCTACACGTAACCTTAAGCTGCTGGAAGTTTCCAGAACTTACTTACACCTTGTTACCCTTCGTGAAACATAGGCCTCTCACCAGGATTCTTCAACCTTCTCTATCCTGGGCTCTACTTTCAAGTTAATTCCAAGCACTATTTATCCTTTTAATGTCTACTCCCAATTCATCTTCTTGCGGTGGGTGTGTTGTTTACGAAATTGAAAAGACGAAAAGCGAATGTCCGGCGTTTTGACCGAATTGGTGGACACGGAAGGTGACTTGTGTGGCGCATATGTATTCAATGCCCCTTTGTACCAATATCTACGTGTTTAAGTAAACAAATAAAATACTTGGCGCACTGTGCTCTTTGGCCTTCCTCTGTTCCGTTTCTACTCAGGATTCCAACTTAGCGATTGCCTCGTGATGCAGTTTGATGGTTTCCTCAATGTATGTCCTACCCACCCTCCTGCATCTTCCTAATTTCCTCTTCCGATGGAAGTTTGTTTCTTCTCTCTCACAGTAGTCTGTTGCTGATGGTATTCCGCCGACCTACATTTAGTATCTCGCGTAGACAGTTGTTTATAAATACTTGTACTTTTTTGATGGTGGTTGTAATAGTTCTCCAAGTTTCGGCCTCGTACAATCGGACGGTCTTGATATTTGTATTAATGTTGGGTGACAGTTTTTTTTGAGTCTTAGATGTTTCTAAGTTGACAACAAAATTGGGAATTTTTAAAATCAAATATTGATAAAATGATCCTTCTGTTTCCGAAATTCTCTTTAAGTTTTTAATGAATCTTGATCGATCAAAGATTCTTCAGTAGTTTCTAGGCTTCTGAAAACGTTCTAGGAATTTTCAGAAGTTCTTAACAGTAACCCAGTTAAATTCTATAGTAACGTTTTAAAACAGTTTATAATAATATTTCATAGTATTATTTATGTGTAAAGCCGCTATCCATAATGATACTTCACACTATTAGTTAACTGAATTGTCTCTTCACGTAGAAGATACTATTTGACATGAAACTCATTCAAACTACATCACACAAATTTCGACCTCGTATATAAACATACCACTAAGAATTGAATAACATTTAAATATGACCCACACATCTAATTCCGATACGTATATCACAGTGGCAAAAGTATGTACAGAATCGATTAAATTCAATTTAAAAATGTACCATCATCAAATTTTTGAATACCTTCATCCTACCAACATAAGAATCTATAATGTTTCACTATAGGATAAACGTTATGCAATGAAGTATTTGAAACTACAATTTAATAAGCAAAGATCAATGGTGGCTAACTGTGGAATCCACGATGCGCGTTTCGTCCTATCTGGGACTTGTCAGCTGAATGTACCTGCATCCCAGAGTTGACGTTCACTATGATGAGACTCCAACTCAGTGCATTTCGCTTCAAACGCCATCGCTTTAACCACTTAACTACTGAGTCCAGTTAGCCACTAGCTTGTGAAATGAGAGGAAGTTTCAATTCATATTTCTATTGTTTCTTGGAATCTTCACATTGTTGTTTAGGATTGCAATTGATCAGTCAGTGAACATCAACTCTGCAATTTAGGCGCATCCATCGGACGAGTCCCAAATAGAATGAATCACGTATCCTGGATTCCACTGCTATCCACCATCCATCTCTGCTTATAATGCTTGTGATTCGAGGCAATATTTTTTAATTTTTTAAAATTTTAATTTACCTAATTGTAATATATCTGATTGGGCCAATTAGTGGTGACTCTCTAATAAAATACCACTTGTCTTACATATAAGCCTTACTGTAATAATTTCCATATATCGTTCCCAATTGTTTCGTTATAAATAGATCCATTCGATAAGTATTTATAGATAGTATTAATTTCGTTCTTAAAATTACACGCACTGGTCAGCGTGTCTGAAATAACTCAGTTATATTCGAAAAAACGTAAAATTTTCATTTAATTTGGTTAATGTTTGAATTGTTTCATCATTCAGAACTATTTCTTATTGCACACAAATTAGCTACGATTATTAAAAAAATGTTTCCAATCAGCCCATCATTTTGTGTCAACGATTTGTAACTATTGATAAAAGTGATCAGTAGTATGCTGTTTAAGTTGTAATTTCAAATAGCTCACAGCATTTATTGCAACAAAATTCTTTGAATATCCCACATACAGCTAAGTCATTGAAAATGAATCCACCCCCGCCCGCCCTCTCGTCTAAATATAGTTAATTAGCTTAGAACTATGTGTTCCAATCAAACATAAGTAAATTCATATTTTCTTACTGTTCTCTGTTTGTCCTATTAATTTATTACAGTGATGAATTCGAATAGACGGTCATATTTCCGGAAATGGTTTAGCCTTTCTTTCAAATCTAATAATAATAATAATAACAAGAACTCAGATATTATCAGTACTTCTGGGAAAAACCTCAAAAATACTAGGAACACAAGTAAAAAACGTCTCAAATCTTCTAACACTAATGTATTAAATCCACAAGATTTACTTGACTTCTCACAAATTTTACAAAAACCAATGACGGAGTTTACTTTTCTAATCGACCTGGACAGCAATTATCAACAGTTAATCAATAATTCGTCTGACCAGCATGCTACTACTATTAGAGGTAGTAGTAGTAATGGTAATGATGCTCAACAACGTCGAAGAAGTTTTCGATTGTCCACAATAAAACGGCTAAAAACCAATGTAAATACTAAGGATAGAACAATGTCAATGACGATGATGAATACGGAAAATTCAATACTTGATGTATCTAAAATACAAAGAATGGTATTATGTGCAGTTATATTTGAAGATTTTTGTAAAGAATTAGCTGCCATCTGTACAGAACACAGTGTTCAATGGTGATATCCACGTTCTCCTTTTTTATTACCATCTTGTTTTCTCTACTTTTTGTGAATATACGTACACTTAGTCATACCTTCATATACCTTGTCTTTTAATGATCCAACCGTATTTTGCACTTATCTTTCCACGTTATTTGTGGTTTTTTCGTACTTACCTTTAATATGTTTACACTTTAGAAAACAAAGAATTTTTTTTCTAATAAATCAAAGTTATTGTTTTTGAAGTCAGACCGATGTCTATTATTTTTTTGAATCAAAAATGACAATAAAACAAATATATGTCTGTAGAAAATGTAATTTTCTGTGAAAAAGGTGATATATGGTAATAATCGTCTTTCATTGACTATATGTGATTATTATTATTAATATTTTTATTATTATATATTTGTATTGAATGGTATACGGGAAACTATAATATGCATATCAACAGGGGTAAAAAGTTTTTTTTTATACATTGATATATATGTTGACACTTACACAAACTGATCTTTCAGGAAATACACAGTCATGACTTTATTGTGTCTATTACTTCTTTTTATTTATATTACACCATGATGAATTTATTTCCTATATTGGTTTATTTATCATGTTTTGTTTGTTTATTTGGTTTTTCTTTTCTTGTTGTTTTACTTTCCTTTTTTTCTAATAAGGTTTCATAAACCAATTTTTTTTTGAGTAAAAGGAATAATTAATTATTTAACACCTTTGTGCAATCCAATTCTCTTATGTTAATAATCTGACAGCTGGTTTACTTTGAAATAAATATTTTGAATGAGCACCGTATTTTCAACTTGTTTTTTTTTGTACATTTTATTTTATATAACTCAAGTTTAGATCAAGTAATATACATGGATCCATGAAATAACCAGAAGCTGTACGCGTAGATTAGATTGTTGGCGATAATTTGAAATAATTTCACGAAAAACATTATAGTTCATGTATAAGTCTTCTTAAATAGTGTTTAAAACTGAATCTTCTGTTCTAGTGAACGAATTTAAGTACATCCGATTCATGACATTAGGTAAATAGGGGGTTTTCACCGAATTCACTCAGGAATATCGATGTTAGGTTTCAGGTGACAGAAGCTAGTTTACAAGACACTTTGAAGATTTTAAAGTGTTTCGACCATGGTACAATTTGATATTCATTTGTTTTTGACATTTGGGTATCTAATTATGATATTCAGATGGAATTAACAGACATACAAGCTGACAACCACCTGAATGAACGCCTCAAACAGGCTTAATGACAAACTTTATTAGTTGAAATTTATTTCATTTATAATTCTCGTTATTTTAGATCAAATTACAGTTATTAAACAAGCCTTACATTTTGTCACTTCAACAAGTCGAAATTCAAATCTCATCGTGATCTGTATTACTACATGCAAAATGATTTCTGAGTACATTAGTTCTAGGAATATAAAGCTGGGTGATGCGAATTCGAAACCCATAGAACACATCGATTCCCACAAGACTATATACGCGTTGTTATTGAATGCCAACTATCGCAAATGATGTAAACTTTATTCTTTCAGGAGGACAGTACCTCAAAACGTAAATAGTTTCGATACGACCACGAAATAATTTGTGGGTTACAACACAATAATGGGTGCCATGTTTGTTGGTTAACGTGCATCAAATATTTCGTTTATTTGTGTTATTTAGCTAGTAGGGTAATATATTGCTGAAAAGCTTCAAGTTTTTCCTTTCAACTTGCTCCAAAGCTTGAAATCATTGAACATTAGAGTAGGTACATATATATTGTAACTACTTGAGTCAATAAATCTTCACAGCATTCTCGACTGACTTACCATTGTCATCTGGTACACAACGCCCAGTCTCAGTTTTACTCATCAGCGGTGTGATCATATGTGAACGATTCTTTTACGTTATTAAATACTAATAATTTACACATGTGCTTAATTACCGATCTTTACCATTTTGACAGACAGAGCTACTTGATAGTAATAATCAGGAACGGTGCAAATTTCAGTCTTGATGAGTAGTTCTTTTATACTGTAATATCAGTTAGATTGGTTGTAACTTCAAATGTCGTAAAAATTGTGACAAAAGACCACATTGGGTTCGTCCGCTCACGATCAAATCAGAAAAAAGAATCATTAAATAAAGTCACTTACTGCTGGTCTAAGTTATTTTTCTACACCCAGACCATTTGGTTAGATTCAGCGCGATTATCGTAACCATTGATCCGAGACATCGGGTGACATGACTCAAAATCGGTCTCAACAGCTCAGATTCATTCACTCTTTGCCTTCTCTTAATTCCTGAATTTCATGATTTTCTTATACATTTTTATTCCTTGGATTCATATTTTTTCCTCTAACCACAATGTCATTGCTTAATATTTTCTACTACTGTAGTGAAAAAGAATTCAGCTGGGGTTGACTAATTTAATGTTTAATACAAAATTACAGAATGTCTTCGTAAAATATGTAAACCATACACTAAATACTTCACTTGCAATTCTTCCATGAATTGTCCTTCATATTACGTATGATTCTTCCAAATCACAATTTCTTTCTATTTACATTACCGTTCTATTCGATTCGATCTTCTGAACATTCTACTGCCAGGCATTCAACCTCTGATTGGTGTTACATACTATTTATGTCTGTCGACATAAGGATATCAGTTAGTATACATTTTATCTCGTTATATTTTTTTTGTTATTTTCTTAATCTGCATCTACATGGAACAGTTCAAAAAATTGATCATGTTAAAGTACCAATTCATTATAAACATGATTCAATTTATATTAGATATTGTGTTGTTTGTGGATAGTTGAAATCATGAGTCAATTAAAGCTAGACCACTATGGAAAACCTGAGAGCACTAGACGGCCGTTTCGCCCTGTTGTGGGACTCCTCAGCAGTGCACATCCACGATCTCGCCTCCCGAGATTCGAACTCAGGACCTACCAGTCTCGCGCGCGAGCACTTAACCGATAGATCAATGAACCGGAATCCAACGGTGTTAATGTCTAACTTCAATCAATCCACGAAGTTGAGCAACCATTTCACCAATGTCTTCAGTGAGTTGATATCTCCCAACAGACCTGGCCGTCCAGTACTTCCAGGTTTTCCATAATGATCTAGCTTCAATTAACTCATGATTTCAATTATATTAGATATGTAAAAACATTATGATGGAAATTCACTTATACCAACACCATTTACAATAAGAAAAAAACAAATCAATTTTCTTTTTATTATTTTCTTATTTATCCATTATTGTTTTAATATGATGAAATATTTAAACACTTTCTTTAAAATAACTAAAACAAGATATGGTTCATTTTAATAAAACTAATCGGTTAAAACAAATTCAATATTAAAATTTTCATATATATAAAAGAGAGAATAAGTGAGCGTATGGGGTAAACAAACAATTACACAATGAAATGTAACTGATCAAAAACTGAAAAAATATATATATAGAAGTAATGTTATTTAACCGGTAAAATAATAATTAAAAAAGAAAATGAACATAATAATGAATATGTGATTAAAAGGAAAGAAAGAAAGAAGAGGAAGTAAACACTTTAACACGTGAACTGAATAAATGAGGTTAGTTAGATTAAAACATTTAGTATTTAAGAGAGAGGTACAATTAATATAACAAAAAATAGATGAGGTTTAATCTAAACGCATCATATTTATCCATATCCTTTTGTATCACGCTTGTTATCCTGGTAGTTGGTAAATTAAAAGATGAAGATGTTTCTAGCAACAATCACAAATCAAACTACATACAAATCACGATTAAACTCTTTTCACATACACATTATACAACAAAGCATTTACAAACAATAGCTTATGTCATTCTTTTACTGTTTACAGAAATACAAATATTTAACACTTAATATTATCACAGAGTGATATTTGTTTTTAAATATTTGAATTCTCAGTTTGTTTGTTTATTTGTTTTTTTTCTTTATTAACGAAAAGGTTTTCTAGCATTGGTTACCGTTGAATAACATGTCGATGAATTAGTACAACGAGTATAATTCGACCGAATGGAACGTCCTGCTCAAAATAAATAAAAAGTCATAAAATATACACTTATATATGTTTATACTTAAAATAAGTCAGTTGAAACTAATCAAATACCAGTCAGTCAGTTACAACGTAGAACTCCGTACGTACGTACATCAGTTCAAGTTGCCATACCACATTAGCACATAGTTACAATTGTCCATTCAAACCCAATAGTGTTAGAGGTAGTAAGAGTACAAGCAGTAAGCCGAAAGATTGGGGTTTGAAGAAGTTATTCAGGGAATATAATCCATTGAAACAAATTTGGAAAGAGAAAAAGATAGAGACATGAAGAATTAAGAAGTTTGGAATTTAGGAGAACACAAAGAGTGGATGCACCTTCACCATTGCAAACGATTTTGAGCCATGTCACTCAAGGTCTTTAACCATCCGTTGCTATAATCTCGCGAATCCCAATCAGGTAGTCTACACCTACCAGCATGGCTTAGTCCAATTGTCAGTGACTTCATGGATTTGTGCCATGTTTTGGTCTGGCCCCCTGGCTTTCTTCCTACCTTATCCTACGCCATAAAACATTGCACGTTGGGGCAGTCGATTGATCAAATAACAACATAATTATGTTCAAAGGTACTATTTTATCACATATTGTAGGTATGTTTAGATTCATTAGAGTAATGCATCAGTGCTCGATTAAAGGATGATAAATAGTTCTAGAATATGTAATAATTAGCTTACGTTAAAACTCACAATCATAAAAATGAACTCAGCAATAATAGTCCATTCTCATCACAGATAAGTATAATAATGATCAGTTCAATACGTTTGATCAGATAAATGAAAATCAATGGTAAAATAGATGGGTATATACTTTTATTTTGAGATAGCTAATAGTAATTCTGACTTTTAAACAGAAGATTACTAAATTATATAGTAGGATCTAATGGAACGACGACAGGCACAAATCGAAGAACTCAATTATTCTTGAGATATATTAGGAGTGAGAACGTTGTTATATTATCTAGTTCAATAAAACATAGATGCCTTGTTATCGAAAACTGGGAGCAAAGCTATATTTTACATAGTAAGTAAAGTTAGACTACAAATATGTTTTAAACTAGGTTTAATTAGCACATTTGTCTCAAGGTCTGGGGCTTTCTACGATGACTGATATTGGCTGATGTAGCAGTTTAGCAAACATTTAGAGGCAATTCAACCAAGACGGAGCACTAATTCGTGAAGCTGTTGATTGTTGGATCAAACAATGTTAGTAGATGCAGACTACCAAGTTGGGGTCAGGGGGATTATCTCAACCAGTGGTTGCTGATATTAGATGACATCGTTCAGAATCGGTCAGAGTTACAGATCCATTCACTTTCTTTGTCCACCCTTAGATCTTAAATTTTTAATTCTCCTTATACATTTTTATCCTGTGAATTCATCCTTTTTCTCAAATCATATTTTCTTATGCAAAATCTTTTATATTGTCTATTAGTTCTGCTTATGTGGAACTCATGTTAATGATTTCATTTTATTGTATTGATTTAATGTGGCAACTTGAACCGATAGTGGAAGGTTCTATATTGCTTATGATTAACTGTCACATATAACCAAGACAACTGTTCATTAATCCTTCATCTCCATTTTATAAGTTGTTGGTTTTCTCCATCATAGAAATAAAATTGATCTACAAATTAAATCCCTACTTCTGAATACAACTAAAAAGAATATTGTAGTACCTTATATATAAACATTACTTGGAAAAACTATTATTAATATTAAGCAAAGATGGATAGTGGCTAGCAGTGGAATCCAGGACGCGCGTTTCGTCCTATTTGGGACTCGTCAGCTGGATGTACCTGCATCACAGAGCTGATGTTCACTCTGGGACTCGAACCCAATACCTTTCGCTTCAAGCGTTATCCACTCTGAGTCCGCTGCTAGCCACTATCCATCTTTGCTTACAATGCTTGTGAATTTAGGGTATATCGAGGCAATATGCACAGTATGTACACATGCCAATTAGAGACTGACCAGTTGCAGTCCTAAAAACATCAATGGGAAGATCCGAACAAACAATACTCAGTAAATTTTATTATTAATATTAAAATTGAAGTAAACATCTTGATATTATCTTTTCATTTTAAACGTACCATCATCAACACCTTTTTCTATCGTTAACGTTAAATGAACAATATCTTCAGGTAGAAATTCTTCACATCCGTCTAAATTATCACGTGTTCCTAATGCACAATACATTAATGGTATATTATTAATTCGACGATCTAATGAGAGAGATAGTGTTGATGAATTTGATAGAAAAGAATTTTGATTAATTTGAGAATTATAAATAGAACCTTGATGAGACGATGGTCTAGATGATATTCGAGTTTTCCCATGTAATTTCAAAGCACATGAAATAGATAATGGCATTTGTCCAATGATTAATCCTTTTGGAAATAATTTCCATGCTACCTAAATGAATAAACATGTAAATAATGAATAGAAAAGATTTTATTAAAGAGATCTAAACTTTATTGAATTTTGTAAATTAAAATTATGGCTAATAATGGAAGTTAAAATGTTTGCTTCATTGTATTTTGGGACTCACTAACTGAGTGTACCTTAATCCCAGTGTTGATGTTCACATTGAGATTAAAACACATTATTTGAGGCTTAAAACATCAATGAGATTGTTGGAGATGTTAAATCCCCGGAACTTACTTGGTAAATGGCCTAATTTTGTAATTTTATTTTGAAAATTTGAATTTCTTTGTTTTCGTGCCAAAAGCGCTCTTTTCACCTTCGAGTCGAATTTCCCACTTGTAAAATATCTTAAACGCTATTGGTCCGTTGTATCTTTGACTGTGCTATTTTGTAATGCTGCCCAAGGACAATTTATCGCTGTATATATACGTTTCGGTTTTTCCCCTTACGATTGCTTGTACTTCGGCTGCTTGCGGAATATATTTTCCTTTACTTCACCTTGGAATTCTTCCTCTAGTTAGTGGGGCCTGGGACAACGCATTAGATTAGCCTATCGTGTCACTGTGTCATTGACCTTCGTTCGTTTACCGAGAAATCGAATAAGCATCAAGCATATCAGAGATATTAACTGATTTCAGATGATCATTAAATTGACCAATTAATGAGTTCCACACATAAAACCATGCTATTCTGGGTGAAAAAGAGATAATTGTAACAGTCTTTATTTTCGTAGTATTGGTATTAGGGACTGCAATTGCTTATCTCCTTTAAGCATATGTGCAACCTAATTGGATTGCCTCAATATTATATTTGGTAACAAATTTTAATTAAATTTAAAGCCACAATACAAGCCAAGATGAAAGTACGGAAAAAAATTAATTAATTGTAGTGCTGAATTTCAACAAGTGAAAATGACAAACACTTAATAATGAACATCATGCATGATGAGCAAATTAGTTGTTAACCAAACTCAGCAATTCAGTAGATAATGCGTTAGCGGTTTCTAACGATAAGTGTTTGCATCTAAACTTGCTAGTAGTATCAAAATAGGGATTCAGATATATTCAGCTGATGATTCCTAGAATGGAGAAAATATGTCTCCTCAATTCCACTGTTAACCACAATCTAAATACACTGAAACTAATTAACTAGAAAAATAATATGAAGTTAGTTCTCTCACAATGCATTCACTTGACCGCAGAGACTGGTCTATTGAAGTTCACAATATTAACATTTGAAAAAAGTAAAGCCTTATAAATTATATATATAATCATGCAACTGTACAACAAACACTTAATAACCTTTATAATCTGCTTTATAGAATAAAACATCACAAAGGTGGATTATAGACAATTAAACTTATTTATTAGAATATTGGCAGTTTATAAAACTCATTGTAAGTTTAATCTATAACCGTTTAAAGAAATTTAGTGTTAATGTATATTTACTAATGAATTTCACTTAAATTCAAGTGATTCAAGGTTTTCTATGGTGGTCTAGCTACCATAGATTCATGATCTTAACTATTAAAATTACTATAGTATCCACAACACCCCTTCTGATTAGATTTCTGTTTTTTTGTAATACATTATCAATATGTGGTAGTGATAGTAAAATTTGATTGGTTATTGTGAGTGGACAAACAGGCACTTCTCCTACTGACTTTTAAATATGTGATTTCCTTTCATGTAATTTATTGATTTTTATACTCTGGACCCATTGAGTATAACTGTTTGTAATTGTGTTCAATCACGTATTAATTAGTGTTGATCTAGTTCATTATTTTAGATAGTGAATCCTGAATTTGATATGAAATGACTAATCTTATTCAGAAGAGGTTTTGTGGAGATTTCAGTATTTTTCATAGTTGAAATCATTAGTCAATTGAAGCTAGACCACCATGGAAAACCTAGAAGCACAATGGACTCATGATTTCAACTATGAAAAGTACTGAAATCTCCACAAAACTCCTGATTATAATCATATGCTCACTGGTGACTGACTTCAAGATACATGTCCTGGACTTCTAGTGAGAAGCAGTGACCAGTGGAGTTCAACAACGTCTGTTGTGAGATAACAACTCAATGAAGACAATTGTTGAGTGGTTGCTCAAACTTCGTGGACATTAACACCGTTGGATGCCGGCTCAGTGGTTTATCGGTTAAGTGCTCTGGAGCGAGACTTGTAGGTCCTGAGTTCGCATCTCGGGAGGCTGAATCGTGGATACGCACTGCTGAGTATTCCGATGATAGAACAAAACGGCCGTCCAGTGCTTCCAGGTTTTCCATGGTGGTCTAGCTTCAATTAACTCATGATTTCGACTAGTTTTATTATTGTATGAATGTATTATCATAGTACACTAGAAATTGAACAAAAATATTTTAAACTATCCGTTATATCAACCAGAAATCATATTTTAAAGTACAATAAAACATCTTACAATATTATCTGTTAGTGTTTATTCGTTAAAATAAAATAACTTCATCTCTGTATTATTAGTTAATTTTACCTAAATAATCTTAGTAAGTAAGTGAATTAATAAATCAATTTGACAATGTTATTATAAAGAATGAGTTTATTTATTACTAGATAAAATAAAATAAACAAATTGACAATCATTTATTCAGGATTATATTCAATGCAATCAAACCAGAGAAGCACCAGATAAATATGCGCCTCACAAATCTCATTTGTTTTGTGTGAGGGCTGTGATACTGCCCAGGTGCCCAGACTAAAGCAGGTGGTTTACTTAGGGGGCTACACCTCGAGCCTTTAACCTGAAGGTCTAGTCCACAAGGCAGTGGAGCATCGTGAGGAGATGCAGTCCCATGGTAGCCGGTGACCAACGATTGGTTCATACACCATTTGTTCCTTCAGGATACTGGAGCTCATGTGCACCATTGGTTTAGAACCAAGGTTTTCCAACTCCCCTAGATGGACATTCCATGTCCACCGACCCGGTTAAAGCGCCGGACATTCGCTTTTCGTCCTCTCAATTTCGTAAACAACACCCCCGCCACGAGAAGGCAGTGAGTAGAACTTCCTTGGCAGAGGCTGTATACGCATGGTCATGTGAGAGTATTTCGAGAGGGAGAGCGGACTCTCCATATTAGGTTAAGTAGTCTTAAGGCATCATTCTCTGTTCTTCTTTATACCATATTATCTAAGTACACCAACTTGCATATGGTAGACAGGTGATTTAATTAAACAGATAAAATATAAATGAGCATCTTAAAAACATCAAGATTTAATTTGTCATCTACTATGTTGCGTTAGTGCCTGAATTAATAATAGGGAGTGAATCAGTTAGGCGTATCGACCGCTCCACGTATCTTGGGAATCTAATTAGTATTGAAGGTCTGTTGTCTGATAAAATCTCGGCACCAATTACAAAGGCTCCATTGATTTTTGCCAACTTGTCTGCTGAGCTATCTGCTAACAAGTTTACCGCCCAACAGTTCACTCTGCTCTACTTCATGAATGTGAAATATGGCCATTGAAAGAAGAGGATACTCTTCGGTTGCTGGTATTCGATCATAGGTGTCTACGAAGTTTCGCTCATGTATTTTGGGACCACGGAGTAAAAAATACATGGCTTAGGAATGGAGCACTTGGCAAAGACTGTAAATCGATTGATGAGGTAGGTGGTTGGGACATGTGCTACTTATGCCCAGCCAGCGCTCACTTTGAAGGAAGTTCTCTGGTGTGGGAGTAAGTTGGTAGAAGGTTAGGGGTGGCTTAATCAAAACATGGCAACAGTCAGTCCATAAAGTAATTGAAAGATTAACTGAGCCATGTTAACAAGTACAGACTACCTGATCGTGGCCCATGTAATCATCGTAACTAATGGTTTGATGACTTTGAATGACATGGTTCAAAATAGTTTGAAATAGCGCAGGTGCATCGATTCTTTGTTTTCTCCCAAATTTTAAGCTTCTAAATTCCATATAGTTTTCTCCGTCTCATTAATTTTGCTTTTTTACGTATTGTATTCTCAATGCCTAGTTTTTCCTACCAGCACTAACACCGTTACCAACTGTACTACTCTGGGATTGTCCAGAACAATTTCATCTCACTGTAACAATGTGGTATGACAACTTGAGCCGATATGCATACGTACTAGGTTCTACGTTGTGACATACTGACTAACCAACTTGCTGAATTATTTTGTTGACAGACTTTGTTGAGTTCGAAGCTATTCCTCACGAGAACCTAACGTTAACCAATGAATAAGTGAAAATTAGTAGAGAGTTAATCAGCTGTTTCTTTATATAATAGGACTCCTTAGCAGTAAATGCACGCGACTTTAAATAGGATTGACCCCAATGCCACTTAGACTCCACAGTGAAAATAATACATCGATAATCAAGTCAGTTCACATTTTAAAATTAGTCAATTTGTATAATTACTAACGAGCTATTACATCACTTTCAGGTTAATTGGCTTTATCAGTTCTTTGACTAATCGTTTAATATTATACTACAAACAAACTCTACCATTCAGTAACTAATAGAGAGAGAGAAAATACTTTTTCATCCTAGGTTTTAATGTAAGAGGAGATTGGAGATAGTAGACATAAAACGCTGGAGGTGGGTCTTATTTTGGTCGGCACTCGTCGGTAGTGAGTATCAATACCTTTCAGACTATGAATATACTTTTCTAATAAATGTCAACTTCCACGAGACTCAGGTCTGACAGGGTTTTCTTCTGACTAACTCCAACCACCTAACATTTAAACACAGTACACATGACGCGAGTCATTTAGACGAATTGACCATATTAAAACATAATCGATCAAATTCGATTAAAGAAAAAAGGCACTAGACAAACATAGGATTGTTCACTACTTAGCGACTAA
The DNA here is from genome assembly GCA_944470415.2 of Schistosoma rodhaini. Taxonomy (NCBI): domain Eukaryota; kingdom Metazoa; phylum Platyhelminthes; class Trematoda; order Strigeidida; family Schistosomatidae; genus Schistosoma; species Schistosoma rodhaini. The sequence goes on along the minus strand of OX104039.1, from coordinate 11,135,386 downwards.
TCAACTAAATATGTATACATATATTTCATCTTACACTACAATATAAAAACAGAATCATGAAATTTTCAGCAAAAAGAAAAAAAAGCAATATATTCAATAATAACTAACTTTTAATCCACCTGATAACATAAATAAATTACAATAACCTCTTTGTACTAATGTACTTGCAGCTCTCGGTGCTAAACGTTCATCTTCATCATATACAATAATAATATGATCAGGTCGATTACGATAAGCTAACATTTCAGTAGTTTCAAAATTTACACTACGTGATAACATTGCAATTGGATAATTACGAGCTGAGTTAATTAAAGAGAAAGGAAAAAAAGAGAATGACAGATGTGTACAATGATTAATAATAATAATAATAACAACAGTAATAACAGTATAAATCATTATGACTGTTATAACACAAATGTAACTACGCAAACCGAAATATTAAGTCATTTACGAATGAAAGAGTTAGTGAGATGATTTAATGCAACAAAATACTCTTTAAATGAATCTGTCTTATGCCTCCTCATTAACTCTTGATCCATTTCCTAAAACTATTGAGAAAATAAATTAAAGTTAAAAGTTCTTTCTCTTCACTCCAACTGCTGTTAATGTGTACAAAATTGACTGTTTCACAATTTTTAGGGGCCCAATTAAAATTAGCGATGATTCAACGGTAACAGTGCAACTAAAAAAATTAAAATTATGTTTACTATAAATATCTTTTTTCGACTAATTTAGATCGAGATTTTGGGCAAATAATGCATTTCTCAATAATAATTGGTTAGTATTACATCAATTTCATCAATAAATCTTTAGTTGAATGATCAAATTACTTCAATAAGTCCAATTTCCTACTTTAATTCATACTAAATACATTTTATAAACCTAATGATATAAAACATAACGTCAATAAACAGGTTGACTGAAACGAAATATGGAAATTAAAATCAGCTACTTGGCGGTCGAAGATACTCTGTAGCACAACTCACTCGCCAATATTAGTGGTAGCAGAAAAGATTAAGTATAGATAACATTATTGATGTGTTGGCGAGAATGAGGACAATTGGTTGTTTTGCTGAGTCAGACATGTGGATAGTGTGACAAGTGTTGTATGTGTTCTATATTCCCCTATTCTTACTGTTTATTGACTTTTATGGATTGACTGTTCCTTGTTGTTGGATTGTGTCGGATTTTGGTGTGGAAATTATATTGACGTTGTAGTCAGGTTAATCTCGTGTTCTTGATCTGAGTTGTGTTGAAGTCCTGTAGAATAGACACTGGGTGGGAATCTAGTGTAGATATTCGTCTAAGGTGAATTAACGTCCCACATACGTGTAAAAAGTGAAAGAACTGTTATAACAAGAAACCCTAGCGTTATAACTAGTATCCTACCGTTTATAACGATTATTTGCGAAGAAATAATAAGTTCAGAGGATTAAAAAACACCATAAAATAGTTTCAAAACTTAGGGAAGATAACGAAGTTATGTATTATGATAGCTTTTTCTTTTTTATCTCATACCCTAAAACTTCATTGTTGAAATAATGCGATACTTATATTTAACTTTAGCTGATATGCAGAAAAATCGCTAATACGTTTTCTAAATCCTATATACCATTAAGACTGTTTCACCTATTGACGTGTGGTGATATAAGAATAAGTGAACAGATTTTCGAATTCAACCACAATTTCACATTACTAGTCAATTGATCAGTCAGTAAGACATAGACAATATAGGGATCTGTCATGAACCGGTTTTTGTCAACGTTGATGCATCTTATTGTATTACTGTATACCAAAAGAGAAAATTAACAAAACGAAGACTGAAAAGGGTATTGAGAAGTTACCTGTTATAATATGACATGCGTCATAATCATCTCGATCTCTTACATCAAGTAATAAATATGGACTATCGACTGATGAATTCTGTTTGCTAGTTGTATCTGAGATTTGTGAACGTGACTGACCAAAACATATGTCGAATTCTCCAACACCAGTAACAAGACTATATTGTATTTTTTTAAAATGAAATTGCGTTACAGTCGAAGCGATAGTCATAATAATAATAATAATAATAATAATAATAATAATAATAATAATAATAATAATAAAAAAGATGGTTAAACCTAGTATTGTATTGTCCCCACAAGTTCAGAAGAACAAGCGACCTATCCATTTATATAGTTGCGATGAGAAACTACATTTGTTGAAGTTTTTAAACCGACTAGTAAAAGTCACAGTATTTGTGGTATGTAGCTAGTACTGGAATCCAGGATACAAGTTGCATCTTATTTGAGACTCATCAGTTGGATGCAACTGAATCACACTGTTGATGTTCATACTCAGACTTGAACACAGTATCTATATCTGAGTCACTAACTTGTTTAGTGGGTATAAAGATATTAATAGGGTTTTGTGATTTCCCGTTATTGATATTCAGTATCGCAATTGATCAGTCTATGTTACAAAATATACAATCTGAGTGGACTACCTCGATATAGCAGTATTTCACAAGTTATAGTAAATAATAATTAAAATAACTCAAAACTTATATATATATATATACATATATATATATACTAAAGAATACTATAGACGGTTAGGTGTAGTTGTGGAATCACTATTAGGTCCTCACAGGATAAATTTTGCTTGAAAATTAGAAAATGAACCGCTTAAAGACACAATCAGTAATCTAACGCTTTACTGTCGCTATATAGATGATACTTTCATTGTACTAAAAATTGAAAATGAAATAGACGATTTACTGAATGTATTTAATAACATAAAGTCATCCATTATATTTACGTTTAAAGAAAAACAGATAGTTTCTAGACGTTCGATTCACAAGAGTAAATGGAACATTTAGAAGAGGGATATATGGAAAATGCCCAATAGGACAAGATACTCATTTCTCGAGTTCCATACAAATAAATTACAATAGAAACTAAGTATAACTCCCGACTTATGGCACTAGAATGATTTGCTCTGACGATATCGTTGAGGATTAGTTGAGTAATATTTTTACAACCTACTTGGTAGGAACGGATATCCAAATTAATTCACCAACAAGCACATGAATAAAATCAAAATAAGACCGAAGGTAAAAACTGTTTCAAAGTTATTGTTCTTGAAATTACAAATCCTAACTGACGTGACTGAGGAAATTAAAATGCAAAGGTTAAAAAAGCTATGCAGAAAATATTAACTGCAACCAAACTGAATGCGGTTTTCTACAACCGCTCGATAATAAAATCCATCAATAAAGACACTGTTTGAATTCGGCACATCTTGTTCAGCTGCTCCTGCAGAGCCAGTTATATAGGGAGTACAATTCGGTAAGCGCATTAACGCACAAGAGAACACCATCTATCTTGATTGAATAAAAAACAGGTAAATGATTAAGAGTTCTATTCTTACTTACTTCGTGATTACAAGTCATCAAGTTGACTTAAATAAAACTCTTAAAGTTATACACTATGTTTCATTAAATTCATGGAATGGTTTACAAGTTGGTATTTTGCATATTGCTGAAGCTATTAGAATCAACTTTCACAAATCAAACCTTTGCATTCAAAACAAATTTGTACAATCACTTCCTCCACCCTGACGATAGATATTGAACTGAGTTTTAGCTAAACTCTAGTAAAACAATTCTTTTAAAGATATTCAAGCAACTTTCTTATTCCTTTGATTTATAATTAGGTGTGTTTGTATCAAACTGTTTTTATTTAAATGTATGAAGAGTTATTTTCAAGAGAATGAATCAATTACATATAGACTAATGACTATAAATTTAGATAAAAGTATTCAGTTTATGCCACACTACTACTGATCCAAATTTAGTAGTATCGATTATACTATCTTCATTATGATTCATTTGAGTTCATTACTGCTTAAAAAGTGAATTAAGAGAAATTTTACCAGTATCAGGGGTGTAAAAAATTATAAAAACTTTTGTTTAGTGGTTGAAAAAACGATGCTTATAAAGTGTATAGAATAACTCGACGTTAATGGATGATAAGTTAAGCAGTAATTCATTAATCACAATCGATACCATTTAAAGCGCTTTTTAAAGTTCTGTGTAACAGTACAGCGTGAAATTTTCGAACTTTTCCTACTTGTTTTATCAGTCTCAAGAATCAGTGCTACTGAAAACCTATCGCATTATATTGAGAGTTCAAAAAAATGTACGCTCATTCAGAAATAGTAACTATGATGCATTTTATTGTGAAACTAAGCAAGGTCACTCATCCTGACTACAGATTCAAACAAGAAAGACAATCAACTAGACTAGACGACTGCTCATGATGAGGAAAATAATTTCTTTTAAAAATAGCTTAGTTGAAAAGCACTGCGAAGAAAACTGGTGCTAGAGTTTTAGGATTCTCAAAACTTGACGTTTGCAAAACGAAAAAGTTTTTTTATACAAAAGTAGGGTTAATGGTAACCTCTTACTATCGTAAAACGGAATACGGTTGTAAACACAAACCACTGTATGGAGTATGGGTGATCTAAAGAGAACACACTTGTAGCGAGGCTTGCAGATCTTCCATTTGATCTATAGAAGGGTAGTGAATGTAAACCTCTAAGTTCCAATATTAAGCTTAAAAAGCTGTTCAGTGTTCCCTAGTTTCCAATGGTTACCGGACTGAAGTCAGTTTATAATGTAGGTAGTCTTCGAAAGAAAAATAAGATCATTACCTGAACTGTGCATAACTTTCTCAAAGATCAGATATTATTGTTAAGTACAGTATTCTTTGTGAACATTCGGATAATGTTTAAAAAATGGATTTGATGAACTTAGGGTAAAAAAAAATGATCGTAACGATAACAGACATAAGGCCCATCCAGGGAAGATAAGAGATTTTTTCTACAGTTTTCTTATCTCCGGTTTCAAACGTTGTTTGAAGTGTACTACTCCTTGAACATTAGTTTCAGACAATTATAAACCGTGTGAAATATTATCAAAAGTCATCGATATGATAAAAAATAGTTTGAAGTTGTTTTAAAAGACGAATAAGTTGAATCTAATGATCAAAAACAGTCTGATAAACAAAATATAATCGCTGTTTACTAGAACACCTAGTGAATAATAGGGTTCTGCTGTGTAGAAATATACGATTGTCAAGTTCAGATATCAGTGAGGATAACATCATTACAATGGACTTAAACTAAACAGTATTATGATGAAGGTAAAATTTACATATTGAACACTATGATGCCTGGTAAACAGTAAATTTAAGTCAGAATACAAAAGGTAGATGATAAATATTTTTTCCAAAAAAGAAAACGGTTAAGTAGGAAAAGAATGTATTCATGACTAATAACATACAACTTTATCAATGGTTTCCACTAATACCCCAGCCTACATTAATCTATAACCAGAAACTATGCATTAATGTCATATTAATTCTAGAAATATGGAACTAAGTGTCATCTTACCTTCTTACATGTTAAGTTTATTCGTTCCATCTTGGAGAAAATATTCCACGTTTAATTATCCACTGAACTCGATATTTATGAGTTCTTTTGTGCCCTGGCAGCGACACCAATTGTTGTGTCTGTGGTATAGTTAACTGACTTAGTACTTGTTAACAGAAACCGTAGATTGGATGACACCGATAGGAACATGAAAACCTTAGGTAATAATTTACTTAACACCTAAAACTATTTTAATTTTAATATGATTTAAACTGAATAATGGTCAGATTTGCGTGAGCTTGTTAGTGTGAACCCAGATTTTTGTACATTGAACTGAGATGTACTTGATATTAACTGATTAATAATTTACTGAATAAATGTTAACTGTCTATGACCGACAGACATAGCTCATATGTTTACTTGTTTTTATGATGTGATTACATACCATAGACAGTTAGAAAAAGAAATTAGTACCGTATGTCAAAATAACTCACAGCAATTAAGTCCTTGTTCATTATATCGTTTTCCTTTTTGTATGCCTATCGTTGAGTTAACTTCCAATTATAGTGTGCTATTTTATGACATGTGGCAACGTAAATGATGCAAAGAACAAATTCTTAATTTATTGGAGAATAAGAAGTTTACAAAGCTGACACTATACGATTGCTTTTTAACATTTAGTCATGATTATTTCGTGTTAATATTTTATACATAGGCACGTCGTTTTACTAGATAAAAAATACATTTCTTCCTTCTATTGGTCAGAAGTCTTGCCTTTTGATTTCTGTTCATTGAAGCCTCACTTCTCATAAGTAGTCGTCACTCACTCACATTATATCATTGAATTTCATCGGTCAATCAGCATTTCATTAACTCATTCTAACAAATTCACTTCTGATCAAGATATAACAGTGATCTATTACATAATAACGACTGAACTGATTAGGTTCATTTATATGAAAACCTTACCAACGAATTTGCCATTTTTCTCACTCAACTGTTTCAGCATGTAGAGTGTCTTTCATAATTTTAGTTAGCGGTTAACAGTGGGATCAAGGACGTATATTTCAATCTGCCAGGATCTCTTCAAATAAATTTGCTTTCATCCCACTAGGACTCAGATCCACTATTTATCACTTCAAACGTAAACAAAATACCCACTATGCTAATGAAAAGTGATAATAATCATTTTGTTTAGCATTGTAACGCAATAATACTACTAATAATACATAAAAGGACTGTTTGAAATACGCATAACTATTATCTGTAATCCTCAAATACATTACTATCATATATTCATTTTTTTAAATAGATGTACATCTCATTTGAGCTCATGAACTTACACAAAAGTCACGTGAATCTAACTGTGAAACGTTTATCAGTTATATACATCTTTGATGTCACTAAAAACTCAGCATAAGAATGCAACTACCGTGGCCTAAAAATACAACTTCAATCTATTCTCTTTAACGTACCTGTCTTGAGTATCGAGAAAAAAACATGCACACACATACACAAAAATATACATACGCTCATGAAACAGGAAAAAAACACTGTAAAGTGATTATGTAAATTATGTCAAAACAAAAGAATGGTAACAATAACAGTGTAAGCATAAACTTTTAAAATATCTCAATTAAAATCTGTTGTAACCTAGATTTCAAATCAGTGTGTCTTAAGTGGTTGGTTGCCATGGAGATAAAAATCGTAAGCAAACAAAGCAAATGCATTGGTTATGTAAAAAATATTACGAAACCTTTCCGTTATATGCTTTTTTGAGGCTTGTAGAGAATTATTCTAAATGCAATGGATCCTGAACGTAGTTTTACTAATATTCGTTACTCTTCCATTGGAAAGACTTACTTGGATGACTTATGAAATTAAAAATTAGTCTTTGCTAAAATTGACATCAGTTAAGGGAACCAAAAAGCACTGGATAGCTTACTGTTTCGTCCTAAATTGAGGACTTTAAACATCCCTTACTTACAATCGCAAAGATAATTTAATCTAAAGCCCTTATGCAGTGAAATATATTATTTTAGCCCAAAACCTGCTACCAAGTGAGTAGTAAATACTTCTCTTGAATAAAAACTGAATTAATTCATACAACATATTTGTGTATTTTTACTTTACTTTTTATTGAAAAAAGTAATCAAAAGATTAACTAAAGTTATACATATCGTTTCTATAAGTGTGCTGCATCAATTACTTTCGGTTATTTTCCCATCTACTCAATGAATTAGAGCAGAGTATTGGAGTGAAAACTTGGTAAAATTTCAATTCAAGCCCTTTACTTTTCCTTGAATTGATTTCTTTCTATGTGACATAATAGACTTAGATACCCTAACATATTCATAACAAACAAGTGAGGATAACTTCAAACAGTTGAAATGAAATATATAAGAACTCTCGTCTAAATTAGAGCGAATAGTTTCACAGTATTTGAGCGCCGGGTTGATGTAAGACATTAAATAGGAATAATATATTCCTTGAAAAAGCTTGGACCAGATTGCCAGGCGAAACGTTGGATTTACTACAAATTCATTCGCTGAGATTTTACAAATATATTATTCCTATTTAGTTGAAATGAAATGTTTAATGAAAATTACACTGCAATACGCAGCACTAAAAAAAGTACTAGATGAAGTACACTTAATGAATATTGAAAATGTTGTGAATAACTTTAGCTTAAAGAGGTGTTTATATCATTGACCTTTAAAGGTTATTTTATATTTGAATAAATTGCATATCATATTGTCTGTTAATAATAGCACACTGAATGAATTGGTTTAATTCACGAATAATAATAATAATAATAATAATAATAATAATAATAATAATGATTCTTGTTTATTTATAGAATCTGATCATACTATCAATCTGACAAATATAATAACAATCAGTGGATTTCTTGAATGAAGTGCTCGAAACAATCATTTATAACACAAACATATCAAGATAGCACTAATCTTAATTCAGTTATTAAATCATAGAAACCGTACGGTTATCTATTATCAACGGTTTGTATTATCCCATTGTTGATATTCAGGATTGAGTTTTAATCAATCTCTCTTGATTTATCTTCTTCGTGAGTAGATTGCTATGATAAAGGTGTTTTGTCACAGGTTTTGCATATCATATGGACCGTAGCTGGTAGTGAGATTCAGAACCTGCATTTCGTCTCATTCGGAACTTGTCAACTGAATGCTCCTTGGTCTCAGTGAGACAGGAATTCAGTATCTTTGATAAGCCAGTGGATTACCCACTAAGCTACTGAGTTCAGATAGTTACTAACTTATTCAAAAATTATTATACTTATTAGTAAGAACTGTATATCACCACGTTGTCAATATCCAGAACTGAATTAAAAAAGTTGTTGACTTTTCCATCACAGATTCCTTTTCAGTTTTTATCGGTCCACTATCTGTCGTGTCTAGACATCACTATTACTGAGCATGAACCACGTCGTCTGAAGCATCCAACTACGGATCTTGGTTATCGCACGGGCTTCAACTAGACGGTCCGCATCTAGCAACATGGCTCATACCAATCGCCAATAGCTCTCAAGTATAAAAACAAGATATTCATCTACTTTTGTTTTTTAATCATTCTTTCCACTTCTTTTTCTAAGTCATTCACCGAATACAGGTTTATGTAGTCCACTTTAAGCTACACTTTAATTGATTAGTTGGCTAGCTCTACTACCCCTTGTTGCCTACACCGAAATTAGATAGGTGAAGGGGGATTTGAACTTGACACATATCAGTGGATAAAATAACATTGAGATACAATTTAACTAACCTTTCAAGTGTAGATCTTTCAGTTAAAGGTGGATCCACATTGCCATGCGTAGAACCATTGCCATTTGTTGACTTATTATTATTATTAATATGATTGTCAACTAAAAACAAAATAGAAATATTCTTTCTGTTTATTATTTAAAATTTACCTTCATTTCTTGGTGTACTACATGAATTATGATTGTTTAACTCATTATTTTGTTGTTGTTGTTGTTGTTTTTGTACCTCAGATATTTGTAAAATTAATTGAACAAATGTTGGAATTTTAATTCGTTTGAAAATCTCATTATCTTTCATTTTATAATCTATAATAATAACATTATTATTAATCTTTTTGGTCATTTCTTTCAAGAATTACTTTCACGAATCTCTTCCATTTTCTTTAAGTATTTTGATAGACTGGCACCTGTATCAATTGTTGGTTTAATATTCTCATATTTTGGATTTCTCGGTATTGTTTTCTGTAATGGCTGTAATGTATATTGAATCATTGAATAGGTTATTACAAATTTATTTTTTCATTGAGAAAAAAAAACAATTGAAGGTAAAAATCACTGGCTACTATAGTGTTAACACTCTATAAACTAAATTAGAAAGAAATCATCTGGCAGTATACTATTTCAAATCATGGTAGAAGAAGCTTTCAAGGTTCCAGAATAAAATATCAGATGTAATATAAATATTTTGACTGTGTATGGGTTGTTTTTAATAAAATACATAGAAACAGAGGTTGGGAAATTTAAAATCTTACAATTTGAAGTGAATGCAAAAATTGCATTACACAGTCAAATAACTAGTCTAAAAACAAAAAATGTGATGAGTTGTGGTTTATGCTACCTATGCCTATCGACATAAGTGATATAAAACACTAATCAGAAGTGGAATGTCTGAATTGAAGAGAACAGGAATGTAGACAGAGAGCGGGTGTAATAACAACAGAAATGAGTGGACGATAATGTTTGTAAGAGACAGTTGATAGAAAATGTGAAAATGAAGTATTTAGTGTATGGTTTTCATATCTTAGAAGATAACTGTAACTTTCCATTTGACAGTGAATGTGGTCTTCTCCACCTGATTGTTTGGTTGCCACAGAGTAAATAATCGTTTTCAATAACTTTTTCATCATCCTTTACGGTTAAAAATTACTAATAATTGTGTTACAACGTCCAAAATAAGATATATATGAGCATGTAAATTAAACTATCGTTCCCTCGAACATTATTTGTTTCGGAACATGCTGTGGAGATCTTGGAAAAAACTAATTATTTCGTGCAAAAATTTACTAAATTCGAAAATGGTTTTTAGTTGAATAAGTGGGGGAAATTAAACACAGAACAAGGAGTGGATAGCAATCATATTCGAAAGATCTGTAATGAAAGTTTTTAAAAAGGAAACCAATGAATTTATTCTTAAGAATACTTTTAAAGATGAGCTAATGACACTCTAAACATTATAAGGAATCATAAAATACGAGATGACTGTTTAATTCAGCTTTGCAGGTCAGTAATACTTAATATTAATTCCATATATAACCAACCTTCTGATAGTTAAGGTTCGAAGCAAGCAATAAAAAATTCAGTCACTGAACTAGAGCTCAATGTTTCATATTTTTCAACTTTAGTTAATTTAGGATTTTTTGCACATTTCGTCTAGTGTTACCAGTGGACATCTGCCCCTGCTGACGATAACCAAAGATTTAAAAAAGAGACAAAGCAGGCTACCGAGATGTCAGAACTTCATCAAAATGATTTCGATGTATAACTGTTACTTTGTTTACTCAGTCGTGATGCGGGTTTCTCCTGTTTCCCCCAACGTCTATTCAAAGATGAATGAATCTATTGGTGTGTGCCGAATTCAAATATAGTTGTTTACTCAATGCATATACCTCATCCAGTCATCGTTCCTATTTCAATAAAGCGAAAACTCATGGGTTAGTGTTCAACTCTCAGAGACCACTCCTTATGTTTGGACCTCACTTCACCTATTTCGACTTCGATGCGAATAGCATCACCATAATTCATGCCTAGCGCGTGATTTGAAATCGACCACATGACTTTTTACATGATTACTGAGCTGAGTTGACTTTATAGAATTAAAGGACAATAGAACAAAACAGTTAGGTATCAAATCAAATAAAAACGACTTATGGACTAATAGTTATGAAATTTAAACTTCTCTAAGTTCATCAAACTTATAACTGTTCTACAATCTACTTTAAGTCAAAAAGCAATCAATAGCACTAAGACTGCATTAAGCAGGATTACAAAAAAAGTAGGAGGCAGATTTGTGTGATTGTGATTCTTGTACATTACTTGACAACTGGTGATCTACATACAAGTTACTTAAAAGATAAATTATCATTTAATCGAATTTCATGTGGAGGATTTCAGATGATGATTGAGAAGCTTATATTGAACTCAATATAAAGAATCTGAATTTTGTTTTTACGTTAACTTCCAAGTAGCTGTATTCCGAATATACATGTACCTATAAAAACTCATTTGCACTTCGAGTAGTTCTCATCAAATATTCAGCTTCTATATCTTAAATTCAAGAAAGTAACTAAAGATTGAACATAATGAATACAACTAGATATTGCTTCACATAAATAAACCTGATGTGAAATGTCACTAAGAAAATACGTTGAGCTTATAGTTGTATGAAGTCCTTAATAAGAAAACTTTTAGTCAAACTTGGAAATAAAACTTGTTTAGAAACAAAGGAGCTAATATATAAACTAAATGAGAGTTTTCAAGACAATTTTAGCTTCTGTAGGTGGGAAAGAAACAAATGAATTAGGGAATTCACTAACATTAGCCACTCAAGCAAGAAACAGAAAATTATTATTGCAGGGGGATTTGTAGAGATTGTAGAATTTTTATAGTCCAAATGACGGACTGATCCTAGATAGATCACCATTGGTGAATGAATAGCATTGGACAGCTGTTTCACCCTAGTATAGGACTTATTATCAGTCCACATAGACGACTCAATCGGTAATCAAACCCAGAACCTACAATCTAGCAGAGGGCATGCAACTTCTCAATCAGAAGGTAACAACGTAGAACTTCGTACGTACATCAGTTCAAGTTGCCATACCACATTAACACAGAGTTACAACTGTCCATTCAAACCCAATAGTGTTAGAGGTAGTAAGAGTATAAGCAGTAATCGGAAAGATTAGGGTTTGAAGAAGTTGTTCAAGAAGTATAATCCAGTGAAATAAATTTGGAAGGAGAAAAAACAAAAGGGACATGAAGAATTCAAAAGTTTAGAATTTGGGAGAACACAAAGAGTTGATACACCTTCGCCATTGCAAACAATTTTGAGCCATGTCATTCAAGGTCTCTAACCATCGATTGCCATCATCTCGCGGATCCCAACCAGATAGTCTACACCCACCAACACGGCTCAGTCCACATGTCAGTACTCGACCATAGCTGCTACCCTGACGTGCTGGTCGGGTTTGCCTATCGTGATGACCCAACCGAGCTATATTGGCTGGAACATATGTTCTTGTAGGTTCTACCATGCCATACAGGTCGATTAAAGAACAGTAAAGACTAGAAGCAGCAACGCAAGGTCTGAGGGGCGAAGCCGTACTGCTGACTTTAGAGAGGTGTGACGGCAGTAAGGTGTTTCCCTCGGACAACCAGCATCTGCAACGATACTGCCTTTTCACAATGAAGGAAGGGGTTAGGAAAGGTTGACCCTAGAAATGTCACTCCTCACCTTACCTCGCGGATTTCCGTCTCCGGCGGTAAGGCCCTTTGAAGAACGAAGCCAACATGTCAAAAACCTCCCACCAAAAGGCCATGTGTGACCGGCCTCAAACAGTTGTCCCTTGGGCTCTGCAGTCACGCTCCCAGATCCTTAGGATCAAATTTAATCCAACTTTCTTCTTAGGTTCTTCAAGAAATACCCTTCCACAGTGTGGGCAGCCGGGAAGTGATATTAGCCCTCATACCCGTAACAGCACATGAGACAAAGTTGGTCACAACCAAATCCTTCCTACACCTCCTAATAACTCTCTTATCTCCACGACAAACCCTTCTCATGTTCTTATATCACCTCGCGTCGCTAATGCAAACGATTTGAGTACACGGAACGTTATTCCCGATCACCCGAAACCACGCTCTAAACTATATGTAGGAGCTTTTAACGTCCGAACATTGTGCTAAATAGGACACCAGGCCTCCTTAGCTAGGACCTTGGAATCTTGCGACATCAATGTGTGCTGCGTCTCCGAAACACGCATACAAGATCTGAGTGGCGTCATCCACTTGACCTCACCATATCAAAATAAAGAACCAACTTGATTCACACTTCGTGTATCTGGAAGCCATGATTCTGCTTCCAGTGGCCGCGCTGGCGTAGGTATAGCATTGAGTTCTAGGGCAGAACTAGCTCTTTTGGACTGAATCCCAGTAGACAGTCGTCTGTGCGCTGTCCGACTAAACGGAACAGTAAGTACTTGGAAAGATAGGGAAACTCGTCGTTGCCTCTTTATCGTCTCTGCATACTCTCCCACTGACTGCAGCTCAGATGATGTAGAAGATGAGTGTTACAGAAAGCTTTCTGACCTCTCCCAAAACGTTGAGCGCATTGATTTAGTGATAGTGGCTAGTGACTTTAATGCTCAAGTAGGTAAACTAAGCGTAAAGAAAAGAAACCTGGGGGATCTAATGGTGTCGTGGTTCAAAGAACAGATGGTGGCAACCGTCTGTTGCAGCAATGCTACCTTGAGGCATACATATTTTCACATCAAGTAATCAGCTCTTGAAACATCCTAACAGAAGAAGCCGTGTCAGCACCTTCAAAAGTCTATTCAAGAGAATGTTACACACTCATAGAAGTTTACTGGAACAGAACTGTGTTATTTGTACTAACTGATGATTCCTTTGTACTTGATTGTCCATTAATTATGAATTCCAAATATAATGCATTCATTTGTGTTCATCTAGTCCCACCTGCCTTAAATCGAACTATTTTGGGAATTCTTAGTTATCACATTAACTCGAATACTTTTCATTATCATACTAAGACTCAACATGTGAATCTAAATCTGAATAGCGAATTGTTACAATTATCTTCTACCAACGTATATGGTGTCACTAGGATTCGCCAGCAGTCTCACGAAAAATCTAGACCGTCATTGTGTTGTACGCGTAAAACCAACAACTAAATATTATTTTTTATTTTATTTTTTACACCACAATTCGTTATTTCGCTACATTTTCGCAATATAACATTTTCGGTCGATAAATCTCTATTGTTTAAATTCCTATGTCTAAAAAAGTTCAGAAGCTAACAGACAGACTGTGTTCCAAATAAATGAGTACATTAGCATACTATCATTCCTAAATGGGATGCGCTCTGTGATCCCATCATCGATTAAAGATGATATATAAACTGAGCATGTGGGGTTCAAAACGGATCTGACATTGCAAGAAAGAAAATGCGAAGCAAAAATACAAATCAAAAAGCGAAATAAATCTGTATCATTCAGTGCGCAGACGCTTTACGAGAACACATATACTATTGTGAAACGCAGTGTGTACTTTGTATGTTCAGGAAGTTCATGTGAACACATATACTAATCTATAAACTCAAAATAAAGAGATAAGTCTAATGAGGAACTAAATATGCAGAAGTGAAATTATAAATACATACATCTTTTAGCTTCTTTGGTATCGGCATGTTGCTATGGTAGAAAATTTATGTTTAAATGTAGCACTTGTGAAAGTAAATTACACTCTTAAATGACAGAACAAAGTGACCTTTAACACTTGAGTTGCCTGTTTTGAAACCACATTAGATTGCTAAAATGTCTATAATTAACAGAATGTTGTAAGTCTGTAGGGATCTACATATAGTTAATTTGATTTGAAATATTCAGGTTATTTTCTGAACGCTGGCATAAAATAGTTCAAATATTTCAAACGGTTGCTGACAGAATAGAAGAAGCTTTCACCTAAAAGTCTTCAGCACCTGGTATCAGTGGATTTCTGGTGCCTCTAGGTATTCAGCAAATTATAATGAAATACTTTCATTAGTCCTTAAGAATACATCAAGTTCCCTGATGAAGGACTCTTTAGAAGTTACTTGGACAACCTCAGCCGGCAGAGATTCCGGAATTAGGCTACACGTAAAGAGTAAAATCAGTGGCCACAGTTTAGTTTACTGCGTTGTATCTCTAATTTCTGAGCATTGTCCCTAATGTTTGTGTTGAGACTGAGATTAAGTAAGTATCTAACGGAATGTCCTTATGTTTTTAGCATGCTACAAGTCATCAAGTCATTAGTGAGAATCTTACACTCTAGCGGGTTATAATCCAGTGATTTCAGGAGCTCTTCGTTAGGTTATATTTGATTCTTCATGCAGATGTCGTGGCTCTCTTCTAGATATGTTCCAGTGTATTCTTACCCTTTTGGAGTGACGGAGAAAACGCTATATTGCAATGCTTTAAATGTAGTCGAATAAAAATGTTAATGATAAGGTGGAAACTTCCACTGTTTAAGTTGCAAAATACGTCCTTCAATATCTTCAGTAAAAAGTTTGCTCGAAAAGTATTTTGTCACAGAGTGATACTTCAGATAATAGAAAGCAAAGTCTCCTAAATCGTTCTCAACTCGGGATAGCATTGGGGAGGAAGCCCGTAAATTGTTTGCGTAGTCTGCAATATGTCTAAAATAGAGTAATTTACATAATGAAGTGTTGGACGTAAGTCAATTGTTCGCACAACTTCCGATTCGTATCAGATAGTTCTGAAGTACCAGACTGTCATTTTGTTTAAAACTTTCCAAAGATCAACATTGTTAGCAGACAGTTTTAATTCATAAAATGCTGAGGGAAGTCACCTGTGTAAATCAAAAGGGTAATACTTTCTGGTACTGAGCTCTAAGGTTATCCACTAAGACTCTGTGGCCTGAGAAAGTGTACAGTTTACCGAGACATTAGAAAGTCGATTATTTAGATATAAGTTAAACCATTCTATCAACAGTGACTCGATACCTATCTGCTTGAGTTTATATATTTGTTGATTTAAACACATAAACAATGGTACAAGAGGGCACCACGGCACAACGTCATACACTGACCACCACTCTGCTTTCACCGACCGGTCCGTATGTCAGAAAATAATGTACGACGTGGGATTCACTGGGACGATATTCACAAGACATGTCCAAGCCACCGAAGTCGACGTTCCAAGATGGTGACACCGATTGAATAATCGTCTGTGTACCCGAACACATGATTCCGAACCACCGCACAACCAACATGGTGTTGCTGGTGGTTAATAGCAACGATGATCAAACACAGAGACACGTCTGGCACACTCAACTCGGAGAAGCCAGGTCTCACAAGCATAAAGCAAAACTGCTTTCACAAGCGCGTTGCAGACCCAACCTTCTACATCTAGACTAACGTCACGAGAATAACGAAAATGAGTCACTCTGACTTTTACTAGACGTCTATCGATCTCATCACCTGCACCACAGCTAGCACGTACACATGCGCTAGGAATACACGAACTTCTCAAGTACTTCAATCTGCTCACTACCTTGAGTGAGTGCTGGTCCAGGGGTCTACAAGTCTTCTGAAAGTACTTCGCACTTCGAGGGTGCAGAGCAAATGCCATATATTAGGGTACTGATTGCCAACTCATTAAGTGTTAACTACATGGCTTAGGTATCATCGCAAAGTAATACTATATCATCCACATACTCAGGATTGAGAAGTCCTTTTCCACGCAAAAGATCCATATAACTATTACATACATACATCAAAGCCGTTCCCAAAACGTCATCGAAGTTAAAGTCAAAGAAGAATAATGAGATTGGGAGACTCTGTTTAATCCCAATACTTGAATAGAACAGTCGATAGAGGTGGTCCTCACTCTGTCTGAGGTGTTTTTATCTAGGACTTTCACGGTGGTAATAGACTTCTCGGGCACACCCTTCTCCAACAGGCAATCCCAGAGAACAGTCTTGACCAACTATTTGAAGGAGGCCCTAATTTCTAGACACACTGAGACTGTTGGCCTATGATAAGCATGACGGTGTTCTAACGTTAGGCTAATGATTGGCATCCCATCAGCCCCACAGATTGTTACACTCACTCCACACTTCCTGATGACAGTGATTCGGATGAGCTGGAGGATCTTCCAGCAGTACTAGTCAGTGGAAAATCTATATTTCAATAAGTATAGTCCAGAGATAAAGACGCGTCAATGTCAATCGCTGAGGCCTCTTATAAGATATATAGGAGACGAGTTCCGCGATATGTATGTATTAACTGGTAAGTGTCCGTCAAGATTATTATCCTGGGTTAAATTGTGACCGATATACGAGATAGGATGATAATCTAAGAATGGAACAGCCTAAAAAAGAACAAGTTGAAGGATATCTAAACCACGTGAAAAAATGTTACCGCTTTCAAACTTCGCATCATTATAAGGAATGGATCTCTATAGAAACCCGGGACAAGATTCAGGAAAAGAGAAACAAGAAGACAGCAATTAACAACGGTCGAACACAAGCAGAGAAAGTTAAAACACTGGCAAACTACGCAGAAGCATACAGGCAAGTGAAGAAGAACACTAAAGCTGACAAGCGAAAATACTTGGGTGAACTAGCAACGGCGGCGGTAAACATGCAAGATAGGGGAATACAAAGTACATGATACAACGAAGAAACTAGTAGGTTGATATAGTAGACCAGAAAGGTTAGCCAAGGACAAAGAAGGAAAGACTTTCTCAGAGATTCAAGAACAGAGGAAAAGATGGGCAGAATACTTCGAGGAACTGTTGAATAGACCGGCTCCAATGAATCCACCGGACATCGAAGCACACTGACCTTCCTATAAATGTCACTCCACTAACGGTCGAAGAAGTCAAGATGGCCATCAGACAAATCAAGAATGAGAAAGAAGCAAGATCTGGCAATATACCAGCTGAAACACTGAAGTCGAACATTGAAGTAGCTGAAAACATGTTTCACATTCTATTCAAAAAAATTTGAAAGGAAGAACAAGTGCCGACAGACTGCAAAAAGGATATCTCTTCAAGATACCAAAGAAAAGAGATCTGAGCAAATGTGAGAACTACAGAGGTATCACGCTGTTGTCGGTACCACGAAAGGTTTTCAACAGAGCGTTGCTGAACAGGATTAAGGGCGCAGTGGACCCCCAACTTCGAGATCAACAGGCTGGATTCCGTAAGGATCGGTCGTACACAGACCAGATCGTGACACTACGGATCATCGTTGAACAACCAGTTGAGTGGAATTCGTCACCATACGTCAACTTCATTGACTATGAGAATGCGTTTGACAGTGTGGGCAGAAGAACAGTATGGCGACTTCTTCGACACTATGGAGTTCCTGAGAAGATTGTCAACATTATGTGGAACTCATACAACGGACTACAGTGCAAAGTGGTGCATGAAGGACAGACGCATTTCCAGTAAGGACCGGAGTCAGACAACGTTGTTTACTCTCCCCCTTGCTCCTTCTTCTGGTGATTGACTGGATTATGAAGACTTCGACATCTGAGGGGAAGCACGAGATACAATGGACATCTCAGAACCAATAAGACTATTTGGACTTCGCTTATGATCTAGCCCTCCTATCTCATACACACGAACAAGCACAGACGAAGACAAAAAATGTAGCAACAGCCTCTGCATCAATAAGCCTCAACATACACAAAGGAAAAGGCAAGATTCTCAAGTACAAAACCAAACCAATCACACTTGATGGAGAAACTCTGGAAGATGTAGAAACATTCACGTACCTGGGAAGCATCGTCGACGAACAAGGAGGATCGGATGCAGATGTAAAGGCGAGGATTGAAAAAGCAAGGACAGCGTTCCTAGAATTGAAGAACGTATGGAACTCAAAACAACTTTGTGAAAGCTAACATCAAAGTCAGAATCTTCAATATGAACGTCAAGATAGTCCTACTGTATGAAGCTGAAACGTGAAGAACTACTACAACCATCGTCAAGAAGGTACAAGTATTTATAAACAGTTGTTTGCGCAAAATACTAAACACTCACTGGCCGGATACTATCAACAACAGCATTTTATGGGAGAGGACAAACTAGCTTCCATCTGAGTAGGAAATTAGGATATGGATCAGACATACATTAAGGAAGTCACCAAAAAGCATCACGAGGCAAGCCTTAACTTGGAATCCTGAAGGGAAGCGGAAAAGTGGGAGGTCAAAGAACACATAACGCTGGGAAATGGAAGCAGATATGAAAAGGAGGAATGTTAACTGGAAAGGATCGTCCAGGACAGGGTTGAATAGAGAGTGCTGGTTAGCGGCCTATGCTCCTCCACGAGAGGTAACAGGTGCAAGTGAGTAATTTGATCTGTAACATTACTGAGTGTCACATAAATTAGCAAAATAATCTTCATAGGTAAAACAATGAGTGTTTTGTTTTGAGCATGTCGTAATTAATACTAGTTTATGATGTATCTGTCATAGGATTAACATATAGATTTCTGTTAACAGAATCCGCAATCACAGACCGAATCATAAAAAAAGTTTTATTGATGTTGACGAGTAATATCTAAATAGTGCTTACCAGTTGTTTCATTATTATATGTGAACAATGAATCGCTGATAGTATTATGAATGTCGTAATGGGATCCTCCTCAGATTTCATATCACTAATGTGAGTTTTCAAATCCGTTTGTTTAGTGTCTGCAGTTTGTTTGTCAACACCCAGTAACTTGATGAAATTCTGGGAGGGTTAGAAAATGAAGCGCACTCTTTACAACAAGTAAGAAACTTACAGGTACATCATGTTATCTGCGATTTCATTTACTTATTGAATTTGATACCGATAACGAAGTTAAACTTTTTGTTTCAGGACTGAATTGTTGTTTTCCGGAGTTGCATAAAGCTGAGAGAGTCCTCATACGTTTCGTACCGCTTCAAGTATTCCTCGGAATATACTGACATAGTGGAGAAAATTATGTACACATCTCAACGCTCTAACGAAACGTCTAAACTGATGCGGTACTACACGTTTTCATGACGAAAGAGGTACTTATAAACTAAACACTCAGTTGTTTCTAATTTTCAAAAACAGTAACCCGTTAAGATTATCGGTATATCTACCCACGAAACTACGAAGACGAAAATAAAAATTGAACAAAAGTTTATTGATGTATCATTACTACTGGTACAGAAACAGCAACATATGACGAAGAAAAATCAGTTTACAAGTTGGATATATAGTTAAAAATACAACTACAAAGAAATCTTTATAGTAAATAGTTTCTGCCACATCTTCACACAGTTTTGTATTCCTATCCATATTTTCTATCGTAAAGAATACTACTCAAAGATAAGCGCTAGAGAAACCGCAGTCTTACCCACTTATTGATGATTCCTAACTAAAAATTGGCTTCTTTGAATTTGTACATACTGTTTGCGTAGTTTGGGTAGTAAAATTGCTGTTATCAGGGAAGATATGAGTGCTATCTATCTTCCATCGACTGCAATGTTTGAGAATATGATGAACAATACTGTTTTTAATTTGTGTTTGATCGAGCTAACGTGTAAGAGTTCGTCTTCTCATGTATGCCAGTAGCATATGACAACAGGAACACCTGCATGTCACAACTTATTCAGGTCATTTGCCTGCTATTCCTTTTGCTCCCAGAAAAATGGAACAGGAGGCCCATCCAACAAAATTATTCCTGATATTTACCCAAACCGAAAACACGCTTCCTCAAGATGGGCTGACTGTGAGGTTACGAAGCAATAATCGGTCCAACGTGTGCACTAGAAGACAGAAAGAGCTAAATCAATGTTCTTCGTAATGATTTTGTGGTTTTGCTTCAGCGAAAGACCATTTACATATGAGAAAATTTGATATTCTTGCACCCCAACGGACACCCAACTGACCCGCAGACGTTGAAATACGGAATGGTCAGGGTTAACTTCACTCTCTCTCAGGCTATGGAATGTCCTAGTGGGGTCCCCCAGGGTTCAATACTAGGACCTCTTCTCTTCTTGATTTATATTAACGATCTTCCTCAACAAGTTTCATCTGATTTATTGCTTTTTGCTGATGATGTGAAACTTTGGAGAGAGATACGTACTCACAATGATATACTAGTTCTGCAGGAGGATCTGACTCGACTTCAAAGTTGGGCAGACGACAACGGACTTACCTTCAACACTTCAAAGTGCAAGGTAGTCCATCTGAGAAATGTTGCAGACTATAGTTATAACTTAGGTAACTCACCTCTAGAAGTTTCCGAAGTTGAAAAAGATTTAGGAGTGTTGGTACCCTACGACCTGAAATCGTATGCGAACTGTGACAAAAACGCCTCTCAAGCAAACCTTGTACTGGTATCATTGAAGCGCATTTTTGGCCAGTTTGATGTTAGAATCTTCCATATAATCTTCAACAGTTTTATTCGTCCCCACTTAGGGTACGGAAACATAGTATTTCCTCCCTCCCTCCAAAAGGATAAGGTCACTCTGGAACGTATACAACGTCGAGCCACGAAATCAGTTCGGGGACTCAAATTCAAACCTTATGAAGAGCGCCTCAAATCACTTAACCTTTACCCGTTAGAGTACAGGCGTCTTAGAGGTGATCTTCTTATGACTTATAGTACCCTTAATACTTCTGGTCATCCCCTTAAACATCTTCTTAAGCTTAGTCATAACACTAACCTGAGAGGTAACGCCCAGAAATTGGAGACCCTACATAGCAAAACAGACTGCAGACACAACTTCTACTCCGTTAGAGTTGTCAAGTGCTGGAATTCGCTGCCGACTGAGCTAGTCCAAGCGACCTCCCAGGAGTCCTTTAAGAGAAAACTTGGCTTATTCTTAAGGACTAAGGATAACATATTATTATGATTTACCAAATTCTTTTTTTCCCTCTATTATCGTTCATATACCTAGGTTCTTGCCTGGAGGTATTGGTGATCCACTGCTACCAGACACGGAAGCCCGTTAAGCGAAAGCTTCTTCTATTCCGTCCTCAACCATTTGAACCATTTGAACCGCCTCTCGCTAGGTCGTTCAAGGTCGTTGAAACCGGACGGCGGGCGGCTTTGGGAGGGTCTGACTTTTTACCGTGCCGAAATAAAAGCGAACAAAGGGAAAATAAAGGGGGAAATGCATTGGAAGATAAGGGGGGAAATAATGCGGAAATGCGCCGAAATGTCTGCTTTTTCGCTTGTCTTGGGGGAAATTAAGCAGAATTTCCCCTTTATGTTGCTCTGTTTCAAATGTCGCTAAATTGTGGATTTTTCCCCTAAATATCCGACGTATTGTCTATTTTCCCTTAAATTTCGGACGGATTGTCGATTTTTCCCCTACATTTTCGCACTATAGTGCTAAGTTTGCTCACGGTGTTTGAAATATTGTCACCGCTACTCTTTGAAAGTAGATATTATGCCGGTAAAATGGCTATCTATTTGAATAATTTATTTCGAGTCCTCTCATTGATGTTCGTGAAGATTCTTAATTAGCTTTTTAAGCTGGACAGCTTCCTGAATTCCGTAATTTCCACGAAAATTTTAGAAATTTCCTCAAAATAACATGAAATGTGGGGGAGAATCCTTAGACCATGGGAAATTTTGGGCTCTTAGTCGCATTTCTTGACAGGTTCACACTGAAGATTCCCTAAAATCGATAAAGTTTTCGCCGAATTGTGGAGATAGGAAAACGTGAACTTCAGCACGTGAGCTTGTTTTGAATGCTAGTGGACTGCCACTGGCTATGTGGAGAAGTCGGATAGTGTGAACATTCCGTATATATTGAAACCTTGTATAATTCCCATTAGTTAAAAATATAAAGACTTGTGTACTTGACAGTTCCTCTTCTCACTTCAAGGTGTAGTATTATCCCGCGGTATAATATGCCCGTTAAATATTTGGCGAGCCTGCCAAAAGCAAATGTCTCAATGACAAAATAAGGGCTTATTCTTAGCCATAATTAAGGTAGCCTCTTGCTCCTCTCCAGTCTACTTCTACGCCATTATCGCGTTTCGTGGTAAGAAGTGGTTGTACATACGTTAGCATATTTTAATCACCTCTTCAATACTTCACCAGCTGAGTATCCACGTTTGTTGTTCAGACTGCTATTCTACATTTAACTTCATCTGGTTTGTCGGTGGTGATTGAACTCGGTTCTGTAGATCTACAACAAGGATTTCGGTTAAGCGATGTTTCTCAAACTAAGTAAGTCCGAACTGTACATACTTTATCCCATCCGCAATGTAGGTCTTCCAGCTATCAATATCTGCATAACTAAAGTATTCCTAAGTACTAGAGTATAAAGTAAAATCTCATTAAGTGATTGGTGTCTACATAGTTTTATCACTTGGCTCAAAGTCATATTAATGTGACGAGAACTAATTAGTTCTCGAACTATTAGAAATGTAAGTTAGACCTGAAAGCTCTTGTCTCACAGATAACTCATCGGATTTTTACGCGGTTATAATCCATTGAGTAACTTCCTTACTCCTATGGGGGAATATCTGTAAGTCTATTCAAAGGGATAGACAAACATACAAAAAATCTTACGTTTTGTGCGTCGTTGGTGACCCTTAAGTCATGAGTGAACGTCTTAAACAACGCGTTGCAATGGATTTCGGTAGGAACTATAGTTGATACTTTATAGCAATTTTAAATTAGCAATTCAAACTCGTAATTTAACAGCTATCACATACATTGAATGCTAGAGGGATCTCATAGTAATAAAAGCAGTAGAATCGCAACTATTATATCTCGAGTTCGAACTGTTGTTCCACCTTCGACTGGGCAAAACTGTGTAGTGTCACCAGCCTTAAAACGTGAACGAAATAAGTTCTGGAACCTGAGTTCGGTGATCAAGTTACATTTGGAAACAATATTTTCGGAACCTTTGTGGCCAGTTGCCTCTGTGTTAGCATATTCATAATAATCGCTTTTTTGCCTTCCTAACAGTCATCTGTCTGTATTTTAGGAGACTTCGGACACTGAATTTAGTGATGAACCTTTACTGAAACTTAATGATTCTGCGTCTGGCAGTTCACCAAAAGCTGTGACTAGATATGAAACAAGCTTGTCAGAAGCAGCATCTAATTGCAAGAAAAACTACAAATTCGACTTCTTGGATCTTTTGACAACATTTACTAAGTCAAACCAATGTATGCTTGGAATTGATGAAGCTGGTAGAGGTCCAGTCCTTGGTGAGTAAGTGGATTATTACGTCCTTAAGTCACTAGCTATGAAAGTAATAATATCTAATAAATTTGAATACTTTCTTTTTCTCTTTCTATTTAATGTTTAGGCCCTATGGTATATGCATGTGCCTTGTCACCAATAAGCCAGTTGAATGAATTAGAAACTATTGGACTTGCTGGTAAGTATTCATATGTAATGTATCAACACCGATCAGTATCATCCATATTTATTAATTTTTAATTATTTAGTTCCACCTTTTCTTTCTGTTTCACTTAAATACAGATTCAAAGACATTAAATGAAAATCGACGGGAGAAACTTCTTAAAGAAATGTTGAATAAATGTGATTGGATATCAGCGGTCGTGCATGTCATTAGTCCTGTATACATTACCGAGAAAATGCTAGATAAGTGAGTATATTATTCAGTTATCAGTTTCATTTTTCCTTAATCATGTTCGAAAGGTGGGATGTCACGGCTGCGATCCACAAAAGACAATCGGTATTTTGTTGTTCAACACTAGGTAATGTGTCCTTTAATATTTTAGTAATAAGATCTTGTGGGAAGAAATTGTTTGATGGATCCAAACTGATCACTTTTAAAAATTCAAAATAATATTCATTACCTTCCACGTGTTCGGCCATAAGCAACATAAAACGTGGTGTAAATATACATCAACTGAATTCGCAACACTACAAAAAAACAAGAGAAAATTGACTAAATGAAAAAATGAGAATACTTATGCACATCGTCTACCTTCATAAACTATCTTTCCTAGTCAAAATGTTATGCAGCAACTAGTAATCTAAAAATCATTCGCCAGTTTACTATCAACTGCTGTTAATGCATCACATTAAATTTCTAAAATAGTTTTACTTCGCATTGAACTATTTCACTTAGATTGTTTTTCTTTGTTATCAGGTCGAAAACTAGTCTAAATGTTATATCTCATGATTCAGCCATACAGCTTATCCAATCAGTTCTTGACAGTGGAGTAAATTTAGTTGAGGTAAGAAATATAATTCACATTGTGACTACCATAAATAATCCATTTATTGTTTTACCCTTTTTATTTTCATTACATCTTTCGGTGATTTGCGTGTCCGTTTTTCTTCCGGACTAGGTCATCACACTATTTGGTGGTCAAAACTCAGAAAGGCAGAATTAAGATTTTCTGCAAATTTTAATTTAAGTTACTCGGTTGAAGAACAGACCTGTTTTATCTCTAATGTGAGCATTAAAAGATTTTTCCAACAGCTTACATTTGGTTTCACCTACTTTTGAGATAATCAACTTAACGTGGTTATTGAGTTGCATTTCATTTTGTATAGCTGACTTGTGAAGTATTAAAAGTCGAACTTATATAATCTCTTCAGTATTCAGGATAATATACTTTGTGTAATCGTTTAATCAATGTGCTTTTCTCCTGCATAGGCCCTACTATGTTATTAAAAAATAAGGATAAGCTCACGTAACGTGGTTCTAAAAGGATTGTCAAATTCTTTATTACTTTACAGCGATAGTTACTGATAGCGAATCATGTTTATCCTTGATTAATCTATTGCTTTATGTTGTTCATTTGTATATGTATTTCAATCAATCAGGTTTACGTTGATACTGTTGGCAAAGCTGAACATTATGAAACTAAACTGCAAAATCTTTTTCCTCAATTAAAAATACGTGTTGAAAGCAAAGCTGATGATACTTATCCAATTGTGAGTGCTGCTAGTATCTTTGCAAAAGTAAGTCTATTTATTTTTTTTTTAATAACATCGAAATTTTCGTTGTTCTGTGTGTGCTTGTGTGTGAACGAATTCATTTCAACTTTCATTTCCTATGAGTTATTTTTTGATCCTATCCATTCTACAAAAAGTTAGTAATATTAGTAGTTTGCGTATGAATGTGTCATTCTGTAATTAAATTAGCAGTCAAATTATTTTGCTAAACGATGATATTTAAAAATATTCGAATTATTGTACTAACTAGGAATTCCCGAAACAGCTCATTTCAAACCGGACAGAACTAGATCAGCACAAACGAATGTATTGTATTTGGAATTCGAAATCAGCCGGGCGATCAAGTGCAGAAGAATAATTAGTTCATGCAGATGCCACACCTACTTGTACAACGCTGACTTAAATATGACTCACAAGTATAATTATTTGACACCTCTTTTATTACACTGTGAGACTGTATGTACCAGGCTACAAATATTCAATGATTTATCTGCTCATTTCATTTTATTAATGCTTGAACGAACCAACAAGTGAACAACAATCAATCCCTCCATTAAAATTTGAGACCTCAAAATGTTCATAGCATGTCTTAACATCACCCAAGTTCGTTGCATACTAGGAACTTATAATCGGAGACGAAATAACACGACCAAACATGTTGAACACATATATGATAATGAACACTTGTTTCTATAGTATTGTCTTATGCTTAAATATTGTTGCACCTCTATATAATGCAAATCTGACTTTCATCTACCACCACTCGAATTACTCATTTATTTGGCTTAGAATAAATTGGTACTCGTTATTTAGACATTATATGAATAATTATAGCGTGGAACTAAAAAAAGGCGTTTTTTGATAGTCTAAATAATATTTCAATGAATTCAGGTTACTCGTGATCGAGTTCTTCAAATGTGGCCTAAAGAAGAACGTGGGAGTGTACCCGAAGGCACTGGTCTTGGTTCTGGCTATCCAGGTGGTAAGTTTTCATATTTTATGTCATATATTAAAGACAAAATTTGTTATATTTAAATTTTACTCCCCATCGAGTAAGAATACATTTAGTCAATTATTGTTTTAATTGATTGTTATATTTGTTGCAACGGACACACGTTATCGTCTTATGATTTTCATTTCTTGTTTGTTCATTAACTGACAAGAAATAACTTATCTGGATTTAATATTTCGGCTCAATAAACTATACCTTAAGGTCCATCATACATAATTGCGTTCGGTTTGGCTGGACTGTGCTTCATTATGAAATCCATTCAGTTGAAATTAAGACATTTGCTGTGTCAGTAATCTGTATGTTCCATTATCTGACCATTTTGTTAAGTCAATTAAGCTGCCATAACAAGGCCAGTAAACTGTTGAATAACTCTGATCTTCGACGTGGTTTAGAAGTAATCTCACTGTTGACATGCAGTTGTGTTTTCTCTAAATCTTAAGTTTATTTATTATTTTTGGCCAATAATTAATCGACATTAGTTCACTTACTGACATAAACTTTAAAAAGATCATTGGTTTCAAAGTAGTGTAGGTGAACTTAAATTTGACAGCGATATTCACAAGTTTTTTAATTGTTTGTGGATCACCTATTATTGTAACTTGATTTGTTGGATTTCATAAAACCCATTTAGCTTTGATTGTAATGTTGAAATTTGCGAAAATTATTTGATCAAAACCATTACTTAAGTCGGTGTGGATGTACAGTGTTCACACAAGAAATAGGAAATCGGTCGATCAATTAATTATAATACTTTTATGAATTTAAAAAAGACCGTTACCGATTTGTTCTGATTTTATGTCCGGCTTTTTATCACGTGACTTATCCACCAATCGGAACTCGACTCTTCCTATCTTAACGCTGTGCCGAAACAATGACGTTCGACCTGTATGAGCAGCCTAGCGTCCTTATTGGTCCTTTATCCGCCTAGCCCTTCCAGTTGAGTCCAAAACACTAATCAAAGCTTCTGCTGTGCAAATCATTTATTTTAAACATACTCGGTTTATATACTAGACAGACAGACCACATCACACCATAAAATAGAAAATAATATTTGTACAAGATCAAGCACACTCGTGTAAATATTCAAAACCCACTAGCGTACAGTGCTTGTTGAAGAATAGTTGCTTTCTGACAACAATCTATGAAATATGATTGCCGAAAACAATTTGTCTGTCTATGAAACCTAAATTGACCGAAAAGAATAATTTGTTCTTTTACAGATTTGGGTATTCCGAGGCCATTTCTAGTATTACGGCACGTATTTTGTGTAACAATGCCTTGGTTACCTCCTCATCTGACTACTTTTCGTGTTATCATCTACAAGCAAACTACCTATTGCAGCAACTATTAGTCCAATGTCCCTGACAAATATGCAGACAAGTCTAGGGGCGGATGTGTTTGGCGTCAAAATTATCCCTAATATCATGTGAATGTGGAGTTGAATGCAACGCTAATCCATCAAAAACAGAAGAGTGACTTACCTAACAATTCGGAAGTGTTCAACGTCAAGAATAACAACGTGGACGATGACGTTGATACCAATGAACTAAAAGACGTTTGCAAATCCACTGAGCCTCCAGCTTTAAATCCAAAAGTATTAACTTTGGCTGTCTATCGGTTAAATACTTTCTTCCATTCCTTTCGTGGTTAAAACCTTCACCATTTATTTCCCGGTTCCACTTTTCCTACACATGAGAAAGTAACTAACAGTTGTTGGAACCAATAGCTTTATGAACACCTTCCTTTATTCTAAATACGGTAAGTTCATATTTCATCTATTGACCAAATGTCTAAACTTTTTCAAAGCTGTTGGGAGACTATTAAAAGTACTTCGTCATGATGTATATTATTGAGAAATGGGAACGTCCACGACAAAGAACGTACACATACGAAACAAGAGCAACGAAAAATGCCTTCTTTGGTACCACCTACAATATTAGTTTAAAGTATTTGTATTTTGTTTTAATAGGTTTGCTGTTATTCTGAAATTCATGTGATTTTTTTCGAAATTTTTACTCAGATCCTGTCACTAAAAGTTATTTACGTGCATGTATGGATCCAGTTTTTGGCTTCCCATCTCTTGTGAGATCTAGTTGGTCAACCTCATCTTCTCTATTAGACCAACATGGTGTATCAGTTAGGTGGTAAGTTTTCATAAAGTTTCTCGCCATACTAAGTATATATGCCTTCATCTTCCAAATAGAATAATTTCAGACGTTTTAAATATTCTAAAAAGCAGTAAATATCACATTATCTGTGATCAATTGCTGACTAGAAGTTGACTTCATCGAAGTTAATCCCAACTAAAACATCTGTCCACTTATAATATTTTGAGACAGTAACAGTGAATATTTTTTGGCTTTAAATTTAAAATAAGTTCACTGGCGGGACCATAATTTATAGACAAACCAATCAGATTAAAGTGGCTACTCGTGTATCTGTGCGCAAAATTCATTCATTCGTATGGCTTTAACATTATAGTTGATATCAGTTCGTGATGACAACTTTAACTTCAATACCGAACTCTAGCTCATAATCTCAATTCCTCGCACCAGTTTATAACGCTATTTTCACCGTAGTTAGTGGTTGAAGTTCCTCAAGGACACTGTCTCTTATAGGTCGTCCATAAATTATAGTCTCTCCGCCGATTGGATTGCTCGCGTGATTAGTTCGATGTTTGCTACTGTATCCGTTTGTTGAATTTAAACTAGTTTGTTGTTTTAGATTATGGAAATTCAAGAAAAAAATATTTAATTTTTTCCTCAACTGCGAGTTTTTTCATTCATCATCATGAATGACCATATACATAAATTTGTTTGCCTAAGTTATTTTGAAACAAAAATCGCTGTAAATAATATTACTCTGCTAACTCCAAGAGCTATTAAGTGAAGTAACAACGTTGAATAGCTGATTTCTAAAGTTTATCTCTTTATAAAATGTTGATTATACATAATTTTGTTAGGTATATGGAATATTGGAAATGTGTAACACTCAGTTTCAAATCCATTCTTAATTCTTCATCTTTAAACAGTAGTGCTGTAATTGGTACTAATTTGTCTTTCTTAAAATAAAATTTGGAGTTATTGTAAATGAATTACGTTTTATATGATGATAATTTTGTAATTAAAAAATAAATATAATCTCGTAGGATAGTCTACTCTTTTGAAGATAAAATTATTTGTCAGTTATGATCCACATGTTCACTAGCCCAAGTTTCCATACGATATCATTACAGTGGGATAAAACTGCCTAGGTGGATAGAGTGAGATTCGAAATTATCATAACATAGTGAGAAAGACTGAATATTGGTGAATATAGTTTGAAAAAAGTGGGGATACATTTATGGACTAAACATTACAGCTCAGGACTTAGCAAAGAAACACTGACTCTAAGACGTGTTACCCAACATCTCCAATCAATGGTCGTGGTTGTCGGGCGTATAGTTTGCAACAGAATTCCAGGAGAAGCTCAAGTCTTTCAAAGACAACCATTAAAAAATAAAGGCCTTTAAACATGACTTTTGTCCTGTTATTAAACTATTCACCACCCAAGACTTTCGGGCTACATAACAATAGTGTTTGTTTCAATTCGTGAAATTGGCATATATGCCAATAAAAAGCCTCAATGGATTTCTATGGTAAAAATCTTAATGTGACTGTTCGTCTAAATGTTTCAACGTATTTCTAAAGTAACAAGCTTTTTAGAAATGAAAATTCTCCGATTCTTTCGTTGGATTATTTTTTATTAAAAGTAAAAGTGTTTATTTTCTGATCATTTTTTTAAAAAACTACAATAGGGAAGATGACGAAACACACGAAGAAGTGCTTCAAGCTAAAAAACTTGCACGAAAACGCGAACATTCAAAAGGTACTTGCAAACTATCGAATTTTTTCAATAATGCTCAATCGAAATCATCCACACCTGATGCATTACAGAGACAACCATTTTTTGTACGAACTGGTCTTGTGCATGTTCAAACTATCACGTAGATTATATGAGATATATTATGTATAATTTTTTTGTATAGATGTTTCATTATATTTCTCTAATAAAATCGATTTCTGTAATAACCGGTTGCATTTCTTTGAACATTCCTTGTGTGCGATTTATGTCACTGGTCTAAAAAATTAGGTAAACTATCAAATATTGAATGTTTACTGTTCACCAGATAATCTTATTACCCCGCAATTGTGCTTCAAATGTAACGCCAAACATATGATTTTTGTTGTGATGGTGACTCTTTAACTGTGAAAGTGGGCTTTTTTTCATCCTAAGGTGAGCAGATGTTTATAAGATGGGCGAACACAAATCCGACTCCCCTTCATCATCGATAAAATTCAAGGGGACTGTACCTAGTAGAACATTTGTTGAATAAACTGTGCCAAACTTACTCAATCGGTTTTGTTTAATTCAAAAGAATCAGTTATTGTAATGTTAAGTATTTCACTAAATAGAGCGTGAGGGTATGTTTACATTGATACATGATCTAACACGTGAATCATGTATATTAGTTATTCAAAACTAAGAACTAATATTCACATCTTACTATTCAGAACCGGGTGGGATCGCTGTGTAATGAAATGCAGATTAAGTCGGTTGTCATCAGTATATTTTATGTAACCGAAGTCATCAAATTAATAGGTTTTGTGGTTTCTATTTGTTGGTAGTCAGTACTACAGTTGACCAGTTTCTACTGCCATTTTTACACCATGAGCGGATTGCCTCGATAAAACCTTTAGTCACAAGTTTTCTTCAGATGTTTTGTGAAATAAAGAATATATATTTTGTCTTATTTCGTACTTGTCAGCTGGATGTGCCTGCATTTCAGGACTCACGTATGACAACAGAAACCGGCCACTTGCAGTCCCCAATATCAACAACAAGAAATCACAAACCTTATTGATTCATTCATACATAAAACATAATTATATGAACAAAGAATATTCTTTTCAATAATTTCTCATGTTCTACAATTATAAATCCAAATTAATAATCCATAAAATTGGCCAGGTTTTAATGACGTGCTCTACCTTAAACCTGGACAATTTTATGGATTATTAATCTGGGATTATAATTGTAGAACCTGATAAGAAGTTATTGAAAAGAATATTTTTCGTCCATATAATTGTGTTTTAATATAATGAGAATTTTCAGTGATTAAAATCTTGTCATCCATACTTGTTGGAAAAGTTAGTGGTTTTCTGAACCAAGTGGATACCACATTGGTATTTGAAATGAAAAGTACTGAATTCGAGTTTAGTTGTGAAAATCAAGATTGGCAGACAGGCACATTCAACAAAATAGGACGAAACACACTTTCTGGATTTCACTACCACCTATATATCACATAAATTTCAAACAACAGTCATCAGTAGTCAAATAAAGTTCATGCTCGACAAAAATGCATGTACACTATTTCGTAACATCCCGAGTGACATACATATCTAGGTGTAATTATGATACATAAACTAAGGTAGTTTAACATTTATATGATTGGTCTCATAAAAGTAAACGGTAAATATCAATGCTTTTCCAACACTAAACAAATGAACAAGAAGTTGTATAAATGATCTCCGAAAAGGCAGTATTCATCTGTTGTAAAACATCCACTAAACATATGCTTTACAGAGTTTTACAAAACCTGAGATCTTGATTATAACCTATTGAGTAGTAACTTGGATTTTCTCAATGAATGCATAATTTGAAGTAAAATACTCATGTGTTTTTAGCCCAAGAAAATCTCTTCTCATTTATTGGATGGGCGTTTTACCATAAAATACATTGCCATTCCATCAAATGACTCTTGATAGACTGACTGCGAGTTAAACAGAAAATTTTCCTCCAGTTGTCGACATGACAAACTTGAAATAAGTTTATTGACAAAAAATCAATATTTTTACTGGATTTGTTGTGATAAACTTTTGTAACTTTTATAGAAATAGTTAAACCAGGAAAAGATGTACATAATTTCTAAAAATATAACTTGCATTGTCGGTTCTAAAATACATATATTACTCCAATGTATCATTATAAAACGGGACAATCGCTTTATTCGGATATATAGTCTTACTCTATGGGTTTTCATAGATGGATAAATCGATTTATCATGAAATGATGCAATAATTAGGATCATACACCCTGCTGTTACAAACCTACTCAACCGCTGTCGTCATCCTTCACTTGAAGTTTTTTTTTACTGAGTTTCTTACATCGCAATTTGAGGACTAGAACAGATAAAAACTCGTATCATGACAAAACATCTCCAACTTACTAAAACTTTATTGGAAGCAAGTTTTAGTCCTATACTTTTTAAATTCAAATTCGTCAAATAAACTGATGGACAAAAAACCTTGTTTTAATAATTTTATGCAGAGATCTTTTACTATTTAGATCAAATAATTTAACTACTATTATTATTTGTTAGTAGACAAAGTAAAGCGAATGAACTGTCTCCGCCTAACTTAGCCCTAGTCAATCCAGCTCACCAACATAACTATTTAATCGAGAAAATAGTGTTTGACAAAAAAAATCAATGTTATGCGAATCTGTTAACAAGCTTTATTTCTGGCATAACAGCGTTTAAACTCAAAAAATAACCAAACAAATATGAATCTGTTAACTAATCAAAAAGTACATTGATGTATATTCAATCTTCAGTTCTTTGGGGTCTATGCAATGATCTTGATGACACCTTTTTACAATATACTGTACAGATTAAACGTTGAAATCCATGTCTAAAATTTCGCAAGAATATTAAATACAGGAAGAAGTTCACTGCATAAGTAATATCTTTAACAGATGAGAAAAGTCTAGACAAATCAATAATATTCATTGCATAAGGTTTATGCCTATCCACATGTGATAAACTTTGACTCAATCGTATTAATACAAAACATACCATTGGTAAATATAATAATAAGAATGCAGTACTCAAAGCTAAATGTCCAAAAACTCGTCCCATTTCCATACGATTCCTAGAACAATCAGTTGGTAATAAAGTTGTTCGATGAATTTTCAATTTCCATAATTCAATACAAATGAAAATATTTAAAAATAATACAAGACAAAATGGTATTGTAAATGTAACAATTGTTTCAAATGCTATTGTAAATTTTGCTATTGGATGTTCAGATATCATTCTACATGTAAAATTTGTTCGACTTGATGTATCATTTATTAATGTTTGTACAAATAATAATGGTGAATTACTAATTATTCCAATGGAATATACTAAAATACATGCAATTAAAGCCCAATGTTTATGATATATTGAATAGAATTTAATTGGTTTATGAATAGTTAATAAACGATCTATTGAAAATATAACAATTAAATAAGATGATGTAAAATACATTGTATTCGATAGATATTCAACACTTTTACACCAAAATTTTGAAATTGTATCTAATTTAAAATAGTATTGATGATTAGTTAAATAATATAAACCACGTCCAAGAAAATCATCAATAAATGTATTCATTATTAATGTAATCATATTAGTAATAGCTAAAAAGATTGAATAAATTGAAAATCTTGATAATGGTTTTTCTTTTAAAAAAATCAATATAATGAAACTATTTCCTATCACACCAATCATTGCAATAATTGGACATAGATATGCACGAAAACCACCAACTAACTGATTATAATCTATAGTTGTAGTATTATGTAACATTTTCTTTGTTGTTATTAATTATTATAGGGTTGTTTAATATAACATGATTGTGTTTCTTTTGTTTATTAATCTGTGTATAATGATGATGATGATGGTGATAATGCTCAAAAGTGATTTCGAATTATGTGCTTTTTTTTTTTATAAATACATATATTTCATCATTTAATGTGCTTGAAAAATCAATAAACTTCCCTTTCTTTAAAATTTATCCAATCAAATTTATTTATTCCATTAGATATTATATAATCATAATAAATAGTTCATATTATTTTATATTTATATTAATCAATCAATAATCAATATATTAGTATCATTCATCAATATTCTATACAATCGATCAATATATTTTTTTCTTTATGAATATAAATGAATAATACTCATTGATTGAATTGAATTTTTGGAGAGAAAAATTGATGATGATAATAATAATAAGATTTTATAGAATAAAATAAAAATAGGGGGGGGGTGGAGATTGTCAAATTTTTTTAAAAGTGAGATCATAAATGATACAATTTTAAATGATCATTGAAAACCTAGAAGCATTAAATGTCTGTTTTTCATCCTAATATGGGTTTTCTGAGCGACAGTGCCTATCCACGATCAAGCACATAACCTGCGGTCTCATGTGTGAACGAAACGGCTGTCCAAGGCTTCCAGGTTTTCAATAGTGATCTAACATTGATGATATCAATTTAAATTTGATATACGCTAATTAATGAAGTTTAGATTAGAGTAGTTCGGAATAGAAAATCATAAGAACTGGAATAGGATATAACGTATATTTTTTAAATGGTAGTTAAAATTAATAAGTACTTTTATAAATAAGCATGTAAAATTTAGTGTTGTATCCGAAGAAGATTAAATTATGTGTAACTTCTGGGAACTATTTGTGGACGGTTATTATATATACATCTCTAATGTATAATCAGTAAGTAACTACATTATATGTATATTCATATTCCTTTTATTATAAAATTCTGTTTGACCTTTTGACTGCTATTATACGATTGACTATTCTTAAGTTATTCGCAATTTATTAGTTACAGTCTCTCACAATCACGGCCACCTTTGACCTGATCTTGTATAATTGTTATTTTCTATTCTATATTATGATGCAATCTGATTTGTTTGTATAGAAAAAAGGGTGTCTGAAATATATGATTCATATAGCGGAGGTTAATATTGGTGTTGTGGGCTGAACTGGCTGGGTTAGGTGAGAAGCTACTAACTCGGTGGGTCAACAAGAACTCAGAGTTGACTCTAGGCTCCTCGTACTGGTTTATGCGTCATTCATTTGGCACAGTTACAACCTCATATAAGTCTGTGTTCTGATTAGCGGTTTAGTCACGTGACATATTAGCAGGTCCATAGGGCGTAACACTTAGGAGCTTCAGAGCACACACATAGAGCTTTACTTCCAAAAAGCTTAGCTAGGATTCAGTGGTTCATATTTCCAACTTCGGTTAACTATTTATACAATCAGACTATAACCTATTGTGATCGCTGAAATTTTATCACTTCATATATGATTGAACTCCATGGGCCACTGTTTTACAGTGTGGTTACAGTAATCTATCTCTTCCATACTTTTATCCTTAAACAAATGTGTATGAAGATGGTTAAGATAGACTTATCTTGTAAATAATTCTTGTTATTATTCACAGTTCATAATTTCATTTAACTTGTGCAGTGATTGATATTGATAACAAATTATTCTCTAAGTTCGACCTTGAACTTTTGCGGTACACGTCATGAGTTCGTAGGATACTATATACCATAAATCTTGTACGCGGATGGCTTTCAACCGTCTTAAAAGACCTTCCACTACGTAAGGCCACTCGAAGCATGGACTCACAGCTATGAAACTTAGACCTACGTTGTTACATTGAGTTTGAGAACCTTACGGTTTACTAATAGTACCAAGTCCTTGGATTTTCTCTTCACGACCAACATGAACTCAAGGAAAACAAATGCATATTTACGTCACTCAATAGGGATTTCTTTACTTTGTATGCGGACGTAATGAGCATATGTTATCTTCACTTATCATAATTATGCTTTCCTTACACGTTGAAAATCGTTTAAGACATTTTTGAATTCATCCCATGTCAAGAACCTTTGAGATATGGTTGTCTGACGAACATTATCGGTTGTCTTTCGAAATACTGTCAGAAGTACCTGATGCAGTGTTACTCTTGAATAAATAGAGAGAAAATCAGTTAATGCTAGCCATAGGTCGGGAATCAAACATTGTATAACAGAGGTTTTCTTTAACTAAAAGACAAAAACGTACGATATGCGTGGTTATTCGTCATTTGGTGTTTCATAAAATATATAGAAATCCTAAAGGGACACATACTACTAAGTTAAGCTAACAAACAAACAAGTCGCCGACCTGAGGCACTTCAAATATATAATGACCGCCTTCACGCAAGGTGTTCCAGGTCGCTGAAATGAAAAGGGTTAATTTCAATTACGAACTAGCTTTTATCCTATTTATTATTGTTCTTAGTCAATCAGCTTCTATATGAACAGACAACTAGTATGATTGTCATATGTGTCCACGGATTACACTTTTTTTCATTACTGGACAATATGTGGTATAATACTTTGAATTCTATGCTATATTTTGGAATTACTAATCATATACCATTATCCTGGATTAATTGATCAGTTGAACACGCTACACCTACTAGTTAACAAGTAATGTCCAGATTGTACCCGTATATTTATTTTTATATATCATTAACTGGTTTTATACAATATTCTTCAATAACTTTACTACTATATTTTAGTATTTGTATTTGTATTCCTCCACATACACTATTTCCTCGCGATCAGTTTACAACTTCATTCATGATAGACAATGATGTATACGACATATCGTTTTACAAAATAATGGAGTTGTTGGATAATAATGTCAGTTTAATCTAATCTTGCTGGAAAATATTTGTTTTTTGACATGATACTGTTTTATGTGACAGAAGGTAAACAATTTAAATGACTTAAGATATATTCTCAAAACTACCAGCTTACTAATAAAGAATTTGTGTGTCATAGATACAAATCAAAAGAAAATATTAATAATCACTTTCATATCATTCATTACTCCATGTTGGATCAAAGTTGATTGGTTTGATTTGATCAAATGATAATTTGTTATATCTTGTGGCCGAGTGGATGCCCAGTTAATGTAAGACGTGATAAGACCGCCAATCAGAGAACAGCGAATTATCGATTGCAACAGTGACACACGAAAACCGTACGAGTAGTCTTGAGTACTTATCGATCCTGCTTCTGCCTAGCCCAGCTAGTTAAGTTCAAAACACCAATAACAGCCTCTGCAATATAAACCATTGTATTTCAAACATACTGAGTTTATATACCAAACAGACTGACCACAACAACCAATAAAATAGAAAATAATATTTGTACAAGAGTTAGCCAAATATGGCTGTGAATAGGGGGAGCAGTAATTAATAGACTGGGTATAACTCAGGAATGGTAAATCGTACAATAATAGTCCAAGGGTCAAAATAAAGTTCACAATGAAAGGAACATGAATATGAGTAATTTAATTATTTAGCAAATATTCGAGAAAAATCATATGCATAATATTGGTTCATTAATGGATCCCAAAGTTACCATTCACTACTGTTATCGGGATATAACATAAATATACCAACGAATCATAAATTTAGCTGATCTCATTATAACATTTTCTTGAATAATTCGATGCAAATTAAGCATAAAGGAGACATTTCAACTAATTGTATTGACTATAGAAATTTACTCTTTTTATCAATGACAAGAGTAATTCAGTTTATGGAAAAAAAACAAAGTCACACTTGATTGTGTAAATGACATTTTTTTATATCCAACACCTTCTTATTGAATGAGAAAATAAGCTGAACATCCTAGTTTGAACACGTAAAACACAAATACCAATACCATAGATGATGTATATAAATTTGAAGCTTTACAGTTTATGTTCCTGATCATATAAATTAAGAATTTATAAAATTATAAAGATAACAATTTCGTTAGGTAGTTTTATGGAGATTAATTTAATGTTAACGGTAGTTTTTTGGAGTGAACTGGAATTGTAGTGAAGGAAAACTGAGATTGCGGAAAACCAGTTTTTTATTACATGCAAAATCATAGGCGATTATTGAAATATGAGAATCGTATATTAAATACATCGTTTGAAAAGCTTCTTTGCTTTGTCCTTTATAAACTACATTATTCCTCTAATTCTGACGTTATTTTTATTGTTCCCCGATTAATTTCCTGTTCACTTCATTTTAATTTCCTGCTGACAGGTTTTCGACTTCTGATTGCTGCTACATACTACTTATATCGATCATCATAAATAGCATGCACCACAATACTAGTTAGGAAATACTCAAGTGATCAGGATACTTCCAACTTTTTCATCCTAGTATAAAACTCCTAAACAATGTACAACCAAAACGTTCACGTACGATAGACAACACGGTCTCCCAGTCTCGTTACAATCAAGATATCCTTGAATCGCTGAATGCAACTTTAATTGACTATGATTTTAAATGCCATTCTTCTATGGTATACAGCAACCTTTGGATTCCTAGTAACAGGCTTTGAAGAATCATCTTTATGAGATCTTAAGGTCATTGGTTCTTTTCTAATGAAGTCAAGGCTGATCGCTGTTGAAACGACAATTCTCACTAGTTCTAAAAAT
This sequence comes from Schistosoma rodhaini, assembly GCA_944470415.2. Classification (NCBI taxonomy): domain Eukaryota; kingdom Metazoa; phylum Platyhelminthes; class Trematoda; order Strigeidida; family Schistosomatidae; genus Schistosoma; species Schistosoma rodhaini. The sequence goes on along the minus strand of OX104039.1, from coordinate 11,095,818 downwards.
GATGTTATTCAGTGATAAAATATACTCTAAAACTTCGTAATTCATAATCAGCTATTTCCAAGTGGCTGATTCGTTTCGTGACAAAAATGTAAACAGAAGTTGTTAAATCACATGTTGTTTAGTCAGATAAGTGGGAACTCATTATGAATCACAATTTAACTCTCTACAATCGTATCTAGGTTATATATTTTTTCATCATTACAATTGCTTAATGTTTGCAAATAAAAATATAAAACATGAATCATCAGGCATCGGATCAATAGAAGTAATGTTTTTTTTAAATACTAAGTTGTTTGTACATTTAAACAACAACCTGTAAGCAAAGATGAATAGTGGCTTGCAGTGGAATCTAGAACGCGCGTTGCGTCCTATTTGGGACTCGTCAGTTGGATGTACCTGCATCTCAGAGTTGATGTTCACTCTGAGACTCAAACCCATTACCTTTCGCTTCAAACGCCATCGTGTTATTGATGTGTGGGTGAGAATGACAATGATTGGTTGTCCTGATGAGTCAGACATGTAGATAGTGTGACAGGTGTTATACGTGTTATCTATTCCCCTATCCTTATTATGTATTGACTGTTACTAAATGCATTTTCTAAACATAATGATATAAAACATAACGTCAATAAACAGGTTGACTGAAACGAAATATGGAAATTAAAATCAGCTACTTGGCGGTCGAAGATACTCTGTAGCACAACTCACTCGCCAATATTAGTGGTAGCAGAAAAGATTAAGTATAGATAACATTATTGATGTGTTGGCGAGAATGAGGACAATTGGTTGTTTTGCTGAGTCAGACATGTGGATAGTGTGACAAGTGTTGTATGTGTTCTATATTCCCCTATTCTTACTGTTTATTGACTTTTATGGATTGACTGTTCCTTGTTGTTGGATTGTGTCGGATTTTGGTGTGGAAATTATATTGACGTTATAGTCAGGTTAATCTCGTGTTCTTGATCTGAGTTGTGTTGAAGTCCTGCAGAATAGACACTGGGTGGGAATCTAGTGTAGATATTCGTCTAAGGTAAATTAACGTCCCGCATACGTGTAAAAAGTGAAAGGACTGTTATAACAAGAAACCCTAGAGTTATAACAAGTATCCTACATTTTATATCAGTCATCCATTCAGCTACTTAGTCCATCTTTGCTTATAATACTTGTGAATTAAGGCAACATCGACCAATACGCACAGCATTCACATATGACTGATCAATTGAAATCCTAAACATCAATGGGAAGATTCAAACAAACAATACGAAGTGAATTCAACAACCTGTAACTTTACGAAAGGTAGATGACTATTTTTAAATATTAATATATATATATATATATATATATGATGTGTTGAACTAATCCACATTACTTTTAATGTTCATTAGATAAGTCGTATCCAACACTTTTGGTCATTTTTCTATTCATTTAGTAAATGTTACTTATTAGAAAGTAATTTCAATCTTATTTTATAACCGTACTGAATGGTCATATATATCAACTACTAAACAGTGTCAACCTAACCTCCGATTGTTTTCCAGTTAATGTTCGTGATCTTGTAGTATCGTTTGATACGTTAAGCCCACATACCTTATTCTTACTTCTGGACGGGTCAATTCACATGTCCATCATGAGTCATGTTTGCACCTTGTCAATTATACACTAGTAACACTGTTCATTTTTATATGAGCGTAGGTGTGTGTACGCTTCTTATCCTATTTACCACCTGTCTGTCATTTATTCTTGTCTGACTTAAATATTGATTAACTCGGGGTTAAAGCGAGTTGGCTTACCCACCATCCCCAATGCATGTCATTTTCGTTTCGCTCGCTGATGTTTACTCATGTGCTTATAACTTTCTGACCTGAGTCATTTGACAATAAAACTGTAGCTGCCGCTTCTCTTTGCCTTCTGATTTTTATGCACCGTTAAGATTTGTATTATAACGGTTATGGAGGTGAATGATTAACGAAGCACGGCACTACAATCTAACACTCTTATGTTAATAAAAATAAACAGTTGTTAATTGTTACTGTATTGAAAATATTCTTTGAATACATTTTTTTGTTATCAAGATGTTTTGCTAATTAAAGTGTAGCACAGAAAGACATTTTAATACTTTAATCTTTGTACTGAAAACTTTCTAATGCATTCAAACAAATTTGTTATTGAATAATAGAACAATCCAATAAAATAAGGATAAGCAGTACTAATAATGATAATGGTATCTAAAAATGACACTGGATGATTTGATCTTGCTTTTTTTCTTTTTCTTGTAAACACACACACACAAACAAACAACTTATTACATCTTGAAAGGAAACAAACACTAAACTCAGTTGTATCTTTGTTGTTATTTAGTGGATTAAAAAAATAACAATCATACATACAATCTGTACTGTTTTCTCTCATGGATAAATAAAAATGAAGGATTCTATGAAGGAAGTAAAAAAAAAAGAAGAATCTGAAACAGTTTCAATAAAACAAGTGATCAGAATTTTCACATAAATTAATTTTGTACATAGAAAGCAATTTGTAAACATGATTTATGAATGCTAATTTAAAGGTTAAACACAATGAATCATTGGTAGTAAGATGAAGGTAAGAAGAATAAAACTAGATCTTAGTAGTATTTGTTATTATGTTGTTTATCACCAGGATAATATAGAAAGTTGAGTATAAAAATAGAAGTGAAATGGTCATTAAATATTATTATTACTTTCTGTTTTCTGTATCAATCACAGAACAATAAAAACTACTCCTACTACTACTATTATTAATAGTAGTTAGGGTAGTAGTAATAGGCTTGAACCTTGTCTCTACTCATGATGGACTGACACGTTTTTCTTCAAATGGTTTTTTCATGTTCTTCTTGTTGTTGTCGTATTGCAGATGTTTTATTGTCACTATCATTATTTTTCTCATCATCATCAACATCCACATCTTCTTCATCACTATTTCCTAAATCTTCTTCTGATGTTAAATGATAATATTCTCGGGTAGATGAAGAATGTAATCGATCACTTGGATTATATTCAGATGAAGTTTCCATAATTTCACTACTAGTTATTGAATCAATTAAGCCTTTGTGTTAAAGAGATGAAAAATAAATGTAAAAATTAAATTATTGTTTCTTTTTTGAAAAAAAACACATAATTAAACTCGTTCGGTATTCTTTGTTTGAATCTTCCTATTGAGGTTTAGGACTGCAATAGGCATATGTGCATCCTGTGAGGATTGCCTAGATGTTACCTTAATTCACAAGCATTATAAGTAAATATGGATAGTGGCTAGCAGTGCAATCCAGGATACGCGTTTCGTGCTACTTGGGACTAGTCAGTTGGATGTGCCTGCATCCTAGGGTTGATGTTCACTCTGAGAGACTGGTCAGTCGCAGTCCTAAACATCAATAGGAAGATTCGATCGAACAACACCAAACGAATTAAATTTCATCCCATTCCACAAGCAATTGGCTATCAGGACTTAGTAGCTAAGTGGATAAAGTGATGACGTTTGAAGCGAACGCTACTGGGTAAGAGTTCCGGAGTGAACACCAACTCTGGGATGCAAATACATCCAGCTGACGAGTCCCAAATAAGACGAAGTGAGCGTCCTAGATTCCACTGCTAGCCACTACCCATCTTTTCTTATACCGATTATAATTTCCAGAATTATAGGCTTTAGAAAGTCATATTAAAAAATAGTTCTGTCTAATATGAAGCTAGGTTACATACGTTCAGTGTGAAAGTTAGATGAAGTGGTGTTTGAACTTTAACTGTTGATCAGTAGTAATCAGTATACAGTCACTCATATATACGTGTTAACTCCACTTGCCACATCAGATTTATATGAGGAGACGAAAAGCAAAAGAGTAGAAATATTGATAGTAGCACTGATACTGACAAAGACTTAACGCTAGAAAACATGATTCTAGAGGATGAAATTAAAAAGTATAAATGAATGGATAATAAAACCCAGGATCTAAGGGAATATTAATGAGTGAATCCAATTGTCTTATAGTGACTGATACTAAGCTATATCATACGTCCCTAACAGACCAACTGACTTTACCGCGCGGGACCCAACCAAAAAGACTAATACAGTTTAGCCCAACAGTGAATGGCTTCAAGGGTTGATTGCCACTTTTTGGTATGTTCGCCTTCGTAGCTTTATTCCAAATTGATAACATTCCATTAAGCACTCCACGCCAAGACGGGTTGGAGATAAGTTCGAAACTACGACCTAACAGTTGAGGTTTGTGTTTAAATCACTGAACCATCATTCCATTGAGTCACAATTTATTCCTGAAGAGAAGCGATACCATACGAGTCCCTAAATAGTAATGATGGGAGTATGATGTAAATTTGCAGCTAAATCGTTGAAGATTCGTTTGGTTTAATTATTCAACCATTGATGATAATTCTGTAAAGAAAATGTGACTCTAGTTTGTCACAAAATACGTGTTTGGATAAGAAAAAATAAAATCGATATCTCTATAAAACAGTGGAAACTCTGAACAAGAGATATTTGGTTAATCTAGACTATAACCATAGGCTTCTATGCACCTTTTTATGCTGGAAAAGAGGACGGCCATAATGATCGTGGAATGAGCTGTGCAAAATAATGGTGGAAATCAAGAGTTACAAGGGAAAAATGAAATTAATACATCTCTACAATCATTATTCACTGAGAAATCATAAGTTTGATTCTTGGCGAGATGAGTCTTTATGCAATGTTGAATATTATCAAATCAGAAAGAAACAAAACAATTATACGATACTTCATTACTTTCAATAGTTGATATTCGAAAACGAAATTTAATGTTGTATATTGTTTTGTCGTCAATCTCTATGTAATTCAATGGATCATATCAGTAGTTATATAAATGGCTCGATAACTCCGTGTTGATCTGATTTAGATCTCATAATTGTAAATTGTCATCAACGAAGTATTTTGAAAAATATAAAGAATATGATGTGGCCACAAGAATTTAAATCTACTTCGCTCATGTTATAGACCCACCAAATATTCTACAGATCACCAAAACAGAGATTTTCACATTTCATGTCACTCCACTTGGGGGAATGGGGAAACCCTGATTCCAAACTAATGGTGCACATGGGCTCTAGGATCCCGAGGGAACAAAAGGCTTATGAACCTATTGTTGGTCACAGGTTACCATGGGACTGTATCTCCTTACGTTGTTCCACTGCCTTGTGGATTAGACCTTTAGGTCAAAGGCTCGGGGAGTGGCTTTCTAAGAAAACAACCTGCCTCGGTTTGGGCACCCGGGCAGTATCACAGCCCTCGCACAAACCAATGATAACTACTACATATCCTATTGTTACTGTGTGGCGCATGTGTATTTGGTGCCCCCTTGCACCAATGTTTATGTGTACAAATAAAAATAAACGAAAGAATGGAAAAGATAACCAATGTTTTATGATTTTTGATAGTTCACCAGCAAAATTTTATACATTATGAAAGTGTTATATGAGAAGACTGTTGATTTAAAATATATAATGTATTTGCACAAGACACATTCCATAAACAATTCCATCAAACAAACACCAGTTAAGCATTCTCACTAACAAATACTAATGAAGGTCAATTATAAATAAAAAGTGATAAGGTTGAATATGAGAGAAATGATATTAATATAGAAAGAATAAGTTGTCACATTACTTCAGGCATGAGAATAAATTAACACTTATCAGATTAGTTGGTTTAAGATTAAATCTAATTGTTTCTCAGCAGATAAAGGACAGTTAAATTTTCTAAAGTTCAGGAACTTAAACAGAACTTAAGTATATATGACAAATGATAATTTCTATTGTTTTAATGACTTTCTACCCTGCATTCACCTGTCCATGTGACGAAGCTAACTGATGTTGATGCCATCTAAATACAGATTCCACCAGCCCTGACTGTATTATTCTATTACTCCACTCTGTGTATGTGTATCTATACACATGTGAATTGGTAGATACAGTAGGTTGTGAAGTACTCGTCCATGCGGCATTGAGGCCTATATTGAAACATGGGTTTATTCCTTACAACGAAAGTTTATTATTATTATTTAAACACATAAAAATAGGTACAAAAAGGTACCAGATACATATGCGCCACGCAAATCTCATTTGATTTGTGTGAGGACTGTGATACTGCCCAGGTGCCCAAACTGAAGCAGGAAAGTTAATTAGGTAACGTAATATATCCTTTTGACTGTTTTTTGAATGAGATTTAGGACTACGCTGTACGACTCTTCACTATACGTTAAAAATGTTAAAAAGGACTTAAATATTAACCACGTTGCATACTAATCTACAAACTTTAATTAATATCCGTTTAATATCAATATTCTAATCATAAATACACATTTGATAAAGGAATGCATCAAAATATCATGTGAAATTGATGTGCAAATTATAAGTAGCAGCAAAATATTTTAGGCAAACCCACAAGTGCAATATTTATGATCATATGACTTCATTAGTAAAAATGAAAATATTGCTAATATTCGGAAATAGTAAACGTTTACAATACTACTGATTACATAATTAAAATTTACAATATTGACATAAAGTACAAGACTTTTTTCTTCACAGACAAATATGTTCACAGTACAGTGACATAAAAAAGTTATGGAATTGAAAGTTGACTGTGAAGTGTTGGCGGTACACATAGCACTGACTTAGAAATGGTATAGATATATAGAGAGCTTAGTTGTTTTCAATTATTATATAAACTTAGAATAAATGGAAATCAGATATAATGATAAATAGTACCAGTTACAACGAAATATTTCGTTTATGTATGAATATCAATATGACAAACTAAATAGAACTGGAAAACACCATATATAGTTGATATAACGAGGCGAATAGTACGGGAGTACAACTGATAGAAATTATTATTATTGTTTATACTTTTATTGTATAGTTAATAGACACTTGGATTGTTGTATTATTACGTTATCCTGTTTTTAAACTTTCGTTTAATTCACATATCGTTGTTGTCTTATTATTGCAGATTTATTACTAGTTTTGTATCACTTACAACCAGGTTACTTACACATTGTAATTCCTTGATTGCATTGCTGTGTTCAGACGCTTTAAGTACATAACTGTGTGATTTTTGAGTCACGAATGATCCGACTACACCAGAGAACTGATCTGCTTTGTGTCTTCGTCTTATGACTGAACACTGGATTAGAAGCCTAAGGACCGATAATTTTTAAGGTCTTGGTTATTATTCATTGATCGTTGTGTAGATTGGTTTTGAGATCACTAGTCCTACTGCCAATATAGGTGAACTAATCGTTAATCATACTTGAGAGAGACATATAACTTTATTCCTATCATTATGATTCAATCACACATTAGTCAATACAACACAAGCAATCTGGTTGTTTTTCCTATATAGCAGTAGTATCACAGTTCAATATAGTTTTTGAATATATTTATGATTTGTGTTTGTGTGGAGTGAGGTATAGGTTGACTGAAATTACTAACCAACATACTTTATTTCACTGGATTTACAATTACGTGATCATGAGGTGAGTTGCTAGATAGAGTTAATCTTTAAATCTTGTTTTTAGTAAGACAATATTCACAAGTTACTTTGAAGTTACGAAGTAATTTAAGCCCAACCACCATTTAAAACCTGGAATCACTGGACAGCCGTTTCATACTAGTATGGGACTCTTCAAAAGTACCCGTACACGACCCTAAAACCGGGAAGAGATTTCAAGACCTTCGATTTCGCTTGCGAATACTTAACCTCTAGACCATTGAGGCGGGGTCTATTGGTGTACAAGTCTAGCTTCCATCAATTCCCGATACTGCGCGACCATCTTCCATTCACTTCGATATGTGCCTTCCTCACACCCAACACGGCTGAATCCTAATGGTCACGGCTTCTCATAAGGACTTCAGAAATTTCGTTTTGAAGATAGTCACTAGTGATAACATGATGCACACCGATGAGTACTATACCATCTAGTGCTTTCACGTTTTCAATCGTTGTCTAACTTTGATCAGTTCGTGATTTCAGTGAAGTCCAACAGTCTTCGTTACCCATGCTAACAATCATAAGTTAGCAAGAGAAATTTTAATAGGTCATAGAACATTACACTTGTCACGAAAGACTACAATATTTATAAAAGTAATAGGGATTTAAATAGCGACTTTTAGATCAGTCAGTCATATATTTAGGATGAAACTTATGAAAATACGATTGATTTGAAAAGCCGCTTATAATCAACTTAGAGCCAGGGATACAAATGCATCGATCCAAGTTTCAACAGTGAAATGAAATTATCGAGATGAATACCAGAGTAATAGAAACAGCTGTAGTATAGTAAATGAGACTAGTTTTAGACGACCTGACTCGACCACAAGGAATGACTTCGAGGAATGAAAACATAAGATAATTCTAAAATTCAGAGTTTAAGGGCAAATAGTGATTGCGTCTGAGTTACGTCATTCAACTTTACAAACATTTGTTACGGCAAGGAGGGGAACAATGACCAGAAATTCTACCTTTATCAACATGGGTTAATCCAATTGTCAATGACTTCATGGACCGATGCCACATGTTATATTGGGCATATGTAGCCTTTTTCCAACAAACCCCTATACGTAAACGTTGCGCGTTGTGATAAGCAGTGGTCAGACATACGAATACATGCCATAATCGCCTTATTCAACAAGCATTCACAAAATTTTAGTAAAAGGAACAACCGGAAATAAAATAACACAATAAAATAGGTGCTCGTTTATTTTGAGTTGAAGTCTCATACTATGGGCATTTCCATACAGATACCTCCTACCCAGATGATACACAAAGCTGACCAGCATAAGATCAAACCAATGTATGGTGTTACTTCTTGAACTCAATGATTGCTGGGTTAGACCGTGTTCGAAAATCCAAACTTCTTAGTTCAAATCAGTACCACACAAACATAAATGTGTCGCTCGGGGTCAAGTACGAAAAACAGTATTTCGTACATGAGTTACATTATTATTTCAATTCAGTTTCTTTAAAACTTATCAGTATCCTCATGCTTTGCTAGTGTAATCTGTAGCAAATTCTGTCTATACATATTTGTGTTAGGTCGTGAGCTGTTAATGGCCAAGTAATTAATTGATATAGGGATGAAATTCAATCTTATGTATAGAACAATTTGATAGGAACAGAAATGTAACTTATTTGTCCTTGGAAAAAATTTTCCTACCTTAGTCTACGACTTTCTTGAAGAGTATTGCTGAATTGTCATCCTTTTCTATGAATAAATTTAAAAACTGCAATATATGAATTTTAAGCACACAACAATCGAAACCCTTTTCAAAATAAAAAGTGTTAACAAAATAAAACATACCTGCCTCAAATAGAACAAGATTTGAACATTGATTTTTACACTCGAGTAGATGATCATCAATAACAATATCATCTTTATCATTAACAGTGGTCGATGCGTTTATCGTTGTATCCGTTGTTGTTGGTGGTGTGATTGTATTAACTGTATCATTTTTCAAGGTTGTTTGTGGATTCATAAGACTATCGACATGTCGAATAATGCCTTCTACCTCATTCGTAGATATCTTCGGGACACTAAACGCAGTAATAACAACAACAAAACATAGTACGAAGCGAGATTTTAGGTAAACTGGAAAAGACTTAAAAATGTCTCAAAATTATTGACATTACTAATTTAATAATAATAATACTGATAATTTTAAATAAATTAATATATTTGTTATATCCCAATGAGTAGAAAAATTAGATTTTCTGACGTTTCGTGACTCAGTGTAAGCCACTTCTTCAGAGAATAAATAACCAAAAATGTTAATTTGGTTGAGTCACTAAACGTCAGAAAATCTAATTTTTCTACTCACTGGGATATTACAAATATATAATTTATTTATAACAATCTACCCAATGCTCAATTTATTCAAAATTATCAAATCAAAACTTGGTAATGATACCTACAATACTAATAATTGTTATATCCTGCGAAGAATTATGAATGGTAACTTTGAGGACTATTTATGGACCAATGTGATAGGTATATTTTTTATTGTATAATTGCTAAGTAACTTAACTATTCATATTCATGTTCCTTTCATTATGAGCTTTATTTTGACCCTTGAACTATTACTGTACGATTTACCATTCCTGAGTTATCCCCAGTCTATTAATTACTGCCTCTCACATTTACAGCCACATTTGGCTAAATATTGCACAAATATTATTTTCTATTTTATGGTACGATGTGGTCAGTTTGTTTGGTATATAAACCCAGTATGTTTGAGAATAATGTTTCATATTGCAGAGGCTGTTATTGGTGTTCTGGACTTAACTGGCTGGGCTTGGCAAATAGCACGACTGATAAGTACTCAAGACTGCTCGTACGGTTTCCGTGTATCACTGCTCTGATCGATAGTTCACTGCTCTTTGATTGGTGGGAATCATCACGTCATATATTAACAGAGCACACACACACGATATAGTAATAGTAATAATAATACTTGTTTTATTAGACACCATTTTTGATGATAGTAAAAACTCTAGAGCACAAGATTTGAGAAATTACAACAAAATTCTTATTTTACAAATATTTAGCCTGTGAATATTCAAAAATGAACATTTATATAAAGCTTTTGATCAGTGATTCACGTATATTCAGTCGGAAATGTTTATGATCAGTCTAACTCTTTTCATCATCTAATATATTTGGTAATCTCCTCTTGTTTTTCCAAAAGATAGAGAATGAGGAAAATATATGATGCACCGTGATGGTACTACTTGAGTTGCTCAATAATCAGATTCGAAATAGTTTATAAATGCTTAATTAATTAAAACAAATCTAAGATGAAATCAATGACAATAAATCCATATTTATAAAAATAAATGCCCAGAATTTTGATCAGGACGCTGTTAAACAAGGAAGTTATGTATTAAAACATTCAACATGAACAATGTGAACTTCTCAGAAATTATGAAATCCATTCAAATTTCAGATATATGATACCTTAATGGAACAATTGCCTAATTAAGATCATTCTGTAATGTACAACACTGAAATTCAACAATCTGCAAATACTCCCTTTCATAAAAAATAATAATTTTGTAGTTGAATTCATGAGTTAATTGAAGCTAGATCACCATATAAAACCTGGAAGCACTGGACGGCCGTGTCGTCCTATTGTGGGAGTCCTCAGCAGTGCGTATCCACGATCCCGCCTCGCGAGATTCGAACCCAGGATCTACCAGTCTTGCCCCAGAGCACTTAGCTGATAGACCACTGAGCCGGCATCCAACGGTGTTAATGTCTAATCTAAATCAATCCACAAAATTGCGCGACGATCTTCCATTGTACTGAGGTAGATACCTTCCTCTACCTGAAATGGATTAGCTCCACTGGTCACGACTTCTCACTAGAACTCCATGAATTGCCTCATGAAAATTGGAATTACATGTTACACCATAGAATAAAGCACAATATCTTGTGAGATTAGATAACCACTCAGCAACTCAGTAATGGCAATCGATAAAATAGACTTGATCATCGATTTAAATGACAGTGAGGAATAGGCAACATTACTAAGGTTTGTCTTGATAATTTCGAATAAATTGAGCACTGGGTAGATTGTTATAAATAAATTATATACTTGTAACATCCGAATTAGTAGAAAAATTAGATTTTCTGATGTTTCGTGACTCAGTGTAAGCCAATTAAGACCTGTTTTTTGATTGGTCACATAATATTCGTGTTGTTCCGTTGCACTATTTAAACTTGGATTAATTTTGATTTGGTTATTTATTCTCTGAAGAAGTGGCTTACACGGAATCAAGAAGCGTCGTAGTGGTAAATAATCTTGTTGAAAATTTATGACCAGCTGCTTTATAACAAGCGCTTCATAATTTTCAGTTGTGTACTTGACTACTAAAATGTTATACGATAAATGAACATAAAGATTTAAAGGCTTCACATAAAAGTATACCGGTTTAAATCGTCACAATTTACAGTGGTACACATGGAGGAAGTCACAATAATGAATAGAATTAATGAAAATAAATAAATAAACACGAGTGTAACGTTTAATTCATAGCGTTCACATGAAAACATCATAACTTTAATCGATAACCAAATTTATTCTAGTGGTTACTTTATGATCACTAACACATCTAAATCTCAGAGAATAATGAGTTATATTCTGAGGTATAATATTAACTTCATAGACTGATGATAAGGAAAACTTCTTAATAATTGATATCTGAATATTTAATAAAAACTTTTATATAATATTGAAACAACTAAAGATTCAACAATAAAATTGTAGAGCAAGTCAAGATAAATATTTACACTTAAATTTATTTATTTAAACCGAGATACTCCAATACGGTAGAGGGTATGGAGAGTCGGCTTTGCTTCTCGAAATGCTCTAGTGTATACATCCACTGTCAGGAAAGTTCTACTCACTACCTTCTCATGGTGGGGATGTTTTCTAAAAAATTGAGAAGACGAAAAGCGGATGTCCGGAAACTTAACTGAGTTGCTGTATGTGAAGGATTCACGTAAGATAGTTGGAAAACCCTGGTTCCAATGGTGTACATGGGCTCCAGGATCCTGAGGGGACAAAAGACGTATGGATCTATTGTTGGTCACCGGATACCATGGGAATGCATTTCTTAACGTCGCACCACTGCCTTGTGGATTAGACTTCTAGGTCAAAGGCTCAGAAAGTATCCCTCTAAGAAAATAATCTGTGTTCGGTTTGGGCGCACGGGCAGTATTCCAGCCCTCGCAAATCGAATGTAGAAGTGTGGTGCATAAATATTTGATGCTTCCTTTTACCAATGTTTATGTGTTTAAATAAATAAACAAAATAGTAGAGCAAGTATAACTGACAAAAAATCCTATGTTATAACACACAAATGTAAAAAAAAATTCAATCAAACAGTGTCCTTCAGAAACTCTCAGGAGAACTCTAGAAAAAGATAGATTGTGATGTCAGTGTTCGATTCGACATAAATATGAATTTGTACATCAATCTTAGAATGTGTTACAGAAGCTTTTAAAAGCTCAACTTCGTGTATAATAATATGATTAACCTTGTTCCTTAACATGAACTAGTCTTGCAAGTAATTGCTCTTCGATATACCTTTCCTTTAGTTTTTTTGTTCCATGCTTACGAGCGAGAGACTTATGAAGACTAGAAAGAGGTTAAAAAGTTAGTATTTAAGCTTTTAAATACAAAACATATCCCTTTACAAAAGAATATATTAAGAGACAAAAGATTACTGGAATGATATGACTTACTAACAAGAGAATAAGCTATGACTTCTTGGCTTTACAACAACTGTCATACTGTCGAGAGTTTTTGGTGAACTATTATTGGGAAAAGATACAGTAGAATATGAATTATCCGGCAGGATGAAACGTTCAGACGGTATTTCCTGAACGCTAACAAGCATCTGGAAAAAACAGAACACATATGAAATTAATCATCAATGAGGTCTTATTTAGCAAACGGATTGGAGCCGTACTGTGAGAGATTGATATTTATGTTTTGAATAAGTATTTTCATGAAACATTTAGTCTGTGAGATTTCCATATTATTCTAATTATAAGCAGTCAGTTGACTTGTTTACATATGCAACATATTTTACCGTTTATAAATTATCAATAATTGATCATAGACAAATTATTCAGGTTTGTATCATAAATATCGCTCCTTATGTACATACACTGAGGCTTATCACTTATGATGGAGTCATAGTCTCGTGTTTCTCGTGAATAAAATCACGTGAGTTTTCAAGTTAAAATAGTACAAAATAGTGCACAGTCCTGAATATCCTGATTATTAGTTGAAGAAACGAGTGAGAGTCTTTTCGGGGCAAATGGATCATTCAGAGTAAATATATTAATCACGTTATCGGACTCACAGCTATGGACCATAAGCGTAAGGAAAATTTGTGATAAATATGAAACAAAAGACAAGCACAGACGTAGAGCAGCGCTCTATTTAGTGTTAAAATGATACACTTCCAACCGTAACTGTTGGGGATGCTAGATATCCAGAAATCACTTGGTAAACGCCTTATTTTTGTAATTTTGTTTACGGAAATTAGAATTTCTCGTTTTTGTGCCAAAAGCGCCTACTTTTACCTTGAATTTGTATTTTTCACTTGGGAGGACCTTAAATGTTATTGATGCATTTCCTGTTTAAGTATGCTATTTTGTGACGTTTTTCAATGACATTTTTGTACTGTATATGTACGCATGCGTTGTGTGCTTGTTCGCTCGTTCTTTCGACTGCTTGTGGAATATACTTTTCCCTCGGATGACTCTGGTCTTCTCCATCTAGTTATCAGGGCCGGAGCGCAGTGGAATAGTTCAGCTTGTCCTGTTGTTGCGTTGCTGACTTTCGTCCCGTTCGCCGGTCTAGTGTGATAATCTCTTCAAACTCAGCAATAATTGATTGTACTCAAATTTTCATATAAATTGATTTCAAAATGATCAACAGTCAAATTTATTACAATGTTATATAATTAAAAAATATATACAAACTACAATCAAACAAAATTAATTGGTTCATTATTGTATAATTCATATGCTTGAACCGTCCCCTAAACAGTAGTCAATTCTAATTAGTTATTTCTATCAATTTTAGAAATAAATCTACTATTCAACATTGGGTCATTTTTATGTATAGATTTATGACAGTTTGTTATTGATGGATTTTTGTTCGCTGAGCTGGAGGGTTTGGTCGTGGAGCTTTCATCGTCCTTCTGAACGACATCAGAAGGACGATGAAAGCTCCACGACCAAACCCTCCAGCTCAGTGAACAAAAATTCATCAAAATCACCCACCTGAACTACAAATCCTCTCCACCATCAGTTTGTTATCTTAATAACAAAAATATTTATTATTATTATAGTTAATTGCTTTGTACTTTACAGTCAATTTGTTTGGAATTCATAATGTCAAAGTGTGTTCATGAATCATCAATTCACTTGAGTATGTTATTAAAGAATGATAGATTCATTACTATAGCAAAATGTACTGGTCAATTACTAAGTGCAAATAACCTAATGTCATATAATTTTGGTTTATGATAATATTAACAAGATAGAGTCCCAATTATTGTATGATCCAGTAAGAAGGCCCATATAGGAATACGCTGATTAGTTCACTATTTTAATCAACTACATATTAATGAACGAATAAAAAAATGCTAGATTCTGTATTAATTCTGTTAACACAACAGTATCTTTGCTGTTCATATTATTGAAATATATATTGTCTACTTTTAGCTCCTGTTCTGATTTGAAAAGTATCAAGTGAACTATAGAGTTTAATGGATATTAAACAAAGGAATAATATAACTGACGTATGTTTGCATCATTCATCGTTTTCAGTCAGTTTCTTTTAATCGTCTTAACATTAATAATTAAGCAATCTATCTGTTAGGCATAAACAATATAGGACTACCTGCGGAAAAAGATTCGTCAGCTTACATTCTCACAGGACATTATTAGTATAATAAGATGAATCGCAAACGATTCGAATAAATAGTATGATTAAAGATACTAAAAAAGGGCTAAATATAGAGTACATGATTCGAAAAAAAAAAAGAATTAACTAAGTTAATTGATACAATTGACAATAAGGTTAATGCAAACCTTGTATAAACAATGAACTTTATACAACTACTTATGTGTAATTATTGTATTTGCAACAGTTAAGCCACGTTTTTACTCTTCAGACATATTGAGCAACATATTGTATATGGATTCTGAAATCTGACATGATTATACACTTGTCAATACGTTCACATAATTCTGCATAAATAAAAAAAATCAGTTCTTTAAGTAACCCCCACTACTATACTCAGAAGTACTTTACTCCTCCCTCCTCACCAAAAAAAGATATTTGATATATACAAACAACTAGATAATGATTCAGGTAAAGCACTACTAATTATTAGCAATTAATTAATTGAATCATATTGAATGAGGAGTTCAAATGGGTCAATAAAACCAGATAATACGACGACACTAGCAAATATGGTAAAGGCATATCATACTGATGACCTTGAACGACTTATCAGCCGATTAGAAAGTAGTGTTTAGTTATAAAAAAACAAATAAAAATAATTATCAGAAGGGGTTTTGTGAAGATTTAGTATTTTCCTAGTTGAGAGCATGAGTCAATTAAAGCTAGACCACCATGGAAAACCTGGAAGCACTGGACTGCTGTCCAGTGTAGTAAAATATCAGTGGAATAACAGCTTTGATACGAATGATTAACACTCATATGTTGAATTATTATTTTATAGTGAAGGAAAATGGTTAAATTTACATACGAGTTGGGTTAGTGTTGTGAGTCCAGGTTATATATAATCTCATAGGATTTTTGCCACCGACTGACATCAACTATAATACCGAAACGCTAGGGTTAGGTATCGGGAGTTAAACTACAGTTATGAGTTCGATTTAAAAATTAGGGTCAGGGTTTCTCTCGCGAACTGACTTCAGTTGTAAAGCAATTATGATTGAATTACCACCCCTTTGTTTGTAAACTGAAAAAAGTAATTGTTGTGATTTGGCTTTCCTTCGCAAGGGAAGAGATATAAACCGCTGATAGGCTTAATTTCCTAAAAAAAGCAGATATATATATATATAAGCAATCGATCCGGGTTAAATCAACAAAATTTCTTTCTCCGTCTTTTCTCTTAAGCAACCAGGTTAGTGTATAAAAAGAGTGTATTAGTATCGACTCTCAGACACAGCATATCACAATTAGGCTAAAGCCCTCATGTTTCCAAGTACTACAGTAACCTCGTTACACAGTGAATGATACGTGTTCTTACAAATAACATACATGTTCAAAAAAGCTGAAGAAAACCGAGGTGATTTAGCGTGCTGTTATAGGTATGAGGACAGTTTTCAATTCCCAGTTGTTCATAACATGGAAGGATACCTTTTCTTAAGGTAATTGAAAAGTCAACTGGGTTAGAAGTGGTCTTGACGGCTCGAGAATGTGGTAGTAGAGCCAAGGTGATAAAAGCTCACAGCCAGCCAAACGAAGTTTTTTTCAAATGGTTCTTGATGTCCGTTCCGTACTTTTTAGGGCTTACCGCAGGGGACAGAACTCTCTAGAGTAGGTTGCGGTGTCAATCTTTTCTAACCCTTTTTTTCTGGTGTGGGAAGCCAGAATCGCTGCAGGTGCTGGTTTTTAGGAGAAAACATTTTACTACCGTCACACCTCAGCACAGTCAGTAGGACGACTTTGCACTTGGATCATGAGTTCGCTGCTTTTAATCATGGTGCTTGTTGGCGGACCGGCCTGGGATAGGAGAACAAATATTCCAGCCGATATAACTCAAGTGGGTCATCGCGACATGCTATTCCGACCACCACGTCAAGGTAGAAGTTATCGTCAGGATTGTAAAAAATGTTAGCGACAATTTAAATTTAGCATAAAAATGAGACGCACAAAAATGTATAAGTAGTTTGACTTACTTTTGATTTCTGATGAAATGTTTGACCGGAACTATTTGATTTTAATGGACTCTTTGATTTAATATATTTTTGCTGAGATGATTCACTTATTGAACTAGGATAACTACTACTATTAGTAGTAGTAGTAGTTGGAGAATTAGAACGTGCTCTTATGGGTAAAGGTAGACGTTTTGTATTAGACTTTCTATTTGATAAATCCACAGGCAAAACACATGAATCCTGGTCGATTTTTTTTATATTTGAATTAGATTCGGTAAATTTAACTGAACGATATCGTTTCGATTCACTGGGAATATGCTCAACAATTGATGTTGATGTTGAGTGATTATTATTGCTATCTAAGTCAGGATTTGAAGAATCCTCCAAGCTTAATGCATCAACACCTTGGTCTACTGATAAGATTGATGGCATTTGATAGCTGGTACTGGCACTAGCGCAAGCAGCATTATGAATGAGCTTTATTGATGGATTTAGAAATGATGAGATTTTTGAAGGTTTTTCATTGATATCATGTATTTGTTGAAATCGATTTGGAATATTACGAAATGTTGGAGCGGTCAATCGTGATTGGTTAACACCCAAACGCTTTAACTCTTGGTCATATTGTTCATGAATAAGTGTTCTATAAAAAACAATCGTAATAATAATAATACCATATTTTATCACCGGCTAACATGAAAGGATTAATGAAAGTAGTCACATAAATGATCTATTTGATAAGTTCCAAACCCGAATTGAGTATACTTATTTTCTCCACTTGCACCATTTATATCAAATTATATTTTGAGAACAAATGGTGCATCAAAAGCCTTAGTGATTCTACAAAGGTGGCCTTGAACTGATGCTTCTGAATCCCATCAACAATTGAGTTTGAAGAACACGTAGAACAACGACTCAATATCTAATTTCCTGCGAAAGGCGGAAACTCCCAGAGAATGTTGAGAGGTAATTATCCGGAAAACAAAAAGAGAATAGCTTTGTTCAAGTGGGTACGGTAATGACTTCAATAACAGTCCAGAAACACTGTGTGGATAGAAACACTGAATTTGAACTATCTCTTGTGATTTCTGATTCCTGATTTACTATTCGCGTGAACTAAGTTTATATAAACTTTTAGTAAACATTACTGGAATGAAACATTTAGGCTTGATAAAACTATGTGTAACAAGGCATTTGAAAAGCTGGAATCTTAAGAAATTCTGGGATTGCTTTAAACAATAAGAATGAAGACAAAACAATCGAGTTTTTACAAACCGAGAGCACTTTTAGGGAGATAAGATTGATGTATATTTTATCTACCTTGAAATTTATAAAATCATGTATTTATTGAATAAAATACTTGGGTCATATTAAGTTCTAAAACTAAATTTTCTTGAACAATTCATATAAACAACCGGCAGCCGTTTCGCCTTAGTATGGGACTCCTCAGCAGTGAGAATCACGATCTCGTACGCGGGATTCCAACCCAGGACCTTCGGTAAACGTAAAAAAAAATCATTTCAAGTATTGAAAATTCATGCACTCTGTCTGACTTTAGTATAGTAATCTGTCTCTATTTGACTAACAAAAAATGGGATTCGTAATCTTTTTAAAAGTGATAACTATCTCTTATAAATATTCATTCGATTTCATGACCCATTTCTGTTAGGTTTCCATGTGTTTTACCCTCATTTTCTCTGGATGACAATATTTCTTCTAAAATTCTGTACTAATAATATTAATTTAAATCTTAAAAATAAGTTAAATATCAAATACTGAGTTTTACTTGTTTTGACTATAGTTGGTATACTCAGACTCTGTGATTCCATAGTATGGTTGGAAAGTTTATCTGTAGCCGTAATAAATCTTATGGAAGTCATCAGTTTGAAATTTAGTTTTGATCATACTTTATTATTATTATCATCATCATCCGTAAATACTAAAAATTATTACTCATGAAGTATCTGGAAGTAAATGAGAATAAGTCATCAATTACTGAACAGTGAAACTTAGTAAGCTTTTCAGCATTCATATATGATTTATACTTTACAATGACATTTATTGTATGATAGCTAGATTGATGATTATGGCTAACCAACTGACTAACTGAAGAGACTAATATCAGACTGTGATAGTTGAGCAGTTAGTGATCTAAGGACTCTTATAAGTAAAACAATTTTTTCTAAATATCTAAAAATCAACTGAAACATCAAACGTACAACTTAACTTGTAATTCCAAAATGTAACTTTCCAGACTAGCAGTCGTCTCTTTATAGCAGTCTAATTGTTCTTTATATTTATTTAATTGGGTAAACTGTTTTTGAATCAGTTCTTCATGATATTGCTGAAAAAAGAAGGTCATGATTAATACAACGGAGAGAAGCGAAGTTTTGGAACTTTTATTTTTACTCAGAATAAGTGATTTGTTATCTAACAAGTAACACTATCTTGGAGTTTGCTTCCTCTTTACAGTGATACGAGCTAGAGAAATACTGAAAACAATTGAGAACTGGTTACGTGTGTCAGCATAGTTTGAGGGACTCCTTGACAATATGTACCTATGACTCCATACGACATTTAACTCACCACCTTTGAATCATGGAGTTGGATTCCAAATAATCTATCAAATTTTTTAATGCACTGAACTTTTTATCCTTACTAAAAGCCATCATCAGAGATATCTATCTCATTACCATGAAAAAATAGTAGATTTATTTACCTCAGACACATTATTTGCCAATCTGTTGAACCGTTTAAAGAGTTGCTGATTGACAAAATTAAAATTTGCTGACAAAAGACGAATTTTTTAGAATAACTACAAACCCAGTATCTTTAAGCCATAAAATAGGTAGTTGTGTAGACGTTAAATAACTTAAATCTGAATGATTTGTTAAAATTTCTAACTTAGACATATTTATAAAAAAATATGGCCAGTAGAGTAATATTGGTAACCCCATAATCCAGTGAATATGAAGTATGTATAACTTTAGACGATCGTATACTCATCTACTGACCAAACGGTTTATGATGACAAAAGGGATTTTCATCACACACTGACCTAACGAAAATAAGACATTTTTCACTTTAAATTATGCAATAAATTATACGTACAAAACAAATATTTTTTCGAAAATAAACCTTTCCAGTTTTATAACCCGGAAATGTGAAGTATTATTGGGTCAAAAATCCAATGGTTTAAAGATAACGTGACCGACGAGAAGTCCTATGTTTAACTCCTGGCAACGAAGTGGGTTGATACTATTCAAGAGTCCAATGTCACAATGAAATCTCTGTTCACTGACCTCTAGGTAAAGTCAATAAGCGATATGATCTACAAAAACCGTCAGTTTCGCAAACTTTTAGCTAACCTAAATGTTAAATTACTAATTGCACACATACACAAAAGACGGAAAAGGAAGTCATCAAGTCAACTAGAGAACGGCACGAATTAGAAATATATGGTAACATTGTGGAGTATAACAAGCTGTATAAAGCTTTGAAACAAAAGTCACAGCAAGAACACCGACACTAAAGCCTGATAACTTAATCCAAAAAAATCAGATACCAATAACCAGAAGTAGACTGATACAAATATAAACTGGTAACAAGCAATGAATTAAGTCTAAATTATACAAGTGATTATACAACTGATATGAAATGTATCAAAAGGTGTCTGTTCTCACCCTTACATAAGCTGGATACGCATCAAAAAGTTTAATTGACATTGTCAGATATGACAATAATGCAACTCATTCATTAAGTAGGAATTCTCACGCTTGGATCTGAACCACACTTTAGGCATGAGAGTTGTTTAAAGTGAAGTAGGCGATGCATGATTGAAACCTATTGGTTTAAAGCGCAATGCTTTACGCATTAAGTTGCTGCTCCACAAGGTGCTGTTATTATTTCGTTTATTAGATCAAAGGAAACGAATTGAACGTTATGATTTATTACAACACCTATATTTACGTTTAATGTGAGAATTAAAATGGACTATATAAATTTAAACACCGTATACATGAAATAGGACAATTATCTAGCGTTTAGAGTTTATAACTAGAAAATAAGCTATCATCAATTTAGATCACATGTAATCATAAACAAAGGCCCCAGGTGTACTGCATAAATTATGACACATCTCAAACACATGAAAAAAAGAATTATTCGGAAAAAAAAATGCCATCACTCAACTGTAAGTAATTAACTGTTAAGTATAGATAACATTAGTGTATAGGTACTTTATGGTTGAGATATTTCACGTATTTGGAAACAAATGACTGAGTTGATTGCAAATATCAGACGAATCTTTTAGATAATTGAAATAATACGTTACGTGAGAGATCCGGATGTTATTTGTGAAATGTGGAGTACGATTGATAAGTTTATGAGTTTTTACCCAGAAAATATAGTTTGAAAATGTATTTTAGAGGATTAATCACAGATATTCTTCTAGAGCGTTAAGTAATTAAGAAAGTGATGTGACCAGGAAAAAAAGACAAACTCTCTCCCCGAGAGACATAGAGAGTTTAAAACTGCCACGAGGTGAATCTAAGTAGTTATAGAAAGTGTTCAGGTGTTAAGAACTAAAATCAACAATAGTTATATAGATATATTCACCCTAAGAATTTACAAATGATCCTGTATGACATAGGAAGAATTAGAGAATAAAATGTACATGAGATAGTCAGTAAACTCAAATCAATAAAACTAGTTTACAGCAAGTTTTAGTATAAAACTACCAGTGTGCATTTTTAGAGTACATAATTAAAATTCTATATATTTACTCAAAACAAATATATAGAGTTCTCGCTAAGAAAAGGACTTTATTATCAGAGTTTGTCAAACTAATACCATTTAAAAGTACGGGCAAACATAAAATAAGATTAACAAATACATTTCATTTAAGCTTCTACAATTAGTAAAACAACAGAATTATATCCCACAGTTTGAGTAAACCACCTGTTAAAAACATTGGGTTTTGTTAAACGTATTAATTGATATTTCCTAGGTCTTCAAAATAGAAAGTGACTTTACACACAGATTTTGAACATAAGTCTTATTTGTCAACTAGTTTTCTCGTTTCGATCATTTTTTTTACTTATGTAAATACACAAACGTTGTTACAAAGGGGCACTCAAATATATGTGCACCATAGAAATTAGTTATTAATAAATTAAAGCGTGAGCTCAGAAGCCTCTCAGGTGCCCAAACAGAACACAAGTGGTCTTCTTAGAAGACCACTACCAGAGCCTTCGACCTAGACGTCTAGTCCATAAGGCAATGGAACAACGTTAAAAAATTGTCCCATGGCAGCCGAGGACTAACAATAGGTTCGTATGCCATTTGTTCCATTAGGATCCTGAGGCCTACGTGGATCACTGGTTTGGAATTAGCGATCTCCAACTATCCTATGTGAATCCTCCGTACCCACTAACCCGGTTAAAGCGTCGAACATTCGCTTTTCATCCTCTCAATTTCATAAACAAAACCTCCGCTGAGAGAAGGCAGTTAGTAGGACTTCCCTAGCAGTGGCTATATACGCCTGGTCATACAAGAGCATTTCGAGAGGAGCTGACCTTCCGCACCCTCGAAAGCACCAGATCAGACCCAGAGACTTCAAAGTAGCAGTTGATCTTTAGGTGATCGATTTTTATTACTGACACTACAAATGATTAAGTATACAATGAGTTGATACAACTCACTACCTGTCATGAATCAGGATGTGATACATTCCTGGAAGACAAAGCTTATTATGAAGAGAATGAGTAACTTTATTTTAATCGTAATTTTGGATCTGTCGAATTGTTTACCGATTAAATACCCCTTAGAGGAAATATTGAGATTAATTCTTAACTTGATTTGTCCTTTATTTCGGTAATTATTTTATTCTCAATAGTGAAATGTGAGGCTGTCATAAGTTTGTAAAGTGAATCAGATAAAGAAAAAGATGAAATAGTCTCTCGATAATTTGTCACTTTAAAAATATCAATGACTCATCTCCATTCAGTCAAGAAACAAAGGCGGCACTAATGGAGTTGTGACGAAAGTAACGACTTCCTAACAAACTTTTTACACTTGTTTATACTTATTATACATTATTACCAGAAGTGATTATGATTTGAGCTGTTGTAGAAGATTTGTAGATCAGGTGAATGATTTTTGTAGAATTTCGTCCTGAACTGATTGGTTTAATCGTGAATCTGTCAACGATGAAAGCTTCACGATTAGAAAACCACACAGCTCAGAAAACGAATGTCCACCAAAATTATGACTTTAGTACTTCTAAGTGGAAAACTAAGACAATGCAATTACTTACTTACGCCTGTTACCTCTCGTGGAAGAGCATAGGCCGCCCACCAGCATTCACCATCCAACCCTGTTTTGAGAAATCCTTTCCAGTTAACATTCATCCTTTTCATATCCACTCCTATTTCCTGGCGTAATGTTTTTTGGCCTTTTTCTTTTCCACTTCCCTTTCGGATTCCAAGTCAGCGCTTGCCTCGTGATGCAGTTTGGTGATTTCCTCAATGTATGTCTGATCCACTTCCAACGTCTTTTCCTGGTTTCCTCTTCAGCTGGAAGCTTGTTTGTCCTCTCCCATAAAACTCTGTTGCTGATGGTATCCGGGCAGTAAATGTTGAGTATTTTACGTAGACAACTGCTTATAAATACCTGTACCTTCTTGACGATGGTTGTAGTAGTTCTCCACGTTTCAGCTCCATACAGTAGGACTGTCTTGACGTTCGTATTGAGGATTCTCACTTTGAAATTAGTTGAGAGTTGTTTTGAGTCCCATACGTTCTTTAATTGTTGTAATGTGGTCCTTGCTTCGCCGATCCTTGCAATTGATGGAATTTAATAGTTACTGATCATACTGATAACATTTGACTTAGTGTAGTGGTTAATTTAATTATTGCAGAGACTTAACAAAACTGTGTTACTAGTTGAAAAATATGCTGTTCGTTATCATACCATTTCACGAAAACCGGCCAAAGAATGATAAAAAATAGAGGTCTACAACTCAAATTTAAGCAATAAAAATATGTGGGGGTTGTAAAAAGAAAAGATTAGTTACATGGTATTTCTAAGGAACTTGTCACGATTCCCGAAGGTTTTAAGAAGTTAAGTGTGACGTTTACCTTGGCTTTGATTTCGCATAAAATCAACCGATTACACTTTTTTATTTACTTTGGGATAGATATACCAGTATTCATTAAAGTGAAATAATGTTTGTGAAAATGGAAAAAACTGGCCTTACCAGTTGTTCTAAAGAATAAACCTGATTTTGTTTTAATTTCTCAAAACCATGGCGCCACATACATTTCGATTTTCTATCCTCAGTATTCTCGTTTTGACATTCACAAATTGCACTAAGTTGTGTTTCTAAACTGAAAAAATAAGACATAAATTTTTAATCGCAGCGTAACTTCGGATTATATTTAAGACATCCAAATTCAAAACATACCTCTGCTTGAACAAAAGAAATGGTGAGAAATCAATAGGAGGAACACAATAAGAATAATTCACGAGTTCAGTTTTAAAGTCCAAACTAGTTCAGTATGATAAGCCAAGTTTGTATTCTTACTTAAATTGCACATTCTCCAATCCTACGAGAGAATCAATTAGATTAAATATTTCTTCCGAACGGAAAATAGCATCCCGTGAATAATATTTCCTAGAAAATAATATTAAGCGAATAAGGACAGTGATAATAAAAGTAATACAACAAGCTGATAAAAATCAATGTAAATTTATTTCCCTGAAATAGTAATATGTATAGAAAGCGAAATAGAACTTATACAACGGGGAAAAATAATAAGAATAATAGGACAACTTAGGATGCTTGAATGTGAACCAAAGTTATTGTGACACACAAGAGAAACCAAATGGAGAATTGTTTTAACCTGAAACTTAGTAGATGAGAGTCAGGTACTCCACTATTGTTTCATACATATCATATTTCCTGGAATGCCAGACAAAGCCGATCGTTGCTGCTACCTTGACGTGGTGGTCGGGCTTGCCTATCGTGATGAAGCAATCGAGCTATGCTGGCTGGAACAGTCGTTCCTCGAGGTCCTACCATGCCAGACAGGTCGGTTGAAGAGCGGTGAGACTAAAAGCAGCAAACCCAAGGTCCGAAGGCGAAGTCGTACTGTCGACTGTACAGAGGTGTGACGGCAGTAAGGTGTTTCCTTCAGACAACCAGCATGACAGCGATGCTGCCTTCCCACAAGGAGGGGTGGGGTTAGAAAAGGTCGACCCTAAAAATGCACACCTCGCCTTATCCCACGGATTTCCGTCTCCGGCGGTAAGGTTTTTTTGAAGAACGGAGCTAACACAAAAACTACCCACAAAAAGGTCGTGTGTGACCGACCTCAAGCAGTTGTCCCTTGGGCACTGCGGTCACGCTCTCAGGTCATTAAGACCACTCCTAACCCAATTTCCTTTTCAGGTACCTCTAGAAGAATCCTTCCACGGTGTGGGCAACCGGGAAGTGATAACTGCCCTCATACCTCTAACAGCACTCAAGACCACTGTATTCATAATCAATCTTCTTCTTCAATTCCTACTATTCCCTCTACCTTGACTTTCAACACTAAACTTCCTCTCTCGGTTTCCTCCTCAAGTGTCACCATGGCCAACGATTCTAGTGCGCGAAACGCTATCCCAGGTCTACTTAAACCTCGCTCCAAACTACACATTGGAGCCTTCAACGTACGTACCCTATGCCAATTCGGTCAACAGGCCTCCTTAGCTAAAACCCTAGAATCTCGTACCATTGATGTATGCTGTGTCTCCGAAACACGCATACAGGATCCCAGTGTGGTCATTCACTTGACCTCACCTCGCCAAAATGGACAGCCGACGAAATACACCCTCCGTGTATGTGGAGACCCGTTGGCTAGTTCTCGCGGACTTGCAGGTGTAGGCATAGCACTAAGTACAAGGGCAGAACAGGCACTACTAGAATGGATCCCCGTTAACAGTCGCCTGTATGCTGTCCGGCTAAATGGCCCCATAAGAACTCGGAAGGATAGGGACACACGTCGTTGCCTTTTCGTCGTTTCTGCCTACGCTCCCACTGACTGCAGCCATGATGAAGTAAGAGATGACTTTTACATAAAACTCTCTGAGCTTCTTCAGAAAGCTAAGCGCTCAGACATAGTAGTCGTAGCGGGTGACTTTAATGCCCAGGTAGGCAGCTTAAATCAAACAGAAAGACATTTAGGTGGGTGTTTTAGTATTCCGGCTCAACGAACCGATAATGGTGATCGTCTGTTGCAACTATGCTCAGACAATCGTTTATTTTTAGCAAGCACTAATTTTAAACATAAGGAGAGACATCGTCTAACATGGCGACCACCTGCACCAAACCAACGATGGACTCAAATAGACCATATTGTCATCAGTCATCGTTGGAGAGGCTCAATAGAAGATTGTCGCTCGTATTGGAATACTTGTTTAGACTCTGATCACGCTTTAATACGAGCACGCATTTATCTGCGCCTCAATGGACGCAGGAAAAGTACACTAAGAAGACCCATTAGGATTGAACTGGAGGACGAGAAAGCCAAATGCGAATTCCAGAAGCAACTGAGTTCACATCTAGGCAGTTCTGTAAACGAGACTGACCCAGATGCTGCTTGGAAAGACACACGAACAGCTGTGGAAACGGCAGTAACATCTATTAGTCATTTAAACCATAGGGCTCCAAAAAACCAGTGGATTTCCTCTAAGTCTATTTCACTGATGGATTCGCGTAAACTCATCCCATCAGGCTCTGAACATGACGAAGAGCGTAAACAAATTAGATCTAGGTTAACTAAAAGCCTAAGGAACGATCGTGAGCAGTGGTGGGCAACGAAAGCAAAAGAGATGGAAAAGGCAGAGGCTGTAGGCAACACCAGGCAACTATTCAGACTAATAAAAGAAACCGGAATTAAGAAGTCAAGTGTAAGTGAGACAATCTCGGAAAAAGACGGAACCCTTATCTGCTCTCAACCTAAACGTTTAGAACGATGGGCGGAACACTTTAATGAGCAGTTTAGCTGGCCTTCAGCTACTGCACAACTACCCACCATTCCCAGAAAACCTGAATGGAACATTGAAGTAGGCCCCCCGACCCTACTTGAAGTTCAAAAGGCTATAGGTAATCTGAAACGGGGAAGAGCAGCTGGTCCTGATGGATTGGTTCCAAAGGTTTTTAAATATGGTGGTCCAATTTTAGCGATTAGGTTGACTAATATTCTGGCTAAAATCTGGGAGACGGATGTAATCCCATCCGACTGGTCACAATCACTGATTGTCCCAATATATAAAAAGGGGTCAAAATCATCCTGCGATAACCATAGAGGGATTAGTCTGACTAACATAGCATCTAAAATACTAGCCTCAATAATTATCGGGCGCCTAACTAAGACTCGTGAACTGCAAACACGAGAAAATCAGACTGGCTTCAGACCTGGTCGTGGCTGTATCGACCACATATTCACCATTCGTCAAGTTTTAGAGCACAGACACGCTTATCGGCGTCCGACAATGATAGTTTTTCTTGACTTGAAAGCAGCATTTGACTCTGTAGACCGAGAGGTTCTGTGGCAGTGTCTGTCATTGAAAGGTGTACCTGAGAAGTACATAAACCTTTTGAAGGCTCTTTACTCGAACACTATTAGTCGAGTGAGAGCTTATGGCAAACTGTCATATGATTTTACAACCTCAAGTGGTGTCCGTCAAGGCTGTCCACTATCCCCATTTTTGTTTAACTTCATTATAGACCTGTTGCTGGAAATAACACTCTCATCGACTGAATTTTCCGGAATTGGTCTCCTACCAGGGGGACCACTAAGCGACTTAGAATACGCAGATGACATAGTCCTGTTTGGTGAAGACGCTGGCAAAATGCAGAGTCTTCTGTTGGAACTCAGTAATAATGCCAGGATGTTTGGGATGCGTTTCTCCCCATCCAAATGTAAATTGTTACTCCAGGACTGGCCTGCGTCAACACTCGAACTAAGGATAGGAAGTGAAGTAGTCGAACGCGTCGACAACTTCACTTATCTTGGAAGTCTGATCAGCCCTAATGGGTTGGTGTCAGACGAAATCTCAGCACGGATTCAAAAAGCTCGTTTGGCTTTGCCAACTTACGTCACCTATGGCGTAGACGAGATATCCGTCTATCAATTAAGGGACGAGTATACTGCGCAGCAGTTCGCTCTGTCCTACTTTACGGTTGTGAAACATGGCCATTAAGAGTAGAAGATACTCGTAGGTTACTAGTATTTGACCACAGATGCCTTAGAAATATTGCTCGCATCTGCTGGGATCACCGGGTAAGTAATAGTGAGGTTAGACGCAGGATATTAGGGAACTATGGTAAATCAGTTGATGAGGTGATGAATCTTCATCGACTGAGATGGTTGGGCCATGTGTTACGTATGCCTGAACACCGATTACCACGACGCGCTATGATGACTAGTATTGGGGACGGTTGGAAGAGAGTTAGGGGCGGCCAAACCAAAACATGGCATCAGTGTTTGAAGTCACTAACTTCTAGCCTGAGCCATGTTGGCAGATGCAGACTACCTGGTTGGGGTCCGCGTGACTATCGTAACCAATGGTTGGAGACTCTAGGTGACATGGCTCAGAATCGGTCACAATGGCGTAGGTGTATACACTCTTTATCTTCCCTTAAACCTTGAGACTAAAATTGCTTCATATCTCTCTTCCTTCCTGTACTATATCCTTATATACAACCTATAATTTATATACTACTACCAACACTAGATTAACTACTATGAATCCGATGTTCCTCTTGTTGTGCTAACGAGGTATGGCAACTTGGACCGATGCATATATGTGCCTGGTCCTACGTTGTAGCTGACCTGACCTGACCTGAGACAAAGCCAGACAGATCACATGTTGCAGAATCGTCAACAAGATTACATGAAAACACGAACAAAGGTTAGTAATGGATCGACACGTGGACAGCCAATTCTTAATGAATTTATCATTTACCAGAACGTCACTTCTACATATTCTAGTCTGGGTCAATCGAATATATATATATATATATATATATATATATATATATATATATATATATATAATATATGACTTGCTCATTCAGCCTATTGCAACTGATACTTCATATTCACTCACAACAGTATATTTCGAGTAAATAACTAAGAAAAGGCAGCACTTTGACTCGCCCTTACACTTTTGTAGTCAAGTATGTAGCTAGATGTAACCACTGAAGAAAGATAAGTGATTTGTGATGAACGGGCTTTCAGTCTACCTGGACATTTCAATGGACCGATATTAGAGAAATACGAACTTAGACTGACACAATGAAGCCTTCATAACACTCTCAGACTGAAATTATTCGTCAGAAATTCAGTTTATCATAAGAGTATATATTTGAATTAGGTGAGGTGAAGTTGTGTACTTTACCAGGTTTCCAGATATTCAGATTTGGTAAGTAGATGAACAATTTTAAGAAATCAAAAGGCATTTGCCAATCATCCAACTCAAGATTGCTTTCGTTGTAAATGAAATTTTATCAAAAAATATACAGCCGTTAATCTACATAACACGACTTACGTCAAATTGGGCTTCAGTTGAACTAAATCTAACATTGCAGAGTGCAGACAACACCTAACAAGAGACAGTTTGATCCAAGCTCGAAGCTGGGATGTAGCGAAATTAACGGGTTTGATACCTTTGAGAAATTACTCTTGAGATGGTCAAGAAGTTTCACTGATGACGTATGTGAAAAACTGGGCAAATTAGATAATTGAAGTATGAGACACCAGGGGTGTTTTGGGACATTTTTCCCGACCAGAAAATTATGAGCTGGACATTATAACATTCATAAACCTACATTTTAAGCCATGGTAGAATAGATTTTCTAAAACTGCAAGAAAATTCTGAACATCCGGGAAACTGTCGTCTGGTATTCGGTGCACGGAAGATTCGACTTGCGACTTTATTACTAATCTACACAAAAAAGCTACTAAAAGATGTATAATTCATTACTCAGCCACTTGAAGTAAGCTTTTTCTTGTGATTCTGTGTGGACTAGGACGGACTACATCCATAAACACGAACAGATGACTTCAAGGCTGACCTTGAGTTGTAATTCCCGTTCACTTAAAATCCAATATCTTTGTGGTAAATCGATAGAATTCGGTTACTTTCTTTCTGACTTCAACTCGATGTCACGATAAGATTTCAGTTTTTAAGAAACGTTCAAACTGACAGTTAAGTGTAGTTCGTACCGGCCGACTCGCACCACTTTTAGAAGTCCTTTAAGAGAAAACTTCACATATTCTTGAGGACTAAGGATAGTATCCTACTATTATATACCAATTTCTTTTTCCTCTTCTATCTTTATTACACCTATGTTCCTGCCTGGAAATATAGGTGACCCACTACTACTAGGCACGGAAGTTCGTTAAGCGAAAGCTTCTTCTATTCCGTCCACAACCATTTGAACAATTTTAGTAACATGTAAACCCCATAACTACCCATTGAAATACAGTTAGCTGTGCAAAAAGAATCTTGAACATAAGAAAACGCACTTAAACATATTAATTTTCAAAGGCTTGGAAGACTGCATATCCACCTATTGTAAGACCATAAACGTATGCAACGACTTGATAAGTAAGGCAAGACTTTGGTGTGAAATCAATTGCTTAGGTATTATAGGAATGGCCAGAAAATGTAGTTCCTGTATATAAAAGATCAAACTCAGAGGAACAGTTGAATCTCACTTTATTTGCAGAATAAAATACGTTGATATTATTAGGATTGGATATTTCAGAAAGTGTAGCCTTACTAAGATATTTTAGTAAAGTGCATTCCACTGACTATGGGGAAAGACTTATAATTATTTCTAATCATAGCAGATGGTTCATGTGGTCATTGAGGAGAGGGGTTTATTATGATTACTTCGACATCTCAAATCAAATAATTGCAGTAGTTTTGACGACATTAATCAGCACCAATGAAACCTTGAAAAATATAATTCATCGACCTATGGCAGTGCTGTTTTAAATGTCTCTGAAGCAGTCTAAACTGCTTGGAAACTGGAAAGATGCAATCGTCAGTCGAGTTGGTACAGCGAGGTAGTGACTAAGTTAGTAACTATAGTCTCCTTGATCTAATAAGTGTAGTCGCCAAACTAATGGAAAAGATCATTTAGAGGACTATTCTAAACTATGTGGAAGGGAATAATCTTTTAGTCAAAAAACAATACGATTCTTGGGGAGGCCTATCATATTTATTGAATCCCACTGTAGAGGAAGGATTAATAAACTGGATAAATAACTTTTTCAGTGACAGGAGATAACGAGTACAGACAAATTATACTCTATCAGCGTTGAATAATGTATAAAGCGGAGTTCCTCTTCGGTCCATTCATTTTTTCACTTTAGATTAATGACTTACTAACCGTAGCAAAATCACTGCTCTAACTTTGTCAGTGACATCAGACTTTGGGAACCCATAAACTACAACTTGAAGGTGCCACAAGTGTATTTAGTTTGACAACAATTTAACCAGTTACACCTATAATTGAATCGTGCCCACCCAGTGAAATCAAAAGTTAGAAGTGAGAGGGTTCGAAGATATATTTGATAAGTTATCAGTATGTCGAGGAGTTACTGATCTAAACTAGCTAGCGGTTGCAGTGGGAGTTGCAGACAGCATTCCAACTGATGATCTGGTCCGGATGCGTGACCGAGCGCCTTCAGCTTGATGAGTCCATTAAAACTAACGTAGTCAGTCCCAAATGTCAAAAACTTACAGGGCTATTGATTATGGGGATTTATTCACCTCTACAATCTTATGTGAAATAAAACAAAAGTATCATTTCAACTCACTGGTTGAAATAATGTGTATGTATTTATAAAAACGTAATTCTAACATGACTGTGCTGATGCTAACAAATAACTATGACAATTTATATCATTGAGCAATATGTCGAGTTGCGTTACCTAAAGTGATGGACTATAAAGATCTGGGAATTATTGTTAGCAATTTCCTTTAAACTAAGAGTAATTGCACAGCTGACGCTGCCAAAAGTTTCACGGTGCAGTGTGCTATGCGTAAGTCATTTCATTACATGGACTAGGAAGTATTTAGGGTATTGCATCCGACTCTTGTGACGATACATTTGAAATATGGGACTCGGGCAGCACGCCCTTGTTTCAAGTATGAGGCGGATATGCGAGAACCAGTACCACGGTGATGAACCAAAAGAGTGAAAGGTCTCAAAGGCCTATTTTATGAAAATAGACCGAGGCGTCACAATCTGTTTCCGTTATCTTACCGGAGGTCACTGGGTGCTTAAATACTGGCTTAGCGTATACTAAACGATGGTTTCAGCAATAATATGTTTTATCTTTCCCTGCCTTCAAGGATTGATTATTTGAAAGGATATTATAAGAAATATAATAAACCAAGATCGGATCGTCTACGTCGGAAGCTCCGTTTATTATATCGAGGATTGAATTACTGGTGTTCTCTGCCAGAACACGTAATTTCAGTACCTTCTTTTGATCCATTCAATGTTCAATTGAACCTTCTTAGTACTACAAATTGCAAGGATTAATATGGGCCGATTGACCTCATATCCCTACTACTGGTGACTGAACGCATTTGTTTTAGGATATTGAAGTTGCTAGAACCAGATGTCGTTAAAGTAATAGATAAATCCCAACAAACGAGTAATTCTATAAGACCACGACATTGGTGCTGACGTCATCAGTTTTAATGGACACACGCTTGGGAAACCATCCATACTATATCACCATTTACTACGCAATGCTGAGCATTCCCCACAACAACTTATCAGCTGAGCCCACATACTTCTCGATAAATCAACTATCCTCCAAATAAATCTTCAGACTCTTTCGTCCCTAACCGTACTTTGACTGGGTTAGGACCCTCGACTATAAGAGTGTTACGAACAAAAAGGCTGCAAAGCCCTGAATATCTGTGGCGTCTCTTTCACGTTATTGGATAGAGGCTTCATTTGTCTCAGTATGGCCAACAATAAAGCTGCAATTGAGACTAGAGGAAGAAAGATAATCGTCAGGATAAGTAAATTGATCGTTTGCATAAATAATATGAACAAGAAGAAACCTCAGATTAACGGAGTGATAGGGCTGAAATAAGAGGAGATGCGTAACAAATGCTGCCTCACTATTCGTTGTTTCGACCCTTTAAGTGAACTTACTACTTGGTGGATGGTTGTGGCAGTTCCTCTGCTTACCAACTCCTGATACAATGTGCCTGCTTTTATAAGTCCATTTAGATTAAAATCCTAATCTCGAAAATCATAGAGAACCTGAAAACGGTGAAAAAAGAGCGTTACTTTCCAGAAGGATGATTAGCCGTTACGTCAACTTGGCTTTCACTTTATGTTTTGCCCTATATCTATCGGAATGAACCAACGATTCCTAACTCTTAATAGTTTGATATTATGTAGCTTAATCACTGGGCAGGAACCAGACCTTTATTACAATTAGGAAGAATCAACAAGTAGCTTCTTCGTTTCCTTGGTATGGTTCGTTTCACTGATTGCGAAAGCTCACGAACTATGATACACGAAGAAAGGAACGTGTATGCATTAGTCAGACAGGTGCTAGAATTTTGGCAAAAATTGTGTGATCTATGCACGTATGACTTTGTGAATGCACCTTTAGTTTATAATCAGGTTGTGGCGTTGGCTGCATACATTTATTTCACTGTTACGGTTTCTGATTATTTCATTGATGCCCCTTCCATACTACAACAACATATAGATTCATTTAACTTAGCATCAGTCAACAATAATAATGATCATAGTGTAAGATCCATTTTGAAGGTTTTGTGTACGAAAATCTCTCCATGTTTATGCCTCTAGTTTATTCCTATTGATTCCTTCAGTTGTACACTGGTTAGTTCTTTTGATTCCATTTGAGATTGTAAAATTTGTATTTTATTATAGTTTTCATTTTTCTTACGTCTCCACTGAGTTTCCATGTTTCTCCCTGAACTGCATTTGGTTTTTTTGGTTGGTACTTGGTCTTGGCGGCAGCCATATTGATTTTTACCACCATTATTATTCACAAACATCTTGTGGGTACATAAGTGTTGTGAAGAACTCATTTTGGGTTTCTTAAGAAATATATTAATACACAAGATTCAATAATGTTAGCATAAAGTCTGCCATATTTCGAAAAAGAAAAAATGAAAGGAAAAAGAAAAAATAGTATTACGGTAGAACAACACTAAGTCAGTTTCTCTGTAATCTAGAAGAATATTGAGTTGATTTTGAATAAGGATAGGGAGAAAAAAAGCGAAGAGAAATTAAGGAAACGCGAAATACTTAAACAGTTTGATAAGCACGTTTGTGAATACAGAACAAGAATAAACGACAATGTATGTATCGTCGAATGAATAGTAGAAAGAAAAGAGAAAAACGATTGTGTTGCTTGCATTGACTGAGATTATGCATTTTTGATTGTTAATTAAAACTTTCTTTCAGAGTTGGGAACAATCTGTGTTATAGAGCAACCACATATTATCTTTCAAACGAATCTGCACATGATCTATCCACAAAGGATATGATAACGTTTATTTGGTGTGCTTGGTAATTTGTTTACATTCTTTATCAACTTGTTTATTTTTTTAATTTTGGAATTAATATTGACTGAATAATTATTGGTTGAATAACTGGGTGGCAATGTTTGTTTAGGTAATCACTTACGCATTTAACCCTCGTGGAGGAGAATACGCCGCCCTCAACCAATCTCCATCCAACCCTGTCATGGGCAATCCACTCCAGTCGCTATTCATCCTTTTCACGTCTACTTCCAATTCTCGACGCAGTGTGTCCGTTGGCCCTTCTCTTTTCCATTTCCTTTCAGGATTCCAGGTAAGCGCTTGCTTCGTGATGCAGCTTGATAATTCCCGTAATGTATGTCCTATCCAATTCTAACGTCTTTTTCTAATTTCCTCTTCAGCTGGAAGTTAATTTGCTCTCTCCCGCAGTAGGCTGTTACTGATGGTATCCGTTCAACTAACATTGAGTATCTTGAGTAAACAACTGTTGGTTGTTGCAGTTCTCCAAGCTTAAGCTCTGTACAATAGAACTAACTGTCTTGACGTTCGTATTGAAGATTCTGACTTTGATTTGACTTTCAGATAGTTGTTTTGAGTTCCACATGTCCTTCAATTGTCGGAATGCGGTCCTTGATTTTCCAATCCTCGCCTTCACGTTTGTATCAGATCCTCCTAGTTCATCGATGATGCTTACCACGCACGTGAAAGATTCCACTTCTTCCAGAGTTTCTCCATCAAGTGTGGTTGGATCGGTGTTCTCTGTGTTGTATTTGAGAATCTTGCCTTTTCCTTTGTGTATGTTGAGACCTATTGATGCAGAGGCTGCTGCTACATTTGCTGTCTTCATCTGCATTTGTTCGTGTGTATGAGAGAGGAGGGCTAGGTCATCTGCGAAGTCCAAATCGAGTTTCTGATTCTGAGATGTCCATTGTATTCCATGCTTCCCATCAGATGTCGAGGCCTTCATAATTCAGTCAATCACCAGAAGAAGGGACAAGAGGGAGAGTGGACAGCCTTGTCTGACTCCAGTTCTCACTTAAAATGTATCAGTCAGCTGTCTCTCATGCAAGATCCCGTACTGTAATCCGTCGTATGAGTTCTGGATAATGTTGACAATCTTCTCAGGAACTTTATAGTGTCTAAGAAGTTTCTATAATGTTCTCCTATCCACACTGTCAAATACTTTCTCCCAGTCAATGAAATTGATATATAAGGATGGGTTCCACTAAACTGGTTGTTCGACGATAATCCTTAGTGTCGCAATTTTTTCTGTACACGACCGATCCTCACGGTACCCAGCCTGTTGATCTCGAAGTTAGGAGTTCACTGAGTCTTTCATCCTGTTCAGCAATACTCTGTTGAAAACTTTTCACGGTACCGACAACAGCCTGATGCCTCTGTAGTTTTCACATTTGCTCAGATCTTCTTTCTTTGGTATATTGATGTGATATCCTTCTCTCCAGTCCGTTGGCTCATGTTTCCCCTCCCAAATTTTCTTGAATACAAAGTGAAGCATGTTTGCAGTTACTTTAAAATCTGACTTCAGTGCTTCAGCTGGTATTTTTTCAAGTCATACGTCTTTCCAATTCTTGATTTGTCTTATAGTCATCTTCATTTCTACCACCTGTAGATCCTGTGGAGCTTGGAACCAGTTGTTGAGAGTTATCTTGAATTCGTTGAGTTTGTTAGTATCTCAAAGGAAGGCTTATTGAACCTTTGTGATGCTGTTTCCCCAGTTGAAATTCCCACCCTCTTTGTTTTGAATGATGCTCTGATGATTCTGGATCCATGAGATTATCATCCTACAAGTGCATTTCATGCTTCTCTGGACAGCATTAAAACAACTCCCTGACTGTGTGGAGCATTTTTCTCTTCGTGACCAGAGTACGGCGGCATCTATCCCGAATGTAGCCTTTGTTGTCCAGTTTGTGTACAATGGGTTTCTCTGATTCCAAGTACCGCCAACTTGTATCTCCTTATTTCCGTTGGTATTTGACTGGTCTTCCTGATCTCATACATCGTCCAGTCGTTCCAACTTTAGAGGGGGCATCGGTCTCGTGACTTCCGAAAGACCTTAGATTTTGTCCTGAGGTGTCATAATTTTTCCTTCGACCCACAGGGCAGAGTTTATCTGATTTAATTTGTTTAATCAGGTTGGCATTTTTTAAGCAAGATTTTTTTCTACGGGGTGTGGTTGCTGACCCTATGTTCGACCTTCCTCCTTTGTGCGGGCTTGAGACCGACAATAACTCTATAAGATCTACAGACGCAGTTTTGTTTAAGTAATGATCTACATTTGTTTTTGTAATGACATCTAGAACCGTCATTTATCCAATCATCTTGTTTTGGTTCCAGCTGGGAGACAGAGCGTATCTTAACTACCTAGACAATTTTTCTTCAATCCGAACCTTAGTTTAGATTCAACAGGCAGTAGTAGTAATCGTAATAATCCTACCAACTATACAAATGTCACTAATAATATATCCTTTCCTAGTCTATTACCAAATATCCCTGTGTTCACGATTCTTTTTACTTTTTACAACAACTGGCTTAAAGTAGCTTAATCATTTGTTCCGCCGTTAGGTTTCGACGATGATAATTTTAAAGTAATTCCATTAATGGAAACAAATTTAAACACAGAGTTATATTGTGTACAAACAGGTATTTTCCGACCGCTTGTTGCTGCCTTTTTTTGATTTATCTCTCAGTTTATCAATACCCGGGGGATTCTTATTATTCTTTTAGTATCCTTCGGCTTATGACTGGCCAACTCGATTTGGAACGGAACCAACGTTACGTTGATTCTGATGGGAGAGTAATGTAGTAATACAGGTTCTAACCACGCGATCTCTGAAGCTGAGCGTATAATTACCGAAGAGATTCACGCTCAACATGTGACACTAAGATCAGGCCAAAGATGGTGAAGGTCGGGGGACTTGACCGGTATGACTTGGCTGAGCATGTATTTTCGATATGTGCGCTTGAATATATATATATATAATATATTTCTGCATTAGCAGGTACACGCCATTTTTACAGGCATGATCTACAATTTACAACATATACCGGTTCACAGTATGCATCCCAAGCAAGCTTGTTTAGTAATTATAATCTATAAAAGTTGATAGCACTTCATTCGTTCAGATATAATGTGTTTTCATAAGAATAGTTTCCAAAGGGGCATAGCGTCCACGTTATATACCAGATCCAATCTCGACAAAAAGTGTAATAGGGTTTTGGTAGTTCTAAGTATTTATGTAATGCAGCTTTTTTAAGTTTATAGTTGTTATAAAGTAGGCTTGTGGAGCGCCTGGTTCGAACTATGACTTTGGGAAAGCGCGTTCGTCGAGCTTGTTCCAGATGTCAGAAGTTACATAGCTTCACCCTTAGAGCAAGATTCTGAAGAGAAAAAATAAAAGAGAAACCGAGGAGCAGCAAGGCATTTGGATATGAGCGATAACCAATGCTTAACATTTATTAGTGGAACAGATAGAGGTATGATAAATTATTAGATTAAATTGATACTAGCTTATGTTGCAAGAGTAAACTGCGATTAGGGGCTCCAGAAGAGAGAAGGCAGTAATAAAGAACAATGAGTTGTGATATTTAACAAGATGGAGTAGGTTCCAATGAAGGAGGGAAGTCAAGGTTGAAAGGAGGAAGAACAGAGAGTGCATATAGAGAGTAGTGTTAAGTAAAATAGCAACCATATCCTTTACAGTCAGTTTTTTTTTCTTTTCTCATCCGATGCCTGCCACACAGTTTTCATGTAAAAGTCCGAGTTAGCATGTTAAAGGTTGTCTTAGTAGAATAGTTAGTCCAGCACAAAAATTAGAAACATGAGTCTGAATGGTGAGTGTAGGAGAACAATCTCAATATCACAGATTGATTGACTTGTTCTCATCCATAAAGAGCCTGATACAAACAAAATGTTCTGCCCCACAAACACGGGTGGATTGAAATCATCGCCCACACCATCAGTGCTTGCTGGTCAGTAACTCCACCCTCCCTCCTTTTGTGATGTTAGGCTCATTTACGCTTATTTTTTGGATACATATCATACCTCACACAATGCTCTATGTTTCACATCCTGTTGGAAAACACTGTTTCTATAAGTACCATGTTACAAGCTTATCAGACAGTTACAAATTATGGACTGTGAGTAAGGCTTCGATGCAATGATTTATTGACTATATAGTGAAGTGTAGGTTACGAATCATATATATACATATATATAGAATACTTTGAAGAAGGTTTTGTTTACTTTACACTTAGACCCATCGGTGAGCCACCAATGCTTTTAGTTTTGACAAAAGCTTCCGAAAATGATGAGAAATTATAAAAAGAAAAATGTCCATCTGCGCTGCAAGTGTGGGCAATAATGAGCCCTCCCACACTACCGACAACGAAATCCCTAAATACATATGAAAACCACTAGTTGGTCTATGACGAGTTCGTTCGCTTCGCCTTCTCTAGTGTCTAGTTGCGCTTTCTTTGCAAGGCTCTTCTCATATCCCGATAGGATAGCAGGTTTCGTCTACTATTTTGAGCAAATTTAACTAAGAGGTGACAGGGATATGACAAAAACTTTTAATACTAACCTATCGCGTAAAAAACTGGAGGACGTTGTCACTCCTAATAGGGTCCATTCCTTAACTATTGGCTGTCATGGTTCAGGGGACTCATATTCTGTTTGTAAAGTGTGGGTGCAATAATGCTGTTGCTTTCTATATGTAGAGGTTGTGAGCTTTGAATCGTGGCAGAAAAAGTTTACAGAATAGACACTGAGACGCAGTTTGAGTATTTATATCAACAACTGTCAGATCTTAAACCCATGAACGACGAAAAACAAAGCTGGTTAAAATCAAAATTAGTCGATATTACAAATCAATACGTTACGACACCGATTCCGCAATCAAAAGTATTGAATAAAGATCATCAACAAGCATTAAGAAAACTTATGAAAGACGAAACAATTTCGCTACTTTGTCCTGACAAGGGTTCCGGTGTAGTCATTATTAACAGAGATGAATACACCAGCGAAGTTATGTCCATTTTAAATGATCCTACAAGATTTATAAGCAGCAACACACAGAAAGACTTAACAGATGCAACTGAGAAGCGCCTCTTAAAAAAGTTGAGAGAACTGTTGAAGAAAAATCTAATAGATAACCATACATATAACGAACTCAAACCAAAAGGATCACAATTACCATACTTATACGACCTACCCAAAATACACAAAACCGACGTCCCGATAAGACCGATGATATCTATGACAAAATCACCCTTTCATAAACTCGCCCGCTGGCTGACAAGGTGCTTGGAACCAATCCGCAAGAAACTAGCACCTTGTAGTCTGAAAGATAGTTTTAAATTTGTACAAAAACTTGACAATATAAATGCATCTGATAAATTCATGGCCTCATTTGACGTCTCATCGCTTTTCACCAATATACCCTTAGATGAAACGGCAGACATCATAGGTGAATACTCGGAACTTTTACCTTTACCTATCCATGAATTCAAACAGCTTCTGTTTCTGTGCACAAAAAACATACAATTCAAATTCAACAATGTATTCTACCGTCAAATTGATGGAGTAGCCATGGGTAGCCCTTTGGGTCCTATTCTGGCCGACATATTTATGGGGAACCTCGAACAGAAGAAGCTTAAGCATGCTATCGATAGTACCACACTATACTGCAGATACATGGATGACACTTTTCTTGTTTGTGACAATCATGAACACTCCATCAATCTGCTCAGTTTGTTTAATAAAGCACACAAGGATATAGAATTTACGATGGAACATGAAGACGAAGATAAATTCCATTTCCTAGTTATTGGAATTAGACGAACACCAGCGGGTACATTACAAAGATATGTTCATCACATAAACACTTGGAGTGGACTGTATCTCAATTACTACAGTTTCTGTCCGATGAGTTACAAAAAGGGTATTGGACGAACCCTTTTCGACCGCGCACGCAAAATCTGCTCCAATGAATGTCTTGAGGAAGAAATAGCTTTAATCACCAAATACCTACGTGAAAATGCATATCCAGAGAAATTCATCCACAAATATGCAAACACCAACCGTCGAATAAAATATGATCGAGTTGGAAAAAAAACATGCTTCCTATACCTACGTTTCAAAGGAGACGAAATCGCTGGAATAATTAACCACCGACTTAATTCCGCGTTGAAAGCGACCTACCCAGCAGCTAAACTGACAACAGTGTGAGAAACAAACTGCTCACTTAAACAAACTAAAATCGACAAGTCCTCTTTTCTCAGTAGCTCCAACTGCATTTACCAATTTACATGTACGTGCCGAAGCACATACATTGGAAGAGCCGAGAGAAGAGTGCATCTCCGCATTTCTGAGCATGTTCCCAAGAAACTGAGGCTGCAACGCTCCAGGACTCTCAACAGTGCGATAGCTCAGCATCAACTCGACACCGGGCACAGCATTGACATTTCTCATGCCTTTAAAATCACTAGTAAACAAAGAAGTACAACTGCTCTCCGGTTTGCTGAAGCGATCGCGATAAAAAACAAACCGGATCTATGTATTCAAAAAGAGACAGTGATAAACATATTACCACCCTGGCAATCCTTTTTTTGTTTGCTTCACTTTTGTTGTTATAAGTTCAATTTTGGTTAATATTCAGTTATTTATTATATTCCCCTCCCCTTACCCGATTCTTAAACCACCCTTTCTCTCACACATTTCCGCTCATTTGTCTCTCCTAATTATATGAACTATCCAAATTTATTCAATTATTACGTAACCTACCCTAATTGTTTTTAACTATCTCTAAAA
This sequence comes from Schistosoma rodhaini, assembly GCA_944470415.2. Taxonomy (NCBI): domain Eukaryota; kingdom Metazoa; phylum Platyhelminthes; class Trematoda; order Strigeidida; family Schistosomatidae; genus Schistosoma; species Schistosoma rodhaini. Next base: position 11,053,867 of record OX104039.1, on the reverse strand, counting down.
TAATCACATTTTTGATTCTATCAGTCTCTGAACTCCACTCAACTATTACGCCAGCCTTTATTCTAATACCTAATAACCTCTGACCTTTCCTTGCCCATATATATATATATATATATATATATATAGTTATCATCGATGACTTTTGTTATTCCAATCCTTCACATTCACTTATGTCAGTCGTTCCATTCTATTTATTACCCCAATGCTAAAACTCTAATGCATATTTGGTTGTAAGCAGCTGATGAGAAACCACGAAATATAATGAATTCATATTATTCTGCATCAATATTTTTTCTGTCTTTACTTAAAAGTTTACGTGTTGACGTACTCGGTTGCATTTGGATAATGTAGAGTAACGTAGGGTTTCGTCACATCACTATTGTGGTAGTTACTAGAGTACAGGCTTTTTGTTAGCGGTAGGCCTAAAATTATCTTTATTGAGGTCATGGGAATTCAGAGGAACTAGTCAGCCTGGCACTACGTTGTAACACGAAATTGCATGGTATGACATTATAGAAGACTAAATTTGAAGACACACCTGTGTCCTTCAATAGTAGACCTTTTTGAAGCTCATGTGGATCAGTTATAAATATAAGTCTTCTCTATTGCATGATTTCTTCAACGAAGAGTCAAAGTGGCGAAATTAGGTTTACAAAGAGGTTGCTGACGAATATTAGTAGCTACAGAGTTCCCTGTATGACATCTTGCGTAGTTCTAAACACAGGCTCTCTCCAATTTCAACTTACCCTGTCAACTTTAGTGCAAAGTGTTCAGACTCGTAGACAGTTATTCAACTATGAAGGTAGCTAATCTGCGGGTCCTATTTCCTCATTTCTGACTGACAAAACAGAACTTGGGACTGTACAAATGCCTTGAGATAGCTCAGTAACTATGCATGTACAATTTCCTGCTAATTTCTGTACTCCCTCCAGCTTTACCATCCTGATAGGATGCGTGTGACCCACAGTCTTTCGTTCTTGCTTCTTGAAACCGTCCATGGCTCTTTGTGGGCTTGTAGTTCCACTGAGCCCAAACCGCACAATCCTCCAAGCTTGAACTGGGAAATTAGGTATACAACATTTAAAGCGGAGGAAAACCCAACAGTGCAGAAGGCGAAAAGAACTAATCCGATTGGTCGAGTGGCATGCCTCGGCCTTGCATGCGTGGTTTTCTTGTGTAACATAAGTCTTTTGTTCGTATTAAACAAATTGCTATATCTCCAGTCTAAATGTGTTCTCCATCATATATTGGTGATGATTGCGGATAAGACGAATCAGTGTAGATGGTGATGTGACTTCTACGTAAGATCATATAGGTTGGGTAGTTACATCATGACAAATCTACAATTTTGGGACTAGGTCTATTATCAGAGTACTTATAACAAAGTAGATCATAATTCTACACACACTCCCATCTGGTTATCCATCAAACATTACAACACTCCGAGAGCACCAGGAATAAGATAAAGACCTGTGACAGCTGCGGTCCTCCATGTTGAATAGATTGGAAACCACTAACCTAACATCAGGTAAAAGATTGATCATTAAGATATCCCCATCTTTTCAGTAATAAGAAGTTAAACACAAAATATTCGTTTTTCCGAGTGCTAGGAGTTCTTACTACAAATCAGCCTGTTCGATGTTATGAGTTCGGTTCTGGGAAGGCAAGTTATATTCTACTGATGCATGTGTTCCTGAGTGTTTTCAGCTTTTACATTTAAGTTGATGGGGTACGAAACTTATCACAGATAGCCTTTCGAAGTACTGTCATTCTGTTTAAAGGTGCCATGCTAAAAGGCAGCAGTTTTTCGAATGAGATCATCATGCAACCTCATTTATGGACACCCATGAATCTCCAGTGACATTTAATTTTATGTTGCCAGAACTTCAGCAGCCCCAGCTACCAATAATGCTAGTATTCTCTTCTTTTTTCACACAGTTCTTCTATGAATGGTTTCCTCTTAAAGACTTTTTGGGTGACTTCCTTTAATTTGGTTCTGCTGGTAAGCTGATAATATTTCCAACCGTCTTTTAGACATTTGCGCCAATAGAAAAACTTATTCAGTCACATCCAGGTTAACTAGGTCTTGTGATCAGCATGAAGTTGGAGACATTTACCCTCAAATATGTCACATTACACAATACAAACAATAGAAACTGCTGTACCTGTGTTAAATTCTCATGTTCTAGGTGATTAGACTGACATTTTAATACGAACGAAACAAGGTATTAGTGAAAAGAGAGTGTAGAACATCAGCGTTGATGTTCTATGTCGAAATGATTGAAAGGGTCTACTAGAGTTAGACGAGAATAGTGACGAACCAACTAACGCTGAAGTCACACCTCGCGACCGGCATCTTACGTGGAATTCCCCATCGACGTATCAAGGGACATGAATGCTATGGAGACTGTACAACATAAAGTACGTTATTACAACCACGAAAGTACAGAAGCTAAAGTACAACCACCGCCGCGTGGGCCAGACCATGGCGTATATTGACTGGTGCGCGTTGACTATCCTTGACCTTGACAGGGATCGATGATCTGTTCCATATTCAGTGACATTTCACCGACCCTACAATACTCCCTCATCAGATTCAACGGCCGTTTGAATCGATACCAAACATGTAAGGAGTAGTCGCGCACCAGAGGTTGCCAGACGATTAATATGAATCCTCCGGGTATTGCCGAGCTGCAAGAGAAATGGAAAGGAGGCTGCAGAAACTGATCGGGAATCTACGAGTAATAACACGTAACAAGGACGTTGGTTGAATGTTAAGCGATCAACCATAGAAATAATAGAAAAAGAAACATGACATTTTAGAGTTTTATCACGTCGCGTTGAAAAAGATAGCTCTGAAAAGTGGTTGAGTTCCTCAGATGAGAAAAGGTAAGTTTGCCGCAAGAGTAGTGATGTCACAGTGATAGTACAATAAGAGTATTATCAATCGACGCCGATGTTTGTACTGCCCTCGATACAGAGTAGAAAGTCAGTAAGTGTCGTTGACAACTGTTCGTAAGCGTCGATTTCTAGTTATATTTATATTTAACAGACTAACTGTAAGTACAGAAGTATAACCGTGCAGATAAATCGTGGTTTTCTTGTGCGAAGATTCTGATCAACTTGCAGTCAGTTTGGAAAAACTGATAACTGCTGTGAAAATCAATAAGGGTCGAAGAAATACGGATCGAGAGCGAAGGTGGCACGATGAAATCTCTAAAAGATGATAAACGGTGGGTGCTACATGTTTGTTTGATGAGTGAACCGAAAAATGTCGAAAAGAACATAAGAAACCAAGAGTGTCACTCTGGACTCATGTCAATGATATCGGTGAAAAATGCTGTCAGTGTTGGTGTCGAGACCACAATATCGTTGTCAGTTTGCAGGAGTTGCGCTCAACTGCGTAAACCAATGATTCGCGTGAATGAGTGTCGTCAAACCACCAAGTGAACTGGACAGGCTTTAGATCGTCGAGTAGTTGAACAGCCGATTGATGTACCGAAATCATTTATTGGATAAAAGTCACGCGGAAACAATACTTCGTAAGATGAAAAAATACGACATCGAATTTGAATAACTACAATAGTTCGGATGTGTTGTAATGTCAAATCGAAGTAACATCATTTCGTATACTGACAATTGTACTGAACGTTCGTTTGGGCATCGTTAATATAGCAATTGGATGTGTAATAGCAAACATATACGAAGACTATCGTGGGGTTCGTGGAGAATTTCAGAGGACGTTTAGATATTTTCCAAACCCGTATTGCATGTGAATAAGCCGAAGACGGAATTAAAGTGACTTTCGTGCAATAAGGAAATCGAGCCATGATTTATGGTGTGAGTTAACAGCAAAATACAAAGCGCATAGTAAACATTAATTTAAATGGTAACCACCAATGTAACTAAAGTTTAGGTTTAGATAACGTGATCGTTTCGTAAAAGAGCTTATTATCTCGTGTTAAGTGACACATTAAATACGATGAATAGTCTAGTAAGGACATGGACTAAGATTGCTCGTGTACACGTAATACGTTTTTCTACAGCATGACTTACGAGTCATAAATGTACATGGTTTCGACTAAAACTTGACGGCATTGACAGAATGTATGACTACTTCACGTAAAAATAGTCGCGAAATGTTATTAGACATCATAAACATTATACGAAATTAACCAAAGCAATTATGAAACTCGCCTGGGTTACTCTTGCTTCCAAGTAATTGAAATTTGTTGATTTAATTCGTAGATTAACGAAGTGTTGTAGACTGAATTGGTATATGTCCAAATTTAATTTGAGCCAAACACGTAGCATTGCCTGGCGAAACAGTCTAAACAAGATCTAATATTGCGGGAAATTTATAATTCAAACTCACCGTAAATTTATAGCATTCGTATCCTTTGTTTCGCCATGGAACTTAGCAATTGGAAATTAGGCATGCAGTGGTCAAAAAGTAAAATATTCTAGCAGATAGTTTCTGATAGAAGTTAGTTGATAGTGATTAAGCAGAAAGATGAATTAATAATCGGTAGTTAATCCTGTAATGCTTATACAAGTGGATAAGTTGCAAACATATGCGTTCGTGTTGCCATGTGGCTAAAATTACGAGTGGTTAATATTTTAACAGACATATTTCACAGGAGCATTTACAAGCTGCTGATGCTTGTTAAAGAACCATGATGACCGATTATAATCGCAGTTGATTGGTTGGTTCTATCGATTGAACTAACTATTTCAGTTGAAACACTAATCAGTTTCAGTTTCAGTTTGGAAAGGACAGGAGGCTTGATGGCCTGTGTTAGTCCTGGCAATGATGGTCTCTCAGCTGATCCAACTTTCTTTTGAAGGAGTCGACGGATGGAGCCTCAACCACGTGCTGAGGTAATGAATTCCACTCGTTGATTATTTGATGGGAAAGTCGGTAGTCAGCTGACAAGTAGTTCGTTCTGGGCTTGTGAACTTTTTTGGAGTATTCTCGTAGATTTTCTGTTTTGGAAGACAAGAAAAATGAGGGCATATCAAGTGCAAATTTGTCATTAAGCGATTTGAAAACTGTAATCAAGTCACCTCTGATTCTTCTATATGACAGCGGGAATAGGTTTAGCTTGGTCAGTCTAGTACCATACGGGAGCTTCGCTATTCCGGGAATCAGTCTAGTTGCTGTTCTCTGAATTCGTTCCAAGAGTTCACTGTCTTTTTTAGGCAGGGGCTAGCTGCTTGTATGCAGTACTCAAGTTTAGGGCGTACGAAAACTGTATACAAAGTCAGAAACGTTTTAGCGTCAAGATGCCTAAAAGCCCTGCGTATAGACCATAAAGTCCTAAAACCTTTGGCGGCTATTGCACGGCAGTGTGCAGTAGTCTTTAAGTCTTGACTGACGATGACGCCTAGGTCATTGTGTGCCTGAACAATAGGTAACTCAGTGTTATTCATCGTGTATGTATCTGTACCCTGGTGGCCAATATACATCACAATACACTTGGAAGTGTTTATCGGCAATTGCCAGATTTGGGACCATTCAGATAATCTCTCCAGGTCATTTTGAAGTTCTAAGCTATCACCCATGCTTTGTATCGCTCTCCACATCTTGACATCATCAGCATAGAGTAAGACCGATGACGATAGTAGACGAGGGAGATCATTTACATACAGGAGGAATAACACTGGCCCCAAAACTGTACCCTGGGGGACTCCACTAAGCACAGTTTCCCAGCTAGACAACTTGGAGTTCACTCTTACTCTTTGTTGACACCCAACTAGGAAGTCTTTCATCTACATCAATAGATTGCCTCCAATCCCGACGTTCCTTAGCTTATATAACAGCCGGTTATGCGGAACTTTGTCGAAGGCTTTGTTGAAATCTATGTAAGCTACGTCTATAGGTAATTTTTGGTCTTTAAGAGCGCACCAGCTTTCACGAGCGACTAATAAGTTTGCGAGACAAGAGTAACCTGTCCTAAAACCGTGCTGCTTTTCAGAGAGGATCCGGTTTTCATCGAGATACTTTAACAGCTCCTTCCGAATAATCTTTTCTAAGATTTTAACAACCACACTAGTTAGGCTAATTGGTCGGTAATTCCCAGGCTTATGTTTTGAAGACTGGACTTACTATGGCGTTCTTCCAGTCTTTTGGTAGACGACCCTGGGTTACGGATAGATTAAAACATACACTTAAAGGGTTCGCAACAAAGTTAGCTAATTCCTTTAGTAACCTAGGATGCAGTTCATCGGGTCCAGTGGATTTACCTATGTCAAGCTTAACTAGCAGACCAAAGACATCGAGTTCTTTAATGGTTACGCTGTCCAGTGCTTGTGTGGGGGGATTTTCATCGACTGGTGAGAAGGGTGTTTCTATGGTGTATACAACGCTAAACTATTTAGAGAATACTTGAGCTTTGCCAAAGTCGTCCTCCACTAGTGATGTGGCAGTACTGTCTCCCCATAGTAAAGGAACATTTCTTCTTCTTTTTGTCCTTTGGTTTATATACGAATACAAGCGTTTAGGGCATTCTATGGATTCCCTAACGATTTTCTCTTCGTACAGCTTTCTGGCCTTACGGAGGGTTGAGGCACAGGTATTTCGAGCCTTTTGATACTGAGATTTTGCCTCGTCAGTCCCCAGTAACCTAAATCTGTCCCACATTTTCCTTCTTTTACGGAGAAGGATGTGAAACTCCCTACTGAACCACGGTGGGGAGTTTCTCGGTCTCTCAGGTGTAGTCCAAGGGATGTGGGGGGCGGTAACTTTTAAGTATCAATTCCGGAATACGTCCCAAGCCGTTTCGATTGATGACTCTGGGTCTATTTTCCAATCTACTGATGATGCTGATTTCATGATGTCTGGTATGTTTGCTTTCCAGACGTTAGGTCTGGATTGAGCTGAGGCGTGCTCGTGATCGACAGTTATATGGAAGTCAAAGCTTAAAACTGCATGATCACTTTTGCCTAGGGGTGGCATGTAATCCAGGTTTGCAACATCATCCTCATAATGAGTCAATATAAGATCTAGTAAGGATGATGCAGAACCCGGGTCGTACCTAGTTGCTTCCTTCACGTGTTGCACTGGGGCACATGTGATTACCGCATCAACTAGTTCCTGTTCGAAGGAATTTGCTGACGATTCAGTCCACAGATTTCCCCAGTCCACCATGGGTGCATTAAAGTCCCCTAGGATTAAACATCGAACACTTCGTGATAAAGTGTTGAGACTGCTTAGCAGGACCTCGTTTGCCTCACAGCTTGGACTGCGATAGATCAAACTAAGTAACAACTCTTGTCCCCTGCATTTCAGGCGGCAGCAAACTAATTCATACGTCCCATTCTCAAGGGATACACTGTCGATAATGGTGAGTGGAATAGCATTCCTAATGAATAGAGCTACTCCCCCTCCTTTACGTGTTTGTGTTCTATCGGCCCTTACTAATGTAAAACCCTCGAGATCAAGTTCCCTACTATCTATAGACGGCGTCAGCCATGTTTCTGTGACTGCGATTATGTCTGGCCTAGTTGAGTTAATCTGTACACGTAGTTCCGGTAGCTTATTGAGTAAGCCTCGGGCATTGGTATAACAGATCCGAAGCCTATTTAGGTGGCCTCGTGCTTCACCCAGAGTGGCTTCGGCATCATCCTCTGTTGAAGCCTCACAACCCGAAAATTTACAATTTTCAGGTCTTCTTCGCCACCGTATAATCTGAGGTGTAGTTCCTTTTCGGCTTCCCGTCTTCTAAAACGGTCCGCAAACGGTAAGTCCTTACGGAGAAAAACTCCTGAACCATTAATTTCTAAGATTAAGTCGCGTCCGTTTGGGGATTTGAAAACGACTTTGAGTAGCCTAGACTGATTTGGTTTCAGATGCGCTAGATTTCCTAGTCTATACACCTTTAGCAAGGTGGCTCCGAAGATGTTTTTGGACATAACTTGATTGAGTAGTTGTTTTATCAACACAATGTCATGCTCAAAACGAGCTTTCGGTTCTAAGCTGTCACTCTCCTTGACTCTATGGAGAATGACTGATCTGTCGATGTGATCAGACCTCGGCTTGTCGACCCTTTTGGTGGGGGTATGATTTCCTTTTACGTCATTTTGGCGTTTTTTTCTTACGACCCGTACCCAATCGCCAACGTTCTTTAGGGTGGTAACCACAATCGCGTCAGGCGTACTGTGGGATTCCGGAAGGTTCAGGACGACATTGATATGAAGCAACGAATGTTCACATAAACTGATAAAGATAGCCGAAGTTTAAAATGAAAAATAATAAGTATAGAATGCAATAAAAAAGATCATAATGATAGGTTGCGTTATTCGAAGTCTTGCTCTCCAGTGTAAGATCATCTACGTTGATAATCTATGTCAAAATGATTGAAAGGGTCTACTAGAGTTAGACGAGAATGGTGAAGAAACAACTAACGCTGAAGTCACACCTCGCGATCGGCATCTTACGTGGAATTCCCCATCGACGTATCAAGGGACATGGATGCTATGGAGACTGTACAACATAAAGTACGTTAATACAAGAATATATTAATTAAGGTACAACCACGAAAGTACAGAAGCTAAAGTTCAACCACCGCCGCATGGGCCAGACCATGGCGTATATTGACTGGTGCGCGTTGACTATCCTTGACCTTGACAGGGATCGATGATCTGTTCCATATTCAGTGACATTTCACCGACCCTACAAGAGTATCGTATGGTAACCTCAGTTAATAATGTATTTGTAGTTCGCAGAAGTTTCTTTAACCAAGCGTAATTCTTGCCTCAGGGTTGAAAGTTACCATCGGATGACGGTTTAGTGGTTGGTCATTCGTGACCGCATTGTGAATATGGGATTCAGGCAGCGAGTCTTTGTTTCGAGTATTAGGTGGATATGCTGGAACGATCTCAACGACAAGAGACTAAAATGGTCAATGGTCTTTCTGGCCTATATTGTGAAGAAAGACTGAGACACTTGAACTTAATTCCGTTATCTTATAGCAGATTACAGGGTGATCTAATATTGGCTTGTCACATACTGAGTGATGACTTTGGAATTAATAAGTCTTATCTTTTCCCTCCGTCTAGAACTGGTCACTTGAGAGGACATCCTAAGAAAATCCAAAAATCGATATCAAATTGTTAACATCTGGAGTTTCGTTTCTTGCACCGAGTAGTGGGTTATTGGAATTCTCTATCAGAACACGTAATATCAGCGCCTTGTGTTGATATATTCAATACGAGATTGGACCGTCACAGTTTTACAAACTGCAAGGATTAATATATGTCAATAGACCTCCTACCCTTATTATTGAAGACTAATAATCCCAGGCTTGTTGACCTTGGAAGTAGTTTGCGAACTGTCTACACTATTTGTCTTGGTCAAGTAGTGGAGGCAAAGTGAAATTCCCCAAAACATGCGTAACCTCAACCTGTCGAGTTGTGGTAGTTTGTGGCTAGAAGGTCACAATGTACGTCATATCTCTCTGGACGACTGCTCTAATAACATCACTGTTTCTTTTGAGAAAAGCATTGAGTTAATCAGTAGCATGGGGGTAGGTTTTTAAAAACTCAACAAACAGATGTAATTAGGTAAATACTTATCACGCTCAAAGCACCCAACAAGAGATACATAGTTGTTTTGCGATATCTCCACCTGTATATTTGGTTGCAAGTTCCAGTGAAATATTTCTTTGGCATTCACTGAATCACCAAGTATGTTGTTTTGTACCATCATAACAAGCAGATTTATGAAAAACTTGATCTCAAAACGGAACTAAAAGCCATAAGTATTTCTCCAGATCTTTCAAAAACGGTTGTCGTAACTGGTAAGTAGGTTCGCGACCAAAGATTTTCAGGCGATGGTTTTATTCATATTCTTTCTTCGACTCTCGAAACTATATCCAACTTTTCACTGTACGAGGAAGGTTTCGGGTCGGGTAAGTATTTACTATTACTATAACCCCCTCTCAGCTCTGCCAGTTTCTCTAGGTTGGGGTAAGAAAGAAACTCAGTTTCATGGCTCTGAAGGCAAGGAAGCAGCTTTAGCAAAACCGGTATGGATTAAAATTTGTTTACTAAGAGCTTATAAACTATTTATCGCGCTTTTTGGTCTTATAGGCTTTATTGAGTCCTTTCAATGGTTGTGCAATATTAGTATTTGTTATATTTGCGGGTAATTTCTGAATGGCTGTTTTGATTTGTTACTATAAGCGCTGTTTAGTTCTTAAAATGTGCAACATACGGACCAGTGATCGATAAAAAAATGATTGATTAGCTGTTTGTTGTATCTACTGATTTCTCTTAATTGAGAAAAGATTGAAACTGATCACTAAATCCTTAATTCACTTTTTCTAATGAAGCAAAACACCCTCTTGTACACAAAAGTATAAGATGAATTATTTATTTAAAGGTGACTTAATATCAGTTGAATTTAGATTGCCACCTAATTTTCTGTGTGCTATAACAGCCCTGTAGTGAAGTAATGCTTAATTTAATATTTTATCCAGTGTTGTAGATAGTTTTAAATTGTTTTTTTACAACTGATCAGCAGTTGATTGTTAATTGTTTTGGTTCATGAAGGCAGTAATGACTGCTCTCACTTACGTGTAACTATTTATAGCTTCACTATATGTTAAGATGAGTTGATTATCGATCAGTGTTACAGTTCTAGGCACATTAATTTCAAATCATGAAGAGTTTTCCTATCTATTCAATTCGCCTTCCTGTGTAGTAAATAAGTACTAATACATGCTTGTTTATCAACCACAGGTTTATTTAGTTGACCTTCAGGTATACTGTTTTTGTGAGTTAGTAAAACTACAGCCCTCCTAGTAAGACCAAATTAGGTTAATGAGAGTCCGAACATGCAGCTAACTGGTTGGTTAAAAACTGAATGCTTTAAAAAATAAACCACCACTTGACAGTTCTATTCCTTCCGAAGTGTACAGTTCATTTTTTATCCTTTTCTAACCCCCTCTCTTCTCTCATAAAAAACTTATTAATGGACCTATACATCGAAAAAATTTGTCGTTTTAATTAACCGATCAAATCACTAAGAAATCATGCAGTATCAAGATATTCACTTACCCTAGACCCACTTGTTACGTTCTTTTACAAGCAGATAAATTATCACTTGAAGGGAATTCCATGGTTGGCACTGAATGGGGAGGTAGGCAACTGTGATTTTTAAGCAATTATCGTGACTTATCAGATACAATGTCTCCTTTTTTTAAGCTTCACAGATAACCGAATAGTAATTAGTGTCAGCAACTCCTTAGCGTTTCCGAAAAATATATCCAGAAAGACAACTGGTTAGTTTGCTTTAATTGTGTATTAACCAGCAGAAGTAGATTAAATGCAGACTGCAAAGCAAAGAAATATTCAAATTAAAGAAAATCCTTGTGTAAAGTATTCTATTTTTAACCATATCGTGTGTCTAGATCTTAATAAATATTTCAGTAAACGTATTAAATTTAGTTACTGTATATATATTAATCAAGAAATCATCCGTTATTCCTGTTTTCACATCAGATTCTACCAGTCTCAAACACTCAATATGATGATGGTCGTTTCGAAATTGCATGGCGTGATGATGGTCTTTATTTCGCCGTATCATGGATTGATCCATTAACAGAGAATCGTAGACGTATACGCGTCTACAATGATACTGGTGAACTGTTTTCAACAACTGAAATAACGAATATGATTTCCCCAGGGCTTTGTTGGAGGTAGATTAATTTCGTCAAGTTTTCTTCGTTAATTTTTTCCGGTTTATTCTAAGGTGATCTCTTTTTACGTAATCAGATTGGTTCTTAATTGTTATTGACTATCAGTTAATTATTGGTTCCTCTAGGTTCATAATAATGTATTACCTCAATCATCAGGTTAAATAAATGAAATCGAATTTAATAAGATTTCACTTCTTGTGGTTTGATTGTGTAGGATTTCTTGCAGTCAAGAGTGTTGTAACTAGTGCTCAGTGACTTAGTAAAATTAACTGGAATTCACGTACATGATTTTAATGCTAGTTAACTCTTATCAATGTCACATAACAGTGTATAAGATTTCACAGCCTAAAAAATCCCTAATGTAGTAAAATCCATGTATAGTGCACCAATAAACTGATACCGTGATATTTCTATTAAACCTCAGACCTCGTGTTCAGTTAATTACAACGGCTCAACGACGAGAAGGTTGTGGATTAGATATCATATTTTTCGAATCGAACTCTCAACGTCATGGAGAATTCGAACTGATCAACGGCGAATCTGAAAAGTTTTACCAAGTGGAATCTATTCTGTTTAGTCCGACTGGTTCAATTTTGGCAGTGCTGTGTAGTGGGACTCAAAACCACCCATGGTTTAGTAAGTGTTATTAATATTCGGTATAATGAGAATCTCGAAATTTAATAATTCATATTCTTTTATGCTTAATTTCAAATGCACCTTTTCGCTAACGAAAATGACGTTTGTAAGGTTGTTTGTTAAATAGATCACAAACATATTATGTATGTTTCCTGTTGAACGTAGGTCATTCATGTAGATTAGGATAAATTTTTCTATTATTAAACTTAAAACGGTTAATTGGGAGGGGTAGTCGTCTGTAAGAACTGTCTGGCTGGAAAAATGTGAACCACTGAATGTTAGCTCAGTAGCGAATTAGATGTATAGCGCTCATCACTAGCTTTTAAAGTTTTTGTGTTTGATCTCAACCACCTATCTGAAAATTCTAAAACTACGACAATAAACCTCTAACCAATGCCCTCTAGCTTTCTATGATTACCTAATTGATGCTGTTCAGTGGTATAAACTAATTTATAGTAGCCACCGAAGAAAAAGGCGAAGAATTAAGAATGTAGTTCGAAAAGACTGAGTGAAAATTTATGTATGAAGGAATACTGAAATTCAAGACTGAGGAGTAGATAATTAATACATCTGTGCCATCATGAACGATTCTGAGCCATATCACCCAAGTCTTCAGGCTCTAATCCTAGTTATCACGTGGATCCCAACCATGTAGTCTGCATCTACTATCATGGTTTAGACTAACAATCAATGACTTGATAGGTTGACTCCATGTGTTGGTGATAACAATAGTCTTATTCAACCTGTGTTCCTAATAATCATTAATAGGAAATTGAATTTCTAATATGTATTTCCATTTTTGTTATTGCTATTAAAAATGTACTAAATGGTCAATTTGTTTAAAATTATCAAGTCAAACCTTAGTAATGGTATTCATCATTTTTGGTTACATTAAAGGGTTTTCAGTACAAAATATGTATTGCGGTGGATTCCTCTGTAATGACATTTTTAAATCACATATTTACATATACATGTGTATATGTTTCATATTTGAATTATAATATAATCTCCCCTTGTTCTTCCAAAGAATAAATTAAGAGATAACTAATGTGATAGTTTTTCATGAATTTTACAGTATTTCATTAATGAATGATTGGATGCATGTGAATGCATAAGACATTTCGCATGTATACTCATTTGGTTCGAACAAGTATAAAATAAGGTTTATTAAAATATTTGCACAGTTGGGAAATTTACTTATTTCGTTTAAAGCATAAATTCTGGTACAATATGACACCAAAATAATGCACCACAGAAATCAAATGATAATATTGTAAAGAAATGAAGTAGGAAACTGTAGTACAGTCTATAAGTGAGTAAGAATTGTATTTGATAAAAGATACTGTTCAGCTGATAATCTAGGCAAGAAAAATCTCTTTCAGTTAGGAAAGTTCATCTAACTTTTTATGAAGTGTAATAGAAAACTACAGAATCACCACTGGCTTTTTCTTCAAGCCATATTTGACAGCGTTTATTACACAGACCTCAACCAGTTAGTCCAAATCTACCAACGAAGCTCAATACCAGAGTCGATGACTTCATCTACTGATGGAACGTCTTGGTTTGATTCTCCTTAGCTTTATTCCAGCCAACTCCTACACCAGCGAACAACGCTTGTTGAGGTAGGCTGTGGTCAGGTTTATGTAACATATGTCCGAATTACCCCATTCTATGAAGATTCCCAGTCTCATCAACGGACTTTTCATCTTTAATTAATAACCTATGACTAACCTCAAAATTACTCACTCGGTTGTCCCATAAAATGTGGCTAGTGTTTTCAAGACACTTATGGTCAAATACTAGTGACCAACGAATATTCTCTTCTTTAAAGGCCAAGCTCTACAACTTTAAAGTAAAGCAAGAACTACTACATAGTTAACTCGTCCTGTGGTTTGCAAACTACTCCGCCTGTAGCTCCTCTATGGGTTACTGCCGGTCCCAAGCCCGGGTAAAGGAGGAGGGTTGGGCATGGGGTTAACGACCCCATCCCGTAGAAAATCAACTCGTTAAACAAAACGCTAACCAGAAAAAATCATTCAAACCATTTAAACTCTGCCCTGGGAGTAGAAGGAATAATTATGACGTCTCATGATGAAAGCCGAGTTCATTCGGAAGTCATGAGGCCGATGCACCTTCTTACAACCAGAGCAACAATTTTTATAGGTACATGGAATGTCCGGACAATGTGGGAGACCGGAAGAGTCTTCCAAATTGCTGCGGAAATGAGAAAATACAACCTGGAGGTGCTTGGAATCAGTGAAACGCATTGGACGCAGGTTGGACAACAACGACTGTCTTCAGGAGAACTTCTGTTATACTCCGGTCATGAAGAAGAAAATGCCCCACATACACAAGGAGTTGCATTGATGCTGTCCAGAAAAGCACAAAATGCACTTATTGGATGGGAATCTCATGGACCAAGGATCATCAAAGCCTCCTTCAAAACAAAGAAATAGGGCATTACAATGAACGTCATCCAATGCTATGCGCCGACCAACGACTACGATGAAGACGCTAAAGACCAATTCTACGATAGGCTGCAGTCGATCTTCGAGAAGTGTCTAACCAAAGACCTGACCATTCTGATGGGAGATCTCAATGCTAAGGTTGGAATGGACAACAGTGGATACGAAGGCGTCATGGGACAACATGGACTGGGAGAAAGGAACGAAAATGGTGAGAGATTTGCAAACCTATGTGCCTTTAATAAACTGGTCATAGGTGGCACCATATTTCCACACAAAAACATACACAAAGCCACTTGGATTTCACCGTATCACACTACATAGAATCAAATCGACCACATCTGCATCAACAAAACGTTCAGGAGGACGATGGAGGATGTGAGAACCAGAAGAGGAGCTGATATAGCATCCGATCATCATTTTCTGGTCGCCGAGATGAAACTAAAACTCAAGAAGCACTGGACAACTGCGCGGACAACATCACAAAAGTTTAATACGGCCTTTCTTCGAGATGCTGACAAACTCAACAAATTCAACATAGCCCTCAGCAACAGGTTCGAGGCCTTTCATGATCTACTCAATGGATAGGGGACTACCATGGAGAGCAACTGGAAAGGTATCAAGGAGGCAATCGTTTCAACATGTCAGGAGGTTCTGGGCCAAAAGAAGCACCATCACAAGGAATGGACCACTGTTGGTACACTGGATAAAATTGAAGAAAGAAGGAACAAGAAGGCAGCAATCAATATCAGCCGAACAACAGCAGAAAAAGCCAAGACACAAGCCGAATACACAGAAGTAAACAAGCAAATTAAGTGGAGCATCAGAACCGACAAGCGTAAATATGTGGAAGATTTAGCGATGACAGCGGAAAAGGCTGCAAGAGAGGGAAACATGAGACAACTGTATGACAACAAAGAAACTTGCTGGAAATTACCGTAAACCAGAAAGACCAGTGAAAAGCAAGGAAGGCAAAGTAATCACCAACATTGAAGAACAACGAAACAGGTGGGTAGAACACTTCAAAGAACTCTTGAATCGACCAGCTTCACTGAACCCACCCAACATCGAAGCAGCACCCACGGACCTCCCAATCGATATTGGCCCACCAACAATTGAAGAGATCAGCATGGCCATTAGACAAATCAAGAGCGGCAAAGCAGTGGGACCAGACAACATCCCGGCAGAGGCACTGAAAGCAAATGTAGTAGCATCTGCCAAAACACTACACATCCTCTTCAGTAAGATTTGGGACGAAGAACAAGTACCAATAGACTGGAAAAAAGGACTTCTGATCAAGATACCAAAGAAAGGCGATCTCAGCACGTGCGAAAACTACAAGGGCATCACTCTTCTCTCAATACCAGGAAAATTATTCATCAGAGTATTGTTAAACACGATGAAGGATTCCGTGGACGCCCAACTTCGAGATCAACAAGCTGGATTTCGTAAGGATAGATCGTGCACAGATCAAATCGCAACTCTACGTATCATTGTGGAACAATCAATCGAATGGAATTCATCACTCTACATCAACTTCATCGACTACGAGAAGGCATTTGATAGCGTGGACAGGACGACACAATGGAGGATTCTTCGACACTACGGCGTGCCTGAGAAGATAGTCAATATCATACGGAACTCCTATGATGAACTAAACTGCCAAATCGTCCACGGAGGACAACTCACCGACTCGTTTGAAGTAAAGACCGGTGTTAGACAAGGTTGCTTACTCTCACCCGTCCTCTTTCTCCTGGTGATCGATTGGATGATAAAGACGTCAACATTTGGAGGAAATCACGCGATACAGTGGACAGGCAGGATGCAGCTTGACGATCTAGACTTCGCGGATGATCTGGCTCTTCTATCACAAACGCAACAACAAATGCAGGAGAAAACGACCAGTGTAGCAGCAGCCTCAGCAGCAGTAGGTCTCAATGTAAACAAAGGGAAAAGCAAGACTCTCCGATACAATACAATATGCACCAATTAAATTACACTTGACGGAGAAGCTTTGGAGGATGTGGAAACCTTTACATATCTGGGCAGCATCATTGATGAACACGGTGGATCAGATGCGGATGTGAGGGCGAGTATCGGCAAAGCAAGAGCAGCATACTTACAACTGAAAAACATCTGGAGCTCAAAACAATTGTCAACCAATATCAAGGTTAGAATTTTCAATACAAATGTGAAGACAGTTCTTCTGTATGGGGCGGAGACGTGGAGAACTACGAAAGCCATTATCCAGAAAATACAAGTGTTTATTAACAGCTGTCTACGCAAGATACTTCGGATCCGATGGCCAGACACTATCAGCAACAAGTTACTGTGGGAGACAACAAATCAGATTCCAGCGGAGGAAGAAATCAGGAGGAGGCGCTGGAAGTGGATAGGGCACACTTTGAGGAAATCACCCGATTGCGTCACAAGACAAGCCCTCACATGGAATCCTGAAGGTCAAAGGAGAAGAGGAATACCAAAGAACACATTACGCCGAGAAATAGAAACAAACATGAGAAGAATGAACAAGAACTGGATAGAACTAGAAAAGAAGGCCCAGGACAGAGTGGGTTGGAGAATGCTGGTCGGCGGCCTATGCTCCTTTGGGAGTAACAGGCGAAAGTAAGTAAGTAAGTGGTTTGCAAACGGACATCCCACCTAGTGCACAAATGACGCACTCTGGCAAGAGCCAAGCAAAATTTTCAGAACCTCTGTCAAATCCGTTTCGGACCCTAACCCACTAGGACTAATGAGACTTCTAATATATATGAAGTGGACCATCAACCCAACTACTGCACTTTCTGTCATTGTAGTGTATGCCACTTATGTTGACAGATGTAAGTAGTATGTAGCACCATTCGAAAGTGGAATGCATGCCAACAAACGGTTAGGAAGATTTAATTGGGAAAAAACAGACAAGGAAACAGAAAGCAATCTTAATAAAAACGGAATTTAGAGAACCATGAAGCATGTAAAGGATGAATGATGGGAAATATGCAAGTTAATTAATTATGTACGGTTGTATGATTTTTATGTTTTATGAAAGTACCCTGTAGTTTTACATTATAAAGAAATTGTTTATCCCTATCAAGTCTGCGTTCAGTTTAGGCGTTGATTCAGATCAGTCCTAAATCGACATTTTGCATTTAGTTAAACTCTGTTATAATGACCTTAACATACTCAAGGGAAAAAGCGAGAACACCAACCCAATCACACTTGATGGAGAAACTCTGGAAGAGGTGGAATCTTTCACGTGCCTGGTAAGCATCATCGATGAACTAGGAGGATCTGATACAAACGTGAAGGCGAGGATTGGAAAAACAAGGACCGCATTCCGACAATTGAAGAACATGTGGAACTCAAAACAACTATCTGAAAGTCAAATCAAAGTCAGAATCTTCAATACGAACGTCAAGACAGTTAGTTCTATTGTACAGAGCTGAAACTTCGAGAACTGCAACAACCAACAGTTGTTTACTCAAGATACTCAATGTCAGTTGAACGGATACCATCAGTAACAGCCTACTGCGGGAGAGAACAAATCAACTTCCTGCTGAAAAGGAAAATCGGGAAAGACGTTGGAAGTGGATAGGACATACATTACGAAAATCATCAAGCTGCATCACGAAGCAAGTGCTTACCTGGAATCCTGAAAGGAAATGGAAAAGAAAAGGGCCAACGGACACTGCGTCGAGAATTGGAAGTAGATGTGAAAAGTTACTTACGCCTGTTACTCCCAATGGAACATAGGCCGCCGACCAGAAATTTTTCTGGTTAGCGTTTTTCTAGCGAGTTAGTTTTCTACGGGATGGGATCGCTAACCCCATGCTCAACCCTCCTCCTTTACCCGGGCTTGGGACCGGCAGTAACCCCCAGAGGAGCTACAGGCGGAGTTAGATGTGAAAAGGATGAGTAGCAACTGAAAAAATATTTCCCATGACAGGGTTGGATGGAGAATGGTTGTGGGCAGCGTATGCTCCTCCACAAGGGGTAACAGACAGAATTAAGTAAGTAGCAATGATGGTTGGTACAGGCTTTGTTTTCTATCACATATTTTCTATTGTTACTTGAATAGTAAATGCTTCATCAACATATTTATATCATTTAAGGATGAAACTTATGTGTCTGAGTCTCCCTCTCTCTCTTTGCTAAATTGTGTACAGTTCGACTATTAACCTGCTGTAATTACCAATGGTCAATAAAACAACATTTCTGTATAACTGACAATTCATTAAACGATAGTCAAATTTCCAATATATCATTAACATGGGATTATCATGCTTACAGTACAGATTTGTCAACTCTTTATTGTGCTATATCAATTAATGGATTGTTGCCTAATAATAATCAAGTTAACAGTAAGACATTATTACAATGCTGGAAAATGAATAACATGTATAATTCGTCGTGCATATTAACAAATTCTAGTGTAAATACAGTAAAATCAATAAATTCTGGTCTTGTTGCAGTAATCAATGGAAGTAAGCCTTTTAATTATGTTTTTACTATTTGTTCACTATTAAAACATATTCGTTATCGCGAATAGATGGAATGTATGTGACTGACTGTAAAATCTAGGATGTGCGTTTCATCCTATACTGGACTGGTCAGCTGGATATACCTGCATTGCAGAGTTGGTTTTCTCTCGGCGGCTCGAACCCCAATACAGTTTGCTTCAAACTCCATCCCATTAACCACTTAATTACTGATTTCAGATAGCCACTCATTTGTGCACCAGGTATGCGATTTAATTGAATTTGAAATGGTTTCAGTTATCCCATTGTTAATATTTTTGGCTGAAATTTGATTGTATTCTATATCGACTGGTATCATAATGACTATGTCGAGACAATTCACACACAATGTCCATTTGCTAACCAAGACTGATCAAATTTCAGTCAAAAATATCGACAATGGAATAATCTAAACCATTTCAAATTGAATTATTCATTGTCATATTCATGTTTATTTTGATACAAAATTCTTGCGAAAAATCGGCAAACCATATTGTTTGTATGTAGAGTGGCTGAAGTTTTTATAAGTGCGAACAAGTGTAAATTATAGCCGTTTAAAGTTGTATTATTCATTTATAAAAGACTTAATTTAATTGTAAAATATCAGTACGAAATTATCATCATACCAAGTAACTTTGTATTTATGACAATACATTTTCTGTGATTACATGGCGCGTACCTTAACTCATATGACAGGTGTTAAAACATTTTCAACTGATTGAGAACATTTTGTACTGATTAATGTGTTGATAGAATGTAATCATCATTTGTCTTCGCCTAATTGGATAGACACTGCTTAGGAAATCCCAAATTAGAATTTAAAAAATGTTCAGTGCCTCTAAGTGCATAGGAGTTTTCTGGAGGACACTACACTATTTCAAGAAAAACTGTCTTTAGACTAAACAGCCTTTCAAAAAAAACTTTCATGACTTGAAATTTGTACGGGGAAATCGAGACAATCTACTCAGGATGCACATGTACCAACATTAACAGTGAGAAATGATATAAATCCTTACAAATCAAATTCGTATCCACTTCGAAAATTATTGGCTTTTTGAACTCAGTAGCCCCCGTAGATGATGATATGTTTACATTTGAAACTAAAGGTATCGGATCGGAATTGTTGTGAACATCAATGCAGAAATACAGGTACATCCTACTAAAGAATCCTAAATAGAATGGAACTTGTATTAGCCTATTACTCGACGCTATTCAAATTTAATAACAAATTACAGATCATAATTTTTTAATGAGTTTTTATGGATGCGAATGATGATTGATTGTAAAAATAATGGGTAAACTAATGATCGTTAGATAATTCATAATAATGCAATGCGGGGCTGACTGCTTACGAAAACAAAGCCTTTAAGTGAACTGTTATGCCCTGGTGCGGCCGAGAGTGGGGAGAGTCTGCTCTCCCTCTCGAAATGCTCTTACATGGCCACGCGAATATATAGCCTCTGCCAGAGAAGTCCTACTCACTGCCTTCTCGTGGCGGGGGTGTTGCTTACGAAAGTGAGAGGACGAAAAGCGAATGTCCGGCGCTATAACCGGGTCGGTGGACAAGGCGAGTCCACCTAGGGGAGTTGGAAAACCCTGATTCCAAACCAATGGTGCACATGGGCTCCAGTATCCTGATGGAACGAATGGCGAATGAACCTGTTGTTGGTCAACGGCTACCATGGGACTGCATCTCCTCACGATGCTCCACTGCCTTGTGGATTAGACCTCTAGGTCAAAGGCTCGAGGTGTGGCCCCCTAAGAAAACCACCTGCTTCAGTTTGGGCACCCGGGCAGTATCACAGCCCTCTCGCAAATAAATGAAATGGAACATTCAGCTGACGATTATATTCTCGTTCATACAAGAAACAATTCAATTTACATTATTATTATTATTATTATTATTATTATTATTTACCATATCGCTAATTCACCCCCTTTTATCCACAATTTGTGTAACCTTACTTTCCATCTTAAGCAGCAGCTCGCTCTTGGTGGAAAATCTGTCCTATCTAAACGATCTCCAGTCACTGTCTGGTTGAAAGTGTATGCTTCCACCGAATATGAATACTGAAGCAGTCTTTCTGAAACCACGTACGCCGTTGTCGTGGCATGAAAAAGAGCTGCAAAAGGCTAGCTTTTGTTGGTCCTTCACGACTCCCTGGCTGGGATCCAAGAGATGGTGCAACACAGTGGCTAGAGACGTTATCAGATATGGCTCAGAATAGAAGCCAGTGGCGAACCTGCTGCAACCTTCTTCTACTTTCTTCATAAAGAGTAGCTATAACTTTCCTAACTGAGAGAGCTCTTCTGGTTGTACATTCAGTTCCCCCCATCATCACTCTTCTCCTTTTCTTTTTTTCCTTCTTTTATATATTCGCATCTTCTTCCTTCTCCCATTCTCATTATTTTGTGTGGCGCATATGTATCCGGTGCACTTTGTACCAATATATATGTGATCAAATAAAAAAATTGGTATATAATTCCCATTTAAACATTAAAATTAAAACACAGATTTCAGCGAAGGGATCTCTTTTCAACGAATTTATTATCAAGCTGTACAATCGTATATATATATATATATATATGAAAATGTTTTGTTAAAGTACTAATTCCGTGAGGAAATGTGAACACTAATAACCAAGATTACAATACTGGATTACGTAATATGAATAACAACAATAGATTTAGTGAATATAGTAAGACGGATAAAATGTTTTGGTTACAATAATTAAAGGTCATAGAGGTGTAAAATAAATAAATAAATAAATAAATAAATAAATAAGGTGATGAGTATTCATGAATAAAATAATGAGAATATAAAACATAAGTAAAGGGGGAATGGAGTAATAATAATAATAAAATAATGAGAATAATAATATTAAGGCCATGGTAACGATAATGATAAAACGTACTTCTTTTGTACGCATAGTTCTGGTTTGAGCTCATGGATGGTAAGAGCTTCGGCTATTTTTAAAAGTTTGATCCGAAGAAATCTTGGTAGATTTGAACGAATCATATAAACAACCTTAAAATCAGACTGTGGATTCGTCGAATGATTACAGTCGATTAGGTGTTCGAGTATAGAACTTCGAACTGCTTTCTTTCCACCATTGTAGAACCAAGCTGGTATATGTTCTCGTATCCGGGTTGAAAGCGAGCGCTGGCTACGGCCGATGTACCTCGCTCCACAAGAGCAGGTGAACTGGTAGATGCACATGGAGGCGACCAAACGCGGAAGCTTATCTTTTATGGATACAGAAATTAAGTTCTTACTGGTGAAGGTTATTCGTAGTTTTGCAGCGTTAAATGTCCTTTTAATCGTTGTTGTTAAACGATTTTTAATTATGTCTGATGTTCGATCACCTTTAAATTCCAGACTTATATAAAGGCTTTTCTTTGGCACTGAATAACTAGGATTCTTACCGACGCTACTTCTGTTCATATTCTTTTCTATGAACCGGTCTGGGTAGCCATTTTTCAACAAAGTTTTTTTGAGGAACGCTAGTTCTTCGTTGATGCATTCTGTATTACATATCCGATGTATACGATAAGAAAACTACATAACTGTTCAATATAATATGTTTTTTCTTCTGCAAAAAAATAGTAAACACAGAATTAAGTATAATCAGATTTCACTTAACAATCAGGCAATTAAATGAAATACTCTTTTTCAGTTGCTCATTCTTCAATTAAATCATTGTGTATCCAACGTAAATAAACTTCAAAAAATCGCTTTATTGTCTATAATATTTAAATATTTCTTGTCGTATCATTCTTTTTTAAATGAGTATATCTGTTCATTATTTCAATAATTTTTTAATCAATAAACGTACAAATGCTACACATTTATAATAAAAAACTCTTATTTGATTTGTCTTTTCGTTTCGTTATCCCTATATTTCTCACCTTAGATACCGTTGAAATGAGTTGTTTTGCTTATTCAGTTATTCCACCTCCAATGTTTGCAACACGACTGGTATTCTATTCAAATAGTGCAAATCAATCCAATAAGATACAATGTAATTTCACTCCATTTGTTTCGTCTGTATCTATTCCTAGTTTATGGTTGGGAAATGAATCGCATTCGTTCAACAATGTTATGCCTATGTTAATTCAATCAGTCGACTGTCAGTCATCCAAAAATATATTTCCAAATACGTATTTTATTACCGTCACAAATGGAACCTCTTTAGAGAAGGAGTCATTTTGTAATGATGAGGTGTACTCTGAATGGCATAATGGAGCAAAGAATATTGCACCTTGGCCAAGATCTGTTGCTAAAATTGAGTGAGCCTTTTTGACTTAGTTTTATAACTTCTTTGTGTCAGACAATGTCACAGTGAACTGTAGAATCAGAGTGACTTCAAGATTTTCTGCTATTTGATCTACTATTTCAAAAAAACTTAGAACGTTATATATATAATACCAGATTAATCCTTTTAAATATTTATGTGCAATATCCTTGATACGATAAATAATCCACCAATTTACAGCTTCCCTAGCCACTCATCTCTGTCCATATATCCTTGTAACAGCATATGATTTGTCGGGGCTTGGGTGAAGTAGCACTAAGATCATTTTTAATCTAAGAGATGAGGGTCTCCTGGTTGATCGAATATTCGTTTGCAAACAATTGTGAAATAAATCGTCATCACATTTTGAGGTAGAGGAAGTCCTTCATGTTGACTATTCGATGCTAAAGTTGACAGTCAGTTGACAAGTAGTTAGTTCTAATCTTGTAATTCATTTTTATTTCTCCTTATAAACTCACCGTTTCATAATGTAAAAAATTCTTACACATCAAATCTAAAATCATCATTGAATGATTTAAATTTTATAATCAAAGTCTCTGAAATGATGGAGACATCCTCTTTTGTGCTTAGGGGAATAGACTTATTTCTCATCATCAATCTACCGTCATATGGGACCTTCTTAAACGACATGTGCAACATATTTTCTAACTGTCCAAGTTTACATAAGTCTCAAATGTATTCAGCCAATAAATTTCTTTCTATTACTGTATTTCAATCCCGTTCTTTTTTTCTCAAATTATATTGTAGTATGGATAAACTGTTCAGTGAATGCAACGGCAATGACGAATCGTTGAAATCTTTAATCTTGACTGAGTTAAAACAGAAGAACACTTGTTTATTTAGTCCATTGAGTTGTTTCACTTGGTTAAGTCTTTATGAAGTATTATTTATTGGTGCAGATGGTCTACTATTAGGTTATTTGAATATGAAAAGTCTATATGCCGGTGATGATCATTCCAATGGTAGTGTAAACGGACGGTAGGTTTAGATAGTTTCAACATGGTTTTTTTATATATTTTTGCGTACAATACAACTACAGGTTTGCATTACTCGTGTTGGTTATGTTTAAGGAGTCCTTGTTGACATCCAGTTGACAAATCCTATATAGGACGAAACAACCGTCCTAAATTCCACTGTTAGCCTTAATTCAAACATTATAAAATAATTGTTTATTAAATATTTTATGAATCCACATCCTCGTGATTATTATTATCTCTGTTTGTAATGTGATCCCAGTAGTGTTTCGAAGATCAAACGTTAACCATTCGTTTTTATTTCGGAGCGAATAACAATGAAGATTTGAGCAGAATAACATCAGTTCATTTTCTTTCGTTAACCTCTCATCAACTGCTCACAGCCCATAGTGTTTTAAAATCAGAATTATGCATAAAAGTCAAAATACTTATAGAAGTTAGGTAGGTTGGTTAGAAATGAATATATATCATCATGGTGGAGTAACGGTTCAAATAAAGTCAATACAAGTAAAAACACATTTAAAATATATGTGATGTCTAAGAGGGAATATCCTGTAACATCAAGAGTAGTAGTAACTAAAAAACACCATAGATCGTCAATAAGGAGTTGTGATGATTGTTGAATTTCATTGAAATCATGAACTGATCTAAGTTAGACAACCTTTGAAATCCTGGAAGCACTGGACGGCCGCGCAGTGTCGTGGATTGGTTGGAGCTAGACATTCACACCATTGAATCTCGACTCAGTTGTCTAGAGGTTATGTGTTCGCACTTGAGACCGTTGTTTGGTTCGATTCCTGCATGCGGAGTCGTGGATGAGCGCTGCTTAGGAGTCCCATACTACGATAAGACGGTCGTCCAGTGCTTTCAGATTTCTAATGGTGGTCTAATGTGTATATATATGCGGTATGCTGTAATTGGATTACTATTCTCTTCATCCCTCAGCTGGTTACTCAGAGCATCTTCATCTGCTCAAGAATTTAAAACACTCATGGAAAGAAACAACAGTAAATTTGCCAGAATGACTACTATTTGTTGTACGATTGATGGACGTGTTTGTGTGCAAATGTCCAATGGTACTGTTTACATTTATCCTGTTCAAGATATACTAAGTAGGTTTAAAACTTTCCTTTTTGTCAGATACTCAAATTATTTGAAAATAAAAGTTTTGGAAAATAATTTCAAAATTTATTGTAATGAAACATTTTTGTCTTTCGTTACGAACTAATGTTCTCATTTTGTGAACCTTTGAAAATCAGCCAAACCATGAAGTGTTAAGTCGTTATCGTTATGGTTGTTCAGGATTATTGAGCAGAGTTCACGCCAAACACGTATCACTAGATCGAGTGCTTAACCTTGAACATAGTTTTGATATTTTCATTACATAAGTATCACAAATTATTTTTTGTTTCAACAATGTATCTGTGGTAGTTTTAGAAGATTTAATGTGATTCCAGAGTTGGTCTATTGCGTAGTTCGATGCGACTAACTCTTGTCTTTTTTTTTACTTAGATTTATTATAAATCAGTGACCTAGTACACGGTGATGTAGAATTAACTCTTTGCCATAAATTTTCATAAATAAGTGAGAGCTACTTAACACTACATGACTGATTGATCTTCTATTGTTTCAAACGCTCTGAATTACCGCTTCCTTCATAATTGCTGCCACTACTGAATAACTGAATTACTGCTAGGTTTCTCCTAGCTGATTGTAAAAAAATTTGTTCACATTAAATAAGTTCTTTGGAAACTATTGACTCATGACAAGTGTAGACTACCTCTTTGAAGTCCGCATGATTATCGTAATCGATGGTTAGAGAGTTTGAATGACATGGCTTAGAATCGTTTGTAATGACTCAGGTGCATCTGTTCTTTATCTTTCCCTAAAGTGTAAGCTTCTGAATTATCCATAACTTTTCGTGTTTTTATTTCACTGATTTATATTTTTTGGAATTGTATTTTCGATGCCTAAACTTTCTACTACCATTGATACTGTTGCTACCTCCAATACTTTGGGATTTGGCCTAACAATTTATTCTCTCTGTACTAATGGGGTGTGAAAACGTGGACCAATGTACATATGTTCCAGGTTCTACATTGCAACTGACTGACTGATATATGAGAATAATGCAGATATATATGTGATATTCATCTGAACATGAGAGCTTCACCCGCAAAAAAGATAAGACTGTTCTGTATATACCGTTTCAAATACTTAACTAACCGATTTCATTATAAGTTGAGATGGATGGTAGCTAACAGCGGAATCCAGAATGCGCGTTTCTTCCCATTTTGGGACCAGTCGACTGGATGTACCTCCATCTGACGTACCGTGTATGTATGTGCCATTCATCTCTGCTTCAAATCCTTGTGAACTAATGTCTATATCGTAGCAATCCGCATATGATGCACATATACCACATGATACTGATCAATCACAGAAGATTCATATAATTAGTACAAATGAACTAACAGATTTCATTGCTAATATTACGTCTGCCGGCTCAAGTTTCTGATTTACAATTTTTCCGACTGCACATTTATTACCATGACTGCTCATGTTTTAATTGATTATATCTGATAGCAGCGTATACTCATACGCTTTCTGTTATAATTTCTTTTATTACGACCTAGCTACTCCTATTGCTTAGTAATCTTGGACACTGCTTCACTCGACAAGTCCCCAAATCAGGACACAGTTTACGAGGGACGTAATTATATTCCGAATAGAAAGTTTGGATGGAAGTAGGGATCACAATGAGAGAAACGTCATTATATTTATAGTTTTTACATAAGAAGATTCTAGAGTTTTCTCCAAGTGTCCACTAGCGCTGATAGGATAAGAAATAGCCAATCAGTGTGTCACAACATAATCTTGTATGGAACGTGCTTTAATCCAATCTATGTCTCTCTAACACTTTCACAAAATGTTTGCAACCTATTACGAATCTTATTTCTAATAAACTTAGGTATTACCACAGCAGGGCTCCGTTTATTTTCCTCATCCGCTTTTTCTTGAATAAACTGGTTCCGATTACCATAATATTAATGCATCAAATATATTCGCTGAAAAAAATGGATGTTATTAATATTATTTTTATTATTACTAATGGTTTTATTGAACATTATATTTTTGATAAAATAGAGAATTCTCAGCACAAAGTATTTCAACAAGTTTCCGTTTCTTATTTTTTGATCGATCCTGAAGATAAATATCGAGTGATCACCAATTAGATGTAAGCAGTTCATGAATCGACATCTGAATAATGTTCATTCTTTTCCATTCATATTGCTAGCCACCACAATGTCGATTATTGTACTTTTTCGTAACCTGCACAGCGAAAGATCGTAAACGCGCCTGAATAGGTTATGCGATTAATAGACGTAATGATGTGTTAAAACAAACAAAAACTGATAACTTTTTGAAATATTTAGATGTCAGGAACAGGTAGCTCATATGTTCAAGCAAGCCGCCTTAAATATGATCGATCGTAAACATTTACTAATGTATGCCAGCTAGTCATTGTTTGACAACTTTCTACGCATATTTTTTGAATATTCACAAGTGAAATGTTTGTCAAACGGGAACGTTGTTTCAAGTTTGCATATTTTTGGTTGAAAATTCTCTATTTATGCTATCAAATACTATTCTTATTATTAATAAAGTAAACTATTAATGGTTCTTCGTCAATAATTATGTTGGCTATATTTTGTTGTGGTATGTGTTTGAGCAGATGATTTTCCAAAATACTTTCACCTATGAATCTAAACTTTTCAAACACAAAGCAGTAGAAGCCTCGTGTCTTTCTACCGTTATTTCAGAATTAGGATTTTTATGAGCCTCCTCCGGCCCCCGAATTAACTTTTTAATATTCAATAACTTATTTTAATCTTTGTATATCAACATTCATCATCTGAATTTAGTAAAATCAATTCTTCCACGTAAAAAAGCACTAAGTAAAAGGGCGACCAAACCAAAATGTGACATCAGTGCTTGAAGTCACTAACTTCTAGTCTGAGCCATATCGGTAGATGCAGACTACTTGGTTGGGGCCCGTGCGACTATCATAACCAATGGTTGGAGACTGTGTGACCTGACTTAGAATCGATCACAAAGGTGTAGGTGTATACACCCTTTGTTTTCCCTTAAACCGTAGGATTAAAATTACTTTATACCTTTCTATCAACGAACTAATTCTTTCTCCCTATACTATATCCTTATATGCAATCTTTCTTTTATATATTGCTACCACTGAAGTAACTACTTCTATGATTTCGGTATTTATCTTGTTGTGCTAATGAGATATGTCAACTTGAACCGATGCATATTCGCGCCTAGTCCTATGTTGTAGATGACTCAAGTAACTCCATCATTTTATATTTAGGGACTAGAGATGATTTGGGTATGTATCCACCAACTTATATATTCATCTAATTATTATTTATCAAAGGAGTTAAGTCATTTTCAACAAAATTGATGAAAATATGGAATTAAAAATCTATTTTAAAGAAATAACATATTGAAATATTAACAAAAAGGTTTTATATATAGTTGAAATCATGAGTCAGTTGAAGCTAGACCACCATGGAAAACCTGGAAGCACTGGGCGGCCATTTCGTTCTATTGTGGGACTCTTCAGGTTTTATGATATATTTCCCATTATGAATCCATCTTTTTCTGTATATACGAATGTTTGGTCAATATTATAATGAATAGTTTGATAAAAATCTTTATTTTAATTAATCACCCTGAAGAAGTCCTGATAAGTTTGCTAGACGAAACGTCAGAATTACTTGAATTGCTATTGCTGTGATTATTTTAAGTACGATTTCCATATATAATAGTATCTTTATCTGTGTTGTAAAGTTCTTACTGAAAAAACTAATCAAATTACTGTGTTTATGTGTGTGTGTGTGTAAGTATTGACTCTACACAATATTATACCTTAAATTCATTTCAGATAATAATTACTGTCATGAAATTCTCCAAATCAATGAATTCACCATTGATAATTTACATTCTTATAATCCATTAAATTGTATCATACAATTTCCATCTTATTGTGATCAATTATTATGTATACCAATATATAATGAATACAATTATAACCCTATCCAATCTTATTCGGCTTTAATTTTACTTGGTTTTAATAAATCAACCCATTGTTTATATGCGGCTGTTTTACCAAAAAACAATACTGGGCATTTTCAACAAAATAATATCATTGCATTGAATATCACGAATTCATGCTCTTCATTAATTGGATTATCAGAATTTTTAATTGTAACTAATGTAAACAAATTATTAATATGTGTATCATTATTATTTAATTCATCACAAATTAATGATCCAAATAGTCTTTTAAAAGGTAATATATTTCATGTTTTTTTTTAATTGTATGCATATTTTTAAGGAATCCTACATTAGCTATCCGGTACTTTCTAGTTTTCAATGCTTCCCTATTTATAGTCAGTCCATACTTTATTTATTTTATTTAAAAACATAAATATTGGTACAAACGGGTACCAGATAGATATGCGCCCCACAAATCATTTTAGATTTGTGTGAGGGCTGTGATACTGCTCAGGTGCCCAAACTGAAGCAGGTAGTTTTTTTAGGGGGCCACACCCGGAGCCTTTGACCTAAAGGTCTAACCCACAAGGTAGTAGAGCATCGTGAGGCAATGCATTCCCGTGGTAGCCGGTGACCAACAATTGGTTCATACGCCATTCGTTCCCTCAGGATACTGTAGCCTATGCGCACCATTGGCTTGGAATGAGGGTTTTCCAACTCCCCTAGGTGGACTTTCCGTGTCGAGCATTCGCTTTACGTCCTCTCAATTTCGTAAATAACAACCACGCCACGAGAAGGCAGTGAGTAGGACTTCCCTGGCAGAGGCTGTATACGCATGGTCACGTGAGAGTATTTCGAGAGGGAGAGCGGACTCTCCTCACTCCCTGCCATACCAGGGCATTTGGGGGCCATAATGTAAACGACGAAATTTAACAGTCTCCACAAACCCCCCATACTAATAATTTCTGGTATTTTAGTTACTGATGAAATGTAAATGATTATATAAGAATGATTACCTTCTTATTGCACAAAAAGAAGGCTTTCGAACTTATAAGCATGAAGCATTAACTACTGGTCGATAGATGATAGGTATTCGTTACACCGATCCAAGTTCCAGTATATACCTTACATCAGAACGCCGAGAAAGGTGTTCAACAAGATAAGAAGCATAGAGGATGCGAATTAATATCAAAAAGTTATAATCCAAAAATGAGAAATACAGTTCAAATGCAACGAGTGCAATTGGAAAATGAAAATTTAAAAGTCCATCAGTAACTTATGCAGCTGAGCCACGATGATCAAGTTTAAACGACGTCACTCAACGTCTGCAACCAATAATTATGGCTATCGATGTGATAATCTACCGTCTGATTTAACGACTATGTACATTCTCGAAATCTAACCAACCCAACTATTCAGAAGGAGTAAAAAGAGACTGCATAGATAATCCCTATTACTCGGAAAGTCAAACTAAGACATACTTAGAAGTAGATAACTGATGTGCCCTCCACTTGAGTTCCCACATTTGAACTGAATCCAAGAAACCAAACCGACCTATTTTCTTTCAGGAGGAAAATGTAATATAGTAAGCCAATCGGAGATCGTCCAAACGATAAGGTTATCTATGGATTTGGTTTAACTATAAAATGCGTCCTCCTTACACTTAAGCTGATTGGGCTTGTTTATGGAGAGTTTATGTATTAGCACCAGATCCTGATAATGCACAACACGGCAATATCTATCTTTTTTCCTGTACTATATCCCTATATACAACCTTTCTTATATAATTTACCATCACTAAATTAACTACTTCTATGAATTCGGTGTTCATCTTGTTGTGATAACGAGGTATGGCAACTTGAACCAATGCATATGTGTGGTCCTAAGTTGTAGCTGACTGACTGACTGACAACACGGCAATAATTTAACCCAGATGTTTTCAGTGAATTTGTCTGGATAGTTAATTCTTTTATTTACAATATCTTACATGCATTCACATTTTATTACCAAATAAATTTGAGTTATCGTAGGTTTTGTCTTGTTTTGCTTTGTGAATTCAAGCATCAAATTCAAATCAAGACTTCTTAACCTACTTACTTACTTACTTACGCCTGTTACTCCCAAAGGAGCGTAGGCCGCCGACCAGCATTCTCCAACCCACTCTGTCCTGGGCCTTCTTTTCTAGTTCTATCCAGTTCTTGTTCATTCTTCTCATGTTTGTTTCTATTTCTCGGCGTGATGTGTTCTTTGGTATTCCTCTTCTCCTTTGACCTTCAGGATTCCATGTGAGGGCTTGTCTTGTGACGCAATCGGGTGATTTCCTCAAAGTGTGCCCTATCCACTTCCAGCGCCTCCTCCTGATTTCTTCCTCCGCTGGAATCTGATTTGTTGTCTCCCACAGTAACTTGTTGCTGATAGTGTCTGGCCATCGGATCCGAAGTATCTTGCGTAGACAGCTGTTAATAAACACTTGTATCTTCTGGATAATGGCTTTCGTAGTTCTCCACGTCTCCGCCCCATGCAGAAGAACTGTCTTCACATTTGTATTGAAAATTCTAACCTTGGTGTTGGTTGACAATTGTTTTGAGTTCCAGATGCTTTTCAGTCGTAGGTATGCTGCTCTTGCTTTGCCGATACTCGCCCTCACATCCGCATCTGATCCACCGTGTTCATCAATGATGCTGCCCAGATATGTAAAGGTTTCCACATCCTCCATCAAGTGTAATTTGATTGGTGCATATTGTATTGTATCGGAGAGTCTTGCTTTTCTCTTTGTTTACATTGAGACCTACTGTTGTTGAGGCTGCTGCTACACTGGTCGTTTTCTCCTGCATTTGTTGTTGCGTTTGTGATAGAAGAGCCAGATCATCCGCGAAGTCTAGATCGTCAAGTTGCATCCTGCCTGTCCACTGTATCCCGTGATTTCCTCCAAATGTTGACGTCTTCATAATCCAGTCGATTACCAGGAGAAAGAGAAAGGGTGAGAGTAAGCAACCTTGTCTAACACCGGTCTTTACTTCAAACGAGTCGGTGAGTTGTCCTCCGTGGACGATTTGGCAGTTTAGTTCATCATAGGAGTTCCGTATGATATTGACTATCTTCTCAGGCACGCCGTAGTGTCGAAGAATCCTCCATTGTGTCGTCCTGTCCACGCTATCAAATGCCTTCTCGTAGTCGATGAAGTTGATGTAGAGTGATGAATTCCATTCGATTGATTGTTCCACAATGATACGTAGAGTTGCGATTTGATCTGTGCACGATCTATCCTTACGAAATCCAGCTTGTTGATCTCGAAGTTGGGCGTCCACGGAATCCTTCATCGTGTTTAACAATACTCTGTTGAAGACTTTTCCTGGTATTGAGAGAAGAGTGATGCCCCTGTAGTTTTCGCACTTGCTGAGATCGCCTTTCTTTGGTATCTTGATCAGAAGTCCTTTTTTCCAGTCTATTGGTACT
Organism: Schistosoma rodhaini; assembly: GCA_944470415.2. NCBI lineage: Eukaryota > Metazoa > Platyhelminthes > Trematoda > Strigeidida > Schistosomatidae > Schistosoma > Schistosoma rodhaini. The sequence continues at coordinate 11,020,725 of OX104039.1, read as the reverse complement.
TGTTCTTCGTCCCAAATCTTACTGAAGAGGATGTGGAGTATCTTGGCAGATGCTGCTACATTTGCTTTCAGTGCCTCTGCCGGGATGTTGTCTGGTCCCACTGCTTTGCCGCTCTTGATTTGTCTAATGGCCATGCTGATCTCTTCAATTGTTGGTGGGCCAATATCGATTGGGAGGTCTGTGGGTGCTGCTTCGATGTTGGGTGGGTTCAGTTTGGCTGGTCTATTCTTTAGTTCTTTGAATTGTTCTACCCACCTGTTTCGTTGTTCTTCAATGTTGGTGATTACTTTGCCTTCCTTGCTTTTCACTGGTCTTTCTGGTTTACGGTAATTTCCAGCAAGTTTCTTTGTTGTCATACAGTTGTCTCATGTTTCCCTCTCTTGCAGCCTTTTCCGCTGTCATCGCTAAATCTTCCACATATTTACGCTTGTCGGTTCTGATGCTCCTATTCACCTGCTTGTTTGCCTCTGTGTATTCGGCTTGTGCCTTGGCTTTTTCCGCTCTTGTTCGGCTGATATTGATTGCTGCCTTCTTGTTCCTTCTTTCTTCAATTTTATCCAGTGTACCAACAGTGATCCATTCCTTGTGATGGTGCTTCTTTTGGCCCAGAACCTCCTGACATGTTGAAACGATTGCCTCCTTGATACCTTTCCAGTTACTCTCCATGGTAGTACCCTATCCATTGAGTAGATCATGAAAGGCCTGGAACCTGTTGCTGAGGGCTATGTTGAATTTGTTGAGTTTGTCAGCATCTCGAAGAAAGGCCGTATTAAACTTTTGTGATGTTGTCCGCCCCGTTGTCCAGTGCTTCTTGAGTTTTAGTTTCATCTCGGCGACCAGCAAATGATGATCGAATGCTATATCAGCTCCTCTTCTGGTTCTCACATCCTCCATCGTCCTCCTGAACTTTTTGTTGATGCAGATGTGGTCGATTTGATTCTATGTAGTGTGATCCGGTGAAATCCAAGTGGCTTTGTGTATGTTTTTGTGTGGAAATATGGTGCCACCTATGACCAGTTTATTGAAGGCACATAGGTTTGCAAATCTCTCACCATTTTCGTTCCTTTCTCCCAGTCCATGTTGTCCCATGACGCCTTCGTATCCACTGTTGTCCTTTCCAACCTTAGCATTGAGATCTCCCATCAGAATGGTCAGGTCCTTGGTTAGACACTTCTCGAAGATCGACTGCAGCCTATTGTAGAATTGGTCTTTAGCGTCTTCATCGTAGTCGTTGGTCGGCGCATAGCATTGGATGACGTTCATTGTAACGCCCTCTCTCTTTGTTTTGAAGGAGGCTTTGATGATCCTTGGTCCATGAGATTCCCATCCAATAAGTGCATTTTGTGCTTTTCTGGACAGCATCAATGCAACTCCTTGTGTATGTGGGGCATTTTCTTCTTCATGACCGGAGTATAACAGAAGTTCTCCTGAAGACAGTCGTTGTTGTCCAACCTGCGTCCAATGCGTTTCACTGATTCCAAGCACCTCCAGGTTGTATTTTCTCATTTCCGCAGCAATTTGGAAGACTCTTCCGGTCTCCCACATTGTCCGGACATTCCATGTACCTATAAAAATTGTTGCTCTGGTTGTAAGAAGGTGCATCGGCCTCATGACTTCCGAATGAACTCGGCTTTCATCATGAGACGTCATAATTATTCCTTCTACTCCCAGGGCAGAGTTTAAATGGTTTGAATAATTTTTTCTGGTTAGCGTTTTGTTTAACGAGTTGATTTTCTACGGGATGGAGTCGCTAACCCCATGCCCAACCCTCCTCCTTTACCCGGGCTTGGGACTGGCGGTAACCCCCAGAGGAGCTATAGGCGGAGTTTCTCAACCTACTGGCACAGCTTAATTCCACGTCATCATTGTTGTATCCAACCGAAATAATTGATATCACATCCTAGTGTAAGTGTTCGCACACAGAGACTCGAATTCACTTCCTCTCGCTTCAAACTGTTGATGAACCACTGACTTGTTCAAGTGGTTTGCATTTTAAGCTTATATTGTTTAATTGTTGATGTATATCCAGGATTGAATTTTGATCAGTGAAGGTAGGCAAAGTTCTTTCCTTTGCAAAAATTTTCATTAAACTCAAATCCTTAATGACTGTTTGAAATATTTCATTTTTTGGTCCTTTTTTCTTTTTTTCCCCCCACTATTTCAACATAGAATTACTTTCACGATTGAATATTCCATCAGAATTAGACACCAGCACACGTAAACCACCGCGTAACTGGTATAATGATAATTTACATCCAATTGAGTCTGGTGCAATCATTGTAACAGCTACACCAAGTGATACCAAAGTCATACTACAAATGCCACGTGGGAATTTGGAGGAAATCCATCCTCGTGCTCTTGTACTGGCACATTTATCCAAATTACTTAATAAGTTAGGTTATTATTATTATTATTATTATTATTATTATTATTATAAATATATAATTTATTTATAACAATCTACCCAATGCTCAATTTATTCAAAATTATCAAATCAAGACTTGGTAATGATACCTATTATTATTATTGTTATTATAAAAAGGGTTTGAGTTATTTCATTGATGACATCAAGGATTTATGATACTTACTACCGTAAAAATTACTCTTGCTTCTACACTCATTCAGACAAGTCATATTTACAATCATTTGATAACATTCGTTTTTATTTCAAATGCTACCAACGAATACGAATACTGAAGCAGTCTTCCTGAAACCACATACACCATTCAAACTGGCCTCCTTCAACGTCCTCACACTAATGCAGATAGGACAACAGATTGGGTTATATGTATGTTCAGAAAGTCTCAACATCGATATGCGTTTTCTATCCGAGACTCGTTTTCAAAACTCTAGTGCAGTACTACAAATTCGTTGTCCATATGTGGCTTCGAAAAGCTTGTTTCCCGTGGATTTATCCGAGGACCATGTCACTTCTTCGTCTGGTTTTAATGGCGTTGTTGTCTCACTAAGCGCTAGAGCTGCAGCAGCATTGGTTGATTTGATCCTCATCAACAGTCGTTTATTTGCTGTTAGATTAAAAAGTTACATCAGAGTTTGAAGAAATCGGTATGAGAAACAACTTGTTTTAGTCATTTCGGCCTACACCCTGACAGATTGCAGCCCGGATGCGATGATGGATGATTTTTACCACCAGTTAAGTGTTGTTCTACAAAACGTCCGTCCGTTAGATAGTGTAGTACTAGCCGGAGACTTGAATGGTCATTGTTGGGCGTCTAGGCACAGAGCAGAGTGGTTGAGGTGTCTGATGGGACATGTTGGTCGCACGTCAGATAACGATGACCGTCTACTGGTACTTTGGGCAGACTAAAACCTGTTTCTGTCTAGCACTAACTATTGTCACAATCATCGAGGATGTGTTATCTGATGTCCTCCCTCTGTATCTCAAGCCTGAACTCAGATTAATCATATCGTGATCATCTATCACTGGTGTGGTTGTGTACAAGACTGCTGTTCCTTTTGGAGTACCTATCTGAACTCTGGTGATGCTCTTATTTGCTCCAATCTCACGCTCCCGTGGCCAACAAATTCATCATCCTAAACGGATCGATGTCAGCGAATTGGTTACAGCTTCTGTTGAAACTAAATATCAAAGTGAGCTAGATTCAAGTCTGAATAGCTACCAGTCTACTGAAAAGTATAGATGAAGATTGGTCGCAGTTTCATGACGCCATGAAAATAGCGAGTAGAATCGCTTGCGGCTTCGCAAAACGTGCAACTTATAGTCACTGGGTATTTACAGGTTACTTATGACTCATTGAGGCACGTCAGTTTACTCCGAGTGACCGTGAGTTTGACCATAAACGAACGATTGTTACGCAATGAAATCGTGCAAAACTTGTGTAAAGACCGAGGAGCCTGATTATCGCAGCGTGCTAACGAGTTGGAAGCAGCAGCTGCTTGTAGTGACTACTGGATATTCTTCAGCTCATCCGAATCACTGTCAGAAAGAAGTCTTGTGTGAGTGAAACAATCTGTGAGGCTGACAAGATGACAGTCAGTAACATCTTTTGATGTCTTGGACGATGGTTAAAGTTTCTCGAGGAGTAGTTCAATTTGTCCTCTGCCCCCAGCAACATCGATCAGACTATCCTACCCTCTATGGCCCGTGACGACTGATCAACCTAACGAGATGAATGTTCGCAAGGAACTCCAACTCTTGAATCTCCACAAATCACCATGCCCAAGTGACTTACCTGTGGTCGTTTTTAAAGATGACGGAAAATTTCTGGTTAAGGAATTGACTGAGTTGTTTACAAATGTCTGGCAGTTAGAGAGTGTTCCGACATCATGGAATGAGTCAATGGTTATCCCTATGTTTAAGAATGGTTCACACTATTTCTGCAACCATTATCGTGATATAAATCTACTTTCGAATGCGTCCAAGCTATTGGCTTCCGTCATACTTCGTAGACTGTTCAAAACCTAAGATAGATTGACTTGCGAGGAGCATGCTGGTTTTCGTTCTGGTCGAGGATGTATTGATGAAATGTTCGACGTCCGCCAAATGTTAGAACACCGTAATACTTACCACAAACCAACAACCATAGTTTTGGCCACCTCTGATTTGTTGGACAGGACTATCCTCTGGGATTTTCTATTGAAGAAGGGTGTGCCTGAGAAGTTTCACATCTTAAAAGTTTTATATACATACACCACAGATAGAGCGATGGCATGCGACCATCTCTCTCCATTGTTCCGTTAAAGCAGTGGGGTTAGGTAGGGTTGTCCAATTCATCAATTCTAGTTATTCAATCTAATGTTGTTTCAATGATTTTTGCCCCTCTTTTTTGAGGATTGTTTATTCTTCATGATTTGTTTCTTTATGTATCATTTCATCGTGTATATCAATACTCTTATGTTTTATTTTTTTAAAAATAATTTTTATCAAAGTAAACAATATGAACAAGCTGTTCAAATGATGCGTCGTCATCGGATCAATTTCAATCTTTTACATGATTATAATCCTAATTTATTTCTATCAAATATCAAACAATTTTTACAATCAATTGACGATCCTGACTTGATCACATTATTTATATCTGATCTTGTGTAAGTCAAATTATATCTGTCTATTTATTTATTCATTACATATACTTAATAATAGTTCTGAACGAATACTGCCGTGTTAGTTTAAGTACTCAACGTTCAATAGAAAGATTATAAATTTAAGTCCTGTTTTATACCCTGTTTAGATAGCAAGATATCATCACCATCGGTTCTCATGCAAACAGTGCTGTTCATACGGATGTTTACATGAATTTTTACTTATTGACTGAGTTGGTTTAATTGTGAAAGCAAAATGCGCACATAATCTAGTGTATTTGATCAGATGGAAAGAATAAGTCAATTGATAATTCTGTCAATTTTCATCCAACCGCTTCCTCCTACATGTGGACTGTCTATCATAGTAGTATGTGGATTAAAAGATCGAAGAAAGATACGCCTTTCAAGCTTTATGATAGTTTTTTTCTATATATATACACACACACAAACAGATATTATCATCATAAAGCCTGGAACAGGTGTTCATTAGCTGAAGTTGCCATACTCCACTAGTTTGATGAGATGAATATAACAAAAGAGATTAAAATAATGTATAGAAAAGACTAAACTTTGTTAATATGATTTGAAAGAGCAGAATGAAAACGTACATACTTAGGGATACTGGAATTTAAGATCGAGAGGAAAATTAGGAATTGATGTAACCTACCCTATTATGAAAGATTCCGAGCGATTTCACCCAATGTCTTCAACTACTACTCGTGATTATCACACGGATGTCAACCAGTTAATGTTCACCTAACCTACATGGCTCAGACCAACAGTCATTAACTTCATGGACTAATGCTATGCTTTAGTTTGGCCTCCCTTAGCTTTATTTTAACTTCTGCATTAGCAAGCATCACTCGTTGAGGTAGACGGTGGTTGGTCATAACGCACTCTCAAACTACCTAGGCTGATAAAGATTCACTACCTTATCAACCGATTTGCCATCTTTACTTTGTAACCTATGCCTAATGTCAACATTGTCACATATATACAAGTAATAATTTCAATTATTTGATTTCCCATCTGACGATCAGTGTCCTAGTCTAAAACTACCATTCATTTAATGTTTCTCCCCCATCGTATTTTTCATTTTTATTATTTCTGTCTTATTTTCTATCGAAAATTTTAGTGAAGAAGATGTAACAGAAACAATTTATCATAAATTTTATTCTAAATCTTCCGAACGTCACCGATCAACTCTAGCAACATCTAAACTTGACCGAATAACTGATATTCTTATTGATGAAATGGAGAAATATAATCCAACCAAGTAAGCATTTAAAAGTCCTTTCGAATAAAAACAAGTTAATTTGTAGGTGTGTATGGTAATTTGAACTGATGCAATCTCTCTTTACTACCATTGAAGTAACTGCTTCTATGGATTTGGTGTTCCGCTTGTTGTGTTAATGAGGTATGACAACTTGGACCGATGCATATATGTGCCTGGTCCTACTTTGTAGCTGACTGATTGAGGTTTATGTGTGTGTATGCATGTACATGTGTTTAAAATTGCATGCCAATCTACACTTGAAACCCCGAACAAGTGACTAAAATTAAAAAGTACTCCTAAGGTTAATTTAAGTGCGGAGGATAAAGATACTTATAAGTCCATTTGTGGCATCGATATTCCAAGAGGTTTTGGAAAAATGCTAATATTCGTGACAATATATAATTATCCAGACATGTAGCACATTGTTTTTTTCAGAACTTTTTGGGATGTTTCTATAAAACTACTGATTAAGCGACATATTTTCAATTTTCTATCAGCTTCTGAAAACTTCTCCAAGAGAATTGTTCAAGGCTTTCAACACTTTATTATACCTTGATGTTATAAACCTACTTTTACCGTCAATACTTTCTTTCTGTCATTAACCACTCTCTTTTATACCTTCTCTTTCAATATAGATTAATTGTGCCAATAATAACTTGTTATGCGAAAAAAGTCCCACCAAACTATGAAGCTGGCTTGTTAAGATTAAAACTTTTACACGGTAAGCCAAGTATAGAATTATAATATATACGTATTGTATTTTTGTATTCTTAAAAACATTGTTTACGGAGTTGATTAGTCAGTAAATATGCTTTCTGGTGCTCATTGTACACGGTGGGTTGTAGTAGTGGTGGTTATTTTGATCTATGGTGTAAATAGTTGTTACAGTAGTTTGTTGATATTGTCAATTGATATTAATCAGTTACACCGAATACTTCGTTTCTACTCTATGTTGTTCGTCCCTTCTTAAATGGTTAAAAAAACTTTTTCTCATAAAATTTTCATATTTTTTAAAAATCAGATTCATGTTTATTCTTTTTCGCCGAAAATCCACTGGTATAAGTAGAAAAAAAACACTGTGTTGTTTATTCGTTTATCGGTGTTCGTAAAAAAACAGTAATTGTTGTAACCAACCTATCCAATGTAATGTTCTTAGTGAATACTGTCATCTGCCCTTTAAATTATGTTGTCCGGTAAAGACAGCAGAAACTTTACAAAATTAATTGATTTAAATTTCCAATCAATTAATAGCTGAACCCCTCTTTCACTTATTCCGGTTCATGCTAATCGATTCATCATTTCATTTATTTGCTAATGGATGTCAGTGTATGACATGGTGTCGTGGCATGAAAGAAAGCTGCAAAGGGCTAGCTTCTGTTGGTCCTTCACGACTCCCTGGCTGGGGTCCGAGAGATGGTGCAACACAGTGGCTAGATACGTTATCAGATATGGCTCAGAATAGAAGCCAGTGGCGATCCTGCTGCAACCTTTTTTTACTTTCTACATAAAGAATGGTTCTAACTTTCTTAACTGAAAGAGTCTTCTGGTTGTACATTTCAGTCCGCCTTATCTTTTCATCCCTTCTCTTCCTACTTTCATTATTTTGTGTGGCGCATATGTACCTGGTGCCCTTTTGTACCAATATATATGTGTTAAATAAATAAATAAATGCTAATGGATACTATCGTTACCCGTCAGCACATACTTGAAGAATGTGTCTAAAAGCCTGAATACATACACCTTTACTTGGTAGTTGTGTTACATAACAACACTTTTAAATTCATTTCCTTCAGGATTGCAAATTTTCCCCATCCTTTTCGAATAATTAATACTATTATTTAATTATTTCTCAGTCCCTGTTTATCACAGTCATCTTCCAGTTTGTTAGCTCGGGTTGGATTCCCGACGTTTACACACAGTTCAACTGAACAGTGTCGAATAGCGTCCTACTTTCAGCTACTAAATCTCATCTGTAAACCTCTCTTCACCTAGTTCAGTTACACCAGCTGAATTGTAACATTAGGCCTAACAATTAGATTGTATCTCAAAACCATATATATACCCAGTAAGTTCCCAGTTTTCGGATCAACGAATCAATCATGAAAATATGGATTCATGAATAACACCAATATGGCAAACTACAACAATATTGATATGAATTATAATTCATTATCATTGAAATAATTATATCATGTATATTAATTCATTGCTTTCTTTTACTTCTTCAAATCAGCCAACTAATCTATGAGTTACAATCGTTTTATAATCTCTTACTTAATCTCATATATCAATAAAATAATTTAGCACTGATGATTGCTCAACTTGTTCCCTCTCTTCCTCCAGTCCCCACCCCTTCCCCTTATATCCATTAATTTCATACCAATAAGATTCAGTATTGGAAATGAGATCAAATTTAGTTTTATTCTAATCGATAAACACATATATGTATCTATCTATTTTTAGATATATGCATTATATTACTTTATTTAACAAAGAATACAAACGTTCTGTTTTCTTATTCAGTTTTCTTTTTAAACTAATAAAGATAAAGCAGAGATGGATAGTGACTAGCAGTGGAATCCAGGACGCGCGTTTCGTCCTATTTGGGACTCGTCAGCTGGATGTACCTGCATCTCAGAGTTGATGTTCACTCTGGGACTCGATCCAAACAAACAATACTAAGTGAATTCAAACTTCACCCCATCGCACAAGCAAGTGGCAATCAGGACTCAGTGGCCGAGTGGATAACGCGATGACGTTTGAAGCGAGGGTACAGGGTTCGAGTCCCAGAGTAAACATCAACTCTGAGATGCAGGTACATCCAGCTGACGAGTCCCAAATAGGACGAAACGCGCGTCCTGGATTCCACTGCTAGCCACTATCCATCTCTGCTTACCATGCTTGTGAATTAAGGTATATCGAGGCAATACGCACAGTATGCACATATGCCAATTAGAGACTGACCAGTTGCAGTCCTAAACACATCGATGGGAAGATCCAAACAAACAATACTAAGTGAATTCTAATAAAGATAAAGTTTTTGGGATTCGATATCTTTATCGATCAATAAAAAAATTCCGTTTTTTGAATAATATTTTTTTCTCATCTTTCCCATTCTTTGTACATGATTACTGAGATTTATTGATGTTTGATTAGTTCAGTGATTCCATAAACAGGAAGTAATTTGATATTGAGAATTAGACAAAAGTAGCTCATAATAATTTAGAGGTCAGTTTAAAATACTACTGTTTGATTCCCTAAATTAAATATTGCTCCAAGAGGAATGAATACCGTGCATGTTTTTTTAAGGATAAATATATATTGTGACTATCGGTGAAATTTAGGACTCACTTTGTCGTCCTATTTTTAACTCGTCAATTGGATATCCTGAGATCCCAATGTTGATGTTCATGTTTGGATTCGGGTTCAATACTTATGGCCCAATATGTCAATTCAATCCTGAGTATTAACGGCGGATCATCTCAAAACCTTGTTTATAATGATATAAGCATCATATCCTTTAGAAACTCTAGTGGGTACATGTATCTATTAGCTCATTGAAATTTGTGTTGGTATTTGAAGCCTTACATAATAGGTCCGAGCTTCATTGTAACTAACAACACCAATCCAAGAGGTAGGTTTGTATCTGACACTACCTCAGCACGAATTCAGGAGGCTCCTTCAAGTTTCACCAACGTGCATCACTTTTGTTGTAGGCAAGATGCCCATTTTCCAATCAAAGGACGAGTTTACTACACATTCTGTTCCGCTTTGTGGTTATGAAAGTGGTCTTTAAAAATAATGGATATTCGTAGGTTACCAATCTCTGACCCTTGGTGCCTTCGAAGTATTGCTCGTTCATGGCTGGAAGATAAGGTTAAGCGCAGGGTAATAGATAGGAATGTCAACTAGGTTGATGAGATAGTAAATCGTAATCTAATGAAGTGGTTGGGACATGCATTATTTATGATTAACCACCATCTGTCTTGATAAGTTTTGTATGCTGATGTAATAACAGGCTGGAAAAAACCTGGGAAAACCCAAACCAGTTGGGGCTCTAATTTATAAAGTTATCGACTGTTGGTAGATGCAAAATTTCAACTTTAAATTATCATGAAGAAACAAACCACGTTTTTTTGGTTAATATCCTTATACCACCACGTTTTTTACGATATTTCTCACAAACACTTAGTCTACTTACAAGTAGCGTAATGCTTTTATGTAAATATTCGCGAATCAAGCTAAATTATACTGTCGATTTCAAGACATTAAAGCCAATTTTGAGTAAATCTCAAGGAATTTTAAAAAAAAATATTTGTAGTACAAAGCAAAAATATCACAAATTATATTTAATGTCCACGTCATTACTGGATTTTTTCATGTTCAAAATTGACTTTTATGTTTTGAAACCAAAGGATTTTTGGAAGAAAAATTTATCCTTGTCGCTACAGATTTCTTTCCCTCTGTAATCTTTCAGCGCTCAAACAATTTTTCGAAGTTTTCTACCATTCCCAACATCAATGGAATTTAATATGTTTCTGTTGGATAACGATTTCATGTGGATATTTTATTCTTTCATCATACATGTGGTCTCTTCAGTCATCAGTTTACATGGTGCTGCATGACGGAACATACTTTCTGATTAAAGGGATAGAGTTATGCGGCTTCGGGTTTTTCACCTCCTGAAAATGTCGCCTTCATATATCTCTATTCCAAATCTCAAAGATTCATTTTAGTTACAAAAAGACTTCTTACGCAGTTCACTTTTAATTTGCTTCCTATGTTATATTCCTGTTTTAGAGATTGTCGATTATAGTGTCCTCTCTAAAATTGCTCATCAATCTGTCCTTAGTAAGTATTCTGTCAGTAACTGGTGAGACTTAAATTTTAGCTTGGGTGTGACACTGTGGCACCTACTTCCACACTGATTGACTTGGAGATTTAATTTTATGATTAGATCCCCAAAACATCAACAATCCCGAAAATCTAAACAGTATCAATTTATATCTTCACCAAGCCCAAAATTCGAATAAGACTTATAATTTCACTACATGGCTGATAAATTCATTGTGCAAACCAGTCCACTTGCTGTTGTTAACGGTATTTGTTATGTAGATAGTTTATGGGCCTTGTTGTCACATTCCACAACAGATATTTAGTTGGCTTAGCAAAAAACATCAAAAAGCTGTTACATCCTCTGTCCTGCAGAATGTTGAAAACTCAGGTCATTCGACCTTAGATTCTTCTGTCATCACCTACAAATTCCAGTCAGAAATATCGGGGAGTTTCCATCACATCTCATTAACTTTATTCATAATTTGAAAACCGAGTGCATGCGTATCATGACAGTTTGTTTGACAAGTCTCTTTGCTACAACTATTTTTCCATAGCATACTCTTACATAATATCTTCTAAAAAATCTCTACTTCTTCATATGGCTAGCTTTCTGTTATGAGAAATAGATTATTTCTAACTGGAACTTGTGATTATTTTGTATTTTCGACGCTCTTCATTTCATACTGAATGATAGTTACACCCATATTTACGCTACATATTTTATTGATTTATCATTTTCTACATTTCATTGTCGTTATTTTATCGTAAATACCTACTGAATACATATTCAGATTCATATTTATGCTTTACAGACAGAAAGTTTGAGGTATTTGTTAGTCGTGTTATAATATGCTTCAGTGTCTCTCTACTCCTCTCTTAGATTAGTCAATTGGAGGTTTAGAAATAACTTTTGATAGCAAGGTTGAATACGCCATGAGAAAACCTGTATACCACAGTGATTTTATTCGTTCCTAGTGTTTAAAGATGTGCGTTATGTCCACTAAGTTTTCTTGGCTTAGTTTCAAGTAAAAGAGAGGGTATATTAAGTAACTTATGCATCGTAATTAAGTTACCTTCAAATCTGTACATTAAAAAGTCTAATCTCTCATGGATTTTTTCATAAACCCTTGGACATGTGGAGTAGTGCTTCTCTGTACTTTTTCCCGGAGATTTCATTAGCTTTTTAAACAGAAACTTACATCATACACAATTTTGTAATTCTCACCCCCCAAAAGGTCTGTCTAAACGACATTGATTAGATTTATAACTAACATGGTAAAAACTGGTTTTAATATGGATACAGTTCTAAACTCTCTATGTTCATAAACTTAGAGTGTTATACATATATTCGTACGATTGTACAGCTTTAAAAATAATCCTTCACTAAACCAATTCTTTTACAGGTACATCCCCCCACTAAGTAGTATAATTTATATAATGATTGTTATTATTACATGATGCTGTTCATCCATTTCTCTTTTTTTTAGAAAGTGGAGATATAAATACATGGAATAATGGATTACGTCACTTACAATATTTTGCTACGCCGATTGAATTGTATAAAGTTGCACTAGGTACATATGACTTAAATTTTGCCACAACAATGGCACAACGTACACAATTAGATCCAAAAGAATATTTAGCTGAATTAAACGAATTAAATTCTGTAACAAATGACTTGAAAAAATATCAATGTGATACCATGGAAGAGGCTATAGCTTATCAACAATTTAAAATTGATCATAGTTTGAAAAAATATTCAAAAGCTGTTCTACATTTGATTGATTCTGGTAAGTGGTAAGGTTTATTTTTCTTAAGTGAAACTATATTCGGTCCACCATTAAGACATTTCACTCGTTCAATAGGTTCATACTATGTTTGTTTCCTCAGGATACTGGAGCCCATATGTACGATTGGTTTGGAATAAGTATTAAGCAACTCCTCTAGGTGGATCCTCCGTATCCACCAACCCAATTAAAGCACCGGAAATTCACTTTTCGTCCTCTCAATTTTGTAAACAACACCGCAACCGGGAGAAGGCAGTGAGTAGAATTTCTCTGACAATGACATTACACGCGAGGCTATTTGAGGACATTTTGAGAGGGAAAGCAAGCTCTCTATACCTTCGACCGTACCAGGGAATTTAGGGGCATTGAAATTCATCCACACCAGGCAACACACTAATTCTCTATCTAATCTAATGTGTTGAAGAGTATGTTTGGACAACACTGACCTGGAATGTTTAAAGGTAGACAACTGTTAATCCTTATTGTAAAAAATCTTTTAACCCAGGTATTACAAATATCCTTTTGTCTTACAACTTCTCTACTGTGAAACAAATTGTCTCTAGTTTAGTTATAGAGTCAGTCACAACGTGGAACTTCGTACGCAAGTACATTAGTTCAATTTGCCATACCACATTAGCACAGAGATGCAGTTGTCGATTCAAATCCCATAGTGGTAGAAGTACTAAGAGTATAAGCAGTAATCCGAAAGATCAGGGTTTAAAGATGTTATTCAAAGAGTATAATCCAGTGAAATAAATTTGCAAAAGAGGAAAAAGATAGAGACATGAAGAATTCAGAAGATTGGAATTTGGGAGAACACAAAGAGTGGATGCACCTTCGCCATTGCAAACGATTTTGAGCCATGTTGTAGAGAGTGATAGACAAGCGAAATACCTGTAATTATTTGCTTACCCATTGTCCGTGCTTACTTACTTACTTACGCCTGTTACTCCCAATGAAGCATAGGCCGCTGACCAGCATTTTCCAACCCACTCTGTCCCCAACCTTTCTAGTTCTATCCAGTTTTTGTTCATTTTTCTCATGTCTGTCTCTATTTCTCGGCGTAATGTGTTCTTTGGTCTCCCTCTTTTCTTTTGGTCATCAAGATTTCATGTGAAGGCTTACCCAGTGACGCAATTTGTTGCTTTTTTCATTGTGTGTCCTATCCACTTCCAGCGCTTCTTCCTGATTTCTTCCTCCGCCGAAATCTGGTTTGTTCTCTCCCACAGTAGCTTGTTACTGATAGTGTCTGGCCAACGGATCCGAAGTATCTTGCATAGACAACTGTTGAAAAACACCTGTATCTTCTGGATGATGGTTTTCGTAGTTCTCCACGTCTCCTCCCCGTACAATAGAACTGTCTTGACATTTGTATTGAAAATTCTGATGTTGGTGTTGGTTGACAATTATTTTGAGTTCCAGATGTTCTTCAGTCGTAAATATGCTGCTCTCGCTTTACCGATTTGCGTCTTCACATCTGCATCAGATGCAAAGTGTTTATCGATTATGCTGCCCATATATGTAAAGGTTTTCACATTCTCCAAAGCTTCTCCATCAAGTGTTTTTTGATTGTTGCATGCTGTATTGTACCCGAGAATCTTGCTTTTCCCTGTGTGTATATTGAGACCTACTGTTGTTGAGGCTGCTGCTACACCGTTCGTCTTCTCCTGCATACGTCACGTGTGTGATAAGAGAGCCAGATCATCTGCAAAGTCTAAATCGTCCAGCTGCATCTTAGCTGTCCATTGTATCCGGTGCTTCCCTGCAGATGTTGACATCTTCATGATCCAGTCGATCGCCAGGAGGGTGAGAGTAAGCAACCTTGCCTGACATCGGTCTTTACCTCAAATGAGTCAATGAGTTATCCTCCATGCACGACTTTGAAGTTTAATCCATCATTGAAATTCCGTACTATATTGACTATTTTCTCAGGCACGCCGTAGTGTTGAAGAATCCTCTATAGTGTTGTCCTGTCCACGCTATCAAATGCTTTCTCGTAATCAATGAAGTTGATGTGGGGTGATAAATTCCATTCATTTGATTGTTCCACAATGGTCCGTAGAATTGCGATTTGGTCTGTACACGAACGATCCTTACGGAATCCAACCTGTCGGTCTCGAAGTTGGGAGTCTACGGAGTCCCTCATTCTGTTTAACAATACCCTGTTGAACGCGTTTCCCGGTATTCAGAGAAAAGTAATGTCCCTGTAGGTATCACACTTGCTGAGATCGCCTTTCTTTGGTATTTTGATCAGAAGTCCTTCTGTCCGGTTTGTTGGTATTTGTTATTCATCCCAAATCTTACTGAAGAGGATGTGGAGTATTTTTGCAGTTGCTGCTACATCTGTTTTCAGTGCCTCTGCCGGAATGTTGTCTGGTCCTGCTGCTTTGCCGCTCTTGATTTATCTGATGGCCATGCTGATCTCTTCAATTGTTGGTGGGCCATCATTGGTTGCGAGGTCTGTGGGTGCTGCTCCGATGTCGGGTGGATGCAATGGAGCTGGTCAATTCAAGAGTTCTTTGAAGTGTTCTACCCACCTGTTTCGTTGTTCTTCAATGTTGGTGATTACCTTGCCTTCCTTGCTTTTCACTGGTCTTTCTGGTTTACGGTAATTTCCAGAGTTTCTTTGTTGTGTCATACAGTAGCAGATTCGAAGGAGTTATTAGCCATTAACACCCACCGTGGACTTTATCAGTTTAGCTGATTACCGTTTGGTGTAATGCCAGTTCCAGCGAATTTTCAACAGATAATGGATACTATGTTGTCTAACTTGGAAGGTGTAGCAGTTTACTTGGATGATATTATAGTTGTTGCTCCTTCTGCTCACGAACTAATGGGGTCGGTTAGACATGATGCTCACAAAAATATCGCAAGCTGGTTTTCGATTACAAAAAAAAAAGTGTGAATTTATGCTGGAGTCTGTTAAATACCTTGGATATATATTTGATAAAGATGGTCGCCGACCAGATCCAGATAATATAAATGCTATCAAAAATATGCCCAGACCAACTGATGTCGTGGGAGTTACCTGTTTTTAGGCCTTCACTAAGATATCACCATTGTTGACTAAATAATCAATAGATCTGTAGTCCAACGATTCGACTTTCAACTATAAAACCCTATGTTCGAAGACGGTTCAATTTTCTTCTGTTTGGGATATCTGTGTTATATTATCACTAACGAACACAAACAGCCCAAAGTCGAGTACGAAATCATTTTGTTAGTAACTGGGACTTTTTTCTATCTTCGAAGACATCCAAAATTATTTCATCTAAGTTTAAAGTTTACGTTGATGGTGTGGAATAATCATCGGCAGTTGAACTCATAACATACGACTAAAATTTTGTCTTTCCACTATATTCTTTGCAACACTGTATCTTTTTCGTTTAAAAACGTCATGAATATAATGAAAGGAAAAAATTCAATGCCTTTAATATTATTTTTTATATGAAACAATGTATTTTAGGTCCTAAACACAAAGCGGAATTATTATTCTATGTGAAAGCATATCATTTATATGCACAAGTGATGGAAGTAATACCGCAAAATTCTGAAGAATTCAAGGTATCTTTTATTTCTATGGATATTCTGATTTGTTGTTTTGTTAAACTTTCAGTAACTCTCTCGGTAAAGCAGTATATTGTAACAGTTATCAATATTATTCATTTAAATTTAAGATATTTAGCGATTTAAAATGTTTGAATGATTAGATTTTTATAGTTTACATCACAGCCTGAAATTTGTTGAAAAAGACAAAGCACTGGATATAGCTGTTTTGCCTCAAAGTGAAAATCCTCAATTGTGCCTACTTACTTGCTTACCGGGCTTGGGACCGACAATAGCCTCTGGAGGAACTACAGGCGGAGTTTCAATTGTGCGTATCCACAACTAATTATTTACGGATTCATACCCTCCACTCCGTCTAATTTGCGTTGAACAGTTATGTACGACAAATTTATATACTAGATGATTTGAGTACATTCCAGTCGTCGATCTATGATGGAAAAAAAGTTTGTTTACTATACTTCTGTGAAATATAATCATAAATTCCCTTTTTTCATCTTGAGATTTTTCGAACAATTATAGCAACCATCCTACAATCAATTTCGATTCTAGTCAATTTTGGTCAAGCCCTTTTTATTAATTAACTTACTTAACAGACATCGTCATTTGAATAATAACAATTTGCATGTTCTTTGTGCTGTTATGACCACTAGAGCACATGACACTCTAGCCAAAATGTTGACTGCTTAAATATCACTTGATGACTCATACTCCTCCCCATATATGTATGAGCGCGAATCCTATTATCAGCTTTTGTTTTGTCATGCTGTGCCCTTATTAAATCTGACTATAAATTGCCTATGTAATTGTTTGCTACTCGTTCTCTTGTTCGCCTGTTCACTCGCTCGTTGATATTCGCTCAGGTGTTGTTAGCTTTCTGACCTGAATTATTCGACAATAAAGTGTAGTTGCTGCTTTCCTTTGTCTTCTGATTTTACGCACCGTTAATATTAGAATTATAACGGTTATCGAAGTGAACGATTAACAAAGCACGACGCAACACGCTCAACCTTGCAATTATCAAAGATACTGATATATAAACTATCGAGATTATGTGTTTATGACTTAACCATTTGTTGTTTTGTTTCTTTTTCGTTCCTATCGTACAATATCTCTTCTCCAATTCACATTGATCATAAAGTCTAATAGTTATTTTATACCGAAACAAATATTTATCTAATTGAACTGAAATTTTAAGTAACCAAAGTTGTAGATTAGAGTCCACTTAGTAATTGATTTAATCATGGCTAATGGAAACAAAGTTTGAATATATCTGTTGGTGTTGTTACGACTTACTTTTGAGTTTTTTTTAAGTAAAAATGTGATTTTAAACAATCTTCGTGTACATAATTATATTGTAATCAATATAAATAAATAATTCAACTGTAAACACTCGTTTGTTCCATGGCCATTTAAATTGCGAATTAACAACATGTAAACCATTTAATGAATGCATGTTATGCTTTTAAAATGCTTTCCATACCAGTGACACAAATTAGTCGCTATCTGAGCTCTGTAGCCAACTGGAAAGCGTGTCGGCATCTGGTTTGCAGGTTCATCTAGCCGATGTATTTCATACAGGATGAAACATGCGTTCTGAATTTGTTACCAGTCACAATCCTTTTATATTAAGCTACCCGACTATAGTTTTTGATTAGTAAAAGGAATATTTTTAGAGGGAAACAAATAATTTAATCGTTCTTTGATTTACATACATACGGTTTATTAGTGTCATAGTTTTTTCCCATAGCTAAAATATTATTCGATAAGAACTTCATCAAATACTCAAGTAATTCAATGACGTGATTTGTTGCAGTACATCAATTTTAAGCCCCATCATTGCATTAGTGACCAGCGGTAGCATTTGAGTGTGTATCTTTATCAATTATTTTCACTTACAATAGTTTGAGTTTCGTAGTTTCCATTATAAGTGGACACTCTCGACAGAACCTCTGAAACAATTAGGACACTTTGGAGTTCTGGTGAAAAGTTGTCAGTTTTTGTGGATTCAACTAGAATGGGAAAGTTACTACTTAGTTGACCTACTGTTGTTTTCTATTCAGTCTTAACTCGTGAGTGCCCACTGGATATTTCAAACAAATATGAATCGTGAGCAACGGTGATTGCAGATAGCCGATAGGAAACCTTGGTTTCAGGTTCCATACTTTTCGGGACTCTTCAGCGAATTGTACCTGTATGTTCGAAGAAACTGGTGCTCCCAAGTGGTTTCAATTCCTGTTACCAAGCTTCACAGTGAGAGACGTTGATACTGGTCTATTCGGACCTCTACTGATCTCTTTTAGAACCGAAATTTATTTGTAACTTATTGATCACTAAGTAGTGACCAATATTATGTATGTCAAGTCCTTCGTGTTGATCGAATTCTGTAGATCAAGTCTCAGTTTGACCATGAGTCAGTACTAAAAAGTATTAGATATACATTATATTGATGATCAGTAATGAATCAATTGTAAAAGTAAATCAGCTGTATAATAATCCTTGATTTCCAGTGGTTATATTGTTACCCTATAAAAATCACTTTCTTGTTCACAAAATCCACCCAAAATTTATTCTATCGGTCAGTCAATGTAGGAAATGATATCAATATGTATATCGTTTATATTCACGATTCAAAAGGCTTGGTTAGCTTCTGCCAACTTTCGTCACTTGTCAAGTAGGCGAGATATCCGTCTTCTGACCTAAAGGCTAGTTTACTTCACGGCAGTTCACTTCGTTCTACTTTATAAATGTGAAACAGTCATTAATAGTAAAGGATATTTATTGACTGCAGATATTCGATTATAGGTGTCTGCGGAGCATTGCTCGTGTATTTTGAAACCATGGAGTAAGTAATACTTGGGTTAGTAATAGAGTACGAGGTAAGCATGTTAAGTCGATTGATGAGGTATCATTATTATTTGAACACGTAAATATTTGTACAAAGGGGCATCGAATACATAGCGCCACACAAAAAGCTTCATTTGATTTGTGTGTGGGCTGTGATACTACCCAAGTGCCCAGACTGAAGGAGGTGCTTTTCTCAAGGGGTCACACCGGGAGCCTTTGACCTAAAGGTCTGATCCGCAAGGCAGTGGAACAACATCAGGAGATGCAGTTCCATCGTAGTCGGTGACCAACAATAGGTTCATACGCCTTTTGTTCCTTCAGGATACTGGAGCCCATGTGCATCATTGGTTTGGTTCCAACTTTGCCAGGTGAACCCTCCATTTCCACTAACCCGATTAAAGCGCCGGACATTCGCTTTTCATCGTCTCAGTTTCGTAAACTGCACTGCCACTGAGAAAAAGCAGTGGCTGACGAGGCAGTAAATCTTCATTAACCGAGGTGGTTAGGACATGTACCCGATCACCGCCTACCTCAACGGGTGATGTTTTCTGTGGTGAGAGTAGACTGGAAATAAACTAGGAGTAGCCAAAGTAAAACAGAGCATCAGTCCATGAAGTCACTGACTTTAGTACCTAACCATGTCAATGTGTATACATTACCTGGTGCGGTCCGCGTGTTTATCGTAAACAGTGGTTAGGGACTTTAAGTGACATGCCTCATAGTCGTTGACAATGGTGCAGATGCATCCATTCTTTGTCTCCTCCTAAATTGTAAGGTTCTGAATTCATGTTTTTACTTCATTAATTTATATCTTCTTCTTGAATCTTATCTTCGATCCTTTATCTTTTCTATTACCACTGATACTTTTACTATCTCTACTATTCCGGGATCTGGCTTGACAAATTCATCTCTCTATGTTGATGGGTTATGATAACTTAAACCGGTGTATATACGTGCCAGATTCTACATTGTAACTAACTGACTGATCATTTGTATTCCTTATTTTACATAGTACTTTGTACCATATTTTAACATTGCTCACTTGATAGTTGTCTCACATGAAAAAAATACTTTCAATCCACCTATTAACTATTTTATGTTTCACAGTCAAAAATAAAACATAATGAATTACTGTTCAATATTATAATCTTCCTCTAGTTGTCATGCGGGTATTTCGTTTTCATCACTAATGATTATATTGAATAACAGAACTATCTAATTTAATCTAATCTAGTCATATTTGTGTATCCTGATCATTTTCACATTCCATAATTCAATAATCTAGAAATTTATTTGTAAACTGTTATTTCACTCAATAAATAATTTACATAGTAAAACAAAAACACAACTCATTAAAAACTATATACATTTTAATTTTATTTTTCTTATAAATCATTAAATTTTTAATGTAGTGTTCTGAAAATATTGATTTGTAAGTTCTAAACAATCAAAATAGCGTGACATATGTATTATATATTTATTAGAAGGGGGGTTTGTGAAGATCTTAGTAATTTTATATATAGTTGAAATCATGAGTCAGTTGAAGCTAGACCACCATGAAAGACCTGGAAGTACTGGATGGTCGTTTCGTTCTATTGTGGGGCTCCTCAGTGGCTTATTAGTCTCGAGCTCGAGCGCTTAACCATTAGACCACCAAGCCGGCATCCAACGGTGTTGATGTCTAACTTCAACCAATCCACGAAATTGAGTAGCCATTCATCAATGCCTCCAATGAGTTGATATTTCACAACAGACCTTGTTGAACTCTACTGGTTACTGCTTCTCACTAGAACTCCAGGAAGTACCTCATGGAGCTAGCCACTAGTGAGCATATGATCATTATTAGAAGGGGGTTTGTGGAGAGACTGAAAGGTCTTGGGTTCGAATCTCGCGAGGTGGGATCGTGGATGCTCACTGCCACTGAGTAGTCCCACAATAGGACGAGACGGCCGTCCAGTGCTTCCAGGTTTTCCATGGTAGTCTAGCTTCCATTGACTCATGATTTCAACTATATAAAATTATTAATATCCTCACAAACCTCCCTTCTAATAATGATCATATGCTCTCTAGTGACTGGCTCAATGAGGTATTACATATTTGTTAAAGAAAGATTCATACTTTTTTAATTTAATATTCTTTTATCCAGTGTTTTTGATAATGTCGCTTATCATTGTACAAGTTAGAAGGGTTTTTTTGTTAAAAACAATTCTATTTAGTCTGTACTTTAAATCATTTACATTTAGTCAAAAATTGAAAGTGAATTTTACTTGAGAACATATTAACTATACAATCGATAATCCAAAGAATAAGATATTGAATTCAGTTTACAACTAACTCATTCTTCTTAAGACCTGACAGTGTTATGTTCCATTGTTGATGGAATCATCGTTGTTTATCACACTTGAAGTATCCTGAAATTGGGGGAAACAGTTATTCAATCCTTTCTAAGTTTCCGAGTTGTAAAAAGGTCAAGTCAGCTTATAACAAAAACTTAAAACAGAACTTATCTCCACAACTAACCGGAGTAATCAGAAATTATCATATATTTTACTGAATCCACTTGAATTATACGATTATCAATTATTTATTGTAAAGGAATTTTCGAAAGCTAAGCACTCAAACGTACACAGTTGATTACTGATAAGTTTTACTTGAATTTTATATCTGCAGATGTGTGAGATTAGAACGCATTAAGTTTCCAATTGTAATTAAATAGTTTAGGGGCTATTGCTCGAAATCAGTCATAATAACAAAGATTTATTCATTCCTTATCATTTACTTTGAAATCATGAGTCGTAATTTCAGTTTTCAAATCTTTTGTTCTCCGACTTTATTTATTGTTTAAGAGTTTTATTTCCTTTATTTAGCCTTCTAATGCTATCAGCTTAGGGGGGATGCATACCTATACAATGTTTATTAACTGTTTGGAAGCTATTGACCATTAATTTACGATAGTTTTAACGTCGATAAGAGTGTATACTGAAGAATATCAAGTTTTAAGTTTGAAGGTAGCTCTTCGTCAAACTAATTGTTCTTCGGTCACCGTAGATTTTTATCCTTGTAGTTAGTTCTCTCTCTTCAGTGGGTGCTCACCTACCGAGTTTGTTTCTGTATGGTTATCAATTACCATGCTTTTAAAAACTCTTCAACTTTATATTTCTACAGTTAAATTCTCATTCATATCTATTCACATGGGTTAATACAAGTGAAGATTTGTCGTGAAATTCATTAGATGAGTGATGTTCGAACAAATGACCAGAAGATGACTTTATTCTATTTAGTGCCTTTTCGTAGGTGTGTATATATTATATACTATATTAAATACTTAGGTTTTCATAGTACATAGATCATAAATATCTCATAGTTCACATTACGAATTGACCGTAATTAAATAAACGTTCAAATCCTAGACGCACTGAACAGCTGTTTCATTCTAATGTAGGATTCAGAAATGGCTAATCTTACAGAACTTAACAATTTCATCTTCTTGTTGATTTTTGCGTGTGAAGTAATATAATTAATGGAGTTTTAAAATAAAAAATTTTATACGTTGATTATTATTCGAGATTACTTGTTCCACTGTTGCCTTTTTATATTTTATGTTGGTTTCACCATCAGATTTTAGGTAACTTCATTGGTCTGATTTAACATATTTTCTCACTTATTCCTTTTTTGTATCCAATATTATAGATTATTTGTCAGTTATGGGCAGATTATTTAATTACTTCACAAAATTTAATTTATGCTGGTCAGATTTACATGAAAGGTGGATTTTACGGTTTAGCTGCAAAAACGTTCTTATCTGCAACTAACACCCAGCTATGGTGTATTGCCGCTGCGAACAGTCGACTTTTGAATGATAAAAATAATACTGATTTATCTACTGATCACTATTTAAGTAATACAGAGATACGTACTCAAGCACAAAAGTTAGCAGGTGATTTACCATTACTATCATCAGTATTACTCGTTTCAATTTATTTCATACATTTTTTCTTTAATTTATTGTAAACCGGGTACCACGTCGGTTGATTAGACTGTAGATCTTTGATTGATGTGGTTGAAGCATGTGTTATGTATGCCCATCCAACGCTTATTTTGACGCCGATGTTATAGTAGGTTGGAAGAAAACCAGTATGTAATATCATTTCATGGAATCACTGTCTGACCGACTAGGCTATGTAATTTGGTTCACATCACCTGCTTGGAGTCATCATGATAAATGCGTTCATTCGTTTGAGGATGTTAAGTGACATGACTCAGAATTCGTCATAGTGACGGTGATGCATTCATTCTTTATCCTTCTCTAGATCTTCAGTTCTAGTATTTCTTCACATAAATCTTTTCTCATTCCTTCTTCTTGAACCATATCCTCAATCTCTAACCTTTTTTATCATCGTCTTTGTATTTTTTCAATCCATTTCGTATCCCTCTAATTAATTTTACCTTCTTGTGCTAAGATGGTATGGCAACTTGGGCTAATTCACATTTGTTCAAGACTCCGGGTTGAGTACGGCCGACTGACGTTCATGTTGTACTTATCTACGTACTCATGTTTGTACCACATTTTCACGTGTTTGTGTGTGTGAGTTCAAGAGCTAGTAATATTTCTATAGTGAACGAAAACTCATGTGAAGAAAACTGATTTATTGTTTCATATAAAACTCTACGTGCTTTCATAAAATATGAAAATTATACATTAAATACATTCTTTACACATATTCCTTTAGGTTTCCTTTGCATACTTCATAGTTCTTCCAATTTAGTTGTTATTTCTATTTCTCTCTGGTCCCCTTTCTGTTCTCTTCAATTCCATCTTATGTTAGGAGACATTCTACATCCGAATACTCTTACATACTACTCATATATGTAAACATAAGTAGCATATACCACACTTTTACTCGGATCCCTAAAATTTAGGAAATGGAGTCGGATACTAATCTGACTCTCAATATTCAGATTAGTAATCAACAATTCCACTATGACATAGAACGTGAAATTAATCTGAGTATTTATCGAATACGAATTCAAAGGAAATAATTCTACTAGTTACCTTTCTTAGAATAGTTTAAATTTGGATGAACTAATCTTATCAATGCTAGTGTATTAAACGTTGTACAATCTTTTCTCACTGATTAGCATTTCTGTGCATAACATCAAATACACTGTCGTCTTTAACATCATCAATGCAGTCGAATTCCTGTACTTTATTATACACTTGTTTTTCATTTTGATACAGGTCACATATGAATTACAGTCTTCATGTGACTGATTAAATAATTAATTAGTTGATAAGATAAAATATATCATTTCGAATAAGCCCATTAATTTATCTTGTTTTTTATACATAAATATTCATAATTATAGTTGTCCAACATGTTTGATTGGTAAATTTATAAAGTTCACCTATTTTAAGAATTATATAGAGTTGATCATTGATTGTATTTGATCATATCTCAAATTGATTGGAGTTAGAAATGTCAACTATTGAATAGTGCTAATTTCGATAGTGTTCGTCGTGAAACCTAAAGGTCCCGCGTTTGGCTCATGACAATGACGTGCTCAAACCTCTTTACCATTATTATCCCAAACTTGCATTCATTGTCAGGAATTTTCCTGTTCTAGATTCGTTTTAATTAACTAAACTAGTGTCTATCAATCACATATACCTACATGTTTTTTTAAAAAGATTTACAACCTATTTTAAATCAAATTACTAAAAGGTTCATAAAGTACCACCATAGTGGCTCGTATATTTTACTTCTCTGTTTTTTTGTTGGAGAAATAAGAGGTGATTATCATAGGATTCATGCATCATATAGATTCGGTAGTGAAATAAGATGTCTTAATGTAGTGAACGAAAACACAAGTGAGGACAACCACATGTATTTCAACACAAAATTACAGAATCTCTTACTAAAATCTGGGGACCATACAGTAAATCTTTTTTTTTCCACACCAATCACTCTCTTCTCTTCGATCTTAATCTTCTGCCGCCAGGTATTTCACTTTCGATCGATGATACATACTGTTTATATCTATCGACTATTTCTTTATTTAAACACATAAACATTGGTACAAGGAGGCACCAAATAGATATGTGCCACATAAATCAATCGATTTACTTGAGGGCTGGGATACCGCCTGGGTGCCCAGACCGAAGCAGATGGTTTCTCTAGGAGGCCACTCTTCAACCCTTTGACCTGAAAGTCTAATCCACAAGGCAATGGAGCAACGTAAGGAGATGCAGTCCCATGGTAGCCAGTGACCAACAATAAATTCATACGCCTTTTGTCCCCTCAGAATACTTGAGCCCCTTTGAAGCATTGGAATCAGCATCTTCCAACTCCCATAATTGGACCCTCCGTGTCCACCAACTCGGTTAAAGCGCCGGACATTCTCTTTTCGTTCTCTCAATCCCTTAAACAACACCCCCGCGACGAAAAAGCAGTAAGTAGGACTTGCTTGGTAGTGGTTGTATGCATGTGGCCACTTGAGAGCATTTCGAGAGTGAGAACTGACTCAGCTGTACCAGGGCATCAGTAGCACACACCACAATAGAAGCCAATCTAGTTTTATTCAGTCAGTCAAATGAAAAGTGGAACCCAGCACATATGTTCTTCGATTTAAATTGCTATCCCCCATTAGTACGAGATGGAATTTTTAAGGCAAATCTCAGAATAGTAGAGGTAGTAATAGTATCATTGGTAATAGTAAACACTAAGCATTGAAGATACAGTTCGGTAAAATATAAATTAGTGAAATAATAAAAAATAAAAGCTGTTAGGGGTTTAGAAATTGAAGACCTACAAAAAGATAAAGTGTGTGCACCTGAGCTATTCCGAACGATTTTGAGCCATGTTACTTAAAGTCTTTAACCAATGGTTATGATAATCTAATGAATTCTAACCGGATAGTTTGCACTTATTTATACGGATCAGTTCAATCGTTAGCGTCTTCATGGACTGATGATATGTTTTGTCTTGACCGAAGCTTTCTACCAACCTACCACATCAGCCATCACTGAGTATCGAGATAGTTTATGGATGGGCGTACGTAATACATGTCCCAACTATCTCAGTCGATAAAATTCATTGATCGTGCTTATTTTAGGAGGAATATAAATGTCAGTCAATCATTACTCAATAACTTTTTATGTATATATTTTCGAATATTCACAAGTTAGGTCCCCATAAAATACAAGTTTCGGTGCAGTTTTGTTTTACTGTCTAACTGATATTCTTTACTTTAGCCAAACATACAGTATATATTGAACGAAGGATTATTATTATTATCACTATTGTATCCAATTTATTTCTGATCATCTATAAAGTTATTTGTATCGTGCAATCAAACAATACTGGTCCACCAGGGTGCTTGGTACCTGTGTGGTTGTGCCACAGGATTGAGCTGTACTGTTCGGATTTTAGCGTTGAAGCTTATCTGGTTCTCCTGAAAAGCAGTACAAAATTACCCTGGCCCATAAGGGTATATTATATAACTGTGAATATAACTGAATCAAACAATACACAAACACATTAAGTACACTTCAAACATATTAATGTTGTGTATTTTTTCAAAATAAATTTATTATTAAAGTGTTTACAAAAGAACAATGTACATTTGTTTTTACATTATTATTGATCATAGTTGTTTACAGTTTGATTTTCATGTGTTTTTTGTCTAAAGCTCGACTAAAAGATCTTCGACGTCATCAAGAAGCTGTTCAAATCTATATTGACTTTTTAGAGGTAGGGAAGATTATTTTTTGATGAATAACTGTTTCTGTTATGAAAAAAAGATAGATCACATGTTATCAGTCTACATACGACAGTTAGAATAATCAAAAACCACACCGTGTAGACGACAAGTGTGCGGAAGTTTCATTCTTGTCGTACAGAAACAAAGCAATGGTTACTTTAGTATAACTATAATTTTGAAGTTATTTCTCAATCTGTAAGGGGAGTGGTCCCCTAAGAAAACCGCCTGCTTCAGTTTGAGGGCTCGGGCAGTATCCAAGCCCTCACACAAATCGTATGATGAAGTGTGGCGCATATGTATTTGGTACCTTCTTGTACCAGTATTTACGTGTTTAAATAAATAACCTGTATAAATCAAAAATATTTCACAACAGAAGTCATAAAATCTGTTGAAGTTTATTAGTCTTTGGTAGTTTATCAGCTTTTCAATGCCAATTATTAGATCTCCCTTCTTAATATTGTAGAAATATCACTGAATTACGTCATTTATTTGAGCGTTTCTTATTAAATATTTCTCATAGCCCTAAATAGTTGTATAGAAAATTTATTATCCCATACAGAATCTTTGTCAATGAATTCTCTGAAGAGCTGCAAAGATAGCGTTATGAGACGAAGATGATTGTCCTCTCACAAATATAAGAAATTCATACGTAAAAGTGATTATCAAATTTATCATTCCTACTTAATCAGATTACCTTTTATTCAATCTATCACTAATGATGTCATACATTTGAGAATTTACTATGAACTCAGGTAATTAAACCAAAGGCTAACTGATTTTGGAGTTGTGTACAGTCTACATAAAAAGAAGCGATCATCTCATACTTTTAACATTGCCGTTTTCACTCTGAAATGATAAAAGAAAAGAATTTTTACTCATAATTGTAAACTCTCTAAACACTGAATGCATGGTAGGTACTTCTGTTGTGTATGCTACTTATGTCGATAGACATAAGTAGTCATTGGGATTAATTCTAAGCTATATCATTCAACGTCTCTAACTGTTGGTTGCTATAATCGTGCGGACCTCTAAACAAATAAAACTTTTCAGATTACAAACAGCCGAAATTCAACAAACAATGAGTTTATGAAGTCTTGACAATTGTGTTATTACACATTATGCGTACTGAAACAATAGTAGATACAAAATACTTTTTATTATTGAAATTTTTTATTATATATCCTGTTTCTATTATTTTCTTGTCCTATGATTCATTATAGGATCCTGTAATGGCTATCAGAACAGCTTGTGAAGATTGCCTGTGGATGGATGCCCATCGATTGGTAATGCTTTACATTTTACTGAATAACATATTTTTAACAAAATACTTATTTTGTTGTATAAAACAGTATACTTTATTTTATAAAATACAGAAATATCAGGCATAAACAACATAGAACCTGATAGTATACATGAATCAGTTCAATTTATCACACTATATTAACATTGTCAGATGAGATTATCAAGATAAATCCTAGAATACTAAGAGTAGTAACAACAGTATCAGTCGTTGTAGGAAAGTTTATCCACAGACAATATGGTTTGAGAACAAAAAATTGAATTGGTCGGATAAAAAGTATGAGCTCAATTTTAAACTCGAGTATTAAGAGTAAACGCATCTGGGTCATTGGATTTGGTTTTAAGCTGTGTCATCCAACGTCTCTAACCGTTGGTTACAATAATCGCGAGGACCTTGAACAACTAATCTGGATCTACCTGCTTGGCTGAGTCTAACAGTCAATGACTTCATGTTTTAGCTACCCTTAGTTTTCTTTCAACCTACTCTTACACAAGTCACGTACGTTGAAGTAGCCGGTGGTTATGCATAAGTAATGCACATCGTAATCACCTCAGTTGATCAAAATTCACTGTCTCCAACGGATCTACCATCCTCACCTTGTACTGTGTGTCTGACTGTAATATTGCTCACTTGGCCGTTCCACGATACGGCAGCAATGCTTCAAAGGTACTTATGATCGAATACTAGTAACCTACAAATACCCTCTACTTTGAAGGCCAAACTTCATAATCTTAGAATAAAGCAGATTAATTCACAATAGGTTCATCTTTTGGTTAGTAAACACGAAAAATATTCATAAATTCATGTTCATTAATTTTCCCTCAAACTTTAAAATTATTTGTAGACAATCAGATTTGAAATATCTGTTTCCGTATTCGACCAGTAAAAGTTTCTCTATTCTCTCTTTTTTTTCTTCATGTATGTTGTATAGGCATCATTGTATAATAAACAAGAATTTTTAAACCAAATCCTTAAATCTTCTTTAATTGAACATTATTCTATCTTGAAAGAAAGATTGCATAAATCCATTGATACATACGATAAATTATTCGACCGATTAATTACCCTACGTCAAATGCATAAACAACAGGCGGAAACACAACGATTTGTTCAGATGCATGGTGATAGAGAGTATTTTGGTAAGTCTTAGTTTGATTAGATTTACTAGAGGGAGGGGGTATAGGGATGAAATGTTTGTAAATAAACCGATCTTATGATAAATTCATTTTGTATTGTTTGTTTGAATCTTCCCACTGATGTTTTGGACTGCAATTGATCAGTCTCTTATTGGCATATATCCAGCTAATGAGTCCCAAATAGGACGAAATACGAGTTTTTGATTTGACTGCTAGCCACCATCCATCTTTGCTTATGACAATTTTATGATACTTTATTTTATATACTGATTTCTAATTAGTTGGAGATATTTTGTCCAGTCTTAAATATGTTGTGCTACTTGTATCTGTCACAAAAAACAAAGTTATATCTGGTATACATATGCTTTGATTTTAGGTTTCCGCATCTTATATCCGCACAATGAAAGATGTAAATAGATCACTAGTAGGCAACAGATAAAATCTTGAGACAAATAGTAGAATATTAAAAATCTCCAGCTTTAGAACAACCAGTTATGACTGATCATCCTAGCAGACATTATCTACGAAATCTACACTTCATGATGCTGTGAATTGGATCAATAGTGTTACATCTTGTGGCCGAGTGGATGCCTCGTAAATGTGTGACGCGATAAGACCCGCCAAACAGGGAGCAGTGAATTATCGATTGGAACAGTGACACACGAAACCGTACGAGCAGACTAGAGTGCTAACCGATCCTGCGATCTGCCTAGCCCAATCAGTTAAGCCCAAAACACCAATAACAGCCTCAGTGGTATGAATCATTGTATTTCAAGCACACTGAGTTTATATACCAACCAAACAAACCATATCGACCCATAAAATAGATAATAACATTTGTACAATATTTAGCCGAATGTGGCTGTGAATAGTAATCAATAAACTGATGATAACTCAAGGATCGTATAATAATAGTTCAAAGGTCAAAATAAAGTTAGTGATGAGAGGAAACGAATATGATTAGGTTAATTACAATAGGAAATATACATATTATATTGACCAATAAATAGTCCTCAAAAGTTACCATTCGTAATTCTCTTCGGGATACAACAATAGTTAACAACTTCATGAACTAATCTAGTCAACTCCTAGGTGTTTTATCCGAAACGTTTTTTCACGTGTGAATGTACGTAACACTACGTTATGGGCGATGGGTTTTAGCTCACACTGTTCAAGTTTGTGTTTACTTACTATACACCAATCTTATGTTTGCCTTTATGTATTTATGACGTTATAGCAATATATTCTGTACTTCGTGAGAGCCCTTTTGCTCTATGCTTTTGAAACTCGATCTCTCCGAGTTGAGGATGTTAGACGACTCTCTGTGCTTGATCATCTTTGTCTCCGACGGATTGCTGACATCCAGCGGCAACACCATGCTAGTAATGCAGAGGTCCGAAATTGTGTGTTTGGGCACAACAATAATAATTCAGTTTGTCACCAACATTGACATCGGTGTCTTGGACATTTACTACGAATGTCATCCCATGTCGTGCATTATTTGACGACTCTGGGACTGATTGGAAAAGGCGGAGTGGTGATCAGTGTATGACATGGTGTCGTGGTATGAAAGAAAGCTGTACGGAATTGTCTTCTGTTAGTGCTTCACGGCTCCTTGGTTGGAGTTTTAGAAATGGTTCAACACAGTGGCTAGAGACTTTATCAAACATGGCTGTTGTAACTTTTTACTTTCTTTATAAAAGTGAACGTAACTTCTTTAACCGAAATGATTCTTTCTGGTTGTATTTTTCCTAACTGAACTGCTTCTCCCATTTTTATTACTGACTTTAAATGTTGTATCAATGTTATTGATTCCCCTTTGTTCTCATCACTGTCAAATACAGACTGTTTTGTTTATTATGGTATTCAGAACGAAATTATCTTCCTTGCCTACCATTATGTGTATGATAGTTCTTCCTTGATTTATAATTAGAGTAGAGTAAAATACCAGTCACATGTACGTGTACTAATTATGTCACTGTTCAGATTTAACAGAGAATTATTTCAAATCGATGGGAAGACTCAAACAAACAATACTAAATGAATTTAAACTTAACCCCATCGCACAAGCAAGTGGTTATCAGGACTCAGTGGCCGAGTGGATAACGCGATGGCGTTTAGAGCGAAAGGTTCTGAGTTCGAGTTCCAAATAGAACGAGACGCGCATCAAACTGGATTCCACTGCTAGTCACTATCCATCTTTCCTTACAATTCTTGTGAATTAAGGCTATATATCAAGGCAATACGCACAGCATGCACATATGCCAATTAGAGACTGACCAGTTGCAGTCCTAACACATCGACGGGAAGATTCAAACAAACAATACTAAATGAATTTAAAGAATGGTAGTCATTGCAAGTTTACTAAATAATTAAACAACAAGTATTAAGTGGATTACAACAACAACAAAAGAGTTATTGAATAAACCACTTTCATGAAACATAAGTTGAATCATTTTGATGAGTTTTTCACTAATTAACATCTAATTAGAGTGAATCACAAATATGAAGTAAATAAATATTGATTTGAATTCAACTTAGTATTGTCTGTTTGAATCTTCCCATCGATTTGTTAGGACTGCAACTGGTCAGTCTCTAATTGGTATATGTGCATACTGTGCGTATTGCCTCGATATACCTTAATTCACAAGCATGGTTAGCAGAGATGGATAGTGGCTAGCAGTGGAATCCAGGACGCGCGTTTCGTCCTATTTGGGACTCGTCAGCTGGATGTACCTGCATCTCAGAGTTGATGTTTACTCTGGGACTCGAACCCAGTACCCTCGCTTCAAACAAACAATACTAAGTTGAATTTAAACTTCACCCCATCGCACAAGCAAGTGGCTATCAGGACTCAGTGGCCGAGTGGATAACGCGATGGCGTTTGAAGCGAGGGTACTGGGTTCGAGTCCCAGAGTGAACATCAACTCTGAGATGCAGGTACATCCAGCTGACGAGTCCCAAATAGGACAAAACGCGCGTCAAACTGGATCCCACTGCTAGCCACTATCCATCTCTGCTAAATATTGATTTGGCTCTTCTTTTTTGTTTACGGTCATCCATGTTAAATTTGTAGCTTATGTAAAAGTACGTACTTTGTAATCGATACCAATGATCGAGTTATACTTACTTATCTTTTTATATCCTCATACTGTAGTTTTAATGTTTTAACTTAATAATCCTTTTCATCGTAATAAAGAATAATAGTCATGATTTTGAAACAAACTAAATCGGTACACTTAGTTACCAAGCTTGTGTGATTCGTTTTAATGATATAGTTAAACACTCTTTATGTATTGATTTTCGTGTACATTGAACAATAGACAACTTTCCTTTTTTGTAACTTGTTATTCTGTCTAGTATTCCCTGACTCATAATTTTTTTTTACTTAATCGTTCCCAAATCAGAGCCAGAACTGACAGTGAACTGTATATACAATATACAACAAAGAATGCAGTAAATATATTAGACTCTATATTCAATTTATATAAGAAACTTGTAGTATCTCGACTTAATGACCAGCGGTGACTGATTGGAAATGAACCAAACTAAGTATTCTACTTGAAGCATGACCAGAGTGTGCAACGGTCATGACTCTATCGTGCCAATAAATGTAGGGGGAAAAAGTTGAATCCTTTCTGGAAGTTGTCCCACTATCGGTCATACATTTAGCAACAGTGACGTCATTAATAAAGACAGTCTAAAACAATAACGGGAAACGAAGGTATTACAGCTTTGACAAATTTAATACTTGATAAGTGTCTAAAAAGAATAGGGTTTTAATATTAGGCACGATTTAACCGAAGCTTTTAGATTACATAGATAACCATTTGGTTTTATAATTAACTAGTTTTTATAAATGCATAACGTGATCATCAACAATAGTCCTCATTTCAGATCCATCTTACTGATGAATGATAATTAGCATGAAATTTAGGTCTAAGGTTTCCAGTTGACTAAATCCGACCACTTAATATCAAAGTGTAGTGCACGCGATGTCGAGTCAGTTAAACCAATGGCTAACCAAATTGCAACTCGATCGGTAGGATTCAACCAGTACAAAGTAGGACCAGATAAACACGGCATTAGTCACCACTCAACTATTTATCAATTCATATATCAGTAATTATTAGAAAGAATAGATTACTTATAGAGAAACTAATAAATGATAAATTTCATACTGTTCTTTTCTGAAACAAATCTCTTCCAGATGATAACTTTTCTGAATCTGATATCAATTCAGATACAAGTAGTACGTCGGGAGATAGTATAACCAGTTCAATGAGCCAAATGAGTTTACGAACGTCAGGATCGAAAAAATCCGGGTAAGTAAGCTTAATTTTTACACTTCAATGATGTAGTGCACTGCACTGATTAATCTCTTACGTTTTTGTTGTTTCAACAAACTAAATGTAAGAACCATTTATGAATCAATCAACGACACACTAGGATGGGGGCTATTGAATAAAATCTTACTGTAGAATAGTCCATACTTAATATTTTCATTTGTCACCTTAATAACAAATGAATTACAGCGATGTAGTTTTTTTTTATCTACTAAGAGTTGGTGTTTTGACAAATATTCCATGCTTAAAATACTAATTTACCTTGGTAACAACTATACTGGCTCAGCTTTAAATGGACAGACAAACTATCATTTCGAGGTTAATATGTCTCTACAAAATCAGTCACCTTGGTATTTTAAAAGAAACTAATGAATATGATGTAACTATCTTCAACACTATTCTGGTTACAAATATACTTTTGATAAGTATAATTCTTACTTCACTTCTCATCATTAGTATCATTTCTTATGGCCCTATCTAATGTGATATGAAAAAACCACCAATCAGAATATCGACCTCCTTGACCTTGTCCCTGACACACCAACCAGCACTTGTAGCCTTTAAAAAACTCTCAATCCTCATTGATCTTCAGTGCAAAACTTTCTCCCTTTGCCCTCCCCGTTAAGTCCGAAACACAATAATCAGCTCCCACTATATGAATATTGCATTTCAGACATACGTAGTCTATATAAAAGCAGACCAGACCAAATCACACCATAAAATGAAAAATACCAATTACACAAGATCAAGTCAAAGGTGGCTGTGAGTATAGGAGACTGTAACTAATAGATTGAGAATAATTTAAGAATAGTTAGTCGTATAAACGTAGTTAACGGGTCAAATTAAAGCTTATTATGAAAGTGACTTTTACATTTTCTTGCTCACACTCCATCATCAAATGACATCCATGAACAATATCATGTATTAAATCATAACTGCTCAGAAACCTTATTATTTTTCAACTATCTAAACAGTTAATTAAGACCTAGAGTTTAAAATGCTGGTATATGAAACTGTACAGGAAAAAAACCTAGGGAGAAATAAGTAAGAATGAAGAGTTTCACATTAGGATGAAAAAATACTGGACCTGTTTGGGTTAGCATAAGTTTGAAACAGTTAAGGTTCTTACTCAGCATTTTAGTTTGGCATGTTTTTACAATACTGAGATTAGTGATTGATAACTTTATAAATTAATATCATGTCTCTGCATGGGCTTTTCTTAATAGAAAACACATCAGTCAGTCACATATGAGGTCTAATGTTAATACCTGGCTACCTAAAATCAAATTAAGTGGAGCGGAGTTCGAACCATTTACTCGCTAGTCGAAACATAACTGCTTGAATTATTAAACCACTTACTGCTCCACTAACACCATTTTGTAAACCTGAGTAGACAGTAATCTGTTAACCATAAATGCATACGTCTCAATTTTGTCAGCTTTTACAGCCCAAAGAAATTCGACCATTATATTTATGACATAAGTAAACACTACACCCATTTTATAGCGCATATATGTATACATACTAAGGAAAGTTTCATGAATTTCTTTTCATGGTGGTTAGCTGTATACGCTCATTCTGTTTTTCTTCCGATAAAGACGTTCGATGAAAGCCAAACGAAAACAAGAAGCAAAGAGATGGAGTTCAAAACCGGGTAGTAAATACGAAGAAGTTGGTCTATTACATGAACTAACTCAATCAATAGAATTGGGTCAATCACTCGCCAGTAAAATTTTATTTATTATTATTTGACTTTATATTTTTAGCTAATGAAATAATTGAATAGGCAATAATTAGGTTACGCATAGGATACTAGGCAAATGTGTCATATCGGTTATACGTCCTTAACGACGGAGGTGACTGGTACATGTGTTACGCATAATTGTAAGTTTAATCCACTTAATATGTAGGCTACCCGGTTGAAGTTTACGTGTTAGTTCTGATCAATGATCGGAAACCTCGAGCAGTTCATAGCTCCAAATTGGTGAAAATGATACAGTTGCATCAATTTTACCTTCCCTTAAATTGTGGGTTATAGTATGACTTCATTCTTTTTATTCTGTGATTATTTCATTCCTGATTTTCGAATCATGTTCTTTTTTCACAACCATAAAAGCTTCGGCTACCTCAGCTCTTGTGCTGAATAATATTTTTCCAACCTCATCTTTCTTTATTGATATGGTGTAGTAATTTGTGCACGTTCCTACATTATGACTGCCTGGTCAATTAATACTGTCTCTTTCATAAGATAGAACAATAATTTTTTTATGGCAAGTGTATGTCTTTGCTAGACAAGATTGATTTTAACCTAGGTAGACAGTGAAGCCCTAGAACTTCATACTGATAACTAATTAGTGAAATGAAATCCACTGACTTTTGCAATTACCGCGAATATTGATGCATATAATTTAGAAGCAATCAACAATGAAATTCAACAAGCGTTAATTCTCCTCATAGTTTTTGTGGTTTTATTTTCTCCTAGTCGATATCTACCATATTAATAAGTCGTATACACTGAATCCCCAGCCGGTTTTTAGACGGATACAATTATCGACATTTGAACATTAAAACCAACAAGTATGCGGAAATTTAAAAACAGCTTTCCTTCTAAGGTTAGTTCATATACAAGTTACATTAAGACTCGAGGAAAGATACTGTAATAAACTTGGAACATAAACAGTCAGATTAAAAGAAAGTGATAGGGTTCTATGCAAATATGAAAAATTTTATTGTTCAAGTAGTGAATCTCCTTCGACTGAGCTGACTGGGATATATATCCACCAACTATCTCGATGCGCGATGATGGCCGATGTAGTAGCTGGTTGGAAGAGCTTGAAGCGGCCAAACCAGGATATGTCAACAGTACAGTATGTCATCGACAGTTGGATGTAGACTACTTGGAAGAAATTCGTGTGATTATCGTAACCAATCATTCGAGGCTTTGGGGAGCATCACTCAAGTTCATTCACTTTTTGTCTTACTGAGTTTCAAAATACTTTTTTTCACTACTGATACTGTTTCGAGTACTCTGGAATTTTAACCTGCTGTGCTAATGTGGTATGACAAGTTGAACCAATGCATGTGTCATGTCCTACGTTGCATGACTGACTATAAAATGACAGCGCGATCAGATGTATTCATATACATCAAATATTCGATCTAATCTGTTTGTTTTTTGTACTATTTCCAATTTTCTAAATTAAAAACGGCTGTTTTCCAAAGAAAAAAACTACTTACAACTAGATAGCGAAACGTCAGAAATCTAATTTCCTATTCATTGAAGCATCACAAATACAGTATTGTTTATATCATTATTATATTTGTTCACTGTGATACCCAGTCACAAGGTGCACTTTTATGTAATCAGTTTGATCTGTTACTGTAGATAACTTTCCTAGCTGTTTCTGAACAATTTCATTCTATGAAATCCTTACTCTAAAAAAGAAGACAATATTGCCGCGGAGTATGTTTTTTTCCAATAAAATATTTGGATTAACCTTCATATTGTAGGTTTGATTGCCAGACTTTATATACTTGATGACATTATTTAAAATCTAGATAAATTTGCGAT
Organism: Schistosoma rodhaini; assembly: GCA_944470415.2. NCBI lineage: Eukaryota > Metazoa > Platyhelminthes > Trematoda > Strigeidida > Schistosomatidae > Schistosoma > Schistosoma rodhaini. Next base: position 10,983,237 of record OX104039.1, on the reverse strand, counting down.
TCTCTCTTGGTAGACGAAGTTATGAACTCGCTTACGGAATTTTGGTATACAAACATGTTTGGAGAAGGTCGTACGCTGATACTCTCAACTAATGACTTATTAAGGAAGCAGAAACAAGGATTGTCATCTATCTGGGATGATTGGACAACTGGTAAAGTAAGTACAAATCAATATTTTTTCTATTTATTCACCTAAAGCTAACAAATTAAGAAATACTTTCAACATGTTAATAACTCTTATCTGTTAAAAAACATGTGACTTTCGAGAAATAGACCATGATTTCGAACATCGCGCTTAATGTACTTCAGTCTGAATACGCTTCATACGAAGTTTAAGTTGAAAAACACAATTTGTAAAGTGCTCCAAAACTACTAGAATTTCCGTTATCGATCTTAAAAGCTGACAAAATTGTTGAAACATTGTCACTCTGGATTCTCCTACTTTTTTGACAGATATGTTCCAGGTGTTCAAAATATATTGCGAAGTTATTTCTGTATCTATAAAACATTATTACGTGAGACTATTTATTTATCAAGTATTTTTATGTACTCAACTCTAAACCTTATTTAATCTAACAGCGATACTTGCGTGATATGGTCAACATAGGATTACTACAAGTGTTTACTCTAGATATCTGTTGTTAGGATCATAATCTACAAATCAATCCCAGAATATTACTACGTATCCTGTGCAACTGGTAATCGTTGACTGGCATTATAGAAGAGAAGTATTATTTTCCTTTTCACAACAACTTATTGTAAGACAATCATGTAGCTTTTTTCCTGTGACACATTAAATTCTACAGAAAGCAAGAAAATATAATGCCATTAAACACTCGAAATTCTTTTCTTTATGCAACATCTTAACTAAATGTAATAAATTTATATTATCTACTTACATTTCTATTGAATTATTTATCCCCAGTGTATTGCAGGAGAGAATGAACAACAATTTTTCGGCCGGAAAAAATATCCCATTCAAGGTAAGTGAGATAATCATGCATAAAATAACGGCAGAACATGCGCACACACACATACATTACTTAACTTTTACTTAAAACGTTTTCTTTTCATTTTAGAAGCATTTTTGTGTTTTCCACCGAAAATGAAAAGGACGATTATTGAATGTTGTATGTATTGAATGCGTCTTTTAGTTGAATACAATAGATATGTTTTTCAATTGTGGTACAAAAGGTTTGATTGTGTCAAACACACAATTGCACACACGTACACACAGACACAACAAAACAAAAAAAGTTTACACTTATTTATTTGAAGTAATCTTTTTATTGGAAAATAAAAATATTAATTTCTTTTCAAGAAGAAAAGAAAATGAAATGAGGAAATGCTTTTTCAATTAAGTTTATTGTTCATTTGATACTGTGAAAAATGGCGATAATGTATGTAAATGAATCAATGAATGAATGAGCAATCAAGCGAGAGTAATATTTTTTTTAAAATTGAGCAGATTAGAAATCATTAAGATCTTTTCTGCCAAATTTGAATAAAATTGACGATATACAAATTAGTAGATTTTGTAATAGTATAGCTACACCTGGCCATACTGGTGTTTTATCTACAGCTACATAACCTCCAAATAGTATCCAACATGCAGCTATTGTACTGCTAAATGCCATTGAGAAAGCGAAAAATAAGCATATAAGTGCTCCGCGACGACCGATACGACTGTCTGAAAATTCATCTCTCAACTAATAAAAGAAGTAAGAGGGAAATTAATAAACACTTACATTTTTGTAAAGTTTAGTTTATTATTTTACATAGATTAACAATCAAACACAAATCAGAACTACATGAGGTAAAAGCCGATTGTTAGCCAAAACGGCAATGAGAATTTTGCAATTAAGCAAGTTAACTCAGATAGTTCAACAAAACTAAAAGCGTTCATCTAATCTGCAAATCTACAACATGAGAATCGATGTCCATATGATATGTTGAGAAATTCTACTTTCGAATAAAATCACCATTTGGAAAAACAGCTCTTAAAACTCGCGAATAAACTATGTGTATCCGTCCTTGACACTTGCATTTACGGCTACTGATTCTGTAGGACACCCTGATTATTTCTTTAAATAACTACAGGTGATCAATATAATATACAACGGGAAATAACTTCCGAGTATAAGTTCTGTTCACCGAAAGTAATGCGAATCAATGTTGTTGCGTATTGGGTGGTTTGAGTCGGTGGTTCAAATCGTGCAGTAGTAGTATCATACGTAGCCCAATAAAGCGTTTGGCTAAAATCTAAGTGCTAAGTCCTAGCAAGCTTGAAGTATAAAACAATACAGTCATCAAACATATTTGATGTATTTCCATATAGTTCGTTCGGTGTTGTTTGATAAACCGATATATAGCGTTTCACTTAAGGCAAAATATACGTTTACATACACAACTTCAAGTTATTAATATTGAAGACATTAAATAAAGTCGGCAATATCCATACCAAAACAAGAACGTCACAAATGTAGTACTTTAATCATAGTGTTTCCAACTCTAGAAAATTCGCCCAGCACAAGATGATCCAGAAATTGCAACAATGATTGATGAATAGCCATATACAATGACAAGGCAAACTACAGCAAGAACTCCGTACGTTCTGGACACAAGGGATTAAAATGACCATTTTTAAGTCTTTCATAAGAAGAAAAAAACCACAGAACGAATCGAATATAATGAAGAGTAAAGCACTGGAATAGTGTCAGTGACTAAAGATAAACGAGAAGTATGTTGGTTATAAATGGGAAAAGGGGAAGTCAGGAATGAAATATTGGGAAGAGTTTGTAAAAATGCAATAAACTTACACAGATCTAGTTAGATGAATGGGCAGACAAAACATACTCAACAACACCCCTAAGTCACTATGACTTCTTAGGTGCTCCAAACCTTGACGCTTGCTAATCAATGGCCTCTGAGAATGGTACTATTAACTATTGCTACAACAACAGTATTGACACAATGAACGACCGTTGACCTTTTCTCTAGCGATTCCCATTAAGATATAATCTACTTATACCACCTCAGTACCTGATATTTTAATTAAAGCTTCGCAGACACATTGACCCCCCCCCCTTGTTATTTTAGTAGCTGGTGTCATAAACCAAACTTTGCATAGTCGATTTTTGCCAAGAGGCAGCGCTAGGTCACTTATTTGCAGGATGAGACGTGTCTGGCCTCACTTTTGTAGCATCTGTAGGGTTGGTAACTATTCTTTGCTTCAACAAAAGAGTCAACAGTCACCCTTATCTTCAATGTCGAGTCTACCATTTGCTAAGGAGAGTATTTTAAATACTTATGGTGATGTGCGGAGTAAGAGAAACGATATAACTGATACTTGTTCGAAATTGTTATACCCCGTGGAAATTTATGAATGGTAACTTTAAGAACTATTTATGGACCAATGTGATATGTAACTAAACTATTCATATTCGTGTTCCTCTTATTATAAGCTTTATTTTGACCTATAGATTATTATTATACGATTTACCGTTCCTGAGTTATCCCCAGTCTATAGATTACTGTTCCCTCTATTCACAGCCACATTTGGCCAAATCTTGTACAAATGTTATTTTCTATTTTGTGGTACGATGTGGTCAATTTGTTCGGTATATAAACCCAGTATGTTTGAGAATAATGATCCACATTGCAGAGGCTGTTATTGGTGTTCTGGACTTAACTGGCTGGCCTAGGCAGAAAGCAGGACTGATAAGTACTCAAGACTGCTCATACAGCTTTTGTGTATCATTGGGCAATCAATAAATTCACTGTTCTCTAATAGGCGAGCCAATCGATATAACAGAAATAAATCCACAAAAAGAACTTTTCTAACGTGTTTCGAGTGTTGTAAAATCCCTCTTAAGTGTCGCAAAACATAGTCCAATTTGCTTCGGTGGATTAAAATGAAATTAAGTTTGTTATGCTAGATTGAAGTCAAAGGTCCAAATGTACCGACAGAAGTCTTGGGAAATTTGCCTGAGTTTCTTTCAAGCTCTTAACAACTAAACAACTTTATAGGTATACCTGAGGTAAACATATTTCTACCTCTACTTTCATGGCTAAGATTAGGTCTCGGGTAAGCAGTTTCACTGAACTAAACGATGATGAGGGAGAAGTTATGTATAGAATTGAGGTTTATTTCGAGTAAATATCAGTCTGCTAAATCAGCGAATCACTTTTTTATTGGTCTGCATATCACCGAATATGTTTAACGTTTGTATTTTGGTTATCATTGGAATCCAAGAACCATGCTTCATCTTTTTTGTCCAAGTTGTATTTCTAAGTTTTCAAGATTTTTCGTAAAACAAGGAGCAATACTTTAGTGTTGTACAGTGCAGTTATTCATACTGTAAGCTGAATCGCAGTATGTGTCAGCTTGAACTGATAAACTTTGCAGCTAGAAAAACTTGCATTCGGTAAATCAGTTATGGTTTACACATATTTCGAAGAATCATTTAAGATATGAAAGCTACTTTATAAAACCAATAATTTCCAATAGTTAAAACCTACCACTCCGTTAGGAACACTGTTGATTAATATGAAAGCGATAGTGCTGAATACTCCAGCTGTATGATATGCATTAGGTAAGGAATCGTTTTCAGCGAAAAGCACAGCTGCGTCAATTGCTATCCACCAGCCTAATGCAAATAAAAATCCTGCAATAATTGATACTATGCTATTGCGGATGCGATCAGGTTCAATATCTCGGAATTGGTCAAAAATAGACATTGTTTACTTGGTGTTTAATAAAAAAACATTAACAATAGTTAGCTAGATAGCAAAACGCTTGAATTTCGACAATATTACGCAGCAAATAACTGACGAATACTAGTATGCAACAATTAGTATTTCAGTTAGTATCTGAGATGCGAGTGGCTTAAGTTTCAATGTCAGTTGCAATAAGGCAGGACATTGTTACTGTATGCTGAGGTTAGGCATAAGATACTCGATAAATGAATCTGTTAGTGGAATTGAATTTTCACCGAACGCAGTGGTTGGTACATGTTTCATTCATCCCTAACCACCTCACACCGACGCATAATGTTGGTCGACACAGAAATATGTCGGAAGAAAGTTAGTGGGTTTCAAACCAAGATGTAGAGCCCAACCATGAAATCAGTGACTTTGATCGAGTTGTGTTTGGACATGCAGACCCCCTAGTTTAATTCGCGTAATGAATATAACCAATGATCGGGTATTCATAGCTTACATTATAGACTTACATCAAAAAAGTACGGGATAGCTGCTTTGTCCTAGTGTGTGTCTACAGATCCATCTCTAATGAGCTGTCACTAGTAGAGCTCAACCATATCAAATGTGAGGATTATTCACCACAAGTAGATGATCGCGCAGTACTGCGAATCGGTTGAAGCTAGAAATGTACACCTTTGGATGAAATCAAGTGGTCGCTACGGTAGTGAAGGTCCTTGATCCGGTCTCCGATGGAGGCGTTGGAACCCATTGCAAAGTCCGATATTAGGATAAAGCAGCTGTTCATTGCTTCCTGGTTTTCAGTGGGTTTCCGAGATCAATCCGTAATGTAAACGTTCAAAACTCAACATTCTCCACACAGCTATATACTAATAATGATGAGATATCTTATTCAGCATGTTTCAGAGTCAATTGCAGTTGCATTCGTTCTTTACCTTCAAACTATATCTGTACTTCCCGTTTCGCCACTCATTTGTTCTTAAATTTTATCATTATTACTACTACTAGTAAACCTGCTTATTCGGTTTTCATCTTAACTTCTTTCTGTAATGTTGATATAAAATGTGACTGGGCTGACATTTACATCTAGTACTATGTTTTTATGACTGACTAAAAATGACACAGAAAGAGTACGTTGAAGTAAATGAGTATGTGCTTGGTTGTTGGCCACATTATTTAATTAATTAAGACATTCGGGCAAATGACAGGACCGAGTTTAAAACGATAAAGTTTATTTTTCGACGAAATCAGGTTTAAAATACATCCCGCTGTTTTCATGAGAATCTGGAGTTCAGAAGGATTATAAAATGGAATCGTTTTAACAGCAGGGTTTTCGCCCAGCGAGCAACCATTTATTTCGAACAAGTATCGATCTTAAGTATGACGATAAACTGACTGTAAACTATCAATGTAATTAAACTACAGCACCACCAACGACTACTGAGAACTATACCTCTCTCTAAGGCACATATTTGTACTACGATTAAATCTTCAGTTAATCATCCGTTCCACATAAAAATTAATTTAGGATGGAAGGACTTTATCAAATTTACTTTAAATATGACAACGTAAAATGAGTACTTAAAAACTGACAAAATGCTTAGATTCTTGAAAGGGATATTCACCTGGTAAAATCCCCAGTTTGTTTTGGAAACACTAGTAGAAACTTAGTCACTACCATTAAAACTCTACAAGCGACCAGCTGGTCTTGACATTTTCAGACTAAAGGGACCTTAGGAATCAATACTAAGGTGGTGAAGGAACTTACGTCTTACATACAATATAATGATGTGTTATCTTTTCAATGTCAATCACCCTGGTTACTGACATTAAACACAGTAAAAAGTGTTTGAAGTAATTTCTAAAACAACGTTTACTACATAAAGTCAATAAACATGATCTGAAGTTTAGTCAGTTTATCGCTAGATATTGCGATGTCAGCCCAATCTCCGGACTTCGGGGAAATTTTAGGTTTCTCCCTAAAGTCATATAAGAACTAGTAGTTTCCCCCCCCTCCCAAAGTTTGGAGAAATCTTGTAGAAAACCCGAAATTCCACCAATACAATTTGAAATTTTGAGGGAAAACCCTACACCAGCGAAGATTTCAGGGTTTTCGTCGCATTTCCCCAAAACCGGGAGATTGGGCAGGCAGTCGCATAGAATATGACATGTATTGTTTCTGCCAACAGTTCGTCGGTAAATAAAGATGGTACTAAATAAATTCTGATAACATTCCTTTAGTCTCTAAAACGTTCTAACACGTATGAGATATCAGAGAAATGAGTGAATAATGCTACATTCTCGTGCTGAGAATTTTATATTGTACCAGATTATAATACTGAATAAAGCCATTAATAATAATAATAATAATACATTATGTAGCATTGTCCGTTATAACGGGTACTGTTTCGACATTTATAGTCAAACTGTTTAAAGGGAATAGAGCAGACCAATCTGACTTGTTTCAACGCCAAAGCCCTGTAGATTTCTAAAAGGAGCCTGTGGTTAGTAATACATAGATCATGGGTTGAAGTATTTAAAACTGTCAAACCGACGTCTGGTTTCAAGCAAATTTGCCATAAGTCAGTACAATATTTTCTTGATTGTAGCGAGTGAGCTGCCCTTATGAATATAACCTTTCTCCAGTTTTATAATGTAGATAATGAACAAATATTCTAAACAGGCATATTCTAGCAGTAGGACTACCTTTATTATGTTGAATGTTAACTTACCGTCAACCAAGAGGAAATCAACTGTGTTATTGGCGCCTGTGGCGAGTTTTTTGAACTTGTTTTGTACAATCCAAACCTGAGATGGCTTCACACAGACATAACTTCAAACTTTAAACGGTTGTGAATAAATTTGAGGAAGCATTTGTTCAACGTAAGCTTGTGTCTGATAGTATAGAATCACTGTTCCTTCCAGGTATGAGCGGTAGGTCAATAATGATCGCCTCTCAGCAGTTTAAATTCTAAAGGCTGAGGATGAAATTCTCTGAAGTCTTCCTAATGGAACCAGAATTGGAGTCGTTGAGTTGGTTTCATTTATCGTCTTTGAATATATTCCGGATTTATCTCATCGCTTTAGAGTGTGCGCGCTATTCGAACGGGAAGTTTAGGCCTAACGTGATTTACATTTCTCAAACTTTTGCTGTGTTCTTACGCAACAAAAGTATCATTTCCAATCCAAAGAATCTATTCTGAGCTGTACGTTCGGTAGATTACTTCTTTTTTTGTGTTTCACTCAAATTAATAGTTAACTGTGGTTTTGCCTCAGCTCACTATCGGTTTTTTTTATAGTTTTCACGTAAAGGCTAGCTTTAGCTTATCGTTAACTGTTTTTATACATTTTTGATAGTTTTTGTTTACTGTGTGTTTTTTTAACGGTCCTAAATTTACTGCTTATATTTTTAAGACAGTCTAAATCACCAGCCATGAAAAATTCATGCAAGAGACCTGGTTGCCGTTTTGCCGTTACATCTGGCATGCAATGTGACAACTGTAAAGGTTGGTTCCATGAGGCATGTACAGATCTAGCAGCAGCAGCCTATAGCAGACTCAGCAAGTCTGATCGTAAGTGCGTATGTGTTACCTGCAACACCGATACGGTAGTTATGTTGTGTATTATCATTACTTTACTGACAGGTCTGAGAGATAAGTTGTCCAAGAATTTGGTAAATGATAGCATCATGACGGGTAACAAAGCTGGAACGCATAGGGCAAACAAGAAAAAGGATGCTGACAGGTCGGTTATCGACGGTGCTGTTAACAGCACGAGTGATGATGTGCTGAAACTCAGCACCATCTTAACATCGACTGTCATCGACTCCCTCAGTAAACTTGGGTCCCCCGGGGAACGGTCCTTGAATGAGACAGTGGTTCCCAAAAATCCTGTAGGTGGATGGACTCACGTTAACAGGAGTAATAAAGCCCAAGCGTCCCCTCCGAAACTGAACGTCCCAAGTATCGTGCGGAAATCAGTTGATGCTTTGGCCGCACAATCTACACCCAAGACTGTCCGCCCGGTCATCACTGAGCCCAGGAATCGAAAACGCGCCTCGACATCCAAACAACAAGATACCAAACCTAGACGACCTGGGAAATCAATTGCGGTTCGTGACGACTCTGTCATAATCATGAACCTTATTGACAACCCCGACCTTCCTCTCAGTTTGCAGGACAAAAACGATAGGATGCTCTGGGGCGAATTAATCAAGAGGCTTGAACTCCCTAAAATAGAGCCTTTGACCGTCACACGGCTCACTCGGGGGAAGGACTCTAACCACCTAAACCACCCGAGGCTGCTTCGTGTTACACTTAAGAATGCCTCCGACGTAGAGGACGTCCTGCTAGCCAGTCACTTACTGAGGTCCGATGGGAACGTAAGAATACTGCCCGACATACCGTATTCTGAACGAAATCTCATCCGGAACATCCCTAAGGAATCTCGCGAGGCGTTTTTCCGTGGACGAAATATCGTTGTGCAAGGTGTACCGGAAAATATGGACCCAACTCAAGCAAACTCTGATATTCGGGAATGGAAATTCATTAAGCATTCCTTAAAACTCAAGAACATATTGACCCAACAGGTAATGTGACTAGCCAAGAGAGAAGGAGACTCTAGGCCCCGGCTGTTGAAGATAACCTTCCCCTCCTCCCACATGGCGGCTGCAACTCTGGAAGCATTTCGTGCCAATAGACGTCGGTTGCCAACTGGCATCCATATGCATCCGGATAGGCCCCACGACAGCAGGATCAAGCACAAACAAAAGCTGGAGCTGACAATTCCACTCGTGGACTGTCTTGATCATTAAAAAAACGTGTAAAGGACAGGGACTACCAACTCGGTAAACATCGTATAGGTAGGCTACCTGTCCACTCACACACGGCTGATATAGACAAACAAGAAGAGGCTCACGCGTTCCAAATTGAAAGCATAAACTGCCTATACACGAATGCCGCGAGCTTGCCAAACAAAATGGATGAGCTACGTGAACTTAGCAACGCTAATGATGCCCATCTGATAGGAATATCCGAAACTTGGATAACGTCTCAGTTTACGGACCAAGAGTTAGCAATAACTGGGATGTCTTTATTTCGCAACGACAGAAAAACAGGAATGGGGGGTGGGGTAGCACTATACATACGGTCATGCCTGGATGCGCACCAACTTCACAACCAAGAGTTTCACAATCTTGACGAGTCAGTATGGTGCTCAGTAAGATTATCTACCACCTCGAGGTGCCTCGTTGGGGTCGTTTACAGGAAGCCCACTGCCGACGTCGAATATGACAAACGTCTGCTGGAAGGATTAACTCGCTCTACGCGTCTCGGATTCTCTCATATCCTGATTGTAGGAGATTTCAATCTCCCTAGAATCAACTTCGTGGAACATACATACATTGATGGTGCCAACTCTACTGAAGCTCTGTTCTTCAACCTTATCGGTGACCTGGGATTATTTGAAAATGTGAAGTCGGCAACCCGTTGGAGAAACAGTCAGACGCCGTCGCGCTTAGACTGGGTATTCACAAACGAAGAATTCCTAGTTGACGACCTCTCAATCCTGGCTCCCCTGGGGAAAAGTGATCACGCCGTCTTATCATTCAGCTTTGTCAGCAAGACGGAGCTACGATATCCTACTAGCAATAAGCGCTGGAACTTCAAACGGTTGAATGTGTTAGCTTTACAGGACTATCTTCAACAGGTGGATTGGGATGTTCACCCTCAAATTGAAGTGGATGCTCATTGGGATTTTTTACTGCACACGATCTTATGTGCTACTGAGCATTCAGTTCCTAAAATGGTCCCAAAAAGCTACAAGCAACCTGCAATCATCAAGAACCGCACTCGTCGTTTGCTAAGCCGCAAAAGGCACTGTTGGGCTGAATATAAACGAACTGATAACAACGGCGCGTACAGGCAATACAAACATATAAGGAACGTATGCACAAAGGCAATAAGAGAAGACAGGCTTCAGTTCCAGACCAAGCTTATCGATAGATTTGTCTCCAATCCGAAGAGCTTATTCCGTTACGCAGCTTCTCTTCGACAAGGCAAAACTGGAGTTTCCCAACTGCTTGGTCCTAATGGCCCGACCAACAACGACAGTGATGCCGCCAACCTTTTGGCTGAACATTACTCCCGGACATTCCAGCTGACCCACATCAACCATACTGACGAAAGCTTCACCTGCACCTGTACAGGACTTTCCGAAGTGGACCTGAGTGCCGACTTGGTGCTCCGTAAACTGCAGAACCTAAAAAAGACACTTCTCCTGGTTCGGACATGGTTCATTCCGCTGTATTGAGGGAAGCAGCTTCAATCCTGGCGACACCACTTAGCGTGATGTTTGCACACTCGCTAAGCAGAGGCAAACTACCGGAAATATGGAAGCTGGCCCACATCGCACCAATTTTCAAAGGAGGTCGACGCAGTGAACCCTCAAGCTACCGACCAGTGGCCCTTCTCTCCATACCTTCAAAAATTATGGAATCCCTAGTATTCGACGGCATACTAGAACACTTATCATCCTCAAAGTTCTTCTCGCCTCAACAGCACAATTTCAGAAAAGGTCATTCTTGTATGACCAACCTGCTGACTGCGGTGGACAGATTGACAACCATCCTTGATCGCAAGGGGAAGGTTGACGTCATCTACCTAGACTTCTCAAAAGCTTTTGATAGGGTCAACCATGCATGTCTTATCAAGAAGCTTGGACGATTGGGTATAAAACCCCCTTTAACTGACTGGATCACTTCATACCTAGAAAACCGACATTTTAAGGTCAGGGTTAACTTCACTCTCTCTCAGGCTATGGAATGTCCTAGTGGGGTCCCCCAGGGTTCAATAATAGGACCTCTTCTCTTCTTGATTTATATTAACGATCTTCCTTAACAATTTTCATCTGATTTATTGCTTTTTGCTGATGATGTGAAACTTTGGAGAGAGATACGTAATCACAATGATATACTAGTTCTTCAGGAGGGTCTGACTCGACTTCAAAGTTGGGCAGACGACAACGGACTTACCTTCAACACTTCAAAGTGCAAGGTAGTCCATCTGAGACATGTTGCAGGCTATAGTTATAACTTAGGTAACTCACCTCTAGAAGTTTCCCAAGTTGAAAAAGGTTTAGGAGTGTTGGTACCCTACGACCTGAAATCGTATGCGAACTGTGACAAAAACGCCTCTCAAGCAAACCTTGTACTGGTAACATTGAAGCGCATTTTTGGCCAGTTTGATGTTAGAACCTTCCATATAATCTTCAACAGTTTTATTCGTCCCCACTTAGAGTACGGAAACATAGTATTTCTTCCCTCCCTCCAAAAGGATAAGGTCACTCTGGAACGTATACAACGTCGAGCCACGAAATCAGTTCGGGGACTCAAATTCAAACCTTATGAAGAGCGCCTCAAATCACTTAACCTTTACCCGTTAGAGTATAGGCGTCTTAGAGGTGATCTTCTTATGACTTATAGTACCCTTAATACTTCTGGTCATCCCCTTAAACATCTTCTTAAGCTTAGTCATAACACTAACCTCAGAGGTAACACCCAGAAATTGGGGACCCTACATAGCAGAACAGACTGCGGACACAACTTCTACTCCGTTAGAGTTGTCAAGTGCTGGAATTCGCTGCCGACTGAGCTAGTCCAAGCGACCTCCCAGGAGTCCTTTAAGAGAAAACTTGACTTATTCTTAAGGATTAAGGATAACATATTATTATGATTTACCAAATTCTTTTTTCCCTCTATTATCGTTCATATACCTAGGTTCTTGCCTGGAGGTATTGGTGATCCACTGCTACCAGACACGGAAGCCCGTTAAGCGAAAGCTTCTTCTATTCCGTCCTCAACCATTTGAACCATTTAGAGTAAAGGAGAAAAACATAGTGTTGTAGCTATAAATAATTCCCCAAAATCAATAGCTCGTTAAGTGTTCGACATTGGATGCTGACCATGTTGTTTAAGTGGACTTGTTTAACTGAAGGCTTTCGGTCATGCATCCGTACCAGATCACGTTTCGAACCAGCGTGAGATACAGCTCCAACGTTCACTAGCCAGCTTAGAACAAACGCTTCGCGATATATTGATAATGTATCAAATATATCTTTCCTACCTCTTCTCGTCTGACTTCTGATTTCCATTAGTCAGGGGAAAGCTTCGTATATATGTGCTACTGGTAGCAGGTTGTAAAATCAGAATACTAGTCGTATCTTCAGTGTTTTCTTACTTAGTCTGGAGTCGATCTAACCAGAAATTGGTAGAAAAATACTACCATCAAACCTTTCAGAAACCATTTTCAATATACCAGCCCATGGTATGCCCTAAGGACTTTTCTCCAGTCAGCACGTGATTTCAAATACTAAAGAACCAGTACTTTTATAATTGAGCCTTTATTTCAGTTCACAAGTCTTCCTGAGACCCCTCCAGGGTTATTTCAGACTTCAAGCTCAGGTAAAAAAAATTGAACGTAATATTCACATCATCGCACGAATAAGAACTTCGCTAGAAATGTCAACCAGGGGAAACCAGTTGAACTATTCAAACCTAATAGGTAGTTGACTAACCCTTACGTAAAAATGTTGGGATATTTCGTGGTCATAAATGAAGTTCTTTGGAAGCTGTGAAGTCAACGCTTTCTTTTGACAACCAGAGAAATGTTCAATATAGGTACATGGAGTGCCTACAAAATGTAGAGATCAGGAGGCTCATTCGAATGGCAACGCAAATGAAAACATACAAACTGGCGGGTCTTGAAATAAGTGACACACACTAGATTCAGTTTGGACTAAAAAGGCTGACTTTAAGATAACTTGTTGTATGCCATGTCATGGGGTAAAAACGCCACACATACACAAATGTTTGCGCTGATTTTGTCCTAATAAGCATGAAATTCACGTGTGAAATGGAGGACGCACAACCCTATTTTTATCAAAACGTCCTTCCAAACGGAGAATCGAAGGATTACAATGAATTCCATCCAGCATTATGCATCCATCAATAACAGCGGCGAAGGTGATAAAAAATTAATGAGATGCTGTGCCTCATCCTGGAGAAATTTCCAGAAAATGACCTGATCATCCCGATAGGAAATAAAAGGCCAAAGTCTAAATGGAAAACATGGGACGGGAGAAAAATCATGAAGCGTTGTGAACTGGGATAAATATATTAAAAGGATGAAAAACTAGTGGATCTATAGTAAGAAGTCTTTTGCACAACAAAAGCATACACAGCTACATGGGTACAACCGGATCAGTTTGATTACATATGCTCTAACATTTTCAGAAGATCCATGTAAAACGTAAGAGTGAAGCCAGTGGCTGAAAAAGTTTCAGACCACCGCTTGATGGTGGTCATGCTGAAGCAGGACATGAATATGATTTGGCCAGTTGATCAGGCAGGTTTAATATAGACTTATTTTAAGATGCAGAGAAACTCGGTAAATTTAGGATATCTAACAGCAGCTAAACACAAGCCCTATAAGATCCATCAGTATAGAGGCAAGCTACCATGGAGAATTAAAGTGGCAGTGGCCTCAATAATTCTTCAGTAATAAAAGTAATAGGTTGGTAGACCTGTGTTAATCCTTGGTGCTTTTTTGTAATAGAGGTTCAGCTTCTTCTTGAAAATGTTCACTGATAGGGCTGATACCACTTATTTGGGTAAAGTGTTCCAGTCACTGACTACTCGATGAAAATCCGGAAACCCGCTGAGTTTATGAGATCGAGATTTTTGATTCTTCTTGCCATGGCCTCAGAGATGACTACTTATTCAGGGAGCAAAAAATAAGGTTGAACAACACCCAAGCTATCATTAAATATACAGAATGCCAATATAAAGTCAGCTCGTTTTCTAAAATACGATAAGGGAATAGGGGTTAAGTGTTTTAAGCGCTTATCATAAGGGAGTTTAGAAAGACCTTTCACTAACTTTGTTCTCAAACCCTGAACACGCTTGATTTTACTGGTATGCTTAACAAGGCATGGACCAGCTGCTTGGACACAGTACCTCAGGGGTGGTTTTGCATAAGTGGGATACAAATTCCGAAACATCTCGTCACAGCATTTGAATGCTCACCGAAGCGACTGTAATGCTCGCTCACCTTCGTGACTTACTGTTACTCCTAAGTCTTTGTGTTCCTGGATACATGGAAGAGATGTACCGTTGACAGTATACTGACAACTACTGCCGTGTTCGGTGTTAATCAGCATGGTATTCTTAGAATGATTCCTAACTCCCAGCTTTGGGACCTCTAAACAAATTCGCCATATTTTTACATCATCTGCAAACAATAATGTCGACGACTTAGGCGGTCCTGGTAATTCACTGACGAATAGGGGGAAAAACAAGAAACCGAAGTTCGTATCTTAGGATGCATCAGTTTGACTGACTTCCATTCAGATAATTCCCTATCTACCCTCACTCATTGTCTTCCGCCTCAGAGGAAATCTCTTATCCATTCCCGCACAACACCTGTTTTTTTTAAAGCTCGATTTCTATTTTCAAGAGACCAACCTAGTCGGATATGAGCATTCGAATTACAAATTTTGTATTAGTTACTTAGTGTAAAGTCTCTTTCCACGTAACTTTCAAGTACTGCCTTCAGGATCACTGTCAAGATAAAAAAGATTAAAGAACAGAACACATGGTCACAAGAGACCTGAGTAACAGTCAAAATACGAGAAAGAGAAAAAATAAGTAACAACACTGTCCAACGCATTCCTCTAGACGGATTCTCAACGTATTCTTTTATTGTCACCGAATCTATCTACAACGTTCTGCGAAAGCAAGAAAATTCTATGTGACACACCGTATTTAGTTCGCATTCTATTGTACTTAAATCGTATTACATAAATGAGTACTTCAAAATGTTCGTTACACATCTACTGAAGTAACTTAGGCATGTCTCATAATTTCATTAGATGATACTGTACCTTGTTTGTTATGCCTAGTAACATGTCGTAGTTAATTTAGATTGTTCTTATATTATTCACGTTAAGTTTCAATAGAAATCGTGTATATTTACTCCTCATTAGGCCATATACTATGGAAAACGTATTGTATGTGGACAAAAAATCTCAGTAAGGTTCCAAAATGGACTCTCCACCGTATCACCGTGTGTAATATGTTAATTAACCTTAAATAATAAACCTTCCGCACTAGCCTTTCACAAAGTGGCTACGTTGTTTGCAGCTTTTAAAATTTTGTCACATTGGTGCTTGCCATTTTTAATGATGTTTACCATCCGGTTTGCATCCCGTTTTCGGTTTATTTTCACCTAATGCAGGTTGGCAAGTATCTAAACAGCTTACAGAAAATTTCTACCAGCCCTCCCATAGTTTACATATATATATATATATATTGCTGCGTCTGTCCGATTGAACGCTTTATTCGCTTCCCTAAGCTAGTTCCGTGACCCCCGAGCTAAAACTACTCAGCGACTTGAAGACCAGAGAAAAGGCACAAAATACGTGGGAAGCACTTTACTACAGGGTTCATTCATGTACAGAAAATATAGGGATTTTATAGTAATTTAAGAGTCCTTGAGTTTTACCGAAAATTCTAGAATACTGCTAAGCATAGTAGCAGTGTATTAATCAGCCGATCAGGATCTCTACATGTGACTTTTTCATTCTCGCTATTTTAGTAACATAACTTCACATAAATTCTAATCAATCGCTGATTGGTTGAAATGCTCCTTGATGACTCACGAGCTTCTCATGTCGCTTGTGAGAAAATTGCATGGTCATCCCAACATATATATATGTATATATATATATATATATATATATATATGTATTTACGCATCCGACTGTTAAACTAATAATACTCAAACGAAAGTTCAACAAAAATGTAAGGATGTATAACAAGAGTGTTATTTTGCTGTGACATAGTAGCATACATCCAAACCAGTGTAATTGCCCAACTTCGATGTCGTAATTTGTGTATTTTACTCAAAAGGACTTGTACAGCTCCAAATGTCAAGCTCAAAAATTAGTGATTAGCAATTTTTGCGTCACGATTGTAAATGGGACCACAAAACTCACCATAAAATGACGATTTGGCAAACTGATTATGCGGGCAAATGCAAAGACGTAAACGATGCAAAACATTTGGAGCATCACTGGCTGTTTTTTGACGCACTAACGACTCATCGAAATTGTGTAAACTGATTCACAAAGATTTTTTAAACTTCATTCATTTACGTAATATGATCGATAAAATTGATGAAACTGCTAACACAAACTCAATCGATAGGCTGACTGATAATTGTCATCAGATAGTTTCTCTTTC
The DNA here is from genome assembly GCA_944470415.2 of Schistosoma rodhaini. Taxonomy (NCBI): domain Eukaryota; kingdom Metazoa; phylum Platyhelminthes; class Trematoda; order Strigeidida; family Schistosomatidae; genus Schistosoma; species Schistosoma rodhaini. The sequence goes on along the minus strand of OX104039.1, from coordinate 10,966,218 downwards.
TTATGGTCATCTTCATCTAACACAGATGATTCCAGCAGGTTTTTCTACCAGTTGCTCATTTAGTAAGCAGATTACGACCTTGTCGGTCTAACTGGAAATCTAGAGACACACTCATTAGTGTAAATTATCTGTGTAATAAGTCAACTAAATCTTCAAAAAGCCAAAAACATTATTGCCAAATTAGACCACCACTGACAAAAGTGCATGCCATTATAAGAGATGATGGATAGTGATGTACTCTCTTTGACTATAATCCATGCTCTCTCTAATGATTATATGAACAGAACTCATTGTTTATCATCTTGTAAAGAGTTAATAGGCTGTAACGATTTCGTTACCCATATTTTTCGAATATGCTACGTATTATCTATGAGGCGTAACTTAAACGTGGGATTATTAGTCAAGTCATTCCCATCCAACTTGAGTAGGCCCCCAATCATCGACACAGATCGTCCTCGCTAGTCCTCCACAGGTTTACTCCGACATCAAAACCTTGATCATAGAGCATATTTCCTGCGTGTATACTCATGTTCAATGAATTACCGCCGGCTATTTGTCCGAAATTACTATGATTGTCAGTACCTTCGCGTACTTAAGAAATTCATGATAACAGTTTACATGTATTAGTTTTATTATTAGATCCTATTATGGTTAAGCAATAACGAGTTTGAGAAAATCTCCCCGTAAAGGAATAAATCGTATTGAAATTAACAAACTAACTGGAACAATGGTAGGAATTCTTCCTCTAGGTGTTTATACTTCTGTTCTTTCACTTAGGCTACCATTTCATATGCAATTGTAAATCAATGCATATGGAGAGCATACCATCATAAAGGTTAACTAAGCTTCAAGTTTAAATCATAGTGCTAATATCAAATACTCGCACTGTTCATACGTTAAGCTGCTAATCAATGACACCGTTAGAAAAGTTGATGTAATTTGTTGAAGCATCTTTAAACCATACCACTTTGCACTATAATAATTCCACTTTGTCTTACTATCAAACAATGTACAAGTAGATTTTCATTTTGCGAAAGTTGGGAACGAAACTAAATACTCTGGAGTTACAAGTGTTTATCTATCAGTTGCAGCTGCTTCCTTTTTGATTTAGCTTTAATTTTATATCTGGATATATCTGGAGGATTCTTATTATTCTCTTGGTAACATCCGGCGCACGATAATCCCACATAATACAATACTTGGGCCACTTTAAATTATGTAATGATACCCCCTGATAGCCTATTACTTAGTAGATTCCGAGTTTTGTCAGAGAGAGATAGTAAGCATATTGCACAAAATAATACCTAGATCCGTTTCTGTGATAAAATTTTGATACTGGAGCAGTGTTCATACCATTGATCTTGTTTGGTCATGCCAGCATCTCGTAACCTGACGCCGGCAACTTCACATTTTATCCTTGTTTGCGGTTAACATTGTGTATGGCATTTGCAGTTCGTGGTTGGGTCTCTGAGTTAGTGAAGAGATGTAACGAAAGTACGATTGACATTTATTCTTGCAATTGCATCATAAAGGGTTGTAATTGGCATCGTGCTAATTCTGTTGTTCTAATGGATAAATTTGCTTGAACTGTTGACTAAATGTATTCTTTCGACATTATTTATTCAGTAGTTCCGATTTGATATTTGAAAATAACTAATTGCACTATATTTACTTCCTATTAATGACGTGGATCCTCCGGTCGCTACAGTTGCCCTTTCGGTTATGGACTCATATTGAAGGTTTTGATTGCGTTTCTTCTGAAGATGGGAGGTATTCAATTTATTATAAAGTATATAAGCTAAGCTGACTAGTCTTTACGAACGAACTGACGAGGTTAGCATCAGAGTCATAGATTCATAGAACTATTTGGTTTGCGGATTTGGTTACCACCATAACTTCTGCATTTGCGAAAAAAAACAATATCTTATTGGGTTTACAATCATAATCGATGAATTTCCATGAGTTAAAGAAATCACTTAGTCTTGAAAATCCTTTAGTTAAGGTCCCAGAATCTGGAATATGTCGCCAGAGTCTGGAAACCCAGACAAAACTACTAATTGCCTCTAACATTTTATATTCACTGTTATAGGAGTAGGCCGGTTTCTGGATATATATACTGCTTAAGTGTTCTTAAATGACTTAAATATCTATGAAACCTTGTATCCTCCTCCAAATCTTAATTCCTTATATAAAATAGCGTGCAGATGAGATTTACTTGGCAGATCGTTAGTAAACATGAAAGGATTTTTAAAGGTGTAACTGTGTCGTACGCCACTTGATACAAGGCAGCAGTACAACTCGGGTCAGACTCCAAAGGATCGTACAAATTCTATGATATATTATTGCAGCCTTTGGATCAGGTATCTACCAATGCCTACTGTTATCAGTCTTAAGAGAACTCGATAACTACTCTTGCCGAAGTTCCCGAATAAATTCAAACAACCTATGCTCCTTAAAACTGTATGTTTTACAGATATTGTTCAGCTACTTCAAGAAGGAGATAGTTCAATGTTACAAGCAGTAGACTGAAATTGGTGTCTTCCACCTTATGACTCTCTATCATGCTGTCCTGTCTATTGTTTGGCTGAGCTTTGACCACTGGAGATTAAAGAACTCAATATAATCTACCATTCACTGAAATACTCATGATCAAGAACAGTGTAACAACAATAAACCTATTGTGATCGACATATGAATAATTAGATGGAATATCAAATCGGCAAATGTTATCTGTGTAATAATAATAATATATTTCTGCAATAGCAGGTACACGCCATTTTTACAGGCATGATCTACAATTTACAACATATACTGGTTCACAGTATGCATCTCAAGCAAGGTTGTTTAGTAATTATAATCTACAAAAGTTGATGGCAGTTCATTCGTTCAGATATTATGTATTTTCATAAGAATAGTTTCCAAAGGGGCATCGCGTCCACGTTACATACCAGATCCAATTTCGACAAAAAGTGTATTAGGGTTTCGGTCGAGCTAAGTATTTATTTAAGTTTATAGTTGTTATAAAGTAGGCTTGTGGAGCGCCTGGTTCGAACTATGACTTTTGGAAAGCGCGTTCGTCGAGCTTGTTCCAGATGTCAGAAGTTACATAGCTTCACCCTCAGAGCAAGATTCTGAAGAAAAAAAGAGAGAGAAACCGAGGAGCAGCAAGGCATTTGGATATGAACGATCACCAATGCTTAACATTTATTAGTGGAACAGATAGAGGTATGAAAAATTATTAGATTAAATTGATACTAGCTCATGTTGCAAGAGTGAACTGCGATTAGGGGCTCCAGAAGAGAGAAGGCAGTAATAAAGAACAATGAGTTGTTATATTTATCAAGGTGGAGTAGGTTCCAATGAAGGAGGGAAGTCATTGGAATGAGGAAGAACAGAGAGTGCATATAGAGAGTAGTGTTAAGTAAAATAGAAACCATATCCTTTACAGTCAGTTTTTTTTTATCATCCGATGCCTGCCACACAGTTTTCATGTAAAAGTCCAAGTTAGCATGTTAAAGGTTGTCTTAGTAGAATAGTTAATCCAGCACAAAAATTAGAAACATGAGTCTGAATGGTGAGTGTAGGAGAGCAATCTCAATATCACAGATCTACTGACTTGTTCTCATCCATAAAGAGCCTGATACAAACAAAATGTTCTGCCCCACAAACACGGGTGGATTGAAATCATCGCCCACACCATCAGTGCTTGCTGGTCAGTAACTCCACCCTCCCTCCTTTTGTGATGTTAGGCTCATTTACGCTTATTTTTTGGATACATATCATACCTCACACAATGCTCTATGTTTCACATCCTGTTGGAAAACACTGTTTCTATAAGTACCATGCTACAAGCTTATCAGACAGTTACAAATTATGGACTGTGAGTAAGGCTTCGATGCAATGTTTTTATTGACTATATAGTGAAGTGTAGGTTGCGAATCAGAGTGTAGACATTAGGAAGGGTATAGTGTAGGATATTTGTTTACCATAGTAGGCGGAAAAGTGGAGATTTATATTAGTTACAGATAAGGTAAGATAACGAGTGGTGAAATAATATTAATGGTAAGGCAACATAGTGTACAGATGAGTAAAAAGCTGATAAATAGACGAGAATTAACTCACACTAAATTCGCGCTGAGGTTGATTTGTTCTATGCTAACCGGTTGATGGGTGGCAGGTTCTGTGGTTGTACGACCACTGGCAGTAGGCAGTCGATTGTGCGTTTTTTCTGACGTTTTAGGGTATTTATAAGCGTCGTTTAGCGACCAAGTATTGACAGATCCAGTGAGTTGCCTGTCTACTTCAATTGAAAAGAATTAGTGAGGGGAAAGTATCTAATACAACTACAAGGTAGGGAAATAAGGCGATTCAGTCTATATATGTAGAGTGTAATAATGATAAACAATGTAAATATCGATGGGTAGTTATAAAGTATACAGGAACAAGCTTAACGAAGAACTTTGACGGCGTTTCAAACTGAATCATTTTACTCCCTTTCTTAAGATAGTCTGAGTCAGCCAGAACAAAATTTTGAATGCCCATAGGAAGGGGTGGACTAAATTGAAACTCACAGTCACAGTTCTCAATATGCGAGCAGTATCTACGCGCGTACATCTGTGTCTTTTCATCTTTTCAGTAGTTTCCATCAGGTCAATCATGAGGAATGGGGACCTCAACAGAGTAGAGAGAGGTGCGAAATAGACCTTCCAAATCCTTCGAGGCGCTAGACAGGATCTTACCTAGACCCTTTGGCCCACAGTTGTCTAGAAGCCTCAGTATCTTGATTACTTTCTGTTTCAAATTCAATGAGATATAGAACATCGCCGGATATTTTGAAGCTATCAACGGACATAAATACATACATTTTATGGCATGCAAGTTGGAATGCTATGGCCTTTGTATTAGTAATCTCGTAACGATATTTGTACAATTGGAGAATCCCGATATAAAATATTTGGCGTCACATCTCTTTACTTCGTAACCTATAGAAAAACTTACTGTTGCTTTCCAGAGGTCTGATCAAACTAGCCTGGTTACCTAGTCTTTTCCACTTGATTTTCGCTGGGAATTTGTTGAGCAATGCCTTATAGGCCAATGGATCGTCATTGTATATAAAGCACCACTTATTTCAGGTTTCAATCTTAACCCCAATTATTTCACTTGTGCTAAAATTGTTTCGAATGGACAAACTTGGAGGTTCAAACTGTGATCGGAGTACAGATATTCCGATTTGCATAGAATAGATACTCAAAATCTGCGCCTCATGACAGGTAAAAATGAAGTTCTTTTTATTCATTTTTACCTACATGCAAACCAGTGAACCATCACAACAAGTTCATGGCTTACCCATATCCATTTGAGTAACTTATATAGGCTGGGTTATTGTGATGGTTAGAAGTATTTGAATAATTGTACGAACAAGGTGTCCCCGAAATAGCGTAATTTAGACCAAGAAGAACTAGTTGAGCACAAATAAACTTATTGAATTAGAAATCAAACAGTCATCAAGTACAAAAAATACTAGTTCATACAAACACCACAACTACGTGTAAACATACCGGTAAGTTTACACTGTTTCGGGTTTTAAACTGAAACTCAAGCTTTTCTCAGGATTCGCCCCAAATGTTTCGCAACATTTCTAAAACTGAGAGACTATTACTAGATAGAAAATTAACACTACCTCGAAGTTACAACAAATAAAATAACATTAAGTTTCAATGGTTGAAATCATGATTGAATTGAAGCTAGACCATCATGGAAAACCTGGAACCACTGGACAGCTGTTTCGTCCTATTGTGGGACTCCTCATCAGTGCGCATTCACGATCCCGCCTCGCGATATTCTAATTCGGGACCTATTAGTCTCGTGCGCGAGCGCTTAACCACTAGACCACTGAGCTGGCATCCAACGGTGTTAATGTCTAACTTCAACCAATCCACCAAATTGAGCGACACATCCACCATTGTCCTCAGTGGGTTACTATCTCACAACAGACCTGGTTGTACTCCTGGGTTCGAATCCCGCTAAGCGGGATCGTGGATGTGCACTGCTGAGAAGTCCCACAATAGGACGAAACGACCGTTCAGTGCTTTTAGGTCTTCCATGGTGGTCTAGCTTCAATTGACTCATGATCTCAACTATTGAAATTACTATAATATCCACAAAAGCCAATTCTAATAAAATAATATCAAGTCGTTAAATGTTGATGTTCCACTTCAGTTATCGCAACATCAGTGTTCACATCGCTTTTTCGTTAACTTTGAAGAATTTCAACTTTCGTGTAGAGAGCAAGATGATAATTAACTTTGCAACATAATTATGTATGTAACTAAAATCCCATGGAAGCGAAATGTTTAAAGGAAGAAGTAGAAACAGTAGGTTTCATGATTCTCCGATCACAATTCCATTTTCGATCTATTACTTTATCTGAGTTTCTTCACAATTACACTCTTGCAAATTGAAACCTGGATTGTTGCAATGACCGAGAATGCTACATGTCAAGTGAAAAGTATTTACGAAGCAATGATGGATAACGGTCATTTATGTTAAATAAACCACCACAACTGTACCGTCTGATATAAGTTGGTAAATGTTTATCGAATGTTTCAAAACATATTACATAAATGGTGTAAAGAGGTTTAACGATAAGCAGTCACTTCTTCAAATACAAAAATTTGTCCATTCAAGGAGTAAATTGCTATTCAAACAGCCTCTTACACATGGTATAGATAGAGTTGACCCTTAGGAAATCATGCGTAAAAAAATTATTTGGAGGGATAGGGCTAGTGTTAAACATACAAGCCAATATTTTGACGTGAAATAGATTTGAACTTATTAATAACTAAATATCTTTTACGTTGTTTTTTATAATCTTATCATATTACGTGCAATGAGACGCAGACTTTTGTGTAAGTATGGTTAATTTTAGTCATTTAACGTGTCCGTTTGATGAAGGTCATATGTTTAATGGTTGTTTATGCTTAAATTCTGCAATGGGTAACAACATTTAATGAGTATTTTGTGTCACATATTAGTTATGTATTCAACTTTCTAGATTCTGTGACTACACATTTATGGCTAAACGTCTAGATGATCATACGGCATATAACAAGAGAGCAAGTTCAAACAATAAGTAAGGGTTTCTTTGAAACTTTTATCCATCATTTTGCCATAGCTATGGGCTTAATAACCTGAAAATTAACAATGTAACGTTACAATTTAGCAGCGAACTTATACGGAAATGTACAACCTGGAAGCCGACACTGAGTGCATGATCTCTGATCGACGCAAACCACTGAACATTCGGTTTATGTAATTGATTTAACACTAGGTACATATCAAACTATCCCACCACCATGTAGATAAATATGAACTAATTTAACACTATATGTCGGTGAAAACACTTGAAAAATATTGTTTAAACGAATATGTCTTTGAAATAGCATAAATGGTGAATGTTTTACATGTGAATTGGCCAATGTTCAGACAAACCAAAGATATGAGGGTGAGGCGATACACAAATTGTAAGGTTTAGGAACGATTAATCACTAGATTAATCACGTATTTTCTAATAATAAATAGGATCGAAATAAATGTTGACGGTTATTGCTGTAGATATCAGATGAACAGTAGACGCAGTTGGTCTTCAGCGTTCAGCAGCGACATCCTTAGGTTGTCTACCAATACTAATTATCCTAGAGTTCTGTAACCCTTGAAAATCAAAGACACTAGATTTCCAATGACTTTTCTTCTCCTCCTCCTTCCCTGAATATGTCTTACGAATACAATGGGGCGTGTTGTTCTTACTGGACTTCAACTTCTATGTGTACTCTACAAACACGGAAAGCCAATTACGCATTTTTGCTCGTTGGTGTATTTCTTCGGTAGCTGATTTTGCGGATTTAATGAAGTTCGTAACAAATGCTTCGGTTCTGGTGGTTTGTGCAAGTAAGGCATTAAATTTCTCTTTTATCTGTATTAAACCCTGGTCTTTCCATATTTAGATCAAAAAACATGACTAGATGACCATTTTCACAGTTGTCAGCGGTAACATGTTGAAAAAGTTTGTATCTGTATCACTTGTACTAGTAATTTTCTCTCACCTTCCCCTTGTTTGTAATATAAGTCGAATCCATGCCAACTACTTCAAGGAAAGTTTTGAAGATTTCAGTTCGACTCTATGGTAGTTAGCAAGCATATTTTTCATTGTTTCATACCAACGGCATACATTTAAAATAACCGGAGGTGATTTTTACCTACCGACCATTATGTGGAACTTTGATACCACGACAATATAACAAGCTAGTTGAAACAATAGAACTTTGTGGACAAGTCAAACAACTCTGAATGCTCACAAGGAGGAATAATATACTTGATTCAATATTTACAATCAACATCGGTCCCATCTCAGTGCACGCCAGTCATGAATTTTTTTATGAGTGATCATAGAGTCATGGTGAGTATTATTCTATTTCTAAGCACTATACAACTGAACTCTAAAGCTGCAGTAATGTACTAGGGCTTACAGTAGGGTCTTAAATAGATGAAATCATTAAAAGTAAGTAACAGTGCACTCATGCAGACGTCTTTGAGAGTTAATGATTAGGTTTATGCTTTAGTATCACAATAAACACAGCCTCTAAAATGTTTGTCCACGGTGGCGTCGCGTCCAAGTTAGTCACCAGATCTGAGCTCGGTATAATAAACGCAGTCTGCTTGAGTATCTGGGCTACCTCTTCCTACCACCTGAATATTTCAGCAAATTACCTGTTTTCTAGTTGGTTTCAACACACCATTATGTGTATTAGCCTCATCGCCTATTCAGGTGACTTTTTGAAAAGTTATCGACTTTTCGCTGAACAGGTTAGGGAAGAGCACCGTCAGAGACATTGTGGTTACTGGCAATATATGCCGAAAAGAATGTATATTATTCAGATATGGATTCCTCAACTTCTAACACCTGGTCGGTGATCACTCATTATTTATTGCTAGGATCGATCAAGAAATAAGAAACGGAAAGCTGTTAAAATACTTTGTGCTGAGAATTCTAAATTTTCCAAAAATATAATGTTGGGTAAAGCTAATAATAACAAAATTAAAAAAGCTAAAACTAAAATTGTGTTATAATTCTGGTCGTGCTAAGCATTTGTGCAATACAACTTTTTAAGTCCAGAATTGTTATACAGTAGGTCTGTAGAGCACTTAGTGTGAACTATGACCTTGAGAAAACGCTTACGTCAAGTTTGTTCCAGGCGTCAGAAGCTCCGTAGATGTGAGTGAGACTCTAAAAAAAGAGCAAAACGAGCTACTCGAAGCCCAAGCGGAGATGCATAAAGTTTCTCTGAAAAGTCGAAAAGGGCTGAGACAAAGCTGATAAATATTTTATCCGATCAGTTCTCAATAGAAGTTTGATCAGAAACATCTAGAAAGTGAACAATCACATGTCGCGTTCGTGATTGGATGATCACCTGTACTCTACTGTGCTTAGTAGCGTTCCGAAACTATCGGGAAGTCCAACGTCATCAAAAGTGCTATAAGTACCCTAGATTTTCTGTACATAAAGGAACCTTGGAGCAAAGCGTTTCTTCTATATTTCGCGCCTCTTCTCTTGTGTTCAGGTCTCTGTGTAGATTTAGCCTGGGGGTTACTAAAAAGGCTAAGGAAACCGAATCTAGCGTTCACTTAGAAGATTTACACTATGAACTTAACCAGCAAGGTTGTGTGATCGACCCATTACTCTTTCCGCTTTTCATCAATGACGTGTTTTCGCCCTCTCAATACGGTAAACCTTACTTTTCTGCTGATGACCTAAGAGTGGTTTATACATTCTGGCCTCCTATCAAAGAACGTTGTTTTTAAACAGCAATTAAAGAAGCCGTAAACAATAAGAAATGGAATATGCCGTACAATCTGTCTTTGAATTTTGACAAAGGTGAATTTATTTACATTGTCCACAGCCTTAACTAAAATTTGGCCCTACACAAATATACTGCAACCTCTTGACACTGTTCCTGACTTGGGTTTGAGGCATAGCAACAGTTTGAACTTTTCTGAGATTATTATTACATAAAAATGCACCGTACCCACCCTTGAATATGGGATTTCAAGTATTATGACTTCAGGAGCATTGAAAGTGTTCAAGGAAGATTCAATAAAGCAGTTTTGGGGTATTATGACAACAAGGATTACCACCAAAGATGTCAATGACTCAAGTTAGAACCTCTCTGGATCAGACCCATTAGATCAAACTTTGTCTTCATCTACCGGCTTATAAATGATATTTCTTGCCCTTCGACATCTACCCCTTAGTATATTATCATATCATCCTACAACACACGCAATAAAGAAGATGTCCCACCGATCCTGAGAACCTACACGAACCTATGCCAGAATCTCTTCTTCATTAGCTATTCAACCATGTGGAACAGATTCCCAGTAAACCTCTGTTGCAGTGAAACTATAACCCTATTGAAAAGTCTCCTTGATGACCTTTCTCAAAGTGGTCCGTGTCACCAATTAAATGTCAGTATGATTAAAAATGATTTATACGAACAAGGCCCACTATCCATCTAATTGTTTACAAGGCAAAGTGGAGCCTTTAAAACTTTGTTTTCCTTTCATTTAAATATTCGAAGTTCGCCTATGTTCATATTTACTATTATTGTTATTGTTACCATTATCGATTTCCAGGCACATTAGATATTTGTTTCTTCATTTGTTCCCTCCTCTCTTTTTCCTTTCTACGTAACTTGTGCTCCTAAACATCCAGTGTTTGTGACTAAGATCACATTATCTTGTATTGTACTTAAATATGTTAGCTTTGCAGATACCTTTTATTTTCACCGTGTATATGACCCATGCAAGTTGGTGTTCAGCGGTCATTCTCTGTAAATAACTTAAGCTTTCATGATATCATTCCAAACTAATACTGCACAAACTCCTATTCTACCATCAAATCTTAATGAATCGGCGATTTACTCTCTTACTAATTTATTTTTTGTTCCATTTGGTTGGACATATATCGCCGTTTATTCTTATTGCTTTCTCTTATACGCCTATTAAATTATTTACATATTTTGCACTTCTTCATTTTTTTCCTTGGTTTCTTTCTTCAGTCAACTCGATATTCTTCCTAATTCTACAGAACCTGATTAAAGGTGACAAATATTATGCAAACATTATTGAAACATGTGTATAATGACGTTCCCGAAGAAACCCGAGGTGATTTTTTCACAACACTTATGTACGAATAAGCTGTTTGTGTAGGACAATAATAATGAACTCAATACATTTTAAAAGCATCTCCATAACAATATTCATATACCTTTTCAATTATTCTTCACTTTTCAAAAACTTCACTTACAGCCGCAGAAGACAATAACTAACTCAACTTCGTTTTGTTATAGACTATTATAATCAGTCATTGTGATAGGTTCGTCATAACTTTCTTCGCTTTTTTTATTGTATTATTTAGTGATGTTTTAACTGCAATCGCTGGTTTGGCGACTTTCAATTCGTTTACGTCAAGATGTTGAACTGTGTAGTGTTTGCCATAAACGTTTTAATAAATCAATAATTATGAGTCCAATCGCACTCTCTAATTGTGAATTTACGTTTATTGTATTTGATTCTAATCCGATTTACATTCCGTATATTTCGTTTGAAAAGGTCTCCGGATACTGCCTCAGCTACAGAAATAGTTGATTTTTTAACTTAGCTCAGGTTTGTCTCTCTGTTCTAGAGTGTCCTATTGCACAATGCTAAAAAATATACAATCGATGTTATGCATTGATTAAGAACCGAAGACGTCTTCAAAAACAAACCATTAGTGCTGATACAGATTCCTCATGTCATATACCTCTTTGACTCACATTTGTAGTCCCTAAGTGGTCTCCCTTCCAACCAAGAAATTCTATTGCAAGCAAAACTGGACAGTTACACTAAGTAGTAGTACAGTCATGACCCTACGAAAGTTATTATAATAAAAAAATTACAATAATATGTCTTTTAGTCTTCCTTTTTTCCGTTTCCCTTCAGGATCCTAAATTAGTGCTTGCCTCGTGATTCATTTTGATTATTTCCGCAATGTATGCCCCATCTAGTACCAACGTCTTTTCCTAATTTCCTCTTCAAATGGAAGCTGGTTTGTTCACTTTTACAGTAGGCTGTAGCTGATGGTATCCAGCTAAAGGACATTGAATATACTGAGTGGACAACTCTTTATATATAAATGTACATTTCGGTCATGGTTGTGGTAGTTCTGTAAGTTTCAACTCCTTACAGTAGAGCTGTTTTCACGTTCGTATTGAAGATTCTCGCTTTGATGTTGACTTTCAGACAGTTGTCTTGGGTTCCATATGTTCTTCGATTGTAGGAATGCAGACCTTGCTTCACCAATCCTTGCCTCCACATTCATCGATGATGCCACCCAGATACATGGACCTTCCCACCTCTTCCGGAGTTTCTCCATCAAGTGAGATTGGATCGGTGTTCTCTGTGTTGTATTTGAGGATCACTCCTCTTCATTTGTGTATATTGAGGTCTACTGACGCAGAGGCTACTACTACACTAGTTGTCTTGACCCGCATTTATTGGTGTGTATGGAAGCGAAGAGCTGGGTCTTCTGAGAAGTTCAGATCTCCTGGCTGTATACAGTCTTTCTATTGTATTATTAAATGTACGGCTCGATAATTAATTCTTTGAAAAAGGATTCCTTCGTTGAAATTCGTGTTTATGTAATTTCAACCAGTGATTTCTGAGCGTTCATCTTATCTCATCTAGTATGGTAATTTTCTCCCTAGTTTTTTGCTAGTGAATTGCAACAAAAACCTATAGAGACCATGTTATTATTCACGTCAACAAAATACTACATTGCAAATTCGATATAAAACACTGTAGCATTCGTCCTTTCATTGCCCATTGATGTCACTATTTGTCATGAGTGACCGAGGCTTCAGTGTGGAAGAAATTTGTAACATCCTTACCTACTTAGAATCTTGAGAGCATTAGTGTTCATACATACAAATAACCAGCTTATCCAGTCTAAAATGTCCTTAGGCGTAAAAAAACAGGATCCAATTGACAGTAACATTAGGAACTGTCTACATAAACTGGTAGTCAAACCTTCCTCGATCACGGCTCATTAGTCTCCACAACCAATAATCAACTATAGTTCAAACTCTGATTTTGAGGAATGTTCTAAAGAAGTATGCATGACATCCTGTAGTCACTCTACCGATGAATTCGCATGCTGTTTTCAACCTATAACATTGCGGTTGTATAATCAAATAAGCGAAAAATTTCTGGCCCATGCTAACTGGTGTTATGCACCACTCTCTAGGAAAAGCTTGCCGAATTAAACTCCATCAACTTACTTCACTTCACAAGTTCAGTCAGAATGTGGATAAACATGCATTAACAATTCGTCATGTACCTATCTACAGTTGTCATCACCATCACTGCTGGTTGAAATCGTGGCATAATAACCAACACAAACTTGTTTGTGCTGATGATGTCTTTCAGAAGGACGATAAAAGCTCCACTACCAAACCATCCGATTCAGAGAACAAAACTCTATCAAAATCATCCCCCTGAGCTACAAAACTTTTCCACCATCTCATAATAACCTGTCTCATCAACTTGATGAGCTTGAAAATGTCACCGGGATTCAGACCATAACAACACTGTAGTCCGAAACCCCTTCTTACATAAAGATTCATAGTGCAAGTTAAACCGAAAGTTAAAAATAGAGAGGTGCAAAAATACATATTGATAAGTGAAAAAGTATCGGTGTGTACGTAATGTAAACTGACTTGTCGTAGTAAGAGATTAGTAAGATGAAATACCAAAATTACAGAACACTTATAGACGGTATTATCCGTTGATGCTGGTAGTATGAAAACGGATTGACTGAAAGAAATAAAAATTATAGTATGGGTACAAATTGTCTGGTTTTTCAGAATCATTTACTCAAAGAGAAAAAATGGTCATTGAACATTCACTTCAGATGCTAAATGAAACCTAAATATATTGGTGACTAAGGAATGTTTTTCTTTTTGGTCAAATTCAAGTAAGAAACTTAATTTTCAGACGTGTTAATCAATCATGAAGCAGTTGACCACCATTTTGCTTTTTGTTTATTCACTTGCAGGTAGACTCGTTTCCTGTAAACCGTTCGGTCTCAGTAGTGCGTTGAGAGTCAGGGCGTAAGGTCTGTTAGTGTATTCTTAAGATGTCGGACGACTGTTTCAAATGTGGACGTCCCGGTCATTATGCTCGCGACTGCCAAGCTGCCCCAAGAGGTGGTGGTAGAGGTGGAGGCGGGGGTTATCGCGGTGGACGAGGCGGCGGTGGTGGAAGAGATCGTGACAATAACGATGGTCGTCGAGGTACGTGTAGTTTTGATGTTTTGGGTATTGTAAACACGATATTGACAGTAAATTAAAGTTATTAGTCATGTGACACTTAGAATTGTCTCATAGCTAAACGATCAGTTGCGTACGCTTAGTTTTTTATGTTTGCAGACGGCTGTTTCAACTGCGGTGGGCTTGATCATTATGCTCGAGATTGTACCAGTGGTCGTGGACACTATGGTGGTGGTGGAGGAGGAGGTGGTGGTTATGGGGGATACGGTGGTCGCGGTGAGTTTGATGCGTTCTGCGTGATATCTGAATGCACGTCTGAGCATCCTGTGTAGTTGATGTGTCAGAAGGAGTGTTGTTAGTTGTGTGGTTAGTGTAGATTGTTTTGTGATCCCAATGTTGCAACTGAGTATGCCTAAGTATTTGTTTGTATATTGTAGACAAATGTTTCAACTGTGGTGGGACGGGACACTTTGCACGAGATTGTACAAATGATGGACAGCGAGGTGATAGTGGCTATAATGGTGGAGGCGGTGGTGGTGGTGGTGGGCGTTGTTACAGTTGTGGTGAGTCAGGCCACATCGTTCGAAACTGCCCAAATAATAATAGCGACACGCTATGCTACAGGTATTGAATCGATGTGATGTACTGTTACTTTACTTTAGATGTAATAAATATGGTCACTTCGCGAGAGATTGTACGGAAAGTGGCGGTTCTGGTCCCCAGTGCTATAAATGTCATGGTTATGGCCATATAGCAAGTCGATGCAATGTGGAGGCGTAAATGAAGTCCGTATGAGATGATGCTCAAAGTCGTAGTGCCCCGGTACACTTTCGCCCTGCACTCACGACAAGGCGAATGCATTAAATTGAAATATAAGCTTCCTGATAAATTCTTTCCCGTTACATTGTTTAGAGGCTTTTGATTTTTTGTCTGGACTTATCGGATGTAAGATTTGGGAATTGTATGGTGGACGTATGAAAGAAAAACCAGTTTACGAGCATGCACGTTTGTAGAAGGCTATTATAACATGTCTGAGAAACTCCACCTCATCGTCATTCTAATAGGGCCTTCACATTATTCGAATGAACATCAAGAACTTGGCTTAGTAACGTGTTGCAACAGTGTACATGTTTAGATGGTTCAGAGGGTAATATAACTATGCATGTCATCAGGATGACGCAAAGATTGCTTTAATAAGTTGCTTGGTGAACGAGAACTAGTCACCGTCATGCTGTCAACACCAGACTATCTTCCAAAACGAATTGTGACTGGAGCTCATCATTGCGTGTTAATCGGCTGTATGGGATTACTTTGAATGGATTCGCTTGAGTTTTCTTGACTCCAGTCTGTTTGTTTGCCGAATTGATGGTCGTAGATATTGCATCAGGGTTATAACAACTGAGGCTCATAGGTTATAGAAGTGTGGATCGAAATGGTCTGCTTTCAAATCACGTATGCAGATGACCAAATTTAAAATGGTAAGTGGGTATTATTTTTTCAAGTGGATGCATAGCAGTAGGTGTCCCTGTGCGCGGTCCTCAATTTTCTTAACTACTTTGGCCATGTCACTTGTAACTATTGCAGCATGGAAAGCTGATCTCATGACGAGCGATTGGTTCAGTCCTCGCTCTTTTGAATTACAGCTTCGTCAAAACGTGATTTCGTCCGCAACTGCAGTTGGAGTCACAACGGTTCTCTGGATTATCAAGAAATGTAGCATCATGTGTCGTTGTTAGAAACTGCCGTCCAGCAGGTACAAGGCTAGTGATAGGGTTGTTCCTAGCAGTACGGCGAACACGCATGCTTTTCGAGATTGTAATGCTGTGCAGAATGTTTCGAGATTCAGTTCCAACTCAAAAGCTTTCATTTCGATGGGTCATCAGATGAGTGTCACGCCTGTTGGCGCTATGACCAGTTAAATGCACAAAGAGAGCCCATCTAAGGAGTTGTGTAGCCTTGATTTCAAACCATCAGTATGTACGAGCTCCAGTGTTCTCAGGACATTTGATGTATAAACAACCCATTGGTGACCTGCAATCGAGGGACCTCATCTATTGACTTAGCTACATAGTCTTGCTGATCAAACTTTCAGGTAAATGGCTCCAGTGGTGACCCTCTAAGAAAACCACTTACTTTCGTTAGCACCCCAGGCTAGTATCATGGTTGCTACACAAATGAAATATAGTTTTCTGTCTGGCGCAAATGTATTCAATGCATGTTAATATTTATGTATTCAAATGAAAGTCACGCTGGAGTATGGGTTTAGTTCGGATTTTGAGCTGGGTAGTAGTTGTTTTGGACCCGATGAATGCAAGATCTTCAATGTGGTTAATCTGTCACTAAAGTTAACCGAGAAGGTTCTAACCAAAGGCTATGTTGAGTTTTATTTCAGTCAAACGTTATACGGGATATTCCTATCACTTTTTGATTTTCGTGTATATTGTTCATACTTCCATGTGTGCAACCTCAGTCCTTCATTTACGGGTTTTCGAAATCTTAAAATGGACGAGTCTAATTAGTTATTTGACATGACTTGCAAGGTTACCGCCTTGCTTAAGGCATGTATTTTTGTGTTACAAGACTCGAATGCTAGTCCTCTGTAGTTTTTCAAGTGTAGTACGTCACCGGAAATCCGTATTCATAATGCATTGTTTTTTGGAATTCAAACCTAGTGCATGATTAGCGCTCTCTTGATGTATACATAGTATAATTAGCGCTTTCTGTTTGTAGAGTTATTTAAAGGCTCCAGTTTTTTATTTAATATAACTGAACCTTGTTCGTGTTGACTTAAGAAGCAGCTTTTCCGAGATGACAGTAACTTAGAGGGATTAGGCGATATTCATATAATTCACCTCCACCGAATTATGGTTTTCCCATCATTATTAGCAAGCATGTTCGGTAATACAGTTTCAGTTTGAAAAGGATAGGAGGCTTGATGGCCTGTGTTAGTCCTGGCAATGATAGTCTCTCAGCTGGTCCAACTTTCTTTTGAAGGAGTCGACGGATGGAGCCTCAACCACGTGCTGAGGTAATGAATTCCACTCGTGGATTATTCGATGGGAAAGTCGGTAGTCAGCTGACAAGTAATTCGTTCTGGGCTTGTGAACTTTTTTGGAGTGTCCTCGTAGATTTTCGGGCTTCATGTACTACCGAAGTTCTTGTTGTTACTAGAGGCAAGTAGTTAATAAAGAACTGATCAGCATGCCGTAGATTGATGTATTTACCGTTTCAAAATCAACGTATTAGTAGCAAAGCGGCCCGATACATTGCCCAAGTAAACAATAGCTGCGTGACTTGAATATCAATCCTCGCTACAATTTGACTTGGACACCTAATAATCAGTTTGGGCTAGGTTTACCATGTTGCTAGTCAGAATTCAGTCAGCAAAAACACGGTGATGTGGTATTAATGACATTTGGATTAGTAAGCTCATGTCCGAACTGACAATAGGCAACTTACCGACTTCAAAAGCGTATGCTATTTTGTCACGTTGAGGAAGGTGAGCTACTCAAGTATCGTAG
Organism: Schistosoma rodhaini; assembly: GCA_944470415.2. Classification (NCBI taxonomy): domain Eukaryota; kingdom Metazoa; phylum Platyhelminthes; class Trematoda; order Strigeidida; family Schistosomatidae; genus Schistosoma; species Schistosoma rodhaini. The sequence goes on along the minus strand of OX104039.1, from coordinate 10,948,334 downwards.
CTTGGATCATACCAGGACAACCAATACAAATGAAGGTCGGGACGGCTTTAACTTCGAAATTATAACATCCGGCTCGCCACTGTTTAAAGTTGAATTTCGTCCCACTATTTATAAGTTATGTTGGTACGGCCCAACTTTTCTTAGTCAAGACTGTTACTAGTTCTCAGTAATAAGTTAACTGAATAGTATTCAGCATTTCAACTTTCCTATAAATCTGTTTTATTTGAGCATAATTGTTTACACCATCTGTGTATGTGATGGTTACTCGGGCCTCCCAGGCACCGTAAATTGTCCCACGACGAAGTCCTGTTAAACTCGATCTTGCCAAACTAAATAAATTGACCACTTAGATATGGTGGTTTTCGTGTTATAATTCTGTAATCCTAATCTTCTTTCCTCAGTTCCTAGAAAGACCACGTTCATTCTTTGAATAAAGTTCTGCATCTTAAATGAAACAGGAAACGTCGTACTCGAGAGTACTCTACAAACTCCAGCTATTTGGTACCATGCGTAACAAAACATGGTGTTCAGGATAGTTATTAACTGTCATAATCATGCCTAGTGAAAAGTTGTAGTATTATGGAGTCATATGCTCATCACATTAATTCGAGGTTATGCTATTTGGATCGACTTTCAACTAGGTGCTACTCAGACAATCATTTATGTATTTATTTTGGTTGTCTCTCTGTGTCATGGTTATCAGCTGGAAAAGTCAGATCTTGTCAATTTCTTATCTTGTAGTACAGTACTTTTGCTAAGGTTCGCATCTGAAAGTGAGACTTTATGTTATGCCTGACCTGGTGATTTACATCACTCAAGCATCACTATTTTGTTGGTTTCAGTATTCACTAAGCTGCGTTCAAACTTCGGATAACGTAGTTTGAAATCGCTTCTGTTAATAATTTGAAATTCGAAATATATTCATTTAAGCTTCTGCTTATGTTGTTTCTTCCTAATTAGGTATTGCCATCTAAAGTGATACACAACCGCCGGTTCGTATATTTGTTGTTAAATTTAGCTGTCCAGATCAACATCTGAAGTAATGAAATGACCGAACACTGACCAAGAGCTGTTCAACCGAATCACGAGGAAAGTACGTTACTATGAAATAGGTTTGTCATCACAAGAAAAACCAAAAGGAATAGACAACGCAATAGTGCGGGACTTCAGTTGTTGCTGATTCACTCATCAGCTTTAACATTAGTAGCTCATTCAGTCCTGCCAGTTTTCACTTTTTGGGACCAGTTCTATGTCCATTTATTGTTTTCCATTTCTTTGATTTCATTAATTTATTGAAAGTCAATGTAGTTAAAGGCAATGACAAAAAATTAGCTGAATTTTCGCTAAGTAAAACTAAATATTGTAATAAACATTCATTTGGCAAGATGTATTGGTTTTGCTTATTTATGTACTTACAGTACTCTGGAAGCCCGAACAAGCATGGCGAAAAAAGCATAGGTAGTTATTATTTCTTATACAAAATAAATGTTAGGGAATAGGTTCACAGGGGCACATCACGTTTTCTGACATACGTGACATGATGTTATAATTGCAGTGACGCGTTATAGCGCTGTAGATCGTGTGGTTTATTGTAAGAGAAAGAATGTTTAGTGCTACTTTTGTAGAGATAATGTTAGAAGTTTGAATAAGTCAAGTGGCTAATGGTAAATGAAGTTTAAAAGAAAGTCATTCCACTGACAAGGTGTGGAAATGTAGCTGTGTGTTGACGTGTATAGCAATTAAAAGCACCAACAATACGTAACTTTAAATCATCCGATCTCCGAAGTCCTAGCGTCTCACTTTGTTACAATTGTCTACGAGCGTCCATGTACAACCGGTTATTAGAGTTTGAAAAATAGTTCTTAACAAGCTTCACGGTTAGTATTTTAGTGGGAGAGTCCGAGAGATGAAAATTGACACTAGCATAAAAGTGGGCTAGCTTTGTTTTCGTACTGTTAATCGACCGTGGTTGATGGCCATGTCCTAATGATTAGTTATCCTGTCGCTGGCATGAAGTTTGATAATGAAGTCGCTAAAGCCTTCAGCTACAGTAAAGTGTACTAACGAAACTCCTATTTTCTGATAAGTTGATAAACCAAGCACAAGACGAAGTTTATTCGCAGGTCTCAACAAGTCCAATTTAGGGACGGGAACGTAAGGTGATCTATATAGAAAGCAATTACTACTAGATAAGGAAACAACAATATAGACCGATGCATTGAACTACCATCTCACCGACTTATTGTATATGAAAATCTTTAATCTCTTAGGCGTGACTTGTCATGTGTACATTCGATGAGCAGTAGGTCAATGTTAGAGCGTGCTTGGAATCACTAACTTGTTGGTGGATGCAAACTACTTGGTTGGGGTCCGCGTGACTGTCGAAACCAATGGTTGGAGACTGTGCGACATGGCTCACAATGTCATAGGTGTATACATTCTCTATCTTCCCTTAAACTATGAGGTTAAAATTACTTTATATCTTTCTAGCAACTAATTCTTTCTTCCTGTACTATATCCTTACACACAATCTTTCTTTTATATATTACCGCCATTAAATTAACAGCTTCTATGAATTCGGTGTTCATTTTGTGCTAGTGAGGTATGGCAACTTGGACCGATGCATATATGTGCCTGGTCCTACACTGTAGCTGACTGACTGTTCAACATTGTGTTCTTGTCTACAATATCAAGTGTTCCAGAAGATCTTTGCAAACAATTCCACAATAAGTGTTTTACTTATCGTTAAGTTCTGTATTCTTGCCGATACCTCGTCCTGTTATTATGGTTAATTTACTTTAAAGAAGTGCCTTACATCAAGTCACGAAACGTCAGAAATATAATTTTTCTACTCATTGGGATGTAACAAAGACATATTATTAACTTTCTACCCAATGCTTAATTTATTTGAAACTCATTAGCAATCGAAATATGACAGTGTTTATGATACTTTCGACACTCCTGACACAATCGTATATGTTAAGAAGAATTAAAATGGTAGTCGTTTCCAGACAAGTTGAAAAATACAACAGCTGTCCTATCTCATCTATAAAAAAAATACGGATCAGTGGAGTTGTCCATCGCCTAACGCACGTCAGTTGTACCTTGTAGCTGAATACTCGACCATAACCGATTAACTGGGGTTGTATTGCTTCAGCTACTTTCTCTGTACTTTAATAATGCTCGTAATGGTTACATGCAAAACTGCACACACTCAACTGATATACTACAGTGGGTAAAAAATAAACGAAAAAAATTCTAAGAGATTTTCTTAGTTTTTTATTTAGATGAAATTGTATGACTCTGGCATTCGTTATACATTGTTTGGCATATATATTTATTCATTATTGTTGTTCTTATGCAAAGGGATAGATACAGACAGATAAATGAAACTATATATATGAATATATTGACTGGACTGAGATTGATCAGCATGAGAGATACAATCATCATTATCGACCACAAACAAACAGAAGGAAAACAAAACTATAATCAAAGGATTTGTGAAGTGCTGTTTTGAACATTGGAAGAATATTTATATGTTCAGATGAGTTGATAAACAAGTTGAACACATGTAACATCAACATTTAATAGTGGTCGGGTAGCAGATGAAAACTCACCATTGGAATGAGGTTTATATATATATATATATATATATATATATATATATATATATACTACAAGGGGGAACAGAATAACTGAACATTGTGTAAAATAAAATGCATGAATAAAAGTCAAGAGCAAGTCACAAATAAATTTCGTTTAAAAAAACAAACGACGCTAACAACATCAATAATGGAAGAACAGTAAGACAAAAAAGAAATCATGTGATGCATATCGGTAAATTAGGTAATAAGAAATCACTAGTTATCAGTTGTCTATCACTGATTGACAACATAGTAATCATCATCATGGAAGACTGTACATGTTTGAACGAAAGAAACAGTGAAAAAGTTAGATATAGAAATAGAGTTATTGCAAAGTAGTAATCGTCATGAACAGCTAGTGTGTGTGTTTGTGAGAGAAAAGAAAAAGCGGTTATAAAACACCTTGCTTATGGCCATCTCATTCTCCCTCTCTGTATGTATTTGTGTACATTGTCGATGTATAGTTTTCTCACGAGAAAAGACTACGTCGGCGATCTTCAAATCGACCTTGAAAAGAGAAAATTAGAATATAGTGTGATTGAACCATGTATAAAATCAAGCGAGAGATTTCAAGCTAAAGTGAAAACACTGAAGTTTCATATCAATGAATTCTTTAAAAAAAGACGAATTAATCAACACAATGCGTCCCAATTACTATTGATACTACTTATCCAAAAAAAGCCGTACAATTACGAAACCTATATGCATTAAAAAGTTCTAATGTTTATGAGTTGATGACTGGTCTCCTAATTTTTTACATACACTCGAATTTTAATTCGATATCCGTCCAATAAAGTGTGTGCGATCTTGCTAAGTATATAAATACTACTCTATAAGCAGAAATGTCGTTTAATTGTAATTGATCCATCACAATGTCATTCCTAACCTTGAAGAGATTATTGGTTAAGTTTGGGAATGTGAAGTGTTAACTTTACCTCTAGTTAACAAGGGAATATATGAATTTAAATATGTCTTACTGCATTTAGATCTTAAAGAAGCTATTAACTTCAGTTTAGGCATTCGGGCAGTGTGTCAGTTCTCGACAATGGCGAATAAAAATCTAGCGTCGACTCAAATGGATTATATTGCAAACAAGTACATATGTGTATAGAACCGTTTTTTATATTTTAGAAGACATATACATGAATTTCAGCCATGTGACAAATGCATCTTGGACTTCAGAGGTCGATCAACTAATTATTTGTACTAAATCGATTAATGCAATCGAATATCAAACAGAGACAACTTTAAAGCTAGCTACCAACCTACTAGAAAGCACAGAAAAGCATCTTTCTCACAAAAAAAGGAAAATAGCAAGTAATATCTTGTTGGTAAATTATTATTTTAAAGACGAGTATATATGAGTAGCTTACCAATATACATATGCGATAAGCCCACAAAAACCTCTAGAAGATTAAAAGCTCCAAACCCTGACGAATAGTTAATATGTGATCGACCACCATATTTAAAGACCTCTGGAGCCAATCCATCTGGACCAGCTGCTTTTTCCTCGTTTCAGATTAGCTATAGCCTTTCGAACTTCAACTAGAGTCAGGAGACCTAATTCAATGTCGCATTCAGACTTTGGGAATGGTGGGTAGTTGTACAGTAGCTGAAGGCCAGCTAAAGTGTTCCGCCCATCATTCTAAACGTCTGGACTGAGAGCAGATGAGAGTCTCGTCTTTTTCCGAGATTGTCTCACTTACACTTGACTTCTTAATTCCGGTTTCTTTTATTAGACTGAAGAGTTGTCTGGTGTTGCCTACAGCCGCTGCCTTTTCCATATATTTTGCTTTCGTTGCCCACCACTGCTCAAGATTGTTCCTTAGAATTTTGGTTGACCTAGATCTAATTTGTTTTCGCTGTTCGTCATGTTCAGAGCCTGATGGGAAGAGTTTACGCAAATCCATCAATACAATAGACTTGGAAGAAATCCATCGGCTTTTTGTAACCTTTTGGTTTAAATTACTAACAGATGTTAATGCTGTTTCCACAGCTGTTCGTATATTTTTTCAAGCAATATCTGGGTCAACCTCGTTTTCAGAACTGCCTAAATGTGAACTCAGTTGTTCCTGGAACTTACTTTTGGCTTTCTCGTCCTCCAGTCCAATTCTAATGGGTCTTCTTGGTGCAGTTTTTCTGCATCCAGTTAGGCGCAAACAAATGCGTGCTCGTATTAAAGCGTGATCAGAGTCTAAACACGTATTCCAGTACGAGCGAAAATCTTCTATCAAGTCTCTCCAACGATGAATGGTGGCAATATGGTCTATTTGAGTTCATCGTTGGTTTGGTGCAGGTGGTCACCATGTTAGACGATGTCTCTGTTTATGCTTAAAATTAGCACTTGCTAAGAGTAAACGATTGTCTGAGCATAGTTGCAACATACGATCGCCATTATCGGTCCGTTGAGCCGGAATACTAAAATACGCACCTAAATGTCTTTCTGTTTCGTTTAAGCTACCTACTTGGGCATTAAAGACACCCTCTAACAGTACTATGCCTGAGAACTAGGCTTTTTGAAAACGTTCAGAAACCTTTCTGTAAAAGCCATCTTTCACTTCATCCGGGCTGTAGTCAGTGGGAGCGTAGGCAGAAACGACGAAAAGGTAACGTCGTGTGTCCCTATCTTTCCGAGTTCTTATGGAGCCATTTAGTCGAATAGCACATAGGCGACTTTTGACGTGGACCCACTTTAATAGTGCTTGTTCTTCACTCGTAATAAGTGCTATGCCTACACCTGCAAGTCCACGAGAACTAGCCATCGGGCTTCCAGATACACGGGGGGTTATCTCGACGGCTCTCCATTTTGGCGAGGTGAGGTCAAGTGAATGACCAAACTAGGATCCTGTATGCGTGTTTCGGAGACACAGCATACATCAATGGTACGAGATTCTAGGGTTTTAGCTAAGGAGGCCTGTTGACCGAATTGGCATAGGGTACGTACGTTGAAGGCTCTAATATGTAGTCTGGTGCGAGGTTTTAGTAGACCTGAGACAGCGTTTCGCGCACTAGAATCGTTGGCCATGGTGACATTTGAGGAGGAAGCCGAAAGAGGAATTTTAGTGTTAAAAGTCGAGGTGGAAGGAGTAATAGGAATTGAAGGAGATTGATTATGAATACAGTGATCTTGAGTGCTGTTAGAGGTATGAGGAAGGATTCTTCTAGAGGTACCTGAAAAGGAAATTGGATTAGAAGTAGTCTTAATGACCTGAGAGCGTGACCACAGTGCCCAAAGGACAACTGCTTGAGGTCGTTCACAAACGACCTTTTTGTGGGGAATTTTCGTGTTAGCTCCGTACTTGTTGGGACCTTACCGCCGGAGACGGATATCCGTGGGATAAGGCGAGGTGCGCATTTTTAGGTTCAAACTTTTCTAACCCCATCCTTCCTTGTGGGAAGGCAGCATCGCTGTTATCCTGGTTGTCTGAAGGAAACACCTAACTGCAGTCACACCTCTGTATAGTCAGCACTATGACTTCGGTTTGCTGCTTTTAGTCTTACCGCTCTACAACCGACCTGTCTGGCATGGTAGGACCTTGAGGAGAGATTGTTCCAGCCAGTATAGCTGGATTGGTTCATCACGATAGGCAAGCCCGACCACCACGTCAAGGTAGCAGCAACGGTCGGGAGTAACAGTATCAGTGGTAATAGAAGAGATTAGCCATCGAAGATAAGATTCGAGAAGAAAATACGAATTAGTGAGATGAGAAAAAAGTTAAGGAGAATTCGTAATCTCATGATTTGGGAGAAGACTAATTGTAAATGCGCCTGCGTCATTTAAAGACAACGAAAGCATGAGAGATGGAAAAGACAGTGGCAATAGGTAACAGCAGACAGGTTTACCCCTGAGCTCTTTAAGGATGGCGGTCCAGTACTAGCAGCGAGATTGACTGACATCTTAGGTAGATTCTGGGAACTGGACATAATCCCATCTGACTGGTCTCAATCACTGGTTGTGCCAGTCTATAAGAAAGAACAAAAGTCCTCTTGTGACAATCACCGAGGAATCAGTTTGACTAATATAGTGTCTAAAAGATTATCTTCAATAATACTCCGACGCTTAATCAAAGCTTGTGAAGAGCAGACTAGAGATGTCGAGGTGTTATTGAGGACAATATATTAGACACTAAACTAGTCAAACTGATTACTCTGTGATTGTGACAAGAGGGTTTTTTGTCCTTTCTTACAAACTGAGATGACTGGCAATCGAGACCACTTAGATGGGGTTACATCCAGTTCCCAAATTATAGCTAAGATTTCAGCTAATCTAACTGTTAAAACTGGACCACAATCTTTAGAAATCTCAGGGGCCCATCAGACCCTGCTGATTTCTCTCTCTTTAATTTACTTATAACCTTTTCAGCCTCACTGACAGTTGGAGGACTTACACGAACTTGCCATTCCGATTGCTTGGAGATAGTGGGTAAGTGAAATGTGGCTGAAGGCCAGTTGAAATGTTTCCTAAAGTGCTCTCCCCATGGATCCAATCTCCTGAACTGAAAATAAATAATAGTCCCGTCTTTTTTCGAGATAAATGCGCTAAAATCGGACTTTGAAGACCCGTTACCTTGATAAATCTTAACAGCTATCTACTGTTACCTGTCACTTCTGCTTTCACCACCCGCCACTCCTCATGATCATTACGTAGGCTTTTTATCAGCCTACGTTTAGGAAACCTCCGTTCTTCATAATGTTCTGAGCCAGAGGAGCTTCATCGACAATTATATTGAGCCAAATTAATAAGTACGGACTATCTGTTTGGGGTCAGCTTGATCATCGTAGCCATTTTTCATAGACCTTAGATGACATGGTTCAAAATCGTTTTAAATGGCGCAGGTGCATTTATCATAAGTTTTCTCCCAAATCATGAGATTACGAATTCTCCATAACTTTTTTCTCATCTCACTAATTCGTATTTTCTTCTCAAATCTTATCTTCGATGGCTAATCTCTTCTATTACCGTTGATACTGTTACTATCTCTACTATTCTGGGATTTGGCCCGACAACCTCATCTCTTTGTGGTAATGGGGTGTGGCAACTGGAACCGATTCATGTACGTACAGGTTCTACCTTACAACTGAGTGACTGACATTAAGTCTCTAAAGGATATTTTTCGACGAAGGAATCCTTTTTTCAATGAGCGCAATTTCGAAGCTGCAATATATATATATATATATATATATATATATATATATATATACGGCTGTAGGGCTTTGGAAATGAAACTCATAGAAAAGAAATCACTATTTTATTCCATTAATCGCTTTCCATGTGGGAATTTATCTGAAAGTGAGAGGCTAACTGTGAAAAGAACATTACATCAAATCTCACCTGAAGATTGTCGTCCAATATTTAACCAATTAGAACGATTTACTGTTTGTGGTTTATAAACAACAGCGGTAGCATTGTTACTAGTTTCATTAATATTATTACTAATTGATGTAGTGCAATTTGTTACACCTAGTCCTATTATTGTTGATTCTATGATTGGTTTGATTTGATGTTGATCATTGAATTTAGTTGGACCAAGCACGAAATCCGAATTGATGAATGATCTTGAGTTAGATATAGCAGGGAGAGGATAATTTGATTCGAACGCTGTTGAATATGGTCGACAATATGCATTATTATTATTATTATTATTAGCAGTAGTGTTTCCAGTGGTATTATTAAAATATACTTGTACAGCACACATAGAATTTGATGAAATAGACTGATGCGGAGGCGGCGCGGGAGGCATATTACTAATTTCACAATGATATTTAGGAAAGAAATGATTATTATTATTGCAATTATTATTAGTAGTAGTATCAATATTGTTATTATTACTATTACTATTATTATTAGTAGTAGTATTGATATTCTTAGTATAACTTTGGAATTGAGACGCTATCATTTTGACATTATTGCAATTTGATAAACCGGACATTTGATTACGATAATAATCATGATTATTTCTATGTTTCATTAAATTATTCATTTCAATTTGTGAATGACGATGATGAGGATTAACTTTTAATTGTGAATTTGTACATCTTACAATATTATTATTATTATATCCATTAGTTGAAGAGAAATAACTTGAGGTACTCATACGATTTGCCGGTAGACTGGCACTACGTCCAGGATCACATGCTAATCGTACACCTGGAACATCGAATACACTCGAATCTGCTGATAAACTGTTAAATGTATGAAATGGAAACCGGGAAGAATCAGTAAAATATTCATGTTTCAAAGCTTTCATAGCAGAGATTCGTCGAATCCCAGGAAAAACTAACAATTCTGCCATTAAACGATGTGCACGACGTGATAAACGTGGAGTTAAATGTGGAAGACCCCCTGGTTCACCAGGATATGGACCATATTTAAGCGATTTACTATAATCTGGATGGCTGGTAACCCCTGGCCAACTCCTTTCGTTTGGAGTACCTATAATGATAATAAATATAAGCAAATTATGACTCTTTAAAACAAATAAATTGTACTTCAAACAAAAATACAACAAAATAGCGGCATTCACTTCACTTTTCATGAATCCATTCTTTAACATGACTGAGAATAACATCATTGATTAATACATAAATAAAATAATTTATCAATAGTAGTATTAATATGAGTAATCTTTAATCTCTAATGTAATGAACAATTTGTCAATAAACTATGAGGTGCGTTATAATCAAATAATAACTTGTGTGATATCAATGTTTTACAGTGTGAAAAAAATTTGATAAGATGATCTTGATTATAATAGTTACACTCATCAATCATGCGTCGACACCACTTGGTTGGATTACATACACAAGTAAGATGTTGTGTGACGATTAAAATGTTATTATAACTACATGGTTGCCTAAAATGAAAGAAATCTAGACAAGTTTAAATATTATCAGTTTTATCTTATCGGATATTGGTGAGTTTAGATCGGTATAATGAATGGATCAATGTCAGACCGCCATTGAAAACGTGGAAGCACTGAATGGCCATTTCGTCCTAGTATGGGACTGTTGGATGCCGGCTCAGTGGTCTAGAAGTTTGGCGTCCGCGTGCAAGACCGAAGGTCCCGGGTTTGAGGCGCGTGCGGGAGCGTGGGTGCCGAAGAGTCTCATACTAGGGCAAAACGGCCGTCCGGCACTTTCAGGATACTGCAGCCCATGTGCACCATTGGGGGGCTTTACGATATTACTATGAATTGACTGAGATTACAAAATGTCGTCTAATGGATTCCAAATAAATGAAACTAAGATATATTATGCTATTTGTGCATGCACTTATAGAAAGTAAGACGAAATAACTGCCTAATATTTCGCAACCTTGATTATGATAGGAAGCTAATTTAAAAGTAACTGTCCAAAAACACATAAATTCATATTATTAATTAGTGGGGGTTTGTAAATTCTTGATGTTGATATTGAGCACTGTAAATGGTCAATATCTGTTTGATATGGGCGAATAACTTCGATATCAGCTTTTTTATCGAGGTTCTAAGTAGATATGAATTGTGGCTAAAAGTGGGATTAAAGGGAGGAAGTTTCGTCTTATCTGAAGCTCTTCAATTGGATATATCTGCATTCTATCGTTGACATTCACACAATCCAACTCGAACTTACAGTCTATCGCTTCAAATCCTGATGCATTATCCACTAATCTACCGAGTCCAGATGGCCAGTAACTTTTTCAACGGTTATGAAAGTGTTATCAGATGCTTGTAATTATCAGATGTACCTAGAACCAGGTATATTTGGAATACAACTGATCGATGAAAAGAATAGTTATAACTTTAAACCAATCAAGTCAAAGTCAACAGCCCACTTACTCTATCCCTCTTCTCTGTCAATTGTGACCTATGAAACCTAAATTATAAAAACCATTTCAAAGGGTTAATAATGAAACGGAACTATTGAGACTTAAATGAACAGCAATTTAAGTAAAGGTCATCGGAACGAAAAAGTTGAGAGATACAAAAAAGTTTAGTTCACCCCTATCTGACTCTCACCTCAGTTATGAACACACAATTTATGTCATTTATTTTCGATTGAATTTATGGGTACTTTTTTCATGCATAAGATTGATGCATATAGGATTAAAAAAACCACACAAGCTAATTCACAATGTCCTAAATATACAAAACACTTGAAAATGTTTGTGTTAAGGTTTATCTTAAGAGAACTAAATGACTGGACAAACTGTAGGTTTTTTGACAATCTAGTAAAACAGTTATTTCATTCTAGTGCAAGACTTCATTGTGTTCGATTCATGGAGGAGTCGCGATCTCACACTGTTCAGTAGTCCAATATTAGGATAAACCATTCTTGTCGAATACTGCTGCCTAGTTTTACAATGATGCTTTCAATTCAGATTCATCCGTAACGAGTATCAACTACAGATTCAAATAAGCCTAACAAAATTGGTTCATCAGAAATGTAACAGTTATCGAATGTCATTGGTGTTCATGCTTAAGATTTAATTTTTCATAATATTACAAGTTAATTTCATATATTGACTTATGAAAACTATCCTGAAAAGTTGGATAGTGGCTAGCAGTGGAATCCAGGACGCGCGTTTTGTCCTATTTGGGACTCGTCAGCTGGATGTATCTGCATCTCAGAGTCGACGTTCACTCTGGGACTCAAACCCAGTACCCTGGGAAGATTCAAACAAACAATACCAAGTGAATTTACCCTGAAAAGTTATTAAAATATGCATAAACAAAACTGTATAGGAAAGAAATTGAAATGTTCATAGGAAATAAACATTTATTTGACCTTATGTATATTTTATATCGAGACTAATGTTGACCTAAGAGATGATTGGTTACATACATATACATCAACGTTGTCACTCACATGACTAATATGATATGTTCAAGTACTTTTATTATTACTAAATATAGTAAATATTAACTGGGAATAATGTTTACCAAAAAAGATCATATAAGCGATGTATCGACAGATATGTTGGATAACAGTAAAGTCTACCGCTACTACTACAGATTAGCTGGTTTCTATATCCCGGTGAAGAAACCTCAACGTCTAAATTAGGGATATTGTCTCCAGTTCACAACAAGCCTCCATTTTAAAAGGCGTGTAAGATCGCTCCCAGAAATTCTGTAAGCTTCTGACGTCAGCTTTAAGAAAGTAGATCTTTTTATGCTATCACTCGATGGATTAAGCGATAGTCAGTCAGTCAGTCAGCTACAACGTAGGACCAGGCACATTTATGCATCGGTCCAAGTTGCCATACCTCGTTAGCACAACAAGATGAACACCGGGTTCATAGAAGTAATTAATTTAGTGGTGGTAGTAGTATATAAATTATAGGTTGTATATAAGGATATAGTACAGGAAGGAGGAGAGATATGAAGCAATTTTAGTCACAAGGTTTAAAGGAAGATAAAGAGTGTATACACCTACGCCATTGTGATCGATTCTGAACCATGTCACCCAGAGTTTCCAACCATTGGTTACGATAATCACGCGGACCACAACCAGGCAGTCTGCATCTGACAACATGGCTCAGACTAAAAGTTAGTGACTTCAAGCACTGATGCCATGTTTTGGTTTGGTCACCCCTAACTCTCTTCCAACCATCGCCAATACTAGTAAGCATAGCGCGTCGTGGTAATCGGTGTTCAGGCATACGTAACACATGGCCCAACTATCTCAGTCGATGAAGATTCATCACCTCATCAACTGATTTACCATCGTTCCCTAATACCCTGCGTCTAACCTTGCTATTACTTACCCGGTGATCCCAGCAGATGCGTGCAATATTTCTAAAGCATCTGTGGTCAAATACTAGTAACCTACGAGTATCTTCTACTGTTAATGGCCATGTTTCACAACCGTAAAGTAGAACAGAGCGAACTGATTCGCAGTATACTCGTCCTTTAATTGATAGACGGATATCTCCTCTTCGCCATAGGTGACGTAAGTTGGCAAAAGCCAAACGAGCTTTTCGAATCCGTGCTGAGATTTCATCAGACACCAACCCATTAGGGCTGATCAGACTTCCAAGATAAGTGAAGTTGTCAACGCGTTCGACTACTTCACTCCCTATCCTTAGTTCAGGTGTTGATGCAGGCCAGTCCTGGAGTAACAATTTACATTTGGATGGGGAGAATCGCATCCCAAACTGTTATATCCCCTGGTGAATTATGAATGGTAAATCTGAGGTCTATTATCGACCAATGTATTATGCCTATTTCTTATTGTACAGTTGTTACGTAACTAAATTATTCATATTCGTTTTCTCTTATCATGAGCTTTATTTTGATCTTTGATTTATTATCATACGATTCTTGAGTTATACTCAGTTATTGATTACTTTGGTTTGTATAAAAACCCATTATGTTTGTAAATAATGATTCATACCACTGAGGCTGTTATTGGTGTTTTGGACTTAATTGGCTGGGCTAGGCAGATCGCAAGACCGGTTAGCACTCTAGGCTGCTCGTACGGGTTTCGTGTCACTGTTCCAATCGAGAATTCGCTCTCCCTAATTGGCGGTCTCATCAAGTCACACATCAACTACCCATCCACTCGGCCACAAGATATAACACAAACATCCTGGCATTATTACGGAGTTCCAACAGAAGACTCTGCATTTTGCCAGCGTCTTCACCAAACAGGACTATGTCATCTGCGTATTCTAAGTCGCTTAGTGGTCCCCCTGGTAGGAGATCAATTCCTGTAAATTCAGTCGAAGAGAGTGTTACTTCCAGCAACAGGTCTATAATGAAGTTAAACAAAAATGGGAATAGTGGACAGCCTTGACGGACACCACTTGACGTTGTAAAATCATATGACAGTTCGCCATAAGCTCTCACTCGACTGGTAGTGTTCGAGTAAAGAGCCTTCAAAAGGTTTATGTACTTCTCAGGTACACCTTTCAATGACCGACACTGCCACAGAACCTCTCGGTCTACAGAGTCAAATGCTGCTTTCAAGTCAAGAAAAACTATCATTGTCGGACGCCGATAAGCGTGTCTGTGCTCTAAAACTTGACGAATGGTGAATATGTGGTCGATACAGCCAGGACCAGGTCTGAAGCCAGCCTAATTTTCTCGTGTTTACAGTTCACGAGTCTTTGTTGGGCGCCTGATAATTATTGAGGCTAGTATTTTAGATGCTGGGATTACATCCGTCTCCCAGATTTTAGCCAGAATATTAGTCAACCTAATCGCTAAAATCGGACCACCATATTTAAAGACCTCTGGAGCCAATCCATCTGGACCAGCTGCTCTTCCTCGTTTCAGATTACTTATAGCCTTTTGAACTTCAAGTAGGGTCGGGTGGCTTACTTCAATGTTCCATTCAGGTTTTCTAGGAATAGTGGGTAGTTGTGCAGTAGCTGAAGGCCAGCTAAACTGTTCCTTAAAGTGTTCCGCCTATCGTTCTAAACGTTTGGGTTGAGAGCAGATAAGGGTTCCGTCTTTTTCGGAGATTGTCTCACTTACACTTGACTTCTTAATTCCAGTTTCTTTTATTAGTCTGAAGAGTTGCCTGGTGTTGCCCACAGCCGCTGCCTTTTCCATCTCTTTTGCTTTCGTTGCCCACCACTGCTCACGATCGTTCCTTAGACTTTTAGTTAACCTAGATCTAATTTCTTTACACTCTTCATCATGTTCAGAGCCTGATGGGATGAGTTTACGCGAATCCATCAGTGAAATAGACTTAGAAGAAATCCATTGGTTTTTTGGAGCCCCATGGTTTAAGTGACTAATAGATGTAACTGCTGTTTCCACAGCTGTTCGTATATCTTTCCAAGCAGCATCTGGATCAGTCTCGTTTACAGAACTGCCTAGATGTGAACTCAGTTGTTTCTGGAATTCGCATTTGGCTTTCTCGTCCTCCAGTTCAATCCTAATGGGTTATCTTAGTGTACTTTTCCTGCGTCCATTGAGGCGCAGACAAATGCGCGCTCGTATTAAAGCGTGATCAGAGTCTAAACAAGTATTCCAATACGAGCGACAATCTTCTATTGAGCCTCTCCAACGATGACTGATGACAATATGGTCTATTTGAGTCCATCGTTGGTTTGGTGCAGGTGGTCGCCATGTTAGACGATGTCTCTCCTTATTTTTAAAATTAGTGCTTGCTAAAAATAAACGATTGTCTGAGCATAGTTGCAATAGACGATCACTATTATCGGTTTGTTGAACCGGAATACTAAAACACACACCTAAATGTCATTCTGTTTGATTTAAGCTGCCTACCTGGACATTAAAGTTACCCGCTACGACTACTATGTCTGAGCGCTTAGCTTTCTGAAGAAGCTCAAAGAGCTTTCTGTAAATGTCATCTTTCATTTCATCATGGCTGCAGTCGGTGGGAGCGTAGGCAGAAACGACGAGAAGGCAACGTCGTGTGTCCCTATCCTTCCGAGTTCTTACGGAGCCATTCAGCCGGACAACACACAGGCGACTGTTAACGGGGATCCATTCTAATAGTGTCTGTTCTGCCCTTGTACTTAGTGCTATGCCTACACCTGCAAGTCCGCGAGAACTAGCCAACGGGTCTCCACATACACGGAGGGTGTATTTCGTTGGCTGTCCATTTTGGCGAGGTGAGGTCAAGTGAATGACCAAACTAGGATCCTGTATGCGTGTTTCGGAGACACAGCATACATCAATGGTACGAGATTCTAGGGTTTTAGCTAAGGAGGCCTGTTGACCGATTTGACTTAAAGTACGTACGTTGAAGGCTCCAATGTGTAGTTTGGAGCGAGGTTTTAGTAGACCTGGGACAGCGTTTCGCGCACTAGAATCGTTGGCCATGGTGACACTTGAGGAGGAAACCGAGAGAGGAAGTTTAGTGTTGAAAGTCAAGGTAGTAGGAATTGAAGAAGGAGATTGATTATGAATACAGTGGTCTTGAGTGTTGTTAGAGGTATGAGGGAAGTTATCACTTCCCGGTTGCCCACACCGTGGAAGGATTCTTCTAGAGGTACCTGAAAAGGAAATTGGGTTAGAAGTGGTCTTAATGACCGGAGAGCGTGACCGCAGTGACCAAGGGACAACTGCTTGAGGTCGGTCACACACGACCTTTTTGTGGGTAGTTTTTGTGTTAGCTCCGTTCTTCAAAAAAAACCTTACCGCCGGAGACGGATATCCATGGGATAAGGCGAGGTGTGCATTTTTAGGGCCGACCTTTTCTAACCCCACCCCTCCTTGTGGGAAGGCAGCATCGCTGTCATGCTGGTTGTCTGAAGGAAACACCTTACTGCCGTCACACCTCTGTACAGTCGACAGTACGACTTCGCCTTCGGACCTTGGGTTTGCTGCTTTTAGTCTCACCGCTCTTCAACCGACCTGTCTGGCATGGTAGGACTAAGCGATAACTTGATAATGATTCATAGGGTGCTAAGAAACTCTACTTAAACCTGATATGTTCTTTTTTCTTATAACTAGGTGAGAACAATTTGAAGAACACTGAAGAAGAATTTAAAAAAAGTCAAAAATAAGTGAAATTTCCGTGGTATACAGATTTTCCTACCAAGTAATCAATTCTCGGAACTAAATAACATAAGTGATGTCTAGACCACCAAACAACTAATTTAGGAGAAGACTACATATATAAAGAAGTAATGCTAGAAAAAGACTAACATATGTTTCTAACCTTCTATCACATATATGAATATAAAATGATGGGACAGATGAATTGTTCCGACGATGCTATGCTTGCTGAGCTGAATGGTTTAATTGTCGTTCTGGACAAAATTATTAGCGACTACTTAGAGTTCACTTCTACTTGAGGTGTAGACATTGATAATCTTAGCTAGCATGGCAGAGAAAAGCTTCAAAATTAAACGGTCATCCATCTCAGATAATTTTACACGGAAAACTCAAAAAAGCTTTATTTATGGAAAACCCAGGTACAATGTAAAATTGAGAAATTCTCAATGTTGAGTTCTGACAACCAGTAAACAAAACCGTATTGTTTACTACGTACACACATTCCAGTGTAAAATTTGTTCACTATAAACTAACTATTCTGAAATCAGTATTTAGGAAAACAAGTAACCATTACGGTTGATTAAGGAAAACATATTATTTCATCAGTTAAAGGGTAATTTATATGGTTATCAATAACGTGAGGATTCTAGACATTTATAAAGAAAGGATACTAAATTTAGTGATACCTTAGATTCTTAATCAATCACATTGGTAGAATAACACACATATATATCGAATTTTCATTGTTGAAATCATGAGTCAGTTGAAGCTAGACCACCATGAAAAACCTGGAAGCACTGGACAGCCGTTTCGTCCTATTATGCGCATCCACGATCCCGCACTCGCGAGATTCGAACCCAGGACCTACCAGTCTAGCTTCAATTGACTCATGATTTCAACTATGAAAATACTAGATTCTCCACAAAACCCCCTCTGATTTATATATCGAATTGTAGATTTTATTTGAAATTTCCTCATACCACTGATTTGCTAAAAAAATTGTCTGTGAGCACTTTTTATTTTCATGTTCATTTTTTTTATTAGAAAAATTCAAAGATAGTTCTTAACACTTTTGTTTCGAGGAAAAGAGTTTAATAATATAAAAGTCTATTGAAATTCACTTGAATTTGTTTTAACTGATTTACAATATGGCACATTCTACAGTACTGTTGGAATAATTTAATTATTCTTGTTTTTGCGTATTTTTTTAATGCGGTTTTCTACTTGGTTTTTACACAAATGGAACGTATCCATCAAAATACCAAGTGGGTGAGCCAGTAAGGAGTTTAATATGTTCATTCTCTTGTAGTCTCCAGATCTATTTTCGATCCAGCGTTTATGTTCCAAATCTCATGTACACTACATGAAGCCCTTTCTGATTCTCGAAGTTTTACTGCATTGACTAATATGAACTGGAAAAACGAATTTTAAAAATCGAAAAGCATCGAGTTGGCGTCTCATCTAAATCTACGACTCTTCTTTAGTACTGATGTATAAACTCCTGTCTCTAAAAAGGACCAGATCAGTGAATTATTCAGTCATTGATATAAGACAACTATTAGTCAAATCACGTAAAGTACTTCACAACAAAATAATGATATAAATGTATTTCTATAACCAAGTATAAACGTTTACATTTAGAGTCAAGCTACACTTGGTGTATACACTGATAATTACCAATTAATTGTAGAAAGTTTACGGTCTGTAGCAAGATATAGCTGGATGCTAAGTAGTTAAGTAAAAAATTGCTGTGTTAGGTAGTCAATCTTATATAATAACTCATTCATTATTAGCCCATAGATTAAATTTTAACAAGTGATTGGAATTTCTAATTTATCCCTCTTTTGAAAGTTGAGTATAATACTTTAAATACTAAGAAATGGGTCATATATTGCTAATTTATATACCTATAAATCATATTAATTTGTGTTTTACAACAATTAAAACAACAGCATTGAATACTTAATGTTTAAACAAAAAGAATTACATCAGTAAAGGTTTGTAGTTTCCTATTATTGATATTCAGGGCTGTAATTGATTGAGATGAACATGGGACAGTGGAAACTTAACATTTGGAGTCTCGAATATCAGCAAAAGGAAAGTGTAATGCCTTAATGATACCTTTTCGTTCATATTCGTTGAACAATTCAATGGCCATCTGGACTTGACGGATAACGTGTTAGTGTTTGAAGTGAAAGGTAGTAAGTTTGAATTTCAATGTCAACATCAACACTGGTATGCAGATATATCCAAGCGACAAGTTCCAAGTAAGATGAAACACACATCCTATATTCCACACGGCTAGACATAAAAAATATGCTTAAAAGAAATACACCACATGCATACTATTTAATAGCGTACATATGGTATACATTAATACTAAATAACAATAATAGTAATAACAAGTATAATCCAATGGTCAATGATATTACCTAATCGTTTAAAAATTAGTGTCAATTGTTCTTCTACAGTAGAGCCAGGAAAAAGTGGCCAACCAGTAGCCATTTCATAGAATATACAACCAACGCCCCACATATCAATATGAGTAGAATATTCAGTTGAACCTAACAAAATATCTGGTGGTCTGTACCTAGACAGGGAAAGAAACATTGATATAAATGAATCAAATGCATGAAAAGTAGGAAAGCATATTATAAGAAAAATATGGGAGTGGGTAAACCAAGGTACCGTTTCATCAGTTCATAAAGTCAATGACAGTTGAAATGAACCAAATGAAGTAGGTGCAAACTATCTGGTTTGATGCCCACGCAATGACTAATTAATTGGTTGATATTGAGTAATATTATGGTCTGAAATTCACTATAGCGGCACAAGTTTATCAGTTGTTTATATCCCTCTAAATCTTCATTTCACATTCTTCAATTACGTATTGTCATTTGTTCCTGGTAGTACGTTCCTTTAAATGTGTTTATGTAAGTTGTTCATGGCTAATAAATTTATTAAAATAGGTAGATAAGTAGATTTATTTTATTTTATTTAAACACATAAATCTTGGTACAAAGGGGCATCGAATACATATGCGCCGCATAAATCTCATTTGATTTGTGAGAGGGCTGAGATACTGCCCAGGTGCCCCAAACTGAAGCAGATGGTTTTCTTAGGGGGTCACACTTGGAGCCTTTGACCTGAATGTCTGATCCACAAGGCAGTGGAGCATCGTGAGGAGTTGCAGTCCCATGGTAGCCGGTGACCAACGATTGATTCATACGACATTTGTTCCCTCAGGATCCTGGAGTCCATGTGCACCATTGGTTTGGAATCAGGGTTTTCCAACTCCCTAGGTGGATTCGCCGTGTTCACCTGGATAAGTACATAGAGAGATCGAAGCTCGGAATCTATTGGCTGTAAGTTAAGTACTTTATGACAGTGAATTATTCAATATGATCCACCTCCCACGAAGAAAAAGCACATCATTATCTATGTAATCCTCACAAGAGACAAAGAAAAGAAGAAACAACTTGAAAAGAAAACACTTAAAGAATGAGAAAATTGAAAATTTTCAATTCAACTGAAAATAAACAAGTCTTTATATCAAAATATTTACTGCACCGTTTTTAATGGCCATGTGGTTCCATGAATTTGAGCAAACAAGAAATAGAAAATTCTTTACAAGGTCACTTATTGTTTCAACAAAACATTGAAGAAAATAAACAAAATTATTATCCTTAGCATTAATTAAAATATGAAGAATGTTTTCTTCTTTTTTTTTTAAAGAAAAAGTATTTTGTAGTGGATGCTAAGAATTTACACTAAGCTTAGAGATACTAACAATTTTGTACTTCAAAGTAAGAGGTTATCTAAATTAAATAACACTTTTAACTGTGAATCTATATACTATATAGTTCACATGTGATATTGTCTATTAAGTAGAAAAACAGAAATTTAAATGGACATGCATATTAGTGTTTGTCCGTTAAATATATGTACTAAATTATAGAAAAAAACATTTTACCTTACAAGATTTAGATCTAGTATATCAATTATAATCACACTTGACGAAGAAGCTCTGGAAGAGGTAAAATCGTTTATTGTTCTGAAAAGACATCATCAGCAACTACCTAATATGGCAGAGAACAAACTAGCTTTCAGCTGAAGAAGAAATCAGGAAAAGACGTTGGAGGTGGATAGGACACAACATTGTGGAAGTCATCAAACTGTATTACGAAGAAATCCTTAACTTGGAATACTTAAGGAAAGAGGAAAAGAGGGAGACCGAAAAACACATTCCGTCGGGAATTGGAGAAATACATAAAAAGAATGGATAGCATTTGACAAAATCCGGAAAGGAGAGCCCAGGGACAGAGTAGATTGGAGAATCCTGATCGGCGACCTATGCTCAACGAGGAATAACATGCAAGTAATATCACTTCTATTATCTTTAGAATATTTTTCTTTTACAAAAATAAATTTGCAGCCATCTCTGGTTTTTCATTATTCAAAATATCCCTGGAAGCCCTCAGAAGTCAAAATTTTCACATACCCTACAGTTTTACGTTTCATATCATGATAAGAGACTATTCATAGCTTAAAATATGTACATTTTACTGACGAGATAAATGTTATGCAAATTTAAATTTATTACGATAGATTGGTAGGATTTTTCATATTTATGAAGAAACTTAACACAAATAATGTTTTTTAGCCTCTCAAAAAATCATTTCATTTTTAGTGGAAAAAAAATCTTTGCAATCCTTTTATTCATTGATTCAAAGAATTTTCTAGTGGTAACAAGAAACAAACATTTTGAAGGGGTTTCAAAGCAGAACGAAAGCTTCACACCTGACACATACACACACACGGTGTTGTATATCGAATCCTTATGTATGGAAAAAGGATTAAAAAAAACTTATTTCCTCTTACTTCGGTTTTCGTTTCTTCCTGTGTCTGTGACACTGTATCCAACAAAACACAACAACGGTGAAAAATTAATTTATCTTAATTATGGAAAACACGAAAATCGTAACACAAAATCACTCAGTAGACTAATTAATTATTTAGATTCATTAAGATGAGGTTTCATATCTTCAATATTTAATAAGTGTATCGTAGCCAATATTTTCAGCGGTTATTTTTGTATTCATTTAGTGTATAGAGGTGCTGAGCATATATATTTAGTGAAATTCTCATTAAAGATTCATGTAAATATACAAGCGTTTGTGTGTGCGTGTTAATGCAACTGTTGGTTATAACTCATCTTTAGCACCATTCATTAGAAGTCTAAGTACTATATAAATCTTAGATACACCGTTCATGTATGATGGCTAATGATACTAATTAGTTGATCAAATTGAAATACATAGACTGGAGTTCGAAAGTTACAGTCCATTCATATTTGAAATTCAAGTGTACCTTAACTGTCATGTCAATTTTATGATTGAATTTTTTTATTATTTAAATTCACTTCAAATCATACTCATCTTTTCTAGTTTGATACAAAGAATGGAAATTGATCTACATGTCGGATTATTTAAAGGGATGTTGCCATCAGTAATTTTCAATTTCTCAGCATAAACAAATATATTTCAGCATGGGGATTTGTGGAGATCAGGTTCAGTATGACTGATTCTGAACTGTGTCATTCATCATCTTCAATCATTAGTTACAATAGTCTCACGGACTGCAGCCACATAATCTGAACTACACATAGCTCAAATCAATAGTCAATAACTCCAAGGACTAATGTCACAGTTTTGGTATGACAACCCTTACCTTTCGTACAATTTACTCTTCTACACCAATAAGTACTGTATTTCGAGGTAGATAGCAATTTACTATGAGTAATACATATCTCAAGTAATGATTGTTTTATATGACATACAGTAGAATTCATAATGAATATATATACATCATATCATATCCATAGTGGTGTATGATCATATGAATAATAGTATATAAATATGATGATAATAAGAATTAATAAATTTGATTCGTAGCTACCTTTTAAAGATACATAAACACACACGATGAATATTCGGTATTTCTTAGTCTTTTACAATAATAATAATAATAATAATAATAATAATAATAATAATAATAATAAAACTAATACAAAATATCATCTTATCTGAACAAATTAAAATTTGATTATGAAGGTTAGTTATCATAAATGATAACTATCAATAGTACACAACATATATCAATCAAACATAATGATACAAATTTGTTATGTAACGATTGAAATAATAACAAATCAGTAACCATGATGATGCTACTTAAGTAATTGTGACTGAAATGTTAAGAAAGGCGGTGCAGAAAACATTTACTGCAACCGAACTGAATGGAGTTCTCTACAACCTCCCCATAATAAATACCGTCAATAAAGAAAGACAGTCTGAATTCGCCATATCCATGTGCATTTACCAACTCAACTGCTCCTATGGAGTTAGTTATATAGCTCGTACACTTCGTCAAGTCTATCAGTGCATACCGGAACACCAACTATCTTGGTTGAGTAAAGGACAGGTAAGAGTCATTAATAGTTCTATCTATTCTCGCTCACTTAGTTAACATAAGACATCAGGTCGACTTGAATAAAGGTTTTAAAATTAACGACCATATTCCATCAAATTTAGCACATGGTTAACGAGTTTGTCTATTGCACATTACTGAAGCTATCGTAATCCATGTTCACAAACCTAACCTACGGAGGCAGAAGACGTTTGTATAACCATTCTCGATAACATGGAAATCGATCTAGGAGAGAGGTTTTAGCTGGACTTTGATTAAACCCATTCTTTTAAAAATGTTTAAACAGTTTTTCGATTTTTTCAACTTTTGTGCTGTACATGTCAGTCAGTCAGCAACAACGCGCAAATTTGTACGTACATACATCAGTTCAATTAGCCAAACCACATAAGCACAGAGATGTAGTTGTCGATTCAGATCCCCTAGTAGTAGAGGTAATAAAAGTATAAGCAGTGATCGGAAAGATTAAGGTTTGAAGATGTTATTCAAGGAGTATAATCCAGTGAAAGAGAAAAAAAAGAAAGGGGCATGAAGAATTCAGAAGATTAGAATTTGGGAGAACACAAACAGTGGATGCACCTTCGTCATTGCAAACGAATTTGAACCATGTCATTCAAGGTCTCTAACCATCGGTTGCTGTCATCTCGCGGATCCCAACCAGATAGTCCACATTTACCAACATGGCCCAGTCCACTTGTCAGTGACTTCATGGATTTGTGACATGTTTAAGTCTGGCCATCCCTAGCTTTCTTCCAACCCACCCTACACCATAAAACATCGCACGTCGAGGCGATACCTATGGCCGCTGCCCTTTCCATCTCTCTTGCTTTCGCTACCCACCACTGTTCACGATCATTGCGTAGGCTTCATGTAAGCCTACGCTTAAGGTGACTCCGCTGTTCGTCATGTTCAGAGCCAGGTGGGATGAGTTTTCGAGCATCTATCAGTGTAGTAGATGCTGCTGAGATTCAGTATTTCTCCTTCACCTTACAGTTTACCGGACTAGCAGAAATCAATGCTACTTTCACAGATTTTCGGATATCATTCCATGCTGCCTCGGGGTGGGCACAACTTACATGGCTGCCCAACTGTTTTTTCTAGTTGTTCCTGAAGTATATTCTTAGCTTGCCTATCATTAAGTAGAACCCTTAGAGGCTTCCCTGCAGTGTCTTTCCTACGTCCAGTAAGACGCAGACAGATACGTGCTCGCACTAGAGCATGGTCTGAGTCTAAAAATGTGCTCCAGAATGAGCGACAGTCTTCTATCGAGCCCCTCCATCGGTGGCTGATAGCGATGTGATCTAATTGGGTCCAACGTTGGGACGAATTCGGGGGTCGCCATGTCAAAAGATGTTTTTCCTTATGCTTAAAGTTAGTATTTGCAAGAAATAGGCGGTTATCTGAGCACGGCTGCAACAGACGGTCGCAATTATCTGTTCTTTTAGCCACGACACCATAAGATCCACCCAGGTGTCTTTCACTTAGTTTACCTACTTGAGAATTAAAGTCACCAGCCACTATTACTACATCAGAACGCCTAGCTTTTCGGAGAAGGCCAGAAAGTTTCCTGTAGAACTCATCTTTTATATCGTCTGAGCTACAGTCAGTGGGAGAGTAGGCAGAGACGACGAAGAGGCAACGATGAGTTTCCCTATGTTTCCGAGTCCTTACTGATCTGTTTAGTCGGACAGCGCATAGAAGACTGTCTACTGGGATCCAGTCTAAGAGAGCTAGCTCCACGCCAGGACTCAATGCTATACCAACACCAGCGAGACCACGGGAAGCAGCATCAGGACTTCCAGATACACGAAGCGTGAATCGACTTGGTTCTTTATTTTGATATGGTGAGGTCAAATGAATGACACTATTCGGATCCTGTATGTGTGTTTCGGAGACGCAGCATATATCGATGGTGCGAGATTCTAAATTCCTAGCTAAGGAAGCCTGTTTTCTTATTTGACACAGTGTTCGGACTTAAAAAGCTCTAACTGAATAAAATATTTCCCAGCGCTTTTAGGGCCCCTCTGGACTTTCTCGAGTAATAATTTGGATCTCCCCAACACCACTATTTCCAGAAATCTTCAAATCAGCAATTATAGAATACTCACAATAAACGTCCGTGTAAAATGCTTCCCGAAGTGATGGTTTTTAGTTAAATGGTCTTTACGAATAACTCTGTCTTCAATATCACCTTTGCATATACAACAATATATAATCATTAAATTGTATTGGTGATATATACACTTTCAAGTATGCACAAATACATATACAATTAGCTTACCATAATGTGACAACTTCATTGGAATAAGTTTTAATCGGAATCGATTTGGCGCGAGCTAAACCAAAATCAGCCAATTTCAAATCTCCTCTACTATTGATCAATAAATTTTGTGGCTTTAAATCACGATGTAGTATACGACGTTCATGACAGTAAGCTAAACCACGTAATAACTGGTAAAGAAATAATTGAACATTATCTGAATGCATGATTCCATGACAATCGTGTAAATATTGTTTTAGATCACGTTCCTGAAATGAAGAAGAAAGTAAGGAAGATACGTAGGGCAAAACACGTAATGGAAAACATAATTATTCAAAGAAAGCATTAGAATGTACCTGTTTTTGAAAAAAATCTCAATTCATACAACAATAATGAAACAATTAGTAATTGTGAAAACTTGCTTTTTTCACATTATTCACAGTGAAACAAGACTGAATTGATCAGGCTGTCTATATTCGTGTATATGAATGCCAGTGATGGTTGCTGAGCTTTAAAGTTTCTCTTTTTGTGAGTAGGAGCTAGCAACAGAATCCGGAATGGTCATTTCTCCTTGGTTGGAACTTGCTAATTGTGGACGTGCCACTTGATGACCCAATACTACTGAAACTCGAACCAATTTATTTTAATAAATGACCAATATAATATCCATTGAACAAGTGTTGGCTAACATGAGTGATTCATTAATTTAATGACTTTCTGGAGCTTAAAATGATTATTTATTGATATAAATTTTCTCATGCATGTAGCCTTATCTCTTCGTGCTAAACACATGTCAGGAATAATGCCATAGGGAGCATCAGTTTCTTCAATAGTGTGCAGGGTTTCCCGCGGACTATCTTCAACTATTCAACATCTCAACAAAGTGCATGAAATGTCAGGTCATTCAGACTAGTGGCCATATTGCAACTTGATCGATAGAATTCGATCAGCAGCACTAAACGACTAGACAAACACGACATTAGTCATTAACCAGTGATTAATCAATTGTAATTCTAGTTTATACTTAGAAGTAGTAAAACTGCTTTATCGATTTTCGTGTGTGTTCGTGAATCATATGTATTAAACTAATTTCGCACACTTACCAAGCACAAGTCTATATACTGGACTATGAGCCACGTACACTATATAATGGATAATGATATTTACTAACCAGCTGCTCTACACAAATCGAAGTAGATGAATTAGTGTTTGAGAGCCAGAGATCGACTACTAGTAGTCGTAAGACAAACGGGTTTCACGGATCTATCGATGTACGACTACTACTGTTCGATTTTGAGAACGACCAAAAGTCGATGATTTTACACATGATTAAAATCAATCTTCCAAATAATGATAATAAAACATATACATACCAATTATAATGACCTCACAATTAATATTGACAATACTACCACTACTACTACTATGGTGTGTGCTACTGATGTCAACAAGTATAAGTAGTATGTATCACCAGTCGAAAGTGGAATGCCTGGAGGCAGAAGATTGAGAAGATCGAAGAGAACGAGAACAGAAAGTGATTAGTATGGAAACGAAGGAACAACAATGTCGGAGACAATTGATGGATAATTTGTAAATGAAGTATTACTGTATGGGTGTCATATTTTACCAAGATATTCTGTAATGTGTTAAGATACATTTGATTGTCCCCACTGTGTTCTCACTCACTACACTATTACTACTACTAACAATAATAATAAATTGAATGCACCTTTGAAAAAAAAGGATAAATCCGACTGTTGACATGTTTCGATTATCAAATAACTACATAGTTGGAATTTAATTGTTTATCTGTGTTTATGTGTGACTGTGTTTATCACAAAGTTCTGTGGTATAACCAGGTAAGTCAATCAAGTATATCCTATTTAAATTTATTGAGTAAGGAATAAGAAGAGAATTTATTGATTGCGAATTAAAAATCTTGGAGCCAATGTTTCAAATAAAAGCATGATGGTAATGTTTATGTTTTTATTTCCAGTCATAAACACTACGCAGATAAAAATTGTGATACATGTAAATGTGTAGTCAGGATTTAAATCGGTTCTCACACTGTATTTAGAACTTCTTCAGTTGAAATATGTGTTATTATTATTATTCATATTAAGCTACGAAGTTCCCGACTAATATGTCTTAAGATTGAGCTATTTACAATTAATTGATTAATGTGGTTAGTAACAAATCTTTCGATTGCACCATCATGTTTATTCTTTGTTCAAATGTCTTCACGGAACTAGTACTTGAACATAAAAATTCCCATGTATATATACGACTGTACAGCTTGATAGTACATTCGTTAGAAAGAGATCCCTTCGTTGAGCTTCGTGTTCTTAACGTTTAAATAGGAATCATATTATTAAAAATCCCCATTGTGAAAATTAGAACAACATATGTAAGCGAACAATTGTTTTCAATTAGATCGTCATCAGGCTTTACTCTAATATACATGAATATTTATATATTGGTCTAACATTTTCATATAAATATTCGTGTATATTAGAGTAAAGCCTGATGACGATCTAATTGAAAACCATTGTTCGCTTACATATGTTGTTCTAATTTTCACAATAGGAATTATATGTCAATAAACTTTGTGTCTACCTGACTGCTAAAAGAACCTCAGTTTATCGATTTTTTTTATTAATAAACGATAGTTCTTTCGTGTTAAAATAACCGAAATAACATTCGAAGTGCGGTATCAGTTGTTTGGCCTACCAAGTTGGTGCGGACCCAATTTTGTACTAAATGAATATCTCAATAATTTGCAATTACGAATTACTATACACAACACTAAAACTCAACATTAACCCTTTATAGATGATTGAGTCCACATGATTAAATATTTTGCTTCTTATCAAAAAATTCCCTCTTTGAGTAGAATCTTAAAAATTTTATTTCAAGATTGTCAAAATGTTTAGTTTGTCGATTAGAAAAATTTAAATTAGACATGTAAGTAACCAGTGTAAACAATTTGAATCCGTACAACCACACATTATCAACTACAGTAAATTAAATGGTCATTCATTCATGAACAACATAGAAAAACCTGGCATAAATGTGTATCAAACCCCGTCGTCATATGCTTTAAATTAGTTTCTCCTATTATCAATTAAAAAAAACCTATTCGGTCGTAAGAAATCGAAAACAGAAATTACAGTCCACGACAATGACTGACTGAATGAAATAGGAAATTAAAAAAAGTAAAAAGAATATTTTAAAAACCTATGACTCAGTGAAAGATAAGTCATGAATCCGTTTCATTGAGGTTGGTTTTGAGTTACCGCTTGCAAACATTATTGAACACGATGATTACACTGTTTAATATAATTCAGTCGAATAAGAATCAATGATTTCAAACTCAACTCTACATACTTCAGTTTGGCATGAGTCAGACAGTATTACTAGCTCTCTAGATCAAGTATCATGTTGTAGCCTATGGAGGTAAAAATTTAAAGGTGTGGGATTTATTTGATGCAAATCCTCTTATCAACCCAATCTTTTCTTCTACGAATAAAAAAGGTTTCGAAATCATATTAACATCAAAATTCTGACAAATCTACGATGTCGTCACAGATTGAATCATAGAAGTTGACGTTTGAGTACAATTAATGACTTAGCATTCAGAGATCTCATTTCAGTCAACTTGCGATATTATACAGCGATCATCATTCATTGCCAATAGTCCTGCTATCCTTCTCTAATCTCACTGTTTTTAAAAAATGATTATTAAATAGTTAAAGTCAATCTCTGAAATAAACAATCTTATATTTATTACTATCAATAACCTTTTTCTCGAAAAAGGGCGTTATTCATCTTTTTCATAACAGAAAAATCAATACATTACGGGGAAGAATCTCTTTCCTCCAATAATAATGATTATACTTGACACGAATTCTAGATTGTAATTAGGTTGGATAGAAAATAAAACAATGAAATCGTCTATAGTTGTTATTATGGTTAGTGATAGGAATGATGAAAAAGATTCATTCATTTTTCTCCTATTCAATAAACATAAATATTACAATTATGAAATGTTATTTTGATGAAGAACTGAAAGGGGGATAAGGTTCATCTTCATAATCCTATTGGGTATTTTTACATTTTATGCTAATCTCCAAAGTGTAGCCATCATCTTTGAAGAATATTGGAGTAACCATAACTAAAATAGACAAACCTATTTCTTATAAATATATAATCGATGATAATGATAATCAGGGAAGATGGATCAGAAAAGAGAAAAACTATAACAACGACAGAAGAAACCAATTTCTATATAGGCCGGTTAAGACACAAATAAAGAATTTTGATTTTTGTTAATCGATAGTTTTGCAGAGATACTAAAAAAATCAAAGGCTGTTAAGCATTAGTAATCAGTAGTAGCAGTCTAGTAGTAACTAGTAATACGTACATGTAATGAATACTAATATTGAACCCATTTGCCATTCGTCCATAATTCATCCAAAAATGAGGTTGACTGAGAAAGGGGGTAAGGAAAAATACTGACAACAGATAATATAAGTATGGGATCAGTTGTAAATTAAACAGTAAGAAAGAAAGGCAGAATAAGAGGAAAACATATCGATTTACAGGAAAAAAAGAAGGTAGGTAAACAGAACAAAGATTTATTTACTGCAATACATATATACATAGAAAGAGAGAGACACTTTATCATAAATATATATTACAATTAGTTAAAAGATAGATAACATGTGAGTTCTGGTAAATCGTTCCCAATCAACAACTGTTGAACAACTTGTATCATACCACAACTGATTGAGGAACAATCAATGTCAAGTATGTCTAGAC
Source organism: Schistosoma rodhaini (assembly GCA_944470415.2). Classification (NCBI taxonomy): domain Eukaryota; kingdom Metazoa; phylum Platyhelminthes; class Trematoda; order Strigeidida; family Schistosomatidae; genus Schistosoma; species Schistosoma rodhaini. The sequence continues at coordinate 10,917,663 of OX104039.1, read as the reverse complement.
GCTTAATACTGCGGATCGAATTCCATTGATCAAGTTGCAAAATGTGGCCCAATAACGCATGCACTAAGATAAAATGTTAAACGGTTTGAGGTGATCGGCAGGAAACTCTATTCAACTTGGGTTTCGTACTTTATTTATTTATTTGAACACATAAATATTGGTATAAGGGGGCAACGAATACATATGCGCCACACATAAAACTTCAATGATTTGTGTGTGGGTTGTGATACTATTCTGGTGCCCAAATCGAAGTAGGTGGTTTTCTTAAGGGGGACACACCCGGAGCCTTTGACCTAAAGGCCTAATCCACAAAGCAATGGAGTAACGTCAGGAGATGCAGTTCCATGGTAGTCGGTGACCAAAGACTGGTTCATACGTCACTTGTTTCCATAGGATCCTGGAGCTCATGTGTACCATTTGTTTGGAATCAGGGTTTTCCAACTCCCCTAGATGGACCCTCCAAGTCTACCAACCCGATTAAGCGCTGAACATTCACTTTTCGTCCTCTCAATTTCATGAACAACACCCCTGCCGAAAGAAGATAGTGAGTAGGACTTCCCTGACAGTGGCTATATACGCGTGGCCATGTGAAAGCATTTCGAGAGGGAAAGAGGACTCTCCTCACCCTCGACCGTACCAGAGGATTCATCAGAAAGGCATAACCAGTATATAAAAAGGACTGATGCTTCCTGTGGTATTAAAACCCACGTCACACAGCATCACAGTCAAGCAACACTGAAGGATTAGTCGAACTTGACATTGATCAATCAATGTCAATATCTCAATCATACAGGAGGTAGTGGCCGACAGTGTGAAGCTGAGTGACGAGGATTCGAATCCTACAGGAAAAGCAAACACCTCTCTAAATATTAAAGGCATGCATTAACATTACTAACACGTGTGAACTACCACGAAATCCAAATTCAAATTTTCTTTTCGATTACCTCCAACCACCTAACATTGCTTGTATAATCCCTATACAATGATAACCTTTGATAAGTTGTGTCTTACTTTCGAAATGAATGAACCCCACTACATCATTTCTTCTTACCAAAACTTTGAAAAAAACTCATCTTGAAGCTAGTTTTTGATGAGCATTAGATAGTTTTATGGAGATCTTGTATAGTTTAGAATGTAATATTAAGGAAATAACATCAGCTTGAGAACTAGTGAAAAGTAGAAAGTATTGGATTCCTAATTTGAAAATTCCCACGACCCAATGATCATAATGAATCGAAGACCTTAATTTCGGTAAAATCAGTTGGTAGCATGAGCATAAACTTTAAAGTGGTAATTCATTTGATAAGTAAAAAAATTTGAGGATTGATTTTTTTTTCGAAAGCTATATCAATAGAGTTCAAATCACTAAGATATAGTGTCTGGAATCTGTTTAAAACTAATGCTATGCCTGAAAAACTCAAATAGATCTTTCAATCAATAATGGATTGGGAAGAAAATTACCACGAGGTTAGTGTTAGAGATTGATATTGTCAGTTTCTTGAACTGAGTGTTGAGCCTTCGTACGTCTCTGATTATTTTATATGTGTCAGTGTTTAGTATACTTAATACATCAGAATACGAAAGTATATAAATACTTTGATTTTTAAAGCTCACCATTAAAGGTACTAAATGGTCAAAAATGTCTAAGGGATTTTTTTTAGGAGTCTCAGTGAAAATTTCATAAAGATAGGTTCTAAACGCGTTTTTGATTCAATAAGCATCCATAGCTACATTAACTATAAAAATCTTAGTAATATACATAATAGATATATTGTCACTAATCCATCTATTTTGAATAACCAAGAATTACTCAGTGATTTCATAGTAGATTGTGTGGAACTTATTTCAGTGTGAACACGATCGAGATCACTGGTTGGCATCAACTGAAGATACCATTGAAAAATAGGCAGCACTAGATAACTATTTCATCCTCTTAATTCAGAATTCACATCCATCCATAACCCTTGAGAGCAAGCATTTGACTAAGGAACTTAAAGTCCCCAGCTAATGTTAATTCATGACAAGAAACATTGTCGAATTCTTTATAATGATTTGTGTAAATGAAGAATACACTCCATAGTACTACGTACATATTTCAACCTATACAGACGTTCATTTTATATTATTTGTCTGTAAAACTCTTACCGTATCCTAATTACTAATGAACAAACCTATTAAACAAGAAAGACAGAAAAATAAAAAAACACAAATCAATTAATAATTATTATCGATCTTGTCTTCTTTCGTTAACCTTTACAAAAACGTCCAAAAATTAAAACAATAACAATCATTATGACAAAAATGAGCACTGAGAAACGAATATATGATAAAAACAAAAAGAAATGGAAAAAGTAACTACAAATAACATGATAAAATAAAACAGAACAAACAGCTATTATGACTGCTGTCAGTTGATGTACCAGAGAAAAAGAAACGGACAAACAAAAACGTTTAAACAAATAAACACAAACTCTACATCGATTGACTGACGTTATGAGGAAGAAGTGAGAGAAAAGAGGGAACCAGTAGGCAGGGTATCATAGGATAGATAATAAGTAGAGAAAGAAGATGAACAAAAAAGGATAGATAATCAATTATTCAATTTATTACTACTAACATAAAAGAAAGCAATATAATCGAGTCATCTCAAAGGCAAACAATAATTCGTAGAACTAGAGCGGAGAGCAGGAAAACAATAATAATAATTACATATTTAATCTGTAAAATCTATCAATTTTTGTGTCGAACAACTTTGATGAGGATAAGAGAAAAAATTATGCAGATAGGACATTAATGTTTCATTGAATAGAAAGTGATCTGATAATGAAAATTGAATAATATAAGCTATGGCTTAATAATCAAACACTCAACACTATTTAGTTTGAAGTTTGAATACTAAGTCTCACGTACATAACTATCCGATACAATCAACTAATACTTCTAACTAACGGGATGAATTGTTTTAAAAATTAGATCTGAAGATAAGCAGGACTTGAGTTCACATAGTCAACTAATTTTCTTTACGAACAAAAAGTTATTTTCAGTATGAAATTCTAGGTTCGAGTCCTGCATACGGAATCGCGGATGGGCACTGCTGAGGAGTCCCATACTAAGACGAAACGGTTATTCAGTGCTTCCAGGTTTTCAATGATGGTCAAACATTGACCGATCCATGATTTTAACAAAAAACAAAGTTATTATTCAACAGCTCATGCCACATCTAAAAATAACTAGTTAATCGTTTCCTAATATAAATTTAGCTTACAAAAATAAAGTTATTGTGAAGAAGAATTTTTGTTCGCTAAAATATTTGTTTTGTCTCTTAACAAGTTATATATCTTATTTTACTAGGTACAAGATTATGTATTCAACTTTGAGCAGACTATTTGTGGAAGAGTTAGCGATGCCACCTGACCTACTGAACTAGTATCGGTAGAGTGGAGTTCAGGGCTTTTAGCATGCAAAAACAGTCTGTTTTTAATAATAATAATAATAATAATAATAATAATAATAATAATAATAATAAGTGTGGACCTCCAACCCCGCTACAAGTTTTCACATCCAGGACTTTCGGTTTCGCGCCGAGCACTTAATCTCGATACCCACTTGAAGTTAAGGCATTCATATCCAAAACAGAAAGTCCTGGGTTCAAATCCCTGTTGCGAAGTCATGGATGCATAGTGTTAAGGAGTCCTATACTAGGATGAAAGAGAAGTAAAATGCTTCCAGATTTTCGATGGTGGTCTAGCTAAGATCAGTTCGTGACTTAAAACTATAAAATTAAAACAACTGTTGAGTAATATACCTCATTAATTATTCATAGTTTCCATTAACTCATAAACATCCTGGTTAGTTAGTACACAAGAAAATTCGGTTGGTTACTGAATAAGCAGGATTAAAATGTATTAATAATTACACTGTTTTCATGGAAGCGTAGAAAATAAGTTAAAGAAATTAGTAAGGCAAATCATCAACTAATTCCAAGGAACTATAGGTTTTCCGATATAAATCATTTGAATGGCTAAATTATAATAATATGAAACATATTACCCGATGACTTCATTCGTCGGAATCTCATCACTATTATATAAGTTTTTATTGTAATTCTACTAAAATCAATGAATGTCAGGTATGAAGTGGCTTATGATACGAAGCACATATCCCTCCAATTTCAGTCATTCAAAATTCAAAATCTTAGATGTATTCTATGTTTTTCGCTTTGTAGTAAACATTTACCATAAACACTATCTTATGCTTTTACTACATCCGAGCAATGCTTAGAAGATATCTATAATTGAAAATTTGTTTTCTTTACAAACGATATCTATCTTTGAAGATGTATGATGAAAATACGAGTACACTAATGACAACGAAATAGAATAGGCAGTAGATTACTCAAAAGATCTTACTGAAATTCTATATTCCAACTTAGCATATCATATTCACATGTAAAGGTTTTTAATCCATATGAACAAATAAGGAGAACAAGCCTGTTCGTCTGTATGTTTCAATTACTAATTACTGCGTGAAACACTACAATAAATCGATACTACTACTATTGACAATAACAATAAGTGAATAGTTGAAAGCGTGAGTCAGTTGAAGTTAGACCACCAAGGAAAACCTGGAAGCACTGAACCAGTGGGGTTCAAACCACGTCTTTTGTGAGATAGGAACTCACTGAAGACAATTGGTGAACGGTTGCTCAACTTCATGGATTGGTTGGAGTTAGACATAAACACCATCGGATGCCGACTCAGTGGTCTGTCGGTTAAGTGCTTTGGCGCGGGGCTGGTAGGTCCTGGGTTCGAATCTCGCGAGTGACGATTCGCGGACACGCACTGCTGAGGAGTCCCACAATAGGACAAAACCGCCGTCCAGTGTTTCCTGGTTTTCCTTGGTGGTCTAGCTTCAACTGACTCACACTTTCAACTATGAAAATACTAAATCTCCACAAAATCCCTTCTGACAATAACAATGATGTTAATGGTAATAATAACATGTTATGCAATAACGAATAACGTTTTCAGCTGTTATTCAGTAAACCTTTCTTACGTTTCCCTAAATAATGCTAGACAATTAAGAAATTTGCATTAAAAAGTACTTTATTATTAATATCATTATTCAATTTTTTCATGAGAATAATTATATCTCTAGTGAGAAGCAGTGACCAGTGGAGTTCAAAACCACGTCTGTTGTGAGATAGGAACTCACTGAAGACAATTGGTGAATAGTTGCTCAACTTCGTGGATCAGTTGAAGTTAGACATTAACACAGTTGGATGCCAGCTCAGTGGTCTATCGGTTAAGGGCTTCGGCTCGAGACTGGTAGGTCCTGGGTTCGAATCTCGCTCGCGAGAGCGGGTTCGTGGATGCGCACTGCTGAGGAGTCCCATAATAGAACGAAACGGCTGTCCAGTGTTCCCAGGTTTTCCATGGTGGTCTAGCTTCAATTGACTCACGCTTTCAACTATAATAAATACTAAATCTCCACAAAACCCCTTCTATAATTATATCTACCCACCCTCATAAATATAAAAATATTTAGGAAGAGGAAAAGAGAGAGAGAATAATTAGGTGAATGAATAACTGATCGGATTATGGTAAAAAGATGATTAGCAATCATTTATTTTCTCCTATCCCTTTAGAGTAGACGATTAAAATTAAAAAGTTGCAACAAATCAAAAAGTAATCAATTCTACTAGAATTTTACAGTTTCTGTAAAAGAAAAAAAAGACAGTCCCACCCTTGTATATTATTCAACAGAAGTATTTTCAGTAAACATACATAATTTAGTTATTCAAACATGTGCATATATATGTATGTGCGTGTGCGTGTATACACACATATACACAGACAAATATGTTATTTTCATTGTTGAAGGCGTGAGTCGATTGAAGCTAGACTTGCTTATTTCGAGTTGATTCGATTTTAATAAAACAGAAGACACATTTAAAGCAATTAGTCCCTTTGATAAATTTCGATAATGCAATGAGAAGACGAAGATTATCAGAACTATGTGATATATTAGCGCAATACATTTCGAACAATCTGATCACACATATACTTGTTAAGAACATTTATATATAAAAATAAAAGGTCAACTAGACTGGTAATAAGGTTAAGAAATAGACAAGGATATAATGATAAAATAATGTGAAGACACATTGACATGTTCTGAGGCATACTCTAGCACACACACACACACACGTATAAATATAGAGTGGCGAAATAAAACAGACATTTATTATTATTATTATTATTATTATTCATAATAATGGTCGTGGTAGTAGCGATGTTAGTCATTTTATATGTACAAATCATATTTGAAATAATTTCAGCAATTAAAGGTCACATATTTTAATGTTTCGCTAGGGAAACTTAGTTAGAGCTTGAAAATTTGACTACTTTCCTGAAGAAGCAGGCTTAGACCATTTTGTTGGAAAAAAACACGAGAACTAGTTAAATTACAATTAACGAGTTTATTTGATAGATGATTTTTAATACCTACTGTCTTCTATGAACTTGATGTTCAATTTCGGTCAAACTGTTTATTCAAATTTAGGCCGATATTCATCATACTTGGTAATTTTATAACCTTTTTCAAGGCAAAATAAATCTAGAAGTTATGACTAGTAATCAACCATGATTTCAGGGGCGAGGCAGATACCACGGATGAAGCTAGATTCTGACTAAGTAGTTTGGGAGATATCTATCTATAAGACGTTAAGAACTTGGTAATTACTTGACTTGACATCCTATTGCCCCGCTATCTCTTTTAAAGAAAACTCGTCTGAAGGTGACTATGAGATGTTTTGCCTGGTCGTTGGACTATAGATGATAAGATGGAGAACGTAAATGATTAATTCCATGCACTTTGAAGAACTTCTTGAAAGAGTGTGACATAAATTGAGAATCATTATCAGTAGCCAAAGTCTCTACAACCCTGCAACATCTAGAGAAATTATATAAATTCCTGATTAATTCTTCGTCTGTCCAAATTGATATAATGCATATCTCCAGCCATTTTTTTAAAAATAGATCTGCGATAAACAAATATATTTGTTCTTGTTTTGAACCAAAATAATATTCGTGAAGTCTTTTCCAAGGTTTGTCAGATTTGGACCACAGTTGTGGTAGACTTCGTAGAATTTCTAGCAGCTTGAAGTCAAGAGCTATTGTGGCATTTTTCTTTGATATTGCGATCCACTAGAGACCAGTAAGAGTAGCTGTGAGCAACAGAATTTACTTTATTGATCCCTAGTTGACTAGAGTGAAATTACTTGCGAACTTGTTGATGAAGAGTTTACGGGATAACAATTCAATCTTCGAACATGATCCGAGAACCAACTACCATAAACAAGTTACGAAGACGAAAATATTGTAGAAATCTGCCTTGAAAGTAACAGTTCGGTTATTAGATGGGAAGACAACCCCAAATTTATCTTAAGGTGTATTCCTTTACTGTGGCTTTTATAATGGTTTCGAAGGTAACTGACAGTTCACAAACTGGAACATCCAATACTCGGTCAACGTCTGTTTCAGTTTCTATTGTTTCTATCACATTGTTTTCTTCTAGTTTCGGATGAGAACTAGTTAATCTTGATATGTTCCCTTATCTTGAGGTCGTATCCTAAGCGTGGTTGCTCATCGTTCTAATCGATTAACTGTATACATAATAAATCTTTCCCTTGACCTAAACAGTGCCAGTATTGATTTATGACCAGTAAATGGAGTGAATCGACAACTAACATTGTACTATTTATTCTCATATATGATATCATAAAGAATAAACTTAGGAGACGTTTCCACAAACTAAAAGTACATTCTAAACGATTCAAACCTCGTTGTGGATTAGGTTTATTACAGTGCTGAATGCACTGTGAGATACAAAATTCCCTTCATTGTTAGTTCCTCTATAGTGACTCTGCAATTTTTTTCACTGACAATATCTAAATTTCCACCAGAAGCACTGTAGGCAGATTGCTTTGTTGAACAGACTGGAGGTATGCCGATGCTGACCCAAGTTTCTCCGCTAACAGGTGTAATATCCGAGGTTGTGTAGGGTTTTGGACAGACACAATAACCACTAGCCTTGATATCCAGCAAGATTCTGAAAATACTCTTAATTGATGAAAAAATAGGTGATTATCTTATCAGAGCATGACAGATAACCCATCGTCTTTCTAGAAATTTCCGGAAAGTTTTCATTCAAAGCTAATTACATTAATTGTTTGTAGCCTCTTTCCAGTTCCTAAAAACTTTTCCGAAGAATTCTCAAGGACTACCAGAGACAAGGCAACGACGACCTTTGACCTCTTGTACCAAAGAGAGCACTGAAAATGTGCAATTCTCTTGTGTTTTTTCAACTCTTCCCAGGTTAGTTGATTAACTAAATTGAGAAAAATCTCCTATGCACACAATTTAAGCACAATATTTGAGGTTTAGAAAAAATCAGTGAAACAACTAAACGGATGAACAGCTTGACTTTCGAGGTTTCCTACGGATGTTTTGAATCATGAAAATGGAGATAGAATTAACTGAGATAAATGAGAAATAATTTGGAGGGACTAAGATTTATGTGCTTTAAATTTTGTAATGTACAGTGTATATACGGAATAAAATGGACAGCTTGCATGCAACTAGACGCTTTAGACTTCACAAATAACCTAGCCCTTCTATCCCATGCACGCGAACAAATGCAGGTCAAGATGACCAGTGTAGCAGCAGCCTCTGCATCAGTAGGCCTCAACATACACAAAGGGAAAAGCAACATCCTCAAATACAACACGGAAAACATTGTTGAGTAGTCAATATAAAATAACAAAGTGTTCGTGGCAGAAGGTGAAGGAGAACGATAATAACAACAAAATTCATCTAAGGTTTGTTCTTTCCTTTACACAGTCTTATTTACAATGTTGAACCCATGTCTACAGCACATCATACCAATAATTTGTGTGCAATATTGGCATACCTGTTCGATATTCTCTCTAGTACTCTGATCGATTAAAATGTTAGGGAGTTTTTCGCTACATTAGAGCCTACAACTTGTTTACGTGGTATGGAAAGAAAGTGATTACTTACAGTACATGTTTCTATATATTCCCATTATTGATATTCCCCATTTCCATCATTCGAAAGTTTAATCTAAATGTAGTTGTTTGTTTAAAGGCACTACTACCATTGTGACATTTGTTCAGGTAGCTTATCCACTTCAAAAAAGACTGATGATCGACAGAGAAATTACAGACCGCTTTCTTTTTAAAAAAATTATTTTAAATACAAATTCGCATATCAATTATCAACCACTTTGATAAGCTATACAGATATGTTTTTCATACAGTTTAATCATATATATTTTACCACTACCTATGTTACGAATTGTTTATTTTTTAAAATCAATGAAAACTGAAAATTTTCAGCTGTACGGCAATATAAAAGCACTCTAACGATTTATACTACTAACTAATACAAGTAGTTTAGAAAGTATCCATATAAATTAGGTGATTGTTATTATTTGCAGTTAATCAGCCGAGACCGTGACGTAGACATTTAGAAAATAAAAGTTCGTATATATTTATGACTTCAATGAAATTCAGAAATCTCCACAATTCCATACTGAAAATTACAATGTACTCACTATTGACTAGTTTTGAGTGATAATTCTTGGAGTTCTAGTGAGAAGCCGTGACAAGTGGAGTTTAACCGAATCAAATATATTGTGTTTGACAAGTTAGAGACATATTTCATTGAATGAATTCAATTTCGATAGTTAAAAAAACTTTTACTTTACTATTATCAAACCATGATGAAACTTATCTTCAAATTGAAAAAAATTTCCATCAACACACTATTTGAAATGATAATTTAGCATTTATCGTTGATGCGATTTCGAAATAAATGACAAGAGTTCCAGTGAGGTGCCGGATATAAACAAGCAGGAGAGACAAAGCGAAAGAATACTCAACAACTATATGGGTTATGTTGTTCAGACGATAACAGTTGTTCGATCCAATTACTAGAAATAAGAATGGTGATTTCGCATGGATCATTTATTTATGAAACAAATACTCCACAAAAAATACCCTACTAAAAATTATCAGGAGATAGAAATATTGGCTACGTAACTGAGTTCGTGTTAAGAAAGAGAAAATATTATTTCCATAGATACAGAATATTTCAATAAGATAGTATGATGTGGCAGAGAATAAATGGGTAATCAAGGATGAAGAGGTAAGTCACAAACCAACTATTTACATATATAGTTGAACAATTATGTTTTCATAGTATGAGTTCGTGAGTACGCCCTTTTTCGGGAGTTTCATACTAAAGGTTTAAAGAGCTATTAAAAATTGAATTATGTATATATCATCCTATATTTTAATGAGGACAGGAGGGAGTGTAATCAACAAACCATTGTCGACATTATGATGCTTTAGAAAAAGTAACAAAGTCAATGCCCAAAACTCCGCCTGGAGTCCTTCGATGGCTACTGTTGGTTCTGAACCTGTATAAACAAGAGTAAGGTTAGGCATAGATGTTAGGATCCTTACCATCCCGTAAAAAAGAACTTTTCTAGGAAATGCTAACAATAATAATAATAATATCAAACTTACCACATATTCAAATACCAGTGTTAACGACTTCTCAGTATGAATAATGTCATGTAAAGTGACTATATTTGCATGGCGTAGATTACGCAGTAAGCTCACTTCACGTATGGCTGTACATGGTGCACCTTCATCATGTTCCAAACGTATTTCTTTTAAAGCAACTAACGTTTCTGTTAGAAGACTTTTACCCTTGTACACCGTTGCATAGGTACCCTGACAGAAGAATAAACAAAAAGCGGGAGAGAGAGAAAAGTATTAATAAATAGTGATAACAGTAATGATAAAAATAGTAACAAGGATAAACACTATTGTTTATAATAAAAATAATGAAATTAAACCAATCTATTTCTGATTAACTTAATACTACGTTTACGAATTCTGTTTATATGAAATGCTTAAAACAAAAGAGGGAGATGACAATAAAGAAACACTTGACTGTTAAACCAAGGTGATAAGTTACGTAACAGTACAGAAGGTAAAAATGAACAACAGTAAGTGCCACTAGGATGCAATTAAGTACTGAATGGGAAAAAACGTGAGAAACGAAATGAATTTGTGTGATTATAATTTTATTGTGAAACAAGATGTTTAAATAAACATTCTTTTTCAACTGTATGGAGAGAAAAAGACTCGACTGTTATTGATCGGATCTTTGGAGTAAGTATATTATTAGGAAATGATCTCGGTACTGGAGAATATCACCTGAGAAACCAAGGAGCACTTGACAGTTGTTTTGTATCAGTTTGAGGCTTCTCTTCAAAACTGTCCATGTACTCAGGACACATGATATTGAATCGAATATCTTCAAGTTCTACGGTACGTGGGATGAACTTTAATGATGTGATCTATGACGTTGTATGGATAGTTACTCCACGGTAATTAGTGACATCCATCTGACACTGGACAATAGTGAGCCAAAGATTTTTACTGGAACTTCCAGAAGCTCACATCACAAACCGAATAATCTCATTGAAGACTTCATGGTTAGTAACAAGCATCATTTCATTTCGGTAAAACAAAATAAAAGAATAGACACTGATAGATGTGGGAAATTCAATTTTAATTCATTGAACTACACTATCAATGAGTAAGATGCAATATGAATACATGTGTAGAACATAAATGGGTCGTTAAGTGAGAAGTGTTGGGTTGAAAAAAGAAGACAGAAACACAAGACTTCATAAAAGCAATATGACTGTAGCGAATGAGTTGACGTTAGGAATATAAATTATCGAATGCTAACTAAGTGGTTTGAAGATTAACTGCTAACTGAGAGGTCTATAAGTTTCTGAATTGACCCTTGGCCACGTCATGAATGTCTACTGCTGATGGGTCGTATACTAGGATGAATCGGCTGTCCTGGTATTCATAGTTTTTAATGGTTCTCTAGCTACAATCAGAATGTATTATAAAATTACAAAACAGAAAAAGATAAGGACATGAGTTACACGCATGCATAGACACTTACCTCAATGTCCGATAGATATATTGAATGATAGATGTAAAAAGTTTGATAACATTTAAGTGTTAAGAAGGCAAACAAACAAAAGAATAAACATGTAATCAAAATCATTAAACCATTAAATATTTATTATGAATTACGTGAAGTGAATTCTGGCCGTAGACTTTTTATGGTTCAATTAAACAATGTATATTCAAGAAATAAGATTTAGAGTATTAAAACGATACAACTATCGAACACTTTAACCAGTGGAAAATCAATGCCGACATGATTCAAAGGATAACAACAACAACAGTACATACTGATGATAATAATCGTAATAATAATAATTAAGTAGAAATATATGTGTAATATCTATTAATAAGGCAGGAAATTGAATTCCTTACGCTTTACAATTCAGTGTAAGTCATTAATTACGAGAATAAACAGAGAACACTAAGTTGTGAAATGTTAGGAATTCAACTTTCTATCTTATTAACAGATATTAAAAATATATATCATCACCCTATTACTATTATTATTAAGTGTTTACCTAGCGGTCAGTTTAATTGAAGTTACCATATCAAAACTTGATAATTATACTTAAAAACACAGATAGGGAGAGAAATAAGAGAGAAAATTACAATATTTTTTTATTGAGACCATGAATCGATCAATGTTAGACCACCATTGAAAACATGAAAGCACTGGATGGCCGTTTCGTCCTAGTTTGGGACTGTTGGATGCTGGCTCAGTAGTCTAGAGTTTAAGCGTTCGCGTGCGAGACCGAAGGTCGTCTATTCGAACGCCGCGCGCGGGATCGTGAATGAACACTGCCAAAGGGTTCCATACTAGGACGAGACGGCCGTCAAGTGCTACAAAGTTTTCAATGGTGGCCTAACACTGATCGATTCATGATCTCAATCAAAAACTCAACAATCTTCACAACCCTATGCTGATAATTACAAGATTGTTTAAATTGTGAATAATTCTACTCGGAACATAGTGTGTTTCTTTTTTCTCTAAAAATATACAGCTCGTTTTTATTTGTCACTGGGAGAATAAAAACGTTTATCAAACCAATGAATTATAGTGATGATGATGATTATTGAAAGTCAAAATAAAATTCCATATTTGAACTTGCAAGTTTGATTTCGCTCTTAGTAGGTACAAGAAACAAAGACACAAAACAAAGCGAAAAAGATTAACAAAGATGGAGGGGAGAAAGAAATAGCACCAACGGTTACTTTAGATTGATATAATAAGTGTCAATCTATTTGGAAAAGAGAATATGTTTATCAATCTCGAATTTGGATAAAGAAAAGTAGGACCAAGACTAGTAACAATGGACAATTTAATTAAATTATAAATGTAGAAAAATTATTTCATACAGTATCCTGATCCCTTGATAAATTTAAATCAAGAATTTTTCCTTTATTTTAAATGGTATTATTATTATTATTCAGAAAAGAAAATAGGTTTTTGCGTGACAACAATAATAATGATGATAATGATTAGGAAAAAAAACAAACAAACAGCCAAAGAAACATCACAGTATTTTATCAGTTTGACAAACCACAACCAACAATTGGATCTTTAATCTCAGTTACTAAGCCTGCATGTATATGTGTTTTACTATTCTGAAATTAAACTACTTATTTCTTCTTTTAACAACTAATAAAGAAGCGATCCATAATTAAGCTACTGATTCATTCATACTGATGATGAGAATTCCTCGGTTAATTGAATTTTCAACAAATTCAGTTATTAATTATTTTATAACTATTGTATGATATTCTGATAACGTTGTGTACTTTGTCTTCATTGAGTGTGGACATATGTCTAATACGAGAATTCATTTTTTTAAAATAATAATTTACTTAAATTTAATTAATAAACACTAAAAAGGAAAACTTCATGTAAAGAGTGATATAATCCTTTCAAAGTCGAACACTAAACTCGCACATTCCTCTTTTTTCCTTCATGTTTAATAGTTTGGGGCTAATGAGTCAAAGAGAATGGCCAGTAGAGCATTGAAAAAAGTAACTGCAGAAGTTAACTATGAAGTTGATATTTTTGAATCACGTAGGTAAAGAGCAAGCTATAGTAAACACTAAAAGACGCCTGATAAAGGGAATAAAGGGGGGAGAACTAAACACTATCTAAACAACATGTGCACATACAGAAAATACAAAAAGGACAACGTTGTGAAAAGAGAAAATAAAGAGAATATAATAAAGATGGATTTTTGTTTCATTAGAAGAGGGAATTGATAGAAAGAGTAGATCAGTTTGGGGTTATGTTCTGACCAATTTCCAAACTATTATCAATCTTTAGCTCTTTAACCTGAAACAAAAACAAAAAGCAGAAAAATATGGAAGCTACACTCCTAAAGTTATTTCATATAACTAAGACAAAGAATATTCAAGTAAGTGGTTTACAAATGACTTTGAAATTAGAGAACTTTCTAGAAAAGGCAGTAAAATTTATAATAAACTTGGTAGCTGATAGGTCAGATCAGAGAAAAATATAAGTAAGTTGGTGTTTAGATTGTTCTAAGACATTTGCGAAAACGCTGAATGGATAAAAATTCCATTAGGCACTTTCCCCCAGGCTTCTAGATACACATATACAAACAACTATAAAATGTCTCCTAACAGAATTACGGTATAATTATTATTAGCTCATATTTTGCAGTCATATCAAGAAAATCAATCTACACGAAGTCTCTACGATCAAATTATCTAATTTCTAGTAAATTTCTCTCTATATCAAAAGAATTTCCACACTAGTATGTACATATATATATATATATATATATATATATATATATATATATATATATATATATATATCAGTGATAGGATTTAAATGTAGTAACACAAACCCTAATCAGCATAACTTTCAGGTCAATATACTCGTTTGGATACATAACGACCTTAAGAGAATAAGTTAATTATATCATATTCTACCCTTTTAAATGAATCATTTATAAACTAAGATAAAGATTTTTAAATTATGAGGCTACATTTTTATTCAATGTTTTAATTAATGTATGGAAGATTATTTTATTGCAAGTAAATGAAGACAAGTTGACTAAATATGGTTTTATATTTATAGTAAACACGATAAAAAAAAGTCAGTCATAAGGAAGCTCACTGATTTTTTTTCCTTATTGTTTATTATTATAAAAAGGAAAATTTTGCCGTAACTTTTAATGTGTGAAGACGGGAGATGGAATTAGTGTGAGTACCTCAAGGTGAGTAAATTGCATGAGAATTGTAAATAATAATTTACAATAAGTTAATTTGAAGTTTATATCATTGGCTGACTTTAGTTTAGACAAACGGTAAAAACCGAGAACCGCTTAATAAGTGCTTCAATCTGGAAAAATATAAAAACGACCAAGCTAAAGATTGAAAGAAAAAAAGAGAGCATCAAGGTTAGTTGTTTAACTTCAAAACATTATTCGACAGTTTACATTTCGAACGTCAGTTAATTCAAGTAATATTGTGTTACTACTATTTGTTGATATTGATGATATCTTTTAGTGACCCGATATCTGACTCCCGGTAGATCGTTTGCTGCTTGTTATCAAAATATACATCCCAGTTACCCTCATATATAATTATCGACGTAAGTCGCGTTAGTGGATAACGGAATTAAATAAATCAAATACGAGCATGAATTTCGGATACGTGTATTTCATACAATCGTTAATCCAGATAAACGATCGGAGAAACGAAGCGAAATGACGCATGGTGGAGAAAGCATGTAAGTCAATTCATCCTAATCAGACAAAAATAAGTTACAGACATATGAGGAAGATAAGAAATGCACACACATACGACCATATAAAAACAGTCAAGGTTGATAAGCGAATAAGTGACAGTGTAAAAATGTGGCATGAGAAGAATGAATAGATTGATCTGCCCAGAGGTTAGAATAACCTATGTATACTTGACACAGTACCAGCCCCTAAAATCCGGTACGAGTTCAATATGGTTGAACTCCGACATACACTGCTTTAAAAAAAATAGAACTTGGAGAATTTATCTTTAAATTAGTCACTAATACAAACATAATTTTTATTAATATTAATGTGAGAGATTAGTAAAAATGGTTCACTTTTAATTTATATCTCAGATTAAATTTAGCTAGATAACTATTGAAAAACACAAAGAACTAGAACAGCTATTATTTAATGTATCTCTAATCTATGCCTACTGTGTAAAATATCACACACTGACAACTTGATTCAAAACATGAAAATTAATGAATATGATACGAGCGTATACACATATAAACATGCATGAATAACGGAAAGTAGATGTGATATAATGGTAAGTAGTTGCAAATATAGGACAAGAAGATCTACTCAACCCTACGTAATGTATGTAAATGGCATTTGCCAGTTAGTAAAGAGTAATATGTAAAGAGAAAAAACTAAACAGACACAGTGCTGATAACTATTCATTTACCGATTCATTAATGTACATTTGATATGATGATAAGAAAATAACGTGACTTTTAACTACTTCGTGTTTCTGTGTGATTATTGATTGCGTAGGAGAGAGAGAAGGAGGAGAAGGAGTAGAAATACAACAGCAACGACGATAAAATAAATATGCCACGATAATGGAGCTTTTATTCTGAGAAATATATTTAGTAAATAAAAATCTAGCTAAGAACGCATAACTTTGAACATTTTCCCATAGTACTTTCTAAAAAATCACCACAAATAATTCACTTGCAGCAAATTTTCATGAAAGTAACTCATTAAAAATATGAGGTGGATCTATTCACTATAAAGCCACATTTTATGTGTGTGTGTGTATGCAACAGCGATTAGTGATACTGCTCAACTATTCAAATCAAAGGGAGACAGGTTTCGAACTTATGCAATGCTACTACACTACTGATTGAAAGTCAAATAGCTCTAACCAATAATCAACTGATACATTTAACTCACTCATCAAGAGTAGAAATTTATGTGTTAAGCCTTGAATCATATTGTTTTTGTATACAAGTTTGTGTGTAAGGATTAATAATATCAGCTGGATATCCATACCTAAGTAGGTCAATAGAACCTGCGACTATCAAACTTAGACTAAAATTTAATTATTTAAATCACATGCAACGAGTACATATATATATATATATATATATATATATATATATATATATATATATATATATATATATAGGTGGTTAATGACAGAACAAGATATTAGTGAGTCATGTGTAGAGAAATTCAAATAGCTCATTCTTATCTGAAGTTTGTGCCAATGATGTAGTGTAGAAAGATAATGAAATTTTACCATTAAACTATCCACTTCAGAGAATGTAATCCCACCAAAAAAAAATATATTTACTCCAAAATGCTATGCCACTTAAATGAAGTAGTAACTAAAAGGGTTAATGAGTTCTACTATTAGTTAATAAATCACAAGATCGAACTACAGCTTCATTTACTTCGGTTTTAGCAACTCGATAGTATTAATAGCTATACTCAAAGTCAAGTATACGAATTAATCTATACATGGTAAATGAGTTAACATAAAATCTATTAAACAATTGTGTTTTCATTTTATATCATAAACAAATTTTGGTAGTAGGTATTAAAAGAAAAACATCTAATTATCCTGTTAGTTTGAAAACATTCTCCCCCCTCCCCGGAAAAAAACACAAAACAAAAGTATAATTGAACAAAATCTACGATTGATAAAGAAGAATGAAGTGAAAATCAAGCAACTTCACATACTGATCATCACATAATCACTATAGTAAGTTTTGGTCAAAAATAAAAGCAAATGAATAAACAAACATGAACACAAACCAACTAAAAGGTAGGTACCATTTTCATTCGTTCGAATGAAAAAAAAGAGAAAATCAATATTATTATCTCCCGCTGATAGCTTAATTACATTTACTTATCCTAATTTAATTAACAATATATAAATAAAAGGATTTAATAACAGTAATAATAATAAGTAATGTGGATTTATATAATAAATTGATCAGTTACATGGATTAGATAAAAATTTACTGACTTTAAATGATGAGATTTTTAAAAAATAAGTTTAAACTTTCAAACAGTGCCATGACGCGGTTGACATAAATTAGCTTACATCAAATAAGTAGATTGATTTTAAGTGTCAACACTGTTTCATTATTTTTTTAATAGGAACAACAGTAGTATTGTATAGTATAGGCAGTAGGTCATTGAAGAAACAATATGGTTTATAGTTGAGTACGTGAAATGATATTTGGCACATAGGGGTCATTCTTATCCATCCAATAACGAAGCTACACGTCAACATTCTAGAACATTCCCCTAGCAGTGATTGGATGGAATGTCTGTGGCTCTTCCTGGGCTTCTTAAGGCTTCCTAGAGTCTACCGACGAGCCGTCCTTACAACCTCTATGAAATTTAATTCGTAAGTGTTAAATTATTATAAAAGTTGAAATAACTTTTGTTAACTGTTTCCTTTTATTCTATTGTTGATATGGTGTTCAACTACTGTTTACTGACTTAAGTAGTATATTTCGAAGATAAATTGTAATACTTCTCTCTGAAAAAGATGGTCTTCAGTGAGTCAATTAAGTTTGAACAGTCATACGATTTACTATACATAACTAATATATTACTAAGTAGTAGCAGTAGTAGTGTACAATCACCCTCTAAGACGAAAACCACTTAATATTCAAATGTTTTAAAAATATTTAAATCATAATATTTTAGGAATAAATAAATATTATAATTGTTGTCCATGAAAGATAACTTGTCAACATCTAATCATTTTACCTTCGTTGTTATTGTTGTCTCTTCCACTATCCCCCCTCTATCCATCCACTTAGCCACCCTTCCAACAGTTTCGAAATAGTTTCCTATTTGGAACGTCCAAAATCCACTTTAAATTTTGGTAGATTTTTATTCAGAGGGGGTTTTGTGGAGAATTTAGTAATTTCACAGTTGAAATCATGAGCTTCAATTGAAGCTCACTAGTGACTGACTCCAAGAGATATTTCCTTGAGTTCTAGTGGGAAGCAGTGGCCAGTGGAGTTCTTCCAGGTCTGTTGTAAAGATATCATCTCACTGAAGACAATTGGTGAACGGTCGCTCAATATATCGTGGATTGGTTGAAGTTAGACATTAACACCGTTGGATGCCAGCTCAGTGGTCTATCGGTTAAGGGCTCTGGCGAGAGACTGGTAGGTCCTGGGTTCGAGTCTCGCTCGCGAGAGCGGTTTCGTGGATGCGCACTGCTGAGGAGTCCCATAATAGGACGAAACGGCCGTCCAGTGCTTCCAGGTTTTCGATGGTGGTCTAGCTTCAATTGACTTATGATTTCAACTGTGAGATTTTTATTCATATTATTATTATTATTGTTATTATTATTACTAATATTAGTTTTTTTAAATGGAAAAAATAGTTGATAGAAGAAGTGATGTGTGGGCGAGAATGTCAATGATTGGTTGTCTCGATGAGTCAGACATTAGAGGGGATGACAGGTGTTATGTGTTATATATATATTTCCCTATCCTTATTATGTATGAACTTATTGACTGTTCTTTGTGTCGGATTTTCGTGTGGAAATATATTGACGATATAGTCAGGCTAATCTGGTGTTCTTGATCTGAGTTCTGTTGAAGTCCTGTAGAATAGACACTGGGTGGGAATCTAGTGTAGATATTCGTCTAAGATAAATTAACGTCCCACATACGTGTAAGAAGTAAAAGGACTGTTATAACCAGAAACCCCTAAAGTTATAACCAGCATCCTCTCTCTCTCCTTTACGTTTATAACAATTGGCGACGGCATACATACGTTTATAACAAGAAGTCATCACCACAATTCTCTTTTTTGTATGGTATGGGGATAGCTATAATTATTCATAAATGTATATTGTTAAATTATTTACCTGTGAGAAAAAAGATCATAGAAAAATTGCCAGAAGCAGGCTTGAACAATGGTGTGTAGGGTGACTGACACTTGCGCACATGTCTGTCCTTATTCTCTCGTCATATTTGCATGCAATGTAGCTGTAACTACTCCGATGATCTTCATCTTGGGCTACGCGATAATAGTGGGCTTTGATGTTAGTCCAACCGCAACAACACAATACATATGCATCATGGGTGGAAAAGTAACGTGATTATTCTATCCACATTGTGTGTGTGAGAGACAGAGAGAAAGATAGCTAATCCATCTTCATTTTCGTCTCCCCACCACCACGCCTTAGTCACTTGTCCGGATAATATCTGCATGCAACCAAATCAAATTTTCATTTATTATCCTTCAACTATTTACTGTTTTTTTCTTAATGATGTTCACTTAATAAAAATTATTGATACTTTAAAATTTAATTGGCTGGTTGAATATTTTGTGGATTCGTTGTTGGTGTTTGTTCTATAGTGAAATTAATGATGGCTGAATTTGAGTGAAAATTTTTTCGAAACAATCTGGTCACAAATAATTTAAATGTCTATCTATATTCTCTTCATCAGGTGTAGACAGGATCACTCAACTCAATATTATTTAATATCAGAAACAATTTTTGTGGATATTATAGTAATTTTAATAATTGAGATCATGAGTAAATTGAAGTTAGACCACCATGGAAAACCTGAAAGCATTGGACAGTCGTTTCGTCCTATTGTGGGACTCCTCAACAGCGCGCATCCACTATCCAGGTTTTCCATAGTGATCTAGCTTCAATTGAGTTGTGGATTCAACTATAAAATTACTAAAATCTCCACAAAACCCCCGTTCTGATCATATTCATATGCTCACTAGTGACTGACTTCAAGAGATTTTTCCTGGAGTTCTAGTGAGAAGCAGTGACCAGTGGAGTTCAACCAGACTTGTTGTGAGATACTAACTCACTGAAGACAATGGTGGATGTGTCGCTCAATTTTGTGGATCAGTTGGAGTTAGACATTAACACCGTTGGATGTCGGCTTAGTAGTCTAGAGGTTAAGCGTTCGCGCGCGAGACTGATAGATACTGGATTCTCGTCTCACGATGCGGGATCGTGGATGCACACTGCTGAGGAGTCTCACAATAGAACGAAACGGCCGTCCAGTGCTTCCAGGTTTCCAATGGTGGTCTAACTTCAATTGACTCATGATCTCAACTACTGAAACTAATATTCTTTATTGATATAATGAAGTCTTTATGTGTATGTATGCGTGTAGATATGCATGTACTAGAAATTTTCGCCACTTTCAACTTCATTCGGTTACTAATGGGGAGCAGTATGGATAACTGGAATGAAAATAAGATAATTTGGAATTTCAGAATCTAAGGAAAGAAAAAGGAGGTGTCTCTGAACCATTGTGATCGATTTGTGACTTGAAAGTCCTAGGTTCGATTCGTATTGATGTCGTGGGTGCGTATTGTTGACCGGGATAATCAACTCAAAGCTGCCTTCCAATAAATTTAAGGCATTACAAGAGATCGACCCTCCAAATAAATCTTCTTTTGATACATAGATACTTGTGATGAAATTTAAAAGACAAGTACGGAACTAATACGACATGAAACTCACTACTCACAAAAAGATAGTATATGATCAAGCACAAACAGTTGTCCTTTAAATTCGATGACCACACTCCCGGGTAGACAAAATATCAATAACTAATTATTGTGTTTACAAATATAGTGACCTGCACACTAAGAGCTATATCACATAATAAATTCGCCTAATTACAACATCTTATTGAGAATAATTTTATTATAACGTCAGTATTGAGGTACAGTATACAAGTGTCGAGACTCAAATTCACAGTCTTTATTATGTGTAGATAGTCATAATATATGCCGAGTTGTAATTTTAATCGTCAAAACATAAATAAGTAAGTATATACTACCAATCAATCGATCAGGGTATACAAATAGACACTGGATAGACAGACGGGAATATATTTGAGCATGAATTCAACTATAATACACACAAACACAAAAATAGACATACAAGCATACAAAGATGTATGGATACATATTAGAAAAAGAGGCATTGAAATGATTAAAATTTAGTGTATACCTACTACCTTGTCAAAATGATTTGCGTGTGAATTTCAATGTCTAAAATAACTTGAAGATAATTAAGAGTTGATTTTGTTAATAAAATTAGCATTATAATAATATTTTTGTTATTAGTATTCCATCTACTAAACTTAAATGGTTAAATGAATGAATAAATATAAACAAAAATGAGCTAAATAAATGACATAAGACAAGAATGAAAACGATTGTCCTTGTTGAAATATATAAATTTACTTGGAGCTTTTTACGAAAGTTTATTTCAAAATTAGTCAGATTTCTTAGCTATTATTATTATTATTATTAATATCACAAGCCGATCTAAGTTAGGCATCTACTGAAAACCTTAAAGCACTGGACGGTCGCTTAATCATAGTATGGGACCCAATCAGTGAGAATCGTTTCCAAGACCTTCGGTCTTGGACATGAACGCTTAGCCTCTAGACTAATGACTATAATCAAATCATTATCTTGTGCAAACATTTAATTCAGAAAGGGTTTTTGTGGATATTTCAGTATTTTCACTGTCGAAGTCATGAGTCAAATGAAGCTAGACCATCATGAAAAACCTGGAAGCACTGGACGGCCGTTTCGTCCTACTACGGGGCTCCTCAGCAGTGCGCATTCACGATCCCACACTCGCGAGATTCGAACCCAGGACCTACCAGTCTCTCGCCAGAGCACTTAACCGATAGACCAGTGCTTCCAGATTTTCCATGGTGGTCTAGCTTCAATTGACTCATGATTTCGACTATGTAAATACATTTCATTGTTTATTTTTCTGTTAATCTTTTATTCTATCGAGAAAAAACTTAATGTTCCAACTAGTCAATTTGTCCTTTCATTCGGAGGCTTACATTAATAGGTCAATCGTATGAACAGTTATTATCGTTCGCCCATACACATTGTATAATCCCGTTCATTTATTGATCGGCATCATATTTACTAATTTTACCAATCGAAAACTTATTTATCAAATTATAAGAACTTTACTCTAAGAGAGATTATATAACCGATCAAATTCCATGGAATGTCCTGTGGGCTGGAGAAATTCAAACTATTAGAAATCTAGTTAAGCACATTTTCTCTTTATTACAAGTTTTGAACAATAAACTCAAAGATTTAGTTAGGAAATTTGATACTCTCAGAATTTAAAGTTTGAAATTTTAAGCTTTAGTTTACTATTGAAACAAGCCTTGACCAATTAAAACTCCATACCAATTAGGATGAAAAATATCATGTTTTAGAAAAACTTTGTTGTTATTTATAATCTTTCCACAAAAGAAAATTGGTTAGAATAGATCGCGAATTTTTATCAATCTATGCTACTACTACTACTCAAGAGATGATAATTGCATAACATTACGGGTTTGTGGAAATGGTGGAATTTAATAGTTTATATCGCAAGCTGAGCTTAGCTAAACGATCCCAACGCTAATAATAACCATGGGCTTACTCACGATTTATTTCAAGAGGGGATTCCCGGAATTCTGGTAAAAAGTCGTGACCGGTGCAATTTAATAATGTTAGGCGTGAGGTTTTTACCCACTTATGGCATTGTAAGATGTTTGCACAATGTTGCTAATTGATCGAAGTTAGGGATTTTTAACACTTTATGATGGATCAGTGGCACAAAGGTCTTGGGTCCGATCCCCAGTGAGATCGTGAATGCATACTGTCGAGCAGTTCTGATACAGTGGGGCAACCAGAAGTCACTAAATGAAAAGACCACTTGTTATCAATCAGAAATCTCCTAAAACATAAGTGTGTGTCACTGACCAAGAAATGGATTCATTTTCTAAAAGGTAAAAATGCATGGATATAAATAAGTGTTTGTTTGTTAAGGTAATTAAGTAACCTAGTGAACTTTCTCCTTCACGCTTGTCTTCTCGCTCAGTATCAAGTAGGAGGTTTGGATATAAAAAGTTTATGTAGCAGCATCGATCTCGGATACTGCGCACCATAATAAGTCTCATAGTTCATTTCGTGATGTAAATTAAGCAAATTTCATAACAATTACATATTGTCGTTTAGGCATTGAGGAAAGGCGAATAACTTGTCTTTTTAAAACAAGGATATTTATAAGATATAGCATATATACTTCTCTCGTACAAATCACTAGTCGGTAATTATTTGGTTCTCATATTCTAAAGATACCGACAGAATTGTAAACTTCACTGGAAATCCCATGAATACTAGTAGATTGGATGGCTAATGAAATCCACACACAAACACAAAATAAGCTTGTTTAGCTCTCACTAACTTCCGCTACCTGTGATGCAGAAGAGAAGAAGAAGAAAAGGTATAATTCGCAGTTGTTTGTTCTGTATTTTAATAAAAATGTGATGAAACATGGCCTATGATATATGTATACTGCAGTTAACTGATCATAGATGTACCTTCAAAGCCTTATGTCTGTGCATATAGGGGAGTTTACAAATGAGTAGTGTTAGGATTAGGGCTAGGGTAGTTAGTATTAAGAGAAGAAAAAGTTAAGTATGTTAGTGAAACCTTATTAATTTTTTAGATGTGTTACACATACCTAGCCATCGCTTATTGAGACACATAATGCTGTCTGATATTGAATCCAACTAAAGAACAAATGTGGGATTCACTACATAAGATATTATGTCAGCCAAGAAAGTCATAGATTCAATAACTCAATTCTATCGAAAGATACAAAGTTCCAAGTTAAGATTCAGCAAAGATAATCGAGATCTATCCATTGGTTAAAAACATTCAATGAAACGATTCAATAATAACAACTTGAAAGATGATAATTTGATCATTTATCTTTCAATTAAATCCTGAATTTTATTATCATTATTATTATATACTTCTCTTTTTGTTCTTTCTTGCTAACTATATTCTCAATGTTACATACTACTTACTATTACATTTACCACTTCATTACCTAAACTTATTTGTTCTTCCTTCATCTTGTTCGTTTCTTCGCTAGTTTGACGTGTGATGAAGAGTGACTAGGACAAAATAAGGCAGATAAAATATGCCTATAATCTGATCAGGTCATATTATTAAACTGTTCTTTATGATCAATTAACCGACAGTGATGACAGAAACATCACCGACAAACGGAATTTCTTAAAAATAGTTTGCATAACTCGATATTTTTGTGAAAAGCTTTTTTGCTTTTGGTTACAGTGAATAAAAGGTTGAACAGTGTTGTGAAAAAATCCTCCAAACGATAAAACTTGAGGTCAATTATGTAAGGAAGATATACATTCACTTCTGTCTGTCTGTTCAGAAGTGAATTAGTCTAAAGGGTCAATTAAGAAAACAAAAACACAAGTATAAAAGTTAGTAACTAACACTATAATAAAGGATAAATCAGACAGCATGTGTGAGTCACTTATACTTAAAATCTTATTTAATGATAAATATTTAGATTTTTTAAACTCAAATCAGACCGTTCAAAACCTGAACTATTGGAAAGTGGAAATAAAAGACTAAGCACAGTTGTCCTAACATGCGAGATCGAGAAACGGATCTTTATTTCTGGCGAAAAACACGATATGATCGAATAGGGATCCGGTTTGCAATATGACGATATATGAATTGACGTCTCTACTCTAGTTTCCTAAAGATATATATATATATATATATATATATATATATATATATATATATATATATATATATCTGCGTGAGGATTTGTGGAGATTGGTGCATCAGTCAGTCAGCTACAACGTAGGACCAGGCACATTTATGCATCGGTCCAAGTTACCATACCTCGTTAGCACAACAAGATGAACACCGGGTTCATAGAAGTAATTAATTTAGTGGTGGTAGTAGTACATAAATTATAGGTTGTATATAAGGATATAGTACAGGAAGGAAGAGAGATATGAAGCAATTTTAGTCACAAGGTTTAAAGGAAGATAAAGAGTGTATACACCTACGCCATTGTGATCGATTCTGAGCCATGTCACACACCGTCTCCAACCATTGGTTACGACAATCACGCGGACCCCAACCAGGTAGTCTGCATCTGACAACATGGCTCAGACTAGAAGTTAGTGACTTCAAACACTGATGCCATGTTTTGGTTTGGCCGCCCCTAACTCTCTTCCAACCATCGCCAATACTAGTAAGCATAGCGCGTCGTGGTAATCGGTGTTCAGGCATACGTAACACATGGCCCAACCATCTCAGTCGATGAAGATTCCTCACCTCATCAACTGATTTACCATCGTTCCCTAATACCCTGTGTCTAACCTCACTATTACTTACTCGATTATCCCAGCAGATGCGAGCAATATTTCTAAGGCATCTGTGGTCAAATACTAGTAACCTACGAGTATCTTCTACTCTTAATGGCCATGTTTCGCAGCCGTAAAGTAGAACAGAGCGAACTGCTGTGCAGTATGCCTGTCCCTTAATTGATAGATGGATATCTCGTCTTCGCCATAGGTGACGTAAGTTGGCAAAAGCCAAACGAGCTTTTTGAATCCGTGCTGAGATTTCGTCAGACACCAACCCATTAGGGCTGATCAGACTTCCAAGATAAGTGAAGTTGTCAACGCGTTCGACTACTTCACTCCCTATCCTTAGTTCAGGTGTTGACGCAGGCCAGTCCTGGAGTAACAATTTACATTTGGATGGGGAGAATCGCATCCCAAACATCCTGGCATTATTACTGAGTTCCAACAGAAGACTCTGCATTTTGCCAGCGTCTTCACCAAACAGGACTATGTCATCTGCGTATTCTAAGTCGCTTAGTGGTCCCCCTGGTAGGAGATCAATTCCTGTAAATTCAGTCGAAGAGAGTGTTATTTCCAGCAACAGGTCTATAATGAAGTTAAACAAAAATGGGAATAGTGGACAGCCTTGACGGACACCACTTGAGGTTGCAAAATCATATGACAGTTCGCCATAAGCTCTCACTCGACTGGTAGTGTTCGAGTAAAGAGCCTTCACAAGGTTTATGTACTTCTCAGGTACACCTTTCAATGACCGACACTGCCACAGAACCTCTCGGTCTACAGAGTCAAATGCTGCTTTCAAGTCAAGAAAAACTATCATTGTCGGACGCCGATAAGCGTGTCTGTGCTCTAAAACTTGACGAATGGTGAATATGTGGTCGATACAGCCACGACCAGGTCTGAAGCCAGCCTGATTTTCTCGTGTTTGCAGTTCACGAGTCTTAGTTAGGCGCCCGATAATTATTGAGGCTAGTGTTTTAGATGCTGTGTTGGTCAGACTAATCCCTCTATGGTTATCGCAGGATGATTTTGACCCCTTTTTATATATTGGGACAATCAGTGATTGTGACCAGTCGGATGGGATTACATCCGTCTCCCAGATTTTAGCCAGAATATTAGTCAACCTAATCGCTAAAATCGGACCACCATATTTAAAGACCTCTGGAGCCAATCCATCAGGACCAGCTGCTCTTCCTCGTTTCAGATTACTTATAGCCTTTTGAACTTCAAGTAGGGTCGGGTGGCTTACTTCAATGTTCCATTCAGGTTTTCTAGGAATAGTGGGTAGTTGTGCAGTAGCTGAAGGCCAGCTAAACTGCTCCTTAAAGTGTTCCGCCCATCGTTCTAAACGTTTGGGTTGAGAGCAGATGAGAGTCTCGTATTTTTCCGAGATTGTCTCACTTACAATTGACTTCTTAATTCCGGTTTCTTTTATTAGTCTGAAGAGTTGTCTGGTGTTGCCTACAGCTGCTGCCCTTTCCATCTCTTTTGGTTTCGTTGCCCACCACTGCTCACGATCGTTCCTTAGACTTTTAGTTAACCTAGATCTAATTTGTTTACGCTCTTCGTCATGTTCAGAGACTGATGGGATGAGTTTACGCGAATCCATCAGTGAAATAGACTTAGAAGAAATCCATTGGTTTTTTGGAGCCCTATGGTTTAAATGACTAATAGATGTAACTGCTGTTTCCACAGCTGTTCGTATATCTTTCCAAGCAGCATCTGGATCAGTCTCGTTTACAGAACTGCCTAGATGTGAACTCAGTTGTTTCTGGAATTCGCATTTGGCTTTCTCGTCCTCCAGTTCAATCCTAATGGGTTATCTTAGTGTACTTTTCCTGCGTCCATTGAGGCGCAGACAAATGCGTGCTCATATTAAAGCGTGATCAGAGTCTAAACAAGTATTCCAATACGAGCGACAATCTTCTATTGAGCCTCTCCAACGATGACTGATGACAATATGGTCTATTTGAGTCCATCGTTGGTTGGGTGCAGGTGGTCGCCATGTTAGACGATGTCTCTCCTTATTTTTAAAATTAGTGCTTGCTAAAAATAAACGATTGTCTGAGCATAGTTGCAATAGACGATCACTATTATCGGTTTGTTGAGCCGGAATACTAAAATACCCACCCAAATGTCTTTCTGTTTGATTTAAGCTGCCTACCTGGACATCAAAGTCACCCGCTACGACTACTATGTCTGAGCGCTTAGCTTTCTGAAGAAGCTCAGAGAGCTTTCTGTAAAAGTCATCTTTCATTTCATCATGGCTGCAGTCGGTGGGAGCGTAGGCAGAAACGACGAGAAGGCAACGTCGTGTGTCCCTATCCTCCCGAGTTCTTACGGAGCCATTCAGCCGGACAGCACACAGGCGACTGTTAACGGGGATCCATTCTAATAGTGCCTGTTCTGCCCTTGTACTTAGTGCTATGACTACACCTGCAAGTCCGCAAGAACTAGCCAACGGGTCTCCACATACACGGAGGGTGTATTTCGTTGGCTGTCCATTTTGGCGAGGTGAGGTCAAGTGAATGACCAAACTAGGATGCTGTATGCGTGTTTCGGAGACACAGCATACATCAATGGTACGAGATTCTAGGGTTTTAGCTAAGGAGGCCTGTTGACCGAATTGGAATAGGGTACGTACGTTGAAGGCTCCAATGTGTAGTTTGGAGCTAGGTCTTAGTAGACCTGGGACAGCGTTCCGCGCACTAGAATCGTTGGCCATGGTGACACTTGAGGAGGAAACCGGAACAGGAAGTTTAGTGTTGAAAGTCAAGGTAGAAGGAATTGAAGGAGATTGATTATGAATACGGTGGTCTTGAGTGCTATTAGAGGTATGAGGGCAGTTATCACTTCCCGGTTGCCCACACCGTGGAAGGGTTCTCTTGGGGGTACCTGAAAAGGAAATTGGGTTAGAAGTGGTCTTAATGACCTGAGAGCGTGACCGCAGTGACCAAGGGACAACTGCTTGAGGTCGGTCACACACGACCTTTTTGTGGGTAGTTTTTGTGTTAGCTCTGTTCTTCAAAAAAAAAAACCTTACCGCCGGAGACGGATATCCGTGGGATAAGGCGAGGTGTGCATTTTTAGGGCCGACCTTTTCTAACCCCACCCCTCCTTGTGGGAAGGCAGCATCGCTGTCATGCTGGTTGTCTGAAGGAATCACCTTACTGCCGTCACACCTCTGTACAGTCGACAGTACGACTTCGCCTTCGGACCTTGGGTTTGCTGCTTTTAGTCTCACCGCTCTTCAACCGACCTGTCTGGCATGGTAGGACCTTGAGGAACGATTGTTCCAGCCAGCATAGCTCGATTGGATCATCACGATAGGCAAGCCCGACCACCACGTCAAGGTAGCAGCAACGGTCGGGTGCATCAATAACTGATCCTCGATGTGGTCGTGGATGAGCACTATTGAAGAGCCTCATACTAAAATAAAACAAATGTTTAGAGCTTCTTGGTTTATGTTTAATGGTTATCCAATTATAGATAGTCCGTGTTATATAATTTAAAATTCAACCATCTTCAGAAAACCCTCATACCACTGTTATTAATTTTAGCTGGATATATTTGCAGTGAAAAGGTAAAAATGATTTACCTCACGAGTTAGTATCAGTTAGGAAACCTTTTAACATTTTTAAGAAAATGATTGGACAGTTGTTTCATCCTAGGGAAGAGTACCCAATACGGACTCCGTCCACGACTGGATCCAAGACTTTATTGGGGTGCTTAGAAGTAAATACGCATTAGTCATTAATAAATGTTCATAAGAAACTGAAAAAGATACTTTATTTCTTCTTAAAAATACAAACAAGTGAAAAATTAACCACTCATCATAGAATGTAGTAAATGATAAGAAAAACTGGGAATTGGAAAAAAGTTGAAACTTTCTTCCTAGAAAAATGATTTCCTATGCCATGTACAAAAATGGCAGTTAAACGAATTTAATAGAAAGAAAACAAGAGCGGATAACATTGAAGCACAAATAACAAACAATGCAAATAATAAAGAACAAAAATAGATGATAACTATCGAGTTTTCGACTCTCCTTCCACCCTTCATTCCTATTGATAAATGATTACTTTCTTTCTAATCCATTTTTATATCTATCGAATCGAATATTGTTTAAATGTTCCATGTAGTGAATGCGATAGACAAATAAATTTTTGTGTTTTTCTTAATAAAAAAACTAATTAAGTTTCCAACAGAACTAGTTTTATTTTCTAAATTTAAACATTCCATATTCTAGTTTGAATGTGTGTGGAAGAGTATTTATGATATATGTATAACGTATACATATATAAAATATGCAGTGTTTCAGTAACCACAAAGTGATTATAAACCGTAGTACTTCATGAAAAAATAACCTATCAACTTTCCTATCACTTTCCCACTCGTACACTCTCATCCACAGACACTAACTTTATTTCTACCCACTTATTCACTTACTTTTACTTACCCAACTACCTACCAACAATTAACCCTATCGCTCGCTTGTTTCCCTTAATATATGATCACTTTATGATTGAAAGTAATAAAGTGAATCATAAACACAAACACAGCTGTACAGTAAACATGAATACATGTTGTGTACATATACAATGAATAAATAAATATACAAAGAAAAAAAATCGATTTCCAGAAGAAAGAATACTTTTAACAATAAAAGCAACGCGTATATAAACAGATGCACAGACACAAAAGCACACACATCAACAACAACATTGGATCGATAAAGAATGAACACATGACAAAAAGAAGAGAATGGAAAATAATAAACTATGATATAATACTTGGATATCAATAACGTGAAATCACAAACTAATGTATCTCTATGGGTTCAGTAGCTAAGTTGAATAGTATGGTTAGTGTTTTAAGTGGACATTACTGGAATCAAGTGTCAGTATGGATGTACACATCAACAATGAACTGAAGATATGTCAAAATGACGAATTTCAAAGAGGATGAAAAAAACATCTTAGATTCCAGTGTTGGTTAGCCAGATACCAAATATGTTGAATTATATCATAATACTGTTAGAAAAAGAGACCAAGATTTCATTTCGTTTTCAACGTCTTCATCTTTTCTTCAAGTATCTTTAAAGAACAAAACAGTCTCATCCTATTTATAAACAATTCTATTTTTTGTTGTTGTTAAATAAAAGATAGTCACTCTTAAGGTTTGACTTCATAATTTCGAACTAATCGAGAATTGTGTAGATTGTCACTAAATAATATATTTGTAATATCCCAATAGGTAAAAAATAGATTTTCTGACATTTCGTGACTCAATGTAAGCCATTTCTTCAGAGAGAAAATAACCAAATCAAAATTAATTCAAGTTTAAATAGTACAACGGAAAAACACTCGTTTGGAATAAGGGTTTTACAACCCCTCTAAATGGACCATACATTGGTTATTTCATAAGATAACTACTCAGTTATCAAGTGCAGGTCTATTTACTTAGCTATAGGTCACAAATATTTTAATATGTATGTGAAAGATAACGAGACTAACCGGCTGTTCAAACAGAAGTGAGATGGGATTCGAACTAGTAACTTGTGAGTGCTTTAGTCGTATAACAACCCATCACTCTACACTGGGTCACACTTTATGCTTATTTGTAGTGTTTGATAAATTGAATTACTAAAAATTGTATACCTGACATCTCATGCTGTTATTTCGATTTACGGACATAATAAAATGAATAACGTATAAAAATACTTCTATTTATATTTATGCGTATGTATAAACGTGCTTAAATTTGGATTTATAATGTTGTACGTAAATGTGTATGCGCGACTACTATGGAATTGAAATTTCTATTTAAAGAAAATAAATCAAGGTATATATATATACATATATATATATATATATATATACAATTCACATGGCAAATTTCTGCTGATTAACTGTTAAAAAAGGAAGAACTAAGAAATTTTCTCAGCAGGGAAAACGTGAATAATGCACAAATGAATGTTACTTTCCTCGTTCTCTTTCTCACTAGCTCAAGTAAACTGTCAGACTACACAATTAAACAGTATAATAAATCAAGAGTTCAGCATCATTACCATCAACATTGTCTTTCGTCATACAAATATGTAACAGATAGATGGTAATAATAAGTAGAATAAAACAAATTGTACGTAATTTAAAGGATGAAAGTATACTGTACTGACGACCTTTAGTGACCCTAAAGTGACCTTAGCAAAGGAAAGCCAGATTCTAACCAAAAAAGGTTGGGACTTAGATTTAGAGTTAACAGATAATGTTAAGATTAAGACTATAGTGAAAGAATGCTTTGTTTTCACAAAGATGAATATTTATAAAGTCAGTTCTTTAGCTTCGAACATTAAGAATCGTCAAATTACCTTGAAAGATCCAAAATTCATTACCTTCTTTAACATTACCACGTTCATCAATCTTTTAAGCGTCTTGGTCACCAAATATTGATAGGTTCTACTTAGTTCTAAATGAGATAAAAGTTATTCGTTGTCATGTTTTGAATTCCGCACCTATCTTAAATCTGGCTGATTCGTCGGGAAAGTATAGTTTACTGTTTAAATGTATTAATTTAACAAATCATAAAGTAATGACTGATAAATAGTGGGAAATAGTGGACTTCTAGTACAAAAGATAGATGACTTTCGAATAAACAAGTCATGGTTTCAAATTCAAATTCACCTACTTACAATTTCAATCAGTCGGTTGCGTCGTAGAACCTGGTACCTATTTACATCAGCTCAAATTATCATACCTCATTAGCACAGAGAGATGGAATTGTTAGGGTAAAACCCAGAATAGCATAGATAGTAAAAGTATTCGTGGTGACAGAAAAGTTTAGGTATCAAAGATACGATTCGAATAGCAAGTATAAATTAGTGAAATAAGAGAAATTTAGACAGTCGATTAGTGTTCTGTTAATCGTTAGATTGACATAATCTGGGGAAAAACTAGTAGCTGGTACGAGAAACACCAAGATTCACACGTTGCAAAAAACGAAGAGAACAAAAAGTGTTGACAGAAGTAGATTTATTTCACCATGCAAAAAAGCAAACGGCGATAGCTTCAACTAAATATACTTATTTATATATATTGATTTTACTGACAATTGATGACTGGTTGGCGTACATATATAACCGAAATACATGAAGCATAAAAATGGATTTTATACAGAATTAGTGCAAAAATGTATGCTGTATGTTACATTAGAACAAAGCAAAAGGTACGCTGAACAGTTAACCCAGTGGGATTATAAGAAAAACAGAATTAATGTTGAATAGGAATCATACAATGTTTTAACGTGGTCTTGTATACCCTTTTTTTATCCCATTTTAACACAGACACAAACTAGATATTCCCATTTTTGTACAATTTAGATAAAATCCATATATTGGTAAATAAATTAGACATTATTTGATCTGATTATTATTGACTAGGAGGTAAACAATAGAATGAATTTAAACTATAAAAAGGGATCAGTATAAAACCATCAAGCTAATTTTCATTATTATTCTAGTTATCATAAACGCAAAGAAGTGAACAATATGGCTGGATAATAAATATATTAATATTATCTAGTATTGCATAGCAGCAAAAGAATATGAATGAAGTTTTACTCTTATGAATTATTAATTTGCTGCTTTAAAGTTTATTGATACAATTATTTCTTTTTAGTTTAAAATAAATCAAGTTTTATTCAATGTAAAAGAGATATTCTTTTAATTGATCAAACCTATCCATCTACCATTATAGTGATTTATACAAAATAACATATTATTGATTGAATAACATTCAGAAATCATTGATATTAGAAGATAATCGCATAATATTGTAAATTAATTAAAGTTAAAAATGTAAACCATTGAGTGTGAGGGTCAGTGGCCTAACAATTAGCTGCTCTTTACAAGACTTGAAGGTGCTAGTTTCAAGCCCCGGTAGGATGGCGGATTTAAGTTGTTAAAAAGTTTCATACTAGCACAAAATAGCTGTTCAACACTATTTGATTTTTAATAGTTGTCTAACTAAGATCAGTCAGGTGATGATAACTATAGAATGAATATAATACTGAATAATTTGAAAAAATTCCACAATCAATAAAACTCAAAATACATTTAAAAAACACTGACTTAATTCAAGTGAAAAATGCTTCGATATTGACACAGTAAAAAATAAAAGCTCATGATTATCACCACCAATGAAACTAGACCATCGTCAAACTGATTGAATGGATTGTAATTACTTTACAAATACATGTAGTTGAAACAAAGTGGTTCAATCTAAAGAAGATAGGTTTTACAACCACAGAATGGCACATTTAAGAGTATAGGGGAAGTGATATTGGTTGTTGCTTCGTTCTAACCTTCGACAATCAAACAGTGCGTATCCTGGAGCACTACATTTAGGGCTTATAACAACGACGCATTGATGATATTAAATAATGATGATATTATAGGAGAGAGTGACTGATTGTCTTGGTGCAACATGGGACTTCAATATTCTGGGATTGGTTTCATGAAAAGGTTAACGTGGATGAGTACACACTGTCGATTAGGAGATTAAAACAAAGATGAAACAACCATATATCATTAGTACTGGTTTAGTTTTCAACAATTCTTCAGCTTATTTTAATTAGTGATAAAAAGATTTTCAATTATTTCAGTGATTTTTTCTTGGATGATGGAATGACCGATTTTTATTATGGTCATCTCAATAAAATTTAAACTGGTACAAGTAACATTATGTTGTCTCTAGTGAATGAGATCAACACTAGACGGTAGTTCAATGATTAATATGACTAGCAACTGCTGAATCGCATGTTCGGATCCCCTCCACCAATTACGATTTAAGCAACAGAACAGAATTACATGCTTTTACATGAAAAGTGTGGATTAGAGTCAAGTACACGAATTCGTACCCAGGTGAATGAGTTAATAATAATAATATCAGTCAAATTCACTTTAAAACAACATTTATAAACTTCATATGTATGAAATTATTTTGATACAATTGGAAAATAAACCACCTTTTTATTCTTCAAGCTAGCAGGCAGGGTATTGGTACTTTTAACTACTACAACAATAACAACTACTTATAATACTTATTAGTAGTATACACGCAAGAAAGAGGTAATGTAGACTGTATAAGAGTGTATGTGTACCACAAAATCATAATAATTATTTTAGTAACACTATTTATTTCTAATGATGTAATAATTACCAATACAAATAATGATAATAAATAAACAATACAAATTCACTTACTTGGCCCAATAAATCCAATTTGGCGTAAGATTCGAGTTTTCCAAAACCAATTTCCGACTAAATAATCAAAGTAATAATAATGATAATAATAAACACAACAGTACACAAACTTGAGTATCAAAAATGTTCGGAAAAAAGAGCGATCATATGTATGTGGATGGAATAACAGAATAAAACATCAATATAAACTGACAAATTTGAAAACATACCACATATATAAACATTATAGATACAGGGAGTAAACATGATACCCTGAAAGTTGAATTATTTTCTTAATGTTATTATTAAACAAACAAAAAGTAGATTGACACAAAAAGTTAATTAAGAGTGTAAAAAAACTAAATAATCATGAAAATAATAACACAATAACTGCATGAAAGAAATGCACAAAATACATAATATTTCTACACCACAAAAATCCTATCCTAGATAATTGTAAGTTTAATGGATAAATAGAGGTACAAGCTAGGAATGAATGAGTAATTGTATGAGTTACTCTTTTGGAATTAGAACCCATCTAGTAATAGGAACGCATATATCAAGTGTATGTATTTCACTGAAAGCCATACGGTTTGTATGATAGGATTCTAACCTGAACCTGAATCATTGAAAGCCATATGTTTTAACTAACAAATCAATAATCAACTGACTATAACTGGGATTGGTTTTTATAAGCAGTCAGAGTAAGGTACATAAAAGATTAAAAATGGATGTGTATTTTCTTAACCTAATCAAGAGTTTTGTTAGAATAAATAAACCAGATTATTAAGAGATTTATTTTGATTATACTACTATTATTCAATTTAACTATGATGTAAAAAATATTAGAGATTATTTAAAAGTATTTAATACATTATCTAAACTGTTTCAGTCGATAAAATTTATCATTTTGAACGATCTTTTTTCCGCTGATAAACATTATGGTTTAAATTTAATAGAAATCATTCACTAAAAACACAGGTTTACGTAAATCGGTTTCGGGTAGAGCGTTTAATGTGTGTGTGAGGGAAAGAAGGTAGTAATATTAACTGTCTAAACTGAAATAACCTAAGAGACGTCCAAACACAAGGAACTACTGATGTTTAAGGTTGAATTTCAACCACAAAGTCAAATGTTCGAACTTCGTGCCCTACCTACGTCAGTTTGAGCAGTTATACAGCACCAATGATCACCAATAAGAATATATATATGGTTGAATACTCTTCATAAAACAAAAATGGGATAGTTATACATCCCAGACAATGAATGAGCGTTGCGCAAAGTCGTGAATTGATTAAAGTTAGATATTAACATTATTAGATGATGACTTAATAGTCTACATGTTACACTTTAATACCCAGTAGTCAATCACTAAAATGACCAAGTGTTGAGTACGATACACTAGATGAATATGAATGCGCTGAGAACAACCTCATTCTGTGTTTCAACATGATCGTATCAAAATGTGTAATAAGTTTTATTTCTACCAATTTCACAACTGTTATCGATTTGTGATATAGCGTAAAAACCACTCAATACAAACTGATCGGAGTTTAAATTGTACCATACTATTGCAACCCAAAAGTTCTGATGGTTAAGAGTTTACCTTGAGGCCTGAAGGTTCTGCATTAAACCTCTGATGGACTAGTGGGCGAATACTGATGAGCTGAGTTCCATACTAGGACGAAGCAGCTGTCCATTACTCTCTGGTTTCAATGGTATCACAGATGAGATCAACCTCTATTAAATTTCTCTTCAGCTAAACTATTATTATACAAATAGACAATAATAAATGTATTATTGCTCAGGAGTCCCACAATGGGACGAAACGGCCGTCCAGTGCTTCCAGGTTTCCTATGGTGGTCTGGCTTCAGTTGACTGATGATTTCAAATATATATAACAAATGTATTATTGGTTAATAATTCAATAATTACTCATCCTTCTGTGTTATGGAATACTTTAAATAGCTGATAGATATAGAACAAAATACGATTATCGACTGATAGCTACTAGCTAATGCACCATAGATGTATGTGTACAGACTATGACATACACAATTTATGCACGTGATTACCTACATGAATTTTGAACAAAGGAAGCGAACAACAACAAAAAATGAAAAATATGGTGAATTCATGTTAATAAAATAAACGAACTTTACAAGGTGTAAATTGATCTTTTCCATAAAAAAATTATTTCTTATTTGCATACATTCAAAGAGAGAGAGAGAGATGGTGAAATAGAAGTATTTATACTTCTGGTTTTGATTAATCAGACTACATCACTGCCCCAACAACAATCCTATTGGGTAGTCTGTACAAATGTTTTGAACTAATTTGCAAAACATTCCGTTTAATTTTTCCCACTATGAGTTCAGTTACGTTTAAAAAAGGTGTATAAGTGTCGCATATGTCAAATGTGGTATACTGATATTTATATGGCTCATTAAAATGTAGCAAGGTATTGGGGAAAAGGGAAGCAATTTGCTGTTATCCAATCCTCAACGGTTGTTCGATTAGTTTTGCCGTCGATTATCGTACTATACCAACTGATCATATTAAAAGGGGCTTTTATTATGATATGTAAAATAAAACTAAACAGACACAATGTAATACACCTATAGTACTGAGAAATGGAGTACAGTTTTAAATGACTGCTTTCTTAAAAGACAGTTGTTTAAAGTATGTTAAAATATATACATCAAACTCGTAAGTATGAACGAAATTAGACGTGGAAACCAACGAATGAACATTTTAGAAATTACGAGAAAGATAATTGATGTCAGTTGGAATAGACGTAGAGCATAAACCAGTAAAATCATCTTAGGTAGTCTTATGCAAACCAACGGATGAAATGACAAAAGAAGAAAAGTCAAACATTATCCACAGAATAAACTGCTCCAACCGAGAAAAAGTGGTCAATCTCTTCATTTTTGCCGGCACGATCAATCTTCAATTTTATCAGTTCACGTAGAGACAATTATGGACGCATGTTCTAATGGGAAAACGTTGAAATATTAGACAGAGAGAATATAAAGCAGACAAGAGAATTTCTAGAAGCTTAGATTAATCAGCAATTCATAAACATATCAAAATCGATCTAATTTATCAACATGGAGAATCAGGTCAAAGGGTATGATGTTTGAGATAAAAATACAAACTATGACAGGACAAAACTCAACAACAACCAATCAAAATCAAGGTCGATAGGACAAGCTGTTTCAAAAGATAAACTGATTGAACAAGTTGTTAGGAAAATATGCAGAAATTCGAACAGCTCAACTTCTATTTCAAGTTTGTCGTTTATAAAAAGACAGTGAAAAATTCACGATTAAACCATCCAACTCACAGAACACAACTTCACCGAAATCATCCTTCCAAGTTGCACATCACCAATTGAATAGGTCATATAGTGTTGTAAAACCATAGGGTAATTGAAAGGGACGATTATGAATAAATGAGTTGTACATCCGGCCAAGGTAACCGCCATCACTTCCAAATGTCCCCATAACTCTGACAATCTGTATGATATGCGTGAGTTGTAAATATTATTACGGTTAGTATCATGGATATAAAACTTCCCATAAAGTGTTGGTTTTATTCCTCTCTCTAACGCTAATTGGTTAAGCGTTAAAAATGTGTATAATGACTGAAGTATATGACACAATTGATTCCAAACGAAAAAGTATATTGTCCTTATTTTACGCTGATAGGTGGATTTTAACAGTAGTTGTTAAGCTATAAGTATCCCATTTACAAGTTAGTGACTGAAATTGATACAGTTAACCTTAAAAAAACGGTAGCACTTAAAGGACAAACTCAACAAATTCAAGATAGCTCTCGACAACAATTTCCAGGCCTTTCATGAGCTACTCAATTAAGGGGAACTACTATGGAGAGCAACTGGAAAGGGATAAAAGAGGCAATCACTTCAACATGTCAGGAGGATCTGGGCTACAAGAAGCACAATCATAAGGAATGGATCACTGTTGATACATTGGATAAGATTGAAGAAAGGAGGAAGGAGAAGGCAGCTATCAATACCAGCCGAACAAGAGCAGAAAAAGCCAAGACACAAGCCGAATACACAGAAGTAAACAAGCAAATTAAGAGGAGCATTAGAACCGACAAACATAAGTATGTGGAAGATTTAGCAATGACGGTGGAAAAGGCTGCAAGATAAGGAAATATGAGACAGTTGTATGATACAACACAGAAACTCGCTGGAAATTACCGTAAACAAGAACAACCAGTGGAAAGTAAGGAAGGCAAGATAATCCCCAACATTGAAGAACAATGGAACAGGTGGGTAGAACAATTCAAAGAACTCTTGAATCGACCAGCCCCATTGAACCCACCCAACATCGAAGTAGCACCCACGGACTTCGCAATCAATGTTGGCCCGCCAACAATTGAAGAGATCAGCATGACCACCAGACAAATCAAGAGCGTCAAACCAGTTGGACCAGACAACATTCCAGCAGAAACATTGAAGGCTGATGTAGCAGCAAATGCAAAGATACTCCACATTCTCTTCAGTAAGATTTGGGATGAAGAACAAGTACCAACAGACTGGAAAGAAGGACTTTTGGTCAAAATACTGAAGAAAGGCGATCTCAGAAAGTGTGATAACAACAGGGGCATCACTCTTCTCTCAACACCAGGAAAAGTCTTCAACAAGGTATTGTTAAACAGAATTAGGGACTCCATAGACGCCCAACTTCGAGATCAACAGGCTGGATTCCGTAAGGATCCATCGTGTAATGGAAAGGAAGGCCGAGGACTGGGTGGGTTGGAGAATGCTGGTCGGCGGCCTATGCTCCATTTGGAGTAACAGGCGTTTGGAACGATTAAGACAAAGATATGTGGGTGGTGACCTTGGTTAGATTAGTAATCCACTCATTCGCAGTAAGCCCGCCTACACTTGCACTACTTACTTTGGGTTCACACAACAGCATGTGATTTGTTAGGACTTATACAGGTAATCAGTAGGACTTGTTTTTTATGAGTACATTTTAGTACCGTCATAAAAAAATAGAAATGACCGATATTCCAAGTTTTAAATCCATTGAATATTCATCGACTAACGAAAATCAATGTACACTGGTAGGTTATAGCATGATGCAATTTGTTAGTCATGTTTATTTTGTCTTACAACTTAATGATTTAAAAAAATGTTGTCTAATGTGTTGAGAAATGTGCTTAAATAAATGGATCTATGTTCCTGACTCCAGAACAGCACATGAACAAGTATATACATATCATATTGATCAGTCGAAGTACTTTTTCCTTTACACAGATGTGTACCAGTGAGCACTCAGTGTACAATATTTGCAGGCCAACAATCATTGTGCATCTTGATATCACTGATATCTATTCATTATTTTGATCCCTTTTGGTAATTCTATCTAGTTGTTCTAATCAGGTATGACAACTGGGGCCAACGTACATCTGTGCCAGACTCCATGGTGATGATGTCTGTCTGTCTGGAGACTAGCAATATTATCGGAAATGGCTCAGAGTAGAGATTGTAGCTTTATTTCTTCATAAAAGTGAGAGGAAATCCTTTAAATGAAATAATTCCTTCTGAATTATATTCCTACTGAACTGTATAGCCTATTATATCCCCATTTCAATTCGACCTTAGCATAGATATAGATATGATCATGTAAGTGACTACTTTATCGTTTAACTTCACAAGGCTTGATAATTTTACTAACTTAGATAACACAGATGACACAGTCTTGTTTGATAAACATGCCAATGAAATCCAGTCTTTTGAACGTTATGGGGTAAGAACAGGTGAATATTTGAGATGGGTTTCTTCGCTCCAATATGCAAAATTTGGCTTTAAAACTCATTCGTGTCATGAAAAAAATTCAAAATTAATGGTTTGGATTTTAATATGCTTATTAATTTCACAGAAAATGCAAAAACCTGTCCAGTGTAAGCGGATTAAAAAGTAATTAGATGTATATTTTATTTATTTATTTATTTAAACACATATATATTGGTACAAAAGGGCACCAGGTACATATGCGCCACACAAAATAATGAAAGTAGGGAGAGAAGGGATGAAAAGATAAGGCGGGCTGAAATGTACAACCAGAAGACTCTTTCAGTTAAAAAAGTTAGAACCATTCTTTATGTAGAAAGTAAAAGAAGGTTGCAGCAGGATCGCCACTGGCTTCTATTCTGAGCCATATCTGATAACGTCTCTAGCCACTGTGTTGCACCATCTCTCGGACCCCAACCAGGGAGTCGTGAAGGACCAACGGAAGGTAGCCCTTTGCAGCTCTCTTTCATGCCACGACACCATGTCATACACTGACCTCCTCTCCGCTTTTTCCAACCAGTCCCAGGGTCGGCAAATAATGCACGACGTGGAAGCCTCTGGGACGACATTTGTAAAACATGTCCAAGCCACCGAAGTCGGTGTTTCAAGATGGTGACACCAATTGAATTATCGTCTCTGCGCCCAAACACACGATGCCGAACCTCTGCATTACTAACATGGTGTTGCCACTGGATGTCAGCAATCCTTCGGAGACAACGATGATCGAACACAGAGAGACGGCTAACATCCTCAACTCGGAGAGGCCAGGTTTCACAAGCATAGAGCAAAACTGCTCTCACCGACGCGTTGTAGATCCGACCTTTTACAGTCAGACTAACATCACGAAGGCGCCAAAGATGGCCCAGATTGGCATAAGCCGATCTGGCTTTCATTATACGTGCATCAATCTCATCACTCACGCCACCACCAGCACTTATATAGCTACCTAGATACACGAACTTCTCAACTACTTCAATCTGCTCACCATCCAGGGTGAGTACAGGATGAGAATCCTGCCAGTCTTGTAGGAGTACTTTGCACTTGGAGGGTGCAAAGCACATGCCGTACCTGCGGACACTGATTGCCAACTGATTAAGTGCTGATTGCATGCCTTGGGCATTATCGCACAGTAAGACAATATCATCCGCATACTCGAGGTCGAGAAGTCATTCTCCAGGCAACATATCCACACCGCCATTACTTACATCCATCAGAGCTGTTTCCAGGATGTCGTCGATGGCAAAGTTGAAGAGGAATGGTGAGATCGGGCAACCCTGCCTAACCCCACTGTTCGAATGGAACAAAGGGGAAAGGTGGTTGTATGCCCTCACTCTGCCTGAGGTGTTCGTATACAGAGTCTTTAAGATGTTAATGAACTTCTCAGGCACACCCTTCTTCAATAGACAATCCCAGAGAACAGTCCTGTCCAACGAATCGAAGGCAGCCCTGATATCAAGAAACACTACGATTCTTGGCCTGCGATAAGTATGACGGTGTTCTAACATTTGGCGGAGGGTGAAGATGTGATCAATGCATCCTCGACCAGAACGAAAACCAGCCTGCTCCTCGAGAGTCAATCGTTCTCGGGTTTTAAACAACCTACGAAGAATGATAGAAGCCAATAGTTTGGACGCAATCGAAAGTAGACTTATCCCCCGGTAGTTCTTACAGGAACAACGTGAACCCTTTTTAAAGATACGGACGACTATTGACTCATTCCATGATGTTGGAACACTTTCTTGCTCCTAAACCTTTCCAAACAACGCAGTCAGTTCCTTAGTCAGAAGGTCACCACCATCTTTAAAAAGAGTCGGAGGTAAGTCATCTGGGCCCGGTGATTTGTAGCGCTTCAAGAAATGGAGTTCCTTGAGGACTTCCGCCTCGTTTGGTGGATCAGTCGTCACCGGCCATGGGGGGTAGGACAAGCTGGTTGATGTTGCCGGAGCAGCAGGCCAGTTGAACTGCCCTTCGAAAATTTCAGCCCATCGTCCAAGACGTCGACAGATGTTAGTGATTGGCATCCCGTCATCCTCGTAGATTGTTTCACTCACACCAGACTTCTTGCTGCCAGTGGCTCGGATGAGTTGGAAGAGCTTCCGGCAGTTACCAGATGCAGCTGCTGCTTCCATCTCATTAGCACGCTCCGACCACCAGGCTTCCCGGTCCTTACGCAAGCTTTGCCCGATTTCATTACGTAACAGCCTTCGTTTGTGATCAAACTCACGGTCACCCGGAGTAGACCGACGGGCTTCCATCAGTTGTAAGGAGCCAGAAGAAACCCAGTGCTTGTAAGCGGGACGTTTCGCGAAGCCGCAAGCGGCTTTACTCGCCATTTTCATGGCGTCGTGAAGATGCAACCAATGCCGGAAGTTAGTGCTAGCCAGAAACAGGTTGTGGTCTGTGCACAGTTGCAGCAAACGGTCCCCGTTATCTGTCCTACGACCAGCAAGTCCCCATCGGCCACCTAAACGACTCTCTTCTGTGCCTAGACGCCCGACCTGTGCATTCAAGTCTCCGGCTAGTACTACAATATCTGTCGAACGCGCTTTCTGGAGAAGAACTGTTAACTGATGGTAAAACTCATCCTTGATTGCATCCGGGCTGCAATCTGTCGGGGCATAGGCGGAGATGACGAAAAGACACCGTTTCTCACGCCGATTTCTTCTCACTTTGATGGAACTTTCTAATCTAACAGCACATAACCGACTGTTAATAAGGATCCAATCGATTAGTGCTGCCTCAGCCCTAGCGCTTAGTGCGACACCAACGCCAGCAAGACCAGACGAAGATGCCACAGGGTCCCCGGATAAGCGCACGTGGAACAAGCTCTTCGAGGCGACAGATGGAGAGCGGATTTGTAGTACTTCACTAGAGTCTTGAATACGGGTCTCGGATAGACAACAAACATCAACATTAAGACCTTCCAAAGACATAGCCAGCCCTATCTGTTGTCTGATATGCATTAGTGTGCGAACGTTGAAGGAAGTCAGCTTGAACGGCGTACGTGGTTTCAAAAAGACTGCTTCAGTATTCATAATCGGTGGAAGCATTCACTTTCAACCAGACAGTGACTGTAGATCGTTTAGATAGGACAGATTTTCTACCATGGGCGAGCTGCTGCATATGTTGAAAAGTAAGGTTATACAAATTGGGGATAAAAGGGGGTGAGTTAGCGATATGGTAAATAATAATAATAATAATAATAATAATAATAATAATAATAATAATAATAATAATAATAAAG
Source organism: Schistosoma rodhaini (assembly GCA_944470415.2). Taxonomy (NCBI): domain Eukaryota; kingdom Metazoa; phylum Platyhelminthes; class Trematoda; order Strigeidida; family Schistosomatidae; genus Schistosoma; species Schistosoma rodhaini. The sequence continues at coordinate 10,873,018 of OX104039.1, read as the reverse complement.
GTAATAATAATAATAATGTTAATTGTCTTGCTTTTAGTATGACCAGGGATATTATCGTCAATAGAGTTCATCATTTCATTCATTTGTGTGTGGGCTGTGATACTGCCCGGGTGCCCAAACCGAAGCAGGTGGTTTTCTTAGGGGACCACACCTCGAGCCTTTGACCTAAAGGTCTAATCCAAAAGGCAGTGGAGCATCGTGAGGAGATGCAGTCCCATGGTTGCCGTTGACCAATGACAGGTTCTTCCGCCATTCGTTCCATCAGGATACTGGAGCCCATATGCACCATTGGTTTGGAATCAGGGTTTTCCAACTCCCCTAGGTGGACCCTCCGTGTCCACCAATCCGGTTATAGCGCCGGACATTCGCTTTTCGTCCTCTCACTTCCGTAAACAACACCTCCGCCACGAGAAGGCAGTGAGTAGGACTTCCCTGGCAGAGGCTATATATTCGCTGGCCATGTGAGAGCATTTCGAGAGGGAGAGTAGACTCTCCGCACTCTCGGCCGTACCAGGGCATTTGGGGTTTTAGTATGAATTCGAAACTCAATTATATACAAGTTCTGTTTTTATAAATTTTTAACTATTAAAAATAGCCTTAAGAACATCGACAACTACACTTACTAGTGAACATCGACGCTCACGTCTTGACATAGGTTCTTCTAAAAATTGTGTAGCTCTATGCCATAAGTGCGGTGGGAGATTAATACTTGCTGGTAAAGATAAACGATTTGATATTGAATTGCCAACTTTATTATCAAATGATAATTCTTCATAAAAATTCCCATTATCTGGTGTTTGCATTAAACCAAGTCGACGAAGTCTATTTCTAGCATCAATTGGTCGTCGACGAACTTCAGCTAAACCAGCAACTAGATCAGCAGTTGTTGTTCCAGTTTCATCAGATGCTTGTACAACAGCTGCTGCAAGATGTGGACCTAATTGAATTGGTAAATTCAAAGGATCTTTGACATGATTATATGAATTCATAAGTTTTTGTTGATTAGAAGATAGAGATTTTGTAGAAGTAGAATTTTTTAAATTCTTTTCGGTATTACATGATTGAAATGTTGTCAATGAATTGAATTCTTCACTCTCAATTTCTTCTTCTTTTATTGTAGTACCGACTACAATACGTGACGTATTATAACCATCCACAGAACTCCAAGGTTTATTAATACCATTCATTGTGAAAGCTGGACTATGATTAGTTGTCGATGATGTCATATGTGGTGACTGATGAATATGATCATTATTTGTTTGCATGAAATTATTATTGTTATTACTACTACTATTATTATTAGACATTAGTAATTGATGTTGTGAATGTTTACAACCGTTCGTAGTAGTTAGTAATTTCACTGAATTATGATTTATTGTTGTTGTTGTTGTCATCGCCGTTAATGAACTAATAATATCTGGTATATAATTATCATAAACAGGAGATTCATCGATTGACGGAGTAGAATTAATTTGACAATTTATATTACAAGTATTATTTAAATGATTACTATTTTGATCACAGACATTGCAAGTTTCATTTTTATGAATACACGTATTATTATTATTATTATTATCACTACTAGGATGAGTTTTATTGTTAGTAGTAATATTTAATGATTGACTAATAGTAGATAATGAATCTGGATTAAGTTTATTTTGTATTAGATGAGTTGTTAAAATTTTAGGACTAGACGACAATTGTTGATGATCACAAGAATTGTGATTTTTCATTACTGATTTATTGTTACAATTATCAATGTTACTATTATTGTTGAAGTATTTTTCTTCTTCTAGATCCTCTTCTGTTTTTGAATCTTTAGCGGAAGATGAAGCAGGTGATAGATAAGAGGTGGATGAACCACCACGACCACCGTCACCACCTCCACTCCCACAACCATCGAAACTACCAAGAAAACTTTCACTTCCAGGAGAGCTAGTAATATTATTATTATTTATGTCCAACTGAGAGGAATAAACAATGGAATCTTTATGAAAATTAGATTTATTAGACGCCGTTGTTTTACACGTATCGTCCGTTTTATTATTCTGACATTGTGAATTATTTGTATTATTATGCAAAGATGAATTCATTGTTTCAGAAGCTGTCTCATTAAGATGGTGATGATTCAATGTTGAAGGATATTTTTGACTGTTAGAATTATCAAAATTTTTTGTATCACAACCATTCAATGTAACCTCATTATGCACAGATGATATTGTTGTTGTTTTAGTATAATCAGATCCTGTAAAAGTATTACGTAACGATAAGGGCTCATTCGAATTTGATTCTCGTTCTATAACAAAAAACATACAAAAAAATGTCATTCACAAATCAAAAACAGAGTTTAAATGTATACATGTGTTTGATTTTGAGTAATTGCTACGATCTGAGGCGTCACTGAAGTAAAAGATGTGGAGTTTGAATCTACGACCTACTGGTGGGAATATTCTGAACATTAAGCTATCAACACAATGAAATGAACAATGCATTTAATTTAATAACAATGAGCAAAACTCATTTCTAGTTTAGATATTTAAATGTTAGTTAATTTCTCGTTAATACGTTGATCAACACGATCCAAGTGAAGGAAAATATCTGCAAAAAACAACAGAACTCTTGATATAAAGTTTAAATAGAACGCATCTGAGAGAAACAATTATATTTAATGTGATTGTAGGTATTCAAACTGAAGCTACTAGTGAAAATGACTCAACATCGTTGCTGGCGAGAGCTAAATAGTGCGAAACCTAGGTTCATGATATTCTCTCGACTATCTCCAATTATTCAACATCTTAATAAAGGACTCTTGATGTCCAGTTACTTGGGTTAGTGTTTATGTTGTGAAGTGATTTGTTGAATTAAATCAGTAATAAAAAGGACTAGACAAACATAACATTAGTCACAACTCTATGGCTGTAATTAACTGTATATATATTTAAAATTAAATAAATTTTTCCAAGTTAACGTACTTAACGATAAATAAAGAGACTATTGAAATTATTAAACTTTTTGAAAAAGCAGTAATTAACGCAACAAAAAATTGATAACTAGACAAAAAACTGGCTACAATAATTTGCTAGTGTGGAAGTAAAGAACTTTGGTTCACAATAAACGTAGCTATTTTTAAAACAGAAATGAACACTAAATTACACATATCAGTCAATGCCAGTAAACCTGTGTCTCCTCCCTACAGAAACCTCCGCTTAAAAAGATCATAATTCATTCAGAAAAGAGGAAATATTGTTGTTTTCACTTTAAGCATTTTAGATTATATATATATATATATCTTTCTCAAGAAGAATTCTTTTCGTCAGTCAGTAACATTGTATTTGCAGTTTTTTATTTAATTTAAACACATAAATATTGGTACAAGGAAGTACCAGATATATATGCGCCGCATAAATCTCATTTGATTTGTTGAGGGCTGTGATACTGCTCAGGTACGCAAATAGAAGCAGGTGGTTTTCTTAGGGGACCACACCCCGAGCCTTTGACCTAAAGGTCTAATCCAAAAGGCAGTGGAGCATCGTGAGGAGAAGCAGTCCCATGGTAGCCGGTGACCAACAATTGGTTCATATGCCATTTGTTCTCTCAGGATACTGGAGCTCATGTGCACCATTGGTTTGAAATCAGGGCTTTCCAACTCCCCTAAATGGACTCTCCGTGTCCACCAACCCGGTTGAAGCGCCGGATATTCGTCCTCTCACTTTTGTGAACAACACCTGTGGCACGAGAAGGCAGTGAGTAGGACTTCCCTGGCAGAGGCTATATATTCGCGTGGCCATGTGAGAGCATTTCGAGAGGGAGAGCGGACTCTCCCCACTCTCGACCGTGCCAGGGCATTTGCACAGTACCCCCCCAATTTACGAAAGGAAAAGAACCGAGTTAATAATAATAATCATAAACGACATGTTAAGTTAAAATACTTTATTTTAGCAAATAATAAATAATTCCAATAATTATCTATCTGTATATTACATGTATATCTGTCTATAAGGAAGCAAAAATTTTCTCTTTTCCTTCAACATTCCATTGCCTAAATAATAATAATAAAACTTATTATTATTAATAGCTTAGACAAAGGATGAAAATGAGATACACGAATTGACGGACACACACATACATATGAATAATAATGACAACAATAATCCAGACAAGATAGGAGAAGGAATATCAGCAGTTTTGCAGAGAGATAGTTAGGTTCTCTTGTTTGGTAAACGAAAATATAAAAAAACCCTGCTATATTTGATTGGAAAAATTAATAAAATTAGAGGGTGAATTTATTCGCTTATAACTATCAACTTTAAGTTGGTTTGGAAAATAAATTTTAAAAAAAATTATTCCTGTAGAGATTATAAATGGGCAGAATTGACCATGTGTTTAACTATAGAACTATTAACTGATTTACATTTACCTTTACGTAATCATACCAGGCTATACTTGGATAAACTTCTGGAAAGGGGATCTTTATTGTGACCAACATAACATGCTTTAGCCAAAGGGCCAGGTAAACTGGTAGATATGGGGCTGTAGAGATCTTGGGAATTCGATCGTTGAAATCATTGAGAAAAATATTCTATTCATTTGAACTATGAATTTTATTCTCTAGTAGATACTTAATCCAAGGATGTGTTAAAGATGAACCACAGTTTTAGGCTAATTCAACGTATATCTGCAAGTTTACTTGAACCTGTAAAAGAGTATGATATAGTGGTTTTACACAGCCTGCTTTTTCCAAATGTACGTCTAAACACTATCTAGAATAGCCCCCTAGAAAATGAATGCAATCGACAGAAAACATTGAACAAGTTTTTTTTCATGCTACTTAGCAAATATATATATATATATATATATATATATATATATATATATATATATAGTGTGTTTCTATCAGTGAAATTCGAACTTGTATCACTTAAAATGCTGCTATACAGCTCAGACCAACTTAATCCACACTAGAATTAACAGTGATTTAATATGAGAAACAAATCTTTCTGTTTTGATTCTAACTCAAACGCTTCTTGTTCAATTTGGAAAATAGAAGTGTTGATAGACTCACAGATCTAGGAGCCGAAAGAACAACTGTTGTTTCTGATCAATTGGATATTTCTACTCATGAGTATGTGTACTTGTTAGTGCCAGGATCGAAATATAGAAGAACCAAAAGTATGTGATAGATTACTTAAAACCAACTTATTTCGACGAGTTATTCTGACTCTGGGGATCCAGCACCATTAGGGAAGTTAGTTATCTACGTCGAATTAATCTCTATTGCAATTACATTTAATAGTAGGATACCACTCCAAATTCCGAATTCTGTTGACATTTTTTCGCACCACAAATAACCATTAAATCTGCATACGTGGTAAGTTAGAGGAACTATAGGAAACAATATCTTTCAGATTGAGTCATTATGTGGTGTGGGCTACTTATATCAACATAAGTAGTATATGTCGTGAGTCAGGAATAGAATATCTGAAAGTAAAATATTGAGGAGATCGGGTACGGAAGAACAGAAACAGAAAGCGATTGGTGTGGAAATCCAAGAACAACGAAGCCTGAGACAATTAATTAACATTTTGCAAATGAAGTATCAGAGTATGGTTTTTCTATTTTATCAACAAACTTCGTAATTTGTGCTAAAAGCATAATCAGTTGTCCTCACCTATGTTCTTCTTCACTACAATTACATTTACCAATCATGATGAGTGAAGTATGGAAATAACAGTTTTGATTAGTGTACAAGATTTAAAACCTGAATATTATATTGAACATTTATCTACTTTAAAAGATTACTCATAAATTACGCAGTTTATTTAAATGATACAATAATTGCTCTTAGAATATACCTTGTTTTTAATATTTAACCAGAAAACATATTAAATTTTACATGTAACAAATAGGTGCACATAAATTTATTTAGGCTGTTAAATTACTTTCGGCTAATCAATATTACGTGATACAATATGATGAACTAATAATATGGATCAATTGAGAATAGCTTCTTGTTTTAGTATAAAAAATATGTAACAATAGATTGCTTCTTTTTACTACATGATTAATTTGTCCATTGCAATCTAACAAAAATACAACAAGCAGGAAACATAAACAATTATGCATAGTGGCGAGAAGTAGAATCTTAAACATATGTTACGTCACATTTAGGGTTTGTCATCACCTGGTTATATTTAGAGCACACAACTAGTGTTCAATAAGAGACTTGAATCCAATAAAAACATATATCACTTCAAAAGCTAGAAATTTATCCTCTCTAGGTTACTCTACTACGTCGTGGCAGCCATTGAAAACTTTTTCAACAAGTATGACATTCATTTTTATTTAATAACAGCTATATGCATCTCTGTTACCTAAATTTTGGGTAACAATGTGATTGTGAGGACCGATCTGACCGTTAGCAATGACCACAAGAAAGACCACTCTGGAATTGAATAAAACAAAATCTATTCTCAGAGCAACAAATAATATTTTAACTAGAAAATAAGAGAAAAAACTTAACTATTTAAATTGAATTTGAAAGATCAGATTTATAAACAAGAGTAACCTAACTGCATAGATGGAATATCAATATGAATAAAAAAGCCTCTCTGACTGCTCCCAACGTAAGTCATGTGCAGAACTGGTACCTGCCTATTAAAGGACAGGTATGTTGAGCCCCAGTTCGCTCTATGTCATTCTACAGTTGCGAAACATACCGTACGATAACAGGAGACATACATAAACTACAAGTACCTGAAATTAGGTGCCCTTGAAGTACTGCTCCCGTATGAAGAAATCATTAATTATGGGCGTAGAGATGAAGTTAAATATAAAAGTGATAAGGCAGTTGAACAAGTTGTGAACCTTTATTAGTCAAACTGATCAGAACACATGTGTTACGTATACTCAATCGCCGATCAGCCCCACACACAAAATGATGACTAGTAGAGGATTAGATTGAGAAATGAAGTATAATATGAAGTCACTTAATGACAGTTTGAGCCATGACATTACCAGGTGTAGATTTCATGACTGGAGTCCATACGATAATTGTGATCAATTATTATAGATAATAAAGGAACTGGGAAAAAATCGATTACACTGATGTGAATCCATTCATTCCTAAATTTTTACCAAACTATATTCTTAACCATTTGTGATGGTTCGTATTACAGGCCCTCGAATTAAATTTCATTGTGCATGAGCATCAACCTTAGGATATGGTATGTGTTCAGCTAACAAGTTCAAATTAGAAAGAAACTGCTACCCTAAATCCAACTTTACTAAATATACTCTCCATGTTTGCATTTGTTTTGCAATACATAGTTTCCACTGATTTTTTTTTCTTTCACTGTACTACTGATGCAAAGTATATGTATGCGTGTGTGTATCAGACACACTATATTATTTACGACTACCTAATTAAATTTAATGATTATAATCATGGTAAGCAAATTTACTAGTAAAAGAAACCTAGTTATTCGGAAAACAGGAAGTTCAACACAAAGAATCCCAACTTTGATGGAGATTCAAAGTAAAATCAATTAAGGTGGAATAACAATCTAATCTTATATATATATATATATATATATATATACAGGTACACTTGAAATATTTAAGTGTATCTACTTGTTTACTCTAATTAATCAATATGATTAATTCGTAGTGACAGTCGTAGAATCAAATGTCTATTTTTTTAATTGATCCCACTTTTTAATAATTAAAAAATAATACCAGTGAGTGAAGTTATTATCGGGTACTTTTATGGCTTAAAACACTTTGAAAAAAGAAGCGTCAAGACGAAACAGACATAAACTTATTTCTGTTCTCTTTCTGTATGTGTATGTGTATGCATGTGTTAATGTCTATTTGACTGTCATTAATTTTTGATGCGAAAGTAAATTAAAAAAAGAAAACCAAAATTATGTTATGTAAATGGAATTCTCCATTAATTCATTTCGTTACACAGAAAAAAATAGAGAAAAACATGAGTTACAAGTGCATATGCCTGCTGTAAAACTTAACAAGGTACATGGTAATTAAACTGTTTAATATAAGTAAAAATTTCGTGTAACCAGGTAAGTTTAGCATAAGTTCGTACAGTCAACACTTTGACAGTGAAATTTCCACTAAAGACTTCATTTCAAACAGAGTGCACGAAAATGTCCTCCAAACAATTAATGTTCTCATATTAGATTTCTGTAGAATGCATCTGAAAAAAACAACTGTAACTGCTTAAGTGTTGAGTGGGGCTAATCAGTTAGTTAACAAAATAGGATCTAGTAATTAATTCCTGTCATCAGTTCAACTTGTCATAATTCATATTAATACAAAGAAAAAAGCATATTCATTTCAGTACAAAGTTAAACATAAGAAATATTGTTTAAAAAGAGCTGATAAAAATTATGAAGTGATGTTAAATTCAGAATTTACAATTGACCGACCAATGAGTGGTGATCAGTTTCACGTTCGTTCAGTACTTTAGTCGTGAACAAACAGTATCGATCAAATCACCATGTGGCCACTAGTCTACGTGAATCAACACTTTGTGAACTATGTTGACATATATTAGGTGGTTGGAATTAGTAGACAGGAAGCCTTGCTCGACATAGTTTTCTCACTAGCTGGGAATCGTAAACGAGAAGTACATACAGTCTTCAGGGGAATTGATGTTCTCCAAGGGATTTAAACCCGCACCACTCATTTTCATAGTTTGATACCACCTTACTACTGAGCTACTCAGACCATGAGTGACTTTCCGTTGAAATCCTCCAGATAGCACAAGTTCTCTTAAAATTATAGGTACGCCTTCCTGACGAGTACCTGCAACCAATAAGGATTTAGATGAAGTAAAAGAACGAACAGAATAACAATGGCGTCACTTAGTTGGATTTTAGAGCATATTATCAATTAACATCTAGAACTTATTATTATTATTTATCATTTATTTATTATTATTTATCAATGGAACCGAATTGAAAATGCGATAGTGACATATATCGTTAATATTGTCTTATAAAAACTGAATTTGATCACGAAATGACTAAAACCGAAAATGTGAAGTTTCAGAATTTACTTCAATATGTATTATACTTGTATTGAGGTTTGATCCTTTGAGTGACATTAAGAGTTGAATATATCTAAAATGTTACAACAACTAAACAGTGGTGCTGCTCTCTAATTTTCAAAGTTTCTATAATTTATACAAAGCAATTAGTTTAACGAACAAAACCGCTAACAGTGAATCTATTTTTTCAAAGCTATCCAACTAATATCATTTTGTGACCATTATACATAGAGTAATAGTAACAAAACTAAATATCATATTATTCACATTATAATATTTTACTACTGTCAAAATTAACTATACTTCATCAAAAGTGAGGAAAAACAAAATGGTCAAAAAGGTAACGACTTTATATTTATGAAGTACAATTAATTCACTTAAATGTTACACTTCAATTTAAAAAATTATGAATTCAAAGAAAGTTCTAATTGAATCTATTCTATATAGATTATAAGCTAAGATTATCATATATATATCATCCAAGAGTTTCTAGAGAGTAATTATACCATCATTCCCCTAATTCACTAGGCTAAACACCTCCGATTCTTAATCATTACTGAAATACAATATCATGGGAAGGTGGTAAAGCATCCAACAACGAAACAGTTGAAGAGCTTAACTACTGTCGATTTAACGATGTATTGAATAATGAAACATAGGTAGGACAAGTGTTTTTTTTCCATACAAATGGGGAGTATCTTGCAAAGTATAGGCTTTGATGTACCCTAAATTTTGTAAAACAAAGATTGTATGACAATAATTGGGCGCCGAGTATAGAGAATTCATTATATTTGAAATAGTCTCAGCGATTGAAATTTAAATAATTCCAACGTTTCGTCCAGCTAACTTGTCTCGGTTGACTTAAAGAAACTTGAGAATAAGTCTGCAATAGCGTTACATGCGTTGGAAACGGGACACATGATTAATTTTGAAGGGGCCAAAATACTTCAGAAAGGTTTCAACACTCACAAAGAAAGATTGACAGCAGAAGCGCTGTATATATGGGCGAATAAGAACAGCCTAAACAGAAAGGATGGTATTCAGCTAGCTACCACTTGGCAAATATTCATCAACAAGTAATTTGACCTTTTCTTTTATTCAACCTGTTTACTTCACATGAATCGTTATTAAGACTTAAATCAATATGAGTAGTAATAATTCCTTGAAAAAGCTTGGACCAGATTGCCAGGCGAAACGTTGGATTTAATATAAAAAATTCATTCGCTGAGATTTTACAAATATATTATTCCTATTTAATGTCAATATGAGTTATGTTTAACATTGCAATTATGTACTTGATGATTCTCATTTTATTTGCAACTTCGATGATTCCGAAAGGAGAAAAACATTTCAACCTTCATTTTGCACTTTTATTCCTATTTTACTTCACATAGAAACATTTCAACACTGAATATCATTCAATAATAACTCATCTTACACATACATACATACACACAATTTATGCAATCTCGTTTAATTCACATCGTTGAACTTTTTCACTTGATTCTCATTCAACTGACTCATATTATCCTGTTTACAAAAACTTCGACATCCAAATATGATTGGATTAAAAAGTATTAGAGATTTTGATATGATTGTAAAAACACTATATATTTCTTTGATGTTTTGATTTTGATTATTTCCCTGAAGAAGTCCAGACAAGTTAGCCGGACGAAACGTTGGAATTATTTAAATTTCAATCGCTGAGACTATTTCAAATATAAATTTTTTCAAATATAATGAAAGATTGTATGATTTCAGTGAGAATATATCATAGATACACTACATAAACGATCAATAAACGCACTATTCATTATAACAATTAAAACATCACATTCAATTTAACCGTTACATCTACCACATAAACAGCAGATGTTTCTTACAGAGGCCATTTGTGGACGTTATGAAAATAGTTTTTTTCTATATTCATAAATATACATATATCATTAAGTGATTTTTAAAGAATTCTGACATGATTAATACAGACTTATTTTGTGAACAGTTTTTGTCACTAGTCACATTTTTCATAATTTGTAACCATTGTTATTGACCGCAAAATTATTGTATAAGTCTGACCTTGACTTCTCCAGTACCTGTTTTCGTTCTGTTTGTATAGGACACTGATTGTTACTCACAAGTACATTGCTGTTCACACACTACTTGTTTTCATCCCACTAGCTGACACACTGACGGATCATCAATATAACTGTTACATACGTTTAAAGAAGAAATTTGTTTCCTAATTACTGGACTATACCTGATATATTATTTCGGACTGTTATGTTTGGGATTACTAATAACACATAATTGTGGATCTAATGACCAAATCGAAGGAGCTGTACCTAAAAGTAGCAAGTAGTGTTCGAATTTTTATGCGGATTTATACTTTTGTATATTACTAACTGACTCTACAATTCCTTTAATAGCTTAGCTACTATTTTGGTCCGCCACAATTATTTAAATGACGTTTACCTTCTGTTTGATTATATATAATCGTAAATTGAGCTGTCATTATTATTTTTTAATTACCATCCTCATATGTAATGTTTTCACCCAATGATAACATAGAAATCAATAATACCTTTGAAAAACATTCCCCTGGTTCATCGAAAACTACTGAATAAGCATCAACGAAGATAAATGTGGCTTCAGAATTTAGACTTTTAGTGTATAGTGAAAACAGCCCAAAAATTCAGTTTTCTCAGATAGAAGCGCTGTTCTTAGCCCGAGCAATAAAATTTCAGACTACCAGGTATGCTCATTTTGTGGGTCGGTTCACTGACTATTGAAATTATAGCAGAAGTTAAGGACCTAGTCAATCAGGTCTGAGAAGATGCAATATACTTTAGAATAAAAACTGCAGTAATACAGTGTACTTTAATCAGACGAAAAGAGACTACAACAGCTACTAACTGTTCGCAATCTTGGGGACCGAAAACCTCACTGACGGTATATGCGATTACGATAGTAAAAATAAACTGAATTACAACTCAAAAGGGACATGCCGAATTGAACTCAACATCATATAACCACTATTGGCCAACCAGTCTGTGCTAGACTAAAAAGGCCGCCTCCTAAAAAATTTAAGATTGTAAACGGAGAATTCAAACACATGTTGCAGCTAGACATCACCCACCAGTCTAGCAGTATATGAGCATCTCAGCTACATATGTTCCTCAAAAAAGATCATGACTGGAGTCCATGTCGAGACTACCGCAATTTAAAGTCCTACTCACCAGACATATATCCGACTCACATGTCCACGATATTTCATTCACATCATATGGAAAACAAGTCTTCTTCAATCTAGACCTAGTAAGAGCGTATCATCGATTTCTGGTGGCTCCTGAAAATATTTAAAAAGCAGCCATCATTAGATCCTCAAAAATGCCATCCGGATTGAAGGACGCAGCTCAGAACTTTCAATAATTTATGGATAAGGTGACCAGATTTTGTGTTCGCATACATAGATGACGTTCTCGTTGTCAGTTCCTCCATAGACGAACATACACACCACCCACATATCTTAATTGTTTCCAAAAAGATGGGGCTGTCAACAAATCCACCAAAGTGTATACTTGATATTCTCGTCTTAGATTTCTTGAGATACCATATAGATTCACGTGAAATTAAACTACAACAAGGTTGATGTAATTATCAATTGAATCAAATTCAGTCGAAACGTTACGACGATTTGTCAGTCAGTCACAACGTAGAACTTCGTACGTACGTACATAAGTTCGAGTTGCCATACCACATTAGCACAGAGATGCAGTTGTCGATTCAAATCCCATAGAGGTAGAAGTAGTAGGAGTATAATCAGAAATCCAAAAGATTAAGGTTTGAAGAAATTATTGAAGGAGTATAGTACAGTGAAATAAATTTGGAAAGAGAAAAAGATAAAGACATGAGGAATTCAGAAGATTAGAATTTGGTAGAACACAAAGAGTGGATGCACCTTCGCCATTGCAAACGATTTTGAGCCATGTCATTCAAGGTCTCTAACCATCGGTTGCTGTCATCTCGCGAATCCCAACCAGGTAGTCTACACCTACCAACATGGCCCAGTCCACTTGTCAGTGACTTCATGGATTTGTGCCACGTTTTGGTCTGGCCACCCCTAGCTTTCTTCCAACCTACTCCTACACCATGAAACATTGCACGTCGGGGCAGTCGGTGGTCGGGCATACGTATCACATGTCCCAGCCATCTCAACTGATCAAGTTTCACTACTTCATCAATCAATTTGCCATCCCTACCTAGTACTCGTTTCCGAACAACTGCATTACTTACCCGGTGGTCCCAGGATATACGAGCAATTATTCGAAGACACCTATGATCGAACACTAGTAGCCTACGAATATCCTCTACTCTTATCGGCCATGTTTCACTGCCATAAAGTAGGACGGAGCGGACTGCTGCACAGTAAACCCGTCCTTTGGTTGCTAGACGGATATCTCGCCTACGCCATAAATGGCGCAAGTTGGCGAAAGCTAGACGAGCCTTCTGTATCCGTGCTGAGATTTCGTCACATACCAGACCACAAGGGCTGATGAGACTCCCAAGATAAGTGAAGTGGTCTACACGCTCAACTATTTCACTCCCTATCATTAGTTCAGGTGTCGCTGCAACCCAATCCTGAAGTAACATTTTGCACTTCGAGGGAGAGAATCGCATCCCGAACATGCCTGCATAGTTGCTTATAGTGGTCAGAAGACTCTGCATTTTGTCAGAGTCTTCACCGAGTAAAACTATGTCGTCGGCGTATTCTAAGTCAACAGGTGAATCTCCCAGTAAAAGTTCAACTCCTGGAGGTTTATCTGATGAAAGTGCTATCTCCAAAAGTATGTCAATGACAAAGTTAAACAAGAATGGGGAGAGTGGACAGCCCTGACGAACGCCACTTGTGGTAATCAGTTCTGATGACAGTTCGCCATAGGCTCTAACTCGACCAGTTGTGTTCGAGTAGAGAGCCTTTATGAGGTTAATGTATTTCTTTGGTACTCCTTTCAGTGACAAACACTGCCATAGAACCTCACGATCAACTGAGTCAAATGCCGCCTTAAGGTCGAGAAATACTACTATTGTGGGACGTCTGAATGTATGTCTATGTCCTAGGACCTGATGTAGGGTGAATATCTGGTCTATGCAACCACGTCCAGGTCGAAAACCAGCCTGGTTTTCTCTAGTCTGCTCTTCACGAGCTTTGGTTAGGCAACCTAGTATTATTGAAGCTAATATTTTAGATACTATATTAGTCAAACTGATCCCTCTGTGATTGTCACAGGAGGACTTTTATCCTTTCTTATAGACTGGCACAATCAGTGATTGGGACCAGTCAGATGTAATTACGTCCAGTTCCCAGATTTGTAGGAATGTGTAATTTTTATCAACGCATTTCCCTTAACTGTGTTTGAACACTACAACCTTTAGCAAACCTTTTACGAGATAATCGCATCTCACCTGACGCAAAAGCGGTATTTCAAAGCACTAAGTCAAACCTAGCAAGCGGAACTATGATGACTCATCTGAACTTAAACCCTATAACCCAATTTATTTTATTCACTGACGCTTCTCGAGCCGCAGTTAAGGACATTTCTAAAACAAGGAGTCAATGACGTTTTTACGCCTGTGGCGTTTCTTTCTAAACGGTTGTCCCCAGCAAAATCATGTTACAAAACCTTCGTGAGCATATTACTAACGATGTACTTAGCCATCCAACATCTTAGCTTACTGTTACAGGGTCATGAATTCACCATAATTATATGAGTTCTAATGTAATGACAAGAATTATTGACAGAATAAGTCTATGTTAACCGTCACTACACTTGTAATTAGCTTTATCGACGTACGAAGAGATTTTATTAAAAAGTTAGATGATCGTAAGTCGATAACTGGTACGATTCAGGTAATGAAATACGTAATCTTAATCTGCAGACAATTTCAATAGAGATGATAACAATAGAACAGATTAAATTCTAATGCTACAATATCAACGGAAAGATGATAACTTAAACACTATCTACAATTTTGACGTGGACTAAATTAATCAGACTTAGGATAGTTTAACATACAGATTACACAATGATTTATGCCATTGAGTAATGAACCGTATCCACCTTGGTTAATGATATCATTAAAGTAAATTGAATCAATGGTTGCAAAGTTTATAATGACATATCGGAAAGCAAATTTTACACATTTATGATTATTTTCTTTAAAAATAGTTAACAGTGGTCTATTTTTTCACGTTTACTTCCAATTGCCTTTTGGGATTTCTGCTTGCCATCACAGAGCGAACATGATAGTTCAAACCCAGGTACCCTAACCATCATTCCAAGTTTGTAATTTATCCACTAGATCTTAGTGGAGACCATATTCTAAAAATACGTTTTCGATCTTATAATTAGTTCTAATAAATTAACAAAGGATTTGATTGTAGAAAGTGATGAATATATAAATTTCTCCTCCCGCCTACATAAGACGTTATATAGATGGATAATGGTGGTATTCAACCGCCTCTTTTCCATCTAAAAACATAATTGGTATACTTATATGTTAGAACTTATTCTGTACAAAAATGACTATATATCTATTTATCCGCTAAGTAATGTGAATTTGTACTTTAGATTTTCACCGTTTTCTCTCTCAACAATTTACTCAATTCCAAAATCACTACAAATATATTCATATACGGTAAGTGTACACATTATTTTATTGGTAAGTCTAATT
Organism: Schistosoma rodhaini; assembly: GCA_944470415.2. NCBI lineage: Eukaryota > Metazoa > Platyhelminthes > Trematoda > Strigeidida > Schistosomatidae > Schistosoma > Schistosoma rodhaini. The sequence goes on along the minus strand of OX104039.1, from coordinate 10,857,219 downwards.
AATACCAGTTAAAAATGTTTACCTTTAATTTCTACATTTAGCTGAGACTGGAGAAGTAGAGGAGAAAGAAAAATTTATTTGGAATTTTCATGTCTATCTATTGATGGTCGGATAGTTCGAAACAATATTGACGATAAATTAATGGATAGTAATATGAGCTACATACAAGATTATAAGACCGAAATTTTAGTGAAACTGAAAATAAAGGACTATATACCATTTAAAAAAATATCTATATGCATGTTAAGGAAAATCTTTTTTTCCAAAAGTGAAGAGAATAATTGAATCTTCCTATAAACATCTCAACATTCTTATACATTTTATCGTTGAAATTGTGAGCCAATAGAAGCTAGACCACCAATTGGCTCACGCTTTCAACTATGAAAATACTAAATCTCCACAAAACCCCTTCTGATAATAATTATACATTTTACTTAAATAAAGCTTAAAATGGGACTACTTTGAATCGATCAGCCAGTTACAATCAATCACTTTACAAAAATTTTGGATAATGTATAACGATTTGTTGAACTTCAATTAACAATAACAATAATGATGCAGGTGATAATAGCTGTATAGACTAGTTTTTATTGTTGGTATATATATATATATATAACACAAACCCGAACATACTTTATCAAATATGTTTGTAACATTGATTTTCACCTGAATTAGGTTTCTTTTTGAAGGAAAAAATAATAATATTTTCACTTATTCTCTAATCGAATTTCAGAATTAACGATAAGTTTCGATTGGTGTATTCATGATTTTCTTTTATCTAGAACTTACTAATTAGGTAACCTATTACTATTATAATTATTCTTTAATCGTTAAGAACAGTCAACTAAAAACATATTTCTCTCAAAACAAAAACTTTAAATTGAGGGGCTAGTGTTGTTCAATATATGTCGCTATCAGTGAAATTGAGAATGAGTGTTTCGGCCGATTTGGGACTCGTCGGCTAAATGTGTTTGCACCCCTCAAGTGTTGATGTTCACATACTAAAACTTAAATCCAGTATTTATTATTTGAAACACTAACGCGTTATGCACTAAGCTAGTGAATCTAGATAAATGCTAACTTTTTCAATCAGTATGAATTTATATGTAAGAATTTTGTATTTTTCCAGTGCTGATTCAGCTATCCAGAAATTATGAAGATAAGAGAAATGTGTAAAATGATTATTTGATTTACAAACCTGAAATAATCAGACAATTTTATAAACAGTACTATTCCTAAGAAGAAATTTAATAGGAATGATGTAAAATGGAGAATTATCACAAACATTAAAGGTATCTTTATCTGCATGTGTATGAAATATATTAGTTCAATTTTTTCAAAGACAGTTTCATCATATGGTCGTGGTTGATTATGATGTTGCAAAATTAAAGTAAGTTAACTATGAATAACATAGAACCTGGCAAATATGTACAATAAAACATTAACACAGTGAGATAAAAGATTAGTGTAAGTAGTAATACTATTAATAGCAGTAAAAAAAATTGGGCATGCATTATATGATTCAAGACGAAAATATGGATTTTTGAAATAAAAAATTCAAGAGCAATATGGAGGAATTACTGAGTAAGCTGTTCCATTTCATAATTGACTGATCACTGGGTAGTGACAAATTTCATGTATATCAGGTCCTTCTTAGTGTAGATCAAATTCTGTTGCATTGTGACCACTACTCTAAGTGACCCGACATCCCATGAACTATATTGAGATGTAAGGTAATGGTTGTGACAAAATGCGCCAAGGAGAACTAGTTTCCTCAAGAACAAAGCTAAACTTTGCTGACGAGTATCAAATAGCACGAAACCTACGTTCAGTGTTTCCTATCGACTACTCCCAACCACCAATTTATGTCACATTCTATGCTGTTTAGAAATGTATCAAACAGTCACTCAATCAATTAGATATAAACAATGTAAGGTTTGATACAGGCAAGTACGAATCAGTCCACGTTGTTATACTTTAAACCAGAGTAATAAAGGTGAAGATGAAAAAAAGGGAAGACCAGGAAGTCATAATAATAATAATAACAATAATAATAATAATAACAGCAACGTTAGTGATAATGTAAACAAAGAAAATATAAAGCGAAAAACAAATAAAAATGCATTCTATAACATAAAAAAACTCAAGATTTACAAAATGCAGACATTTGTTCACGGTTGTAATCAAGTACAAACCATATCACCTTTAAACTATATGTAGTATCAAACCTCTGAAGAAAACAAACAATAAGATGTTTTGTGAGAATATTTTTTAAAATGGTTTTTAATTGATTCCATTGGATAAATGAAGGTTATAATTAGTATGAACATAAATCTACTTAAAAATCTCATTATGGAACTGGATTATACGGTTTAAAATGAACAGAAAAATTATAAGAACAAATTGCTGGAGAGTTTATTAAAAGCTTATGCTTAATTTGTCACAAATCAAGATGATCAGAGATAGTTTTTATGGCAAAAAAATAATTTCTAAGAATAAATATGAGTAAGAGGGAAATTTTAGTCATGATTTAATTTCAATCGACCTCCTGTACTTAAATATGAAATGTAGATACCCTAACGAATGAAGTAGTTTACTTTTGATAGTCCTATTATAAGTCAACCAATGCCTTTATTTACAGTATTGATCTTATTTTTATTCATTAATGGAGAAATATCACTGGGGGTAACAGTAGTGTGAAGAAGTATAAACACTATATGATTCTCCGTCCCTATAAAACGATGATTTAGCGATAAAAATAAATGAGTTTTATCTACTGAGTGTATGGAATTATAATCTTGTTCCATCTACTTCAATTCGGGAAACTGAGCATTGTCAATTAACCTAATACATATATACTTACATACGTAGACATGTGTGAATTATGGTGTATGAACGTATATTTTACTAATGAGGTACACTGTTTTTACATTTACATCACAATTACAAAATGGTTTAAGATCGGCTACAATGGATTAGTTGCATCTATTCTCTAACTTTTCTACAAATCTGAAAACATTTCGCACTTTTCTTTCTTATTTTTGATGCACGATGTTTAATGGTGTAGAAGTAGGTTAGAAGAAAATTGGGAGTGAACCAAACGAAGATGTGACATCATTTCATGAAATCCCAAGCTGTTGGACTAAATCATGTTGGTAAGTGAAGACTATCTAGTTGGGGTTCATGCAATAACTGGGATCAGAGATTGGAGACATTGGGTTAGAATTAGTCACAACGGTGTAAATACATTCGCATAGTTTTGTTAATATGCTTATGTCTTACTGAAATTAAGTGTTGTAGAATTTATGTAGAATTAAATTCTCTAATATTTTTTTATCAACTCATTAATCACACATCAAAACAAATTTCACTCTAATAACATAAGAACAAATTATTGGTGATTGGTGCTTACATTAATCTATTTGAGCTAAGTAAAAGACGTCATCCATTAAAAATATGACCAGTAATATATTTGAAATTTTTTATCCACTTTGAAGACCAGTGTCAATGTTATTGTTTTTCTTCTACATATCAGTATATCACGTATCAGGTAATAGTGAACACATATAGGCTATGATATCAAATTTTGGAAGCATTAAACATAATGTTAAGCGGTTGAAGTTAGTTGACAAGAAGGAAGAGATAGAACACATTCAACATTTACATCAACACAGGTCGGAGAGCATTCTGACCACAGATTGTTCTTTCAGTCTTCACAGATTTCTATTGAACGCTTGATTTACATGGAAGTTTTACTAGTACTCGATCTCCATAAATAGCCCTAAGCATTTGGTGAATTTTCTGATATTTTTCCCAAGTTTTATTAGGAATCATAGTAGCTTAGTTCATTTATTTATTGAACATACTGTGTATCTCTTGAAAATGATCATTAAGAAAATTCCAGATACTTAGTAGGATAGCAATCTTAGTTATATTTTTAAGTTATTAGGAAGGAAGATAAAATATTTGAGCAAACTTTCTGAGCACATTATAATGAATCAACACTTCTCATAACAGAGTTTTATCTTTATGTCGTTAGTATATGTTTTAATTTTTTAAACTGGAGGAGAACACAGAATATGTTCATAATTCCAACCTACTATTCAATATTTGTTAAATATATGGTTAAAAAATCTAATTTATTTTATTATCTGATCAAATCAACTACTATTATCGCTACTTATCGGGTTCTTAAACATTTAACCCGGTTATAGGATATGTATCAGTATGTATGTGTACATATGTATATAAATGTGGTTGAAATCATAGTGTATAACTATTGCCGAAGGAAGAATTAGCTTAGTTATGTAAACTGCTATTAAAAAAGCTGATAGCCAATAAACAGACAATATATTAAGCAAGCTGATTATTTGTTGGAAAGGGAATATATAGGTATAGTATAAAAGATCTTCGTTATTCTTATTATTAGTTTCATTTACTTTATGCGAATATAAAGTCTTTATATAAGAACTCTCGTCTAAATTAGAACGAATAGTTTCACAGTATTTGAGCGCCGAGTTGAAGTAAGACATAAAATAGGAATAATATATTTGTAAAATCTCAGCGAATGAATTTTTTTTTAAATAGTCTTGTTCAGCTAAAGTTTAAATATGTCCCATATGATAAACACTTTCTAACACTATCGAAATACTAATCACGTGTAAAATGAATTCAAACCAAAACTTTGAAATAGTTATCTAGGATATTTGAAGTTTAGAAAATCAAATCGCATTTTTAAAGTTTTTATTCAAATAGGTGTTTACTGAAAATTTTATGTAAATTACTACCAGTTTCATCAATTTTACATGGAAACGAGAATTCGTTTTTATTAACAACGAGAATTGACAGAAACCCAGTCAATCAATCATAAGAAACGTAGAACCTGGGGTGTATATGCAAAAGTTAAAGTTGCCATAGCATATTGGCACGGAAAGACGAAATCATCACAACAAATGTTATTATCGGTAGCAGCAGTAGTATTAGAAAAAGGAAAGATTAGACAAATATGATCCTAGAAGAAAAAATGAAGTTGCACAATAAGATTTACTTTAAGATAAAGTGTGAATACATCCGAGAACTAGAGCCGATTTCGGGGCCCGTCAACGACAGAAGTGTGAATGATGATTTTGAAATATAAATTACGCAAATTGTTATCGTTCATTATTCTGAAACCTAATATGAGTGAATTGGGTGAGCGTTTAGATCCGGCCCTATATAATTAGGTTGGTGTAGTTGGGTAGCATCTATCACTAGCCATCACAAGAAAAAAATTGGGCGCACATGTTCACGTTTATTTACCAAATTAAATAAGCTTATATGAACTTGAAGCATTCAAACTCGAAACAAAGAAACACGAAATCAAGGTTGAATTAAACAGAACTCATCAATTTGAGCAGAAACATTATAAGACAAGAAACTGACAAACAAGAGACAAAAACAAAGGCATGGTTAGGAAATGAGATCGTGGATCGAGTCTGTTAGAGACCGTCAAGTTATTTACGACCACGGACCACCGTAATGACCTTGGTCCAAAGTTTTTTATTGGTTACCTCAAATCACTTTCCGAAAGTGAGTGTGTATTGAAAGCGGTGAACGAGAAATATTTATGAAGTGAGTGTGATAGGTGCTTATTTTAATTTGTAGTTTATCTATTGATCATCGTTAGGACAAAAAAGTAAAAACAGTTAATACATACATATGATTCACCTTTACGAGATGACTCGAATGTTAATTGAATTTCTCAATTCACACTGCGATGAATGAACTCTGGTATTTATAATGTGAAGCTGTCTTTCTAGCGAGTGTACGTAACCTCTACAGTCAGTGTGGTACTCTTAAGTATTTAACAGTTAAATTAAACTTAGAGATATAAAGTTTAACGCGCTAACCGAACACTGAAACGCTTCAAGTCAATCTGCAACGACTGGTGCATAAAAAACCAAATACATGGGTTCAGTACATCACGATTTGCAACAGCATTCGAAAAGAATTACCCTACAAAAAGGATATCTTTAAATTAAGAAAAAGCCACATTTTGTTATTCTAAAACAAACGGATAGAAGTATTATTAATCAAGCTCAGCAAACTTGTTAGCTGGTGAGCAATGATAACTAGAAGCCGGAACCATTTATATAAACAGGGTATCTTCAAGGTATCAAATAATTAAACTTATTGAATTGAGAAGCCTAATACAAAATATTCTATTTACTACGATAGCTAGAGACGTTATCAGATATGGCTCAGAATAGAAGCCAGTGGCGATCCTGCTGTAACCTTCTTTTACTTTCTACATAAAGAGTGATTCTAAATTTCTTAACTGAGTCTTCTGGTTGTACATTTCAGTCCGCCTTATCTTTTCACCCCTTCTCTTCCTACTTTCATTATTTTGTGTGGCGCAAATGTACCTGGTGCCCTTTTGTACCAATATATATGTGTTTAAATAAATAAATAAATTTACTATGGCAGACTGATCGACAAAATAGTAAAGCGAACAAAATGGGATGATTAAAAACAATAAAAACTCAAAACCAACTGAATAAGTCTATATTCATGGAGTCGACTGTGTGTGTTGTCATCTGATGTCTTAGGATGAATGTTTGTATTTACTAAAAATATTATTTAACAATCTTGAGTCAAAGTTCTCCTTTAGATACACAGTTATGTTTTATAATAAAATGAATTTACTTCGAATCAGTGACCAACAATAGTGTGAATATGGTGTACTTGTTCGCGAGATAAGTATGATTTTCGAACACCAATTAAAGATAGTGCTTTATGGTTCAGATAACCCAGAAAAATCGTATTTTAATTATACACTGACATAATGACCTCTAAATCATTAGTCTGACTAATTGGTTTGGAGTTGCTTCCCCAAAAATACGAAAAACAGACGGTTAACACGCTACAACAGCTTTAAAAAACAGAAAACTTACTAACGAATTCCACTCTGTCCTTCTTTGTAGTTCCTTCTTCCTTTTTTGTTAAGCACTGACCTGTTGGGGAATTCGGCTTTGAGCGTGGGTGAGTAAATTTACGCCTAATATTGCTAAACATGTTGTATAAACTTGATTTCAAATGAGAACAATTTAAATGCAACGAACAGTTTAGTACACGGAGACTAACACACAGAACATAAAATACAGTATTATGCAAATAGCATCCAATGAAGTTATAGCGTATTTAGATAACACTTGGAGTATTAGACTGAACAAAACAACCGTAAATATGACATGAGAGGAACTAAACCTTGGAAAGGAAAGCACTTCAGAGGAAAACGGCTAATTTCACCCTATTGAAAGACGCGCATCGTATAACGTTCAAGCACTTGGTTTGCTAAAACCAACACCCACTCATTGAATCCCCTAAGAATTCATAGGTGAGTTCAATCGCATAAACCGGCTCGTTTTACAAATTTTTCGTTTTCGAAATAATTACAAATGCATAGAAATTATTAGATAAATGTCGCTACTTTAGAAATGAGATGCATCCGAATAGAATACATGATGTGTTTGAGAAAATTTGAATAAAACAAGGCTCAGATATTCTTCGCGAGCTCGGAGAGACTCAGAAATTCGACTAAGAATTGGGATTAGGACAATAAGCTAACATTATTGTAGTTTGGTTTCTTTATTTGATTTAAAATAACACATAATAGTGGAGTTTATGTCGATCCAACTTTTCACACCCTATGTTTTCCCTTCTTTCAGCAACACTAGCTGAAGATCTAACGGCCTGTTTGAGAGACACGATCTGGTTTCCTGTTGTGGGCGTTTACTGACCAATTCGTAGACATCGTGTGAATTTTGACACTACCGTCGTCCGTTCGTCTACACTGAAGTCAAATTTGAAGAGCTCGTTCATCTCACATTTCTGTGTATGCTTTCATTTATTGGAGCGGGAGAGCGGAAGAAAAATTTAGCAGTAATAATGCTGGTTATTATTAACATCAATTTGCAAACCTTTCATAATTCGTCCATTGAAAATCAGTTACAACTCATGATTAGTGTAATAAAGTTAAATCCTTGCTAAAAAATTGGTTTCCTTGTTATTATAAGTAAAAGCATATGTTTTTAGTTCTGTAGGTACGTCGGTGCCTCAGGCAGACTTGGTAGGTCATTGACGTGGACCAAGAATATAAAGGAACCTCAGATTATGTCTTGAGACGGTTGAATAATCTTCATCCACATGATATCCAGTTTACTCTCACTTTCTGTCTTCCAGCGCAATCGATTTCTCTCTACTACCTAGTACATATTTCGGTTAATCTGTACTTAAATTTTTTAACAATACTTCTTCGATACCCTCATGAACGCTCTAATATGGTATTACCAAAAGGTTATTGGCCAAAATCATCATTTTGATCTAATTTAAACAGGAAGAGAGTTGCTGAAAAAACTGCAGGCACAAGTTTATGCTGAAGTTCATCAAATCCTGGATTTTACAAAAACGGTACTGTGTTGACACCGGTCCCCAACCACAGAACCCTTTAATTTAAACATACTATTACTGAGTAGACTTATATTAGACATCGAACACTTTCACAGAGTCATCGAATGTTGACGCAGAAACACTTAATAGAAACAGAATGACTCTCATATACCAGAATAGTCACTCTGTTCATGCTCCTGCTCTTTTTATTAAGTACATTACCCTGTTATCATCTTGAATGTGTTCTGCATTGGTTCACTAGAAGACACACTACCGACTGTCACGAATCGATTAGTCGGTATAAACAATGATGTGACTTCTGAGTAACATCTCATTAGTTAGGTATGTATATCACGACAAATCCAAAATATTCAATCAGGTCTTGTTTTTCAGTAGAGCAAAATTGTACACTAATACTGGCCTAGACCTTAGTCTCATAGTGCGATTAACTTGAAAATCCCTGTTGATTTGAACTTTTGTGAAGCCCACCAGTTATGTGACAATAAACTGAATCACTCTAGTTTCGCTGATTATGATGTATTCATTCACAAAAATAGTTTTGAACTGTTAACTATTTCAATTTATTTATACGTGTACCTGGTTGTATGTATGTTTAAACCATTGGATTAAACCTCCGGACTATATATACTGGAAATGATGCGTTTCGCGTCTATCTCAACACACTTCGTTCAATCATCGCACTCCAAACTTTCGTTAAGCAGTCGTGGTATGTTTAAAATAAGACTAACCCTCAACCTCTCGTATGCGGCTCTTTAATATAGCGTTGCTGGTTGTAACTGATTATACGATGGTTTCAAATATGGAAGCATATGAAGTTGATAAATATTTCGTGCCATAGAAGTCAGTTCACATTCAGAAAGAATTAGCTGCTAAAATTCTACATTTTAAAACATGATTCGGGTCAACAGTCAGTGCCTGTAGACACTTCATCTATAATCTGATTGACACCCTTTAAACACTTCCAATTTGCAAATGAGCTAGGTAATATTGTGATTCATAGCCCCCCTATAAAAGTACTTTTGAAAAAGGGATAGGTGAGTTTAAGTTAATAGCCTCTTAAACCAACCCATCACTTTTGCATAGCTTCCCACTTACTTCGATTGCTCGACAAATGATATAGCTAAAGAGCGACAGCTTGATCCATACTGTTGTGCTTTCATAATGAGAATGCTGTGTTCAATATATATGAGCAATTGCCACGACGATAATAGCAGCATTGAAGTCACTGTGCAGTAAAATTTTCCGGTGCGGAACTTACCATAAAGGCCTTTGTCTGCGACAATGTAGTGGTACTGGTTCTTAACCACAGGTTTTTTAGAGTCAAAAATTTGGTAACTGAGAAGATTTACATTCAACATTCGGTACTTAGAGGAGGCCGTAAGTGGTGAACGCAGGAACGCTTAATTGAGACGCCATGGCTTGCTCATTCAGGTGCCGCCAGTCTATGTAATATCTTGCTTTTTATATCAAATACATTATTTTCTTCTCAGCCTCAATATATTCTTCAGAAGTCTTTAGCAGCAGTTGCTGAGTGTCATGACAGGATTAGTTGGCGTAGATAACCACGAGACTTCCATGTAAAGACCGATAGGTCAAGATGTAACATCATGACAGATCTACACTTGCGGAATAGGCCCATTATTCTATTAGCAAAGAGCCATACACTCAACATTGACCGAATGTGTTGTTTTAATAATTGATGATTCCCTTATACTTGGTTGCACGCTGATAACAAATTCCAAATAAGGCAGGATCATTATCAGTTCTCAAAGTTTCGGCTCCGTACAGTAGAACTATCTTGACGTTCGCATCGAAGATTCTGACTTTGATGTTGGCTTTCAGACAGTTGTTTTGAGTTCCATATGTTGTACAACTGTATGAATTCTGTCCTTGTTCTGACAATCATTTCCTTTACGTTTGCATCAGATATTCCTTGTTCATCGGTGATGCTGCTGACCAGGTACATGGAAGTTTCCGCATGTTCCAAAGCTGATTGGGTTAGTGTTATATTTGAGGATCTTAACTTTTTCCTTGTGTATGTTGAAACTTACTGATGCGGAGGCTACTGCCACACCGATCGTCGTGAGCCGTATTTGTTGGTGTGTATGGGATAGAAGGGATAGATCATCTGTGTAGTCCAAATCTTCTAATTGGTTCCGGGCTGTATTGTAATGTATTCTGTGCCGAGGTCTTCATAAACCAGTCAACCAATAAAGAGAAGAGAAAGGAGGAGATTGAGCAGCCAGTCCTCACTTGGGATGCATTTGTTAGCTGTCCTCCACGCATGACTTTTGAATGCTATCCGTCGTATGAATTTCGGATGATGTTGACACAGCGTCTTAGATGGAATAATATTGTAGGATGAAATCAATTCGCCGGTTGAATGTGTAGTGACCGGCCAGTTTCGGTAAGAACACGATTGGAATGACGGAAACAATTATTATTATTGTAACCAATTGTACCAGAGATTGTTTTACTGTATTTGTTTAACTGTATCAGTTTCACTTCTGCTTTCGCTCTCCGCCTTGTTTGGTTCGAACTTGCTCACGCACTGCCTGTTCGCCTGTACTCTTTGGCACGTCTCGGTATTATTTCGATACCACGAGATCGCCAATAAATACAATTGATCTGGATTAATAAAGTCTTCTGATTTACGAGCTATCAAAGGAACCAAGTCGTTTTTAGGCGCGTAAACGAATTGTAGTGGTGATCATAGTCCGTCCTCGACTCGACATCCACTACAAATGAATGTGTGAGCGGTTAATAAAAGTAATTCTAGCAAAGATGTAGTGAAGCGAACAAATAGTAACAACGATTCATAACAATGCACAATAATCGAAATAGAGCTACCTAAAGTGATGGGGAAAAAAGACAGAAATCATGATAAGTAGAGACATTAGAACTTCTACTCACTGTAAAAATGCTTCTGCCAAAGACTTCAGGGTCTGATGAGTTATCCGTCAGTCACTTCATTACTTGACCGAAAAATTATACCTGACTTTCGTGGGGCCGCATTTGTAATGTGGGATTCAACAGTAAGTCCTTGTTTCAAGTATGAAGTGGATGATGCTAGAACAAGTTCAGTGACGAAGAACCAAAGTCGGAAAACGTCTCAACGACACTTCCTCTGGAGAGAGACTGAGGCGCTTCAACCTGCTTCTGTTGTCTTACCTCAGATTTGAAGGTGATTTATCACTAGCTTAGCGAATGCTGAATAATGGTTTCGGCGTTAATATTTTTTATCTTTTCCTTCCATTAAGGACTGATTATTTGAGAGGACATCTTAAGAAAGTTCGCCACCAGGATTGAGTCGTTCGTGTCTGGAGTTCCGTTTCTTATATCTGTAGTTGAATTACTGATTTTCTCTTTCATGACATGTGATGCCAGCATCTTCTGTTGATGCTTTCAAAGTGAAAATGAATGTTTACAATTTTACAAATTGAGAGGACTAATATAAGTTGATTGATCTTCTTCCCTTAGTCTTGAAGACTGTAGCGTTACTATAAGTCGTTTTTGCAATTCAAATCATCCAATAGCATAAGAACACGAGATATGGCAATTTTTCAAATTATCTGACCAACTAAGGTTAATAAGATGGGTGCAGAAAAACAGTATTGTCTTTAACCTTGTTCAACGTACTTCACATTTAACTCAACGTTTAAGAATTACTTAGTTATCAACTGGTTTGTATTTTTCCACTCTATTAATGTTACTGTACAAATTAGAACTTCCATGAAAAAAAGCTTTTTATACATTAGGAAGTATGATCTGTGCTAGCTCAAATGTTTCAATTCGAGACTATGTAACTGCTCGGGATCCAGTCTTCAGTACACTTGCTTTAACCCAGTAACCTGTTCTCAGTCTGCACGTGCAGACTAATGTAGTACTACATTAGAAACTCACTTTTACCTCAAAGGTATTAATAAATGCTGATAATGTGAGTTCTCATCAGGTGCTTCATTAGTTATAACATGCTGAGAAAAACTAATTTTTTATTGAAGCTATTTTCGTTTGGTTTTAGTGCTTTGTGAGAATTTTTTGTTAGATTAGCAGCTCTCGGTGATGGGTATGTATTCGCCATCGTAATTTTACTTTAGTTGTCTTCGGAAAATTTGCATTAGTCTTATTCATAGGATGCTATTATGTTGTACTAGTTAATCTAAAGTGTGCTTCCACTGGTTTTGGGGATTGAGTTATTTCATCAAGATAATTGGTTTGCACTTTAAGTAGACATAAGAAATGAAGTGCTGTCAGTTGTTTAGTTGTAATAAGCTAAGTGCACTCTTTAGTAGCATTATTACTAGGCGTTTTTAAAAAAGTAAACCCATTTTAAAGCTATCTCCTGGGAGGTTTAGCTGCCACTTTCCCTCATCTGTCAAGGCGAATGCGAGCTCATAACAAAGTTGTAGGCACGCACTTCACAATTGGCATCAGTTTTTTGTTGAATATCATTTTAGGGTAATAGCAATTTTCTGAGTACCATTGTCCATCGTTGTATTGATGGAAATCTCCAGGTTAGACAGTCTATTTTTATGCTTCCAGTTATTGCTTGTTAAAAGTAAATGGTTGTATATGGAGTCACAACATACAACCACTGTCGTTACTTTCCGTGATTGCTACATCTGAGTTTCTACGTTTCAGAAGGATGCTATAGTGCTTTTACTAGAATCTATCACATCATCTAAACTTTTGTATGGAAGCGTCTTCAGAAACTACGAAGAGGTGATGGTATATACCCCTATTCTTCCGAATCCTTACTGTTATGTAGTCAGACAATCCACAAGCAGGTATTGAGTGTAATCTAATCTGAATGTCTGCTGCAGTTCAAAGTTTAATTTATAAACCTTTGCATGGCAGTCAATCGGCCTATCATACACGAAGTATTTGGTAGATAAGTCACATACCTAAGTTTTTCGAATTATAAACCTGTCCATCTTCTAGACTCTAATAAGCTGAACATATATATGTTAGAAAACACGATGATTTGTTGTGATAGTATTTCATTTATCTAATGTTTTGAAAATATTTTCTTATTACTTCAGCATAATAATCTGTTGTTTTATTGATAGATGAATTTTAATTATGTCAATACTGTTCTCATCTTTTGGGCGAATTTCACTGTCTTTGTATTTGGGGCTTTCCGCAATGAACATTGTATCCTTATAAATGTAATTCTATAATCCGTTGACTATTATTTCAACTGTGGATAAAGTTATCACGTTTGGTAGCTAAGGTTGTCTGCGGCTTCTTGATTGATCACTAGAAGTTTCGTGATGCAAATTAAGCTTCGACACACAACATTCGCTCACTTAATGAGCAGAAAAATGACTGAAAATCCTGGTTATGATAAACTTAGTGGATATTCAGAGCATTACATATTACCCACAACTGTTTAACTGTTAATTTTCTTCATTTAATTTTTTCCGATCGTCAATGACAATACTTTATGATTTCATTTGACGTGCTCACCGGTCTGTAGACAAACTTATCTAGCCTAAAGATTGAGAACAGTATATACATATATAGGAGCATTCATGACCTTGAGGTATCGATGCAAACGACTAACCTTCGGAACACCAATTAGTTATGCAATTGTGTACATTCCTAGCTTCAATCAACTTTCAGTGCCGCGGTAATTTATAGCCATGCTTGACATAGTTGAAATTTATTGTCCACGGCTTCCCCAAAACGCATAACCCTCAGATCCCACCCTGAGTATGCTACATTTTGGCTGCTAGTTCGGTATACAATAGTCCATACTGTCTAATAGAAACAATTTATTATGTAGCTCTACTTTCATTCCCTGTTACCAGCAAGCATTTGTTTCAGAACCTCTTTCTTTAACTCTACACATCATAGCTTTTCAATTAAAATTGAGAAATTTATTTCTAATCTAGTCATCGGTTGGTATTCATCTATTTTTCAGTAAAGTGCTCCACGTAGGGGTTTCTTTGACTTAAAATAGCTTTCATCTTGGGGGTAACTTCATCTGGAAAAGTAGGTATCACTGAGAAACTGTTCCATACTAGGTCGTCAATGTTTGAAGAAATATACCAACACAACACTCTAAACAAGGCCAAACTTAACACTTTTCCATCTCGATTTTTATCTAAAACAACATGAAATTCATCTCGAAATCTCGTTTTTATTTCCATATATGCAGAGGGCTAGGAAAAGATGTAGACTTTACAGCCTGACAAGTACAACCTTAGTTTTTGAACAGCACGATAAAATATTTGACAAGTTATATTCTTATGGTCGAATGGAAAATAACTCTTAAGTCTATTTTAGGATATTATTTTATCAATAACACGACCAATCCGACTATCATGTCCACACATACTAATCACTACTTTATTAACTCAGTTGAATATCATTTATTTTGGATCGTATGTTATTACTGTACTGTTGTACTTCATTTCTGCCTATAAGTATACTTCGTTGCAAGCCATTCTACTTAATTACATAACAAATAAAAGATAATCAAGCTTCTTTTCGTACGAAAAGAGAAATTCATGCGAAGGAATTAGCTCGAATACTGGCCGAAGTACCATCAGGACGACATGATGATGTTGCTCTAAAAATTCTTCAAAACATCATCATTGTAAGTATTGTGTTTCTCAAATATTTCCTCCCTCTTGTTTTTTGGTAGGTTACTGTCGCATTATATTATTTGGGATTTATATATTATGGTTAATTTGAAAGGGGAAGGACATTTGTAGATTATTGCTGCCTGCTAGACCTGGGGAGTTTAACTTCAGTCCTATGATTTACTGGTTTTTATTTTCTGAGGAGTCCTAAATTTCGACAAAACCTCTGTTACGTGTTTTCTAGTCCTCAGTAATACTTCAACTGATATCAGTCCATTAAGAAAACTGATTTCAATTTACAAATTCACAAATCGCTGCTTAGTTTTAACTGACTACTATAATATTTTGTTAAATAGTTAACATACACACATTCGTATATATTATATACAATACTAATAGGAATGTTAAATTACTGGTTAAATTAATAGACTTTCAACTATTGAGATAACAGGTATAAACTCTGCTCCTCCTTGTATGGTCTAGATAATCAGGTTACATTACTAGTCATCATTTATTAGAAAATTATTGTTACTTTGAAAGACAAGTACACCAATCCATACTTGGTTACTGACTTGAATTGAACGATAAGAGTTAAGTCGCTGTTGTGTATGTGGCCATAAATATGTATGTATAGTCCATTTTATCATGTTAGCTTGTTCACTTCGTATTAAGTGTACAATAGATAATTCTCAGTCTGATTTAGTGAGGAAGCGGTCGATCAGTAAACAAAAATCAAAGTTTATTTAGTTATTTGTTGAATTATTTTTTGTTAACTCTCAAAACATATCATAGTAGACAAATAATACTCATGATAATTCGGATCTATTACCAATAACAATAGTACAGGTTTCTCGAGTTTATTCAAATTGTCGTTTGTTTTCATGATGTTCAGCGGTATGTTTGGACAGTTTCATCTCACTTGTCACTTATTGACTGTATTTGTTGTGTATTCCAGTAAGTGTTAATATTTTCTAATTAAAACTGAAACTCACTATCATTTATTATGCCCACTCGCTAGACTGTTCAGAATGATAACAACCATCAGGGCAACAAGTTCAGACTCCAACTTCTTCCTACTTCATTAAGGGGAGACAAGGGTAGTAACAATAACCTGTCTAAACAGATTTAAACGCATGTTCTTTAATAAACACACAAGTCAAATAAACACAATCTCTTTATTTCTAAAACTTGGGTCTTAAAAACTATAATTTCACTATAGTTTCGCTTAATATAATTTTAGTTGGGATGATATATACACATTAATATTGATTTTTGCTTCAAGTTAATAATTTTCGTTTTTCTTTCCGTTGTGGTTGTTACTATTACTTCATTAGATTCTTCAGGAATCACGTAAAATACTAAACAATACTGATATTAATTCAGAGACTAAAGATGATACAATAGGACAAGGTAAGTATATAATAATAATAACTACTGACAATTTTCGTCTAACAACTAAACCTTCATTGATTTTCATCACAAAGTGGCTATAGTTAAACAACCATTGACGAGAATCCTCAGCATTGTCATCTAAAACTCTACCACAGATTGAATGTAAGATTTTCAGACCTTGAGACGACCCTTCATATCAGTGAGTTGACATCCAGTATCTTACATTTCTAACTCCAGTCAGACTAAAACCAACCCATGGTGTTCAACTAAAAAAATTCAACAATCTTCGCAACCCCTATTATTCTGGAAAGTTTAAATTTTAACCCCACTACTTCTTTCGTAAGATCATGATCTTTACTATGCATAAATGATCCTTATACAAAGATATGTTGGCGGTGACCATTTACAGACAAAGTAATTAGAACAAGCTGCTTTAACACTCGGAAAATAATTAAAAAACCCAATTATATATGAATTTAGCTCTAATAATATTGTTTAGAACGACAATCAATATTCCACCGCTGAATAATTTCGCCAAGAAAACTGAATAATTCGAAAAATCTCCACCTACTACACATCTCTACCAATTTGGTATGCGAAATACACATTCCTTCATCAGGTGCTCCGGTATGAGCCACTCTGTAACTATGAGGGCTAACGATACTATCTGATTTTCCGAACCGAAGAAAACGATACAGTGTTCGAGATTAGGACTTAGTGGCTAGAATTCGAAAGCTTTAACCAATAAACCATCGTCCTACAAGTTTATATATATATATATATATATATATATATTCTGTTACGTACTATGGCCCGTCAAATATCATGAGACAAAATCTCCAGCTGGAATACCAACTTATGTGACGTTGTTCCTGTGCTAAACCAACGACACATCAATCAGCACAGCAACCTTTCGTCAACTCCGAATCCTTATCAGTCATTCTCATTTAACCCTGCCCGTTAAGTCCAGAATATAATCTCAGCCTCCACTATGTAAATCGTATATTTCAGACATAAGTAGTTTACATACAAGCAGAACAGACCTCATCACATCATAAAGTGAAAAACAATAATCACACAAGATCAAGCCAAAAGTGGCTGTAAGTGTGAAAGGCTATAACTAATAAATTGGGAATAACTTAATATTAGTAAATCGTATCATAGTGCCCAATAGGTTAAATGAAAGCTTATAATAAGATATATATATATAATCCAGTTACTTAATAGTTATACAGTAAGAGTATATATCTATATATATTGTAATAATAGTCCATAATTAGTTCCCCAAATGTTACCTATAATCTGGTCGTGTTCTTACATAACAAATTCTTTCTCTGTCGTAACTTCTTATTTATTAAAAGTATGTTATAGTTAATTATTGTTTATTCGTTTCCTTTCTTCTTCTTTTTTTCAGCTTTTGCATTAACTTTTGAAAATACCGCTGTATTATGTGATTTAATTTTACGTTTTCCTGATGTTTATCATTCACATTATGATGAAATGAATGATATAACTGCATTATTAAAATGGTCATTTAATTTATTACGTGAATCGAAATTAATGAATAATATAGATGAAAATATTTTATATTTAACTGAACAAGAATTAAATCTTATAAAAAGAGATTCAAATTATGTTAATGAATTTAGTTCAAATCAGGTAAACTTTTTATTAGAAATTATTATTTATCTGATGATTAATTTTTCAAGTCATTGGGTAGTTGTATAGATGGAATAATAAATTCATTTAGTATTGTTTGTTTGAGTCTTCCCATCGATGTGTTAGGACTGCAACTGGTCAGTCTCTAATTGACATATGTGCATACTGTGCGTATTGCCTCGATATAGCCTTAATTCACAAGCATTGTAAGCAATGTGGATAGTGGCTAGCAGTGGAATCCAGGACGCGCGCCACTTCGTCCTATTTGGGACTCGTCAGCTGGATATACCTGGATCTCAGACTTGATGTTCACTCTTGGACTCGAACCTAGTACCTTTCGCTTCAACCGCCATTGCGTTATCCACTCGGCTAAGAGTGGAGAGAGTCGTTCTCCCTCTCGAAATGCTCTCATATGGCCACGCGTATACAGCCTCTGTCAGGGAAGTCCTACTTACTGCCTTCTCATGGCGGGGTTGTTGTTTACAAAATTGAGAGGATGAAAAGCGAATGTCCGGCGCTTTAACCGGGTTAGTGGACACGGAAAGTCCACCTAGGGGAGTTGGAAAACCCTCAGTCAGTCAGCTACAACGTAGGACCAGGCACATATATGCATCGGTCCAAGTTACCATACCTCGTTAGCACAACAAGATGAACACCGGATTCATAGAAGTAATTAATTTAGTGGTGGTAGTATATAAAAGATAGGTTGTATATAAGGATATAGTATAGGAAGGAAGTTATGAAGCAATTTTAATCTCAAGGTTTAAGGGAAGATAAAGAGTGTATACACCTACGCCATTGTGATCGATTCTGAACCATGTCACCCAGAGTTTCCAACCATTGGTTACGATAGTCTCGCGGACCCCAACCAGGTAGTTTGCATCTACTAACATGGCTCAGACTAGAAGTTAGTGACTTCAAGCACTGATGCCATGTTTTGGTTTGGTCACCCCTAACTCTCTTCCAACCATCGCCAATACTAGTAAGCATAGCGCGTCGTGGTAATCGGTGTTCAGGCATACGTAACACATGGCCCAACCATCTCAGTCGATGAAGATTCCTCACCTCATCAACTGATTTACCATCGTTCCCTAATACCCTGTGTCTAACCTCACTATTACTTACTCGATTATCCTAGCAGATGCGAGCAATATTTCTAAGGCATCTGTGGTCAAATACTAGTAACCTACGAGTATCTTTTACTCTTAATGGCCATGTTTCGCAGCCGTAAAGTAGAACAGAGCGAACTGCTGTGCAGTATACCTGTCCCTTAATTGATAGATGGATATCTCGTCTTCGCCATAGGTGACGTAAGTTGGCAAAAGCCAAACGAGCTTTTTGAATCCGTGCTGAGATTTCGTCAGACACCAACCCATTAGGGCTGATCAGACTTCCAAGATAAGTGAAGTTGTCGACGCGTTCGACTACTTCACTCTCTATCCTTAGTTCAGGTGTTGACGCAGGCCAGTCCTGGAGTAACAATTTACATTTGGATGGGGAGAATCGCATCCCAAACATCCTGGCATTACTACTGAGTTCCAACAGAAGACTCTGCATTTTGTCAGCGTCTTCACCAAACAGGACTATGTCATCTGCGTATTCTAAGTCGCTTAGTGGTCCCCCTGGTATTTTAGATGTTATATTAGTCAGACTAATCCTTCTATGGTTATCGCAGGATGATTTTGACCCCTTTTTATATATTGAGACAATCAGAGATTGTGACCAGTCAGATGGGATTACGTCTGTCTCCCAGATTTTAGCCAGAATATTAGTCAACCTAATCGCTAAAATTGGACCACCATATTTAAGGACCTCTGGAACCAATCCATCTGGACCAGCTGCTCTTCCTCGTTTCAGATTACTTATAGCCTTTTGAACTTCAAGTAGGGTCGGGGGGCCTACTTCAATGTTTCATTCAGGTTTTCTGGGAATAGTGGGTAGTTGTGCAGTAGCTGAAGGCCAGCTAAACTGCTCCTTAAAGTGTTCCGCCTATCGTTCTAAACGTTTGGGTTGAGAGCAGATGAGAGTCTCGTCTTTTTCGGAGATTGTCTCACTTACACTTGACTTCATAATTCCGGTTTCTTTTATTAGTCTGAAGAGTTGTCTGGTGTTGCCTACAGCTGCTGCCCTTTCCATCTCTTTTGGTTTCGTTGCCCACCACTGCTCATGATCGTAGACTTTTAGTTAACCTAGATCTAATTTGTTTACGCTCTTCGTCGTGTTTAGAGACTGATGGGATGAGTTTACGCGAATCCATCAGTGAAATAGACTTAGAGGAAATCCACTGGTTTTTTGGAGCCCCATGGTTTAAATTACTAATAGATGTTACTGCTGTTTCCACAGCTGTTCGTATGTCTTTCCAAGCAGCATCTGTGTCAGTCTTGTTTACAGAACTGCCTAGATGTGAACTCAGTTGTTTCTGGAAATCGAATTTGGCTTTCTCGTCCTCCAGTTCAATCCTAATGGGTTATCTTAGTGTACTTTTCCTGCGTCCATTGAGGCGCAGACAAATGCGTGCCCATATTAAAGCGTGATCAGAGTCTAAACAAGTATTCCAATACGAGCGACAATCTTCTATTGAGCCTCTCCAACGATGACTGATGACAATATGGTCTATTTGAGTCCATCATTGGTTTGGTGCAAGTTGTCGCCATGTTAGACGATGTCTCTCCTTATTTTTAAAATTAGTGCTTGCTAAAAATAAACGATTGTCTGAGCATAGTTGCAACAGACGATCACCATTATCAGTTCGTTGAGCCGGAATACTAAAATACCCACCCAAATGTCTTTCTGTTTGATTCAAGCTGCCTACGTGGGCATTAAAGTCACCCGCTATGAGTACTATGTCTGAGCGCTTAGCTTTCTGAAGAAGCTCAGAGAGCTTTCTGTAAAAGTCATCTTTCACTTCATCATGGCTGCAGTCAGTGGGAGCGTAGGCAGAAACGACGAAAAGGCAACAACATGTGTCCCTATCCTCCCGAGTTCTTACGGAGCCATTTAGCCGGACAGCACACAGGTGACTGTCAAAGGGGATTCATTCTAGTAGTACCTGTTCTGCCCTTGTACTTAGTGCTATGCCTACACCTGCAAGTCCGCAAGAACTAGCCAACGGGTCTCCAGACACACGGAGGGTGTATTTCGTTGGCTGTCCATTTTGGCGAGGTGAGGTCAAGTGAATGACCACACTGGGATCCTGTATGCGTGTTTCGGAGACACAGCATACATCAATGGTACGAGATTCTAGGGTTTTAGCTAAGGAGGCCTGTTGACCGATTTGGCATAGGGTACGTACGTTCAAGGCTCCAATGTGTAGTTTGGAGCGAGGTTTTAGTGGACCTGGGACAGCGTTTCGCGCACTAGAATCGTTGGCCATGGTGACATTTGAGGAGGTAACCGAAAGAGGAAGTTTAGTGTTGAAAGTCAAGGTAGAAGGAATTGAAGGAGATTGATTATGAATACGGTGGTCTTGAGTGCTGTTAGAGGTATGAGGGCAGTTATCACTTCCCGGTTGCCCACACCGTGGCAGGGTTCTCCTGGGGGTACCTGAAAAGGAAATTGGGTTAGAAGTAGTCTTAATGACCTGAGAGCGTGACCGCAGTGACCAAGGGACAACTGCTTGAGGTCGGTCACACACGACCTTTTTGTGGGTAGTTGTGTTAGCTCCGTTCTTCAAAAAAACCTTACCGCCGGAGACGGATATCCGTGGGATAAGGCGAGGTGTGCATTTTTAGGGCCGACCTTTTCTAAGCCCACCCCTCCTTGTGGGAAGGTAGCTTCGCTATCATGCTGGTTGTCTGAAGGAAACACCTTACTGCCGTCACACCTCTGTACTGTCAGCAGTACGACTTCGCCTTCGGACCTTCGGTTTACTGCTTTTAGTCTCACCGCTCTTCAAACGACCTGTCTGGCATGGTAGTACCTTGAGGAACGATTGTTCCAACCAGTATAGCTCGATTGATTCATCACGATAGGCAAACCCGACCACCACGTCAAGGTAGCAGCAACGGTCGGGTTGGAAAACCCTGATTCCAAACCACTGGTGCACATGGGCTCCAGTATCCTGAAGGAACAAATGACGTTTAAATCAATCATTGGTCACCGACTACCATGGGACTGCATCACCTTACGATGCTCCATTGCCTTGTGGATCAGACCTTTAGGTCAAAGGCTCCGGTTGTGGCCTCCTAAGAAAACCACCTGGTTCATTTTGGGCACCCGGGCAGTATCACAGCCCTCACACAAATCAAATGAGATTTGTATGGTGCATATATATCTGGTGCCCCTTTGTGCCAATATTTATGTGTTTAAATAAATAAATAAATTTCTCTGATTTTGTTTATCTTCCCTTCTGACCTTATTCAAGTTTGTGCTGATAATGTTGTCTAGAAAGGCAATGAAAGCTTTAAGATTATGGTATCCAGCTCAAAGAATTCACAGGCACCAAAAAGAACTCTTTAGTAATGTGCCTTACACAACCCTTCCAAGGATTGAATCCGGAACCTCTAGGTCTTGATACTGAATAAGTTATCTTCAGGCCACTGATTCGGTTATCCAGTGGTTCAGGTATTTAATCCCAGTAGGTTCGCTCAATACTCTAAGACCATTATTCAATACCATCGGGGATACCTGTTGTGTATCACCAGGATTATCAAAATTCGAGAGACGTTCTCGGAGTTCTAGTCAGTAATTATCACATGATGACTATTATTATCAGTGTAGAAGGAAGAGTGATGCTACTTACAAATTGAACAATCTCTGTAAT
The DNA here is from genome assembly GCA_944470415.2 of Schistosoma rodhaini. Classification (NCBI taxonomy): domain Eukaryota; kingdom Metazoa; phylum Platyhelminthes; class Trematoda; order Strigeidida; family Schistosomatidae; genus Schistosoma; species Schistosoma rodhaini. Next base: position 10,834,368 of record OX104039.1, on the reverse strand, counting down.
TTATCTATGTTATAAAGGGGAGTATTATTCTCAGTTAAAAATTCACTAGTCCAAAAAGACTAGTTCATAACTAATAAATCAGAGTTGTTTTTAAGATTAAGAGTGACTAGCTGATTGACATACCAGCATTGTTTAATGTGATATCTTTTCTAGTAGGTGTGATCGTTCATAGTTTGTTCCTTTTGTTTCTTACAAGGATTGTAGTTCAGTGTCTAACGACCCATTTCATATGCATTAATAGAGACGGTTGGATAATATTTCATTAGGTCTTTACACATGTAAATCGAGACCTAAAACGGAGATGTGTCGAGATTAAAACTCTCGTACATATTATCCGGTTATGCACGTATTCACTTGATGATACTACCTTTGTGATAAAGTGTGTTAGCTGCCGTGCTGAATATTTTCAGCTCAAATCGCTGAGTAATTATGAAATCCCCGAAGGATTAAAAACATCTAGTGAACCTAATCAGCAATAAATAAAAATCTTAAACTTAAAAGGTTAGCTTTTTGACTGAAGTAAGTCAGTTAAAGATATGGTCATGTTCAAAACTAGTGTTTGTTGATCATTTGAAATAGTGTATACTATGAATTTCTATCAAAATAGATTGCAAAATCTTAAATTTGTACTATACATAAATTACAAGATGTAAAATGCAGAAACAACGTGATTTGACATGTCCTAGTGACTGATTGTCATCAGAATACAACTTCTGGTGCCTTTTTAATCATAGATCAAGAAAAATCTATCCTTTCAAGTAAAATTGTCAAAGTGCGTCACATATCAAACAAATTTACTTCGCATTTAATGGTTTAAAATTGTCATTTTAACTATAGACCTAATGATATTAGTTCAGTTTTATCTCGAAATATGCATCCACATTACTGAATAGTAGTTATGATAAATGGAATTAATTGTAACATTTAGTGTAATATATGAACTACTTGTTCCCAGACCTGTTCAATACATACTTTAGTAGTCACGAATGAACCTGGAAACGATGACAATAAAAAGACCATACACACCCAAATGCCCTGGTACGGCCGAGAGTGCGGAGATTCCACTTTCCCTCTCGAAATGCTCTCACATGGCCACGCGAATATATAGCCTCTGCCAGGGAAGTCCTACTCACTGCCTTCTCGTGCCACAGGTGTTGTTCACAAAAGTGAGAGGACGAAAAGCGAATGTCCGGCGCTTTAACCGGTTGGTGGGCACGGAGGGTCCACCTAGGGGAGTTGGAAAACCCTGATTCCTAACCAATGGTGCACATGGGCTCCAGTATCCTGATGGAACGAATGGCGAATGAACCTGTTGTTGGTCACCGGCTACCATGTGACTGCATCTCCTCATGATGCTCCACTGTCTTGTGGATCAGACCTTTAGGTCAAAGGCTCGGGGTGTGGTCCCCTAAGAAAACCACCTGCTTCGGTTTGGGCATCCGGGCAGTATCACAGCCCACACACAAATGACATGAAATGACGCACTACACTAACTACACTGCTCTCGTTCCTAATAGAAGAAAGACAATTTACATTATTATTATCATTATTATTATTATTATTATTTACTACGTCGCTTTTTCACTCCCTTTATTCCCAAATTGTGTATCCTTCCTTTCCAACTTATACAGTAGCTCGCCCATGGTGGAAACTTTGTCCTATCTAAACGATCTACAGTCACTGTCTGGTTGAAAGTGAATGCTTCCACCGATTATGAATACTGAAGCAGTCTTTCTGAAACCACGTACGCCGTTCAAGCTGACTTGCTTCAACGTTCGCACACTAATGCAGATCGGACAACAGATGGGGCTGGCTATGTCTTTAGAAAGTCTTAATATTGATGTTTGCTGTCTATCCGAGACCCGTATTCAAGACTCTAGTGAAGTACTACAAATTCGCTCTCCATCTGTCGCTTCGAAAAGCGTGTTTCACGTGCGCTTATCCGGGGACTCTGTGGCATCTTCGTCCGGTCTTGCAGGCGTTGGTGTTGCACTAAGCGCTAGGGCTGAGGCAGCACTAATCGATTGGATCCTTATTAACAGTCAGTTATGTGCTGTTAGATTAGAAAGTTCCATCAAAGTGAGAAGAAACCGGCGTGAGAAACGATGTCTTTTCGTCATCTCCGCCTATGCCCCGACAGATTGCAGCCCGGATGCAATCAAGGATGAGTTTTACCACCGGTTAACACTTCTTCACCAGAAAGCGCGTTCGACAGATACTGTAGTATTAGCGGGAGACTTGAATGCTCAGGTCGAGCGTCTAGGCACAGAAGAGAGTCGTTTAGGTGGCCGATGGGAACTTGTTGGTCGCAGGACAGATAACGGGGACCGTTTGCTGCAACTGGGCACAGACCACAACCTGTTTCTGGCTAGCACTAACTTCCGGCACAGTCATCGCCGGTGTGCCACCTGGCGTCCTCCCTCTGCATCTCAAGCCTGGACTCAGATTGATCACATCGCGATCAGCTCCCGCTGGCGTGGTTGTGTACAAGACTACCGCTCCTTTTGGAGTACCTATCTGGAGTCTGATCATGCCCTGGTCTGCGCCAATCTCACCTTACTTTTCAGTGCCCGAAGGATTGACCACCACCAACGGATCGATGTTAGTAAACTGGCTGCAACTTCTGTTGCAAGTAAGTATCGAGCGGAGCTAGCTTCTAGACTAGCTACCATCCCACCGAAAAGTATAGGTGAGCATTGGTTGCATCTTCACGACGCCATGAAAATAGCGAGTAAAGTCGCTTGCGGTTTCGCGAAACGTCCCGCTTACAAGCACTGGGTTTCTTCTGGCTCCTTACAACTGATGGAAGCTCGTCGGTCTACGGGTGACCGTGAGTTTGATCACAAACGAAGGCTGTTACGTAATGAAATCGGGCAAAGCTTGCGTAAGAACCGAGAAGCCTGGTGGTCAGAGCGTGCTAATGAGATGGAAGCAGCAGCTGCATCTGGTAACTGCCGGAAGCTCTTCCAACTCATCCGAGCCACTGGCAGCAAGAAGTCTGGTGTGAGTGAAACAATCTACGAGGATGATGGGATGCCAATCACTAACATCTCTCGACGTCTTGGACGATGGGCTGAAATTTTCGAAGGGCAGTTCAACTGGTCTGCTGCTCCGGCAACATCAACCAGTTTGTCCTGCCCCCCATGGCCGGTGACGACTGATCCACCAAACGAGGCGGAAGTCCTCAAGGAACTCCATTTCTTGAAGCGCTACAAATCACCGGGCCCAGTTGACTTACCTCCGACTCTTTTTAAAGATGGTGGTGACCTTCTGACTAAGGAATTGGCTGTGTTGTTTGCGAAGGTTTGGGAGCAAGAAAGTGTTCCAACATCATGGAATGAGTCAATAGTCGTCCGTATCTTTAAAAAGGGTTCACGTTGTTCCTGTAAGAACTACCGGGGGATAAGTCTACTTCCGATTGCGTCCAAACTATTGGCTTCTGTCATTCTTCGTAGGTTGTTTAAAACCCGAGAAAGGTTGACTCGCGAGGAGCAGGCTGGTTTTCGTTCTGGTCGAGGATGCATTGATCACATCTTCACCCTCCGCCAAATGTTAGAACACCGTCATACTTATCGCAGGCCAAGAATCGTAGTGTTTCTTGATATCAGGGCTGCCTTCGATTCGTTGGACAGGACTGTTCTCTGGGATTGTCTATTGAAGAAGGGTGTGCCTGAGAAGTTCATTAACATCTTAAAGACTCTGTATACGATCACCTCAGGCAGAGTGAGGGCATACAACCACCTTTCTCCCTTGTTTCATTCGAACAGTGGGGTTAGGCAGGGTTGCCCGATCTCACCATTCCTCTTCAACTTTGCCATCGATGACATCCTGGAAACAGCTCTGATGGATGTAAGTAATGGCGGTGTGGATATGTTGCCTGGAGAACGACTTCTCGACCTCGAGTATGCGGATGATATTGTCTTACAGTGCGATAATGCCCAAGGCATGCAATCCGCACTTAATCAGTTGGCAATCAGTGTCCGCAGGTACGGCATGTGCTTTGCACCCTCCAAGTGCAAAGTACTCCTACAAGACTGGCAGGATTCTCATCCTGTACTCACCCTGGATGGTGAGCAGATTGAAGTAGTTGAGAAGTTCGTGTATCTAGGTAGCTATATAAGTGCTGGTGGTGGCGTGAGTGATGAGATTGATGCACGTATAATGAAAGCCAGAGCGGCTTATGCCAATCTGGGCCATCTTTGGCGCCTTCGTGATGTTAGTCTGGCTGTAAAAGGTCGGATCTACAACGCGTCGGTGAGAGCAGTTTTGCTCTATGCTTGTGAAACCTGGCCTCTCCGAGTCAAGGATGTTAGACGACTCTCTGTGTTCGATCATCGTTGTCTCCGAAGGATTGCTGACATCCAGTGGCAACACCATGTTAGTAATGCAGAGGTTCGGCATCGTGTGTTCAGGCGCAGAGACGATAATTCAGTTGGTGTCACCAATTTGACTTCGGTGGCTTGGACATGTTTTACGAATGTCGTCCCAGAGACTTCCACGTCGTGCATTATTTGCCGACTCTGGGACTGGTTGGAAAAAGCGGAGAGGAGGTCGGTGTATGACATGGTGTCGTGGCATGAAAGAAAGCTTCAAAGGGCTGGCTTCTGTTGGTCCTTCACGACTCCCTGGCTGAGGTCCGAGAGATGGTGCAACACAGTGGCTAGAGACGTTATCAGATATGGCTCAGAATAGAAGCCAGTGGCGAACCTGCTGTAACCTTCTTTTACTTTCTACATAAAGAGTGGTTCTAACTTTCTTAACTGAGTCTTCTGGTTGTACATTTCAGTCCGCCTTATCTTTTCATCCCTTCTCTCCCTACTTTCATTATTTTGTGTGGCGCATATGTATCTGGTGCCCTTTTGTACCAATATATATGTGTTTAAATAAATAAAATAAACTTGCAAATGTATTGTATCGTAATTGGAATTCAGTACTCAATAAAGTACAAAACAATAATCGTTTTATACAAACATATCAGTAATCCTATACTAAGACAAAACAACTAAGCTACTCAGTTTATGTGCTGCTTGATTTTCATTGGTATCTCCCCTGACTACCGTTTGTTTTTTTGTTTAAATTTGTATCAGTTTGCCTGTTTCTTTTCTTCACTTCGTGTTGTCGCTTTACTTATTTATTTTTATAGAAAATGATCAAAGAGAAGTTGAGAGCAGAATCAGAGCGTAAAGCGAAAAAATCAACTGTCAAACGTGTCAAGAAACCTCGACTTACACCAGTTCGAAGTGAACTCTAATAATTTATTTAAATGTCCCCTATACATTTATGTACAATACATGCATATGTATATATGATTATGTATTTATTCTAACTTTCCGTTTTCTTTCATAATTTACTAATGTTGATTATAACATGAATGATGTTCTTATCGAGAGAATTTACTTTGTATTATTATTGTCTATAAATACCTCTGTGTGTGTGTGCTTGGCTAGTTTAATGTACTACTATGCAAGGAACTTCAGTTTTCATATCGAAACATATCTACCACCAATTAATAATGAGGTTTATGGGCATTGGTTACAAACAGCTATGTTTGCACGTATGCTTGGGAAACTGAGATTCCCAGTTGTTTTTACTAATTCAGTGTTATAATAATTGGATAACATAAACACACAAACTTACATTCAAATAAAAAAGGAACGAATCGAGCGAAGAAATTTCTTTTCAATTAGTTTTTCATCATGGCTCTACACTAATATATATATGATTTACAATAATTAAATAACACTCATGGAGTAGATACGTTACGTAATGATTATATAATGACATCGATTATAAACTAACATTAATTGGAAGAGAAGGATTAATACTAATCAAAGTAGTTATTCGAAAATTAAGCTGTTGCTACGTTGCATAATATATAAAAAAGAGAAGTAAGAACTAACAAAATATTTTGATGAATGGTCAGTAATATAGTAATTATGTAAGAATCAAGAGACGAATGAAGAGAATAAGTAAAATACAAAAAATGGAAGGAATAAGATAATTGTTTACCGAAATTATGCTCCAAATCCGCTATACCGATGGCCAAGGTAGCGAGAGTGGTTGTACAAACTTCTTTTGGATACATAGGTTCGGTTTGTGGATATGAATTGCGATGGCTTCAGCTATGTGCAACAGACGAGCTCGTAAACCATGTGGTTAATTATTATCTTATCTTACTACATCCATCGTCAAGAAGGTACAAGTATTTATAAACAGTTGTTTACGCAAAATACTCACCATTCACTGGTCGGATACTATCACCAACAGCGTTTTATGGGAGGGGACAAACCATCTTCCAGCTGAAGAGGAAATTAGGAAAAGACGTTGGAAGTGGACCGGACATACATTAAGGAAATCACCAAACTGCATCACAAGGCATTCCCTAACTTGAAATCCGGAAGGGAAGCGAAAAAGAGGAAGGCCAAAGAATACATTACACGGGGAAATAGAAGCAGATATGAAAACGATGAATAACAACTGGAAGGAACTGGGAAGGATTGCCCAGGACAGAGTTGAATGGAGAATGCTGGTGAGCGGCCTATGCTCCTCCACGAGGAGTAGCAGGCGTAAGTAAATAAGTACATTCATATCTGTAGTTTAATTTTATAAATAAAACAGGAACTTGTTGTACTGATAATGAAGTTACCAAGAATTAATCTAACATATTTCCAAGTATCAAATATAAACTTCATAATAGTCAAATGTTAATAAGAATGAAAATAACATATAGAATAGAAATTCGAAAGATTATTGTTCACTTGACGAATACATGTCAAAAGTAGCTTTAGAAAATAATAAGATACAGAAGAGAAGTGTTAGGACTGTGGTAAAATAAGGTGATTGGGTATATCGCTTTTAAACACTAAGACTGAGCTTTGATTGATGAATTCTCAAAAACTTGCTATGCATAGATTTCTTATCTAAATTCCTTTCGAATCAATTCGTTCTATTGTATTTTAGTTTGTTATCGGTTAAAAATTATTGATATGTGTGATTAGTTACTGTTGATCTGGTAATTTCTACCTTATTTTGCCCAAAATAATTATTTTCATCAATAGTTCAATCACTTTATTTAAAATTCGAGAAACATTGAAATATGAAATTGTACTCTCCCACCGTTAACTGTTCTGAGTAATAACCCAAGGGTACATCTTTGTTTTCAGAGGTAGATGCTTTGTAAGTATATATAAGAGTAAATGCATATGAGAACATGAAATTAATAGATAATGTAATTCGATGATTAAGTAATTACATAAGTGGTAATTATACTTAATAATATCAACAGTCAAGGATATGGAGTAGTGGCTGAGTCGGTTAAGACATAACTTTCGACACAATAGGCTCCACATATTCTGATGTGGTCAGAAAGACAGAAGTATCACTATTATTCACACATAGATTAAAAGGTAACTAATAGTCTACTTCCTTAATTTTGGGTCATATATTTCCTACATCTGGTAAACAGAAATTACAAGTACATATTTATATGACTGTGGGAAACTGGTACTTCAAACCGGAAGAGAACGACATTCACACGATTAAAGGAAAAAAACTGTTGCCAGACTGATTTCGTTCGGCCAACGAAAAGCACTTATAAACCATATATATTCTTTATCTCGCCTTAACACATCAAAAAAAGTATCTTACATCTTCCAGTCTTCCTTACTAATTCTTTATATGAATCTCCCGTCTTGCTAAGCGGATAATGTGTGATTCCAAATACATATTGGTTGAATGTTGAGTGCTTACAAGTTACTCAATGCAACCGTGAGACATAACTAAACGACCTTGAGGGTGAAGAAGAAAGAAACTGTCCTATCATTGGCCGATGACCTTATAAGTTAGGAAGTGGGAGAGACGATTTAGCTGGAACAGAGTAACCGATTTATTCCTGATTGCACTAAATCGAAAAAGGTACATGAATAAATGTATGACTAACAGGACTACAACTAACAAAGAATGGGAAACTACAACCATATCCAAAGTTAGACATTGAAGTAGAAAAAATGTAAAAAAGGAGTACATTTAGACTACAATCTTTTTGGAATAGAAGGGAATATTATAGTAATTTGCACAATAAACGAAAGTTTATAAGACATGGGATAACTAAATTTTAGTAGTTCAAAGACTTCTGACTAAGCAAAACAATGTTCCAATGAATAGGTTTCGTTTTTTGTCATTACTCCCTCATTCTTTTCTTCATATCACAACGGTATTTGAAATTCATTTGGTACTTAATGGTTGAATTCATGAGTCGCTTAAGGCTAGACCACAATGGAAAACCTGGAAGCACTGGACGGTCGTTTCGTCCTAGTATGGGACTCCTAAGTGGTGCGTATTCATGATCTCGATCACAGGATTCGGACCCAGGACCTTCGGTCTCGCGCACGAATGCTTAATCTCTAGATCACTGAGCCGGTATCCAACGGTGTTAATGTCTAACTTCAACCAATCCACGAAATTGAGCCACCGTCCACCATTGTCTTCAGTGAGTAACTGCCTCACACCAGACCCTGTTGAACTCCACTGGTCATGGCTTCTCCCTACAACTGCAGCAAATCCATCTTGAAGCCAGTCACTAGTGAGCACACGATGATTATTATCAGAAAGAGAGTTTTGTGGAGATTGCATTAATTTAAAAGTTGGTACTGTTTGTTCAAATCTTCCCATTGAAGTTTAGAACTGTCTCTTATTGGCATATGTGATAGCCACAAACCATCTTTGCCTACGTGTTGTCTTTCTTCCGTCGACTTAAAGGTACTACCGTTCATCTTGCTTATAACTGACTTGGTTTCAGAAGTCAAAACAGTTATCCATTAGAATACGTTTTTTTCTTTTAGTAACATAACACGCTTACAAATAAAGTATTGAACACAAGAATAAACCCGATTAGAAGTGATTGAACAAATAAACAAATGGAGAATATACCAATTGTAGGTCATTCGCAGTTAATCGTTAGACGTAATTCACTACCCGTCATATCAGATATGTGCTGTATAATAAATGAATCTCTAAAAATCATAAGGAGTTTTGTGGAGATTTCAGTATTTTCATAGTTGAAATCATAAGTCAATTGAAGCTAGACCACCATGGAAAACCTGGAAGCACTGGACGGCCGTTTCACCCTACTACGGGACTCCTCAGCAGTGTGCATCTACGGTCCCGCCTCGCGGAATTCGAACCCAGGACCCACCAGTCTCGCGCCAGAGCACTTAACCGATAGACCACTGAGTCGGCATTTAACGGTGTTAATGTCTAACTGCTAAGGAGTCCCATAATAGGGAGAAACGGCCGTCCAGTGCTTCCAGGTTTTCTATGGTGGTCTAGCTCCAATCGACTCATGATTTCAACTATGAAAACTGTAAAAATCAGTTGACCAAAACCGAGATCAATTTTTAATTTTTATTCATTTAAAGTTGTGACGTATCGATCTGAATAGGCTTGAAAGTTACACCAACTAACCTATCAGTCTATATCTAATATTGTCGACAATAGAATAATTTCATTAAATCTTTATATATATATATGTAATGAGCATGAAGTCAACCAATCATTGTGTCGAGTAGTTTAATAGTTGACCTGTAAATAACTTGTCCTAGTCCAGACAACCATTTTTTAAAAACATTTTGGTGAATTATACATGTGTTCTTTTGTTTTTACAAGTAACAGAACATAGAGAATTAAACAAGGTATTGACCACTATCACTGCAAAATAAATTCATAGCGTGTTGTTCAAAAGAGGTTTCGATGAAGCACTATCACAATGTTTTAATGTTTAAAGCAGTTGACTTTCAGCCAACATTAGAGTACCTAATTTGGTTCAGGTAGTCAAATAGTTGTCAGACAAACAGTATTAATAAAAGTTGAGTACCTAAACTTGTACTTGGTGAATGAGTTACCTCCAGTAGTCATATTCAACACGTTTTCTAACTTTTAGAAGTGAACATTATTTTGCTGAAATATACAAATGAACCTTATCGACTAAATTAAGATTTCGCATCATTATATGGAAGTACTGACTACTGGTCTCAGAAGTGTTCGTTGGAACAGACTATCTTGTTAGCGTCTATGTGAAAACTAAGATTAAAATTAGAGATTTTGACTGGCATTAGTCAGAATCGGTTACACTGAGATAGATACGTTCACTTTTCATCCTCCTCTCCATCTCGAGTTGTGATATTCATTCACACATTTCTTCTCAACATTTAATCTTTCTCACTATCATCGTTACTGCAATAATTTCAACTCCTTTGGCATTTGTCTTGTTAATTAAATCTCATTTTGATAATATGGCATAGAAACTTGTGCTAACTCATATTTATCCCAGGCTCTTTGTTGTTTATGTCCGTAACTGATTACAAATGCACATTCCTGATTAGGAATCAATAGACTGAAATCCAGACAATTTTTCAATATTATTATAATACCCAACTGTTTCCATCTTAATTATATTCTCCTCCCCCATCTAGTATTAAATACTTACTTACTTACATAAGTAACTGTAAACGAATGAAAAAAAAACTTTTTAAACATTGTGCCATTTGTCCAGTTTTCAGCTTGAAAAAACAAACAAACAAAGTAACTTGAATAATAAGAACTGTGCAAAATTTTATTTGGTTTTTAAGAATTTCCAGATTATTTTGTTGTTTAAAAGAATGAAAATCTTTTGGAGAAATATTATTTGTTTCTTTGGTATGATGTATAAACTAAGTTTATGGGGTACAGAACATGAACAAAATATATCCATGTATTAACTGTGTACACTGATGGTGTATATGTATTGACTACTTATCTTGTATGCTTCTACAGTATATTTATATAAATACGCCTACACACCGGCCTTTCATTCTTTTTTTATTATTCTACTTATGGATATATATTAGTTGTCTATATCTCTCTAGTTTTTTAAAGTGTTGATCAATAATCGCACAAAATAAATGTACATTTTGATACGATTTATGGACAGTCAATATTGTTTCTTTGTGTGATTATTATTAGTTGATATTTAATTATCGCTTTCAGGAATAAGTGATTAGGTTATGTACAATAAACCTTTTCATTGGCAGTGGTTCATGCACACACACACACATACCTTTGATCGTTTGATGACTAGATGAAATTGGCAAGAAATCATAGTCTATGAACAGAAATATTGATATTAGTTGGTGGTCAGTGTGAATTCAGTAACTAATGTCGTATTTGTCTTACCTCTGTAAAGCTTGACTTTTAGTCATTATGTCACAAGTTAAAACCCATTTTCATCTGCTTAATAGAATCTACCACCGAAGTAAAAAAACTTAATGTTGAAAAATAAAGAAAATCATAAAAATAGTGGTTTATTTTATGTTCAAATAGCATGATTTTGTATTGGTTAAACTTATCAGAACCAATATCTACACAAGACAGAAAAATGAATAAGATGAAAAAAGAAGTCATCAATCATTTAATAATGAAATTCACACCTGTTGAGCAAGTCAGATGATGTTTAAACTCAGGAACTTAGTAAATCACGAGTCTTAGTATATAAAAATCAACATTGAGATACGGATATAACTAGCTGACGAGTCGCGATAGGATGAAATATACATCTTCAATTCTACTGTTAGTCACAGTCTAAATAAACTTGAAATTCATAACCAAAGGTAATATCGTAACCATCTGCACAGGATTCATATATAACGACAAAGATTGACTAATTAATGTACTTAATATCAATAACAATCAGAAAATTCAAACCTTTACGAGAAGATAAACATCCATCATCCTCTATTGCTAAACATATAATCGAAACAGGTCATAAGATTGATCTAAACTCGGCTTTTGTGGTGTTGTTTAAAAGTGTAAAAGGGCGTATACTAAGGTTTATTGAAGCCTTAGCCATACGAAAATTCAACCCCCTTTGTGTATTCAAAAACAGTTTGTTCTCTCTTTAAACCTACCCTGGTAATATATGATTATTATCCAGAGTGATTAGGTGTCAAATTGTTTTCACATTATTTTCACAGTTGAAATCATGAGTCAATTGAAGCTAGACCACCATCGAAAACCTGGAAGCACTGGACGGCCGTTTCGTCCTATTATGGGACTCCTCAGCAGTGCGCATCCACGAACCCGCTCTCGCTCGCGAGAGCGGGTTCGTGGATGCGCACTGCTGAGGAGTCCCATAATAGGACGAAACGGCCGTCCAGTGCTTCCAGGTTTTCGATGGTGGTCTAGCTTCAATTGACTCATGATTTCAACTGTGAAAATACTAAATTCTCCACAAAACCCCCTCTGATTCACATAATTTTATCACTATTATCCTTGTCTACTCTTAACCCCCCATTTCCAGTCTAGTTGACCTTTTATTTTTATATATAAATGTTCTTAACAAGTATATGTGTGATCAGATTGTTCAAAATGTATTTATTTATTTATTTAAACACATAAATATTGGTACAAGGAAGCACCAGATAAATATGCGCCTCACAAATCTAATGAGATTTGTGAATTGCGCTAATATATCACATAGTTCTGATAATCTTCGTCTTCTCATTACATTATCGAAATTTATCAAAGGGACTAATTGCTTTACGAAAAGTTAGATAAATTATATAACTTTACGAATGGACCCGCTTAAAAGGATGCCTTTGCTGAATTAATTAATTAATTTCTGTTTGTGTCAGTTTACAGAAAATGTTATAAAATCAACATAAATATTGTGGAAGTATTACTACAACTGCCCCTCCTCCATGATCATAACAAATTGTTTTAACGGTAAGTTGTATACTTTTATGATAGTTGATAAATATCATAGTTACTTGATATATTGACTGAGATAAATACTAAATTAATTGAAGTGGACATGTTTCTCGACTACTTATCTATGGGATTCCTCAGTGGTGCGCATTCACGATCTCGCTCGCAGCATTTGAACCCAGGACCTTCGATCTCACACACGAATGCTTAACCTCTAGATCACTGAGCCGGCATCCAACGATGTTAATTTCTAAAATCAACCAGTGCATGATACCGCACCACCGGCCACCATTTTCTTCAGTGAGCAACTGCCTCACACCAGACCCTGTTGAACTCCACTGGTCATGGCTTCTCCCTACAACTGCAGGAAATCCATCCTGAAGCCAGTCACTAGTGAACACATGGTATTTCTCAGTATAGGATTGTGGAGATTGTTGAGTTTTAATTGAGATCACTAACTGATCAATGTTAGACCAACAATAAAAATATTGAGGCCCTGGACGACCGTTTCGTCCTACTATGGGACTGTTAGATGCCGGTTCAGTAGTCTAGAGGTTGAACGTTCGTGCGCGAAAACAAAAGTCCTGGGCTTGAGTCCCATATGAGGTATCGTGGATGCGCACTGCTTAAGAGTCTCATACTAGGAATAAATGGTTGTCCAATATTTCCAGGTTTTCAATGGTGGTCTAACATTGATCCGTTCATTATCTCAATTAAAAAGTCAACAATCTCCATAATGTAATACTGATACCTATCTATGAACATAGCTAAGCAGTTACAAATTATACAATATGTCATCACTAATGTCAATTAGCGTAAACAGCTATGGATGTGAACGTCGGAGTTATGGCTCAAGGAAAAGCTAAAACTATCAGGGAATCTTTAGATTCTTGATATTCAGGTCAGTTTATGATCAGGTGACATGTTGATTTGCAAACCACTGAGAATTAGGTCAATCAATCATGTTGTAAGAAGTCATTAAAAAAGACGGTTAATGAACATGAAAATAATAAACGGTTTGAGGATGATTAATCGATCACCGAAATCACTGGAACAAAATGGAAACTAGTGCTTCTGGGGTGATTTTTAAATTTCCACTCTAAGACTCGAAACTAGTATCTTCCATTTCAGCCTCTAACCCGTTATCTATCGAGCTATTGAGTCCAGATAGATACATACTTGCTCAACGTATATTATATTTATTTAGCCATTAAAAAGGGTTTGATTCATTCCATTGTTGATATTCAGGACTGGGTTTTGATCGATTTGAAGCGAACGTTTATTTGATACGAGTCAAAATGTGAACATAAGCACCGGGATACACTTACATCCAGCTGACGAGTTCCAACTAGGAAGAAATGTACATTTTGAATCATACTTTTGATCATAATCCATTCATCCTATGAATCTTACACTAAATCGACAAGTTAAATTCAATGACAGATATATTTCCTTTTTTAAAATGGATATTAAAGAAGAATGCTAATTTATTTTCAGGTATCAATGAATCTATGAATAAAACACTGCAATAATCAATTGTGGATCAGTTGAAGTCAGACATTAACTCCGTTGGATGCCGACTCAGTGGTCTATCGGTTAAGTGCTCCACGCGAAGCTGGTAGGTCCTGAGTTCGAGTCTCGCAAGTGCGGGATCGTGGATGCGCATTGCTGAGAAGTCCCATAATAGGACGAAACGACCGTCCAGTGCTTCCAGGTTTTCTATGGTGGTCTAGCTTCAATTGACTCATGATTTCAACTATGGAAATAATCAATTAGACAATCGACTCAGTTATTCACCTAGCATCTACAGTTTGTTTTTCATATGAAATTAAAGTGAATAATAGTCAATAATGCATTTTAACCTTCTAGAAACTGAAACTAACAGTGATAAATGGAATAAAATCTGAAATATACTATACCCAATAATTTATCAAAAATTACATTTTACAACATAATGAATATTAAGTTCACTTTTATTATTGTTTGTTTGAATCTTCCCATCGATGTGTTAGGACTGCAACTGGTCAGTCTCTAATTGGCATATGTGCATACTGTGCGTATTGCCTCGATATAGCCTTAATTCACAAGCATGATAAGCAAAGATGGATAGTGGCTAGCAGTGGAATCCAGTTTGACGCGCGTTTCGTCCTATTTGGGACTAGTTAGCTGGATGTGCCTGGATCTCAGACTTGATGTTCACTCTGGGACTCGAACCCAGTACCCCTCGCTTCAACCGCCATTGCGTTATCCACTCGGCCACTGAGTCCTGATAGCCACTTGCTTGTGCGATGGGGTGAAGTTTAAATTCACTTAGTATTTATGGACAAATGTGAAATGTATATTTCCTATTGTATAATTGTTAAGTAACTAAACTATTCATATTCGTGTCTCTCTTATTATAAACTTTATTTTGACCTATAGACTATTATTATAAGATTTACCATTCTTGAGTCATCCCCAGTTCATTAATTACTGTTCTCCCCATTCACAGCCACATTTAGCCAAATCTTGTACAAATATTATTTTCTATTTTATGGTACGATGTAGTCAGTTTGTTTGGTATATAAACCCAGTATATTTGAGAATAATGATTCATATTGCAGAGGCTGTTATTGATGTTCTTGACTTAACTGGCTGGCCTAGACAGATAGCAGGACTAATAAGTACTTAAGACTGCTCATACGGCTTTTGTGTATCATTTCTCTGGTCGATAATTCACTCCTCTCTTATTGGCGGGAATCAGCACGTTTATATATTAAACAGGGCACGCACATGCGCACTCAATCGATATGACACTCTCTAAAGAGAAAAAACCAAGCATTATTATTCCGTCATATATATATATATATATATATATATATATATATATATATAACCATAATATTGGACATGGTGTTTACGTCGATACTAGTCCTTCTCTCGCTCTCTCATTTTTTGTAAGCACAATTTCTTTTGTGCAAGGTATTTCTTGTCTCTTTCCTTTTCCTCTTGTTCCTTATCTTCTCTTCATTCAACATTTTCCTCATTGCTATTCTTCTCTTTTCTTAATTTATCTAATTTGAAGTGAAATGTTAAATTTGATTGGTTACAAGTGAAATAGTAATCTATTTTCATTGAACCAATTAGAATCTAAATGATCAACTTTTAATTGTTGTTTAACGCTGACATTTCTGTTACTGCACTATTTTAGTAAGAAAGAATTTTCCAAACTCTATTACACTTTATATATTTGTCAGTGTGTTTAGTTTTCCTATCTAAGTGATTACTTACTGTCAATTGTATATACATATCTTCTAATTATCAACCAATATGTAGTCCAAAATCTCAAATGTTTGTATTTAGGTATATATATATATATATACAGTGTTCAGTAGGAAAAGTAGTTTCAACTTCTAAACCGATCTATTGGACACTTGGTTTATTCCTTTGTTAATCTCTCACTTCTGTGTTAATCTTATTTTTACTTTTTCTCAAACGTATTGAATATCTACTTATTAATCCTGGAAATAATATCAACAAATTGTTTATACATAATAATAACCATCTTTGAGGAGATAGAGTAAGACAGAGAGAGAGAGAGAGACAGCAACCGATAAAGAAGTTAAGATATTTTTCTAAATAATGCGGATTAAAATATTATGCAATTTATCCAACTGTACATTTTATCATAATCTTATATATCTCCTGATATTACTTATATGCATCCTATGCTGTACAGTCAGTTTAATTTCAAGTAAGTTTTGTGTATTCTATCTAACTATGTCATTTTAGTCAACTATGTAATGTATAAATAGTTGTTTTATGCTCACTTTTAGTTGTTGGTTACCGAAGTAACCAGAGTAACTATATGTAAACATTTAAAATGGTAGCCATTCAAGGTTAATAAATATTAAATATTGTTTAATGAATACCGAACTGATATCGTTGGTGTTTTTATGAGTTAATTAATGAATATGTCATAGATCAGTAGGAACTCAGAAAAGATTGACGTATATTATTAGTGAGAAGCTTAGTCAAAGTAACAATATTATCTTCTCTGAGATAGATCCATATATTTTTATAGCAAGAAATATGTTCCTGACTAAAATCTTTTACTAATCAATCCATGTAGACTTAATAGCTTTATTATAAACCAGTTTGTTCTGTAATTGTTAGTTATTTGTTTAGCAATTGAAGTAAACTATCTTCTGATCAAAAATGTACAATCTACACATTAGAAAATGATTAGACGAACTACTATGAACTACAGACCACTAAATTCAACGAGAATCACTTACATTCAGGGCTTAAAATGACAATCAATTTTAATTTGGATTGATTTAGCATTGTAACTAAGTTAAAATAGCAGTTTATTTAGTAAATATCAGTGAAATAATTTACATCTGTAGTCCTCAATGTAATAAGTAAATAAAAATCTGTGATAATTACCTTTTACTATTCAATTACTGATAAATTGAAGACAGTTCATTGTCCAATGTGTGTTACTAAAATATATGTTATTAACGGAATATCACTATTATTTCTTATATCTGTTCAACCTACACCTGATTATTGTATACTTTTAAAAGATGAAAGTACCAATGTAGCATTGATTGGGTTAATTGTATACGGACTGTTGAGGTGTCTCATACTAAGATGAAACAGTCTTCCAGTGCTTCCACGTTTTCAATGATGATCTAGCTTAGATCGACTCATGAATTCAATTGTAAAAACTAATTGTATTTATTTATTATTTACTAAAAAATATTGAGTTAAGCTTTTAAAACCTATACAGTTCATTATTAAATGAAACGTAACACATACACACATGAAAATATTTATCTACTTTAATAAATTAATATATTTGTAATATCCTAACGAGTAGAATAATTAGATTTTTCTGACGTTTCGTGACTCAGTGTAAGCCACTTCTTCAGAGAATAAATAACCAAATTAAAATTAATCCAAGTTTAAATAGTACAACGGAACAACACGAATATTATGTGATCAATCATAAAAGAGGTCTGAATAAATCAATGTCATTTCATTTTATTTCGGTCAAGGTGATTCATAAGCGACATGTATGTAGAACTGGATAGACTTCCAATTAAATCGGCATTAGCACTTCATGCCATTTTCAACTATCATCAAATTAATCTCAAAATACTACAAAAAGTTTTTTTCCAATTACAAAGAAAAAAGAGTAGCTGAAGCGTTCCATATAATGTCTAATACTACTGATCTCAATAGAAAGGAAGGCCTCACCCTACATCCTACTTGGACTATCTATCCTAGTCACCTAGTCTGATATTATTTACAATTCACACCATTACATTACAAATTAAACTCCATCCTTTGTCATTATAAAGGTCACACACTTTTCATCATTAACAGTGCACACATACACACACACAAATTTACATCCATGTCGCTTATGAATCACCTTAGTCGAAATGAAATGACATGACATTGATTTATTCAGACCTGTTTTTTGATTGATCACACACAATATTCTTGGATTGTTCCGTTGTACTATTTAAACTTGGATTATTGTGAATTTGGTTATTTATTCTCTGAAGAAGTGGCTTACACTGAGTCACGAAACATCAGAAAATCTAATTTTTCTATTCATTGGGATATTAAAAATATATTAATTTATTTATAATAATCTACCCCAATGCTCAATTTATTCAAAATTATTTATCTACTTTATTTTGAATAGAATGTGTCTTGTTTTTCACTTGGTATTCAGACTAGTAAATAATAAACAAGAGACCTATTTAGTTTTTGTAAGTTACTGTGTCAAAATAATTAATATTTATGATGGTTGTTTTTATTTCACAATGGATTAATTTAAGCCAGGTAGAATTGAACAGATTTGTTGTTTCATGTTAATACTACTGAACTATCCTCATTGACAGAAAAAAAAATTGAAATTTCAGGGTCTTGTTACACATATAATATATATATATATATATATATATTGTTATCAGAAGGGGTTTTGTGGAGATTTTGGTATTTTCATAGTTGAAAGCATGAGTCAAATGAAGCTAGACCACCAAGGAAATCCTGGAAGCATTGGATGGCCATTTCGTTCTATTGTTTGACTTCTCAGCAGTGCGCATCCACGATCTCGCCTCGTGAGACTCGAACTCAGGACCTACCAGTCTCGCGCCAGCACACTTGACCGATATACCACTGAGCCGGCATCCGATGTTGTAAATGTCTAACTTTAATCAATCCACGAAGTTGAGCAACCGTTTACCAATTGTCTTCAGTGAGTTGATATCTCACAACAGACGTGGTTGAACGATTGAACTAAGTGAATTGATGTCTTCATGAAACGATGACATTAAAAGTTGACTATTTGTCAATATTGTACCATTGAAATACTTGATAATTGTTATGACTTAACAGCTTATACGAATAGTAAGATAGATACTAAATTCAAATCTCATTATGAAAATGCTCACATTGAGACCGGGTTAAATTAAGTTGATGAGCACTGGACAGAATGAAATATGTATTCTGGATTTTAGTTATTTTAATACATACCTATTACAAACAGAATAAGAAATGAACAAACAGTGTCATGAAACAAATTGTTTGATGAAAAATATTATAATCGTTACATATGCACTCTGCATTGTTACGTCCTTGATGTGACTAACCACTTTCGTGCCGAGGATAACTTGTCTAATGTAGAATAAGACCGCGACGCGATAGGCTGACTGGCTTAACCTTGAGGCTAGTATGTGTGAGTTCTAAGTGGGGGTATAGAGACGAAAACTATTCTGTCCCTGATTGGCTGACAAGCACGCGCGAGAAAGAACACAAGACAACAGGGACACTACTCGCTTTATTCCAAAATCCGATCTGCTGCCCGAATCCAGATTAGTGTAAAAAGACACATGAATAAATATATGACTAACCCGACCACAACGTACAATAATTAGGAAAATACAATTATGTCCAAAACTGGGGGATTAGAGTAGAAAATAGAGTACAAAAGGTTGCGTCTAAATTACAATGGTTTTGGAACAGAAAAAGCTATGGCAGTGAATCATACGAAAGCTTATGATCTGTAGAATAGACTACGGGCAAAAGTAAATGCTACAGTTTTACAAGCTTTGAATTAAATGAAATAACGTCTTCAAAAATAGTTTCCGTAGTTTGTCAAGGCTTCTTGTTTCGCTGTTCACAACATGCATAATTTGGAAAAGATATCGAATTCTGGTCAGTAAAGGTTACCATAGCTGGTTGTAAATGCACTGGTAGATTGAAATATGAATATTCTGACAAGAATGTTTTTCTTACCTGAGGATGTTATGTCCGTCTATTTTTCTATAATATTAATGATGCACTAGATATCTACCACCGTAGTAGCAACCACCTATTAATAACCATCCCATTATATAGGAGAAAACAGATATTTGAATCTTATTTAATCCCATGTGATAAGGCCGTAATAAGAAGTTATATGACCTCCCTCTCTCCCTATTCCAGTTATCGACTAGTTCATCTATGTTCACAGTAGAACTGGTAACCTATTTACCAATTGGCACACAGACCAATTCAAACAATCGAAACTGTAACATCTGTTGGTCGTTAAACTCCCTTGAACCCAGTGTTCAATTAGAAGATAAAGACCGAAAAAAGATCAGTTCTCTAGTGTATTCAATCCAAACATGGCTCAAAACTCAGACAATAATGAGCCTGGAGTGTCTGACAGAGCAGATAAACATTAAGGTAAATTGCAATATGTATATAACCTAGTCATTAGTGATATAATACCAAAGGTAATGGGAGAATAACTGATTAATGACAAATCTGTAATAATACGAGATATGACAACTATATGTGGATCAAACAGAAGTTTAGAAATAGGAGAATGTTAAAATACAACAATCTAAACGTTTATTAATTATGCAATAATAGTATAAATAAGAATCTTTGATGTAATAGTCCCACCAGTTATACTTCTGTACTATTCACCTCATTATATCATATGCAAAAATACTTTTTATTTAAAGTGACACAAATTGAATGTATCACTGATCACCCACATCACATTAGGTGCTGGATTTACATTTATTTTGCTCAAATAGATATCGCGTTTATTAGACAACAAGCCATAGTCATCATGAGTATATTAATTATGTAGTGATGTAAAAATATGTTAACTGGTTGATGACAATTATCAATAAGCTTTAGATGTCGATTTCGTAGAGGTAACTGGCACTTGTTAACAAAACGAATCTACAAGGATGAAGAAATCTAGTCAACTGATGTCACAGTTAGAAACGCTATTAATTAGCTATAAGAATCGAGATTGACCCCTGGAAGAAATAAGATATCTACTAGTCAATCAGTCATATTCAGCGTAGAACCCGGGACATGTATGAATCTGCTCAAGCTGCTATACCATATCAATAAAGCGAAGTGAAATTAATCAAACAAACGACAAAGTAGAAAAATTAGTCACAGAATCGGTCATAATAGAAGAGATTAGACATAGACCATACGATACTAGAAGAATAATTTGACGTGATAAAAAGTATGAAATAATTTGAAAACCAATATGTTTATACTAATCAGTTACTTGGTAGTACGCACTATCATAGGACTAATAGAATTCTGTTAATTAAAATGTAGTGTGGCTATTAGTTTCAATGACTTAACATCATAAAGTACTATGATTGATACAAGATGTATGAAATCGACTGATAAAAATTTTTGTACTTGTAATGCATATTAGTTGGCATTTGTTAACAATGTATATCTTTAATCGTGAATGAATTGATATCCCATCCATTCATCTCGCACAATGTGAAAATAAACTTTAAATAAGACTGAAATTTATGATGACCTGATGAAGTGTGATTACTTACAACAATACGATAAATTTAAGATACTTTGGTCACAACTGTGATTATGCGCTTTATTTGCCATTTAACGTTATCACAATAAAAAAAACATTAACTAATACACTATTTTATATAGTTGAAATCATGAGTCAATTGAAGCTAGACCACCAAGGAAAACCTAGAAGCACTGGACGACCGTTTTGTCCTATTGTGGGACTCCTCAGCAGTGCACATTCACAATTTTATGCAATAATGAATTATTTTAAACGAATGTTAACGTGATTTTACTTGCTATAAATTATTTGTCTCGATCTAACTCTAACCCTAAAACTTTTGGTATAGAAATATAAAGTATAGATTTTAAACGCACACATTATCTAAACATGTAAAATGCAACTTTACGTATTTGATTTTTAGAATGGGGGTTTGTAGAGACTGTGGTAGTTTTTTAAAAGTTGAATTCATTAGTTGATCTAAGCTAGACCACCATGGAAAACGCGGAAGCACTGGACGACCGTTTCGTTCTAGTATGGGACTGTCGGAAGCCGGTTCAGTAGTCTAGAGGTTGAAAGTTCTCGCTCTAGACCAAAAGTCCTAGGTTTGAGTTCCATATGTGGTGTCGTGGATGAGCACTGCTTAAGAGTTTCATACTAGGAATAAACGGTTGTCCAATATTTCCAGGTTTTCAATGATGATCTAGCTTACATCGACTCATGAATTCAACTATTAAAAAATATTTAATTTTGTAAAAACAAAAGTCCAGAGAGATATTCTTTCTTGGTACTTCAGAACTCGTCATTTGATGGTAGTTGCATAATTGGTTTTTATACTGCCTTGAAATATTATTATTATCAATAGTACTATTATTATTTTTACCACTGTTACAATTACTTCATTGTTGTATGAGTAAAGAGAGTTTTGAAGATCAATTGATCTGTTTTGTTGGTTTTGTCATGGATTAATAACATTTTGAGGTAGAGAAGGGTGTCAGTGAGATTATGCACTCATTAGTATCTATCGTTTCGGTGAAAAGCCATGATTAGTCGACTTCAATTGTGTCATTTGTGATGTAGTTACCCACCCATTGAGAGTTGAATGAGTTCCAATATGTGAATCTAAGTGATACCGTACTTTCATTAAGTACTGAGGATCTTGAGTTTTAATGTATGTTAATTGACAGGAAACCCTGTCCTATCTAAGTTTCATGCTAATTAACAATATTCAGTAGTAAAGATAAATCAATGAAATATTCTGATTTTAATAATTTAAGTATATAACCAATGGAATTGAGTATTGAAGTTCAATCAACGAATTATGTCCAGCGTTTTCAGTAAGATTTTGGTTCATTTAATCAGTGAATATAATTTCCAATAAAGATTTCATGATTATGATGATATGATCCTAATGTTCTAGAGGTTTATGGGAAATATAGTGAAATCACTAATAATTTAAGTGTTTCGTAGTGAACAAGAAGACGACTGGGGACAATTGAATAAATTAAATCACACAATACAGACTATCTCACTAAATTCTGATAACCATATAGTAAACACTTAAATTGCAAAATAACAATCAATTGTCTCAATCTTAACTGTTCCTTCTGCAAATATCAGTCCGTCTTCTTTGATTTAATTGTTCATGCATTTTCGTACCGATTGCGCTTCATTCCTGTTCTTTCCTTATCGATCTTCTGCCAAAAAACATTCTATGTCTGACCATCACTATATACTACTTATGTGGATATAATTAGACCGCACCACAGTTTGACCAATTAGATTAGAGAATAACACAAATTCATTACACTCTTGGTTTAATTACATATTTTTCAAATGTAATAATCAGTTAAAAGTAATTATGAGAACATTTTGTTTCCAGATCCTTCACAAGTTTTAATTGTATTTCCAGGAATTTGATTGAGTTAAACGATTTAGTAAACATATATTGTAAGTATAGAAAGAAAATAGATCTGTACAGAACAGTATTTTTCTTCTATTTGTACCATTCACAAAGTATCTAATGTATTTAATATTACCTAACCGAAATCGTTCATATTTCATCCGATGATAATACGTTGGAATAACTGATTTAATAAATTCATTATAATGACAGATTATAGACTATTCCTATATTCATACAGTATAATCATCAAAAGACAGCAATGTAAAGAGAAATCTATAACTGTGTAAAAAATGTTCTAGAAGCTATGAAAATGTTGAAAGTCTCTTTTAGGTAGTCCATGTTAATGGAAAGTTTTTGGTGAAATTTCGAAAATAGTATTCTTTACAGTCTTCCTAAATACCAATGTCACTTGTAATCCTATCAATGCTCTTTATTTTATGTACAAGAACTAAACTTAGAATAGAAACTTTCTTCACAACTCTCACTTTTGACTTCGCTAGAGTTTAAGGAGTTGAGGAGATCGAGAGTCTATAAATCGCCAAGAGACTAAGAATCTTAAACAGTTAGTGTACGAGTCTTAACATGAATCATTAATCAACAGACTAAATATGTATTAAAATTGTTAGTTATATGGTAAATATTAAACTTAAGTAGTAAGTAATTTAAAATAAAAAATTCTAAACCAAAGATAAAATTTAAAGGTTACAGAACAGTCAGTCAACTTTGTCTGTCATGTCTAGGCCGATGATGAGACTGTTATTCAACACTATTAAACGCCATCAATGTGAATGATCTTTATGAACTATGGTAATGTTAAAATGGAAACTAATTACTTCTAATTTCTAATTATACAATTGGTGTCGATCTCACGTTACATTCGATGATGAAGTTATAGAACACAAAAATGTAATACACTGCATGCATGTATGATTAAATAAAATAATGTAGAGGTGTAATAAATAAAGACTTAGATGAGGACAACCAATGTATTTGCAGGATATCTTGGTAAAATATGGGAACCCTAAACTAAATGCTTCGTTTTCAAATTTCCGTCATTTGTCTTTCATAATCTATATGGTCCATCCATTTCATAATTCCTTTCTATTTTACCTTTTTATTCTCTTCAACTCGATCTTCTTAGCCTTCTGCTGCCAACCATTCAACTTTTGGTTGGTGTTACATATTACTTATATCTATTGACATTTGTAGCATACACCACAGAAGTACATCGGAATAACTTGGACAATGTGAATGTAAATTTATAAATATAATTCAAAGTTGAAATCATGAGTCAATTGAAGCTAGACCACCATCGAAAACCTGGAAGCACTGGACGGTCGTTTCGTCCTATTATGGGACTCCTCAGTAGTGCGCACCCACGATCCCGCACTCGCGAGATTTAAACCCAGGACCTACCAGTTGTGAGATAACAACTCACTGAAGGCAATTGGTGAAGTGTCGCTCATAATTCGTGGATCAGTTGAAGTTAGACATTAACACCGTTGGATGCCAGCTCAGTGGTCTATCGGTTAAGGGCTCTGGCTCGTAACTGGTAGGTCCTGGGTTCGAATCTCGCGAGTGCGGGATCGTGGGTGTGCACTGCTGAGGAGTCCCATAATAGGACGAAACGACCGTCCAGTGCTTCCAGGTTTTCGATGGTGGTCTAGCTTCAATTGACTCATGATTTCAACTTTGAAATATACTGAAATCTCCACAAATCCCCTTCTGATTATGAATATAAATATAAAAATTATTATTCAGTTATGGTGAATCCAATCTTGAAGATTATTATCAAATGTTTTAGATATGTTTTAAGCATGGATCTCTTTAATAGCTTTCACAAATGAACAATAATCACTGACTTCTAGTAAAGTTTAGGGCTAGTAACTCTATGATTTCGTTTTTTTTTAAAGTGAGATAAAGAAAAAATACATATGACAAACTAAGAATTATTGTCAAATCAGTAAATAATGCCGTTAGTGTAATCTCATCAACTTTGTGGTGCGTCACAGTAGTTGTACAACACTCAATTTACAATGATTACTTTACCTAGAAAAGTTTAATTAGTCAAGCAGTATTAAGAATTTGTAATATATAATAATATATGCAATGTAGTGAGCAAGAACACTGGTGGGGACAATGGAATGTAATTTAGCACCACATTACAGAATGCCTCATTAAAATATGAGAACCATATAGTGAACAGTTAGTTTGTAAAATAACAATCAATTGTCTCAATTTGACTGTTTCTTCTGCGAATATTCATCCATAGTCTCCGATTATAATTGTTCATTCATTTTCGTAACAATTGCGTGCCGTTTCCGTTCTCTCCTTATCGATCTTCTACTGAAATACATTCAATGCTCGACCATCACCATATACTATTTATGTGGATATCAGTAACCTACACTACAGTATAGTCAAGTTTGATTTAGTACTTTAAACGAATAATCTGTTCAAATATTTGGGTTGTCTATTTTCCAATTATATAAATATTATAATAAAACTCCCTATTTCACATCGATATGAACTCACTGATTATGAATGTTAACTGCATGTGCATACATGTGATTATAGAAGGGTCACAATTAATTGCAATATTAAATGCCAGAATATTTAAACGGAAACATTACAGTTATTAGTATATTTCCCCCCCCCTTTCAGAAGCTGTAGATCAATGCATCGGCATTCATTTATTCAACACCTTATGAATAAAAAAAAGGAAGTTGTATCATTTCAACTGATAGTCACCTTTCTCCATTAAAGATGAGTGGACGGGACTATAATTTAAATGTATGTTAGAGAGGAATTCTTTGCAATATTGCATAACTCGTGTTGAGAACTACTTATTCTAATAAAAAATTTGTAGTTTTAAATAAAGCCATTATGTTATGTACTGCTGATGTCGACAGATATAAGTAGTATGTATCACTAATCAAGAGTGGAATGTCTGGAGGTAGATGGTTGGGAAAATTGAAAAGAAGAGAACGAGAACAGACAGTGATCGATATGGTAATGAAGAGACAATGAAGTTTGAGGCAATCGATTGATATTTTACAAATGAAGTATTTACTGTATGGTTCTCAGATTTTACTAAGAGATTATGTGATTTTTGTGCTCACATATATTTAGTCGTCTCCATCTGTATTCTTGTTCACTACACCATTATTACTATTACATAGTTTTAATAGGATTTGAGATCAGCTGAAAAAAATGACAAAACTTGGGACTAATAAAATAGGTAAATCTTCTGTTCTCATGGTGTGAACTCTATAAAACTCACATATGGTCTAACTCAGTACTAGAAATTTTTTATGGAGAATATAATGTTATTTCAGTATTGATTTAAAGTTTAATATACCACGTGTCCCCAATCGAACTTCATTCAATTTTACATTAAAACATAATCACATTATTCAATATCACCCAGTTGGTAAATATTCCATGTTAGATATGCTTGACATGATACTTTATTTGACTTTTGTGTGTTTATTTCAATGTTTCTTTTTTGAAAAGAAAACATTTACTCTCTCTTATTTGTATAGGTGAACGAGTTGTACGTGTTCGAAGACAAGATGATGGTGTCTTAGATGAAGATATCTCAGCAAGTGGTGGAGACGATGATATACCCGAAACTACTCCAATACCATCGGTATGTAAATAAAATTATTTCATTTTTTTTAAAGATGTTAATTATCCTAACAGTGGATAAGCTTTTTTCTTTCCAAACTATATAAGTCCTTTAAAATATACTTTAAGGTTGGTCTACTTTAAGTCAGTCAATGATGTAAACTACAAAATTCAACGATCTCTAAAATCCCCCTTACCGAAAAAACAAAAAGGTAAACCTATCGGTTTATATCGGTATAATGACTGCTGTCGTATTATAATCGGTGCGGATATATGTATGCGTGCATCTTATTTACTATATAAAACTTCATTGAATACTTCAGTCAACTTTTATGAATAAATTCCAAATTAATATAACTGTCTCTTTGGAATAGAATTAATGTCCGTGAATTTATAGGGTACCTGCTTCTCAATGTTTAATACATGTGAAATATCTGCCACTTCTCCGTTCATTTTGGTAAGTGAGTACTGGCATGTAAAAGTATAACTTTCACTGAAGATTTCATCGCCAAATCTAACATTTATATTATTTGTTTTTTTACATCTGTCAATTTGGGATCACCTACAGTGTCTTATTTTCATAGAAAACATATATTGATACATGATTAAAATGAAGTTCTCAATGAAAATGACACTACTATATCGAATACTGACATATAAAATGAAAGAGAAAATACATGAAAATGCTAGATATTACACCTTTATTGAACATTGAAAAAGGATGATCATCTTTACACGATTCTAATAAATCCTAAAGCAAACTGATCGGTTATATGATGACTGAATGTAAACAATTCTAACACTAACTATACTACTGAAATCTAGTTGTATACATAGAACATTATAATTTATCTAGGATAATTTATTTGAATGATATAATTCATAATAACCGTGTGATTTAGTTTGTTTTAAAATTATACAGCATTTTCACAAGTTTTTGTTTCAGTATTCTGACATCTTACCGTTGGTCACCATAAGTACACTCAGTGATCAACTAGATGTAACACATAAAAGTTTCATTACTGAAATATGATTATAATCAATACTTATATTGTAATGTGTGTGCTGCTTATGGAGACAGATATAAGTAGCATGTTGCAGCGATCAGAAGTGGAATGCCTACCAGCAGAAGATTGAATTGAAAAGGGCAAGAAGGAAAACAGATAACAATTGGAATAATAACAGAATCATGAAATATGTAAAAACAAAACTGCTGGAAGATGTGCAAATAATGTATTCAATTAATAGTTTTCATGCTTTGTGAAAACACTATGTAATACTGCATAAAACAATAGACTGATTTTCCCCACATGAGTCTACGTTCCTTACAATAACAACTAGGTTTACCGAAACTAATAGAAAGATTCTGAATCCCATTAAGATGAAGTACTAAAACTTCCACGACATAATTACGTTAATAAATCAATAATATCCAATAATAAATATTCATTTTTTGAAAGAATTTACTAAATATACAACAAACAATTAGAAAAAGGCAACGGTACAAGTGGATTGAAAACTCATTGCAGTCAAACCCTGATGAATAAAATGAAGTGAAATGAAACTCTATTACTGTTTAAGTCATTTTATTATGAGTTAGGACAACTTTCTGTGTTGAGAGATTCATAAACTTCAAATGTGATGTCAGAAAAACGTTCGTAATCAACTAAAAATTCATATACTTTAGTTCCACAAGACATCATTTGCAACCCGAATAGCTTGGGATCTTATCTCAAGGAGAGCATTGGTTCACTCAAGATTGCAGGTGTACCTTGCTATGAATGCCAGTTAGCATGAAGTCTAGATTGAGTTCGGTTTCCTACCAACTACCTTTCATCATGTAATATTGTAAAGGAAGACGTCGAATTAAAAACCGAACGCTACCAAAGTGTCTAACTTTGAATAAATATTAATAATTACAACATACATACCGAATTTACAGCAAATAAAATCTGTAGGCTTGTTTCATCTTTAATATCTAATTCTTAATTATATTTTTCAGTCGACCTTATGATGGAATATAAAACTTGTCAAGTGTTTGGAGGTAGTAAGAAGGGGGACCCTTCCCTACATAAGTTGCATGTTTTTTGGTATTCATCATAAAGACATACCTGTAGTATTGAAAGAAAGGATGCTCCAGTGCGAGATTCGGATTCGGATCATTCGGCTTCACAATCTGAGGCTGTTCGGATCACAGATAAGTCTGAAACTTGTATGTGTGCTAACTTATAACTTGAAAGCCGAATGCACCTGGTTTCTAAGGTTAATTATAGTAATAGCATACCTTGGATGACTAGAATTCCTTCTGTGCTATTTGAAAGAAGATCGAAAGTTTCACTATAATCTACTCATAAATTCACAGTGATTGTGTGTATAACATAAGTTAGCTCATAATGATATATTCTTCATAATGATATATTCTTCATAATGACAAAATCCTTCATCTACCACATGGGAAAAACATATTCATTTTAATATTTATCACATCCTTATAAATTAACGAAAATTATTTATATATTCATGCATGAAATATTGAACTATATATCCATTATTCATGTTTATCGCTTTCTTTTGCTTAATTTTCTTCAGAGTGTTAAAGGTCCTGGACCATTTTTACAACCAAATATAGTAACAGGTCCTCGAGGGGCTCCAGGTGAACCTGGTCCACCTGGACCATCAGGGCCTATTGGACCACCAGGAAAAATGGGTGAACCCGGGCCGTCGGGACCAGCTGGAGAAGATGGTGCACGTGGACCACCAGGTCCATCTGGTGACCCAGGAATCGACGGTAAACCAGGTATAGATGGTGAATCTGGTCTGCGTGGAACTCCAGGTCCACCAGGACCAGTTGGTCCAATGGGTTTAATTGGATCTACAGGTCCACCTGGTCCAATGGGTATACCTGGTCTTAAAGGTATAAAAGGTTCGCCAGGTATTGATGGACCAATGGTAAGTTAAATTTGTTACCATTAGTAACATATGTTAGGAGTAGATGTTTCATGCCATTAAGAATTTTACAATGTTGATAGTACGTCGCGTTATAAAAACAAACAAACAAAATATATATTATGGTTTCTAATACTGCAAGATATGCAATAAAAAAACTCTGATTTGATTTTAAACATATTTTAGATTAAGAAAAAAACTACAAAAACTCTGTATATATATTTAGTAGTTAAGACTTAAACCAATAATAAAAAGCTTGTTCTGTCATTAAAAACTGTTTGATGTCATTATGATACCTCGCATATAATACTCTAACTTCTAATCTCTTTGATCAAACAACCCACGATACCTTAATCTTTAGTAAATTCATAGTCAAGTCTAAAAACGGTTTTAAATGAGATTTACAAAATGTGATATTTGAGTAATTCAGCATAGATTTTAATTTGGTGATATGATTTTCTAATGAATACAAGTTTTAAATCCCTACAATATCGACTTATTATCTCTGTATGTTTGATGCAATCATTCTCTCGTTCTTTAGTTATCTCAGAACACTGACAATGTGTATAAAACAACGGGAACAATCATTCAAAGATTTGAAATAGAGTTTTACTGATGTCATCAAAACAGAAGTTTCATGGTTTTTTGAAATTATTGTAGTGTTCATGTTCCGTGCTACTACGTTTTCGTAGAAGCATTTTTAACTTTTATAGTCATCAAGTTTGTAAACGTGGACGTATAACAAGTTTTCATACTTTTTTGAATAATAAATAAAATGTATTACAAGCCAGAAAAGCAAAATGAAACTAAGAACCAAATCTGCTTTCTTACAGATCATTCAATGTTGGAGCTTTCTGAGGATAGCACGTTCTTTATGTAAGGATTTCCATGATAACTTGTTTTAATGCTCCATGAAGGCTTATAGGTTCACTTCGTAGCCAGTTGTTATTTACGTGATATATTTTCAAACTGTTGAATTACTATAAATTAACTTTAGAAAATATGTATATTTATATTTTAGGGTGAACGAGGTGAAGTTGGCCTTCCAGGTCCATTTGGTCCACCTGGACCTAAAGGACCAACTGGATTACCTGGTGCTCAAGGCCCAATTGGTCAAATGGGTACACAAGGACCGGATGGATTTCCTGGGCTTATAGGTTCTATGGGTCCTCAAGGACCTCCAGGACCTTCTGGAATGATTGGACCAGTTGGTTTAAAAGGTGATGAAGGACTTCAAGGTGCACCAGGTTCTCTTGGTGATCCTGGTGATCCAGGTTTAGATGGAAGTCCAGGGGCTGATGGTGAACCTGGACCGATGGTAACTTGTCTTTTGTTTTACGAATTACTAGTCTACTTCATTTTTAGACCCATAATATCCTTAACATATCTCTGTGAATTTTTCAATATTTTATTCAGTTAACCCATTCAATATAGCGTAGTTCCAGTACCGACCTACTCTCATTGTCATGTATTCCTAAGTTTTTTCTAGATTAGTTAGCTTATATCACCTATATTGAAAATAAAACACCCAGCTTCCTGTTTTAGTTGGTAATCCACTCTGTACTAACCGATGAGTATAGTATAACTGCAGATTACAGGTATGTTGGTTATAGATGTCTTAATAGGTTACATGTGGTATCGCTGTTGAGTAACTGACATTGAGATTAAATGAAAAGTATTTGAAAAAACTGGACTGAGAAGCAGTAATAGATGAAGTAGTTTGGTTATATCTTGTACATGCTAGTTCATTGTCTATATCAAGGTACAATACAGCCAAAACTAGGGGTATTGTCGAAAGAAAGCTGTTCGTCTGAGTCGTGCTAAACGATGTAGACTTCCCGACTAAGGTTCTGGCCTCGAGTGAACTATGATTAAGAATCAAAGACAACACCTTCTGAGGTCTTATAATGTATTAGATATGTTGGCTCATTATTTTTTGAATCCTTCAACATGTTATTATTCCTCTCTCTTTTGTTTGTCTATTTTAATATCTTTCCATCTACGGTGATTTCCTGTTTTTCTTGTATTGTTGCAATGTCGGCTAACTTAAACCGATATAAATTAGTGTAAAAATTATTATATTAGAGGACATATCTGTCTCGTTATCAGTATGTCTAATCATGTTTTACTTCATTGGTATATTTGATCAATATGAATTTGAGGCAATGATTGTCAGTTGTTATCGTGGCCCAAATAATTATCAATTACTTACTACTGAGTAGCTCAAAGTTTAAAATATGAACTTTTCAGTGCTTCTTAGTATTCAGCGGTCGCTTATTTAGTGTTCGTTGCTGTAAAAACGTATTTTGATAAACCGTTCTAGATTTTCAATGGTTGATTATAAAATTGAAATTATTGATTATGGTGAAATAACTATGTTCAATGAAATAATCTAACATTGGATAAGTTCAATGATAAGCTACATTCCATTTTATCTAATCCACTCTAATAGTTTTTTCCGATCATTTCTTGTTGACATTTAGGGTCCTGCTGGTAAGGATGGACCGTCAGGATTGAAAGGTGAAAGAGGAATACCAGGCCCTATGGGACCTCAGGGAACTACCGGCCCAAGAGGATTGTCTGGGGGACCAGGTTCACAAGGGACTCCTGGTGAGAAAGGGGCTGAAGGAGCTCCAGGACCACAAGGACCTACAGGTCCAGCTGGACCAATGGGACCACCTGGAGAACCTGGTGATAGAGGGCTATTTGGTCCAATGGGAGATATAGGAAAGCCTGGTCCACGAGGTCCACCAGGTGAAACTGGACCTAAAGGAGATACAGGGCTGATTGGTGCTCAAGGAATGCCAGGAAATCCTGGATTAGATGGACTACCTGGAATGCCTGGAGAAGCTGGTAATGATGGAGAAATGGGTAGACAAGGTATGCCCGGTCCACCGGGATTACCTGGACCATCCGGAAGAGATGGTGAACCTGGTCCTAGGGGTTTTCCAGGTTCCAAGGGTCAAGATGGCTCCCAAGGTGTACGTGGCGTGATAGGACCAAGAGGCCCTTCAGGAAAAGATGGGGATGACGGTGAAATGGGTGCGGCAGGACCTCCAGGACCTGCAGGACCTCCTGGCCCATCTGGACCACCGGTAAGAAATACTTTTCACACATTACGTAATAGAATATAACTCACTTTAATGTATACTTAATCTATCAATGATAGACTTGTATTACAGATCCTAGTAACTTAGAAACCAACAGTTTAAATACAGTAAGACGGAGATTTTGATTCAACGTTCGAAATCACGTTCATACGACAATATTCCTTAAAGTTAAATAACGATGCAGTTACCTGATGTAATATTAAGAAATCATGTGGAGAAGGAATGTCCGAAAAGTTTTAAGAAATTAGATAAATGAAAATAATAGGCGAATGATTTACATTTACACCTGAACTCACTACTGATTATTTCATTAATTTAACTCGCAAAAGTTTAAAAATTCTTATTATCTGATTTACCTCTTAGTTACATAACTAGTTATGATTTATAAAATTGGACACATGATATTGACTTCTGACAAGAACTTATCCGTATATACAACATTTACGATCTAGAATCGAAAATTTCATATATTTTCATACTGCCATAAAACAGAATGACGACGTACAACGACTGTTAGGTGGTTGAGGGATGTAGTCTGGAAACCTTGTTCTATCTACTTTTTATGTTAAATTGTTCTTGTCAGTAAAGGGTACCTTCAGTCTTGTGGAAGCTGAAGGTCCCTGTAAGGTTTAAACCCCAGCTACCAAATTTCATTGTCTGAGGTTCTGCTAATTAGCTTCTTGAGTGGGGTGACCTCTTGCAGAACTGAAATATCTACATCGATTGGTCATCAGAGCGGTTCTATGAAGATGTTATAAATGAGTTTTAGATAAATTTTTTATCATACGATGATGTGAATAAGAAAACTGTTCGAAATTAAAAAGTATTAGACGATTGTTTCACACTAATTTAAGATTATTCATCACATTGCATGCCTTTGATTTTACATGAAATCCAACGTAAAATCATAAAAGTCTTACAGTCAGCATCGTAACACTGAGCTACTGAGTTGATATTTACATTAGTTATCAATGAAGATTTCCATAATATTAAACACAAAGCCTAAAAGAGTACCGTGGTAAATACTACTACTACCACTAATAATAATAATAATAATAATAATAATAATAATAATAGCCCTACTCCAAATAGTTATCCTTGCTTTTAAATTGGCTTATTTAGACTATGGCAGACGGGAAACCATCATTAGACGTAGTTAACTGGGTTATAATTCCAACAGATTATTGATACCACTGAATGGGAATCGGGTCATACTATTATCATACGACCGTAGTTTAAAAATGTGGATCAGTATGTTCCTGTTTTCAATGGTCCACAGATAACGCACCATGAAACTTACTGGTCCATGTTCAATATAATGAAGCCGTTTCATGAAAAAAACAGCTTTTCTACTTTCTTCCTTCCTTACGCCTGTTATAGATGTGGAGGAGTATAGGTCGCCCACTAGGATTCCTCAATCTACTCATTTTTCAGTCAAGCCTTTTCAGTTGTTTCCCATTGCTACTCATTTCTTTCTCGTCTGCCTCCAGTTCCTGACACAGTGTGTTCTTTGGTTTATGTTTTCCTTTTGCCTTCAGGATTCCAAGCTATTGCTTGCCTCGTTTTTCAGTTTGATGATTTCCGTAATGTATGTCCTATCCATTTCCAACGTCTTTTCCTAGTTTCCTCTTCAGCTGGAAGCTGGTTTTTCCTCTCCCGTAAAATTTTGTTGCTGATGGTACCTGGCTAG
Organism: Schistosoma rodhaini; assembly: GCA_944470415.2. NCBI lineage: Eukaryota > Metazoa > Platyhelminthes > Trematoda > Strigeidida > Schistosomatidae > Schistosoma > Schistosoma rodhaini. The sequence goes on along the minus strand of OX104039.1, from coordinate 10,799,509 downwards.
CGAATATTGAGTATTTTGCGCAGACAACTGTTTATAAATACGTGTTAGTTGTAGTAGTTCTTAAAGTTTCGGCTCCGTACAGTTACTTACTTATTTACTTACTTACTTACTTATTTACTTACTTACTTACTTACTTACTTACTTAATTACTTACTTACTTACTTACTTACTTACTTACTTACTTAATTACTTAATTACTTACTTACTTACTTACTTACTTACTTACTTACTTACTTACTTAATTACTTACTTACTTACTTACTTACTTACTTACTTACTTAATTACTTACTTACTTACTTACTTACTTACTTACTTACTTACTTACTTACTTACTTAATTACTTAATTACTTACTTACTTACTTACTTACTTACTTACTTACTTACTTACTTACTTACTTACTTACTTACTTACTTACTTACTTACTTACTTACTTACTTACTTACTTACTTACTTACTTACTTACTTACTTACTTACTTACTTACTTACTTACTTACTTACTTACTTACTTACTTACTTACTTACTTACTTACTTACTTACTTACGCCTGTTACCCCATGTGGAGGAGCATAGGCCGCTCACCAGCATTCTCCATCCAACTCTGTCCTGAGCCTTCCTTTCCAGTTCTTTCCAGTTACTATTCAGCCTTTTCATATCGGCTTCTATTTCCCGGCGTAGTGTGTTCTTTGGCCTTCCTCTTTTCCGCTTCCCTTCCGGATTCCAAGTTAGGGATTGAGTCGTGATGCACATTGGTGATTTCCTTAATGTATGTCCGATCCACTTCCAACGTTTTTTCCTAATTTCCTCTTCAGCTGGAAGCTGATTTGTCCTCTCCCATAAAACGCTGTTGCTGATAGTATCCGGCCAGTGGATGTTGAGTATTTTGCGTAGACAACTGTTTATAAATACTTGTACCTTCCTGATGATGGCCGTAGTACTTCTTCACGTTTCAGCTCCATATAGTAGGACTGTCTTGACGTTCGCATTAAAGATTCTCACCTTGAAATGAGTTGAGAGTTGTTTTGAGTTCCATATGTTCTTCAATTGTAGAAATGCTGCCCTTGCTTTGCCAATCCTCGCCTTTACATCTGCATCCGATCCCCCCCTTGTTTATCAACGATGCTCCCCAGGTACTTGAATGTTTCCACCTCTTCCAGAGTTTCGCCGCCAAGTGTGATTGGGTTGGTGTTCTCCGTGTTGCATTTGAGAATCTTGCTTTTTCCTTTGTGAATTGGGAGGCCTATCGATGTAGAGGCTGCTGCTACATTTGCTGTCTTCATCTGCATTTGGTCGTGTGTATGAGAGAGGAGGGCTAGGTCATCTGCGAAGTCCAAATCATCTAATTGATTCTGAGAAGTCCATTGTATTCCGTATTTCCCTTCAGATGTCGAATTCTTCATAATCCAGTCAATCACTAGAAGGAAGAGGAATGGGGAGAGTAGACAGCCTTGTCTGGCTCCGGTCCTTACTGGAAATGCATCTGTCAGCTGTCCTCCATGCATGACTTTGCACTGTAGTCCATCGTATGAGTTTTGGATAATGTTGACAATCTTTTCAGGAACTCCATAGTGTCGAAGAAGTTTCCATAATGTTCTCCTGTCCACGCTGTCAAACACCTTCTCATAGTCAATGAAGTTGATGTATAGTGATGAGTTCCACTCAACTGATTGTTCAACGATGATCCGTAGTGTCGCAATCTGGTCTGTGCACGACCGATCCTTACGGAATCCAGCCTGTTGATCCCTAATTTGGCGTCTACTGCGTCTTTCATCCGATTCAGCAGCATTCTGTTGAAAACTTTTCCTGGTACTGATAACAAACTGATACCTCTGTAGTTCTCACATTGGCTCAGATCTCCTTTCTTTGGTATCTTGATGAGATATCCTTCTTTCCAGTCCGTTGGCACTTGTTCCTCTTCCCAAATCTTCTTGAATAGAAGGTGAAGCATGTTTGCAGTTATTTCAATGTCTGACTTCAGTGCTTCTGCTGGTATATTGTCAGGTCCTGCCGCCTTCCCACTTTTGATTTGTCTGATGGCCATCTTGACTTCTTCGATCGTTGGTGTAGTGACATCTATTGGAAGGTCTGTGTGGGCTGCTTCGATGTTCGGTGGATTCAATGGGGCTGGTCTATTCAGCAGTTCCTCGAAGTATTCTGCCCATCTTTTCCTCTGTTCTTGAATCTCAGTGATTGTCTTTCCTTCTTTATCTTTGACTGGTCTCTCTGGTTTGCTATATCTCCCTGCCAATTTCTTCGTTGTATCATATAGTTGTTTCATATTCCCTTCTCTTGCAGCTTTTTCCGCCGTCGTTGCTAGCTCTCCCATGTATTTCTGCTTGTCGGCTTTAATGCTTTTCTTCACTTGCTTGTTTGCTTCTGCGTAGTCTGCTTGTGCTTTGACTTTCTCTGCTCGTGTTCGGCTGTTGTTAATTGCTAGTCTCTTGTTCTTCCTTTCTTGAATTTTGTCCAGGGTTCCCAGAGAGATCCATTCCTTGTGATGATGCTTCTTAGGACCAAGAACCTGCTGACACGTTGAAGTTAGTGCTTCTTTTATCCCTTTCCAGTTGTCCTCCAAAGTAGTTTCTTGTTCTTTCAGTAGATCCTGTAGAGCTTGGAACCTGTTGTTGAGAGTTATCTTGAATTCATGGAGCTTGTCAGCATCTCGAAGGAAGGCTGTATTGAACCTTTGTAGTGCTGTTTGTCCAGTTTTCCAGTGTTTCTTAAGCTTCAGTCTCATTTTGGCCACAACCAGGTGGTGATCTGAAGCTATGTCAGCTCCTCTCCGGATTCTCACATCTTCCATTGATCTTCGGAATTTTTTGTTGATACAGATGTGATCTATCTGGTTCTCTGAAGTGTGGTCCGGTGAGATCCATGTAGCTTTGTGTATGCGTTTGTGTGGGAATATTGTGCCGCCTATAACCAATTTGTTGAAAGCACATAGGTTTGCAAGTCTCTCCCCATTTTTATTTTTCTCTCCTAGTCCATGTCGTCCGATTATATCTTCATATCCTGTGTTGTGCACTCCAACTTTTGCATTTAGATCTCCCATCAGGATGGTGAGGTCCTTTCGTGAGCACTTTGCTACAATTGATTGCAGCCTTTCATAGAACTGATCTTTATCATCGTCGTTACTATCATTGGTGGGTGCATAACATTGGATAACGTTCATTGTGATCCCCTCCTTCTTTGTTCTGAATGATGCTTTGATTATCCTGGGTCCATGAGATTCCCATCCCACAAGTGCATTTCGTGCTTCTTTGGACAGCATTAGAGCAACTCCCTGAGTGTTTGGAGCATTTTCCCCTTCGTGACCGGAGTACAGCAGCATCTCTCCTGTACCTAGCCTTTGTTGTCCAGTTTGTGTCCAATGGGTTTCGCTGATTCCGAGCACTGCCAAGTTGTATCTCCTCATTTCCATTACTAATTGGCTGGTCTTTCCTGTCTCCCACATTTTCCGGACGTTCCATGTACCTATAAAGAGTGTTGCTCTGGTTGTTAGAAGGTGCATCGGTCTCGTGACTTCCGAAGAACTTCGGCTTTCATCATGAGACGTCACAATTATTCCTTCAACTCCCAGGTCATAATTTAAATGGTTTGAATTATTTTTTTCTGGTTAGCGTTTTTTTAGCGAGTTAGCTTTTCTACGGGATGGGGTCGCTAACCCCATGCCCAATCCTCCTCCTTTACCCGGGCTTGGGACCGGCAGTAACTCTAGAAGAGCTACAGGCGGAGTTGGCTCCGTACAGTAAAACCGTATTAATGCTGGTATTGAAGATTCACATTTTGATGTTGGATTTCAGACAGTTGTTTTGAGTTCCATATTTTTTTGGAACTGTATGAATACTTTCCTTGTTTTGACGATCAGTGCCTTTACGTCTGCATCAGATCCTCCTTGTTCATTGATCATGCTGCTGTCCAGGTACGTGAAAGATTCCACTTGTTCGAAAGCTCCTCCATCAAGTGTGATTTGAATGGTGCTCTCTGTAATGTATTTTCTCATTGTAAACGTTGAGGCGTACTGTTTCAGAGGTTGCTGTTACTTAAGCTGTATCCAACTGCATTTGTTGATGTGTATAGGATATAAGAGCCACCTTATCTGCAAAATCCGAATCGTTTAGTTGCATCCGATCTGTCTATCGTATTCTTTGCATCCCTTGAGATATGGTATTTGCGATCTAATCAACAACTAGAAGAAAGATGAAAGGCCCGAGTAAGCAGTTTTATATGACACCAATCTTCACTTGAAACGCATATTTGAGCACCCCTCTTCGTTTCTTTATCTTCATACAACATCTTAAAAACATTATTACTTATAAGAGTTTGAGCTATCTGATTTTTGATATACAGGACCGAACTTTAAACAGTCTTATTTGGTAAAACTTAAGTCATTAACATCCATAAGGGGATGATTAAAACCTTTCTAACAATAATAATAATATATACACTATACTGGTTTGGTGAATTACTGACTATCTGGGTTCGGTAGCTAAGGATGTAAAGCATTAGTGTTTGAGGCTTAAGATACTGAGTTCAGGTTTTAGTGTGAACAGTAACACTGGGGCTCAGAAACATCTGGCTGATGATTACCAGATAGGCCAAAAAGTGCGTTCTGAATGCGTCTGATAGTAGAAATCCACACTCTTTGTAAGAGGGATTATTAAATTTTATAGTAGCTTAGCTGCTGAGTTGAAATTCAACAGAATACATTTTCTTCTAAATTAGTTAATTGTCAGTGATAAGTATTAATGACGATGGTTGATTTGGATGAATACGAATTGATTTTCAATCGAACAAATCGAACCGTAAAACATTGAACTAGAGTCAAGGAGGAAAAAAATAGTGAAAATTATGAGAAAGAACATTTCATCTGTACTGTATATTTTGCAAGTTTTTGTGTAAAGACATGGTCTATTGAGAAAGAAATAAAATGGTTGTACTTATCAGCTATTTTGATCCAAAAATCATATAAATTTGTTCTTTTTTCCCTTTTTCAAAAAGGGTTTACGTGGTGGTCGAGGCTCATCTGGTGAGCCAGGTGATCCAGGTCCTTCAGGTCCACAAGGTAGTCGTGGTGCAACTGGTGCTCGTGGACGTCGTGGGAAAGTTGGAGTAGCTGGTAGTCCTGGAAGTATTGGCGGTATCGGAGATAGAGGTCCACCCGGTCCAATTGGACCATCAGGCCAACCTGGTCCTATCGGACAACCAGGCCAACCAGGTGGTAAAGGTCCAACTGGAAGAGATGGAAAACAAGGTACAGATGGCAAGCCAGGAACTCAGGGGCAGGTTGGTTTGCCAGGTCCAATTGGTGAACGTGGTGCTGCTGGTGAAGATGGTGAACAAGGTTATCCAGGTGTACAAGGTCCCAAAGGTGAAGTTGGTTCACAAGGTATACCTGGACGTACTGGACCAGCTGTAAGTCATTAAATGTCGTAACATTAATTATTGTTTGACTAACAGTTTAAGTGAATTAGTTTTTGTACATTATAACTACATTTAATATGTATTTCTTACTGTAATCTTTATATAGCATAATAAATGATCATCGAGGTGTATCATTTTACTTTAACTAACTAGCTGTAATCACTTGATCAAACGGGAAATCAGTGTACTTGCAAACTGTTACATATTAAGTTTTCGGACTATATTCCGTCTTTGTTGGTTGTTTAGTACATAAAATTTGTGTAGTGACAAATAATTTCCCAAAATGAATAACTTTGTAGTCATTTTACGATAATACCCACCTTTTTAATATTGAAAGACACTACTAACCAAAGTTTCTCTTTGAATATTCAATCCATTTCACGTCACAGCCCATATAAGATATTTCTCCTCATCTTTTAGGTAGTTCGATTAATAGTCTCATGTTTATTTATCTCGGCCTACATTGTTACTTCTGTCCATTATCGTTTTATTTGTTTTTCTTCTAGGTAAAGTGTCTGATAGAAGGTGATATCAGATTCGTCGAATTATATTATATCAAGATATTTTTATGCGTTTTAAAGCTAGTCTCTATCAATAATTAAAATGAATTTTCAAAGTTCTTCTTATAACCTATAACTAATGAAGCCAAAAATGTTTACCATTCTATAGTCACCCACCAATAAGATTGAACATCGGTTGCACAATTTATTGCCAATTGGCTGAAAATGTGACATAACAGACCACGTCTAAATGTATCATTCTAGTTCTAGCGTTTCCTCCTTTGTGACCAGAATACAGTAATAGCTATCTTCAGGTTGCGTCCAGTGAGATTCGATGCACCGTTAGACTGTAACTCCTCGTTTCCACTTTTTATTTGAATGGTCTTCCAGATCTCCTACACTGTTCGGACATTCCGAGTACTTAAATCAATTATTGCCTAATTTTTTAAGAAAGCCCATCGGCCTGCTAACTTCCGAAAAATCTCGACTTTCACTAATAGGTGTCATAAACCTCCGCTCCTCACATATTTTGGTCTTATTTCTAATTAAATAAGATCCTTAAATAGATCGTTCTTAAATGAATGTTTGGTTAAAACAGATTTTTAGTGCCATTTTGGTTTGCTATAAATTTGTTTAAATTAACTTGATAATCGGTTATATATATAAACTGAAGTCATGAAGATGTTGTTTCACAAACGTCAGTGAATATTAATATTATCTCTTCAAAATTTTCCTTGTTTGTGATAATTTACTTGTTCTAACTCCAATTACATTGTTTAAAACATTCCAAGAAATATTCGATATTCCAGGCTTTTCAGCTGCTTTTTTGGTTTTAAAATTGTTTGACTTCACATATTCCTAACAGCTAATTTCGGAACTGACATAATCACTGTATTAGAAGAGAATCATAAGATGATCGTTCAGAAACTCTTGTTCAGTCGCTGTCTTGATGCATTATCCTATTGATCTTCCCTGAAATGTTTTCTTTAATGAGTTATCTCCATAGGCGATCCTCCATATTTTACTAAAGATCTGAAAGTGATTAGTTATTCTTATGTTTATTCAACAGATCATGTATACCTACTATTGCCTTTCCAGTTTTACTAACTTTCACACATACATTCTTTCTGCACAAAATAGGGTCCACCAGGAGTTCGAGGTGGTTCGGGTCAAATGGGTTTGAGAGGAACAAAAGGTCCACGTGGTCCACCTGGAGAAGATGGACCACCTGGGAAAGACAGTGCACCTGGTGAACCAGGACCACCGGGTGAACCAGGTCCACGAGGACCAATTCAAGTTCAAGGTTATGATAATGGTAAAGTTGTCGGTCCACAAGGAGCTAAGGGTTTACCAGGATATCCTGGACCACGTGGAAGACCAGGAATACCAGGTAAAAATTAATAAAATTAATCGATAACTACTTTTCTTAACGTCGAAATATGAATCTATGTGTTTTATTATAATTATAATAATAACAATGATGACAGCTATTATCATTATAAAACACTGAATTATTATTATCGGTTATTGGACATCGTCGGCTCCTCTTTCGAACTCATCTTTTTGCAGCCATTCCTATCAGATCAACTGTGTAGTCATTAACAAATTGGCTTAACTAATACATAAAACAGTTGTTTTAATTACTTGGCAATAAAACGCATCGATGACAGTAATAAATGGAAAAATACATTATTTCAAAGTTACAAGAAGATTAATAACAAATCATCTGAATTCAGACGTTTACGAATTCGAAGTAGAACTGACTAGACAGTTAAAAGAGGTAACGCCTAGAATTCGAATGACATACCGTGGTAAGTGAACTTCAACCATGTCTGGTATGAGGAGGTTAACCACTGATGTCAAGCACTACTTTGCAAATCAATTGGAGTACAGAATGTCAACCGTTGGACGCCAACTCAATGGTTTAGAGAATAAGTACAATACCTGAAGGTCTTGGATGCGTTCCTTTGTGGGATTGGAAGGGATTAGAGGTGCTAAGGAGTCCCATACTAGGGTTAATAGCTCTCAAATGATTCTCGGTTTTCAATGTTTGTCCGACCAAGATCATTCTACTTTGTGGATTATAAAATTAGTAGATCATTGGAAATTTATTTTGGACGGATTTTGTAAAGACTTTATATAACATCCAGATAAATAGCAGATATAAATAACATAAATATTGAAATCCAGAGAGAGAAGTCAATCAAGTGTTGGGTACCGAAAGGTAGGTTGAAAAAAAAGTTAAAAATGGAGAAGTCGAGATATAGTATTTGTTCATAAAGTCACTAATTTATGACCTGAACCAGATTGGTAGTTACTTACTCTCTGATTGATGACTTCACAATATACCACCAATCATTGAAAAATTTGAGTAATGTGAAGATAAATCGGTTCAAGTGTTACTGTTACATACTCATTCTCAATCTTATACTAAATATTAATTTAAGTGTGTATTCACAGCTTTCTGCCACCATCTAAATTAGTCCTTAAAAACTAAAAAAACATATTTCAAACTAAGGACACTATTACAGTTAAGTTTTGCTTGAACATATACTAAATACTTTAAATTGATTGACTATTTCTTTTTGACACTTATCTACCATTTCGAATTTCCTTTACAAAATATCAGGAGCTCCTGGTGATCCGGGACCTATTGGAGAAGCAGGAGTACCAGGTGAAGACGGTCCACCCGGTCCTGATGGTCCACGTGGAAAAGATGGGATTGATGGAGCACCTGGCCGACCAGGAAAATCAGGTAAACCTGGTCAGTCTGGAGCTGTTGGAGCCCAAGGACCACCTGGAAAACCTGGAGATGCTGGATATGCTGGTCCACCAGGACCATCAGGAATTCCTGGTCCTTCTGGTGAACCCGGTTTACCCGGAATAGATGGTATTAACGGAACTGCTGGTGCTCAAGGAGCTCCTGGCAATCCAGGTGCACAAGGAGCACGTGGTGCTGCCGGACCTCCAGGAATTGATGGTGCTAAAGGTCCACCTGGTGATGAAGGACCAACTGGTCCGAGAGGTCAAGCTGGTCCAAGAGGAACTCAAGGAAAAGATGGACTTCCTGGACTTCAAGTAATAATTTGCGTAAACTTTAATTCGTCTCTCTGGTTTATAACTTTGTTATGATGAAATATGGTAATTATGCAAATATTGATTGATTATTTACATAATAATGTAAATGATTTTACCGAATGACAATATTACAAATGATCTTGATTAAAGAAATAAATTTGATAATTAAAGAATTAAGAGGCTTTTAGAAGTTTCTTTTGTGTTCAGCAGATTGATGATGTTATAGTGTTGTTTTTAATAAAAGATAGGACCCAATGTCACTTCTGTGTAACTACTTTCATAGTCAAATATCAATAACAAACATGTGTTTTATTCTTCCATCATAACTAAACTGACATTTAAGCGGACCAATGACAATACTGTTTCACTGAATTATAATCTAATATATTGGGAAACCAGTAACAGATTAAACTAAATTCATAGACTATTCATAATTAATAAATGATAATGTATAGTTGTCAATTCATTGGCTCAGTCATTACTAAACATATCCTGAAAATATGTTAGAAAAGAATAAAGGATTATATATAAGCTCTAGACGATTGAACCTATAAAGGAACTCGTTACATTCTTAAATCCCGTAAATTTTTTCTATAAACCATTATGTCTCATTTACATTTTCAAATGAATATATACACAAATAGCTCTGTTCCAATTGGTCGTTTTAGGTTAAAAAATTGCTCAGTAACAATGCATTTTTTGATAGTCCTGACTAAAATACATAGCAGATGAACAATTAAAACCTTGAAAATTTAAACTTAGCAGAACTCAAAAATTATCATTAGTATATACAATTAAGTTTAATTAAAATGAGTTCATCTTATTCTTAATCATTGGCTACTGTTCCTTCTTATCATTTTTCTAGGGGAAAATGGGTGCTCCTGGAAGACCAGGGGCAAGAGGATCGGCCGGGGTTATGGGAGTTCCGGGACCACAAGGGAAGATTGGACCTCCAGGAAAAGAAGGACCAGAAGGACCGTCTGGTCCTGTTGGTCCACCTGGGCCACCAGGAACAGATGGGGAAGTAGGTGGTGCAGGGCCAGTGGGAGAAGCCGGGTCTCCAGGACAACAAGGTCTTCCTGGAGAACGCGGACTTCAGGGTCCAACAGGTCCCGGGGGAGAGCCAGGCCCACCAGGGCCTAGTGGTCCTTTAGGGATACCTGGACCAGACGGACCGAGTGGACCTAGAGGTGAAGTAGGTGATCCTGGTATAGATGGTGCGCCAGGGGGAAAAGGCGAAGATGGACAACCTGGACTGCCTGGACGACCTGGAAAGGATGGATCCCCGGGAAGGCAAGGGAAGTCTGGACCACAGGGCCATAAAGGTTGGACAGGCCCTCCAGGTGACCCGGGTCTTCCTGGCACAGCTGGACAACCTGGTCAACCAGGACTTCGAGGATATCGCGGACTTTCTGGCTTACCGGGAGAACTAGGACCTGTTGGTGCCCCGGGGCCTCAAGGTGAGGCTGGATTCGTCGGAGAACCTGGTCCTCCTGGTGGACCTGGACCTATTGGAAGAGATGGGCCACGAGGACCTCCTGGACATATGGGGAGTGAAGGACCACCTGGACCTCCTGGGCCTCCAGCTATGAGTTATGGAAAAATGTATGGAGATCAAAAAGGGATCACTTTAGAAATGCCCAATGGCACACGCAGTTTTCCAGCAAGATCATGTAATTATTTATCGCGTACACATCCAGGATTACCAGATGGTAAGCAAATTTTATTTATTAAATTATCTAACTTTTAAAACTTGTCCACCGGTTGATCATGAAGAACAGATACTAACTTCAAAGTTCGTTACTCAGTACTCTGCTATAACATCTAAATGGCAGTTATCAGACTAGTGTTTTCCAGAACGGAAATGAAAGCCTTGCAATTAAACCATATGCACTGAGATAATACAACATCACTAAAACAGACTAATGTATGATACTTTGTATGTCGTAGTTTCACTGAATACCATGTAAGCGAATGTTGATTTGAATTATATCTTTTAATAGATGACTGCTGTTCAAACTCCGTGTTATAACAAGTCTATATCTATTCAAATCTAAATATGAACACAATAGTGGATGCAAGAATTAACCCAATAAACGACACTAATACAAATACACTTCAACCATACTTGTAATAAGGACTCACTGATACTTGAACCTGTTCTCAACGATTAAGAAGACAAAAGAAAGAAAAAGATTTATCGTTTATTCCAGTCGAAAATTACATAAGGAAAATACTTGATTATTTGTTGAATCTTTTAGTATATCCTTGGAAATCAGCCATTAAGGATGCGAGTTTTACAGCTCCATTATAAATGTTACGCGCAAGGTTCAAACAATTTTGAGAAATAATCCATTTTTCAACACTTAGACTAACATTCAAGTAGTTATTGATAAAACCGAAAAAATGTCTTTATTCCTTCATCAATGAAGTTTCGTTTTATATCATAAGTCAGAAATTATATCAAGGCAGATTGAACATGAAATATTTAAAGACATTTCTAATTTTTGTCATATCTTAATCAAAACAAACAGTGTTACTAGCAAGGGTGTTAATGTTGCTGTTACTGATAATAAGGACTGAATGTTGATTACTCTTTGTTCGTAATACGTACATCCTAAGAAGATTGCCTCTATGTAGTCACTTTGTGTCAAGTTTTTAGAATAGATGGATTGCAGACGCGTGTTTATCCTATTTCGAACTCCTTAGATGGATGTATCTGCATTCCGGTGTTGATGTTCACTCAGATACGCAAACCTAGTGCTGATTACCTTAAATGCCGACGCACTATCCACTGATCTACTGAATTCATACACTCACTAAGTTATTAAACGGTTATGATATCTTTATCATTATTAGTAAAGGCTTCAGTTATCCCAGTCCTGAATATCGATAAGGGAATAATTTGAAATTTTACTAAAAAAATACAGATAAAATAATAAATGAATACAAGTGAAAAGTATACAGAATTATTCTCTGAATTCAATAATTTACTTTCCACTCTTTTCTCTCAGTAATACTGCGGTGTATGCTACTTATGTCTGTAGGAATAAGTAGTATGTAACACCAATCAGAAGTGGATTGGATGGCAGTAGAAGGTTGAGAAGATTGAATTGAAGAAAACAGGAATGTAAACAAAGATTAATTCTAATAACAACAGGAAGGAAGGGACGATTAAGCTTGTCAGAGACAAATGATGGCAGATGTGCAAATAAAGTAGTTAATGCATGGTTTTCATATTTTATGAAAACATTCTATAATTTCGTACTAAAACATTAACTAGTCGTCTCTACCTGATTGGTCGTTCACTGTATAGCAACTACAGTCGGTCGAAGCTTCTCTACGCTAAGTATTCTCTCCACCTGTTTCTCATTGCTTTGTTTTCTCTTTTATTTCTTCTTTATTCTAAGGTGAATATTGGATTGATCCTAATGGAGGTTCGAATAAAGATGCTGTTAAAGTATTCTGTCGATTGAACTCAGGTGAAACGTGTTTCTCGCCTTTAACTTCTTCTTATCAACAACATCAAAATAACAATACCGATATAAGCAAAAAGAAATATTCTGATCAAAAAGATATTTGGTTCAGTCAGTTATATGAAGAAAAACAGGTAAGAAATTAAATAATGTTTTTAGATGGTGACGAATAAAAACAAGTGCTCAATAGTGTTTAGTTTCGAAAGTTAGTTCCCAGAGTCCTAGCGTGTAGCTGTGACCAGGGGACTTTGAACATTTATTTTGTGAGGCAACTGCCCAGCATGACATTGGATAGTCCTCGATTTGCATCATGAACTGATTGGAGTTAGGAATGTAAACCATTGGATGTCAGTTCAATAATCAAAATGTTAGGTTCTTACTTTGAGACCTGAAGGTCTTGGATTTGATCCCCTACCAGACCATAAATGGGTACTTCTGTGGAACCTAATATCAGGATGAAGCATCCGTCTAATGCTTTGTTTTCAAATGATTGTCTAACTAAGGTCAGTTTATGATCTAAACTACAAAGAGATGAAACAGTCATCGAAAAAACATCCTTTTCAGTTTCAATCATTTATCCTCTTAATTGTATTAATTTAAAATTAAGATATAGGTTTTAATAGTTAATCGGTAACATCACTGCATTAATCATTTGACTAAGTTTAAATAGGTGGTATGTGAACAAAATAATAATTTGAAAATGGTTTTCATTGTGAAATAGTATCGCCTTCATGAGTCACAAGTAATTGGAGAATAAACAGGTATCAGTTTTGACTTAATCTGGAACTCCTTATCGGGTTGCATATACGATGCCGATGAGTATGGGACCCAGGATTTCTAGGTATTGTAGTAAATCCGTCGCCACTAGATTAGTGTTATAATCTTTCAATGTTATTATCTCTGGCGAATTCTTTGTTTTCTTAATGACTGAAATTCGTAGTTACGACTTCTCATTCGCAACTTCAAAGTTAGTCGCCAATGCGTGAATAAACTACGAATATTAGTCTGACTAGTTGATTTGCATCAGCTAAGAAACTATTAGAAACCATTATGACTTTAATTTAGTTTCGACTGTATGCAAAAGGTTGTTGTATATAACGTAAAACTATTAACTAGTCTCAGTTGAAAATCGGGTTTTATCTTTCGATATTTATTAATTACTGAATGGTAATCAATGTTATGTTCCTCTAGTCCTTAGAGGTGGTCAAATTCTATCAATGAAACTAATACCAAAAACCTAGGTCAGACAGAGCTGTTGTTCATTCTGGGACTCAAAATCAGTACCGTTCATCAACTTTGGGATGCAGGTACATCCAGATGACGAGTACCAAATAGGACGAGACGCGTATCCTGGATTCCAATGTTAACCACCAACCATCTTTGCTTACAATACTTGTGACTTAAAGTAATATCGAGGCAATCCTCATGGGATGCACATATGTCAATATGAGACCGATCAATTTCAGTCATAAACATTAATGAGAAGATTCAAACAAGCAATACGAAATGTATTTTATTGATTTACTTAAAATATCAATTTAATCATCATTGTCTCAATTCATAATAGTCTACAATAAGTTATTCAATGTTCAAATATTTTGTTCTATATTTGTTAAACTCTTATTTCATATATTTTAGTTTACCTATAATATGGAAATGAATCAGATCAACTTTTTACAACTGTTATCATCGAAAGCTAATCAACAATTAACATTGTTATGCCATAAGATTAGTTTCAATGATAAAAATCTGCCACGTTTATTTACAAATAATAATAAGGAATTAACACAAAATGGAGCGATTCTTCGTTATAATTTACTGGAAAACGATTGTCAGGTAATTAGTATTCATATTATTATTTATGGATATTGTCGAATTATTTGAAGATAGTGTACACTACGGATAAAATTTAATCAAAGAACAATTGAGAATAAACAAATACCAAAACAGTTGTTTCATCTTGGTATGAAACGCTTGTTATGGCCAGTGGAATTCGATAATGTTGGAAGTGAGATGGATATCATCAATCATAGTAAATGATGACATACAATATCAAAAACCTACTAGAGTTAAGAGCTACAACCACCAGATGGCATCTTGGTAGTTCTGTTAGCTCAGCCTTCTCTATGACATGTGAAGGTATTGGGTTTTATCCTTGGTGGGATTTTAGGTACTCACTGCTGAGGAACTCAGCACTAGCTGTTTAATCCTTCCTAGTTATTAGTGATTAAAGTTAATCCTTGATGTATGCAGATAATTTTCTTCACGAACTAAGTTACTCCATTCAATTCTCGGATAAATTTATTTATGGAAAAATATAATATCATATAAAACTGAACCTATAGAATTTGTATTTTCAGTGACAAGCATGCTATTACAGAGCTACTGTATTGGACAAAGTCAAGCGATTAACATTCTTCAACTTAAGTTAATCGCAAAGATTATTTTATTTAAGGAAGCTTTTATTCATCATTACATGATCATCTAGACCTTCATTATTTTTAAAGTCATCAATCATCAGTTTCACTACAATAATATGAAAAAAGACAATTCAAATATGATTCCAATTCAGTAGTTTTAAGATTCATCAACCATTCCGTGTACCAAGGATTCTGGATACAATCCCAAAAGTACACTAGACAGCAGTCGTATACAATAAGATGTAGCAAATATTCAGTGATGTATCCAGAAGAATTTAAACTGTGATTAGCTAGCAATGATGACGGACATACACCTTATGTGTCATGTTTGTCATGAACTAAATGTATATTCTAAATGACGTTGAACTTTATATTTGTACTATAAAAACGTTTATTCATCTAAACCTGGTTACAAATTAAAACTGTAGGACAAATGTGTCTGTCACTGTGTCATTCAACGAATGCCAAGTCATCACAATGTTTGTAATTTTTCCCTGAATTAAAATTTAGTTATTCAAACTTACCCTTTCCTATAAACACATCATTATAATATTCCGTTTGTTAACATAGTTATTTTTCCATTCTTTTTGAAAAAAAAACAACAACTAATAATTCAAAAGTCAACAAAGCCTACATTTGGAAAGATAACAATTGAAGTGGATACACGACCGCAACGTTTACCATTACGTGATATAATTTTACCGAATGGTATTGATTCACAACGAATTCTTGGTTTGGAATTGGGCAGAGTATGCTTCCAGTAGGAAAACACAACATTTATACTTGACAATACTGATAATACTGATTATGATTATGTTAATTTCTGTGTATGAGTCTTCTAAATTTCTATAAATTAATAAATAAAGTACAATGTATGAAGTATTATTATCATTGTTAGTACTAAATGCAACTGTCTATCCCACTGGCTACATCCCACGATTGATCAATCGCCACTAATGATTACATATCATTTATGTTGATAATGACTCGATAAGACAGATTAGTGATATCCACTTCACTCATCAGTGACATAATTGAACTGATTCATTTCAAAAAGTCAAATCAATTTTCATAGCACTTTAATTTACCGACTTTGATCTTAACTAATGAGTTATAGTTCTGTTTTTAGTTATTCAATCTAAAAGTTTGAGTATCGACAGACTACGTACTTCACCTTCAGTAATGTGGCCACTTATCTTAAGCCAATGAACATAATTCAATTCAGTAGACTAAGTAATATCTTCAGCCCTAACATGTAGGTTTACAGATGTTAAGTATTTCTAATAACTGTAAACAAATCTCTATGTTTTATTTACTATCAGCAACCTCGTAGCTTTAGATATCATACTATTTGTAAAAATTTTCATTTTCAACATTTTTTATGCATAATTCAAGCGTGCTACTCACGAGTAGCCACACACTTAGCATAGATAAAATTCTAATTTTTAAAGGGTTGTGCAAGATCATGGACCAATTGAAGTTAAACATTTAAACAGTTGGATACCAGTTCAGTGATCTACAGATTCGAATACCACCTGTGGGATCGTGAATGGGCACTGTTGAGGAGTCCCATGGTAAAACGAAACATATGTCCAATGCTTTCAGGTTTTCAGTGGTGGTTTGGCTTAAATCCACTAGTGAATTCAACTGTTAAAATACGTTAGAAGGCACAGTACCCCTGCAAACTAGTTAACTATTAGAGAGTGATTCCAATTTTCCAGATTTAGGTCATTTGTGATTTATCTTAAACCTTATTCTATTTCACTTATATTTTTCACGGTTAAGACAATGAATAATGAAGACTGATAGTTTGACAAATCAATAGAAAAAGTTATTTGCACACTAATGGTTAGCTTTAAAGCCAACTCCCAAACTTCTGACAGGAACTTATGACTATTGAAATCCAATTACATTGAAAGTGAAGCAAATATCTACCCTATCAATGATACTGGATGATGGAAATATTTTGCAGTTACCAATTATCCCTAGTAGCTAGGAAAACACCTTACCCAGTCAATATCCTTTTTGTAAGAAAATACTTAGAAACACCTTATCACGCTTTTCGTAAATCAGATTGAACAATTCCCAAAAGGTACTACTGACTTTCGAGTATTTTCTCCTTAAATTTTAAAATCCAAAGGTCACCTGTAATCCTATAATTCCCACTGTGTTTTTGTTTTCTTTTGTGTGTAACATCCATCTTCTGGTAAGTTTTCGTCCAGCCTGAAAGCACTTGGTGTGCTAAGGGAGTGTGAGGAATAGTAAGTCGGACTAACTGGAAGATTAAAGAACAAGAGAGAAAGTGAGATGGTAACTCGGTAAGAACATAGAATGCAATTACATTTAATAACGAAAGTAATCGATAACAGTCAGAAATAACATAAGCGTGAGATTAAAACAATCCGATAATCGAAACCAGAAATCGACAGCTTGACGTTTTTTTCTTCTTAATTCAAGAATCAGAGAATTTGTGTGTGATAATCTAGGAAGAGGCTAGGTGGTTAATAATTGGAACAATAAATGTACCAAACTCATCATTATGCTATAATTACGAATTACTTGAAGTCACTCATACAAGCTGTTGGGTTTTGACTTAATAATTTAGAGGTATCATACTTATATTGGGACATTAAGAATTTATTTCCATCCTACACACGCAGTGGTAGATGTGCACCAAATGAACTTAAATTAAACTAAACCGAAATTGTTATCTATTGTGTTTTCTAGTTGTAAAAATCAACTTCACTTAAGCACTGTCATTGATACAACCAATAGAAACGCTAATCGTCTACTCAGAGGTTTGAATGTTAAGCTCTCACCACAAGGCCAGAAGTTTCTGCATTCCCTCCGCATTATAAGCTGCGAATGGGCATTGTTGACGAGTTACAAAGTGGAATGAAATGGTGCTCCTCGGTTTTCAATGGTTTCCTAATTAAAGTCAGCAATACTCATCTAAAACTACAAAGAAAAGAAGTGGTCATGAATCGATCGTAATTCGCATAGAACTGCCACAGAGTATATTATAGCAAAGTTCTATCGATTCAACCTTATATGGTTACTACTTGTCTTCAATGTGACTGCAATTGTGAGTTACTATGTGCTAATGTTTGGGAGTAGTTAGATACAATACCTTTATATTTATACTAGAAGCATAAATTTGGATAAAGTACGGTTTTTGAGAGAGAAAAATGTAAATAGTGAGTACATAGTGCCACATTTTTCAACAAAGAAAAAGTCAATAAATTATCATCGCTACCATATACAACTAATTAGATTATTAACTAACCGAAAATAGAAAAAGTCGAATAAAGTGATAGAAAGAAAGAGAAAAACAAAAAAAGGAGATGGAATAAACCTGCTTACAGTTTGTATCACAGACTGACCATAGTTAGACAAGTATGGGAAAGACAGCATATCCCAAATAGCTATTTTGTTCCAGTATGATTTTCCTTATCACTGCGGATCCACAAACTCACTGGAAATTGAACGTATGACCGAGTCACGTGGGAGACGCTTGACCTTTTGACCACTGAGTCACCATCCAATATTTTACACGTCTAAGTTCAATCAAGGAGCAATTTTATACTAGGATGAAACGGCTTCCAGGTTGTCAACGGTTGTCTAAATAAGACAAGTAAATGATGTAACCTAAGAAATTGAACAATCTCGACAAACCCTGAGTATTAATAAATTGTTTTGAACAAGTGAAGAAAAAGAAGAAGAAAATGAAATATTATCATGCAGGAATGAAAACTTGTTTATAAGGATGAATGAACGAATAAATAAATAGCCAGTCCATAAATTACATTCAATTGTTTCAGTGAACAACAATAATAAGACTAGGTACAGTTTAATGAGTCAAAGATAAATTAAAAGTGCTAGGCTTATGGTAGAGTAATAATAATCCTCTATGCATACGATTCCACTAGATCATAAAAAGCGACAGTTAAATAACCTAACTTCTGAAGACTTTCAGGTATTTCAACCAAATGATTTCTATCATAATGGAATCTTTGAAGTAGTAGAAACAGAGATGAGGATAAGCATATTGTCACAAATATGAAGCATTTTGTAACGGGGATAAGATTGATCCATCTTGAATTTTCTCCGCTGAATTCACAAGTCAACCTGAGCTAGACAACCACTGAAGACCTAGAAGCACTTAATGACCGTTTCGTCCTAGTATGGGACTTCTCAGAAGTTCGCACCCACGACTCCGTGAGGGAGATTCGGATCCAGTACCTACGGTCTCGCGCGTGAACACTCAAACTCTACAACACTGAGCCAGTATCTAACCGCGTTATTTGTCTAACTTTAATCAATCCATGATCTTCCGCCACCCTACATCCATTATCTGAAGTGGATAACTGTATCCAATCGACACGGATTGGACTCCACTGGTAACGGCTTCTCACTAGAACTCCAGGAAATCCATCTTGAAGCTAGTCACTAGTGAGCACATGGTTATTATCAGTATGGGGATTGGTGAAGATTATAGTATTTTACATTCGAATTCGTAAAATAAACTTCGTTACCACATCAGTTTGAATGCTTATTCGATAGATTATGTTTAACAATATCGTAAAGTTAATAAACTGATCGGTGGAATTCGGCAATCATATTATAAAAGATTTGAAAATTCTTAGTTCGATAATATATACATAAAACAAATGGTGCTAATTGGTAATCAGGTCATGTGTATAGAGGTGGATGAACCTATTCTGATTATAGAAATTTATAGATCAATGAAGAATAAGATTTAACTACTAACCGTAAGAATCAGTAGTATCAAGAAACTGATAAGAAAAAATACATGACCCACTTTAGACATTGAAAATTTATGGTCTGATCACTCAGCACTCTAACATTTTCAGCATTAGTCACTTGGTGTTTGAACAGTGAGTGCACTGATAATCCTTTGAAGATATATATAATCAAACACTCACAATTTAGTTTTTTTTGCAGTTTGGGGTTGCGGAAAAATTTTCCACCTTCCTTAAAGTTAGAACAGGTCATCAAAAATCGAATTAGTCTTTTGCTTTCTTTTAAACCTCATCGCCGCTCACCAACTCATTAGGTTTAATGAGACCCTCAATATAAGTAAAATAATCAATACAGTCAATTATCACACTTCTTATAATTTGGAAAGATGTTAGCAGAGACCAGCCTTGAAGTAATATTCTGCCTTTTGTACTAATTGAAACTAATCCCTACGTGTCAAGAAAACCCTTCATTTTGTTAAAAATCAATTAGTAAGTCCTCTAATTAAGGTTACAAGCATACAGTCGGCTATCCATAGCAGTATAGGCGTAACTTTGTAATATTTGCTTAGTTTAAATTTTAAACAACCATATAACTCAAAAATTTACTTCATATTGTATGGTCAGTTAATGACAAATCTGTTGACTAAGCTACTGTCCATCAATGAGGAAAATGTTCTATGATTCAAAATAATGACTCGACTAGAGTAAATAAATTCACAATATGAGGGAAAGATATAGTTGGGCAAAGAGATGAAACTTTATTTTGATTCATGGGTTGCATGAATGCGGATGGCTTATACAAAATGTTTCTTAATAGTTGAATTTATGAACAGATTATAGCCAGTCCACCATGGAAAACCTGAAAGCACTGGATGGACGTTAAGTCCTAGTATGGGACTCATCAGCAGTGCTCATCCACGATTCCGCACACAAGACCGAAGGTTCTGGATTCAAGTCGTGTGTGCGGAATCGTGGATGAGCACTGCTGATGAGTCCCATACTAGGACTTAACGTCCATCCAGTGCTTTCAGGTTTTCCATGGTGGACTGGCTATAATCTGTTCATAAATTCAACTATTAAGAAACATTTTGTATAAGCCATCCGCATTCATGCAACCCATGAATCAAAATAAAGTTTCATCTCTTTGCCCAACTATATCTTTCCCTCATATTGTGAATATATTAATGATCAGCCAGTTAGTCAATAGATCTGTCAATCAATTTAGTGTATCGATCATCAAAACCTTGTTACATTAACGTAGTGAAAATATCTACTTTTAAAAAAATGTATGAACATTATAGTATTAATAGCTCCGTAAATCCATGTGTATAATGAAGTATTGATTTATGCAACCATGTAAGCACATGCATACAAATAAACATGAGGACTTCAATCTAAAAAAAATAATACCATTGAAGTACACTTAATCTCTAAGTAACGAAGATTTTTTAAAAATAATTGGTGTATGCACGCACAATTTCATCACACAAACAATAGACCTTAGCAGGCTAAGGCCGGTTTTAACTTTATTTGTTTAAACTGGTTCTAGCTTGTTTTAACAAGTAGATTATAATGGTAACATACAAACTTTGTGTGCACACAAAAAAAATTTTTTAAATTTGAATTCATTTGTGTATGTGTACGCGCCTATACAATGTAGATATCTATAAGTAATAGTATGCACAAATATACATACATACATACATAATTAACAATCTATAATATAATATACACATATAGAGCAACTAACTTTTCTAATCTACATTGGAATATTATTTTTTGGAGCACTTGATCGATAATTCATTTACATACTTTAGCACTAAATTATAACCACCTTTTAGGTGCATACGTTTACGTATGTGTGTATGTGTATCTATGGTGAGCATATGAGTGCTTGCATAAGTAGGCGTTGTATGCTCATCACCATAAGTTAATAATTCAAATTTACCTTAAAAAGAACTGGTGCTAGAATTTTAAAAGACAAACAACGAAAAAAGAATGCTCAACAGAAAAGGTAAACAGGGGCTGAAAAAGAAAGAAAAAAAAACAAAATCTGATAGACATTTTTTTAAAAAATGAATAAAATAATCTAGATGTATTAAAATTTGTGTACAACTCTTGTTTTTACAAACTACTTATTAAATTGTAAGCAAAGATGGATGGTGACTAACAGTAGAATCCAGGACGAGCGTTTCGTCTTATTTGGGACTCGTCAGCTGGATGTAACTGCATCTCAGAGTTGATGTCCACTTTGGGACTTGAACCCAGTACCTTTCTCTTCAAACGCCATCGTGTTATTATTTTCTATCTTGTAATAGTATGACTTTTAAAAACGGAGAATAACCCTTCCACTAGAAGTATATAATTAATATGGTTCTATGATATAATAAAGGCAATAACAGAATCCGAACAAATTGTGTGGCAATACTATGAGGATAAGGTTGTCTCTTTTCTTGTGGGAACAAAATGTTATTTGAAGAATGGTATATATCACTGCCTAATCTAAGTATAAAGAGTAAGGTACTTGAGTATCATGACCATTTTTGCGCATGTTGGATACCTTTTTATACCTAGTTGGTTGATAAATGACGAAATCTTAATCATACATACAAAAGGTTCACGTGACTGTTAGCGGTTTGCATAACCTGTAATTAAAGCCAAATGTTTTTTTACATACTATCTGGGGAACATAATGTACAACAGTTCACTTTGTATAGGCTGTGTAATTGAACTAAAGTGTTTTCGAAGAAATACTTGTGAATGGTGTTAGTAATGAGTAACTAATATCGAGGTCAGATGTAGGATTTCAAATGACTGATGAGACCATACATTTTCATCGATTGAGATGGTTCGAAAATATATTACATATGAATAATCACCTCTTATCAAGATATATAATACTCTAGTTGGCATGTTGGGGAAATGGTGTTTGAGATCACGTTAAAACATGCCATCAGTTCACGAAGTTATCAACTATTTGATTGATCATTTATATAAGTGATTTTAATTGGCATTTCGCACCCTAATCTAGACTATGGGCTAAGCGAAACTCATCAACATGAGATGGATTTGAGCACATGTAGATGGAATGATGAAAATCCGACTGCCTGAAACACTATGTTAGTAATTCCCCCAAAATAATCTAAGGTTAACAATTGATTTGCTTTGAGAAGAGTAATAGAATGTTTAAAATAGGAATTGGAAAAAAACCCTGATAAACTACAATAGTTTTAGCAGAGGACATTATGTCTGGTACAAATTTGATCTCTGTCACATGCATACAAATATATTTAAATATGCACTTGCAGACAGTACATAATAATCAATCAAGCACCAATAATTTTTTTAATAATTTAGTTTACTTCCTAAAAAAATAATAATTTAGTTTACTTCTAACTCCGCCTGTAGCTCTTCTAGAGTTACTGCCGGTCCCAAGCCCGGGTAAAGGAGGAGGGTTGGGCATGGGGTTAGTGACCCCATCCCGTAGAAAAGCTAACTCGCTAAAAAAACGCTAACCAGAAAAAAAATAATTCAAACCATTTAAATTCTGACCTGGGAGTTGAAGGAATAATGACGTCTCATGATGAAAGCCGAAATTCTTCGGAAGTCACGAGACCGATGCACCTTCTAACAACCAGAGCAACACTCTTTATAGGTACATGGAACGTCCGGACAATGTGGGAGACAGGAAAGACCAGCCAAATAGTAATGGAAATGAGGAGATATAACTTGGCAGAACTCGGAATCAGCGAAACCCATTGGACACAAACTGGACAACAAAGGCTAGGTACAGGAGAGATGCTGCTGTACTCCGGTCACGAAGGGGAAAATGCTCCACACACTCAGGGAGTTGCTCTAATGCTGTCCAAAGAAGCACGAAATGCACTTGTAGGATGGGAATCTCATGGACCCAGGATAATCAAAGCATCATTCAGAACAAAGAAGCAAGGGATCACAATGAACGTTATCCAATGTTATGCACCCACCAATGATAGCAACGACGATGATGAGATCAGTTCTATGAAAGGCTGCAATCAATTGTAGCAAAGTGCTCACGAAAGGACCTGACCATCCTGATGGGAGATCTAAATGCTAAAGTTGGAGTGGACAACACAGGATATGAAGATATAATCGGACGACATGGACTAGGAGAAAGAAATGAAAATGGGGAGAGACTTGCAAACCTATGTGCTTTCAACAAATTGGTTATAGTCGGCACAATATTCCCATACAAACGCATACACAAAGCTACATGGATCTCACCGGACCACACCACAGAGAACCAGATAGATCACATCTGTATCAACAAAAAATTCCGAAGATCAATGGAAGATGTGAGAACCCGGAGAGGAGCTGACATAGCTTCAGATCACCACCTGGTTGTGGCCAAGATGAAACTGAAGCTTAAGAAACACTGGAAAACTGGACAAACAGCACTACAAAGGTTCAACACAGCCTTCCTTCGAGATACTGACAAGCTCCATGAATTCAAAATAACTCTCAACAACAGGTTCCAAGCTCTACAGGATCTACTGAAAGAACAAGAAACTACTTTGGAGGACAACTGGAAAGGGATAAAAGAAGCACTAACTTCAACGTGTCAGGATGTCCTTGGTCCTAAGAAGCATCATCACAAGGAATGGATCTCTCTGGGAACCCTGGACAAAATTCAAGAAAGGAAGAACAAGAGACTAGCAATTAACAACAGCCGAACACGAGCAGAGAAAGTCAAAGCACAAGCAGACTACGCAGAAGCAAACAGGGAAGTGAAGATGGGCATTAAAGCCGACAAGCAGAAATATATGGGAGAACTAGCAACGGCGGCGGAAAAAGCTGCAAGAGAAGGGAATATGAAACAACTATATGATGCAACGAAGAAATTGGCAGGGAGATATAGCAAACCAGAGAGACCAGTCAAAGATAAAGAAGGAAAGACAATCACTGAGATTCAAGAACAGAGGAAAAGATGGGCAGAATTCTTTGAGGAACTGCCGAATAGACCAGCCCCATTGAATCCAACGCACATCGAAGCAGCCCACACAGACCTTCCAATAGATGTCACTACACCAACGATCGAAGAAGTCAAGATGGCCATCAGACAAATCAAAAGTGAGAAGGCGGCAGGACCTGACAATATACCAGCAGAAGCACTGAAGTCAGACATTGAAATAACTGCAAACATGCTTCACCTTCTATTCAAAAAGATTTGGGAAGAGGAACAAGTGCCAACGGACTGGAAAGAAGGATATCTCATCAAGATACCAAAGAAAGGAGATCTGAGCCAATGTGAGAACTACAGAGGTATCAGTTTGTTATCAGTACCAGGAAAAGTTTTCAACAGAGTGCTGCTGAATCGGATGAAAGACTCAGTAGACGCCGAACTAAGGGATCATCAGGCTGGATTCTGTAAGGATCGGTCGTGCACAGACCAGATTACGACACTACGGATCATCGTTGAACAATCAGTTGAAATAGAAGCCGATATGAAAAGGATGAATGTTAACTGGAAAGAACTGGAAAGGAAGGCTCAGGACAGAGTTGGATGGAGAATGCTGGTGAGCGGCCTATGCTCCTCCACATGGGGTAACAGGCGTAAGTAAAGTAAAGTAAAAAGTTAGTTTACTGCTCAAAATGAACTGTTTTGTAATGATTTCTTGGATTGGGATATTAATGTTTTATAGGATAGACAGATTTGTGGCTAGTAATGGATTTCAGAACACCCATTTCATCCCTTCCGAGATTCGTCAGTAAGGTGTATCTGAATTCGAGTATTAATATTCACATAATAAGGCTCTAACCCAGTACTTATCACTTCAAGTTATCTATTGACCTACTAATTTCAAGGGATCACTAACTTGTCTGTCAATTATAATGTTTATATGATTATTCTATATAACTTGCGATAAGATTTCTGAGATTTCATCAATCCGGATTTACACAAGCCAATAAAGACTTATCAAAACTCAACTAACAAAATCAACGACGGGAATAGTAGTAGTAGTGTAGTGGACGAGAACTCAAGTGGGAAAAAGCAATATTTTGTTAAACGCAAAATTGCAGTGTCTTCATAAAATATAGAAAACTATACATTTTGTACATCATTTGCACATCTTCCATAAGTTGTCTTACAAAATCCATTGTTCCTTCAATCCTATCGTTACTTTCATTGCTTTCAGTTTTCTTCTCTCCTCTTCATTTCAATCTTCTCAATCTTCTGCTAGCAGGCTTTCCACTTTCAATTGGCTCCATATACTACTTATATCTATCAATATAAGTAACATACACCACACTCGTGACCCCTTTAAATGAAAGTCACTCTTGCAATCGTCCTGCTAGCCGTGCCACTTTCTTCTTTGTCATAGTCTATCCACGCTCTCCACATAAATGCCGGGTCCTCCGGTGCGCAGACCCCCATAGCAATGTTGACCTGCCGTGCCATCTGAGTTCAATGTCCGTACAGCACACAGAATGTTCAACTCCTGCTCTCCAGAAACCCTCTGAGCCATCTAAATTCATCCAGCAACCCAACGCCCTACTTCTCCTCGTCGACAGCGAATTTTACAGCCAGCGCTCTCCAAATAGGACACTCAACTCGACGTCTTCTTCCTTTACTAGTTCACATGAACTAGCAACTCCTCTTCCACCCTCTCAATAGTGTCCACAGAACTGCATCCTCTGACATCAAGTGAAGCTAACGAATACTTGGCGGGGAAGATCAGTTCATTGTTTTGTGCAATATTGCACAGTTGCTAAGCAAAATATGAAAATCATACGTCAAATACATCATTTGCGCATCCTTTTTGCATCGTCTTTTATCTACTCTATTATTCCTCTAATCCTGTCGTTATTTCGATTGCTTTTCAATTTCTTTTCTGTTCTATTCAATCCAGTCTCCTGCTGCCAGGTAAGCACTTCCGATGCAGCAAAATACTATTTACAAGTAAGTATGAGCAACAAAACACTATATTAGTAGTAGTGGGAGTAGCATTCGTAGTAGTAGTAGTAGTAGTAGTAGTAGTAGTAGTAGTGGTAGTAGTAGTAGTGGTAGTAGTAATAGTGTTGTGAACAGAACACAACTGGTTGGGGACAATCGAATGTATTTAAGTAAACATTACAGACTATCTCGGTAAATTCTGATAACCAAACAATGAATAGCCAATTTGCAAATTAACAACCAATTGTTTCAATCTTCACTGTTTCTTCTCTAATTCCATTGCTCATGCATTTTCCAAACGATTGCGCTTCTGTTCAGTTCTTTCCTCATCGGTCTTCTGCCAAAATACATTCTATGTCTGACCAACACCATATACTACTTATATGGATATAAGTAGACCACGCCACAGTAGTAGTAGTAGTAGCAGTAGTAGTAGTAGTAGTAGTAGTAGTAGTAGTAGTAGTAGTAGTAGTAGTAGTAGTAGTAGTAGTGTAGTGAATGAGTACACAAATGGGGACAAACAAATGTACTCCAGCAAAACACTACAGAATATCCTGGTAAAATTTGAGAACCATGCGGAAAATACTTCATCTGAAAAATATCCATCAATTGTCTCAGAATTTGTTGTTCCTTCGTTTCCATACCAATCACTCTCTGTTCTCATTCTCTTCTCTTCGAATTTGTCAACCTTCTGCCTCCATACATTCCACTTTCGATTGATGATACATACTAATTGTATCTGTCGACATCAGTAGCACACACCACAGTAGTAGTAGTAGTAGTCGCGCTATTATCATTATTATTAGTAGTATTGGTAGTAATAGTAATAGTAGCAGTAATGTTTGGTCACGCTTTAAGACATGTAACATACACTACTGATAAGTGAATAGTTAAATACTTATTTCTACAAGACAGCTAAAGTTATCTATTTGTTTGACTGAAATTATCATTAATAATAATTTACGAGAATCGACTCAAATTAAAGAGATTGATGGATGTTACTGCCATCAATAGGATGCATCCAGCTTGTAGAATAATCTAATATGAACTCTATGGTAGTATCAAGTGTATTCTACTTGAATTAATTTAAAATATTGAAAACTAGAAATCGTTGAACAGCTCATTTTTCCTCATTTAAAGACCCGATGGTAGCTTGAACCGGTCAAAGTAAAATATGTTGTTAAGGTTGGGGGGACTTTCAAACTAAGTTGGGAAACCAAAGTAAATATTTGGCCTGTCAAAAAACAGCTACATTTAAGAAAGATTTATATTAAAAAAACACATAGTTTTTACATCATTAATGAAGTTCCCGTGTTCATAATGCGTTCTATTTAGGTAGACCAAGTCTAAATTTATTTTCACTCTGAAATCTTTATTTGGATTGCAATAGTTCTTCAGATTGATTAATCACAACACAGTTTTGTCTGAATGAACTGAAACAACATTTGTGCAATAACTTGAAATATCACTTCTACATAAAGTAAACACTGAAGATATAGTCCAAACTGATACTGAAAGCTCCTTAGTTAAATCGTCCTGCTCAGATTAGTCGACACAGAGGATTCGCCCATATCTACAATCTTTCTAATACTTTCTATCACTAATATCTACAGTACTGATATTACTGTATAGTCAAAAGATGACTAATATTCATCAGTGATGGTGACGCTGATTATTAACTATATTATTAGCGATATCAGCTGTCTAAGAATTAGCTCAGAATGACAGAAAAAAGAAATCGATAGCAAAACTAGCCGTTCACGCAAATCTTTTTACTTATTCAATGTTATTAGTTCTCCGGAATCACATCGTTTTATTCTTCAAACTAACCTAACATTTTAAAAATATTCATTTTCGGTATTGTCATTAAAATTCCTCATTAATCGGTCATTATGGGACATAGCATAAAAGTTAATTTGGTGGTAACCTTAAAATATAAGTCTCGGAGTTGACTGTTTAGTCAGTACTTTTTAAACTTACCTTACAAACTTACTAAAATATATGAGGATCAAAATCAGAACAATTAAGCCTCATAACATCTGAAAAATCAACACTAACTTTTAATTAACCTTAAAGAATATTGTTACCTGGTAAGCAAAGATGTTTAGTGGCTAGAAGTGGAATCCAGGACGCGCGTTTCGTCTTATTTGGGACTCGTCAGCTGGATGTGCCTGCATCTCAGGGTTGATGTTCACTCTGGGACTCGAACCCAGTACCCTCGCTTCAAACGCCATCGCGTTATCCACTCGGCCACTGAGTCCTGATAGTTGCTTGCTTGTGCAATGGGTTGAAGTTGAAATTTACTTAGTATTGTCTGTTTGGATTTTCCATTGATGAAATGCAGGTACATCCATCTGACGAGTCCCAAATAGGACGAAACGCGCGTCAAACTGGATTCCACTGCTAACCACTATCCATCTTTGCTTACCATGCTTGTGAATTTAGGCTATATCGAGGCAATACGCACAGTATGCATATATGCCAATTAGAGACTGACCAGTTGTAGTCCTAAAAACATCAATGAGAAAATTCAAACAAACAATACTAAGTAAATTTCAATATTGTTACCTGTAATGCAATAGTTATGTCTGCATACAAATTAGATTTTCAATCTCCTTAGACGTCATAAAACTAAAGTCGAAAAGAATATGACCCACATTAGTTCCAGTGTATTTTGGAACTATATGTAACTATGAGTGATTACAATAAGTTTTCTGAAAGATAAATGAAAACATATTTACCAACGTTTTACACATTAATGGTTTAAGATTTAAAGTTTAAAGATTTAAAGCGGAAAGTAATCTAGAATAATTCAAAGGATTCCTATACTTGCAAACTCAAGATAACCAAATCATCGTACAAAAAATAAATCTCTGTAAATTACTATTAATAGGATAAGTTTAGACCAGGTTAATTTTCTCTTTTCCTTCCAATTAAGTTGAAATAATCTATCACATACTGTAGGTTTATTCAAAAGTCACGAACAAATTGTATTCTCATGAATTACAATATTTCAACTTGAGTAGTGGTCCTAATCTCTGATTGTTTTATTCACTAAGGTACCTATACTTTTAATTAGTTTATTCATGAAGAGACAGAACACAGTTTCAAGCAGATGGTTTCCAAGTCTTGTTTCCTAATCAAAAAAATGTAGTTATAATTCGAGATTTCATGATTTAATTGATTTTGTTGAGATAAAAAAACTGACATTCACTGATTGAATACTCACGTCCATAATTGTGCTATAGTAATATCTAAGACTGATTGTATAATTACCTATAATAATATCTAAGTACATAGGAGCGCCATAACGAATGACTCATTCACTTAAATATTCTAGGTATTGTATATTTGTGCCTAATACATGTATATCTGTGTATATGTATCTTGGATTGATTGATTTTTGTTTTTAGAATAACGAAACAATTATTACACACATACAACCATAGTGATAGATTAGCAATGACAAAATAAACTATACATAAATTGTTGGAGATGATAATAAGAATCATTATCAATACTACTAATATAAATATCTGTGCTGATAATGTAATCAGTTACTAAATATCAATTGTGATGATACTGTTTTTCGCAATGCTGACACTTGTTTTAAATGAATTAGCGATATATATATGTGTATATATATTGTATGCATATGTATAACCTATTCTATTTATTGCGAAGCAAACAGCAATTTAACTACAAACATGTTATTAAGATTACTATCGGAATTATTCAACATTCCGGTCTTAATCACTTGGTTACTAGTCATTGTTATCGAAATGTTGATTGTTTATTATTATTATTATTATTATTATTATTATTATTATTATTATTATTGTCGTTGTGCCAACCAGTTATTAACAGATTCATTTACATCTTATCCATTCGTGTTTATTTGGTTTTCCATAGCTTTGTGTATAATTTGCTGTGTAACACATCATTACGCATGAATGCCACTAGTTATGAAACCAACTACTCTGTTCACTTAAAATGAAAGTGATCAACTTATCAGAAAACAAAGTTTAAATTAAAAATAATTATTATTTATGCCTGTAAGAGTATAAAACAATTTTGATGTAGGTTTATTCTCTGAGCTGGATGGTTTGGTCGTGGAGTTTCATCGTCCTTCTGAAAGACATAATCAGCACAAACTTCTGGTAGAAGTTTCTCTATTGTTTTCACACAATTGGTTTCTATTGTGATAGGTATGATAGTGAATTATCACGAAGGCATAATTGAAATAGTTTGGTTTTCTTTCAAAAGGGAGTTACTAACCTGACATTTAATTTAAAATCCTATTGATATATGTTTCTGGTAGATAGGGTCTTTAATTTCTCGACCACCAACTGACAATCAACTGATCACTGAGTAATGATGAATCCTTTATGTTGACTGAATTCTATCGATCTAGCTACAATGTTGCCAATAGTTTAAATGATTCCTAAGAGTCCAGATAACCAATAGTTTGTGTATCATCATCTCTCTCTAACTCTCCGTAAAATAGACTGAAATGATTGGTTCCAAACAAAATTCATCCCAATATTGTGCATCTTCCGACTAGAGATTTGTAGTTTTTCAAAGACATCATCTGAATAGAGCTACACACCCGTATTAATTATTTAGTTGATTAATTATTGACTACATTGGTTGATTACTAAGTGGTGACCAAAATCATATTTTTCTAGTCTTTGATCGTGTTGATTAGATTTGTTGATTAGATTTCATCTTTTGAATTTCAATATAGTCATCAATGTGAATGACTTTATATCAGATGAACTACGTTTTGATATTAGATCATTGGAGATAGTCAACAGGAGACCCCGCTCTACTTAAGTTTTGTGCTGGCTGTCACTCATCAGTCTGTAGGACGTACCTGTGTTCTTGAGAGAACCAATGTTCTGTGTAGGATTCAAAACCTATTTGCAGGTCAATTCACTGAATTCTTAGTCAAATGAATAATTAATTCTCATATTATTTATCTATAAATTATTTCCATACTTTATCATGCATGCCAACTATGGGTATCAGTAGGATCTAGGACGAATGTTGGCCCATTCATTTAGAATTCAATAGATTACTAGTCACGTATATCTTTGTATGAGAACTGGAATGCCATCATAACCAACCAATGATTATTAAATAGAACACAACTGTCGTTTTTTATTCCAGGACTGGTCACAGTTCAAATCTTCTATGACTTGTAACTAAAAGGCAGTATCTAGATCATCTGCACAGGATGCGGACATTCGAAAGACAATACACAATTGTAGTTCCTGACATAAATATAGAATATAAATAAAATATTGGTCACCTAATCTGACTGGACCGAAATTTATTTTAGTACGAGGAATTGTTATTGTTATTCTTCACGGGCCAATCTTATCTGGAATTCCATCAAAGACTAGTAAGGCATCTGACGACTGATCCGTTCCAATATGGAACTCCTCAGCAGTGTGTACACTTACAATTCCATCAGTGATTAAACGCAAAAACGTGTGTATGTGTGTAAATACTGATGAGGAATTTCGAAAAAAATAGAACAAAATAGATGTCATACAGTAATCCTTTAACTTATATGGACTGATTATTAAAATACTTCTCACATTGTATAAATGTCTTTACAAAATCATAACTTTTGATATCCCATATTTCTCTGAGCCACTGAAATACACTTAAAATTGTACTTAACCCAAAAGTTAGACTTCTCAACTTTAATACAGTTAAATTGCTTAGTATCATCAAGTTTGATCTAACACCATAACTGGATTATAATATTGAAATTTGATCAATAAAATTCGATCGAGACTAAGCTTTACATACTATGACATTATTTGCAATTAAACCATTAGCCAGTGTACCTCAGGCCTACAAGAATTCATTCACAGCCTGAACAGTCCAGTGGTAACGACTTACACTGTAGAATTAAGATATCCAGTTTCAAATTCTTTGGGGATTATTATTTCCCTCAAGAATGCAGGTGAACTTTCCTGACGAATGCTAACTAGTGTGTAGGCTAGGTCAAGTAGGTTATCCTAACATCAATCAGTGTGAAAATATATCAACCTAATGATGAGAACATTATTTCCTTCAAGATCACAGAAAACCAGATGCAATGTTTCTTAATAAAATCACTTCCACAAATATATCGAACTCATTATAGACAATTATTAGTTCCGTCAGGAACTAATTCTAAATGTAGCATGAAGAATATTTATTTTAAGTTTTTGTTCTAATATGTAAACATGAATAAAATACAAACCACACATGTATATAGGCGTAAATAATAATGAAAACACAACTATACACTATATGTATAACGTATACAACTAAATAAATAAATGAATCATAATTGATTAGGTTAGAGATTATTGCGCCTATACAAAATTTGTCAGAATAAAGTATTCACTGTAGTAGTAATAGTAGTAGTAGTAGTAGTAGTAGCTAAATTTCGAGTGTTCATTGATTTCAATATGAGCACACACATATACACACTTAATATAAACAATAAGCACCTAGTTTTCTATTTATAATATATTCTATACATGTTTTCTTAACTTGAGGTCAAATCAATAACATGTATATGACACGTGTCTACATGTTTTGAATATTGATATGGTGTTAATCATATCGACTGGTTTCATGTGTAACCATGTAAAAATGACAAATTCGAAATGTACGCAATTTATTTGCAAAATTGTATTTAATCATAATATACAACGGTAGCACAAATGATAAGTCTATTAAAACACGTACATAACGTAAATACACGTAGACCGTTTAATAACATAGATATAAAATTGTCTGCATTCAGTAAAGAAAAAAGCTATATGTTGGCAATAATTTATATAAACACGTTCCAGTATACATTTATGATTACAAAGAGGGGGGGAGGTACTAATATGAGATTGATTACCATTGTAAGATTTTAATCAATCCAAGTTGATTTTAATGATTTTTTTGAGATTACTATACATGAGGTAGTTTTTCTTGGGTGTTCCAAAGAATGTTATATATCCAAGCGTCAAGTTAATTGAAAATCATTATAAAGGTCTATCTACTCAATCTTGTCAGAACTGTTCCTTTCGCTAAAACTTTCAGTCAGGGCCTTTGCCGCCAAACCATTAGGCACTGAACATAGGATCTTCAGATCTCACCGTAAACACACAATCATTTAAACTACTGAGTTGTCGTCCAGTGGTTCAACTCCGAAATTAATCATTTTGCGAAAAGGGGCGGTAATAGTCTAATCCCATTGGTAATAACTGTTTCACTTCCAACATGTTTGGATTCTATCTGACAGTTCACTAGGGATCTACCATGAAATATTTCCGAATTTCTAATTAGAAATTGTGAATGATATAGTTCAGACACGTCTGGAGTGAAACAGTAATCACTAATGGGATTGACTGACTGTTAAGTTATATAGTAAATTGATGAGGGTTGAAATTCTACATTTAGAAGCTGACTCGGTTTGATTTGAGAACGAATATTTCTTGATTAAGTTTCCGGTAGGGTCACGGTTGTGCAGTGGTTAAAAGTCCCATACTAGAATGAAACAGCTGACAGTACCTCCTTGTTTCTGATGGTACTTTAAATGAGATCAGTCGTATACAACCTCCAAACAACAAATATGAAATTTTTGCCAAACTTGAATGGTGTGAAACCAGCCGATTGATTTCTGTCACGGAATACAATGGGGAGCTTGTATACAATTTGACGATTTGGACCTCACAGACAACCTGGCCCTTATGCCCCATACACACCAACAAATGCAGATGAAGACAACTAATGTAGCAAATGTCTCTGCATTAATAGGCCTCAACACATACAAAGGAAAAAGCAACATCCTCAAATACAACACGAAGAACCCTAACCCAATCACATTCGACGGAGAAACTCTGATAGAGGTGAAAACCTTCACGTACCTGATCAGAAGTATCATCAATCAACAAGGAGGATCCTATGCTGACGTGAAGGCAAAGATCGCGAAGTAAAGACAGTATTCATACAGTTGTACAACACATTGGGACTCAAAACAACTGTCTGAAAACCAACATAAAAGTCAGAATCTTCAATACGAACGTGAAGACAATTCTACTGTACGGAGGTGAGACTTCCAGAACTACCACACCGACTATCAATAATGAAAAAGTATTTATAAACATTTGTCTACTGAAAATACTCAATGTCCTTTGTCCGGATACCATCAGCAACAACCTACTATATCAGAGAACAAACCAAGTTCCATTTGAAGAGGAAATTAGGGAAATTCGTCGGAGTTAGATAGGACACAACATTGTGGAAATCATCAGATTTCACCACGAGGCAAGCGCTAACTTGGAATCCTGAAGGGAAACGGAGAAGAGGATGATCCAAAGACGTACTGTGTCGGTAATCGGAAGCAGACATGAAAGGGATGAATATTAACTGGAAAGAGTTGCCCATGACAGAGTTTGATAGAGAATGTTGGTAGGCGTCCTTTGCTCCTCCACGATGAGTAACAGGTGTAAGTAAGTGCAAACGATTCGTAGATAGGACGAAATGCGCATTCTGGATTCCACTGTCAGCTACAATCCATCTTTGCTTATAATACTTGTAATTTAGGGCAAAATCGAGGCAATCCTTACAGGATGCATATATGCCAATAACAGACTAGCCAATGGCAGTCCTAAACATCAATAGGAAGATTCAAGCAACCAATACAAAAATGAATTACCCAATAAACCTTTTCTTACATTCATCGTTTATGTCATTTAATATGTACAATATTTGTTGTCAGTTCTATTCATACATTAGATTAGTGATTAACTAGTAATAAGTACTACTCAATTAGATTTATTTAAAAAGTCTGATTATTAACTCGTATAGACGAAATATATAAAAATCAGTATATTTTAATAAAATAATTGTTCGATATTTCCTTGAAAAAGCTTGGACCGGACTGCCAGGCGAAACGTTGGATATACTTCAAATTCATTCGCCGAGATTTTACAAATATATTCTTCTTCCTATTTAATGTCTTAAATCAACTCGGCGCCCAAATACTGCGAAACTATTCGCTCGAACTTAGACGAAAGTTCTTATATAAATTGTTTGATTTGTTTTCGATTATATAACAAATTTTCCTCTTTTTTGAGTCTTTCATTTCTTTCTTAAATTGAAGCAATATCATTTCTATTTCAGCTGTATAATTTGATTAATCCATCAAATATGTGGTTCCAAAATGATACTCTATGACATGATGTCAATCTGTACCATCTAATGCATAAAATGTGATCCTTTTTAATTCAAACAATGGGATATTATATTGTACATTGAATAGTTGACAGTATATGGAATTACACATTACTTTAAATATATTTGTTGTCACAATACATTCCCTTCTTCATCTATCATTTTCAGAAATGAAAACAGTTGAATACAATGGAATCACAGTACATCAAACTATATTACGTGACCAAAATGGTAAAATAATCCTGTAAAAGTGAAACTGGTCAAATGTATTTGTGGATAAAGAGGATTATTGATTGATCACTATTGAAAAACTATGTTAATCATGATTTTTTTGTGGGGATTATTACAAATGAAATGGGTAAAAAATATGAATTTTGTCACAATAATGGATATTCTGCATTGAGAGTTATTTGATTGTAATCGAACATACTATCATTCAAAATTGCACTTTCATGGACTTATGCATACAATAATACTTTCAGACTGCTGTGAATCGGTCTTAAGTTTGATTTTCAGTGTCGTGGACGTGCATCTATTAAAAGTCCTATAGTAGAATGAAAAAGCTATCCAATGCTTACTGATTAACACTGGTCATGTAACTAAGATTAGCTCTGTTGGGGATGCTAGACCCCAAAACTCACTTGATAAACGTCTAATTTTTGTAATTATATTTCGGAAATTTGAAATTCTAGTGTTCATGACAAAGGAGCTCACTTTTACCTTCAGATCGTATTTCCCGCTTGAAAGGACCCTAAATGTTATTGGTTGGTTGCCTCTTTTAATATGTTGCTTTTTGACGTTTCCCAAGGACATTTTTATGTTGTATATGTACGTTTGAGTTGTGTGCTTGTTGTTGTGCTTTGGGGCTGCTTATGGAATATACTTTCTCTCATCTGAACCTGGACTTCTCCCTCTAGTTAGCGGGGCTGGGGCACATTGGAATGGTTTAGCTGTCTTGTCATTGCGTCGCTGATCTTTCGTTCCGTTCGCCGATTTCTAGGTGGTCTCATAATCTCTTCAAACATAGAAAGCACGTGGTGTTAACTGTATAAAGTCATTCCACTGTGTTTTTCGATCTAGGAAACTTTTGACGTTGAATAGTTATCATTTGACGTCACTGATAAGTCTGACGTTTTCACTCTCTTTGCATGATTGACCTTATCAATCACTGTATTACCAATAAAACTTTGGCAGATCTTTCTCTAGTCCAATCGTTTTCATTAGCGTCATCATCATGGAAACTGACAACTTTCCGCATGCTTGAATTATGTAATGAATAAACACGTAGCTTGTCAGTCAGTGTGTAGGTCAACTTGACTTCATTTTTATTAAATGAAACAATTTAAAATAATGACGTAGTTTAAGTTGTACTGCTGTCTGAAACCAGCTACTGGAATCAAACCTGATATTATATAAATTTAATTTGAATTATTCTCAATTATTAAAGTGTGTAAGTGTATGCATATCCAATACATGAAAGTCCCAGTCATCAATTCCATTTCTCATGATAGATTTTACTTTAGCCTAGGAGTAATTAAAGACAAACGCGACATCTCGCGTTTGTACACTCACGAAAGCACAGATGGAATAGAACTCCTGATGTAGCTGCCGGTTCGAAGTTATGGTTGAGCTTGCTAATCATGACAACCTTATCGACCTGATTGGCTGAAACACTTTTTCCTTTAGGTCCTACCATGGTAGACAGGTTGTTTGAAGAACGACAAAACTAGAAAGGATCGTTTTGACCTCTGAGGGCGAAGTAATGCGGCTAACTGTACATAGATTTTGCTGGACTTAGGTTTTTCCCTCAGACAATCAGCTCCTGGAGCAATGCTGAGTTCTCACAACGGAACACATCAGTTAGAAAAGGTCGACCCTAAAAATTTCACATTTCACCTTACCCTAAAGCTTTACGTTACTGACAGTAGGGTATTTAAAGTACTGCAAAAACACTTTAAAAACTATTTGCTGAAAGTTGGTGTGTAATCAGATTCTAGCAGTTGCCCTTTAAGCATTGAGGTCACAATCCAAGTTCACCAAGACCAATAATAATCCTGTCCCCTTTTCAAATACCTAAAGAATGATCTTTCCAGGGTGTGGATGTCTGGGGAATGGCAGCTGTTTACATACTTCCAACAGCATTCAAGATCAAATTAAGGTGCCACAGAATAATAAAAGACATTCAGATCTCAACGAAAATACTTTACATTCAGACCAACCATGTAGTCAATATCCGAATGGAGTTTATTTCAATCCGGTTATTGTTTGAAGTCACTCTGTTTGCTAACTGTCTAAATTTGCAAAACACATAACTAAAACTCATTAACTCTTAAGTCACAGACGTTGTCAAGGCGCTTTGACTTTGTAATCATATTTTACAATTGATATTCTAAAAATATGATCTGTTAAGTGGTTGCAGTTAGTTGACAGGGAACCTTGAACCTAGATTTCCTTCTAATTGCCACTCAGCATCAAGATGTTTGCAGTCTTGAGGAAATAGTTGATCAGTATCATTTTCTTCTTTTATTAAACATATCAATTTTCTGTATAAATTAATTCAACCCAAGTATATTTTTCAACAAAAAAAAACGTTTCACAGAAGAGAATTTTCTTTTTCCACAATATCATTTATGAAAATGGTGTATCATAGTTATTTTCAGTTAATTTTACACATGGTAGTCCATAATGAAGTAGTAAGGTGTTGCATCAATTAACAAAGCGGTTTAAAATTATTGACAATTTACGAGTACTCAATGTGAGTTATGTAATAATCTTATAAGAAAAATGATCATTTCTAGACCGAAATGCAAAAGATAATTGTTTGCTTTACAAATTTGTGAAAAAGATGGAGAGAAAGAGAGTAAATGATAATAAAAACTTGTAAAATTCTGAGGGGTGCCAGACCATAGTAAGTTCAAGGTCTAAACATGGCTTCATCTTTTACATCGAGATTAGGTTTGAATCGATGAATCGCTATATCTTCATTCATGCTCAAATTTCTAATATAAACCTTATCTGAATCAGATCATTTGACTTTGTAAGTAGTCTTGATTTATTTTTTAGCTGTGAGATTTGGTGTATATTCATTTACGTTAAACTTGCTTTTTTGTCAAGAACCAAAGATGATTGTTGAATAGATACCTCACCATAGTTTAGCAATAGCCAGTGAGAATCTACTGTCGATGAAGTCTAGTGATGTTAGATACAAGGTTACTATCCACGTATAATACTGTGTGATTGTCCTACGTATTTTTTTACTTTCAGGTATGTTTTGTTGATGAGGGCTAACTAACTTGAAACCCAGGCTGATGGTGTTTCCTACTGACTACCTCCAATCTACAAATACCA
Organism: Schistosoma rodhaini; assembly: GCA_944470415.2. NCBI lineage: Eukaryota > Metazoa > Platyhelminthes > Trematoda > Strigeidida > Schistosomatidae > Schistosoma > Schistosoma rodhaini. The sequence goes on along the minus strand of OX104039.1, from coordinate 10,760,328 downwards.
CAGTTATAAAAGATATTTGCATTGAGCAAACTTTCTAACTTAAGTTAGTGAAAAATGAACAAAAGCTGATCGATTGAAATATACCTTGATCAAAGTACTTCAGTGACAACTAGTGACTAGAATTTTCGTTATTTTATTGCTCTTATCATTACTACTGGTACACCTGTCTTACTATCAATTTATACTTTTTACTTACTATGCAAAGTTATATAATCTATTTCATTGTGATCATTAATTCATAAATTGCCTTGATTGATTTATAATTTGTATACAACCTTATACAAATATTCATCGTATAATAGAGTAACCCGATAACGATCTAATTAACAACACTATTGTTTGCTTACATGTGTTGTTTAACAGTGTTTAACTCACTTAGTATTGTTTGTTTGAATCTTCCCATCGATGTGTTAGGACTGCAACTAGTCAGTCTCTATCCAGTCACTATCCATCTTTGCTTATCATGCTTGTGAATCAAGGCTATATCGAGGCAATACGCACAGTATGCACATATGCCAATTAGAGACTGACCAGTTGCAGTCCTAACACATCGATGGGAAGATTCAAACAAACAATACTAAGTGAATTTAAAATTCACCCCATCGCACAAGCAAGTGGCTATCAGGACTCAGTGGCCGAGTGGATAACGCGATGGCGTTTGAAGCGAGTCCCAGAGTGAACATCAACTCTGAGATGCAGGTACATCCAGCTGACGAGTCCCAAATAGGACGAAACGCGCGTCCTGGATTCCACTGCTAGCCACTATCCATCTTTGCTTATAGTGTTTAACTCAGCTTAAAATATGAATGTTTCTAATCAGTTTTCTTAATGATAGATTTTTTCCTAACTCATAATGTATTTGATGCATTAATTCCACTTATATCTTACTCATTTGTCACTTTTTCAAAAAACAATATTTACTTAATTACTTACTTACTTACGCCTGTTACTCCCAATGGAGCATAGGCCGCCGAACAGCATTCTCCTACCCACACAGTCCTCGGACTTCCTTTCTAGTTCTATCCAACTTTTGTTCATTCTTCTCATGTCTATCTCCATTTCTCGGTGTAATGTGTTCTTTGGTCTTCCTCTTCTCCTTTGACCATAAGGATCCCATGTAAGGGCTTGTTTTGTGACACAGTTGGGTGATTTCCTCAATGTGTGTTCTATCCACTTCCAGCGCTTCTTCCTGATTTCTTTCTCCACTGGATGGAATCTGGTTTGTTCTCTATCACAGTACGTTGTTGCTGATAGTGTCTGGTCAACGGATTCGAAGTATTTTGCGTAGACAACAGTTAATAAACACTTGTATCTTCTGGATGATGGCCTTCGTAGTTCTTCAGTTTTCCGCCCTATACAATAGAACTGTCTTGACATTTGTATTGAGAATTCTGATTTTGGTGTTGGTTGAAAATTGTAATGACAATACGTAATGAAAATAATATTTTTAACCAAAGTGACAATTTTGCTTAGATTTCCCAGTAGTTATCTCTAAGATAGATTGTCAATTTCTTTTTAGAAAAGCTCTTGAATGAAATGAATATTTAAAATAAAAAGTGAATTTTCCTGCAGACATTTTGAAAAAGTTGAAAAACATGTGTCATAGAACTCTATTAAAGTTCTTGGAAGAGACATGACTAACAATTAAATGGGAATTTGCTCTTACATTAGAATTGTATACATATATCAATCTGAAAACTGAAGATTCTACGATACCCTAGTTTCATTAAAGAAAAATAATCTTTCACTAGCTAACTCGATCCAAGGTATAATGTTTTGAAAAAAAACAGATTTCTATCATTTCAATATTTAATACTTAATACTTCTTTTTTGTTTAGTTGTGAGGTGACTTTTCATTCTTCCATATTCGGTCCACAACTTAAAGATTTGCCAGTTTCAAGATGGATTTCCTGGAGTTCTAGTGAGAAGCTGTGACCATTGGAGTCCAACCCATATCGGTTCGATACAGTTATCCACTTCAGATAATGGATGAAGGGCTGCGCAAGATCATGGATCGATTAAAGTTAGACAAATAATGCCGTTAGATACTGGCTCAGTGTTGTAGAGTTTGAGTATTCGCGCGTGAGACCGTAGGTACTAGATCCTAATCGTCCTCATGGAGTCGTGGGTGAGCTTTTCTGAGGAGTCCCGTACTAGGACGAAACGGCTGTGCAGTGTTTCCAAGTTTTCAATGGTGGTCTACTTTAGATTGACTACTGTATTCAACTTTTAAGAAATAATTTTTCGTATCTTTTAAAACTAAATTTCAAACTAACGTTTTGATGGCGCCATTGGATATATACTACAAATGTTTTCTTATTCTATTTAATATGATTTAACTTTTGATTTAAAACTTAGGCCATATAGTATTATTCTAACTATTAATAAAAGATAATAATTACGCTGAAGTACTTTATGACTTTTTTTAAAAAAAATTGCATACCTTTGTCTACTTTTAATATGAATAAAAAAACCTTTCGTTACGCGTGTGTGTGTGCGTGTATGCCTGCATATATTGGTGTATGTGTAACCAGGAGTACTTGTTCACTGTCGTAAAAAAACCTATACACATTTTGGTTAACAACAGTGATTTCAAATCAAAGCTAAAAAAATGAATGAATGAATGATACTTACCGTCATTCATTTACTGAACATTGAATTTTTTTTATAAATTACCGACATTATTAAGAACGTAATAATGAGACCATATTTCTTGGTCAAGGTTCTTGTTACTATGATTATGACTTTTTTGTTTTCATCATTATTAGTGAATTTAATGTAAAAGAATTTATAAACTTCTTTTTCTTTTTTTTGTTTCCAAGAAAAAAAAACAAGAACCAGTTTTCTCTTTGTTTTTACTATTGAATTATCTTTATAATAATGACAGAATAGTGTCAGTGATTATTAACGTGTTTATCATTATTATTATTGTTGTTGTTAGCTATTTTTTTTTAAAAAAATAATCATTTTAATTAGGTCAAAATTGGAGAAATATTTTAAGAATAATCAGTGTGGTATGGTTATGTATATCATGCCAACACACACACATACACCATTATCCGTCTCATGGTTATTCAATGCTTCGTTAGTGTATAACTGAATTCTTATTTGTGTTTATAGCTTACCAACTTTTAATCTTGAAAAGTGGATAATAATATTAATCAGTGATTTAAATCACTATTATTCCCCTCTTTAATGACTAAAAAAGCTAAGTAATAATTAAAAGTTAGGTGGTAGCCAGAGATCATCGGTTGACATCTTTATCTGTGATCCACCTGATATCAAAGTGGGGGGACTGATGTAACTCTTGTCTGAGATTCGAACCTGCATCACCTAGTGTCATAACTAGAGATATTAACAAAGAACTACTAAGACTATGACTGATCTTCTACAGGATGGATTGAATACTGATATGCAATGTGTCACAATAGTTTAAATTTTAATGATGAATGAAAATTCTGTTGATTAAGTTCGAACGTTTTCAGAGCATCCTAAGGATTTTCTCCCCTCAATCACTTTACGTCGCTTTTTGTTTAATGATCAGCTTGATTGCTGAAATTCGATCGGTGACAGAACATTAGTCACTACTTAATGATTAATCATTGTGATTAATTGGAAGTATTCAACACCAACATGAAGGATGAAACTTCATTTGAAGGGGTTTTGATAGAAATGGGTTTAACTTGAATATCGTATTCGTCACAAATTCGCCTCCTTTGGGGAACTACTGAGAATCAAGGAATATTAGACAGCTGTTTCGTCTTAGTGCAGGAATCTTTCAGGTTCTTCAAGTGGTTTTGATGGTCAAGGGTCTAGTGTGAGAATTAAAGTTCCTGAGTCCCATCATCGATGGGATCCTGGGTCCTCATCAATAAGTAGTTCTATACTAAGACCACTCAACTCTCCAGTGTTTCTCAGTTTCTAATCGTACCCCAACGGAGATCGAACTGTGACGAATGTAAACTACGAATCAAGGATTAGAGTAAGCAATTCAATTTTCACCAGGATTATATGGTGATTATACTAGGCGTTGATGGTAAGGATTTGAATGTATTCGTAATTGAGTGCCAATATTATTGACGTGATATCTAGTAGGTAGTATCGGTTTTACTCATTCTCTTTATTTAACTAACTGAACAGCACCAAATCTCGTTGACAATGATGTGAACAAAAACATATTTAAATGACAAACTAATCAATAATGACTCTAGGTAAACAATCGCAACGATTGGATCAATCAAAATCTTTTGACTGTTTATTTCGAAGTTTAATTTATATAGCAGTTACCATAACTACTGATACAATGACTAATAATACTTACACTACTACTATTATTATGATTATCTCTATCGAAGAGTAAGTTTTGATAAGACAGAACTAAACACTACTAATACCAATCTTTTTCAGTGTTTGTACTCAAACGACAAAAGAGAGAGTAGAAGAAAAAGATTCAGGTTGAAAGTAACAATATTATATTTGATCTTACATATAGATAGATGAACATGAGACTATTATTAAGTCAGCTATCTGGATCAGAGGGAGGAACATCTCATATTGACTGTGTCTGGATTTGGGCAGAATATCTGATCAAGTACCATCAGCTATTGATATTATTTAAAATAATACGATTAAAATTAATGTAATGGGCCTACAAAGTCATGTACCTTTGGTAGTTATTTACTGATATATTATCACTATGGCTATTACTTCAGTCCTTTGTATCATTGACCACAAAATATACCTTCTACTATATTAGTTGTAAAACTTTATTTTTTACTTCCTCAGATGTATTCGCCTATAGCCCCACACAGATTCCAACCTTTCGTCATTAGTTCTCATAAAAACCACTGTAATATAACTGAGCTAATAAGATTACCTCTACATGGTCTATCTGACATTAATTTAAGATTAGGATTACGTTCAAATCATGTACAGCTTCATTTTTGAAACTACTTATACATTAACACACATCTATCATTGATTAATGATAACATGTGATTATCACCAAACTTATAACCATGTTTATTACGTAATCCAGTGTAACCATTTCATTTCAGGTACTAATATGTTTGTGTATGTGTACTTTATGCAAGCAATAAAAGTATTTTACATGATTACACGTTACCACCTAAGTCACGTATCTTTATTTTCGTTGTACTATCCACAGATTTTAATATATCTGTTGATTTTGTCTAGCAGTAGAATCTATTATGAATATTTATTTCTACTTGAGATTTGTCAGTTGCATATGCTTACATTTCAATGTTCATGTCTAGAGATTGGGACTCAAATAAAGCACTTTATATGTTAACACAAAATCTACTGAGCTATTGAGCCCAGAAAGGTAATGAATTATTCAACATGTGTTCTATTTATTGTTTATGTATGAATTTTAAATTTGTTAATCTTCAGGAATGAATTAGATCAATTTCTATTGATGTTTGTGTTGATGTGTTGGTACTTAAAGTGTTGTTCACTAAATTTCAGTCTCGTTGTGAACGTCAACATTAATATGCATTGTATACCCACTTGATAAATCTCAAATAAGACGAAATATCTATCTTTGACTTCATTTGGTAACCACAATAAAAAGTATGATAGATTTGAAAATAAGAAGCGGTCCACAGGCGATCGGTTCACGATGAATATCTCTCAAAAGAAATCAATCAAAATTCAGCCCTAAATATCAAGAACATGAAAACTCAAATATTTAAAGTATTCTACGAATTTTAAAGGATCATTGTGGAACAATCAATTGAATAGAATTCATCACTCTACATCAACTTCATTGACTACGAGAAAGCATTTGATAGCGTGGACAGGACAACACTATGGAGACTTCTTTGACACTACGGCGTGCCTGAAAAGATAGTCGATATCATACGGGATTCCTATGATGGATTAAACTGCCAAATCGTTCATGGAAGACAGTTGACAGACTCGTTTTAAGTAAAGACCAGTGTCAGACAAGGTTGCTTACTCTCACCCGTCCTCTTTCTCCTGGTGATCGATTGGATGATAAAGACATCAACATCTGGAGGGAAGCACGGGATACAATGGACAGCTAGGATGTAGCTGGACGGTTTAGACTTCACAGATGATCTGGCTCTTCTATCACACACGCAAGAACAATTGCAGAAGAAGATGACTAGTGAAGCAGCAGACTCAGCAGCAGTAGGTCTCAATATAAATAAAGGGAAAAGCAAGACTCTCCGATACGATACAACATGCACCAATCGAATTACACTTGACGGAGAAGCTTTGGAGGATTTGGATGCGTCTCAGAGTTGATGTTCACCCTGAGACTCGAACCCAGTACCTTTTGCTTCAAACGCTATCGCGTTATCCAGTCGGCTACTGAGTCCTGATAGCCACTTGCTATCTTAGAGATAAATACTGGGAAATCTAAGCAAATTGTCACTTTAGTTAAAAATATTATTTTCATTACGTATTGTCATTACAATTTTCAACCAACACCAAAATCAGAATTCCCAATACAAATGTCAAGACAGTTCTATTGTATAGGGCGGAAAACTGGAGAACTACGAAGGCCATCATCCAGAAGATACAAGTGTTTATTAACTGTTGTCTACGCAAAATACTTCGAATCCGTTGACCAGACACTATCAGCAACAACGTACTGTGATAGAGAACAAACCAGATTCCATCCAGTGGAGAAAGAAATCAGGAAGAAGCGCTGGAAGTGGATAGAACACACATTGAGGAAATCACCCAACTGTGTCACAAAACAAGCCCTTACATGGGATCCTTATGGTCAAAGGAGAAGAGGAAGACCAAAGAACACATTACACCGAGAAATGGAGATAGACATGAGAAGAATGAACAAAAGTTGGATAGAACTAGAAAGGAAGTCCGAGGACTGTGTGGGTAGGAGAATGCTGTTCGGCGGCCTATGCTCCATTGGGAGTAACAGGCGTAAGTAAGTAAGTAATTTTAAAAATGATAATTAATATCAGGACATTTATTTTAGTTTTGTGAGATGTAATTGTTCAAAGCCATCAAAATTATAGTTTGGTATATTTTTATTGAATAAGGGGACTGAAATATAAAGAATAACACTCAGGTGACATTCGATAATAGCTGGAATATATTATGAATTATTCACTGTAGAACATCACTTCCATTTATATACCGGCTCAGTGTTTTGAAAACATCTAAGTCAAAAAACCAAAATCTTCCAAGAAACAAAAGTGAAAAGCCTTGAAACTGCAAACAGATCACATTCCGTCTCCTGTACTGGGGTCTTCTATAATGACAATTTGGATTTTGTCGGAAAAGCGAAGTATTGTTCTAGTGAACCAGTTCAAACGTTCGATATAAACTAATTTACATATTTTTGCTTGATAAAGTTAGTGTAATTAAAAACCCACATTTCAACCTTGATCCCTTGATCCTTGCTTGATTTTATTTTGAGACTTGAACTTAGTACTTATCTACAGATTCTAAATGACCAATAAATTGTGTTTTACCATTTCTCTCCCACTCTCCGTAAAATAGATTTAAATGATTGATTCCAAACAAAATTCATCCCAATATTGTGCATCTTTCGACTAGGGATTCGTAGTTTTTCAAAGATATCATCTGAATAGAGCTACACACCCGTATTAATTATTTAGTTGATTAATTATTGACTACATTGGTTGATTACTAAATGGTGACCAAAATCATATTTTTCTAGTCTTTGATTGTTGATTAGATTTCATCTTTTGAATTTCAATATAGTCATTAATGTGAATGACTTTACATCAGTTGGACTTTGTTTTGATATTAGATGATTGGAGATAATTGTCTTTGAAGCTTGGTGATTCCGATTTCTATCATTCATGGCGTAAAAGTTCCTCCAAGATCTCAGGTGCAACTTGATGATTTAAAAGTGCCAATTGACATGAAACCTAGGTAGGGTGAGGTTTAGTATTCACAGCAGCTGATTGTTCAGAATTCAATTTCCGAATCCCACTATTAATCATTATCGAAGGAGCAGAATAAGCTTATATTTGTAGACAATTTTAAAGCATTCATCCACTTATTGAGCCACAAATGCTAAGAGACTGATTAAGTTTAGTTTTGGTTATCAATAATATGATAATACAAACTTTTACAATTAACAATCAAATATTATGCTTGAAGAACAGAATGATGGTTGTTATAGCTTCATAGTTTATTGAATGGAACATTCACGTTTGAACCGATGATTTTCAAGTTCAGATCTCATAGTATATATCAGTGATAAGTTGCAGGTATATCCATTTAACAAGTATCAGATAGAATGAAACAATTGTCATGGATTCCATTACTATTCACTACTAACTGAAATATAGAATAGCAGGTAAACAGTATACAATAATATGAATAGTAACAGGTGATAGTATAAGAAAGAAGAACATTTAAACAATCCACTTGAATGAATAAACTATTGAATCAATTAAACTAGTTAATTGATTAAAATGAATTCACCTGTAACCGGTGTATTATTCTATTTAAGTTAAATTCTTTTATTTAACCTATTCAAATAGATTGTCTCTCCTATTTTGTCTATCCCTACTTATAGACAAACTTATCATTTCAAGTCGAAACAAAAGAGGACGTGAACATTGAATAATAGAGAATAAATTCTACTTAAATATGTGTTAAGTCCTACATTTTTCTCATTTTTTTTCCTTTTACTGACTTTAATTTTTTTTTTAAACTGCAAATGACCTCTCCATATTTTACTATAAACAGGTAGGGTAAAAATATGATAGTAATTATTATTATTATTATTAACCGTTTAATTTTTTATGATTTTGACTATCCCATTGTTGATATTCTGACTGGAACTTGGTCATTTTTGGTTATGATACGTTCATTATGTGAAGATTGTCAACTAACGCTGATCGAATTTCAGTCAAAGTGGGATAATTCAAGCCATGGAAAATTAAATTAAAATCATACCCGTTGCACAAATGAGAGGTTACTCGGATTCAATAATTAATTGGATATTGCGATGGTGCTTGAGACAAACCTTACTGGTTTTCAGTTCAAGAGTGAACATCAACTCTGGGACTCAGGTACATTCATCTGACGAGTTTCACATAGGATGAAACGAGTGTACTAGATTTCGCTACCAACTATATTTCATTTATTCCATACCATTGTAATTGATATTAGCAACTAACTGCGCTATGTAATTCTTGGAGTTCTAGAGTGATATAATGACTAGTGGGACTCAACCATGCTGTGTGTAAAATACATACTACAAATGGCAGTGGTTGATTGTGGCTAGGAACGTGGACCGTTGGATGGTGATTCAGTTGTTTGATAATTAAGTGTTCTCCTGGAGCCCTGAAGTTCATGGGTTTGATCCTTTCTGAGGTCATGGATATACTCCTTTGAGCAAAACTTTGCATTTACTTGGAATCCAATCTCTTAGGTTTTACAAATACATTCTTCTTCTTATTATTTTCCTAAATCAAATTAGCGCCTAAATATCGTGAAACTATTTGTTCACATTTAGACAAAAGTTCTGATATATTATGGGGAATTCTTTTGTTTTTAAACCGCATGAAGTTCTTATGTTCATAAAAAAATTAGAAATAGCTGAAAAAAGAGTTATTACTAAAATAGAAAGTACTTGATAGTTGTTACATTCTCACCTAAAAATATTTTATTGGTTCATAAATATCAACGAAGATCAATGGGGTAATAGTAACCTAGGGGAATTGGTTTCATGAAGCTGTATGTGCACATACTGTTGAGGAACAAAATGATACCAAATATTCTCTGATTGTTAGTATTTCTCTTTTTAAATGATGAATATTATAATAATAGCAATTATCTGTACACCAGTGAATAGTTTGGAGATGTAATTTATTTAATTTCAAGTGAAAACCTGCAACCAATTGAAGAGAGGTCAGTTATTAATGCTAAAGGCATTACCTGTTCATTTAGAGTTATACAGAATAATGACTAAAGTTGTAAATTTAAACTAATGGATGGTAGATGAGTGGAACATGTTTCACCCTGTTTCGGACATTTCAATTGGATCTACTAATACTGGATAAAGGCGGTCTGCTTGAACATCTGGGCTACCTGTTCCTGACATCTAGATATTTCAACAAGTTATCCAACATTGTTTGTTTTAATACATCATTATGTCTATTAATCGCATAACCTATTCAAGTGCGTTTCTGAAAAGTGTACTACCTTTCGTTGTACAAGTTATAAAGGCCCAATCAGAGATATCGTGGTTTTTGGCATTATGCAGCGAAAAGAATGTACATTATTTAGATGTCGAGTGACTGGAGTGCTAACTTCTAACTGGTGATCACTCAATATTTGTCATCAGGATCGATCAAGAAGTAAGAAACGGAAACTTATTGAGATGCATTGTGCTGAGAGATCTATATTTTACCAAAAATATAATATTGAATAAAGCTAATGATAATAATTATTATTATATCCCAGTGTTTACTTTTTCACTGAAACTCAAACATAGTACCTTTCATTTCAAACGTTTAATCTATAATCAATGGAACTACTGAGTTCAGATAGTCATTAATTTATTTAACAAGTATGAAAACACGAGTAAGGGTGTATAAATCTGAAACGCATATCTTAGGTTTCACTGATAGCCGTATACCAAATGTACGGAAGCTTATAACACAACACTATGGAGACTGATCAACTGGAGTTTTTAATTTCAATGACGGAAAACTACAAACCCTTATTTGGAGACTTTTCAATTGAGAACGTTTGATAGAGTAAGTATATACTAACTTAAATATCCCGTACATAAATTTGTTTCATGTAAGTTGAAAACAGGATACGTATGAAACGATGTAAACAAATTCTTATTGAATCTTAAGACTGGAACATAAATATTTGATTAGTACATGCCAATTATTATCTTATTATCGGATTCATTTTTATTCGAAGACCTCACGAAAACTTTGTATAATTGCAACTACCAACAGTGTAGAAATTCGTCTTGGACGAAAAATAATTTTTCATTAGTTGTACTCAATACCAAAAACAACGCGCCGATAATTTAGGTGACATAAGATAATATGATAAGATGATATATATAAGATGATAGACTGAAGCTGAGGATTGTAACCGTTTCGTTTAGATTTAATGTTTTAGATACCATACACTCAGCACGAGATCCAATGATTATAGGTTCATGAGATCATGATTGTGTTTTGCTTGAATTCATGCGCACCTTTAATAAAAAAACTTTTGTAAGTAATACAACCTGTAAGTCTATGAACTCATCTCTATAAGATATCTAACTAGATTACACTAATTACAATTAAAATTAAAATTTTGATAGCTTTCATCATGAATTCAGCTTAGTTAAGCTCCTTGACCTGAAGTTCAACTGGTTTTAATTACTGTAAGAGTCATAGATGATCACTAATAAACTTTTTATTAATATCAGATTAAAACAGTCAAATTTTTCACTGGTTATGCTTAAATGAACAATCTCCATAGCACAATGATGTAGATTATCATTTTATTTAATTGTAAGTATATATTACAAGCATTACTACTACTGCGACGTACTGTGGAAAAGAGTACCTCCATCATTATTATTATTATTATTATTGGTAGTAGTAGTAGTAGTAGTAACAAATGAATTAAGCATTGTAATGAACATTAAATTTAACTTAATGTGCTTACACAATATGGGGCATATTTTATTTATTGATTTATTTATAGAATTAATCAATAATTATTAACCAACTTCTGTCTATATTGATTAAAACAAAAATTCAAATTTAACTAACTATAAAACATTTGTATATATTTTCTGTTCTATATCATAATATATGCCATATATCATTTACAGAATATATTGGCTTTTGTTTAATGTTTAGAGCCTATTTCTATGTATTCATTGCATGACAACATGTTTGCATTATATATGGTTTATTACAATTCCAATACAATGAATGTTTTCAATTTGTGACCGATTGAAATCGAGAATATTTCTAGCTGAATGTATATTTCCTAAACATAGTAATCATTAAGATAAGAACGAATAGCTTGACAAAAATTGGGCGCCGAGTATAGAGAAGTCATTATATGTGAAAAAAGTATATTTGAAATAGTCTCAGCGATTGAAATTTAAATAATTCCAACGTTTCATCCAGCTAACTTGTCTGGACTTCTTCAGGGAGATCATCATCATCATTATTTCATAATAGTTTGATAAAAAAGTAAGTTAAAGTTCAAAATGATGAAAATAATTTTGATTTTGTATCCTTAAAAATACTATTTAATATACGATTTTTTTAAGCTTTTATATATGATATCAAATGACTATCAACAGAAAGCTTTGGATCTGAGTTTTATACTAGTTAACATATAACACCATGATATATCTTGTAATCTGGAAAGAGTTAATCTTTTGCATCAGATTTGAAACCCTATTCTCCACCTTATCATGATCAGGTATGTTATATTCAAGTTAGTTAAGTAATGACTGACCTCCAGTATAACAAAGATGTCGACAGATTAATTACCTACTGTTTAGTGACGAGATTATCATGTTTGTCTAATTTATAGGTTTGATCAAATTGTTTTATGATCAAATAAGTTGATTTCAACACTTTTGTTTGAACGAAATCACTTTTAATGAAAGACATAGTTAGTCATGTTTTTATGATTAAAATAAGATGAACATCACATGGAATCCTGAAGGTCAAAGGAGAAGAGGAAGACCAAAGAACACATTACACCGAGAAATGGAGATAGACATGAGAAGAATGAACAAAAACTAGATAGAACTAGAAAGGAAGGCCCAGGACAGAGTGGGTAGGAGAATGCTGGTCGGTGGCCTGTGCTCCATTGGGAGTAACAGGCTTAAGTAAGTAAGTAAGTAATAAGATGTACATATGAAAAGTAATAAATAGTATAGAAATTTCTAGAATGCAATCATGTTGTATAAATTATTTGTTTTCTTTCTAGAATAAATTGTATTTCATTTTTATGTAACTCAGATAAGTTTTTTCTTATTGTACAGTTATATAGCAAAATGAATTGTTGAATATTGATAAGATGAATAACAAATAATATACATGACATATTCTCAACTACCACCTATCCTGATTAGTAAAATCAGTTAGATTAACAGTAAGTTGGAATAATACTGAAGACAGTCAAATGAAGGAATAACATCAATTCCTGAAGTTAATGACTGCTTGTGTGAATCATTTTGTTAGAATCACACTATTTTGTTTGAGTTCGAGAGATTTTAGTGATCACTGACTAGTTGGAGACACTGTGTTACATTATTCAAAATCTATCATACTGGGACAGATGCATTTACTCTACTCTTATATTTTTAGTTTTATTTCATTGTGCTGATTTTAGTGTAACAATTTGAACTGATACACAAATATACGAGTCTCTGTTTTACTTATAAATAATAAGACTAAATGGCCGTCCAGTGCTTCCAGGTTTTCCATGGTAGTCTAGCTTCAATTGACTGATGATTTTAGGTATATGTAAAAAAAATTACTAAAAATCTCCACAAAAAACCCCTATGAAATCATTATTTTTTAAAAAAAAATGTAAACTTCATCTTATATTATTTACTATCTGTAATTTGAGTTTTTTAATCATTTATAAGTAAATAAAACTAGATATAGTTTCATCTATTTCATAGATGAATAAATAAATAATTAGTTGTAATTAATAGTTTTTGTTATAAGAATAAACGATGAATTCCATCCGTTGAATCATATTCGTTATGAACTGATTTCGGTTGGGAGAGTACCAATGAAAACCAGGTAATACTGGAAGTAGGATTGCTCAACAGTGCTCACCTAGGACCTTGTCAGGAATCAAACTCCGGAATTCCAAGTCTTTTATGAACCATTTAACCTTTGGAATAGTAGGTTGATATCAAATATTACATATTTTTAATTTCAACAAGCTTGTGATATATAGAAATAATCTCTTGGTGCCACTAATGTTGACTATTTCACATTAGACAAGTTTTAGCCCAATAATATCTCTTGTGAGATTGATTCGTAATAAATACCACTTCCATAAATAAACAGGTACAAAAGGCTTGCTGGACTTTGCCAGCATGCGCCACCTGTGACCTAGGTGTAATGTTTCCCAATATTTATCAGTCCACCACTGATGAAAGTGACCTACAAAAGTAGAAACTAACCATAGACCACAATTATCTGATCGCATGTGTCCTCAAATTACTGCTAATCCATAGTTCAACAACCGATAGACCAATGCTGAAGCTTGAATTAAGGTACTGAGTTAATTTGCTGAGTGAATAGTTAAGGCTTTCCACTTTGATATAGCATGGAGTCATGCTTAGAAGTAAATCACAGAAAAGCTAAAAATTCATGAACTCACTGACTATTAGTCACTAAAATCTCATGGACTCAAACAAGATAGTCTGATTCTAACAAAATGACTCAAACAAACAGTCATTAACTTCAGGAATTGATGCTATTCCTTCATTTGACTGTTTTTAGTATTATTCCAACTTATTGTTAATCTAGCTGGCATTACTAGTAATGGTAGGTGGTAGTTGAGAATATGTCATGTATATCGTTTGTTATTCATCTTATTAATTGTTACTTAGTGATACTGCATAAATATTGTTTTAATTTGTGCCGTGCCAGGAAATCTTAATATGATATCGGTTATATAAACGAGATATGTTTTAAAGCTTCCAATAGTTCAAATTGATGCATTCTCATGGTAATAATAATAATAATAAATAGTAGTGGTAGTAGCAATAGTGGTCTAAGTATTAATACTGTTTTTATCCGTACATCAAGCATAAAACATTTTTGTATGTATTTAGCTTGTTTTATGGAAAACAATAAATTTTTATTCGTGTTTTCTTTTCGTTAGGGTCATTCAGTAGTCAATAAGAATAAAATGACTCAGTTTTGTTTTAGTAAAACACATAGAAGAAACATAAACAGTTATTTTACATTTCTTATTTGCATTTACTTGTTAAAAAATGTTCTAGAATCATGTTTTGTTATTCTTATTAGGTAATATCTATTCATATAGTAAAAAAAGAAGCCCACATCTTTCTTAAATTTTTACAAATAAACGATAATGTCGCTTATCTATTAGTTTAATTGTTCTTTTATTCATACTCTATTAGTTGTCATGACAATTATATAACTAGTTATTGACAAATTTTATTCTATATTCTATTCAATTTTATCTAAATGAGAAAAAGCTTTAGTTAACAATTAGTTTTATATAAGTAGTACTTAGAAAAACACCAGAAAACGGTACTTAGAGTAGATAGAAGAAATAAGCATTTTTTTTTAGAAAAATAAAGTTACATGATGAATACGGAAACCTTTTTACATGACTTTTAGTAAATAATTATCAATAATGATATAATATTTTCTTTTGTATAAGTATACTAATAGAGGTCAATTCATGTCCTGACAAAACTATTGTATACTAACTATGTGTATATACACTCAAGTTGATAATAGATGTATAAGATAGAGAGACAAATAGAGAGAATGAAATTCTGTTCTACATACTATCATATAGATATCTACTCGTCTTCTTTTTCATCTTCTACTATGGATAAAAGTCGCACTATACAGGCGTATACTGTACAAACATCTATACATACATACATACATACATGCATACATACACATACACATAATTAAAACCTATTATTGTTGTACCCGTCTCTTATATTCTTATGTTTGGTTTATTCTAGATATTGTGGAATTTCTAGTTTTTTCTCACATGTTCAACGTAAACTTGTATATTATCTACAAAAGTAATGGTATCTAATTTCGATTATGTGTTAACGAATGAAAATCAAATGTAAACAGCACATTGTGTCAATCATTCTTGAGTAATCAATAGAGAATATCAAAAAGAGATGAGCACACACATTTATTCAGTTTTATATAAACGTATATGATTCGTTTATTGTGAAACATTGATTAATATTATAGGTAGATAGATAGGTAGGTATACATATAGACATATACCAATACTACTCATTTAATGAGCGCACAGGCACACACCCTTTATACACATGTTTCAATAGATAGTCCATTGAGAATTGCACAAAATTCATTGATTGATCAGTAAAGAAAAAAAAACTTCTACCTCCTCACCTTATTCAAAAATAGAACTATAAAAAGACTGATATTTTAGTAAGAACAAAATTAAAAAACACTATGCTCTTCTTATCTCTTCTAATCTTTCATTCTGATTTATGAATAATTATGATTATACTCAATATTATATATAATATTGAGTATAATTATTTATTCATAATAGAATGTTAGATCTCCATAAACTTTAATTTCTCTCATTGGGTAAGTTCAAAACTAAAAAAAACAACGATATTATTGATATTTCATTTCATTTATTGTATGTTTATCATTTTAAGTGCTCAAGTTTTACTTTATTCGATCAAATCTAATAGATCCATAGTGTAATTTTAAATAATCGAAAAAACTACATTCTTTTAATGTACCGATTGTTTTTTTGTTTTTTTTTAAGGAATAAAGTCACCATGTTGCACTTTATTACATGAAATTACATTCATATTAACAATTAAGAATGATTAGATAGATAAGGAGATTTCTTTCCTTTTTTGAAGAAAAAAAAAACGAAAAACAAACAAACCATAATCTAAAATAGGATAATTAGTAAAGTTAGAAAATTAAATCTATATCTATTTATAAATATTTAATAATTCATAGGGAATAAACTTTATTTTTTTATCCCTTAAATAGCCTCCTCCTCATCATCTATTTAGTTAATATAATTATTCTTTTCAAAAGTGCATATTGATTATGTTCACTCTTTTTTTTAATAAAAATAAATAAATTAAAGATAGAAAACAAACACGAGGACATTGAAATATTGATTATCTTATCGATTACTTAATATACACTTTATTGAAACAAAGAGGGGTGTAATATATCTATTCTAATCTAATCTACATAATAATATATCTTTGTGTTATATATGTCAATATTATCACTTATTAAAAAATAAGGAGGGTGGTAATTAGATAATAATTTAGACTAAATTGAATTTGATTTATACTCATATGTCTTTCTATCGCTCATTATAGAAATCATTTATTAGAACATATTTCTGTGCATTTAATAATAAATTGAATTTATGATTGACTTACTTACAAGTTGATTGTAATAAATAAAATTTTTGTCAATTCTAAGTTGATTACATAATTAGAGTATTTGGTTAATCTAAATAGGATTAAGTAAAACTAGAAATTATCTTATGCACCTCTCATAAATTTTATATATACAGTAAAGTATCCATGTATGATTTACAATCTTAATGAGAAGAAGAAGAATCAAGCTCAATATAAGGGATAGAATGATAAAATGTTGGGTTTTTTTGTTGTTGTTATTCAATGAAAAAGGTAAATGTAAGTTTAAAATTATCATTATTTTATATGATTGATTATATTGTGTATTGAAAATTGGGCAGTTGGTGTATTTCCACCTCAAAATAAAAAAAACAAAAATATAATTCAACAAAGTTTGTTTTTAATTTGATCTATTGAAAAAAAAAATGATCAAATTAAACGAATTTATGTTGAATATGTGAAAATGCATCATCTACCCTAGATATCAATACATAGAACATCATTATTTTGATTTAAAATTTTGATAAAATGTTCTATTTTTAAAATACGTTTATTATCTTGAAAAAAAAAGAAAGAAATTGTACATACAAGAAACTGTGTTCAAGGTCATGGGACGGAAATGCTTACTTACATAGCTGCTAGTAATCTCTCATCAGTAGAACTAATATGAAAAAAAGCATACAGATTTACTGATGATGAAATTACTCATTATTCATTATATTGTAAATGCATTTTCTGGCCCGTAACTAATACACAATGAACACCTCTCATAACTGTTTCTAATATCTATGATATATATATTTTTTTATGGAGTGTAAATGTTTTTTATGATTAATGTAATTAATGGACATGTTTCTTTTTAGTGATGGCAATGATTCAGTACAAAACAACAATAACATAAATAAATATTAAACAAAAACATGTTTATTGTAAGTTTGTTTAGATTCTGTCTCGTTTTCTTGTTGTTGTTGTTTCTGTTTGGCTATCAACTTGCCTGTTAGTCTACCAATAATTTTTCTATTATTATTAATAATAACAAAATCTCATAGAATTATCGAAATGTTATTTTTTTTAAACAAGTAGGAAATCTTTATTATCATTATTAGTATTTGATTTTTGGTTTCACATGTTTCCTATTTATTCTATTCTATTATTATTTTAAATAAATGGTTTAAAAGAATAGATGGATCGTAGTTGTTAGTGAAATCTAGGACACATGTTCCTTTTCATTTAGAACCCATCAGTCGAACCAACATTATAGTGCCGATGTTAACACTGAGACTGGAACACAATATTACTAAATTTAAATACTAACACATTACCCATTGAGCTGCAAAACTCAGATAACCACTAATTTGTCAAACGGGTATGGTGTTTATATCATTATAAATAAAAGTTCGAATTGTTCTGTTGTTGATATTCTTAACTAAGTTTTCATTGGTTTTTGTTAACATGTGTAATTCCTGTGAGAATTGCTATGATGTTAAATATTTTGCTAGAAACCATAAGTTTAAGAGGGAAAAAGGAAGTCAGAATAATTGTCGTCCAGTTAAACTTAATCGTTTAATCGATTTAAACAAAATGATGTAACAATGGTCACTGAGAATTATTTTGGAAAGGGAACAATTATGAAGTGTAAAAATACAGTTTCTTTTTTTTATATTCGTTTGGTATATTCTTAACAAGTCAATAAAAGTGGTTACGATTTCGAGCACATGTGATGAAATAAATATATATGTGACTTACACGCGAAATCAAGTCACTTGTGCCAGTAGCCATTTTAAAACTTCATTGATAGAATTGGAGTGCAACTAAGGAGGATTGAAAATCATATTAAAGCTCGAATACTATAATCAGCAATTTCTAAGGCAGCTATTTACTCTTGCATAGCATTTCCATTGAATTGACTAAGGTTAGAAATGTAAATAACTGAATCTAGATTCACTGGTTTAAAGATAATGTGGTTCATCGTGAGATCTTAACATCCTAAGATTTGCTTATGGTTTAAGATGCGTTGAATTCTCCATCGACAAATAATTTTCAAGTGGTACTTCATATTTGATATTAGTAAATATCGATGCCTAAACTAATGATAAGGAGTGAAGGAGACCATTTCGCCGATCCTCAAAATTTCATTAAGACTGATGCATTGGTATTTGATGAAATTTCAGGACTAATTCCGAAAACTTTGTTGGCTGAACCCAACTTACATCAATTATGGCTTAGGCGATATGTCCATTTGTCAAACAAGGATAAGGATAGACAGTTTGTTCTGTTTTAATTTTCGGTTGTGAAATTGTAGTCTTTAAAAATAGAAAATATTCATAGGTTTCTAGTATTCGATCTTAGTTATTATCGAAGGACTGTTTATGTGTACATTGGAACCACCGAATGAATAATACTGATAACAAGCATATGGTACTAGGCAAAGACAGGAAGTCGACTGACGATGTAGTGAATCATAATTGCTTAAGGTGATTGAGACATATTTTATATATGACGAATCATCTCTTATTTCGATAGTTGATTTAGTTGAGGTAAAAATAGGTTGAAGAATGCTAGGAGCGGTCAAACTGAAACTTAATAAGATTAATAATAAAGAGCTCGAAATAATCGTGGCAGCATTGACAGTAAGAAAGATAATATTTCCGAATATTGTTTAAGAAGGCATGAAAAAGAGGTTGTTAGGAGAGAATATTGAAACTCAAGATCTGTAGTTAGGATAGAGAGTGAATGTATCTTCACCACTTCACAAGTACTTAGCACACTTATAAATATTGAGTTTGGTTGAGAAGTTGGAAGAGATAGCTGAAGGATCATAAAAAACCGGGAACCACTGGGGCAGTTGTTTCATCATCACATTGTCTAGTTAAAGTTAGTCAATAATATAAACTTCATATCTTCAATTACTGAATTATTACAGTGCATTTTAATTTTTCAGATATTTCAGAATCTAGGTAATAAATTAGTTAGGTAATTGATTATAGGCTATTTGGAATAGCGTAGTACTTAATTATAAATAACAATCAGTAACTGTTGTGTATTTGAGTTTCTGCTGGTAATGTATTCCAAAATGTGCGTCTAGTTTTATTTGGGGCCGGTCAATTGGATATGTGCGCACCATAGTGTGGATATTCTCACTGAGGCTCGATTCCAATACTTATAATTTCAAACCTATACAGATTATCCCCTAAGCTACTGGATCCATATAGCCACTGACTTGTTCAACGTATATGATGTCTATTCGTAAATCACTGTATTATCTGGTAGCAGATATTCAGGATACTGACGCTTGAACCGATAGATGCTTTACTGAGTTGTTTGAAGCGTATTTGACACATCCGGTCATCACTTACCCTGGCTTGCAACAGTAATAAGCATAGAATTAGATTGGTGAAAATCTAAAGAACAAATGTGAAAAGATGAAATCATTTTACGGAGTTATTGTCTATTCAATTTCGCCATGCGGTAAGGTGTAGACTATCTGGTTCGGTCCTTTATAATAATCGTATTCATTATAGATATGCGCTTGAACAGTTTGAAACCAGGCATTGTAATTATTGTTTCGTCATTTTTATTCGTTGCTGGTCTTTTTCCACTATTATCTGACTTTCTCTTCATTCATCTTGTTAATTTCTTATTTGATATTTTGGATGATTGAAGGTAGTCGATAGGAAACTCTCCTCTACTTATGTTTTGTTCTAGTTGACTCTCTTAAGCAAGGCCTCCTTGAATTTTTGGGAGAAATGATGTTTCTTATAGTAGTCATCCAGTCGTTATTGAGCGTTGATCTAGTTTAAAAGAATACCGGTATAAGGTTACCGGGATTGTTGACTAGTGTTGTGATCACGAACCAGTAAGAGTTAAAAACCATTGGAAATTTGTTTTGCAATACAGTAACAAAAATTATTAGTCGAACGTGAATTTCAAAAAGTCACGTAAATGTTTAAGTGACATTTGTTAACCATGTTCATATAAAGTTCCCATGTCTTGTTTCTTTTGTAAGATACAGCAATTTTAAGTGAGTAGTTTACATCACAGACAGAATTCAGTTAGATAACCACTGAAACCAGGAGGCATTAGACGTTTCATCGTAGTCTGAGACCACTAAAAAGTAAAGATCCTTAATCATAACAAGAATCAAATCCAAAACCTCTAGGCCTCACGACAAGAGCTTCAGACTACCTTAGGACCACTGGGGTAGCATCGAATGATACATATATCTAACTTCACTCAATTCGTTATACTGCCTGATCACTGTTCATCACCACCGGGGATATCTGTCTCAAATGCGACATGGTTGAGCTACACTAGTTACGACTTCTCACTAGATGTTCAAGAATTATCTGATCAAGTTTGTTTTTCCCAAAATTGCCCCAAAATAGACAATAACAAGAAAATTCTTCTAATATTTAAAATTGCTATATTAAACAATTAGACAACACTCAGTGAACTTTCCCTCCTTTAAAATACTCCACTTTTGAAATAAGATATCTAGCTGATGAGTCCTGAATGAGACGAAATCTTCATCATGGTTTCCACAACTTATCAATATCAAAAAACTTATACATTTAATTTGTTTATTATTAATTCAAATGTTTTGGATTTGAAGAATAGTCTTCATCATCAAGTGAAATTATTTAAAAAAATTAATTCATTGAATACCAGATAGGAGTGAATAGGTGTTTTGTTTTAACTAGTGATTTGTTTTACCGAATTGTTGAAAAATCTTCAGCATCCTTCTACTATTAATCATAATATTATTATTATATTACACTTTTCAATTGTAGATCTTTAGTTAAATATTGATAAATACCATTATACATTTAGTTCAATGAATATGAAACATATAGAACAGTAGAAACAATTATTATGTTATGTTACCAATGGTAACTAAGATGACAAAAAGAAATATTGTCTTTATTGTTCTTAATAAATTGAATGTCATCATCAATAATACTTGAACGATTTAATAATTAACAATTTTATTCATTAAATCCTGAATTGGTGTATATATATTGATATATTACAATATAAATAAATTTATAGATGAACTTATGTAAATTGGATCTAATAATAATAATAATAATAATAATAATAATAATAATAATAATAATAATAATAATAATAATAATAATAATAACTGGATGTACATCCAATTAGATGTACATCCAGCTGACGGGTCCCAAATAGGACGAAGTGGCGCGCGTTCTGGATTCCACTGCTAGCCACTATCCATCTTTGCTTACAATGCTTGTGAATTAAGGCTATATCGATGCAATACACACAGTATGCAAATATGCCAAATAGAGACTGACCAGTTGCAGTCCTAACACATAGATGGGAAGATTCAAACAAACAATACTAAATGAATTTAATAATAATAATCTCTTTATTCAACACCGTATATTTGATTACTGTAACTAATCGTCAGAAAAATGATAATACTACTTAACTGACATCGATTATTACTGGTTGATTTGTATTGTACGATGCTATATACTGTAATATTTACTGCATTCATTGTTTCTTATGAGATAACGAAGAAATTCTCTTGCACAGTCCCATCGATTTTCTAAATTGAGTGAGATTATTTCAGCGTTGAAGTAACATTCTGCATTAGTTGTAATATATATTTAGCACAATTAGATCGTATATTTTATTAGAAGTACCTTCTATAGTCATCATTATGTACACCATCTTAAACAACTCATAACAATGTTTCAACTAAAGGCAAACTTGCAGATGTAACATAACACAGAAGACTTCTTCAGTGTCAATAAATACTGATCTACAAAGATTCAACAAAGAATAAAAACTATTATGAAATACACTATCTTCTAATAATTCTACCTTAATTAGTCTAAAAAAGGTTTTAAGATGAACAGTAGTAGTGTTTCTAATTAAATATTCATCAGGTTTTGCTCTAATACACAGTAATATTTATAATGTGCCTTAATGTGCCTTTTACAAATTCAGACACCTCTGCGGAGATAGCTGTATTGGGGATACAATTAAACAACTTAAACAGTAGATTAGGGAACGTCTCTCCCTATAGTTTCGAAAGGAGCAGACAAAGACAATAAGCACCTCCATTTTATCATATTCGGTCAGTATTTGCCATACGCTGGATAAAAAATATACCGTTTTGAGTGATCGACCGTATACCTTCGTTGTTTCCCAATGAGATTCAATCTCGTCTCCTACATATAACAGAAGCTATGTGCATCCGAATATACAACAATAATCTGTGTATTAAAAGAATATTTAAAACACCCTTGTCTCTTCCTTAGCCTGATAATGCTTAAAAACTGATTTTACTGGTAGTTATTATTGGTATTTTAATTATCATTACTATATCCAGTATCCTGTGTTTGATTGTTCTTTTTCACATGTGTTCCTCGCTACCTTACTACGTAACTCTGTCTATAGCCCTTCCGGGGGCCTTGGTTTTCAGACAGTTGTTTTGAGTTCCATATGTTGTAAAGCTGTACGAATACTGTCCTTACTTCTCCAATCCTTGCCTCTACATCTGCATGGAATCCTCCTTGTTCATTGATGATACTTCTGACCAGTTTTTCACATCTACCAGATTTTCTCAATCAAATGTGATTGGGTTGGTGCTTTCTGTGTTGTATTTCAGGATCTCGAATTTTCTCCTGTTTAGGGTTTGGCCTAATGCTGCAGCGGCTGCTGCTACACCTGCATTTGTTGCAACTTTGTTTAACACCAGTCTTCACTTGGAAAGCATCTCTCAGCTGTCCTCCATGCACGACTTGGCGATGTAGTCCGTCATATGAATTCCGTCTGATGTTGACGATCTTCTCAGGTGCATCATAGTGTCGAAGAAGGATCCACGAGGTTCTCCGATCCACACTGTTGAATGCTTTTCCATAACCAAGAAAGTTGACGCATTGTGATGAGTCCCACTCGATTGATTGATCAACAATGATCCATAATGTCGCGTTTTGATCTGAACACGATCGATCCTTATGGAATACATCTTTCTGATCTGGAATCTGGGTATCTAATAACAAAACGTTTGTGTGTCAGTGTATGATACTATCTTTCTACCCAAACAAAAGTAGCTTGGTCTAACATAAACACGAGCCATACCAACTGAAGAACATGTACTTTGATCACTAATCTTTGACTTTTGTTAATTTTATTTTTGATGATGATATTTATTATATAAACAAAAATTATTCGCTTGTTACTCTGCCTTAATACTATCGATTTAACTTCATAACCATTTTTCTACATTAAGTTAGTTAACTTATGATAATTTATTATTTGTATTTCACATCGTATTTTGATGATATTGAGTTTAACTACTTATACGTGGTAAAGTAGTATATAATATTTATTCAAGATGGTGTTTTTTCTATTATAGAATTTTATATATTTTTCGTATGAACTACTGGAACTAGTATTATCCAATTAATAAAACGAAGCAATTTTCTCTCGATCAACTTAGATCGTTCTTAATATTGTGCTTTTGATATCTACTTGCTTTTATTACTGGATTAAATGTTCAATATTCGATTTTATGGGGGAGAAAATTGTTATCATTTTGCTTAATGTTACAAAACCAAATCTAAAGTATTAATTTTTCTACTCAGAGAGGTTTTTAATTTATATCTGGCTAACTTTTAGCCAAACAAGCAAATCAACTGGAGCGATTTTTCTAGAAATTTAGTTTTTCGGCCACATATCTATAACTTGCGATAAATGAAATACCTGCAGAAAAATTCCCATCGCTTACTGATTGCAGAAAGAGAGTTGCTGAAAATCAGGAAGCACTGGGTATCTGTCTCTGCCCTATTTTTGACCCTTCAAGAGAAGGCATTGGGGGCTACTTATATTACAAATGATATGGAGCGAAGTCAATTCAAAGTAAACCAAATATTGTCTTCAATATGAGAAGCGATTCATAGAATCACAAGAAAAGTACAGATGCCTGAGTTATGCCAGTAGCTAAAGAAATGTTATTACCCAATATTTAACCTAATCCAAGATAAAATGAAACCAAATTTCGATCAGTGGTTGTAAAAATACATATTTATGACATTCCTACTGAATGCAGCTAATCTTCTGGAATAAAAAAACACGAAACGTTGTAGTTTCCTTTCCTATGTCTCATAAATCTACAACCCTCAAACTTTTGAGCATTTTAATGAAAAACATCTTTCTACAAGATTTTTTTGTCTGTTTATAACCTCTAAAGTATGAACACACAATGGAAATAAATATATACTATTGTAGTGGACGCTACTCACGAGATTGTGTTTAAGTATTATGTTGCGGAACGTAGCGCCGAGTTTACAGCAACTGTCAGACAAAATGAAAAGTTTTTTTTACATAGAAAGCTCGGCGTTGGTTGGACACTTGCAGACCAGATAAGAAGACAATTCAGATGGCATAACACACCTAAAGATCCCAATGGATGATTGTATGCTATGTACATGTTTATGCAAATAATTCTTAACTAGCCATAAATGTTTACTGCTGTATATTATCGTTTTGACAGAATCAAAAATCTCATTACATGTAATCTCTGACCCCACCAATTAATTCTTTTGTTCGAGCTTTAATAAATTTGTGACCCAACCAGATTTACTGTATGCTGTGGAGTAAAACTAAACAAAATCTATACTTGCTGATAATCACTGAATGAGGGTACCTTTATATAAAGCTTTATATTGTTTGGAACGAACGTATCTCGTCGTATATTAGAGATGAAATAGCATAAACTCAAATACCTGTCAAATTTTTTATTGCTTCTGATTTAAATTATGATGGTAGTGTAAATAAAAAATGAGGCATCTATTTTACGTTAGTTCTGCGATTATCTTTTGAGTAAGCTATATCAATAGTGATGTAGAAGGAAATTAGAATATGATAGTTAAACCATTGTTCATCGATATTTCATAAAATCGCTAATGAGTGAACTGAAACAACATGAAAACATTTTAAAATCCGTTTTGAAGAATTATTTACCATTTTGAATAAAGGATCTAAAAATACTGATTTGAGGTTGTACAAATAAGCTTCACTGTTAACTTTGAATAACTGGAGATCGGATTCGACATATTTAGGCCTCATGCCAAACACATTTCATTGAGACTACTGAGTTAGCTTCCAGTGGTTAATAATAATTACTTCATCCATTTCACGATTTTTTGCGACCATCAACGATAGTTATCAGTGAAGCCTGTTTCACTCTCGATGTGATCGAAATCAGTCAGTCCCCGCTTCTTATCAGGACCACAATAATTGTTCTCAAAACTTATTAATTGGGAACACATTATTACTATTATTATTACCATGATAGGCTTAAGTCACTGATGAACACTGCTGAATGGTTCCGTACTAGGACGATATTGTTTACCAACAATTAACCATATTCACACTAAACCGCAAGTATAAACTATCTTTAAGTAGACTGACTAATTTACTTGTGAATTCTATACTCTCATGTTTGTTGATTTTTTTAACAAAAATTTCAAAACACTTCACTGTCGATACATCCTCTAGATTTCACAAAATAAGGAAATGAATTCAAAAAAGAGAAGAAAACAATCCATAGAACATATTAGTTGATAGAATAATTCCTATAATCTTTCTTCAAATAAAGTGCAGTTATTCAATTAAAGCTTTGATTAATTTAAAATTTGATCAATACCAGTACACTGAAAAATATTAGTGCATTATTCAATAATTTGAATATTGAAGGAAATAATAGAAAACTACTAAGAACTATTGTAAGCAAAGATGGATAGTAGCTAGCAGTGGAGTCCAGGACGCGTGTT
This sequence comes from Schistosoma rodhaini, assembly GCA_944470415.2. Lineage (NCBI taxonomy): Eukaryota > Metazoa > Platyhelminthes > Trematoda > Strigeidida > Schistosomatidae > Schistosoma > Schistosoma rodhaini. Next base: position 10,733,355 of record OX104039.1, on the reverse strand, counting down.
TCGTCCTGTTTGGGACTCGTCAGATGGGTGAGCCTGCATCTCAGAGTTGATGTTCACTCTAGGACTCGAACCCAGTACCTTTCGCTTCAAACGTCATCACGTTATCCACTCAGCTACTGAGTCCTAATACCCATTTGCTTGTGCAATGAGGTGAATTTATACTAAAAACTATGTTGTAAAAATCACCATCATTACCATAGTTGATTAATAAAACAATCTGATCTAGTCGGATGATAGCTTAAAGGTTTGTTCAACTGAAATGATACCAATAAGATGATAATGATGATGATTATGGATTGGTGAATACCTATGAACCCCTAATTGTTGTCATTATTTTTCTCTTTTATTAAATTACAAGTCAATTAACCACAGACCTGCTATTATTATTTACATCGTAAATGTTCCAGTTTCGTACATATCAGGATTTATTATTTATGATATTGTATATTACGTGTATAACTTAATCTCCGATACCAGTCGCTCTACTGTAACTCACCGCCATTGTTTAAAACTTGATAAGGAAACGATGTAGAAACAATAAGAATAACTTAACAGTTCTAGATACGCGAGTAAATCACTGTTTTACTCGAAGTTTAAGGCGAACTGTCGAATAATCGGTAAGTTTTAAACTTAGGTCTTATTTAAACTCAAGAAGATGAGTTTTGTCAGTGTAGGATAAGAAAACAGTAATTGGATATTTATGATTGACTGTGGCAGATCTTATAAGGTAGATGCAAGCATTTGTGAGTGCAACCGTCGAATGTTTGTAACGTGCTGGTATTCTTGCTGTCATATGCTTCTGGCACACGTGAAAAGACGAACTCTTGCAGGTAAGCTTAATCAATTACGAAGCATAAACCGCATAGTTGATAATATTCTTCGACACTGCAGTCGATGGACAAGAGTTACCACATATACCTAGTATTTACAGATCCAACAAATCCATAAAATGCACAAACAACAGATTGAATAAGTATAGTGAGCAGTTCGCGATGATAGTGAAGACGAAAGCTGACAATTATTACCAAGGAATCATCAATATTTAGGTAAGACACTAGTTCCTCTGTTTATTCTTGTTTAGTCTTCTTCCAATAAAAGGTCATGACTTGGAACATAAGAAAGAGGTGAGATGTGGCATGAACTGTTTGCTATAAGAAGTTCTTTGTGGTTGTATTTTCAACTTAACTATATCTGCAACTTGTAAACTGATTTTTCTGCACAAAATGTTATTCTTCCTTTACCGGTAATAATGATGCATCAATAATCTTTTACTCAATTTTAATTTTCGTCATCTTCGTAGTTTCATAGCGAGGTATACCGATAATACTTACGGGTAACTGTTTGTGAAACCCAGAAACAACTAAGTATTCGTTTTATGAGTACTCATTTTGTTATGAAAAATTGTGGTACTGCATCATTTTAGAATTTTCGCTAAAACATTGCCTTGAGTAAGTTCCTTCACCATAACAATATATTCGGATGAATACCAGCAAGATTTATGGTGCAAAAAACACTAACCTTCACCAAGCCCTCACCGAATCTGCGACCCCACAAATTATTTGTTTGTAGTATTTTTTCGCGAAAAAATCGAAAAATTGAGTATAGTTGTTATATTTATATCTGAATAATCCATTACATGAATAAACGTGGCAATAGTCAATTACAGACACAGTTATCTTCAACTTGTAAATTATTCGTTCATATAATTTTCCCTATACACTAATTTGTTAAGTTCTTCAGCAGTAAAGACTTCAATATTGGAAAGGTTTCAGCCTTTCAATTAGTTGACAGAAGTCATAAGCTGCATATCAGAAAATGTATGGAGAGCTTCCCAGCTTGACCAATGAAATTCTGAAAAACAACAAATCAATCATGAAAAAAAAACAGTTTAAATTCATTATAAGTATCAAATTCAATACGCAGATGAAATAGCAGCTAACAGAATATAGCTATAAGTATCTCACTTGTTGTAAACAACACCCTTCATTCTCCAACCCTCCTTCAACTTTACCTATTCGTTTACGAATTGGCAAAGGAATAGCAGGCACCAAATAAACTGATTGAGAAATTTCAAGTAGTGCTGTGAAATTTGAGAAAAATCCGATTACAACGTTCAAAATACTATTAGAAATTCACGGTTTATATACAATAATAACATCACTGGAAAGCACTATTTAGATATGTTGTGGCGTGTTCGCATGTCGGGCTAACCAGATAGGTTGTAGTAGTTTAAATCTGATTCCTTTTTGATCGTACGTACTGTCTATCCTCGTATGTAATAAATGACTTTATTCCGCGTTGGTGAACAACGTAGTTAAATACGTCAAATACAAGAATAGATTTAGAATACATATAATTTCTACAATCATTGATCTGGCCAGGGAATCAGAGTGATGAAGTGAATAAAAGCAAACGAAGCGAAAATGACATGCAGTGGAGATGGCGGGGGAGCCAACTCGATATGAGCAAGCATTACTCAATATTTATAATCAGACAAAAATGAATGACAGACATATGATGAATAGGATACGAAGGGTACACATATACACTCACATAAAAATATAGTCAAGGTTAATAAGCGAATTATTAACAAGATCAAAATATGACTCATGATAGGCGAATTGGCTAGGCCAGTAACTAGAATAAAGTGCATGGGCTTAACATATAAACTGATACTACAGATATTACACATCAATATACATTAGATCTTTGTTTATAATTTGGTCAGTAATTGAAGATTGTGTTTGCGGAAATTCATTCACGATCTCTACAACAGACACATCATAAAATCATATACGCTAGCATCATAGCTCAGTTACCATGTCACTAATTAATGTGACACTTACAGTGATGTTATATGCAGTTCCTGTAAATGTTCAGAAAGTGGAAAAAAGGCTATCAGCGTCGATTATTACTTAAATAACTTTTCTATCTCAGATACTTTACATATTAATATGTCAGTTCCTCTGGCAACCAATAAAAGGGAAACAAAGGGGACATTGCGTTAGAAAATAAAGGGAAAATAATGAGGAAACATGCCAGAATTTCTGTTATTTCGCTTTCATGGGAAATAATGCAGAATTTTCCCCTTTTTGCCACTTTGTTTTTCAAATATGGTTGGATTGTTTACCTTTTGACTAAATACTCGACTAGTTTTTAATACATGCCTGATTTTATGCTTTATTGTCTACCTTTTGCCTAACTTCAAATGTCTACCATATTTTCCTATATTCCCACAACAACCCACATGATGAATGTAGTGGACTACGTTAAAAAATGGTGGAAAGGTAAAACACCATACTATACAAGAATATCAATAACAGACAGATGCTCGAGCAATGATCGTTATATATTTTCATCGTTGGTGCCAAGTCCTATTGTAATTTACTAAGATCTGAAAAAGAAATTACAGGTTATGGGTTATGAGTTAAGAACGTGCCCTAGGTGATAGGTGCATATAAAATCGGACAAATTCTCACAACATACACTTAAAGAGTTCCACATGCAAGTCAGAAGTTCAGCGCATGGTAAGAAAAACCTCCATTGAAAATTAAGCTAAACATAAGAAACATTTCGACAGTAATCCCTTTCTTAAACTTGTTATATCACCTGGTGAATTATGGATGGTAAATCTGAGGTCTATTTATGGACAAATGTAATATGCCTATTTCCTATTGGATAGTTGTTAAATAAGTGACCTAATCGTATTCGTGTTCCTCTTATCATAACCTTTATTTCGACCTTGGAACTATTATTATTGATTACTTTCCCCCTATCTACAGCCACATTGGCCAATTATTGTACAAATGTTATCTTTCTATTTTTTGGTATAATTTGGTCTGTTTGGTTAGTATATAAACCCAGTATACTTGCGAATAATGATTCATATTGCCGAGGCTGTATTTGTGTTCTGGACTTAACGGCTGGGCTAGGCAGATAGGGAGAACCGGATTGCACCCAAGACTGCTCGTACGTATTTCCTGTATCATTGGACGTATATATATATATATATATATATATATATATATATATATATATATATTAAGAGGTGCAAAGTCATACGTTATAACAAACTGCAGTTTAACTATTCCGAACCAAAATAATGTTCCTGTGAATTCTGAAATTTAATAAACACAAAAAGTTAAAACGATATCTAGCTGTCATGGTTTGTTAAACAACTGTCTATGTGAATTATTACTCATGTGTATGTTCGTTAATACTGAACACTGTATCTATAGAATGGCAGTAAATAATTATAACTTTAAATCAGTACGTTTATGTTTTTGTTTTCTTGGATGATGCTTTTGTATTTTGTCTCTCATGTCGTAAAAATACCGTTGCCTCGCGATGCCATGAACCTTAGCAAGTTGTTTGTCGTTGACAGATGAAGATAAGAACCGAGATGTGAAAGCACCTGAAGGTCATAAAAAATTTCTTACTTCGTATGCAGCTGTGAAAGCTGTACTTTGAAAGTACTCGTTTAGATGAAGTACCAAGTAATATGAAGTAGATGGCAACTTCAGTTGTCATGACGTATGACAAAATATAGTACATGGACGTTTAGGTATTATCGTCAATCAACTGCGTCAGCAAGGCTATCTACAATATGAACAAATAACCCAATGAATTTTTCTGACTTACAAATTTGTTCCTTATGTCTTTTTGCTGAAGACATGAGTCCAATGTTATCAGTTCCTCTTCAGATGACAAAAAGAACTGCAAACGTGATAGTCAGATGTCAAATTTAGATACTAACAACTTATATAGTGTTCAAAAATAGTTTGGTTCCTTCAACCTGCATTTACTAAAAATCAACTATCAGAAAGCCATTGTAACCGTAAATAAATCCCCTAAATTAATAGCTTTGTAAGTGTTCGACATTGGATGCTGACCACATTAGTTTCAATGGACTCATTTAGCTGAAGGCGCTCGGTAATGCATCCGTACCAGATCACGTTTCGGAACGTGAACATCCCCTGTGATCACTAGCCAGATTAGATCAGTCACTCCTAGATATATTGATAGCCCGTCAAATATATCTTTCAACCTCCTTGCTTCTGATTTTTGATTTTACTGGGTGGGCGCGATTCCATTTCGGAAGGTGTTACAGGTAAAAGGTTGTCAAACTACAATACCTGTGGTATCTTCACCATGTCCATTAACATCCTTTAGAGTGATGAATCAAAATTTTAAGTTATTAAGGCTTATTTTTGCTTCAAAATTTGACTGTGGTTTATCTCTGATTTCATAAATAATGGATTTCAATTGTTTGAACTTACATTTTTACAAATAACCACATTAAGTTGACTTAACATTTACTCAGGTAGCGAGCAACAACTAGGTCAAATCACTAGTTAACTAGGAAAAGAGCTATGTGACAAGCAAAAACATTATGAAAGGTTACTCGTGGTAGCAAAAGTGCTGCTAATAGCTGGTAAATAACGACAACTGAGATTCTCGATAACATGTAACACGCGCGAGAACTCATAGCTTAACTTTTCACCATTATCGACTTTGTATTGAGAATCAAATAATGGATTATTGGTTTTAAGACATAAAGAGCAGAAAGCATTTTCACCCAAGGAAGTAAGTGAAAGCCTAAAAATCCATAAAGATAGATCACGTATCGTCACAAGATCAAAAAGGTTGATTTACATGTGCTGTGTCGACAGAAACAAATTTTTTGTCGACTTTGGATATATTTCAGTTTCAGTTTGGGAAGGGCAGGAGGCTTATTGGCCTGTGTTTGTCCTGGAAATGATGGTCTCTTAGTTGATCCAACCTTCTTTTGAATGTGTCGACAGATGGAGCTTCAATTACATGTGGATGTAGTGAATTCTACTCGTCGATGATTCGATGGGTAATTCGAGAGTCAGCTGACAAGTAATTCGCTCTGGGCTTGTGAAATTTTTCGGAATTTCCTCATAAATTCTCTGCTTTTGAAGAAAATCAAAATGAGAGCATATCAGATACGAATTTATCACTAAGTATTTGAAATCTGTAATCAAGTCACCTCTGGTACTTCAACAACAACTTGAACCAATGTACGGTTCTTCAACATGACAGTGGGAAAAAGTTTAGTTTAGCCACGTGAGTATCATATGGGAGCTTAGTTGTGGTTCTCTGAACCTTTTCCAAAAGCTCATTGTTCTTTTTAGGCGGAGACTAGCCGCTTGTATGCAGTACTCAAGATTAGGACGCACGAATACTGTATACAAAGTCAAAAACGTTTTAGCGTTGACATAGCTAAAAGCCCTAAGTATTGAGCATAGACTCATTGCACAGCGGTGTGCAGTAGTTTTTGAGTCTTGGCTAATGATGCCTCTCAAGCCACTGTGTGTCTGGACAACAAGTAGGTCAATGTTGTTCATCATTTGTGTATCTACACCTTGATACCAATATGCATTACAATGCACTTGAAAGTATTTATCGGCAACTGCCAAGTTTGAAACCATTCACATAATTTTTCCAGGTCATTTTGAAGCTCTAAGCTATCATTTGAACTTGTTATCGCTCACCATATCTTGAAATCTTCAACAAACAACAAGACCGATGATAGTAGGAGACGAAGGATGTCATTTATAGACAAGAGGAATAACCATGGCCTCAAAACTGTACCCTTAGTCTCTCCACTAAGCACAGTTTTCCGGCTACACAACTTTGTGTTCACCTGTACTCCTTGTTCGTACCCAACCAGGAAGTCTTTTATCAACATTAACAATTTGTCTCCAACCCCGACATTTCTTAACTTATATAATAGTCGGTTGTGAGGGTCCTTGTCAAATGCTTTGCTGATGTCACTATAGGTTACGTTTGTAGATAACCTCCGGTCTTTAAGAGCACACCAACGGTCACGAGCCACCAGTAAGTTAACGAGACAGGAACAGCCTATTTTAAAGACATACTGCTTTTCCGAAAGAATCCGGCTTTCACCGAGATACGCAAATAGATCCTTCCGAATAATCTTTTCAAAAATTTGAACAACTACACTAGTTAGGCTAACGGATCCTTAATTCTCAGGTTTATGCTTTGTACCTATTTTTAAGGCAAGACTTACTATGGCGTTCTGCCGGTCTTTTGGTAATCGATCCTGGGTTACGGATAGATTAAAACATATACTTAAGGGGTTCGCAACAAAGTCGGCTAATTCCTTTATTAACCTAGGATGCATTTCATCGAATCCCGTGGATTTGCCTACATCAAGTTTATTTAGCAGATCAAATACATCGAATTCTTTAATGGTCACATTGTCCAGTGTGTGGTGGGATCTGTATGAACTGCCAGGACGGGCGTCTCTGCAGTATATACGTTGTTAAAGTAGTTTGCGCATACTTGAACTTTACCATAGTCGTCCTCCACTAATGATGAGGCATTACTGTATCCCCATAGTGCTGGAATATTTCTTCTTCTCTTAATCATTTGGTTTATATACAAATACAAGCGTTTGGGGCATTCTATAGATCCCTTAACAATTTCCTCGTACAATCTTCTAGACTTACGAGGGTTGAGACACAGATATTCCGAGCTTCTCGATATTGATAAGGTGTTGGCGGCCTGTTTAAACATCTGGGCTACCTGTTCCTGTCATCTAGATATTTCAACAAGTTATCTGATTTTGTTTGTTTTAATACATCATTATGCCTATTAATCGCACAACCTATTCAAGTGCGTTTCTGAAAAGTGTAAGACCTTTCGCTGTAAAGGTTACAGAAGGCTTATTCAGAGATATCGTGGTTTCTGGCAATATGCAGCGAGAAGAATGTACATTATCCAGATGTCGATTGACTGGGCTGCTAACTTCTAACAGGCAATCACCCAATATTTGTCGTCAGAAAGGACGAAGAGGTAAGAAACGGAAACTTGTTGAAGTACTTTGTGCTGAGAATTCTATATTGTACCAAAAATATAATATTGAATAAAGCTAATAATAATTGATTTTTCGTCTCATCAGTCCCCAGTAACCTAAATCTTTTCCACATCCTTTTCCTCTCACGGAGTATGGTATGAACCTCCCTACTGAACCTTAGTTGTGAGTTTCTCGGACCCCTTGATGTGTAGTCCAAGAGATGTGAGGTGCAGTGACTTTTAAGTACAAATTTTCAAATACATCCCAAGTTGTTTCATTTGGGGACTACGGCTCTGTTTTTCAATCCACTGACGATTCTGAGTGCATAATATTGTGTATATTTGCTTTTCGGACGTTCAATCTGGATTGGGCTGACGAGTGCTCCTTTTTGGCAGCTATATGAAAGTCAAAGATTAGAAGTGCATGATCATTTTTACCTAGGGGTGTCATGTATTCAAGTTTCGTGACGTCATCATCATAAAGGGTCAATATAAGGTCTAGTAAGGGTGACTCATAATCATGGTCGTACCTAGTCTCTTCTCTGACATGTTGGACTAGGGCACATGTGGTAGCCGCATCAACTGGTTCCACCTCGAAGGAATTTTCTGACAATTCAGTTCTCAGATTTTTCTGGTCCACTGTGAGTGCATTAAAGTCTCTTGGAATTGGACATCAACCACTTTGTGACCAAGTATTGAGACTGTCGAGCAAAACCACGTGTACCTCACAGCTTGGACTGCGGAAGATCAAACCAATCAGCAGCTATTTTCCCTACATTTCAAGCGGCAACTAACCAATTCACACGTCCCACTCTTATGGGATACACTGTCAATAAAGGCAAATGGAATTGTGTTCCCAATTAATAAAGCTACTCACAATTCTTTACGCTTCCGCATTCTGTCTGCTCTTGTTAACGTTAAACCTCCAAAATCAAGCTCCATATTGTCTATAGACTGCGCTAGTCACGTTTCTGTGACCGTGATTACATCCGACTTGGCAGTGTCAACCTGTACACCTAGATTCGATCGTTTATTGAGCAAGCTTCGGGCATTTTTACAACAGATCTGGAGCCTATGTAAATGGCTTCATGCTGCACCCATAATGGCTTCGACATCATTCTCTGTCGAGGCCTCACAACCCAAAAATTTGCAATTTTCATGACCTTTTCGCCAACATCCAACCTAAGTTTTAGTTCTTTTTCGGCTTCTTGCTTTCTGCAAGGTCTGAGAGTGGCAAGTCCTTACATGCGAGATCTCTTGACCCCTTTAGTTTGTGTTCATTCTACAGTATTAAATCCCGTTCACTGAGAGATTTAAATACTATTTTAAGCAACATGTTTTGATTATGTTTCAAGTTCATCTAGCTACTTAATCTATACACCTTTAGCAAGGTGACTACCAGGATATCCCGAGGCATTAGCTAATTTAGTACCTGTTTCATCAACTCAGTGCCATACTGAAGACGAGTTTTACGTCCTGGGCTTTTACTCTCCCTAATTCTATGAAAGATAATGGACCTGTCACTATGATCAGTCTTTAATTTCTCGGCCACTTTTGAGGGGTTTGGATTTTCTCTAATAGCATTGTGTTGTTTCTTGCTCTCGACCTGTACGCATTCATCTAATTTCGTTGCAGTAGCAGTCGCATCAAACAAACTGTGGGATTCTGGAAGATTATCGACGACCAAAAGTGCTGACAAATATAATAAAAGCAAAGTAATCAAAAGCATCGACGATAAACTAATTCATAAACAAAAACTATACACATAGAGAACACCTTAACTGAAATAAATTCGATTAAAGTTTAAACAGTAGTCTTGATACGTAGTAGAATAATAAAGCTTACTCGGCGAGGAAAAATATCACAGTCCTTTTTAAGTAGTCATCAAGCATAGAAACTATAACAAATATTCGACCGGGCACACTAAGTTACGAAACTGAATAGTTGACTCGGCAGGTCACTAGTTTAGATCACGTGATGCATAAGTGTGTAGTTCTGACGAACGATTTAGAACTAGATTAAAGTCCAGTTCTATTCACATGAATGCAAAGAGTCGAGACACAGCGGAACTCAGAATCCAAATCGACCACAGCATGAAGCTAAATGTTTCTTGGCCTGTTGATCCCACTTATCATCTGGGTGATTTCTGATTATTTAAGTTTATCATTTGTGTCTATGTGAATTTTCGGCTCAGACATAGAGGAGTTGAAATGGTTGTACTGGTAATATAGTACGTAATATCCATTTGGATATTTCAAAATGTAACAGGAAGAAGATCTTGGCAGTCAACAAGATTCTGGATATCGGGTCATCTAACCTAAACATTAGTATGGCACTCCGAAAGGTCAAACTATGCATGACACATGTAAGATATTCTTCGAAAGTTTTGTGTGAATGGGTATGAAAACCCCTCTTCGTACGCATTTGTGTGACGTAACTTTTCGCCTTACTTAAAGACAAAGTTATTCTTCTCCATCCCTCCAGCAGCATATTTGGTTGGTATTTTTATTCTACATAAAACGGTTGCTATTTATTTTTGTCGTAGCTTCATTTCTTAGGTTAGTATTAAATTCCTATTATTCTCATGAACCAGATCAACAGTACTTTACTAGACACTTTAGTTGACGGCTGCCATATTGGATCGTTTCCATTTTGATTGCTGGCTGGAACTGTGCATTTCTGATTATGAATTGAAGTACATATTAAGTACTGGAAACATTCTTTGTTGTAACAAAGTGAAATGTTACCTTTTGAACAAACTGTACGTGATCTATCCAGAAAAGATGAAATAACATTCCAGCGTCAATATAAGAGTTTATTTTTTTGTGGTACTGATTCGATTATTTGAGTTTGGTAGACAATTGTTGGTTGGATAACTGAGTGATAATATTTGTTTAGGCAATAATGTGCTCTTAAATTTACAATTTTATGTAGAAACTTCCCCTACCCAACCATTTTATTTTGACTTTCGACTGACTAAGAGCATGAGTATTTGAACTAACCTGTAAAGTTATTTATGTTTCTAAACAGCCTTAGTTTGGATGTGACAGATACTGCTGAATGCGGTTCATGAGCGCCCATCACAAAATGAAATATTAAAAGTCCTCATCAGTACCAAAAATCGCAGAGATTTATACAAAGATTGAGTAATACAAAAAATATCGTTACGAAAGTCCTGAATAGATGTTATCAAATTAAAAAAGTGAGCAAAATTCAAGAAATAGAAATGCTCCCAAATAAAGCTTTTTGACAGGATTTTTGGCGCACTCACTCCGTTACCATGGGTTGTTTGTTACTGAAATGGTGACCGTTTAATTCAGACTGCACCAAAGTTTAATTACTGGATGAGCACTGTGAATGGATTATGAGTAGAGTGGATACCTATATGGCCATCAATATACCTATTCTACACATTACATCTGAGACTGCAATGTCAAATACTCAGTATATAAAGCTATGAAGATTGTTAGATTTTATTGTTTTATACTTCTGACTGACCTTAGTTGAAGGATCGTCGGAAACCTGGTCGTACCGGACAAATCTTTTGCTCTAGTGCAGGACTCCCTGGCAGTGCAAACCAACAACTTGTCTGGAGTTAGACTCAGAACCAATAGACGTCAAAATGGTCAACAACTAACTAAATTCACATTTCTAAACTGTTGAACCCCAAGCCAGTTATCCGAAGATGGAAGTGTATTAATAGGAAACGCCTTACGCTTGTGCTTGATGTTAGTAACTTTATCGTACCCGCCAATTGGCAAGTCTTCTGTAAAGATATTTAGAGTATACCGCTAATATTCTTATACATGTATTACGGTGTTTGGTGCTTTGTAGTTTCTAAGGCTTAATACACCTAAATCAAGTATAAGATGAAGCCTATAAGCGATGCTTGGATTCATCCCTCACAAAAGAATAGTACATGACTCCTGATTAAATATTTTTCATGGGGCTCAAGGCAAGTCATCTGCAACGTTTACCGGTCACTGCCTAAAATACCTGAAGACAGGCCCTCACTTGGGACTTAGTTACTTGCCCCTGTTATCCCCAATGGATCGTAGGCCGCCGGCCATCGTACTCCAACCCACTCTGTCCTAGGCCTTCCTTTCTAATTCTATCTAATTGTTGTTCATTCTTCTCATGTGTGTCACCGTTTCTCGTCGAGATGTGTTCTTTGGTCTTCTTCTTCTCATTTGGGGAGACAGCCAAATTTAATATTTCATCCTTATTCGAATCTTCAGAGTACTCTGTTGAATCCAGATAAGTTCATTCACGTTGTGAATGTTTAGGACCAGTGAATTGTCACTGAGCCCTAGCCAAATCATCCGGCAGTTGGGTAACTGAATATCGAACGAATCATCCTTCCCTGTCAAGGTCAAGGACAGCAAATGCTCAGAAGTTAATCATACGCCATGGACTGACCCTTGCGGTTCAAATGGTTGAGGACGGACTAGAAGAAGCTTTCGCTTAACGGGCTTCCGTGTCTGGTAGCAGTGGATCACCAATACCTCCAGGCAAGAACCTAGGTATATGAACAATAATAGAGGAGAAAAAAGAATTTGGTAAATCATAATAATATGTTATCCTTAAGAATAAGTCAAGTTTCCTTTTAAAGGACTCCTGGGAGGTCGCTTGGACTATATCAGTCGGCAGCGAATTCCAGCACTTGACAACTCTAACGGAGTAGAAGTTGTGTCTGCAGTCTGTTCTGCTATGTAGGGTCTCCAATTTCTGGGCGTTACCTCTCAGGTTAGTGTTATGACTAAGCTTAAGAAGATGTTTAAGGGGATGACCAGAAGTATTAAGGGTACTATAAGTCATAAGAAGATCACCTCTAAGACGCCTGTACTCTAACGGGTAAAGGTTAAGTGATTTGAGGCGCTCTTCATAAGGTTTGAATTTGAGTCGCCGAACTGGTTTCGTGGCTCGACGTTGTATACGTTCCAGAGTGTCCTTATCTTTTTGGAGGGAGGGAGGAAATACTATGTTTCCGTACTCTAAGTGGGGACGAATAAAACTGTTGAAGATTATATGGAAGGTTCTAACATCAAACTGGCCAAAAATGCGCTTCGATGTTACCAATGCAAGGTTTGCTTGAGAGGCGTTTTTGTCACAGTTCGCATACGATTTCAGGTCGTAGGGTACCAACACTCCTAAATCTTTTTCAGCTTGGGAAACTTTTAGAGGGTAGTTACCTAAATTATAACTATAGTCTGCAACATGTCTCAAATGGACCACCTTGCACTTTGAAGTGTTGAAGGTAAGTCCGTTGTCGTCTGCCCAACTTTGAAGTCGGGTCAGATCCTCCTGAAGAACTAGCATATCATTATGACTACGTATCTCTCTCCAAAGTCTCACATCATCAGCAAAAAGCAATAAGTTAGATGAAACTTGTTGAGGAAGATCGTTAATATAAATCAAGAAGAGAAGAGGTCCTAGTATTGAGCCCTGGGGGACCCCACTAGCACATTCCATAGCCTGAGAGAGAGTGAATTTAACCCTGACCTTAAAGTGTCGGTTTACTAAATATGAAGAGAGCCAATCAATCAAAGGGGTTTTGATACCCAATTGTCCAATCTTCTTCATAAGTCATGCGTGGTTGACCCTATCAAAAGCTTTTGATAAGTCCAGGTAGATGACGTCAACCTTCCCCTTGCGATCAAGGATGGTTGTCCATCCATCCACCGCAGTCAACAGGTTGGTCATACAAGAATGACCTTTTCTGAAATTGTGCTGTTGAGGCGAGAAGAACTTTGAGGATGATAAGTATTCTAGTATACCGTCGTATATTAGAGATTCCATAATTTTGGAAGGTATGGAGAGAAGGGCCACTGGTCGGCAGCTTGAGGGTTGGTGTGATGTGGGCCAGCTTCCATATTTCCGGTAGTTTGCCTCTGCTTAGCGAGTGTGCAAACATCACGCTAAGTGGTGTCGCCAGGATTGAATCCGCTCCCCTCAATACATCGGAATGAACCATATCCGGACCAGGAGAAGTGTCTTTTCTTAGGTGCTGCGGTTTACGGAGCACTAGGTCAGCACTCAGGTCCACTTCGGAAAGTCCTGTACAGGTGCAGGTGAAGCTTTCGTCAGTATGGTTGATGTGGGTCAGCTGGAATGTCTGAGAGTATTGTTCAGCCAAAAGGTTAGCGGCATCACTGTCGTTATTAGTCGGGCCATTAGGACCAAGCAGTTGGGAAACTCCAGTTTTGCCTTGTCGAAGAGAAGCTGCGTAACGGAATAAGCTCTTCGGATTGGAGACAAATCTATCGATAAGCTTGGTCTGGAACTGAAGCCTGTCTTCTCTTATTGCCTTTGTGCATACGTTCCTTATATGTTTGTATTGCCTGTGCGCGCTGTTGTTATCAGTTCGTTTATATTCAGCCCAACAGTGCCTTTTGCGGCTTAGCAAACGACGAGTGCGGTTCTTGATGATTGCAGGTTGCTTGTAGCTTTTTGGGACCATTTTGGGAACTGAATGCTCAGTAGCACACAAGATCGTGTGCAGTAAAAAATCCCAATGAGCATCCACTTCAATTTCAGGGCGAACATCCCAATCCACCTGTTGAAGATAGTCCTGTAAAGCTAACACATTCAACCGTTTGAAGTTCCAGCGCTTGTTGCTAGTAGGATATCGTAGCTCCGTTTTGCTGACAAAGCTGAATGATAAGACGGCGTGATCACTTTTCCCCAGGGGAGCCAGGATTGGGAGGTCGTCAACTAGGAATTCTTCATTTGTGAATACCCAGTCTAAGCGCGACGGCATCTTACTGTTTCTTCAACGGGTTGCCGACTTCACATTTTCGAATAATCCCAGGTCACCGATAAGGTTGAAGAACAGAGCTTCAGTAGAGTTGGCACCACCAATGTATGTATGTTCCACGAAGTTGATTCTAGGGAGATTGAAGTCCCCTAGAATCAGGATATGAGAGAATCCGAGACGCGTAGAGCGAGTTAATCCTTCCAGCAGACGTTTGTCATATTCGACGTCGGCAGTGGGCTTCCTGTAAACGACCCCGACGAGGCACCTCGAGGTGGTAGATAATCTTACTGAGCACCATACTGACTCATCAAGATTGAGAAACTCTTGGTTGTGAAGTTGGTGCGCATCCAGGCATGACCGTATGTATGGTGCTACCCCACCCCCCATTCCTGTTTTTCTGTCGTTGCGAAATAAAGACATCCCAGTTATTGCTAACTCCTGGTCCGTAAACTGAGACGTTATCCAAGTTTCGGATATTCCTATCAGATAGGCATCATTAGCGTTGCTAAGTTCACGTAGCTCATCCATTTTGTTTGGTAAGCTCGCGCCATTCGTGTATAGGCAGTTTATGCTTTCAATTTGGAACGCGTGAGCTTCTTCCTGTTTGTCTATATGAGCCGTGCGTGAGTGGACAGGTAGCCTACCTATACGATGTTTACCGAGTTGGTAGTCCCTGTCCTTTACACGTTTTTTATGATCAAGACAGTCCACGGGTGGAATTGTCAGCTCCAGCTTTCGTTTGTGCTTGATCCTGATGTCGTAGGGCCTATCCGGATGCATATGGATGCCAGTTGGCAACCGACGTCTATTGGCACGAAATGCTTCCAGAGTTGCAGCCGCCATGTGGGAGGAGGGGAAGGTTATCTTCAACAGCCGGGGCATAGAGTCTCCTTCTCTCTTGGCTAGTCACATTACCTGTTGGGTCAATATGTTCTTGAGTTTTAAGGAATGCTTAATGAATTTCCATTCCCGAATATCAGAGTTTGCTTGAGTTGGGTCCATATTTTCCGGTGCACCTTGCACAATGATATTTCGTCCACGGAAAAACGCCTCGCGAGATTCCTTAGGGATGTTCCGGATGAGATTTCGTTCAGAATACGGTATGTCTGGCAGTATTCTTACGTTCCCATCGGACTTCAGTAGGTGACTGGCTAGCAGGACGTCCTCTACGTCGGAGGCATTCTTAAGTGTAACACGAAGCAACCTCGGGTGGTTTATGTGGTTAGAGTCCTTCCCCCGAGTGAGCCGTGTGACGGTCAAAGGCTCTGTTCTAGGGAGTTCAAGCCTCTTGATTAATTCTCCCCAGAGCATCCTATCGTTTTTGTCCTGCAAACTGAGAGGAAGGTCGGGGTTGTCAATAAGGTTCATGATTATGACAGAGTCGTCACGAACCGCAATTGATTTCCCAGGTTTTCCAGGGCGTCTAGGTTTGGTATCTTGTTGTTTGGATGTCGAGGCGCGTTTTCGATTCCTGGGCTCAGTGATGACCGGGCGGACAGTCTTGGGTGTAGATTGTGCGGCCAAAGCATCAACTGATTTCCGCATGATACTTGGGACGTTCAGTTTCGGAGGGGACGCTTGGGCTTTATTACTCCTGTTAACGTGAGTCCATCCACCTACAGGATTTTTGGGAACCACTGTCTCATTCAAGGACCGTTCCCCGGGGGACCCAAGTTTACTGAGGGAGTCGATGTTAAGATGGTGCTGAGTTTCAGCACATCATCACTCGTGCTGTTAACAGCACCGTCGATAACCGACCTGTCAGCATCCTTTTTCTTGTTTGCCCTATGAGTTCCAGCTTTGTTACCCGTCATGATGCTATCATTTACCAAATTCCTGGACAACTTATCTCTCAGACCTGTCAATAAAGTAATGATGGTACCCAACATAACTACCGTATCAGTGTTGCAGGTAACACATACCCGCCTACGATCAGACTTGCTGAGTCTGCTATAGGCTGCTGCTGTTAGATCTATACATGCCTCATGAAACCAACCTTTACAGTTGTCACATTGCATGCCAGATGTAACGGCAAAACGGCAACCAGGTCTCTTGCATGAATTTTTCATGGCTAGTGATTAAGACTGTTTTAAAAATACAAGCAGTAAACATAGGACCGTTAAAAAAAACACAGTAAACAAAAACTGGCAAAAATGTATAAAAACAGTTAGCGATAAGCTAAAGCCAGCCTTTACGTGAAAACAATAAAAAAAAGATAGTGAGCTGAGGCAAAACCACAGTTAACTATTAATTTAAATGAAACACAAAAAAAGAAGTAATCTACCGAACGTATAGCTCAGAATAGATTCTTTAGATTGGAAATGGTACTTTTGTTGCGTAAGAACACAGCAAAAGTTTGAGAAATGTAAATCACGTTAGGACTAAACTTCCCGTTCGAAAAGCGGTGGTGGTATCACTAACATCTCTGTATTCACTCTTACTAATATATTTCAGTAATAACGTCCTTTGCGTTGTACGATCTTCAAAGCATCCGTTGTGCGCTGATACGACGAAGAGGGCAATCCACGTAAGGTGCTGACTGCGAGGTGTGATTTCAACATTAGTTGGTCCGTCAAACTATTCCCCTCTAACTCTAGTGGGTCTGCAGTCATTCGACATAGATCATAGAACGTTGATAATCTTAAGGCCCGACCTGACATGTCACTGTTGATAACGGCATGAGAACCAAAAGCTAAGACTACGCAATCTATCTTACCTAGGGGCACTTTTATCATAGGGTGATGACGTCATTCTTATAATAGGTTACTATGAGACTTATTAATAGTGGTTGAGAGTCAGGATTGTATCTGGTCACTTCTTTCGGATGATGCATTAAGCTATAATGACAGAGCCACATAGCTTGAACTAGAAGCAATATTTTGGGAACTATGTCC
Source organism: Schistosoma rodhaini (assembly GCA_944470415.2). NCBI lineage: Eukaryota > Metazoa > Platyhelminthes > Trematoda > Strigeidida > Schistosomatidae > Schistosoma > Schistosoma rodhaini. The sequence continues at coordinate 10,715,859 of OX104039.1, read as the reverse complement.
TTAAACTTTTCCAGTCTACAGAAGGTGCATTGAAGTCACCTAAAATTAAACCTCGATCAACAGAAAACCAAGTTTTGAGTTTTTATAGCTTTAAACTTAAGACTGCTGTGGAATAAACATAGCAGGAGACTTTGCTCCCTGCATCTCAAGAGTCAACCGGCTAATTCGCACACTCTGCCCTCGTTGGATATGTTTTCGATAACGTCATAGAGAACATCATTTCTAATTAATAACGTAACTCCCTCTCCCTTGCCCCCTTTGGGTTCTGTAAGCTCTTGTTGATGTAAAGTCAGGTCCTTTTCAGCTTCTCGCCTTTTCAAGCTGTCAGAGTCCGATAGGTCTTTTCATACAAAATCTCCTGATCCTTTTATTTTGTGCCCATTTCTCTGTGTTAAATTCTTTTCATTCCAAACAACCGGGATTGATTTTCCTCCAACTTTGTTTGGCTACCTAATCTACAAAATGTTTATTGGATGACCCCACCGATATTTTTAGATATTAGTTGGTTGAGTACAAATTTTTTTGACCCACTGACATGTTGACAAAGAGTTTTGACTTGGAGGCTTTGCCTCCACGAACTCTGTGGAGGACAACTGACCTATCACTTTGATATACCCTTCATTTCTCAACTGCGTTTTGGGAGTCCTGATCTTTCTTTGTGATATTACATCGCGTCGTCTCTGTTTACTTCTAATTTCTACCCATTAACCAGCTTTTACTGAAGTCGTAATCAAGGTAGCAGGACAAATAGTTTGAGATCTTGAAAAAGTATTTGAGCGTAAGTTAGTCAAGTCTTGCCTTTGTTATTTTTCTGACAAGAATAGACTTCACTATACATCTGAGTTTCCGCATTGAGACATCTATAGTCGCAAGTTAGACGTCAAAGTCTGCTGTCCTCATTAGGGGACGAATGCGCGTCCAGACGAAATGAAAACCAACATAAAAACATGTAAAAAAGATTCTAAAAAACAAAAATGTCACTATGTATAAAAAACTGTTCAGAACCTTGTTACAAGGAGCAGACTCAACACAAATACTTTGGTACACCAGATCATGTCGAACTCACCAATGAAATAGTAACAGACATTCAGAATTTGACAATGTTGCTGTTCAACACCCCTTATGAAAGGATTCTAAAGCGAAAAATATACGAAGCAACATTTCTGCATTGAAGAATAATTTCCTAACATAAATAAATCTGCAAATCTTCGACATTAATGCTGACCTCATTAGTTTTGCCGGAAATACCTTAGCTGAAGACTCTCAGTCGCACATCTCCACCGAATCACGAATGGGTACTCCGTGATATACATTCTTCGTAACAACTAATCAACTTAGCTTCACTGCTACTCTATAGATTGAACATCTTATATCTCCAGAACAGACTCATCGCGAATCTTCAGTATGAGAGGTTTCCACTGTCCAGAACTAAAATGACAACTGTAGCTGCCGAGGTATCCCCGTTCGCATTGATAGTAAAATTCTGTACAACTAACTATCCTCAACAGCTAAACCAAAACTAGTGAATGAAAAGTGACAGAGACCACCCAAACCTACAGCGCCGACGTTTATTCTTTCAAAGAAAAACCCTAGACAACATTGAAGAAGTTTACAGACCTCCATCATACCCTCACTTGTCATCCTAATAATCACCACAATCAAGGACGCTTCCCAACTCCTTGATGAAGCCCATCACGGAAAAGATCCGTCTCTACACCACAAGATGCAGATAATCCTGATTAGTGTTAATGCCACATTGTGGTAAGTCTTTTAGAAATTGCAGTAAACCCTGAAGTTTCAGTCTCAAAACCTTCCGACACGAAAAATCTTTCGGGGAGCTCCCTCTCCCCTAAATATAGCAAGGTGATCGTAGCCCATGAACGTGACCATCTGTTAAACATCAACAATGAGATGACAAAAGCTCGCTACCTCGTAAACACTGACGCAGAAGTAAGAGATCTTCCAGCGAATTCTATTTCCTTAGTTTCTTTCTTTCCTTCTTCAAAATCAATTCAAAATTCTTGCTAATTACACGAAACCTGATTAATTATTACTATTATTACTATTCTATTATTAATATTTTATTTTCCTTTTCCTTCCTTTCTCAAACATGGCATATGTAATGTTAACATTATTGAAAATTGTGTATTATTGCATTTTTTGAAGAAACCCGAAATGGTTTCTTCACAGCACTTATGTACCCATAAGGTGTTTGTGAATAATAATAATAATAATAATAATAATAAAAGACTGTCCTTATGAACTAATTTTTTACTTACAGGAGTAAAATGGGAAACTCGACGAATATGGTAAGAAATGTGATTTTCTGATGTGGGTTTAAGCAAAACCATCCACTGTATCTTCGTTGTCGCAGATGTTCCTGTGTCAGTCATCGACGTAGACCTGCTACAACACCATGATCTACTCATGGACACGTGCAAAGTTAGGTTAGAAAACGGGATCACCAAATTGTCTATTTATGGAACTTAATATACTGGTTGAAATTTATGGTCAGTCACTGATAAGCATATAATTGATGCATAATTTCAACAGATACCCTACAAGCACGCCGACTCTTTAAGAACTGCGGCCAAAATCACCCTGAGCAACCAGCAATGTCACACGCTACAACACGACTACAGGGCCATATGTAGAAACGAGAGCGCGCATACTAACTCCCGGAAAACTACAGTTGGCCAAAAACAAATTCGAGCACATAAAAGGCCTAGAAATTGTCCGGCCATCGAGCAAACCATGAGCATCTTTTTTGCTCATGGTTTCTTAAAATGACAGAAGGGATTGGCGTCCAACTGGTGATTATTGGAAGCTGAATATAAAAAATCACTCTCGACCGCTACGTCTTGCCACACATCCACGATTTGACAGCTATCTCAAAAGGCACAAATATTTCTCACAGATCGATCTGCTTAAAGCATACAAACAAGCTCGTATGGCTGTAGACGACATTACTAAAACAACTGTTATCATTTTCTATGGACTCTACAAATATCTGCGCATGCCTTTCAGTTTAAGAACTCCTACACAAACTTTTCTGAGATACATCGGTGATATATTCGTAGGTCACAACTTCATACACGCGCACGTTGATGACCGCTTGATCGCAAGTCCGGACAAAGAGTCTCATCTCCAGCACCTGGACCTTGTTTTCGAACAGCAAAAAACATGGGATCACTTTAAACATTCAGAAATGCCAGATTGGAACTGACTCCCAGGACTTCGTCTTGCACACTATTACTTCACACGGTATTCGGCCTCTGTAAAATAAAGTGGCGACCAATCTTTATTATTCGTAACCGACTACAGTCAAGAAGTAACACACGCTCAACGGTCCGGTAAGTTTACATAGACGGTTCATACCGAATTGTGCGTTTTATGAGACTATCATCAGATCAACTTCGTGGAAATGCGAAAATCATCAATTTGGACGAAAACTCAAATAAACACTCTCCAAAGTCAAGGACATCATCGCCAGAGTAAAGTTGCTCGCGCACCAGGTCACACAAGCACCCATTAGTATCGCAGTAGAAACATCCGGCTGGGAAATCGTAAGAGTTTTATAGCAACGGGTTAAACAAACCTGACAACCTTTATCGCTCTTCTCGACACGATTATAAAACAATGAATGTAGGGCATAGCACTTTCGGTAGGGAACTCCTAGCCATGTACTGTACTGTACTGCACTTTCAACATTATGAATGGCTCGGAACTCACTCTTTTCATCGATCATGAACCTATTACTTTCTCTTTAGGCTCATCTTCAGACGAGTACTCTCCTCGAGAGTCTCGAAAACTGGTCTACATTTCTCTGTTAACATCAGATATATAACGCACTTCTGGGGCAAAAAACGTAGTTGCATATGCTTCGTCCCATATAACTTCCTTGTCAGTTCCCAAGGAATTGACCTTCTTAAACTCACCCAACTTAAAAAAGAAAACGCTGTTTTTCAACACGAGTTATCTTCAACAACTTCAAGACGGAGCATTTAACAGATGAGAACAAGTAAGATAACTTTACTGTGTGACACATCTACAAGTAGGGATCGTCCAATCGTTCTGAAACATTATCGGTACAACATCTTCAATAAGTTGCACTAGCTTTCTCACTCAGGTGTTCATACAACCATCAAGCTCATCGTCTGTTGTTAATAAAAACGTGAGGTATTGATCACGCTCCTGTATAGGCTGTTAGAAGTCTAGGGTGATTAGACACCAAAAATTTTCTTTTAGGCTCCTCTGCAACTCCAGACTATATTTTCAACCATGTTCAACTGGATTTGATAGGAACCTCACCTCCTCTAACAACCAGAGCAATAATTAATATAGGTACATGAAATGTTCGGACAATGTAAGAGACAAGTAGGAACCAGTCAAATGACTACGGAAATGAGAAGATACAACTTGGCTGTTAAAGGAATCAACGAAACACATAAGACCTAAACTGTACAGAATAGGTTAGATCAAGGAGAGGTGCTGTTGTACTCCAGTCAAGAAGAGAATGCTCAGAGCACTCAAGGAGTTACTCTGATATTGTCCAAAGAAAGCACCCAAAGCACTTATACGATGGGAATCTCATCGACTCAGGCTCATTAAAGCATCTTTCAAAACAAAGAAGGGAATCACAATGAATGTTATCCAATGTTATGCACCCATTAATGATGGCAATGACGACGATAAAGGTCAATCTTAAAAGAGGCTTCAATCAATCATAGTGAAGTGCTAAGGAAAAAACTCAGACTTATGGGGGACCCAAACGACGAATTCGGAAATCACACGACCGGATATGAAGATATCACGGAATGACATGGATCGGGAGAACGGGAAGAGAGTAACGAGAGATTTGAAAATGTTTTTTTCAACAAAACAGTTAAGGATGGCACAATATTACCCCACAAACCCATTCACAAAGTTAAATGAGTTTCGCCGGATCACACCACGTAGAACCAAATCTATAACATTTGCATCACTAAAATCTTCAAAGGGTCAATGGAAGAGGTGAGATCTGGAAGAAGAGCTGACATAGATACAGATCACCACCAACTGATGGTTATTAAGGCCTCAGATATTCCAGAAGATATAAGCTTGAAGCTCCTGAAAGCCACCAACTTCGCATGTATCTATTCTCGACCATCAGTTGTATGTTGCAACGCTACCTCCATAAAGTGCGCCAATTGTGATACTGACAACATGTTTCTTACGAAATCCATGTGGAGGCAAGATTTGAGAAAACAAGAGCAGCATTCCTACGGGCGAAGAACATATTAAACTCATAACAACTGTCTGCAGGTCAACGTCAAAGTGAGAATCTTTAATACGAACGTTAACATATTTCGACTGTACGGAGGTGAATCTTCGAGAACTAGCACAACCATCAAAAATGTGCAAGTATTTATAGACAATTGTCTTCACAGAATACATAATGTCTGTTCACCGGATACCATCAGCAACAACCTACTGTGGGAGAGAACAAACCAACTTACGATTGAAGAGGAAATTAGCAGACAGTGGAAGTGAATAGGACACACATTGAGGAAATCATCTGACTGAATCACGAAGTGCTAACTTGAAATCTTGAAGGGAAACGGAAGAGAGGCCAAAGAACACATTGAGTCGAGAATGGGAAGCGGACATCAGGAGAATAAATATCTACTGAAAACAACCTGAAGGGATTGCACAGGACAGAGGTGGATGGAGAGTATTAACAAGCGGCCCATACTCCTCCACGGTGGTTAACAGGTTTAAGCTATCAGATTTAAATGGGCACTCTCTAACCTTACCGTTTGTGAATCGTTTCAGACGATGGTCGGAAACAGTACTCATCAAGGACATAACTGTCGAAACAGTGACCCTTGCCTTCGTCGGACGATGGGTAGAAACACAGACCGCCTCTCGATTATTGCTATAGACCGTGGATACCAGTTTCAATCTGGATTGTTCCGTAGTCCTACTACACTACTAGGGACCATAAGATTTCGAACGACCGCATACCATACAAAAGCTTTTAGAATTATGGTCTACTTCGATTTTAGTACTGCCCTAATGATACTTACTTACTTACGCCTGTTACCCCTCGTCGAGGAGCATAGGCCGCTCACCAGCATTCTCCATACAACTCTGTCCTGAGCCTTCCTTTCCAGTTCTTTCCAGTTGCTATTCAGCCTTTTCATATAGGCTTCTATTTCCCGGCGTAGTGTGTTCTTTGGCCTTCCTCTTTTCCGCTTCCCTTCCGGATTCCAAGTTAGGGATTGAGTCGTGATGCACATTGGTGATTTCCTCAATGTATGTCCGATCCACTTCCAACGTCTTTTCCTAATTTCCTCTTCAGCTGGAAGATGGTTTGTCCTCTCCCATAAAACGCTGTTGCTGATAGTATCCGGCCAATGGATGTTGAGTATTTTGCGTAGACAACTGTTTATAAATACTTGTACCTTCCTGACGATGTAGTTAGTAGTTCTCCACGTTTCAGCTCCATACAGCAGGACTGTCTTGACGTTCGTATTAAAGATTCTCACCTTGAAATTGGTTGAGAGTTGTTTTGAGTTCCATATGTTCTGCAATTGTAGAAATGCTGCCCTTGCTTTGCCAATCCTTGCCTTTACATCTGCATCCGATCCTCCTTGTTTATCAACGATGCTCCCCAGGTACTTGAATGTTTCCACCTCTTCCAGAGTTTCGCCATCAAGTGTGATTGGGTCGGTGTTCTCCGTGTTGCATTTGAGAATCTTGCTTTTTCCTTTGTGAATGTGGAGGCCTATCGATGCGGAGGCTGCTGCTACATTTGCTGTTTTCATCTGCATTTGGTCGTGTGTATGAGAGAGGAGGGCTAGGTCATCTGCGAAGTCCAAATCATCTAATTGATTCTGAGAAGTCCATTGTATTCCGTATTTCCCTTCAGATGTCGAATTCGTCATAATCCAGTCAATCACTAGAAGGAAGAGAAATGGGGAGAGGCCCTAATGATAGGACTAATCTTAAAAATGTAAATTTGTCATAATGTGACTATTCGATATATAAGATCTTACGTGGAGGTCACATAATTGTCCACACTGACTCGTCTTATAGTAATCATCAATATATGGTGGAGAACACATTCAAATTGGAGATAGAACAATATATTTCTCATGAATAAAAGTGATAAGACAGCATACTTGAGTCACCACGCCTGCAAGACTGAACCATGCCACCCGATTGGATTGAATTGAATTCCGTCCTCTCGCCTTCTCCATCGTTGAGTTTTTCTCCGTGTTAAATGTTAAATATTTATTCTCCCAGTTGTCTCGTGTTCAGCTTTGAGGAATATGTGGTTAGGGCCCAATGCTATTACAAGCTGACGAGATGGCAGAACAACTTTACCGACAGTTAAGGGCTTCACCTAGCTGCTATACTTCATAGTGAACTGACTCGCTTCCACTCATATAACTTGGTGTTCGCTATGCTGTGAAAGTTGATGTTGGATACACTGCGGCTCAACCGGATTATGTCAAGGCACTCCGACTTTAAGGAGACGTTGCGGGTCCCTATTTCACTTCAATGACCATGGGATCTAGATTCTCACCCAAGCAGGCTTACAACCGCCATGAGTTCAGTCACACCTGATTTCACTCGACTTCTGTCAACTGGTGTTTTCGTTCAATCTTACTTTCGATACAGTACATATGTTTTCCTTCGTCGTGATCCATTACGACAACCCCTCGAAATGCTATGCAAAGGAACTTTCAAAGTCTTTCATCGCAAACGTAAATGCTGTATCACCGATAAAACGGAACCAACGTTAACGTCAGCATTAACTGTCTTAAAGCAGCATATTCAGAAGACAACCTCAATAGTGTTGTTTCTCGTCAACAACACGAGCCTCACAATTGCTATGCCTTCCCTGATAATCGACAATCACAGCGAAACTTCACCGGTATCCGTAAACCGGCTCAAAACAACGAGCTCTGGAAGAAGGGTACAGTTTCCGGGATACTTGAACGATTAGTGCGTAACGTTTTGTTTTATCTCGCTTGTTAGTATTGTTATATCAATAAAAACAAACATTTTTTCGTTATTCACAATTTTCGTATCCTTACGTAAGAGTGCATTTCAGCATGTATTTACAATTTTCTTCTTTCCCAGGACGGTCGGAAAAGATAAAAAACCGACGAAGAATACGATGAATAGAATTTTTTTTACCGTATGTTTTACATTCCTATTTTAAAACACATTATGAACCAGATGTCGCTTAACATAGCGAGCTATCAGAAGAGTGTTCACTAACGGCAGGCTCGTTGGGTCTAAACTTCTCTCTGGCCACATCTTACAGTCATCACTAATCCACCGATGGCTGAGTGAGCTGTAGTAATTAATAAATTACCAAAATAAATAGTTATGTTAGTCTTCGGCATTGATACTGACCTCATTAGTTCTTCTGGACACAACTTAGCTGAAAGTGTTCGGTCACGCATTCTCACCAGATCACGAGTGGGTATGTCGTGCTACACATCCCTTGTTAATCAGCTTAGACCAAATGATTTTCAATACATCGATAGCTTTTCAAATACATATATGAATACTCCATTTCTGACTTCTGATTTGATTGGGTCGGTATCCTTCGGTTACAAAGATGTTGCATGTAAATGCGTTGTCAAACTCACAATATCTGTGGCATCTTTATGTTAAACTGAGATGAAATATTATGCAACGGGTGACAATAAACCGTCAAAACTATAATTTTGAAAAAGTGACTTGACAATATTTAAATTTTTATGGAGGACATTTACTACACTTTCCACAAATTCATACTGATAACTGTTAGTGCTTCCAGTTACGCAGTTTCACTAGAAGTAAAAGACACATAGTTATAAATATAATCTTAAAATAAAGCTCAGAGTCTGCCAAAAAATCACAAAGCTTCGTTACATTGTAATGTTGGTTGATGATCATATCTAGCTGTTTAAACCAACAAGATATTATTGACTGAATTAGACTCACTATTTCTCCATAAGATATAACAACACCAACCCTTTCGAGCATGCTCAGACCATAGAACATAAATCCTTGGTAAAAACTCACTCCATATTCTACAAAAGCTATTTAAACTGATCTTCGGTTTTAACCCGAGTGTGTGTTGTTTAAATCCATACTTTCTTCAGTAGTTAGGCTGGGTTGAATTTCTTGGGGTTGTTAGGGTACCTTGGTTATCATGAGCAAAATCCCCAGAAAAGGTGAGAGTTTAAGAGGTCATGTAAAAAATCTGTATGTATAAATATCTTTTTAAGACTTCGTATACCTATACTCACATTTTAACTGACCTTTTATTTAGTCGTCGCCCTACAAAGCAAGAAGAAAAACAAGCAAATTAAGAAAAATGCCACAAAAGACAAACCTACTGGAAACAAGTGGTAAGTTTTGTCCTTGTTTTTACGATTTTACTCAATGTTTTTGTTACTGTCAATATCGGCATCTTGGAACGTCGTGGAACCACGACGACCACTGTCCTGAATAAAAAAAATCAAGTTGTTGTTAAGATTACTAGACATATAGCATTGAATGACTTACTTCACTCTGTTTAATGCTTTTTGCATTGTAGTAACGGTGCTGTAGAAGAACGACTTCAAACGCAGGACGACTCCATGCCAAAATCTGAACAAGAGCCAACATACTGTGAGTACTCGCGAGATGAAGAAGTATTGGAGGAGGAAGAGATTCTCGGCAGTGATGACGATGAGCAAGAAGATCCTCGGGACTACTGTATAGGTTGGTACTCATTTTAAGTAGGTTAATCCAATCTAGGTGGATACCATCCTGTTAAGATCGGGCAGGTATATAATTCGCGTTACCACGTCGTCCGTAAGCTTGGTTGGGGGCACTTTTCCACTGTATGGTTATGCTGGGATTTATGGTTAGCTCAATATTACATTGTACTAACGTCTATAGTTCAAAACGTTTCGTTGCAATGAAAGTAGTCAAGAGTGCTCCGCACTACACAGAAACAGCTCTTGATGAAATCAAGCTGCTGTCATGCGTAAGTTTCCGGCAAAAAAATAATTTAGTTAGGTCCGCGAATCTGCCCCAGATGATCCATTCCGGAAGAAAACAGTTCAATTGCTAGATGATTTCAGAGTGTCTGGTGTAAATGGGAACCGTATCCTTTTATCCTATTGTTCATTTACTCGTACCCATCGAGTTTTCTAATTACGTCATTCTGGTATGTATTTTCACCATCTTTATCATCGTAGTGAGACTCCCTGGCCATGCACAGTCATACCCTTAGACGTCGAAACTGGGTCCACCCAGTAATTTTCGCTACAATCTGCCAGTGTATGGGATTCTATACGTAAAATCACCATGGTGCCAAACAGCAGAAATATCTTGGCAGCTCTTGAGAATATCTGGCTTGTTGCATACTTTCTGCAATGTATATCTCTAATTTGCTTTGGCAATCTACTTGCCATTAAAATCTCCATAATTCATTTCGCCGGTTACATATACCTTACACGCAGACTTCCCGATGACGTGCACTGATAAATCCCAACATCCAACATTTCTGGGTTCTCAGTAGTCCATGCATTTGCTTTGTATTGTAATTATCAATTAGCCATAGGCAGTTTAATAACTTTTTAAGCTACTTGCTATCAGCGTATAGGGCTTGTTCTGTAATCATTGTTTTTAAGCACATGCTATCAACCACAATATGCTTAAGCTCTTATGTCTCATTTTTCGAAGTCTTCATGCTATGGTTTTTTTAACTATTACTTAGATGTCTGTATGATATTTGAGGTTCTTGGCCATAATTTATTAAAGCTTATAATCAGGTCTCAGTACCGAGGCATTCCGCTCGAAAATGTTCGTTCTATTATTAAACAAGTAAGTATAGATTATCCTATTTTCCTTCAGTGTTCGCAACTTCCAAGTTGCTGTTTGTGTCGTTTCCACGGTCTTGCTTTTATTGTGCTTCTAAATTATTGATGCCCAAGCGAAATTAGCTCAAGCCCTTACTATATATATATATATAGAGAGAGAGAGAGAGAGAGAACTAGTCAATAAACGCACTTCGTTGCAAACATTATCCAGGAAACTTACAGTTGGTAAACTGGCTTGCCAGTATACCAAGTATTAGTTTACAAAGGACGTTCTTGGAAATTCAAACAGATTTCAGTAAGAAATGTTAACCATTGAAACGCTAGAGCAACGTAGTGGCCGTAATAAATACCTGATTAGGAAGACTATCAACTTATCACAGTGACGCGTGAATTAACTACTGGTTACCTGGACCATGAGATTTGTTTATTTGAGAGGTCAGGGTACTTCGGCACGTTTGATAATAAGCTAAGCGTATAACCATCGACAGACTAAATCCTCGAGAGATATTTGGAATTTTTCCTCACAGATAATCTCTGATATTAAGTGGACATTTGTTGTTTTCAGCGTTCATTTTTTTGAGGACCAGATGTACCAAAACTGGTTTCTATGTTATCCCAGTATTTTGTAAAACAGTTGTATCATTGGTACAAGGAAGTTCCATATCACTCATTAAGTGGGCCCTACTCATGGCATCAGTAGAAGCTCACTGAGAGTAAGCTTACGAAACGTTTGCGTTTCCCTGTAGCTTGTGACAATCACTAAGTTTATGATCCTAAGTTAGGAGGTCGCGGAAATTCAGCCCTCTCCCCTGAAGTATCGATACCATGTAAAATATACTGAGCGAGTCAAACAGTTTGTTAGGTGAATTTTCATCCCATTCAGCAGTGTATGCAATTGTATAATTGCTCCTAAAAAGCAGTAATAGGTGAGGTCTATGGAAATTTATGGAAATTTTGTTTACTCATCTAAACACAAATAAACACGCCGCACAAACAAACCAAGCTGTGAAATGATAAACAGAGAATGAATACGATCATGAAACAAATGAGTAAAAATAAGTAAACAAGGATGTACGATGGGTGAGACAGTTCATCTAAGAAAAGTGCTATCAGAGTCTTTCTGCTTATAGCAAGGCCGCCACTACTAAGCTATGTTTGATAACCTTAAGTCACTAAGTTGCGTTGTCTATCGGACCCCAACCAAAGCGCTGTAATATACTGATGACAGTTTCATACAATTTACTTTCACACCCCAACACCGTATCCTACAGTGAACAATTCTGCTTTTCCAACCACTTTTTAATATTGGCAAATAAAGCGCGATATTTTATGTTTGGTCTTGGCGTGTAAAGTAACCAAAGCGTAGTCATCGTAAGTATATATGGGATTCTCACTGTCGCCGTTATCTAAACTGTCAGATCCTTAAAACTTACTCATTTTTTATAATCGAAAAGACGCTGGATTTACTGTATGTTTTAGGCTTTTAATCATAAAATAACTAATAAATTATTTAATAAATGATTATCTTATCTTTAGACCCTTCAAGGACTTCACTACTTGCACACAAAGTGTCACATTATTCATACAGATATCAAACCGGAAAACATTTTGGTTTGTATTTCGGATTCTCAAATTCGTAGGATGGCAGCGGAGGCCCTCGATGCTCAAAGGCGAGGTGTACAGCTGTCAGGTTCTGCAGGTGAGATTTTTTAGTAACAATTTTTTAATTGATTACAAAACGAAGCTTAAATGGTATCCGTACAGAATAATCTAGCAAGTCAAGTTATCATATTCGGTAGTATTTTAAATCTTTGGTGGATTAAATTATAGCTCTTGACGGGGTTGTAATCCCGCGATTCATAAGTTTAAATACCTAACTCTTCACTATCGATAACACGTCTAGTTCATGTTTTAATTATCCATATTCAAATACACCGTTGAATCGACAACTGTATCTCTGCTGATGTGGTATGACAACTCGAACTGATGTACGTACGTACGAAGTTCTACGTTGTAACTAACTGGCTGACTGTTCCAAAACTATGTGCAGAAGTCTATATTTAGTATCTAGACTATATCATATTCTCGCTGAAAATGGGGAGAATTGAATCATAAGACAAGTCATTTTGTAGTATACACTAACTACCAAATGCTTTGTAAGGATATTCTAGTTGTTCGTGATTCGCATAATTTTTATTCTCTCACAGATTCACTACATTGTGATGGCACTAATTATCAAACATTTTGTTTAGACCGTTATGGTTTGTTGCCTATAATCACTAACAATGAGTCCGTTAACGTAGCTACTGTATATGTTAAACAATCATTAACTCATCCAATACTCATTCGTCCCCAGTCTACTAACCATAACTTCGGGATGGTCACCCATGTCGCTTGTTTTGTATTATTAGGACTTTAAGTCACGTGATCGTATTCGTATGAGACCATAAGTCACCATAACCATTAAATTTTAATATACACATTACTGAAGTATTATTAGCATAAATCTAAGTAAATACTCTATAGTTAATTCACTAATTAAGGGATGATACTAGATGTAGTAGCAGTTAGTGAGTTAAATATTTTAAAATTAGGATTTTGTACAAACACCATAAACTATTTACTTAGTGAATGTCATTAAAATATGGACTAAATCTTCAGTGAATAACTTTGCTTTATGATTCGGAGTTGATAACAGTAGTGCAAGTGCATTCACTATTTATCGTTCCCCAAATTGTGTGCTTTAGTACTAATCCATACTTTTCGTTCCTCGAATTCATCTCCGAGTAGCGTCATCCATTGTTTAATCTTTCTCACTGTCATTATACCCATTATATTGACTTTGTATTCTTGTTAACTTCGTCAACTTGGCATTGCATCTAATTCACATTTGTACTAGGCTCTATAAATGACATGGTTATTCTCACAATCCTAAGATACTGTTCGTTAACTATTCCTCAACTGAATTATACACTATTGATACTTTATTGAAAATCGATGGTCACCTAAATAGATCTTAGGGGTGATTTTATCCGGGGCTCTCAAATTTGTGTTCACTTGCTGATTTTCTACGTAGCACTGTAAAACTCTTGTGTTGTAATTTTAATTCATTATAGCGTAAGCTTTTAAGTCACAAGTTAATTTCGTCTTATCTACACTGTTGTTGTCCTAACTTATCACTATTCTGATCGTTCCAAAAATCTGCATTTTGCTGACTATTTAAATGCTAACATCATGAGTAACCTATTTATTGACACCTGAAAGCTATTCATATTTTTTAGTTGCATAGGATTTATTCATTGGTAAGTCACTCCCAAACGTCACTGAAATCTATGTAGGGTTTGGTACGTCATCTTTTAGTCTGCTACCCAAGCTTTTGAGTTGTAATGTGGAGAATTTTATTTTTTACTTACGCCTGTTACTCCCAATGGAGCATAGGTCGCCGATCAGCTTTCTTTAACCTACTCTGTTCTGGACCTTCTTTTCTAATTCTATCCACTTTTTGTTCATTCTTCTCATGTCTGTCTATTTCTCGGCCTGTAGCTCCTCCGGGGGCTACTGCCGGTCCCAAGCCCGGGTAAAGAAGGAGGGTTGGGCATGGGGTTAGCGACCCCATCCCGTAGAAAAGCTAACTCGCTAAAAACGCTAACCAGAAAAAATTAAAACCATTTAAATGTGAAGAAATTAGGTGTTTAAGACATTCAAGTTTCTCCACTAGGTCTCAGGTTCAAACCTTCTCCATTCACTCCAGTTTGGGCACCCAGATAGTATCACTATTCATCATAGATAAAGTATAACCAGCCGAGTACATAAATCTCAATAAATTAAACAAATCCCACTTATAAGGTCCATAAATCTACAATTGATTGATCACTGAGTTGTAACCAATGCCATGTACGTCAAGTTTTTAGTACTGATCGAATTATATTAGTCAAGTTCATAAATTTTATAGATAGGATGATGAATATCATTAGTAGGCTTTTACATATGCTCTTCAAATATTGTTCGACTCTTATCCATTTTCTTATACAGTGAGCACTGCACCCAAAGAAAAACAAGATAACACGAAGATGACAAAAAGTCGCAAGCGCCGTCTAAAAAAGCAACAAAGAAAACAACAAGCACTTTTAGAACAGGAACTTGATGAATTAGAGGAATTGGAATCACAGGAGCATGAACGTCGTTTGTTGGATATGGGACTGATTCCTGCTGACAGTGAACAAAACCATGAAGAGCTAGAACAAGTGGATGAAAAACCTAAAAGAGATTCAGAAGTATCCCCAGAACAGTCATACTCGAATGAGGCTAATACTACCCCAACAACAGACTCATACAATATCAGTCAAAGCAAAGATTGTCATCCTACAACAAATAACACTGGTAAGTTACTGTTTTGTTCATTCTATCTGAAAGAGACCACTAAATTTCAGTCGTTTCATAATTGTCGACGAAATTACTTATGGCTAGATTTGTAAAGACTTCATAATAGTGACTTGCTCTATGATAGTCTTGATAGATTCTTAGTGTTTCATTTTAAGCTTTCAGTTGGTACCTCCTATGTACGGCATAAATCAGGTGTTACATAGCAGATCAGCTTGGAAACTTATTTACATGTGTTTAATAATCATAAATTCACTTTTTTAAATAAATGAAGATTAAGGGTCTTGTGTAACTGCTAAGATCAATGCCTCCTACAGCAAAAATCAGTGAAGGTAACAATAGGTGAACCAAACTGAAGTAAATGAGACTAACGTCCTTGTTTTCAAAGGACTAGGTACCATCACATTTAATTTTAGAAACGACTGGTCATTGAAGTGAACATTGATGGAGGAAAGTTTTAGTTGCGGCTACTTCATTTCAATTACTAATTGCTATTAGCAAAGTTAACTCATTTGCTTGTTTAAAAAAAATATTTTTCATCCAATTTCCTGACGTAAAGCTTAGCAGCCTAAACCTAACACAAGGTTTCTATACACCAAAGTACTACTTAGGTTTGGTTCGTCTTAGATCTTAGTACTGGATTGTTCTAAAGTAGAACTCAAGTATTGGTCATCGGAAATTTCATGAAGTTCATTTGGGATCCATCCACTTATCTTCAAGTCTAGGATCGGTTCTAACTATTGATCGACTGTTTACTTTTAGCTTTATGGCAATGACAGTAAAATTCATATTTAAGAGCTAATTGTCAGCCACCACAGCTTAATTAGTTAATCTAGCAATAAACGATCTCATTGATGTCTTATTTTTTGTCTGTGTATAATTTTGCCAATGAAAAGTGATGTTTGAAATGTGTGTACGTTCAAAGTATTGTGTTTATAGGTTTTTGCATATTTTGTGGTGTATCAGTCATCATGTATTTTATAATTTTTATTTATACACATAAATGTGGTATGGCAACTCGAACTGATGTACGTACGTACGAAGTTCTACGTTGTGACTGACTGATTGATACACATAAATATTGGTATAAACAGGTACCAGATACATATGCGCCCCACAAATGAAATGAGATTTGTGTGAGGGCTGTGATACTGCTCAGGTGCCCAAACTGAAGCAGGCGGTTTTCTTAGGCGGCCACACCCGAAGCCTTCGACCTAAAGGTCTGTTCCACAAGGCAGTGGAGCATCGTGAGGCGATGCATTCCCATGGTAACCAGTGATCAACAATTAGTTCATACGCTATTCGTTCCTTCAGGATACTGGAGCCCATGTGCACCACTGGTTTGGAATCAGGGTTTTCCAACTCCCCTAGGTAAACTTTCCGTGTCCATCAACCCGGTTAAAGCGCCGGACATTCGCTTTTCGTCCTCTCAATTTGGTAAACAACATCCCCGCCACGAGAAGGCAGTAAGTAGGACTTCCCTGTCAGAGGCTATATTACGCATGGCCATGTGTAGATTGTTAATAATCCACACCAACTTTGAGTCATCTTGAAATTGGGTAAATCGCCGGTACTATAAATTCAATTTCAATTTCCTGGAGGCCGTCACGTTGAAAATATGTTGAATAATTAAATTTATATCTCCTGAGAAATGGCTCTTCTCACAAATCAGTTCTATGACTTAGCTGTTCAGTTTTTCCTTGCCTCGACGATATCTAACACCTAGCAATGCTGTAGTATTTAAGTTCCGATATTTCTGTCCTATCCTGCTGAAGTATTTCTTTACAATCAAACTTAATGGTTTGCATATCCAACCGAATCCAACAATGTAATCCGGTCTAAGAACAGCCATCGTGGTTCGCCTTACACCAAAAATCTCTTCAATTTTTCGTTAACTGGTTTAGACTATCCATCTCAACTATTTGACAGTTTGACCTCATCAGTAGCTTGAGCAATCCAACTTCGAAAATTCTTGTTATCTACTGTTAGTTTGGATGTGTCGTCGATTTTTTTCAACTGTTCTACAGTCATTGGTGGTGTTTTACTTTTATCGGAAATTTAGTGTATATGCATTACGTGCAAATAATTTATTCTTTATGATGCTCACCTATTGCCCATTTTATTGGATGAACTGTACTTAAAACTTGTTCGCAAAGCTTGTTACTGTAAACACTCATACTACAGGAATCCAAAACGCGTTCATTTTCATAAAGTAGATGTCACTTGTATGGTTCTGAAATATGCAACGTGAGGCAAAAAACGTAATTTCCGGCCTCCTTTAATTCGACGTAAACCAACGGAACCACGTAAACTCAAGTCCAATGACAGAACTAACATTTCCAAAATCAAGTATTCAAGCATCTATTCAAGCAAGATGAAAAACCTTATTATCAGCCTTTTTCAAAATAACATCCGAATCCCTTCACATCTCGTCTTATTTCAGTCATCGACGCATACCTAAGAAAAACTCAGAAATCCCACTAAAAGGAACTAGTAATAAAAAGATTCAATATATTTATTGAGGCATATTTAATAAGAACATTTTCTCTATCACCCAAACTTCTTGTCAATAACTCACTCCAATTGTTTGAATCTTGATCAAACCATTTGCTAAGACTCCATTATCATGCTTGCAATGCAGACGCCTAGCATACAAGTAAAATACTGACCACCTAGTCATCTGGTTAATTGAATATTTAATTACAACGGAATATAAATCCCCGATAATTGATTGGATAATAATATTCAAATTTTTAGTGCACAGCTTCATTTTCAATTACGGATCTGAAGGTCGTGACCATAAAACAGCCACTTCAAGACTTGCGTAAACGTTATAAATCAAATAAAAAACTATGCTTACTAGTTTAGTTATAGCTTTTGGGCCACAGCATAGTATTATTGCAAGAAATTTCCTCTTGATTAGATTGGGAATGAGGATCGCAGTTATATCACTAAAAAGTTCATTAAATGAAATGTCCAACAGGTGCCTTAACAGAACAACGACTTAAAATAAAGAATGTTACTTGATCGTCTAGATGACCCATTGCGGATAACAGGAAGCTTCTTTATTTTGTAACAATTAGCTTCCATGATACAATGATGAGCAATATGTGCTTCCAAATCTGTTCGTATAGCAACTACCTTCAGGTGTTCCAAGAAGTCGGTTTTTTTCTCCCGATAAGCTTCCTATTCCCGTTCGTAGAAAAAGCATAAAAACCCTTTTTTCTTTGTTTTCGCCTGTTCTGGTAGTTGGTTCAGTGTTTATGGATACTGCGCGTGCTGTTGTCTCGGTGTTAGGCTACGCAACCTCCATTCCATTCAAGGCTTGCAGCAGTATTTTGGAGGACAAAACAACTCCCATTAATAACCCTACTAAGATGTCGTCCATTCAAAACGACGAGCAAAATCTTACATGGTTAGGCAATCAGAATGATGTCCCAGGTTTCATCAGTTATGGAGACCCCAAAATTAGGATTCCTAGCCCACTTCAACCTGGACAAAAACGTACAGCTTCCATTTCTGTCGATTTCACTCCATCTGAGTCCTCAACTGTCTCCCATGCAGATGCTTGCAGTTCTCCGCCACATCGCTCATTTATCCACCTTGCTTTCTCTCCTCTGGCTGATCGACTTGTCCGGAAGTTATCCTGGCCATTCATCTTCAGTGAGTATTTTATTCCACATGTACATCAATGCATCATCTGCTTGCTTCACAGTTGATCCGATTCCGATTAGTTGTTTTATACTACCCTGGTAAATTGCGAATGTAACTCGTGATATCGCTTCGACAGTTCTCCTAGGTCAGTTCTTCTAAGCACGCACAATAGTACCAACAAACTTGACGATAAGGTGTTTTAGTCTATGTTTCAACACTATCTACACACAGAATATAACGATAAAATGAAAAGAGGAATGAAGTTCTTGAGAAACAGCAGAAAACTTAAAGTAAATAACAAAATTCAAATAGGGAATTCAAGACAAAGTGATTCGATATTCAAGATGAAGATGCAAGTGCTCTACTTTAACTGATCCCTAGTCAAAATTTTGAGTTTTCTTCATTTAATTGATACTGGCAGCATCAGTTAGTAAATTTGTAATACGTTACTAATGTGCGATACGTGCAGATGAATACGATTAACAAATTCGATCCCAAGAAGTATCGACCAGTCACACTACACACTATCCTGCTTTAATCCTCACTATTATTTCCACAATATTAATGCTTCTTATACGGACTATACTATTTAGTTTTTCCACTCAATTCGGTGCGCTGTACTTGTTTATGAAAAGTGAATACCTCACTCTTTCTTTCAAATTTCTACATGTATGTCGAAACCGATTGTCCATTTTGATACTCAACAGTCCATCCAAGTTTGTTGATCATGAAATTCAATAACCATATATTCTTCAAAATCACCCCTGTTCTGAGATTACTCATCTGATTATATATTGAAAGCTTTCATTCTTGTGATGATTATTTTAGTACCATCCATTGCTCATTTTTGATACGTTTTATGTTCTAGGCATTATAGCTCTGATATGATTGATCAGATTGCCATCTTGGTGTTCAAAACATTCCTTTAATAACCGAATATTAGTTAATTCTCATGGTCAGTATACTAAAAGCTAACTAACTGTCTCCGGTTAATCATCAATACAGTCGTTTTTAGGGTTTTTGTAACGTTACCGTTTTCCCAGCAACTAGTAATATTTATCATTCTTATGTTTGCTTTGAGGTTTTCGCTAATATTTTCTTTATTCAATAATACTCGTTGAATTTTAAAGTTAATGCTTTTTCTCAGCCCTCACACAAATCAAATGAGATTCGTGCGGTACATATGTATCTGGTGCTTCCTTGTATCAATATTTATGTATCTAAATAAATAAATAAATCTTTTTTTGCATAAAAATACGTCAACTTCCTATGTTTTATTTTAAAATCCTAATTTCGTACTTTTTTGCTTTGACTAGGATCACCCAACGCCTCTACAATGCCACAGTGTAAAAATGACACAGAAGAGTCAAAAGATCATACTAAACATGAACAGAATAAGGGTCCAACTGACTTGTCGGAAGAAAGTGATCAAGTAAGTTTCATGATATTCTTTATCCATTGTGGTATAATCTTCACTCTACCAGATAAACAAACATTGACCTCGTTAGCTTATAATGCAATTTTTGAAAGTAGGCTAAGACTAATCACACTAAATATCAAAAGTGACTAAGTGATACCCGTTACTAAATCATTGACTGTCCAACGTTCTCTTTTTTTTAAATGAACGGTCATATTTCAAACATGCTTCTACTAAACTAGTATTCTGGTGCTGGTTGCTTATATCCACATAAGTAGTATATGACGATGGCAGAGAATGTTTTACGATAGAAGATCGAGAAGGAAAGAACGGAAACGAAACGCAATTGGTATGAAAATGTATGAACAATAATAATAGGAGACTATGGACTGATATTTGCAGAAGGAATGGTCGAGATTGAGACAATTGATTGATAGTTTGCAAATTAACCGTTTATTGTATGGATGTCAGGTTTTAGTGAGATAGTTTGCAATTTCCGTATCAAATACATTCGATTGTCTCCGCTCGTGTTCTCATTCACTACAGTATCACAACTCATGTCACAATCTTATTTGGAACCGATGAGTACAACAGTGTACCAAATTTTGAATCATACCATAGGATTTCCGTAATTAACTCATGGAACTAAAACTAGACCATATCCTACAATTAAAACTGTACAATCCCCATCATAGATGGTTGTCATACATGGATACATGCAACTTGTTAAGATTATTCGCCACAAGGCAATCACTGTTATGCCTGAAACTAAATCGATTCCGCGGTAACGAACGAAAACCAAATGACACAATGACACGATAAGCTATTCTAATCTGTTGTCCCAGGCCCCGCTAACTAGATGAAGAAGTCCAAGGCAAGTAGGGGAATATATATGTATTCCGTAAGCAGCCGAGTACAAGCAATCCAATAAGGGGAAAAGTCAAGCGCATTTATACAGCAACAAATTGTCCTTGAGCATTATTGGTAAATAGCACACACAAAGAAACAACGGACCAATAGCGTTTAAGATAGTTTACAAGTGGGAAAATGACGTGAAGGTAAAAAGAGCGCTTTTGGCGCGAAAACAGCTAAATTCAAATTTTCAAAATAAATTTACAAGATTAAGCCATTTACCAAGTAAGTTCTGGGGATTTGACATCCCCAACAATCACGTCTACTCAAACATTTTAATTCGCTTTGGAATTGTGTTAGGCTAATGCTTAATATGTTAAATAATATCAAATTTGTGGGTTCAAGTTAATATCTATTTAAGAAATCAATAACCCATGTATTGATCCTCGTGGTAGATGAGAAAAACTAAGATCACGTCTCAGGTTACACAAATAAAGCTAGTTTCATATAACAGTCACTACTCATAGAATTATATATACAGTTATACAAGATCTATCAGTCATCCTTGTCTCTTGATTACATTTATATTTTGTCTTCTGAATTATCCATCTAACTGTTGATATCTTTGTGTACTTTTAATTTACATGCAATCGATTATTCGGCTATAGTCTATAAAAAAATGCGTCCTTGCATCTGTGATCTAAAATAACATAGAAACTAATCTTAGCTAAGAAATACCTTAACTAAAACACCGGTTCCTTTTTAGAAAATCTAAACGATACGGACTTTA
Source organism: Schistosoma rodhaini (assembly GCA_944470415.2). NCBI lineage: Eukaryota > Metazoa > Platyhelminthes > Trematoda > Strigeidida > Schistosomatidae > Schistosoma > Schistosoma rodhaini. Next base: position 10,693,907 of record OX104039.1, on the reverse strand, counting down.
AACAGCAAAGTATTAACTGGAGACCAAATATAGTAATTGTCTTATGTTGCAGATCTATAATTTTATATAATCATTCAATTTACAACAGAGTTAATCATTTAACTATTGAGTAGTCGAAAAACTTGGATTTCTGTCTCTGCTCTTAATTTAGTACCTATTACTTACACCTTATTTCCAGATCGAGATATTGTTCTATTTTGAGAAATCATCGATTTACTGATTTGAGTTGCACAGTGAATTTCGGAAGTTTTGTTTGGTCTGTGAAATGTTTAACCGTATACTGTATGATATTGCTTTAAATATTTCATTTAAGCACAAATTCCATTCATTCTTTAACATCCTGAAAGCTTTCACTTAGTTTCATCCATTAATCTTCCCACTATAATAAAAGTATTAATAATAATTATTATGTCCTCTTCTTTGCTTTTATTAATATCCTCGACTTATTAATGTAAAGTTCGGGATTTTTATTCTAATGCTGCACCCAGTTCCGACATTTTTATCTAACCATTAATCCATAGACGTCCGAAAAGCCGTACTAATTAATTAAAGTCGAAACGAATAAATAAATAAAATTTTTGAGCTCACAAAACTTAAGTATAGTTCAGATCAGTAAGGGATTCTGTTCTATTTGGCGCATGATTTGTTTATTGAATGTTTCAACATACGGTAAAAAAATCGTATTTAGAAGATACTTTCACTCGATCCAAAAGCGACCATAAGTAAAGGCTGTAGAGATTGTTAGTGTTAGTGTTGACAAGTACATACTATAATGAAGGAAGGAATCAATGATAAAAAGGATGATAGTACGTTGTAAGAATTAACATGTTTCTAAATCATTGTGACTGGTCACACTCGATTTTTTTTCATTTTTATGATTATCTCTCTTCAAATTGATTTCCATTTAGTTTCTACAAAAAGACAATGAAAGTGGCAGTGGACTGGCTGTTCGTCGTCGAGTTAAAAAGCTTCCAGATCATTCTGGTGCTGCCGATGACAAGGCTGATATTCCACTGGCTTCTGTGACTGAACCACAGAAAACGACAAATACTGGTGATCGTAGGTCCGTAATCATTCAACCAGATGGGCTTTTGGCAGCAGCTGCAGCATCAGTGATGTCTAGTACTTCTCATTCTCCACCGGAATCCTCAGCAAACGATGGCCGAGCTCAGGTCAAATCGAATTTCACGAACTCAAGGTCAAATGAAACTGAAGGAAATGAAAAGAAACTTAATTCTGAGTCTAAATCAACTCTGACAGCAAACAGTACTGGTGAAGGTAGCTCCAAACGGTTGAGTTTGGTTGCACCATCTAATAACAATTCAGCTTCTGGTCAAAGTGCTTCAAACAAACGTCGGTCACTGCTTTTCGAGACTGTGATACATGAACCTGATGCTAGTAAAGAGGTAATTTTCTTTAGCAATTTTCAAGGAAATTGATTGCAATTGAAGATTTAGTATTTATAATACTGGGATATCCACATTTAAAACGCAGATTTTTTTTAAAAAGTTTCTAAACAAAATAAATTGTTTTGGCACTTGAAACCTGATACAATAGGTTTGTTTAAAAAACTCATTACGACAGTCCAAATATTTATACTATGACCCAAAACCATATTTTATTACATTAAAGTAAACAACCGATCCTAGTTAGACCACCATTAGTCGGTTACTCACAACGTTGAACCTAGTACGTAAATGCATCGGTTCAAGTTGTTATACCCCACTAGCACAGTGAGGTGAAACTGTCAGGCCAAATTCCAGAATGGTAGGAGAAGTAGAAGTACCAATGGTAATACATAAGATTAGAAATTGGAGATACTGTTCGAGAAAAAATTATAAATTAGTGAAATAAAGACAAAAAATATTACGAGGAAGTCGGAAGCTTAGAATTGAGAGAACAGAAAATAGATACACCTGTGCCCTTTCAAATGATTTGGGCAATGTCATTCAATGCCTCATACCACTGGTTGCAATAATCACACTGACCCCAACCAGGTAATCTATACCTATCAACGTGGCTCAGTCCAATTGTCAGCGATTTCATGGACTGATGCCACGTTTAGGTTTGGCCGCCCCTAGATTTCTTCCAACTTACGTCGAGGTACGGGACGGTTGGGGGATATGTGACACATGTCCCGACCACCTCAGTCGATAAAGACTTACTAACTTATCGATCGATTTCCCATCTTTACTTAATATACTATCCCTATCCTAGGCATTGCTTACTCAGTGGTCCAAAAGTAAACGACCGGTAATCCGACGACACCTATGATCGAATATTAGTAACCTACAAATATCTTCTGTTTGTAATGTTCATGTTTCACAGCCATAAAGTAGAACAAAGCAAACAACTCGCCCTTTAGTTAGAAAGTATGTCTCACCTACTCCACAAATGACGCAAGTTGCCAAAAGCCAATCGAACTTTCTGAATCTGAATTTCGTCAGAACACTAGTCCTGATATGACTCCCAAGATAAGTGAAGCGGTCGATACGTTCAACTACTTCACTCCCTATCATTAATTCAGGCGATGACGCAAGCCAGTTCCAATGTAAGATTTCACATTTTGAGGAGGAGAACTGCACACTAAACATGCTTGGATTGTTGTTTAAGTTGATCAGACTGAATTTTGTCAGCATACAAAACTATACCATTTGCGTACTTTAAGTCAACAAGTAAATCTTCTGGTAGATGAATCCTTGAAAAATCAGACTATATAGTACTTACTTACTTACTTCATAATCGATGACAAAGTTAAATAAAAATGGTGAAAGCGAACAGCCCTAACGAATACCACTTTAAGTAACTAATTCTGATGACAGTTCTGCATAAGCTCTGAATCGATCGGTAGTGTTCGAGTAGAGAGAGCCTATACAAGGTTGATGTACTATTCGGTATACCTTTGAATGACAAACATTGCCACAGAACCTCACAATCAACAAAGTCAAACACCACCTTAAGGTTAAGGAATACAACTATTGTTGAACGTCGGAAAGTATGTCTATGTTCTAGAACATGGAAAAGGGCAAGTATTTGGTCTATGCACCCACGTTCAGGTCTGAGACCAGCCTGGCTTCCTCTTCATAAGCTCTAGTTAGGCGTCGAAGTATTATTGAGGCTAATAGTTTTAAACACCGGCATATAACAGTGTCAGCATGTAACCTTAATCAGTCCACGAGCTAATCGTTGTCGGGTATTAGATACCCCAACTTGGATAATGGAAGATGGTTGCACAACATCATAATGATGCATTTAATTCATAACGGTCAAAATAGATGTTCTGTTTGATCTTATTATTGTGAGCTATTGCTTTATACGAGTGTGCTATCCGATTAATGTCGAGCAATATCAGTGGTCACTTTTAACAGTTACCGAATAACCCGAAGTGTTTTTCGTTTCATCCATAAACTGAACTTATTGGGTTGAAGGCATTTCAGCATGATAGTTCACAACTTTCAATTATCTGATAGTTATCAGCTTGGGTTGTGTTTGCAGTTACTCTTGCGCAGGCGAAATACCCAATTTTTTTAGACTCATTTATTTGACTTAATTCATTCTACTGTAATTCGTTTATTCCGCAGCCGTGTGATATTGAAGTGAAAATCGCCGATTTGGGTAATGCATGCTGGACTTATCGTCATTTTACTGAGGATATTCAGACTAGACAGTATCGAGCCCTGGAGGTTCTCATTGGCTCCGAATATGGACCACCCGCAGATATTTGGAGTACGGCTTGTATGGTATGTGTTTTTTTGTGTTTAGCACCTTATGTGTTTCGTCAAAATAAAGATTTATATCAGTTCTGTTTAGTAAGTCACTATACAAGTTACATAGCACTTCAGACGTACTGGTTTCTGCTCACTACAGGCACGTTGAATCTCTACAAAAGTACTCAATACACACTTGTGGCAATATGACAAACTTGGGTGTAATTTCTGTAATCAAATTCAAATTTTACCAAACAACCGGTTTTTAATTTATTCAAACACTAAATCATCACTACACCCACAGCACAATAACATTTACTTGGTTATCATCAAACTGAAATACCATGTAAACTTGTAGGAAGATTTGTATTATTACTCGGAAGAATAATATTTTTGACACATTTTCCAATGCATAGAGAAAACGTAATGAAAAAGAAATACATTTTTAATTCAGGATAAAAATTGTCAGGTTATTTTATCTTTATAACAAATAATCTTTCTAACTATACTAATTGTCGATATAAAGATGACAGATGTAGATCTATGGACATAACTTCCGATTAAGAATTCTTCGGTTCACATTATTAGATGCCACGAAAACTCAAGTGAAAAATAAAGGAAGTGAAAGTATAGTCAATATGTGTTCACTAGGACCAATAACATTTTATCACGTGATTTATTCACCAATCGAAATACGACTTATCTGATCTTAACACTGTACCAAATCAATGACGTTCAACTCTCATGAGCAATCTAGCGTCCTTATTGGTCCCTTGTTCGCCTAGCCCTTCCAATTCAGTTCAGAACGCCAATCACAGCTTCTGCTATGTGAATCATTTATTTCAAACATACTCGGTTCATATACCAGACAGACAGACGGCATCACACCATTAAATAGAAAATAATATTTGTACAAGTTCAAGCCAAATGTGGCTGTGAACGTGGGAAACAGTAATCAATAAACTGAACAGTAATTCGTATAATAATGATCGATAGGTCAAAATGATGCTTATAATAAGATGGATATATATAGATTAAATTTAGTCACTGAATATTTATGCAACAACAATATATACAGAATAATAGTCCAATAATAGGTCCCGGAAGTTACCTGTACTTATGTCTTCACTAGGATATAACAGTGGCAATCCAATTGACAACAGTATTCTCTGACATTTATTGTTCTAAAGATTGCGTACTGTTTCAAGGCCAAACAGATCACACGACGTCACGAAGCTAAATGGTTTGTAGAGAATAAAAATATGGTAACCTGTTGTGAATGTGCAGTTTATTCCTACAACCTACGTCACTCTGAACGACATTTACATGATATCAACATGTCTGTGTATCCGTGATCTCTGTAAACACTCATCCGGCGTTTTGGATGCATTTAGTCTTCCTACTTTATCAGATCTGGTTGATCAAGCGTTAGACAGTGTTCATTGTTACTGTATCAAACCATAGAACATAAAAATATTCTGGCGACAAGAATGATCACCTGATATATACATATATATATATATATATATATATATATATATATATATATCAAACGGTTTACCAAAGCCCATCATTAGGTCAGGAATTCATGTCTATTTTAGAGTACCGACAGGTTTCTAAGAAATCACAGATATGAATATTTGAAAGGGGAGTAACAGTTTCTCCCAATTACATTCAGTTCAGGTTATTCGTATGATTCAGGTGAAGTATCAGCTACATCAACGACCAATGACATTATTGAGTCACATTCTTACCGTATGGTAACGAGATAAAATGACCACCATACTTAACATTGTAATACAATGAATACATGCTCACATTCTCTACCTAATGTTCATGTCTCATTCAGTACATGCGAATTATCTCGTAATACATCTAATTTCTATTACAAATCACTAGAACTGTAAATTTTTGTATTTTTGAATTTATATTGCTCTAAAATCAATAATTCTGATTAGCATGGTATCAACAACCATAAGCAAACATTATTTAAGCCTTTCAAATTCTCTATCAAATCTAATCCACCGCTTTCATTATCAAATAATCAACTTAATGTATTCCATCCATATTCTATTAATGAAATTAACAATCCAATATCGTTTATATCCGTGAATGATTCGCTCCAATCATCCAGTGAAAATTTCACTAAGTCAAATATCCATCAACCAGAAAGAAAATCCTCACATATCCCAGGAAGCCTTCACGATTGCAACAACTGATTATGTGTGCATCCAGTTTGCACCAACCACTCTCAATCCGTAAACATTGCAATCAGAATATATGAAGAGCTATAAGGTAATATACTCCGTCTGAATCAATATATGCCACAAATAGTACGTATCTAATGTTAATACTGACTTCAATTTTGTTCACTGTCAACCAGTTTAATTACAGTTAACTTCTCAATAGACTATTATTGATATATAATACATCAATTACCTTTTTCTATTATAGGCTTTTGAATTGGCTACGGGTGATTATCTTTTCGAACCTCATTCTGGCGAAGATTATACACGAGATGAAGACCACCTAGCACATATCATTGAATTATTAGGCCCCATACCTAGAAATATTGCTCTTTCAGGAAAATACTCCCGTGAATATTTTGATAAACGAGGTACGTTAGTCAAACGCTTTTTGCCAAACTTAAAAATAGATCAGTATCAGTATGTATTTATGCTAATTTCTCAACCTGTTCTTAACAGAAATGGCAAAAAGTTCACATAATTGATAATTAGTCCTTATCGTTCCAGTTATCCATTAGGACGATAAATTAGTGTTTAAAGCACTTTTAAATAAACCATGAGGTTTTTTTCTAATTGCACAAAAGAATAAAAGTTTGTTTACAGTTTTATTTTGTGTTCCTGTCAAAGGTTAATATAAAAATTGAAATCACCATATGAATTTTCCTTTGATTCCAATAACCAGCTTGTTTACGTCATATACATCGCTTGAAACCTTGGAATTTATTTAATGTCCTCACTGAGAAATATGATTGGCCACCAAGTGAAGCGGCTCTTTTCACCAGTTTTTTGGAACCAATGCTCGCTTATGATCCTAATAAAAGAGCGTCCGCGTGGGATTGTTTACAACATTCCTGGATAACTGGTCAACCGTATTCCCCATCAGTTGAAGAAGGCCTACCAAATCATATCCCATTTGGAGTGAATATGCCAGATCCATTGATGGGTGACGTCTTATCTAATCCTGGTACATATTACCATCCACATATCAATCAACCAAATGTTGTAGACCCCGCAAATACTGCTGGCTTGTGTTACAGTCAACACCCACACTTAAACAAACAATATCCGACAGTCCATTGCGTTGCTCCACAATCTAGAAACAGTCGTTCTGTCAACTACATACCACCTGAACTATCTTTCAGTGGAAATGTCAATCCATCTGAATATCACTTATCCTATGGTTCCGAAATGGTTGTGGGTGGGGAGAATATGCCGAATCGTAGTATGTGTTTACCGGATTCTCACTTTCAACCATGGTCTTCAAAACTTATGGGCTCAAAACGACTAGATGTTGTTGGCAATGTGGATGGTCCAATAAAATTGGATGTAAGTTTTTTTAATCCCCCTTGATGTACTTCTAGTTTATACTTAACTTTGAACAGTATTCAACTATTTTGATTGATTTTTTGTTCACCTAATCTTTAATCCTAAACCTTGTTATGATTCACATAAAGGTTCTATTGACTACAATGGTCATTTTATCCTAGTTTATTGCAAAAATTTACATATTTACCAATTTGTACAGCTTATGACGCAAATGAAATATCTACTGGCAAATCAACGCCTAATGGACTGTTGAAAGTGATTTATGAAAGTAGATGATATGCATTTGCAATCATGAATGTCTTCGAAACATTGCTCAGTTATAATAGGACCACTATGTAAATAACCCTGAGGTGAAACGTTAGGGTATCTTGTAGAAATGTTGAACCAATTGATAAAGTTGTTCATCCTCATCTCAGGCACCTGGCACCTGTGTTACATGTTTAGCCATCTCCTACTACGACGTGTATTAATGGCTATCGTAAGCACTGGTTTGATGAAGGGTCAGGTAACTAGGCAAAGACATAGAACCAGTTTCGAAGTCACATTGAGACGTGACGGGATGTACATAATTCTCATGTAAGGTCCCACCGAAACCGAGCTCAAGGTTCGTCCCAGCTGCGTAGCTACATTCGTTGTTTATGTCCCAAATCTGTTATTCCACACGTTCTATACTCCTATTGGTTTCATTCGTTCTTATATTTTTGTATTTAATATTTTACGATCATGGATATTACCATTATCTTGACACCACTCCTAATCTCATTAACCCCTCTTCCGCGCTGTTATTAAATGTGGTCACTTGTACTAATGGATACCAATACCAGGACATATTCCGTTGATAACTGAACGACCGAACTGTTTGTTCTACATATGTATTCCTTGATAAAAAGCTTATATCTCCAGAAATTCATTAAATCATATTGTAAAACATTGTTAATGGGACAGTTCGAGGCGGATGTACAACTCTTAGTAAATTTCGATAGTGTAATAAGACGAAGATTATCAGAACTATATTAGCGCAATACATTTCGAACAATTTGATCACACATATACTTGTTAAGAACATTTATGTATAAAAATATAAGGTCAAGTAGATTAGAAATGGGAAAATGAAACAGGTTATAAGATTGATCCTAATTCGGCTTTTGTAGTGTTGTACAAAAGTGTAAAAGGGCGTATACTAAGGTTTATTGAAGCCTTAGCCGTATGATAATTCAAGCCCCCTTTTGTGTACTCAAAAACAGTTTGTTGTCACCTTAAACGTACCCTGGTAATATTAGCTTATCCAAAGTGATGAGGTCCCAAATTGTCTTCACTTTATTATCATTGTCTCCTCCTACCCTCCATTTCTAGTCTAGCTGGCTCTTTATTTTTATATATAAATGTTTATGTTTGTTCAGATTATTCGGAATGTATTGTGCTAATCTATCATCAGATAGTTCTAATAATCTTAGTCTTATTACACTATCGAAATTTATCAAAAGGACTAATTATTTTAAACTCTTAGTAAAATGTTCCAGTTTTATTCATTGAAACGTTTAAATAATTCATTATTCTGAACAAGATAGTCAAAATATATATGAAAAAGTCACACTGAATGCTTCTTTGTTTCAGTGTTTTAATGTTTATCTTAAAAATGTAACATTCATACAATATTCTTTAAATTTTATACAATTAAGATAATATTCTGACTGCCATCGTTGTATGTTTTTCAAACACGTTCAAATATACTGAAAAAAATGATAATCGGTTGCTACCATTTTTATATCTAAAAATATCTTGTTCCATTGATCGAATACTTTTGTTTCACTGTACTTAAAAGAAAACTTAGTATTTGCCTAAATCCACGCTTAAATGCATTAATTTCAGTGACTTTGTTAAATCAAAAAATTGTAGAAAGTTCAGTTATACTCATATATTCCCTGTAAGAAGTCACTAATCATTTGATTGTTCAGATCTATTTGACAGCAAACCAGTCATTCAATGCGTTTATTTCCATGAATATATGATTCTTTTGTCTAGATACATTTCATTAAGTATGTTCGTTCTTTCCTTTTCTTTTACAAGCCTGTTCATGTTGGGAATTTCATACACAGTCTACCAGATCTCAGTCCTGCTCCTAGTGATGACGATTATGACGAAGAAGATGACGAGGACGACGACGAGGATGATGATGATGAGACTAAGGAAGGTGAAGAAGATGAAGATGAAAGTGGAGATGATGAGGATCCTCGAATGCATTCATTACACCACCATCATCGTCAACATCATCATCGTTCTCACTATTATGGACATCCATCTAATACATCATCTGTTTATCAGTTTTTGGATCCACCCCATATAATGCCGATAGAAACTTCTGATCATTCACATTACACTGACCCTTTAGCTATGGCAGTAGCTGCTGGACTACCACCTAGTAAGGCTGCTATACTAGCTTATGCAGCACAAGCTCTTGGACCAGATACTGTTTGGGCTGGTTTAGCTGCAGCAAAAAAACGTCAACAACAGCAACAAGCGCAACCAACGAGTAATACAGAAGAGACAACTTCCAATTCACTCACAAATAACGATCATGTCATATTAACTACCTCAACTGGAAAAGCTGATGATGTTGGTACACCATGCAACACTGATTCATTGCAACAACAAAAGAAGGAAATAGATAATGAATCACATAACAGTGGACTTGATGTAGAAGATGTATCTAATTATTTCTCAACTTCACTTGAAGTACGTTCTGCTACAAGTTCTACAACCGAGGATATATCTAATACTCCCGATTATGTGAATAATATATCAGATATAAGGAATTTTGATTCTGAATTGCAGCATACAGTGAGTGAAACTATCACCCATCAATATACTGAACCGACAGAAACGCTTACAGAAGCTTAGTTTTCAAATTCCAATTTATCTGATCTCTATCTCCTGTTTTGTGGGAACCACCTATAGGCTTTCATTTTATTACTCTTATCTTAATTCACATTCACTACTATCTCATAAAACAAAATGCCGTCTGTAATTCGAATGTTCTTATTAGAAGAAAAAAAGATTTTCAAATTAGTTCATCTTATTTAATGATGTCTATTATTATTATTATCAACATCATATTAATATCAATAAATTAAAAGTTTGATGAACACATTCACCGATTAGTAATGGTGGTTTTTCTGTCAATTATGTCTTCTTTTTTGTTTTCAGTTTACATTCATCATTTCTCTCGACACATGTGGTTGGTTTTTATACATCATATGAAACAAACAGCCTCGTAAACTTTCTCACATATATATGCATATAAAGACGTTGTTTCAATTTATTCTTTGCTTTTATCCAATCCAACATATCTACCCTCTCAATTTATTTGAAACATATTGTTCCAAGATCAGATGTAAAACCGGGTATATATATATATATATATATATATATATATATATATATATAGTAGTTTTACTAACTACTGTACTATTCTTGTCAATAATTTTGTCATTTCTCTTTATTTTTCCTTTCCTATATAACAACTTGGACCTCTAGTTGTTTGAACACTGTGAAATTTCCATTATTTGTAGACATTTCTTCTATCGGCATAACCTTGGCATTGTCCGTACCCATTTTATATATATATTTATATATATATATATATATGCAACCCTCATTTAGGTTAATCATTTCGATTATATATAAGAAAGGACCCTTTGCATATTTCATCATTACAAATCACTGCCCCACCCTTTTAACAGTCCCATTGTACGTTTTAGTTGCTCAAATTGTTTCTAGCAACTTCATGGGAACTGTGTTGTAAACTATACTCTTGTCATTAGTTTTTTTGTGTGCTTCCATTTTCATTAAAATCATTTTTCGTTTGTGCGTGTTTGTACATCTACGAACATATAACCACTACTGCGCGTGCCGTTCCGTCTATTCTTGTGTTAGCAAGTGAGATAGAGGCAGTCAGTTGTGTTTTAGAATTTTTTAAGATTTAACAACTATTTGCTAAAAAGATTACTATTATCATCATTATCAATACTATCACTAACTGACAGCTGATGTCTTTTTTTTCATTATTCCTATTTCTGCAAAACCACTGAACAACCCATATTTCAACAATAGAAGAAGACTTATTCAATGGTCATGTTATGCATTTTAAAATTATTTGATTTGTTGAGCATTACATTAAAACTAATGTCATAAATAGAAAATATGTGATCTAATGCCAATTTATGCGACTCATGTTTATACTGTGTTGTTGTAAGTAAATATTCACATGAATGCGAAAATGCCTTAATTCCACTGCTATCTTATTTCTTTATTAATCCATACAATAAACAACCAATGATAGTGGTGTAACTTACTATAAACTATTTGAAAATAATTGGTCAGTTTTTGTTCCTAATTTTCATATATATTAAGAGTTATGCACATACCCGATTACTTCTCATGTTCCATCATTTATCCCGTGTTTTACACCGTGTAATACTGCCAGAAAAATTAATGATAAATATTACTTCGAAACTGTTAAATTAGGTGTCATTGTGTTTTATTTCTTGTGTGTATTTGTGTACCTACATTATCGACTATCCTTAAACAGATGTTCAAACGAATTTGGCTGTATAATTTAGTTAGCCAAAAGATTTCGTAATAATCGATAACAGCACTGTGTTACCAATCTAGACTGCGTGATTTGTTCTGTTTTCTCTGTTGATTTTGTGTGTTCTTGCTTTATCTTAACTAGTCAATTATTCCCCTAGTAACTACTATCCTTTGCCTCATTCAAATTGGTTCAATCATTAAAATACGTCATTTCCAACTGTGTAAAAAATAGTTACGCAAATCTGTTTTCTTTTTGTGAATCTGGTATCATGGGAATATTTATTTATTTCTTGAGTGGATAATGGATACATGTTCAAGTTCAAACCTGGTTGTAGTTATCAGAAAAAAGTGGATTTATGCTGTGAATGTTTTTATAGTGGTAACGGGTGTTTAATTCCATACTACGTTTATTCTATTGTCTTTGGACGGAATATATATAATCTATAATTTTAGTATGATCTCGATGTAATAAGGAGACGAACATTATCAGAACTATGTTGATTAATTGCTTTATAGTACGATCGATAATGCCATTACATCATGTTTGGTTAGAAATAAAATAACAACTAAATCGTCGAATACGTGGTTGTTAACTGAACGTAAAGACACTCACTCTAAAGGCTATTAATGTTACTAATTTACTTACTCCTGTTACTACTCGTAGAGGAACATCAGCCGTCCACCAGCATCCTCCACCGCATTCAGTGTTGGAAATTCCTTTACAGTTGCTATTTATTCTCCTGATGTCCGCTTCCCATTCTCGACTCAATGTGTTCTTTGGCCTCTCTTCCGTTTCCCTTCAAGATTTCAAGTTAGCACTTCGTGATTCAGTCAGATGATTTCCTCAATGTGTGTCCTATTCACTTCCACTGTCTGCTAATTTCCTCTTCAATCGTAAGTTGGTTTGTTCTCTCCCACAGTAGGTTGTTGCTGATGGTATCCGGTGAACAGACATTATGTATTCTGTGAAGACAATTGTCTATAAATACTTGCACATTTTTGATGGTTGTGCTAGTTCTCGAAGATTCACCTCCGTACAGTCGAAATATGTTAACGTTCGTATTAAAGATTCTCACTTTGACGTTGACCTGCAGACAGTTGTTATGAGTTTAATATGTTCTTCGCCCGTAGGAATGCTGCTCTTGTTTTCTCAAATCTTGCCTCCACATGGATTTCGTAAGAAACATGTTGTCAGTATCACAATTGGCGCACTTTATGGAGGTAGCGTTGCAACATACAACTGATGGTCGAGAATAGATACATGCGAAGTTGGTGGCTTTCAGGAGCTTCAAGCTTATATCTTCTGGAATATCTGAGGCCTCAAATCTCGCCTCATCAGCATCAGATTCTCCTTGTCTAGTCGCATACAAGCTGTCCACCGTATTCCGTGCTTTCCCTAAGATGTGGAGGTTTTCATAATCCAGTCAACCACCAGAAGGAAGAGGAATGGCGAGAGTAAGCAGCCTTGCCTGACACCGGTCCTCAATTAGAATGCATATCAGCTGTCTTGCATGCACTACTGCAGTGTAGTCTGTGATGTACTCTGCTTGTATCGACTGATATAAGTAGTATGTAACACCAATCGGAAGTGGAAAACCTGGCAGAAGAAGGAGTTGAAGAGAATAGGAGGGAAAATGGATAGGAATTAGGAAGTTAATGAATCAGACAGAATGTGAAGGGCAGATAACGGAAATTTACGAATGAAGTAATCAGGGTATGGTTCTTACATTTTAGTAAGATGATCTGTAATCTTGTACTAAGATAAAATCGGTTGTCTCTACCTGGTACCAATAGTATTGTGATTTCTCTGTAGTTCTCACGTCTGCTCAGATCCTGTTTATTTGGGATCTTGGTGAGGTACCCTTCTTTCCGGTCTGTCGGCACATGTTCCCCCTCCCAAATCTTCGTGAATAGAACATGGAGCATGTTTGCAGTTGCTTCTATGTTTGACTTCAGTTGGTATATTGTCAGGTCCTACTGTTTTCCCACTCTTGATTCGTCTGATGACCATGCTGATTTCTTCCGTTGTTGATGGAGTGACATCAATAGGATGGTCAGTGTGCGGTGGGTTCAATGGGGTTGGCCTATTTAGGAGTTCCTCGACGTGTTCCACCCATCTGTTCCTCTGTTTTAGAATCCCAGTGACTGACCTGCCTTGTTTGTCTTTAACCAGTTTCTCTTATTTACTACATTTCCCTTCCAGTTTCTTTTTTGTGTCATACGGTTGTTTGATATTTCGTACTGTTGCAGCTTTTTCCGCTGTCGTTGCTAGCTCTTGCTCGTATTTGTTTGTCGGCTGTAATGCTCTTCTTCACTTGCTTGTTTTCTTCCGTGTATTCAGTATTTGCCTCGACTTCCTCTGCTCTTGTTCGTCTGTTGTTAATTGCTGTCTTCTTGTTCTTTCTTTCTTGAATCTTGTCCAAGTTTTCTATAGAGAACAATTCCTTATGATGATGCTTTTTACGATCGACAACCTCCTGACACGTTGAAGTTAATGCTTCCTTGATCCCTTTCCAGTTGTCCTCCATAGTAGTTTCTTCTTTCAGTAGATTATGTAAGGCTTGGAACGTGTTGTTGAGAGCTATCTTGAGTCGGTTGTGTTTGTCAGTATCTGGAAGGAGTGTTGTGTTGAACCTTGGTATTGCTGTTTGTCCAATTATCCTATGCTTCTTTAGCTTCAGTTTCATATTGGCAACCATCAGTTGGTGGTGATCTGAATCTATGTCAGCTCTCCTTCCGGATCTCACCTCTTCCATTGACCCTTTGAAGTTGTTTAATGATGCAAATGTGATAGATTTACAATGTATAATTGGGTGGTTCCAAGTTGAATTCCGTAGCCCCTTTGCGTCTGTTTATATAAACTCAGTTTTATTTTTTATTACCTACTTCAAAGTGGAAGAAATGTAATTCTTTAAAAAATCTACAGAATCTGAATGTATTAAGGAAAACTATGTTAATTATCAATGATATTTATCATAATGGTTATTATCTATAACTAAGTTTATATAATATACATATAACTGAAGTTGTGTTTTCTGTTGTTCGATATTTTATTACCGAATTAGTGGATGTTCGTCGTATGTAAAAATTGTTTATAATTTCTCTAAAGTTGGTTTCTGTCTTACAAAAGAGCTTTGTTATAATATGATAATATGTCAATCACTTTACAAACAAATGGCTTATTCAATGTTGTAATCTTATTTTAACACCTAACAGTGACAAGTCACATCTTTTCTAGTGGATTTTCTTATCATATTAGTATAACGTCTGTACTCAATATTCATTTAATGTTGTCTTGATACTGAGTGAAGTTATTCTGAAATAGTTGAGATTCTATTTTAAAAAAATAAGTAAAATTATGGCTTGCTCACCAGTCACTTTTTTCAATGATTAAACATTGCTGCTCTTATTTTGATTGACCTAAATGTGTTCTTAATATAACGGTTCACATAAAATCTGTCATTACAATAACTGTGTTATTAATAAACATCAGCGTGTTCGCATCTTGGATACTGAATCCCTCGATTCTTACGGTCTTTTGTAATTCTATAATCTCAAACGCTTGGACGAAATCAGTAAATAAAGGTACAACTAAATGTTCTCAATAGCTAATAACATACAGGAACCTCAAGGGTTGAAACCCAGTTTTAGACCCTCGAATGGTTGCTCGTTTCTATGCACTTAAACGTTAAGTCGAAACTTGTATATGTTCATTCTTGGTTCCCAACGTATACCGATTGAGGACGAAATGTACCAGATAACAGTTGCAATGATTCGTAGAGTTGTTTAAGACTCCCCACATTGTTTCTGGTTAGGGTTAGGTCTGTTTGAGTGCTACATGGAATTTGTATATAAAAGATTGAGTGTTTAACACTGATAACAGAAAGTAAAGTTTCATTACAGTTTTGCTTTCCTGAGTGCTTCATGTAGATATTCCTACTGCTTGTTTTACATTTTCTAAGGTAAAAGTGACTTTAAAATTTTGCGCCGAGTCAAAAGCTTATCCTTTTTTTCTTATTGGTTCTTCCCTATACTATGCTTTTCTCATTGGTATAAAGCTAAACAACCAATATTTTACACAGTTAAACATTCGTTGTTTTTAATTTTTATGCGTCAGTCACCTATTTAAAAAATCTTAATTCATACATATTAAAAGGACACAGGTTATCCAGGACTCAGGCCTCCATGTTTATGATTACACATAAAATCATCGTCGTTTTTCAAAATACTATATGACTAAAATCCACAATTTAGACATAGTTAAAATAAAGGAAGTGGTTATTCTCCTTTTAACTAAATACTTTTTTAGTATAAGAGGATTTGTAGAATTTCCATAGTTTATATCATAGGTTGATCTTGGTTAGACCACTACTGTAGACCGGTGAGGTTCAACCATATGGAATGTGATGCAGTTATCCACCATAGGCGATAAATAAAGGTTGCGAAACACTAAATTGATTGCAGTTATACTTATACACTATTGAATGCTAGTTCAGTAGTCTAGAATTTGAATGTTTGCGCGAGATCAAATTCACTGGGTTCAAAAACCTGTTGTAAAGCCGTGAATTAACATAATTGAAGAGTTCTATGCTAGTATGAGATACGAACTACGGCGTACCCAACCATGAACTAGTGCTGATGCGTGATTGAGCCCCTTCTTCTGTGGGTGTGTCCAGCAAATCTAACAAGGTCACTATCATTGTGGATGACTTAGAGATCGTCTTATTCTGGGAATTCGTTTATCACCACACAAATACCAAAATACAATTCATAAATTCTAGTAAATTAAATTATTTTCATTGGAACGTGTTAACATCTGTAAATGGCATCTTACCACGTGCTGATATTTAATGGAGTACTTTTGAAAACCATGGGAGCCAGTAACGTTAACCTGTAAGTAAAAATTTTCCCTGTATCTCCTCCAAATGTCTCACGATAAACACAGTCGTTTGCCCATTAATGTCCAACTTCGAGATCAGTCTATTCAGTTTTTTATAGGTAAACATGGATGGTAGAGTTCACCCACACATCCCAACTCATAATCTAACTAGCTATCATAAAATATAGGTCCCTATAGGCCCAGAAACCCCAGACAACTCTGTCCAATCAGTGTTGAATAGAATCTTCTCAGAAACATCTAGACAACATAGAGTCGCCTGCTACGGTTTTGATTGAACAATCAACTATGCAACTAATACAGTTAGTATGGTTCTAGGAGATTCTAGAACCTCAGGGCCGTCTAAAAATGTATAAATAGCCCCGTTTCTCTATACGTTAACGAACCTTAGAGTAAAACGTTCCTTCACATTTCTCTCCTTTTCTCTCTTGTTCAAGTTGTGTAGATTTAGCCTGTGGTTACTAGAAGAGCTTAGGAAACCGATTCAAACGTTCACTTCCAAGACTTATCAACAAAACTTTTATTCCCAAAATCTAATGCAGGTGAATATGACTCATGAGTTTAGTTGTGTGTATCTTCACTTACTCAGACAGTTACAAATAGGCTGTAACTTTGGTCGAATGAAGAACTCACACAATCACAATGGCGTATCTATGCTTGAAGTCTTACCTACCATATGGCCCTGAGATAGCACGTGATCTGCCTGGAGTCGTCAACACTATCACTACCATCTCCAAATGTAAGTTTTACTCTATGCATTCAATCGAGGTGAGGGCAAATCACATATTTTCTTATTTAAATAAGAGAACAACAAACGGATTTGACAGAGGCACATGATTTCAAACATCAAGTTTCATTAAATTTATTTTAAGCCCTACGAATCCTTTAAAATTATTTGTCGTACATTTTTATCATATTACATATGGATATTACATTAGTACGAATCGTTTACAGAAAAATATTTTAATCGAATTTATCTTGGAAAATTCCACCCTGACCATTTTCATTAACAAACTAATTTCCACTGTTTGTTTCATTGCAATTTTGTTAATTCCATTTGTCACAAATTGACTTCAATCGAAGTATGATTGAAGGCGAATCTCAACTGAGATCACTTAGTATCTAATGCAACATGCACGTTCCACAACTCTTCACAATACGTCATTAAATAAACTTTTAGAGTCATCTGATTAGTGGTTTGCGTCAAGTTGTTGCTAATGTCACTCAATGATCGTTGAGCTAGATCGCAATCTGATTATAGTCGTAATTGTGCTATGGTATAACTAATCCATTTGTCCTGATGTTCCGAAACTCGGTCTTAGGTTCTCCCTATCGTGAGTGTTCATCACTGGGTGGTCCCATAATAAGATGATGCATCTATCCAGTGTTCCATGGTTCTTCAAAATACCTTAAGTTATTACACGAAGAATACAATCTGCAAGAATACAATCCACAAAACTCCACCAAGCAAATTGGAATCACGTAATATTTTCTGAATTGATTTATTATATTTTAGTTCGCTCGTTTCTCTACTTTCTTGTTTTTCTCAAACTTTGTTTCATTTCTCAGACGATTGGTCGTTGATTTTTGTTTTTTCATCAGTTCCTAATTAAATTAACAATAATAATAATTATTATTCATTGTGATTTTGTCCGTTTTCACAAGTGAGACAAAAGTGTGTGATAATATCTCCATTTTTATTTGAATTCATTTTTTTCCGTTATTGGTTTATTTCAGCTAGTCAAGAAACTTGATAATAAAAAAATAATTGAGGAAGTTAATATCACCAACTACCTAATGATAACATCAATAAATCCGATTATATAATATGTGATCAGTAAGGAGGATAATTCGAAAAATAAGTAACATTAAGAACTGACTTTACCTAGAAACAACTATTGAAAACTAGGAATTACTGAACAACATATGATTTGGTCGGTAATGAACCCTCTAGTAAAGTGAAGATCCTGGGGTCCGATTCCTGGTGGAGCTATAGATCATCGACTCATGATTCACTACCGTACCAGTTTTTATTCCAAAGCTATCGTAATGTAAATGTAACTTCTTGTACTCCGTTTTGGACATTGTTGTATTTTTCTGTTTGTGCGTTGTGATAGTTTTAGTCATCTATGCATTTATATATCTTTTTACATTAATCTGAACTAGGAATAAATCGGATAGTGTTCCAGTTGGCTCGTCTTCTCTCTATCTCTTCCTTGTCAACGAAGCATGTGAAAGATTCGAACGAACAATACAAAATGAATTTAAACTTCACCCTATTGCACAACCTAGTGGCTATCAGGACTCAGTAGCTAAGTGGATAACGCGATAGCGTTTGAAGCGAATGGTAGTGGGTTCGTCTTCCAGCGTGTACAGTTACCCTGGGATGGAGGTACATCCAGCTGATGAGTCCCAAATAAGACGAGATGCGCTTCCTGGATTCCACCGCTAGCCACCATTTATCATTGCTTGTGACTTAGTGCATTATCGAGGCAATCCGCACAGTATGCACATATGATAATAACAAACTGATCAATCGCAGTCCTAAATATCAATGGGGACGTTCAAACGAACAATAAAAAATGAATTCATGTGAAGAATAGTTTTGTTCTCACTGCCCCGAGGTTGTTATACTCAATTCTCACTCACGCATTTCTAGCTCAAGGCTGAACTAGTTAACCTATCGTGTCAAAGTCTTGTGGTGGTCGATATTCGGTACTATCCCTAAGCTTCGTATATTGTTCGTCTTGATAACCGTTACTCGACAACGTCCTAACGATGTATAAATCAGAAGACGAATACGAAGGGTTGATCGTGTTTATTGCTGAACCACACACAGTTATCCAATATTACAGGTACGTCAAACAAGCATGAAAAAGCAGTGCCCTAGAGCCGGATGAATGAGTAAGCATATACAGTACGGTGTAGCGTACTACAGAGCAGAGCAGAGAGCAAGCAGGGCAAGAGCAGTAGAGCAGCAAACAGGATTAAGATGTACATATATATATAAGCGGAAAAGCATGAATCATCGGATCAAATAAGCGATTAATAATAATGCTAGCGGAATGAATATATGCGTAGGCAGTAAGCAATGATCAAGCGTATATAATAAAAGTGAAATGGTATAGATGGGCTGTTATTGTATGAATGACTGTCCATTAAATAAGTTAACAAAAGGGCTTAACTGAATTAGATGCAAACAAACTCAATTGTATCTGAGTTGCTATAATAGCTCCCCCCCAGCAAACATGGATACAAAATAGTGTCTGTGTTTGCGAATTAAAAATGTTAAACTTAACAGGACAGTAAATATCAAAATTTATGAAATTAAGATGTATGATAGAACTATCGTGTGAGTTACTACAAGTACGTGAAAGTTTGTTTTCGTATATATCCGTGAGGCCAGATAAAATAACAGATCAAAATAATGTGTTAGCGTTTTTAGAGGTTTATATACATTGACATTAGAATATGCAAAATTTTCTGAATATAATAATAGATAAATTAGAGTTTTCGATGTGCCCATACTAAACGAAGAGGAAAGAAATTATTAGTTCAAAATCGTAGCTATGTATCGTTGAGGCCATCTTACTCTTCGACCATATCTTGTCGTTACTGGTTTCTCTTCGTTTTTGTTCGTCGATGTCGTTGATGATTGAGACTCACGTTTCGGTGACTCGACGATTTTCGAATGATCTGTATATACTGGCTGATCGTCAGCTTCGATAAAAGCTGGTTTGACTCGGTCTATGCTAATTACATCCGTTTTTCCGGCCTTATCTATTGTAATAGTTTTATCATTTCTTCTAATAACTTTAAATGGACCATCGTAAGCTGGTTGTAAGGGACGCTGCACATTATCCCTTCTAATAAACACATGGGTACTGTCGCTCAGTTGTTTTGGTATGTACACACGTTGTTGATGTTGCCTCGGAAGTGTTACTCTTAGATTACTCATATGCTGCTTTAGACGTTGTACATAGCTGGCTAAATCAGTTGGAACACTTTTACTTGAGGTGAAAAATTCTCCTGGAAGACGTAAAGTGGTTCCATAAACCAACTCTGCTGGGCAGCATCCTATATCTTGTTTAATTGTTGATCTTAAACCTAACATGACTAATGGGAGCTTGCTGGCCCAATCATTATTGCTAATAACAGATGTAAGAGATGCTTTGAGTTGCCGATGTAATCTTTCTACCATACCATTCGCCATCGGATGGTAAGATGTTGTCCGAATACGCTTGATTCCTAGGAGTTCAGTGAGTTGTTGAAAGAGGTGGCTCTCGAATTGGGCTCCCCGATCGGTTGTAATGTGTGCAGGCACACCATAATGAGAGATCCAATGCTCTACTAAGGTTTTGGCTATAGTTTCGGCCGAAATGTCTTTTATGGGTACTGCTACAGGCCATCGCGTAAATCTATCAATGCAGGTAAAAATATAACTAAAGCCGTTTGAAATCGGCAGCGGTCCTACAATGTCAATATGTATATGCTCAAATCTGCTATCAGGATGACGAAAAGGACCTATTGCGGAACTGGTGTGACGATGAACTTTAACTTTTTGGCATTTTATGCAAGCTTGCGTCCAATTACGAACATCCCGGTTCATACTTGGCCATACAAAACGTTCGCTGATTAATTTGATTGTGGCCTTTATCCCAGGATGTGATATGTTATGCATAGTGTCGAAAACCCTTCGTCTTAGAGGCTTCGGAATAAATGGTCTTGGTCGGCCCGTAGAAATATCGCACATAATACTCACGTTTTCGATTGAAGTTTCTTTTAGTACCAGAGAGGTTGTATTGTCAGACTTCAGTCTGTTTAACTCGACATCTATATTTTGTAATTCTGCTAATTCGCGATAATCGATTTCGGATTGGACGAGAGTATTTATCGTTGTTCTTGATAGTGCGTCAGCTACTTCGTTTTCTTGGCCTGTAATATATCGTATATCAGAAGTGAACTGGGAAATAAACTCTAATTGTCTGATCTCCCTCGGAGAGTAATTATCTTGCTTTGCGCTTAGTGCGTTCGTGAGTGGTTTGTGGTCTGTGTAAACTGCAAAATCTATGCCTTCTACCATATGTCGAAAATGTTTTATTGCCAAGTAAATTGCTAGTAATTCTCTTCCGAAAGTACTATATCTCGTTTGCGTAGGATTCAGTCTCTTTGAGAAGAATGAAAGCGGTTCCCATGTGCCATTCACTAACTGTTGTAAAACAGCTCCTACCGCCACATTCGATGCATCTGTCATGATAGCTAACGGTGCTTCGCTCTTTCTTCTAGCTAATGTCGTCTTTTTGTTGAGTGCCTTCTTGGCGTTCTCGAAGGCCTGTATTGCCTCTGCTGATAATTGGAATGTCCGGGAGTGTCCCCGTAACGCATCGGTCAGTGGTTGAAGTATTGCCGCACAATTCGGAATAAAACGTCTGTAATAATTTATTAGTCCCAGAAATCGTCGTAATTTCTTTCGTGTATCGGGCAACGGATAGTCTCTAATGGTATCGATTTCTGTAGAGATCGGTGTGATACCTTGAGAAGTTACCATGTGTCCAAGGAACTGTAAGGATCCTTTTCCAAACTCACACTTCTCAATGTTTATGGAAATACCATGATCTCTTAGTCGCGCGAATAATTGCCGTAGTTGCTGTATGTGGTCGTCCATAGTGGTGCTGGCTACTAGTAAATCGTCTATGTATGCGTATACTCCAGGTAAGCCTCTGATGACCTGGTCAATAAACCGTTGAAATGTTTGTGCTGCATTAGTCAGTCCGAAAGGCATGCGTAAGAATTCATATAGCCCAAAAGGGGTTGTTACTGCTGTTTTTGGTATGTCTTGTGGAGCGACCGGGATGTGATAATACGCTCTAACTAAGTCAATCTTCGAGAATACTGTAGCACCTTCTATACTGTAGGTAAAATCATGGATGTGTGGTATAGGGTATCTATCGGCCATTGTTTGCTTATTAAGTGCTCGATAGTCTCCACATGGTCTTAATTCTCCGTTCTTTTTCGGAGCCATGTGTAATGGGGATGCCCACGGGCTGTTCGAAGGCCTTATTATGCCCAGCCTCATTAACTTGTCGAATTCTTGCTTTGCTATTGCTAGCCTTTTTGGGTCTAATCTTCTTGGCCTTGCATTAACCGGTGGCCCGTTGGTTATAATATGGTGTTGTATAGTATGCTTGAGATCTGTTTTATTGTACGTTACTTTTAAAAGCTCTGGAAACTCGTTTAACAATAATTTGCGTGGGTCGTTGCGGCTCTTATCTACCACTAGGTTCATAGAAACAGATTCTGTAAGTATTCCCGTAATCGAAGTAGTATGGGTACCGTTTATGAGTCTGTGGCGCCGTGAGTCTACTAGTAAATTGAAATTGCATAAGAAATCGATGCCTATTATAGGTACCGATACGTCTGCTATGACAAAATCCCAGCGGTATGTCGCGCCTCGTCCGAAATTTAAGGATAACATTCGTTTGCCATATGTTTTAATATCTGATTTATTCGCCGCTTTTAGAACCAATGAAGTGTTAAGGTTTCTTTTGTCGTCACATACTGGGGGTACTACGCTAATTTCAGCCCCCGTGTCCACCAAGAATTGAGTGCCTGTCATTCGGTCTTGTATGTAAAATAGGCGGCTGTTTGAGGGCTTTGTGTTCGCTGCAGGCGTTGCCATGGACAACCGAGGGTACCGCTTACTTGCCGTGCTAAATCTACAAGGTTGTAAGCATTTTCTTGCTCTGTAACCATACATTTGATGATACCAACATATCAGCGGAGTTGCGCGTCTTCTGGAAGCTGATCGGCTTCTCTCGCGCGTGCCAACTCGTGATAATTTTCGTGGTCTCTCGCTCTGGGTCAACTCTGTGAGCTTGTGGCATAAAACATCTATCTCTTTCTGCAGAGTACTGATTCTATCGTCTACTGTCACGCTGTGTGATTGAGGGCTTGCTTGTTTTGCTCTTTCGTATATTCTATCAGCTATTTTCGCTATGTTGTCTATGTCAGCGTCAGTATCTCCAACAGCTAAGATTTGCTGAATACTGGACGGGAGTCGGCGAAGCCACAGTTGATAAAATAAGTTATTGTCTATTTTTCTATCACCTAGTAGACTCTTCATATGAGTTTTTAACTGTGATGGAGTTCTATCCCCCATTTGTACCTGGTTGAGAAGCTGCTCAACAGCTTGTTGGTCACTTAGTGCGACTGCTTTAATTACTGTCTGCTTTAGTACATCGTATGGCCTTTCAGTATCCGGTTTAGATAACGCCTCTCGTACGCTTTCTGCTACTTCGTCTGGGAGGAGAGTGCTTGTGAGGCCGAATTTATCTCTTTGTAAGTTAATACGACTAGCCAGAAAATAGTTTTCGAGTCTAATGAACCACAGCTGAGGGTCGGTAACCTTAAAAGAGGGGACTGGAAGGTTGAGAGTTCTCACGGACGAAGTTTGCTGTACACTTGACATAGTGTTTTCGGAAGACATGCTTACAAAAAAAAATTTTTGAGTAGTACACAAATATGATATAGATGTCACAAAAAAAATAGACGGACAGAAACAATGATAATAATAAATGGTACAATTTATAAAATGGAACAGACTTACTAAATCGCACCAATATATCAATTGTTTGTGAATGATCGTTATTTAGTATGAATATAATCGTTAAGTTCAATGTTTGTGAGTTAGAATCTAATAAATCCACAATTATGATTATGATACAAATAATAATCCGATTTGAGACGCAGCGCTTTGAATTTTCGGGATTAGATTATATCGTCGAAAATTATTTTGTGATCGCTCGGCGAGGCTTCCAATGTTGTGGTGTTGTGCTCGTACGGCGAGGCCTCCAATTCTGTGGTGGTCGATATTCGGTACTATCCCTAAGCTTCGTATATTGTTCGTCTTGATAACCGTTACTCGACAACGTCCTAACGATGTATAAATCAGAAGACGAATACGAAGGGTTGATCGTGTTTATTGCTGAACCACACACAGTTATCCAATATTACAGGTACGTCAAACAAGCATGAAAAAGCAGTGCCCTAGAGCCGGATGAATGAGTAAGCATATACAGTACGGTGTAGCGTACTACAGAGCAGAGCAGAGAGCAAGCAGGGCAAGAGCAGTAGAGCAGCAAACAGGATTAAGATGTACATATATATATAAGCGGAAAAGCATGAATCATCGGATCAAATAAGCGATTAATAATAATGCTAGCGGAATGAATATATGCGTAGGCAGTAAGCAATGATCAAGCGTATATAATAAAAGTGAAATGGTATAGATGGGCTGTTATTGTATGAATGACTGTCCATTAAATAAGTTAACAAAAGGGCTTAACTGAATTAGATGCAAACAAACTCAATTGTATCTGAGTTGCTATAGTCTTAACTTAGATAGTGACAAGTATATTATTGTGCAGACGCATTAAGGACGTAATACAGTCACGTTGAATCATCTTGTGTCATTTGGACTCAGAAAATCACGTGATGAAAAACAGAAGGCAAGACTACTACACACAATAAATAAATGACGACAGTTACATAACTAGGACGTCGGGGATTCAAAGTTGAGTAACATCTTTATAGTTGACTAACTATAATTTTTAGGCAAGAAAAAATATCTAAATAATCACTGAGTTAAATGAAAGCACACAATTAGAAAGGTTCAACATGCTATAAATCACATGTTTAATAAATACACATGGGCAATTTGATTTTTCCATAGATTTTTAAAATGAATGAATCTCTTAAACAGCATACATTCATCCTTCAGAAATACTCTATATACCTTAATCATTAGTACTAACTTGAATAAAACGTGGCGAAATTCAGTTCCAAGTTTAAATACATTCAAACAGTATGGTCAACATTCCTACCCAATTATTCTATTCATCATAGAATAGTAATTACCGTCTTTTTTCATAGATTGTTACTCATGATTACTGTTTTCTGCATATTCTTTAACTTATTAGTTAACAGATAATCACCATAGTGACTTATTCAATATTTTTCTTAAATCTCTTAGAATGTTTTTGATTTGTTTAACCACACCTTGATAAATTCATAATCCTTTATTATTACTGTTGTAAACAAATGTAAGTAACATGCCTTCAGAAAAGTCATTGTGTAACTTTTTAAAAATATCTATTCATCAAAGTGAATTAAATGATACATTTATCATGATAAACAGGCGTTGTCTGAAAAATCATTATAATAATTGATCAAAAAAAAATTATCAGAAGGGGTTTTTTTGTGGAGATTTAGTATTTTCGTAGTTGAAAGTGTGAGTCAATTGAAGCTAGACCACCAGGGAAAACCTGGAAGCACTGGAAGGCCGTTTCGTTCTATTATGGGACTCCTCAGCAATGCGCAACCACGACCTCGCCTCGCGAGATTCATGAATTAGTTGGAGTTAGACATAAACACCATCGGATGACGGCTCAGTGGTCTATCGGTTAAGTGCTCTGGCGCGAGACTAGTAGGTCCTGGGTGCGAATCTCGCGAGGCGCACTGCTGAGGAGTCCCATAATAGGACGAAACAATCGTCCAGGTTTTCCATGGTGGTCTAGCTTCAATTGACTCACGCTTTCAACTACAAAAAAATTACTGAACTTTTGTTGTATTTCAGCTAGATACCACCTAACATTGAAATGTTGTACACACAATGTTGAGTCAATTAAACTAGTGACCACATTTTAATTTATTCGATAGAATTTGATTGTTTATAGGTGATTTATCTACTTCTCTTATAAAAATTCACTCAGTTATATCAATTTGAATTTAAAATCTTTATGTCTTCTATAGTGGGCTCAGTAACTTTGGATCATATAAATGAAACTTAGTAGACTGCCTTTTGAATTTCAATGAATAGAAGCAATATACCGTAAGCGACAATTATCCATGATAATTGATTTATGTTGTTCCGGTTCAATTCAAAGTTAGTCTTTATCATAGATTTTGGATATCAACTGGGAGAAAAATTGACAAATATTTCCTGGAATTTCTTATTTCTGTTATTTGAATCCATCTTTGAGTGTTTTGTCTTCACTTCATGTTTTTTGTTTCTTTTCAAGAAAGAAATTATACTTAATTAATCCTTTTTTATTTTTGATGTGTGGGCGAGAATGACAGTGATTGGTTGTCTTGATGAGTCAGACATTAGATAGGATGACAGGTGTTATGTGTTTTATATATTCCCCTATCTTTATTATGTATTGACTGTTCCTTGTTGATGGACACTTATTGATTGACTGTTCTTTGTGTCGGATTTTGGTGTGGAAATATATTGACGTTATAGTCAGGCTAATTTCGTGTTCTTGATCTGAGTTCTGTTGAAGTCCTGTAGAATGGACACTGGGTGGGAATCTAGTGTAGATATTCGTCTAAGGTAAATTAACGTCCCACATACGTGTAAAAGGTAAAAGGACTGTTATAACAAGAACCCCTGAAGTTATAACCAGCATCCTCTCTCTCTCTCTACGTTTATAACAATTGGCGACGGCATATTTACGTTTATAACAATTTTCTATTGTAAATTGGATCTTTCTTATTATATATGAAAGATTAAAATGAACTCTACTGATTGATGTATTGATTAGTTGAAATGGTTTTGTATAGATTTGTTTGATCTATTGGTTGAATTTCAGTGTAGATTGATGCCAGTTGACATTAATTGTTGGGGATGTGTAAAGTAAATCATTATTGATTTAGATGAATTTCCGTTACATTAATTTATTTAGTATGAACTCTGATTATAGATTTTATACACAATTTTACTATTATTTTTGTTTAGTAATAACTATCCAGTTTATAAATTCTGATTATTATGATTGATATACTGGGGTCATCATCGAAAAACTCCACTTACTAAACAGGTCTTCTTACTTTAGTTAGCGTAGCAAGAAAATCGAGAATGGAAGTAATCTCGTTCACTGTGTTAAAGTTGGCTTTGAACAATATTAACATATTGCACGAATACATCAGTAAAATTGTAAACTGGAGAGCATTGGTAACTGTTTTATTAAAGGTATTTCTGAAATGCACTCATCATGATATAACACTAGAAGTTAAGGAACATGCTGAAGTTGCTAGTGACTTAAATATCATATTTGATTTCAAGAGGGATTGTGAAGACTGGTTTAATTTGTAGGTTTTCTTGTCTCAGCTGATGATACTATATCACCACATATTATGTACAATAATTTACTTCTCATTCGACCGTAATTCCTAAACATATCAGTAACCACTTGCTTATGTACAATGTTATGATTAGAAGTGATTTAATTAGAAATCAATATTTAAGTTATTGACCGATAAGTTAGAAATTCTGTACTTCGAACTTTGATTCATGCTATTACTTAGTATGAATAATCTTACTGAGCAATTTTTATAGGAAACAGATTAAGCAATATAAATCAATCAATAATTTTTGCACTGTAATTTTAGATTGGTTAGAAACTCAATTCTCTTATATGGTAATCTTTCAAAAATTGCACACTGCTCAGTTGTTGTCGTTAGACATTTCTGTAGATCAATGAAATACAACGATACTAATGGAGTGGGGTTAGCAATATTATTTACTATTGTCCATCCATTGTTTGCTTACTTTGATTCTACATACTAGTTCAAAGTTCTAAAATGAGTATGAGATAGTGAAAGCATTGATAGTGTACTGAATTCTGTTGTATAAATTCCTGTTATTAATCTATTCATCATAGGTTGACAAATTGTAACTGTCTACCACTTTCTTTCTGAAATCCAAGTATTCAAAGACATGTTCGAAGACAATATTGATATTCGACAGTCTAGACAGCATTCACTTTTAATGACTCACAATAATATAGTGATATTCATCCATAGTTCGTAAATCAGTAATTCAGTCACAAACTATGCTATCATATATACATGAAATTTGTGTTACTCTGAGTCTAATAATAATAACAATGGTGGCCGAATAATGTTCATGATACACAAGTTTATTTTCATGTTTGTTTGTTAATGTTTCACAATGAAATATGGAATTTCGGATCATTCCTCTGTGGAAGATTACTTCTGTTCTGAATCAAAATGTGAGAACATACGAAAATTTTTATAATTGTATGACCCTGTCAGAAGCTCTTGATAATTTCTCTAATGAACATTTAGAACCGAGGAAAATGCTGAAAATACTTCTATAAATTAACATTTTTCGGAAATTCTGGAAAGCAACTAAGTAAATTTTGTAGAGAGCAAAAACGAAGATCGACGTCTATAGCCTAGAAGAGGAACTAATCAGTGTTAAAAAGTTTTTGAGCGAAAATTGACACCCATTGAAATTTATTGAGAAATACAGAAAATGTGAAGATAAAATGTTTAAAGAAACTGCAGTAACCAATAAGCCTATTATCATTCAACAATATTACACAGACAATCAACATAAGACTAAAAACTATACTAATAAGAACAAATCTTGCAGCTAAACTGATAGTTTTATGCAAAACAACATGTTGTTTAACACAATCAAAGGTCAATAGGTATCCCTTTCATGTTATCACCAATTGCTTATGAAAAGTCTATGTGTATCTCGAAGCATTTACATTAGTAGAACAGAAAGAGGGGTATACCTCCAATTCAGAGAACATATTTTAGGAATTCTGAGGTCAAGCGAACTAAAGGTATTCAGTAACACTATCTCGAGACATCTCCCTGATACAGGACATCAAGTTGATACATTGATGTCTTCCAAAGTGATTAATAAATGAAAAAATCCCAATCTTTTGAAATTTACTAAAGCTATAGCGATCAAACTTCTAAAACCTATTATGTATCCAAAAAGATAATGTTATGACTTTATAAAAAATATAGGACGTATGCTTATTCGTTATTGATTTTATGTCCGGCTTTTTATCGTGGATGTGCACTGCTGAGTAGTCCCATAATAGGACGAAACGGCCTTCCAGTGCTTGCAGATTTTCCCTGGTGGTTTAGCTTCAATTGACTCATGATTTCAATTATGAAAATATTCTTTCTTTTAATTTAGCGTTATATTCATTAAATATAGAATGGACTTTTTGTATAATTAAAGTAACCCTTTATGTCATTAAAAATAAAAAAATAAGAAGAATTCAGTTTTTTCTATTCATCATCTTTTATTGATTCTGTATAAAATCTTTAATTGTATTTTCCCTTATTTCTGTTATGCACGATGTTCGTTAATTAACTATTAAATGTCAGTTTTGTTTTCTCCTTTAAATTGTATGAATCATGGTTTCTTGTGCTGAGTATCATTTATAAGTCGATGATATTCTTATTTTCTGTTTGGAGTACAATAGTAGATTTTTGGTAAGATAAGAACTAATTAATTTATCGGTGTTTAACAGAATAAGTACAATATGTATCAGGCTCTTATATGATGCAATGTATACAAGTGAGATTGATATGAAAATTAAAAAAACAGACAGTCATCATTGAACGTAATAGCTGAATGTGTGTGTGTGTGTGTAAATATATGTAATATATAAACTGTTAACCATTTTGATTTTGTTTCACCTAATATTTGCTGTATTGATAAAAAGTGTGATTGTTAAAGATCCCACTAACTTTCTGTTTACTACACTACAAATGTAAAAGCTACAATAATAATGATAACAATTGTATTAAAATGATCAAAAATTATGTTTTATTCGATATGTATTCGATATGTATTCTATAATTTTACCTCATCGATTGACATCACTAAGGCAAAAAGTGAAAGTCAGGAAGGATTAGACGACTAATTCGTTCTAGTATTGATCTTCTCAAGAGTACGTATCTACAATCGTAATAGGGGATCAAATCAAGGATTTTTAAGTCTTGAGACAAGAGCTTAGCCACTTAAACTAAGTCAGTATCTAATTATATATATATATATATATATATATATATATATATATATATATGTATATATATATCCCGATGAGTAGAAAAGTTATATAACTGACGTTTTGTAAACTAATATATGCCAATTCTTTAGAGTAATCTACTCTGGCTTATATTAGGTCATGAAACGTCAGATATATAATTTCTCTGCTCACTGGGATATAACAAAGAAATATATTTATTATTAACTCGCTACCCAATACTCAATTTATTTGAAACCATCAAGTCCAACTTTAGTATTGATACTTAGAAACTTAGTGTCTATTAGTTTACATGTCTAACTTTAATCAATTGGTGATATTGTACTGCCATTATCCAATGATGCCATCGGTGATGAGTATCACATGCCCGATATGATTGAGTTCTATTGGTCACATATTCTACCCCATAATCGTCTCTTGAAATTAGTCTCAAGTGAATATACGGTGATTTATTGTCATAAGAATTTATGAAGAATGTTGAATTTTGTTATTCCACAAACTCAATGATATTTATTTAAAGCTAGTTTTAGTTATGGATGATTGTTGCCCACAAAATAGATGAATTAGTTGAAATGGAAAATTTGAATCGTTGAATGTGCAGATCAAATAACACCACACTAGGGTAACATACTGAAAGCTGAAGTTGAATAGAACCATTATCTCCTAGACTCCAATTAACAATGTTTACATCTCATATATGTAAGCTAAAGGGTTGACCTTGACGTGAGAATTTAGGTGATAACAATTTTGAAGTAAATAATCACAATATTCCACCAACTCAGCTTACGTCCTAGAAATAGTGTGATCTGTTTGGCTTTTTCCTACCTACCAATTAATTGCTACGTTACTATTTTTTTTACCATCACCGCTATCATCATCAACATCATTAGCGTTATCAGCATTAGCCTTTTTTTCTATCTGAAAAATGGCATATCTGATTGTTACTTCTATTTAAAAATACCTCTCTTCTCACTACTATACTATGACGATGAATATGACGATAACAGGCCGTAGCTACAAAAGAGAAAGTCAATGAAATGTATCCATATTTTCATTGTATGTAACCAAGTGATTTGGTTGGCTTACTATACTAATATTATCATGTCCATTATTATTATCATTGTTACTATTATTAATATTATAATAATCAGTATTAATAGTATTTTTGATTCATTTACAATAAAATACTAAATTGAGATAACCGGATCAACTTATTTTTAGCAATGATATTTTCTATCGACTAAAATTATGTTCATTCACCTGTCCAACCACTAGAGAGTAAGAAATTAGATTGTATGCGTGGTTGACAGATATTCGATCAATAACTGAGTTAATTGATTTTGTGATCAGTGATAAATAGCCTATGAGGCAAAAAAATTTACAATATAAACCTCGAAAAATCATTTAGAATCATCTACCTAACTCTATTTTTTTATTATAAAATAACATTATTTTCTTTATTGGAAGTCAATGATTATGATTATCATCTCACTCAACCAGTCCTGAATTTTTACTATAAATTCCATGCATAAGTGTAGGAAATTTGTGGAAATCGTTAACTTATGTAGTTCAGATCACGGATTGATCCCAGTTCAATAGCTACTGAAGCCATGAAGAATTTGACAGCTATTTCGGCTTAGTATGGGACTCCTCAGTGGTATTCACCTATGATCTAACAGTGAATCAAACCTAGGAGTTTCAGGTCTTGCGTAGAACGCCTAATCATTTAAACCATTGAATCAGCATCTAACAATTTATATTTATAGCTTAAATCATTTCGCTGTTTCTAGCAAGCAAAGGAAAATACATGAAAAAACCTAATCTTTTTCACATAGAACATAATTTAGTAAGAACAAATTAATGAAATCGAGAGTAAAGATATGTGAAAAACCATACTTTTTCCAATGTTTAATAACAGTACTACATCTTGCACTTTTGAGTATTTTTTCAGTTCATCTAGTATGTTAGAGCTGCATAAAAGAGCATACTGTTAACCGAGAACTTCATTTTAATCACCTGAAGTTATTGATACATGTCTTCTTTGAACATGATACCGTGAAGCATCTCAACTTGGCAGATGAGAAATACCACAAACATTTGAGAATTACAGCTTGAAATGAAATCAACAGTTAAAATTATGCTCTTTTACACACTATTTACCAACTAAATGAATGAACCAATGCTTACATATTGAATATTAAGAGACAGATACGCTACAAGCTCATTGACACTCATTCCTTTCCCGAGTATATCATTGTTATTTATTGATAAAAAAAATAAAATATCAATCACTTTAACCAATTAAAAATTAATTTCATCATTTAGCTGTTAGTTTCAGCGAATTTGTTGGATAAAAAATAAAGTTTCTAAACAGTTAACCAGATTGTAGACAAAGATGGATAGTGGCTAGCAGTGGAATCCAGGAGGCGCGTTTCGTCCTATTTGGAACTCGTCAGCTGGATTTACCTGCATCTCAGAGTTGATGTTTGAATAATTTTTTCTGGTTGGCGTTTTTTCAGAGAGTTGGTTTCCTACGGGACAACTAGGATGCAGCCGGACGATTTAGGCTCTTATATCACACACGCAACAACAAATGCAGGAGAAAACGACCAGTGTAGCAGCAGCCTCAACAGCAGTAGGTCTCAACATACACAAAGGGAAAAAGCAAGATCCTCAAATACAACACAAAGAACATCAACCTAATCGCACTTGACAGAGAAGCTTTGGAGGATGTGGAAACCTTTACATACCTGGGCAACATCATTGATGGACACGGTGGATCAGATGCAGATGTGAGGGCGCGGATCGGCAAAGCAAGAGCAGCATATTTACAACTAAAGAACATCTGGAAATCAAAACAATTGTCAACCAACGCCAAGATCAGAATTTTCAATACAAATGTCTAGACAGTTCTACTGTATGGGGCGGAGACGTGGAGAACTACGAAAGCCATTATCCAGAAGATACAGCTGTTTATTAACAGTTGTCTACGCAAGATACTTAGGATCCGTTGGCCAGACACTATCAGCAACAAGTTACTGTGGGAGACAACAAACCAGATTCCAGCGGAAGAAGAAATCAGGAAAAGGCGCTGGAAGTGGATAGGATACACATTGAGGAAAGTACCCAACTGTGTCACAAGACAAACCCTCACATGGAATCCTGAAGGTCAAAGGAGAAGAGGAAGACGAAAGAACACATTACGCCGAGAAATGGAGACAGACATGAAAATAATGGACAAAAGTTACATGGAACTAGGAAGAAAGTCCGAGGACGGGGTGGGTTGGAGAGTGTTGGTCGGCGGCATATGCTCCATTGATAGTGATGTGAACCGCGAAACAAGAAGCCTTAACAAACTACCGAAGCTATTTTTGGGGACGTTATTTCATTTAATTCAAAGCTTGTGAAACTGTAGCATTTACTTTTGCCCCTAGTCTATTCTACAGATCATGAGCTTTCGTTCGATGTATGATTCACTGCCATAACATTTTCTGTTCTAAAGCTATTGTCATTAAGACGTAACCTTTTGCACTCTATTTTCTACTCTAATACCCCAGTTTTGGACATAATTGTATTTTCCTAATTATTGTACGTTGTGGTCAGGTTACCCATTTATTTCTTCATGTATCTCTTGACACTAATCTGAATTCGGGCAGCAGATCGGATTTTGGAATAAAGCGAGTAGTGTCCCTGTTGTCCTTGTTTTCTCTCTCTCTCGCGTGCTTGCCAGCCAATCAGGGATAGAATAGTTTTCGTCTCTCTAACCCCACTTCGAACTCACGCATACTAGCCTCAAGGTTAAGCCAGTCAGCCTATCGCATCAAGGTCTTAATCTACATTAGGCAAGTTATACTCGGCACGAAAGTGGGTAGACAGATTCAAGGACGTAACAGGGAGTGACAGGCGTAAGTCAGTAAGAGTCGATGTTCACTCTGGGACTCAAACCGAGTACCTTTTGCTTCAAACGCCATCGCGTTATCCACTCGGCTAATGTGTTTTAATAGCCACTTGCTTGTGGCTAGATTATTTATTTAATTTCTCAATCAATTCCATTCATCATGTTAACCAATTAACTATTTCCTTTGACTACATATTATTCAAAACAAAAATAATTTTCTTAATTGAATTGAAAATTCTATCACATTCATTTATTTAATCTTAATTTAATTATAATAAATCAATAATCATATGGAATCCCATTCGAACAAGTTCTTTTACACAATCAATATTTTGATATGAAAACAGTTTTTGTACATAATTATATGTATAAACGAACATTGATCCTAGTTTCCACTGTTAACATTTATAGTTATATGAAAACATGACGAAACATTCAGGTATCTACCCAATGAGTTCATATATATATATATATATATCAGAAGGGGTTTTGTAGAGATTTCAGTATTTTTCATAGTTTAAATCATGAGTCTATCGATTAAGTACTTTGGTGCGAGACTGGTAAGTTCTGGGTTCGAATCTCGCGAGTGCGGGATCGTGGATGCGCACTGACACTGAGGAGCCTCATGATAGGACGAAACGGCCGTCCAGTGTCTCCAGGTTTTCCCTGGATATATATATATATATATATATATATATATATATATATATATATATGGGTGAGACCAATTCAACATATACATTCCAATAAGTCTTCATTATAAAAATGAAAACAGTCATAGTAATACAATCATAAAATTCATTTAAACAATAACTACATAAACTATGAAGAAACATCTTAACTAAATAGTAGTACAATATGTTATGATTGTTGAAATGTTTCAAAAAATCAAGATGATTAAATTCACAAATTGACTGTTCTGTGAATATGAAGGAAAAATATGTGTGAGAATAATATATTGAAGGTCCTTAACTTATTGTTAGTTGACTGAGAATAGTCTCTAGAATACATTATAAGCATGGTGGTTGATACCTACAAGCAAAGAGTAACTGGAATCTTCCAAAAACTAAGGCTTAATATGATGTTAAAATCCAAGCTTCACAGTCTGACACGCTAACAGTGGACTATACATTAAGCGATTAAAATATTTGTACGAGTGTAACACTGAGTAATGAGAAATGTCTAGCTCTTAGTGCTTGTCTAATTCTATCGTTCAACTTCCGACTACCTTACATCAAAACATGGTGTTCTTAATCTAAAGTTAATTTAACTGGTAATCATATTGTAACTTGATCGCTAGGATCCAATCGGTGACAAGAAGTAGACAAATATGAGATTAATCACTACTCGGTAATTAATCACAAATTTTGGATCATTGTAAGTTTATTATTTAAAGTATTTCAACTGTCATTTATAAAATCTAATTATAACATAATGTACATAATAATATACATATTATAATCATAGCAAGAATCAGTTGCACACTTTTACTAACATGGTTCAAGTCACAGCAATCTAATGAACAGAGCGATACAGACCGATTGTTATTACTATGTGTCTCAGTCAACCTTTAAATTATCCTGATAATGTTCATAACACAATCACTGTTCAAGAAATTAGACCCTAAAACTAGTAAATGCGAGATTACACACACTTCTAACCGATTTATATAGATTTCTAACAGATTGCATGCGAATTACTTAGTGAAGTAAATCATCTTTATATAAGTGACTCTGATTGAGGCTGTTTGTATAACATCTAGTGATATACTCCTCTATTACTTAAATCAAAAGTAGGTGGAACAGGGTTCAAACCGATAACCTACAGGTTTAAAGCCTATTATTATAACTACAAAATCAACACCATGGCTTTTATCATTATCAAAGATTATACGAACACCTATTTCGCGTCAGTCAGTCAGTTAGTCACAGCGTAGAACTTCGTACATACGTACATCAGTTCAAGTTGCCATACCACATTATCACAGAGATGCAGTTGTTGATTCAAATCCCATAGTAGTAGAAGTAGTAAGAGTATAAGTATTATGTGAAAGATTAGGGTTTGAAGATGTTATTTCTTGTATTATTCCACACGTGTGTAATTGAATTTTTGTGTAGTGCATTAACATTAAAAGGATTCTTCTCTTCTTAATCCAGTTATTTTCACTGTAATTTAATTACATTTAATTTTTTCCCATAAAAATATTGATAAATGAAAGCAGCAGCATTTTCCTATCCCGTCTAGTTTGGATGCATTGATTGTATTATTTAATAATAGTGACCTTGAGCGGCCTCCTAATTATAAATGACCAATCATAATACAGGTTTATTGTAAGTGGGCTTATTTATCGAATAATGAATGAAGTTATAGTCTATTTAAAAACTTACAAGTCCTTTCTGTTTGGAAGAGAAGTACTTTAAGTACTTTACAAATAATCAATTATAAAGATCTACAAATGCTTAGAGTCGATATGTATTTATAAATAAATACTTACTCCAAACATACCATCCATTCATGTGGTTATTACGGACTTTAGAATCTGGGTGAACAAAATACTTTTGGTGTACTGCCACTGACATGTGACAATGATCAAGAGGATCCATGAAATTGAACTTTTTATCAATGAATTAAAATTACTGAGAACACTATCTACCTTAGCGAGGACTATAATATTACAGGTTGTCTTGTGATTATTGATTAAAGATGATATTGATTGTACTTTTACTGAAAATAAAATATTTTAGAAGTAATTACAGAATGGTCACTAATTTACTGGAATGATCAGTTTGATACAAAATGAGAGGGGATATTAAAAAATAATGGCATATTATTTAAAAAGACTTTTTAATTAAAAATTTGTTACAAAAATTGCATGAATGTAAAACATACTATGTAGGTGAAATGTATAATCTGAGGTAATATCATTTTGGTGTACAGCATTATTATCGGAGTATACAACTTAATCAACATCAGTCCTTGTAATTATGGATATGTCTGTAGTCAAGAATGTAACATGGACATACGTTCACTGACATAGTCACAACTTTATGACCGTAGCTGCTACCTTGACAAGGTGGTCGGGCTTGCCTATCGTGATTACCCAACTGAGCTATATTGGCTAGAACATATGTTCCTGTAGGTTCTACTATGCCAGGCAGGTCAGTGGGAGAACCGTAAGACTAAAAGCAGCAACTCAAGGTCTGAGGGCGAAGTCGTACTGCTGACTGTAGAGGAGTGTGACAACAGTAAGGTGTTTCCCTAGGACAACCAACATCTGCAGCGATACTGCTTTTTCACAAGGAAGAAAGAGGTTAGAAAAGGTCGACCCCAAAAATGTCACGGCTCACCTTACCTCACGGATTTCCATCTCCGGAGGTAAGGTACTTTGAAGAACGGAGCTAACACGTCAAAAATCCTCCACAAAAATACCCTTCCACAGTGTGGGCAGTTGAGAAGTGATATTAGAGCTCATACCCGTAACTGCACACGAGACCAAGTTGGTCACAATCAAATCCTTCTAACACCTTCTAATAACTCCCCTATCTCCACGACTAACCCTTCTCACGTTCCTTTATCAACTCGCACCACTACAGCAAACGATTCGAGTACACAGAACGTTATTCCTGATCTCCTGTTCCAAACAAACCACGCTCTAAAATACATGTAGGAACTTTTGACGTCCGAACAACAGGCCTCCTTAGCTAGGACTTTGAGATCTTGCACCATCGATGTGTGCTACGTCTCCGAAACACGCATACAGGATCCGAGTAGCGTCATTCATTTGAACTCACCATGTCATAATAAATAACCAACTCGATTCACGTTTCGTGTATCTGGAAGCCCTGATGCTGCTTCCCGTGGCCTCGCTGGTGTAGGTATAACATTGAGTCCTAGGGCAGAATTAGCTCTTTTAGACTGGATCCCAGTGGACAGTCGTCTATGCGCTGTCCGACTAAACGGATCAGTAAGGACTCGAAAGGATAGGGAAACTGGTCGTTGCCTCTTCGTCGTCTCTGCCTACTCTCCCACTGACTGCAGCTCAGTTTTACAGAAAGCTTTCCGACCTTCTCCGAAAAGCTAAGCGCTCTGATGTAGTAATAGTGGCAGGTGACTTTAATACTCAAGTGGGTAAACTGAACGAAAGGGAAAAACACCTGGGTGGATTTTACAGTGTCGTGGCTCAAAGAACAGATAATGGCGACCGTCTGTTGCAGCCATGCTCAGATAACCGCCTGTTTCTTGCAAATACAGTTACAACAGTCTTTTAAAAATAATCAATTACTCCCTATCCTCAAATAAATATTTGATGATAATATCAAGTAAATGAAAACATACATAATCTCTTACTTCTTTCATTAAAAAGTATACAATTTACTACTTACAGTACGACTTCATAAAATTAAACGAAAAGTCATTAGTTTTATATAAAGTTGATTTATGTATGGTTAATTGATGTCGAAATGCTTCCGAGACTTAATTGTCCTATCCTAAATTGGTAATCAGCACTTGGAGTAAATAAAAAAGGATTGAACATTGAACAACATTGAGTCAATGAAAGTTACAAAAAGTGGGGAGGGGAATATCAATTTAAGATTGATCAAAGAGAAATGATTCATCGGAAAATGGTCTAGGCATCTTATAGAGGTCAGCATAAAACACTTAAATGAAGTAGGTCTTTTTCACCATCCTTTTTTCTCTCTCATAATAGATGTATAAACTTATATTTCACGATAAGTACTTTCATTCCTTACAATAAATTAAATGAAAGAAAGGATAAGAATGTACATGCGGGTGTATTTTTACCTAGATATTATGTAAATAACAACACATTAACGAGTTGTCAAATAAAAAATCTTACTTTATTGGATAAGTTAAAATCTTTCCAAAATTGTTGAATTTAAAATTAAAAAAATTATTTCGGGACTCTGTTGCTATATGCACTTTTTAGAGATACACTATTGATTGAGTTGGATTTAAGCTAATAAATAATCAATAGGGATTTAATCCAAATGTTTATTACTTAGTGTATATTAAATTACAAGAAAGTTTTTCGTTCATATCACTGACTAACTTTAGTTACGCAGCCAATGGAAACCAGGAGGTAGCAGACAGCTGTTTCATCCCAATATGATATTTGTCAGAAGTGACTATCCACTATCCCAGCATAGGCTGAACCCAGAACTGTTCAGATCTCACAATGAACACTTAACCAGTTAGATCACTGAGTAGGTATCATGATGTCATTACGTTAACTCTTTTGATAATTTATTTGAAACAATTTTTAGACGATAATAAATTTCCTAACAAAGTATTTATGCTTACGAGAAAGATTCAGAAGTAGACCTTTATGTGTGAATAAGTTTATACTCAGATTAATGATGTTATTTAGCAATATTTTTATATTACTGTGATCGAAAAATGATCATATTTATCTAAAAGCGAATTGGTTGCCTTAAACCATTACACTCTAATAGATTGTTTTTTACTTCGATTACGAAGTATTTTCGATTCATACAGTATCTCTATTGATTCATTGAAAAAATAGCTTTAACATAAGGTGGCCGCTGAAAGAATAATCCCTATAGTGTACTCGCACCAAACAAAAAAATGGTAATAAAGTATAGATCAAATATAACAGCTTGTAGTTAATCTAATTGACATAATGTCAATAATTAATTAGATAGTTTCATCATCAACAACTACAGTGAACGCATGGATACACCAATTAAAAATGAAACCAATGTTCGATATAAAGAAAAAAAGCAATTAAATACATATTTGTTTAGTAGCAAGAATGCATTATAACATACTAGCATATAAGAGGTAGAAATTAGAGAAAAACAAGGGTAAGAGGTGAAAATTTAATTGAACAAAGAAAGAAGTGAAATCGATAACTTCGATTTTATCTTCGGGTAAATTATTATTATTATTATTATTATTATTATTATTATTATCGGTTACTACTTGCTATTAATGGATATTTGTACAGTTTGTATTTCGCAGAAAAATAAAACGAAAGATCAAGTCGTTCGAGATCAATAGTTTTATGATATATTTACATTCAAAAGTTAGTGTTTGATTATTGAAAGATTTGGATCTAGATTACGTACCAGTTGGGATTCATCAGAAAGAGTTATCTGTAGATCTGAGAGAACTGATACTCTTTGTGATCATCGTCACTCAGCAACTTTTCATGTGATGTATCTTCAGTAGGATTGACATATTTGTATAAACCGTAGTGATGATTGCGCTATATTAATGAAGTACTAATGCTGTCAGTGATTTAAATGATTTAACATCTTATCGATTGTGTTTTGTCTGTTATAGTGTTTAAAAGCAATCCTCAGAAATAATTCAGTAACTTTATTCTAAATTCAAAAGATAGAAATCAATCAATGGAATTAGAACGATGGATAATAAACTATCGATCCACAATTTCAATCAAAATACAAAAATCTCCAAAACCCTATATTAACAATTATCATGTGCTCACTAGTGATCAGATATGGGAGGT
The DNA here is from genome assembly GCA_944470415.2 of Schistosoma rodhaini. NCBI lineage: Eukaryota > Metazoa > Platyhelminthes > Trematoda > Strigeidida > Schistosomatidae > Schistosoma > Schistosoma rodhaini. The sequence continues at coordinate 10,652,846 of OX104039.1, read as the reverse complement.
AATTCTCGGAGTTGTAATGAAAAGCCGTGACCAGTGGGGCTAATCCAGATAGGGTGTGAGGTAGTTACTCAACGAAGACAATGGGAGGTGAATGCGCAATACCGTGGATTGGTTGAAATTAGACATCAACACCATTGAGTGCTGGCTCAGTGATCTAGAGGTTAAGCGTTTTCGCACTGGACCGAAGTTCCTGGGTTCAGGTCATGGATGTGGGATCATGGATGCGCACTTCTGAGGAGTTCCGTGCTGGGAAGAAATAATCTTCCAGTGCTCCCAGGTTTTCAGTGATGTACTTACATTGATCGATTCATGATCATAATCAAAGCTCAACAATCCCCACAACCCTTTATTGATTATCCAAATGAAATGAATTACTCTGTCATTCTTCTTCGTTGAATAATGCTATTTCGTCCTAGTATGAGACTCCTCAGAGGTGCGCATTCATGATCCCACATCCATGACCTGAACCCAGGAACTTCGGTCCAGTGCGAAAACGCTTAACCTCTAGATCACTGAGCCAGCACTCAATGGTGTTGATGTCTAATTTCAACCAATCCACGGTATTGCGCATTCACCTCCCATTGTCTTCGTTGAGTAACTACCTCACACCCTATCTGGATTAGCCCCACTGGTCACGGCTTTTCATTACAACTCCGAGAATTACCTCCCATATCTGATCACTAGTGAGCACATGATAATTGTTAATATAGGGTTTTGGAGATTTTTGAGTTTTGATTGAGATCATAAATCGATTCATTATCTCAATCATTAATTAATTAATTTTGTCTCAACAGAAATTTCATCATTAGCAGATTTAATTATCACGCAACAGCTTCTAAATGTTGCATCATATAGTTAGCCAGAATTCAAAAATCGATTACTTATGATAGTAACCTCGTTGAGCCATGTCATCTGAATGAATACCAAGTTCATTAACCTAGTTCTTTCATATGAATTAAATGTATCATACAGTTTATTAATGCTCCATAAACCTGAACATTAACAATGAACCTTAGCCAATATTATACACTACACTAAGCTATCCCAATGATGACAAAGATGTGACACTGTAATGCTAAAACGTACATAATGTTGAAGTTACGCAAAAATTTTACCTATACTTGTGTTCATCCACAACTTAGTGATAATAATTCTGTGCTTAAAAGATTGTTGAATACTAACTACGGTGTGTAATCAGAAAATAATACTATAATCTAAAGTGTCTTAAACGTCCTGTGTATGATCGATAATTTCAGTGTTCGTTTATTATTGTACTTCTAGCATGGTTTATTACATTTCTAATTAATTTGATAAACTTCAATATTTTGATTAACAAAAATTTAATGATAACTGTAGTGAGGATAGTACTTTCAAAATTAAATTATCCCATTGTACTGCATAGTGTTCTCATTCGACTATCATGAACAATAAGTATCTGTGATTTCGAGAACATTAATTGACAGACGAACAATTTGAACAGTCCTTAGTGAAGATGCGAATGGATTTTTATCTCTATTAAACATAAATTGTTATCCACGTGCATTACATACATTATATAATGTACTGTCAATATCAATATCCTCCACTCAAAATAACCTTTTGTTATTGATACAGAGATGAATGATTGAAGAGCAATAACACGATAAACGACAGCTTTTAAAACAAAATATTTTTATTTTGAATACAGATTTTAAATAACAAACGAAACATAATTTAATTAACTTTTCATAATGATAGATATATTATAAAATATTGAATATTATGGCATGTATGTCATGTGTTCAACTGTCAATTGTGTAATATAATATTGTCACTGACATAATTTTGAACATTAATATTTTGTTGACAAACGTGAATGTATGTAAGTATGAATAAATAAATACAATTTTCAGTATAGGGATTTGTGGAAACTGTAGTATTTTCACAGTTGAATTCATCATTCGGTCTAAGCTAGACCACAATAGAAAACCTGGAAGCACTGGACAGCCATTTCATCCTAGTATTGGACTCCTCAGAAGTGCGCACCCATTTGTCTATAGCTTAAGCGTTCGCTCACGAGATCGAAGGTCCTGGATTTGAGTTTCACGTGCGGGATGAAATGGCCGTCGAGTGATTCCAGCAAATAACAAACAACTTTATAGTTATATATATGTATGTCATTGTATGTAGAAGTTATGACTAAGGGTGGAGTTATATAATTGATAGGTAAATATTACAGTGAGATTGTGAAACGGTAACAAAAGTGAACTGATTAAGAATTATGGATTTGTTAACATAGGGTTATGGAACAGAAAAAATGATTTTCTGATAAAATGACTAATTGACTTTCTGAGTCAAGTTGGGCAGAGGCTAACAGTAGAATGCAGTTCGTGCGTTTCGTCTTATTTGGGACTCACCAGCTGCATGAAGCTATATCCTAGTGCTGATATTTGCTTTGTGATTCGAACCTATTACTATTCCTTTTAAATAACCAACGAGTTATCCATTAAACTACTGAATCCATAAATCCACTAGTCTATATGATCAGTATACCTTTAATTTATATGGATTCATAATTTCCCGCTGTTGATAGCAGGGCTAGACAAGAAGAACCAATAACGACTCAGATTTAACTCTAAGTTGCTTATGTTGGTTCACGCGTCATTGGTTTGGCACAGGGCCAAGGTTGTATAAGCCGGTGTTCTAATAGGTAACCTTGTCACACGATAACTGACTGGTTATAAGCCATAATAGTAATGACTATTATTCAATCCTAAGAACATGAGTTTATCAATTGTACATTATTGATATGTAAAGTGTGGATAAACTTATCCCAGTTTTAGCCATGAGATTATACAGATTTAAACATTTCCACCAATCTAATGTGTTCTTTGGCCTTCCTCTTTTCCGCTTTCCTTCCGGATTCCAAGTTAGGGCTCACCTCGTGATACAGTTTAGTGATTACCTCAATGTATGTCCTATCAACTTCAAAATCCTTTTCCTAATTTCCTCTTCAATTGAAAGCTGGTTTATCCTCTTCCATAAAATTCAACAACAAACAGTATGATGAGTTTTTTCTTGAAAATTCATTGATAACTTTCGAATAAAAAATTTAATCAAATTACAAATCAATAAAATGATGTATATTAAAATTATCAGGAGGGGGTTTGTGGAAATTTTAGTAATTTTATACAGTTGAGATCATGAGTCAATTGAAGCTAGAACACTATGGAAAACCTGGAAGCACTGGACGGCCGTTTCGTCTTATTGTGGGACTCCTCAGCAGCGCGCATCCACGATCTCGCCTTGCGAGATTCGAACCCAGGACTGAAGACATTAGTGAATGGTTGCTCAATTTCGTGGATTGGTCGAAGTTAGACATTAACACCGTTGGATGCCTGCCGGCTCAGTGGTCTAGTGGTTAAGCGCTCGCGCGCGAGACTGATAGGCAATGTGTTCGAATCTCACGAGGCGGGATCTTGGATGATCACTGTTGAGGAGTCCCACAATAAGACGAAACGGTCGTCCAGTGCTTCCAGGTTTCCTATGGTGGTCTAGCTTCAATTGACTCACGCTTTCAACTATATAAAGGTATATTAAAATGGTTGATTTTCGAGTAATCAAAAAATTTACCTTCAAATCGATATGATTGATTTTTGTTCTTTTTTATTTAGTATTATTTATTATTGTACTTTTAATTAATTTGCAGAAATTCTCGTTTATTTTTCTATTTTATTCAAATTTTCTTTTTGTTCTTTTTCTCGCAATAAAGTTTAAATTTACTTTGAGTACCATTATTATTATTATTATTATTATTATTATTATTATTATTATTATTATTATTATTAGTAGTAGTAGTAGTAGTAGTAGTAGTAGTAGTAGTAGTAGTAGTAGTAGTAGTAGTAGTAGTAGTTAGATCACATGTACAAACATACAATCTATGAATGATGTTTATGATTATTCAATTTTATCTGATCTAAACAAACAAATTTTTGTGTATATTTCTCTTTATTTATTTATTTGTTTGCTTTTGTTAATTTAATTGATTTAAATTTACTTTTCTATTGTCTTGAATAAAACAAATTTAATCTTGTTACGAGTACTCTATCTCTCTCTGTCTCTCTCTCTCTCCATATATATATATAGACCTTCTTTCATATTCAAGAATCATAGATTAATCACTAAGGTTGATTATCGATTAACTATTATATATATATCATGTAAAATATTTTTCTTGTGTGTATCCTGCTTGATCATTTTTGTTTATTTTTCTAGAAAATTCATTTAATTTCAATGGTTTTTTTTCACTTAAATTAGTTATGAGTTAATTAATGGTTAAGAATTTCTTCTATCATCATTTCAATAAAGAATAATATTGACTTAGAAATTTGAAATTTATAATTTATGATATAAATAAAGTGAATGTTTAGTGAAATATTTATTCATAGAAATGATTAATTAACTATTAACTTTGATTAATTTTAGTAATTATGTTCAAATACTATAAACTTAATAGTACTACTTACTTACTTACTTAACCCTCATGAAGAGGCATAGGACTCTAACCGGTATTCTCCATCCAACTCTATCCTGGATAATCCTTCACAGTTACTATTGATCCTTTTCATATCTGCTTCCAATTCTCGACGCAGCGTGTCCTTTGGTCTTCCTCTTTTCCGGTTCCCTTCATGATTCCAAGTTGGCGGTTGCTTCGTGATACAGTTTGATGATTTTTACAATGTATTTCTTATTCACTTCCAACGTCTTTTCCTAATTTCCTCTTCAGATAGAATCTGGTTTGTTCTCTCCTACTGTTCTGATGATATCCGACCAACGGACATTGAGTATCATGTGTAGACAATTGTTTATAAATAATTGTACATTTTTGATGATAGTTGTAGTAGTTCTCCAAGTAAGCGATATAATAGTAGGTAGTCATAGATTTGAATATATAGATATTATGTTTGTAAAATTATATTATTTTTGACTGACACTACTTATAATATTGTTACGTAATTGATATAACTATTATATAATAATGTATAATGTATATTTGGGTGACTAGTTAATCATTCATTATAAATTCACATGAATTTTTTTGATTTATAGTAAAATCAATAAAAGTGAATAATGTGACGTGTTATGACGTATGATTTTTTTTTATCTTGAAACTAATTACAAAGATATTTTTAAGTTTTTGAGATGGTGGAGAAGATTTGTAGCTCAGGTGGGTTATTTTGATGTAGGTTTATTCTCTGGGCTGGATGGTTTGGTCGTGAAGCTTTCATCGTCCTTCTGAACGACATCATCAACACAAACTTCGGGTAGAAGTTTTCATCAAGTTTTCAATCAAATATTTCGTTTCATAATTTAACTATGATTTAGAATAAACATAATGAATTCAATGAAAGAAAGGCTAATCAATAATTTGTTAAATCAATGTAAATCGATTTACAAATGAATGTTCTAATACTCAATATGGTATATAAATCTATTGATCAAATTTATAGGTTTCGTATGATCTACAACAAGTGTTTTTCGATCGAAACACCATAATCATTATTTTACACATTGTTACTAATGAACTGATTTTATTTGAAACATACCGTTAGTTTTGCAAAGTGTACAATTATTTAGATCTTTATCAGGTTCTTATCCTTCCCTCGCCCTGTCAAATATAGAATCCATCAACAATCTGATATACGAATAGGTAAATTAGGACAAATCTTTGGCAGAACTTAGATTCATGTCACATAAGAAATGAACACTGTCTTATTTCCTGTTCTATTCATTAAAATCTGTGACCTGATAAGTAAATCATGTTCGGAGAGAATAGAAAATAGAATTGAACATAATTAAATAAGAACTCATATATAAAAAAATATGCCATATTATAAATGTAAGAAAATTTTTCACCTCAGTTAGAGTTTAAATTCTTAGTCTCTAGATTTACTCTCATATGTTCCTTTGATTACACAAATGTCAACTGCTAAAAAGATCTCAACTGCATTGATTCTCTTGATTGAAATAACTGGAACAAATACTCGAAAACTATGTTATTCACCTAATTTTTTACGACGTTCAAGACATAAAAGACTATTGTTTACTAAGTTCATTAAGAAATTTACGTAAATTTCTAGGACTAGAGCATTTTTCTGTTCACTGAATTATTCCTGATTGTACATTTCAAATTTTAAGTGATCATTTATAAAGTTGTAGAATTTTGCCATACACTCTAAAGAAAGTATTCAATTATTTGTTAAAAATAACCACTTTTTAAATCAAGTAGATTTATTGTTACTGTTTATCTTCCATCACAGACGTATCATATATATCTGTTGGAATATTTCTTTAATAAGACTAAATAGTAGGTATACTTGTTTCAATAATGAACAGATTAAACCATTCCGTGTTTTCTTACCACATTTAAGAGGGAATAATCAGATAAATAATTAACCGTAACCTATTTAGACACATCTTAAGATGGATACACTTTCATAGTGATTACAGATCACAAAAATGTTTGTAAAACGTTACCATAAAATAAGATAATTACTCCCCAAGTGCGATACGACAACTGAATTTCATAGTTCACCTTTGAAAAAATCAATATTTTGTCACATATGTGTGTACACGATTAGGAATAAACCTAGTTCTAGTAGGGTTTCCCACCGATCACTATCAACCATATGAAATCTCACCATAGTGCACCCGATATCGAATCACTTAGACCAATAGCCGCATTCCAACTTAATCGACAGAAAATAATCGCTAATAAGAGACTAGACAAACATAGGATTGATCACTATTTGGTGACTAATCAGCTGTAGACTATGTTCTTTGTGTTCTAGTTTGATTCACTTTATGCTCCACTGTTTTAAATGACGATAAATAACCTGTAAAAACATAACTTCGTTCATTTTATCTATTATGGTTCGACTGTAAACAGGACTAGTTCGATTTGTGCCGTCATTATTTATTTTAACTAATTCATTTGACTATTTATCAGTCTATGTTAATATTTTTGTCAAGGAACATTTTATTTCTACCATATATAGGATGAATTCTTTTCTGATCTAAAAGAAGTAAAAACCAAACTTTATAAGCGAAGATGGACATTGGCTAGCAGTGGAATCCTTGACTCGGGTTTTGTCCTGTTTGGGATTCCTCAGCTTGACGAACTTGCGTCCCAGAGTTGATTTTCTTCCTGGGACTCGAACCCTGTATGTTCGCTCTAAACGCCACTGTGTTATCCACTTAAATACTAGTCCTGGTGGTCACCACCTTGTGCAATGGTGCAATTGATCAATCCTGGATTCCACTGCTTATAATGCTTGTGACTTAAAACAATATAGAGGCAATCCGCATAGGATGCATATTTGCCAATAACAGACTGTTTAATTGCAATCCTAAATATCAATGGGAAGATTCAAACAAGTAATACAAAATAAAAAGTCAAACTATTAAATTCTGTGCATTAATCTCTATTTGATAATATGCAAAACATGGTTTTCTTCTTACCATTGTTTTCAACATAACTCTTTTTTCAACGTCAACAGTTTGCCCCATACGAAAAACAATTAATAACAACGTGTATTCGTTATCTTCCACTTCTAGGGGCTGGTACTATGTCAAGCTGAAATAGGTTATTCTAGCCTCTGGACCGACCAATCTATTCATTCTCCTCCAGCTACATTTTTACCCTGTCAATTGTTCGCTTATTAATCCTGACTGTTTTTTATATGATCGTATGTGTGCTAATTACTTACCCTACTCGTTATGTGTCTGTAACTTATTTTTGTTCGACTGCAAATATCGAGTCTCGCTTGGTTAAATCGAGTTGGCTCACATGCCTCCTCTGATCTGTTTCGTGTCTCTCTCTCCTCTTCACTTTCTTCGCTTCGTTTTTCTGATCGTTTGTCTGGATCAACGATTGTGTGAAATATACCTACTCAAACTCCATTCTCGTATTTGACTTATAGGATTCCGTTGTTCACTAAAGCGATTTAAGTCGACAGTTATATACGAGAATTGGCGGTATGTATGCTTCGATAACAATCAGAAACGAACTAACTGGAGTCATATAGGGTCACTAAACACTATTAAAGTTGTGTCTATCTATACCAACAATTATTCTGGAGTATAAATCTCAGTTTATAAACCTGTCAAATGTAGAACGTATATTTATGTTAGTTGTCAACCTATCAAGAACACACAATCAATAAATTTAACAAATTGAATGATTGACTGATTGATTGGTTAATTCATTAACCTAATCAATCAATTACTCAATCATTCATGATGACTATTAAAGTAATCAATACACCAGTAGATTTTTAAAAATATAAGTACAAAGTATTTGTAAGGAAGACAAGGGAAGAATGATGTTTTTCTTGGAAGTCCATATACATATTGTGTTTTAGTAACGAGAACAAAAAATTTCTGATAATTTTCATTTGAGCAATTATGTTGCATAAAACGGAAAAACACATTAAAATAGAAAACATGCCAATTAGTCATAGTACTTATTAAAGCTACAATCAGCTGACTATTTTTCTTTTCATAGTCAATTGAAGCTAGACCACCAGGGAAAACCTGGAAGCACTGTTTGACGGCCGTTTCGTCCTATTATGGGACTCCTCAGCAGTGCGCATCCACGATCCCGCCTCGTGAGATTCAAACCCAGGACCTACCAGTCTCGCACCAGAGCACTTAACCGATAGACCACTGAGCCGGCAGGCATCCAACGGTGTTAATGTCTAGCTTCGACCAATCAACGAAGCGAGATCGTGGATGCGCACTGCTGAGGAGTCTCACAATAGGACGAAACGGCCGTCCATTGCTTCCAGGTTTCCCATGGTGTTCTAGCTTCAACTGACTCATGATTTCAACTATGAAAATATTGAAATCTCCACAAAAAAACCCTTCTGACTATTAATTTTTGTAAATAGTGTCTAAGATTGAATTTTTTTTAAAATTACATCAATGAATCATCGTAGTATTGGTGTTTATTAATTATTATCATTATTACTTTTAGTTATCAGATAAATAATTAAAAAGCCTCCATTTAAAATACATAGATACATACATACAAACATACATACATACATAGATACACAAACAATGAATCAGACAAATATTCTAGTCTATATTCATTTTCAACATACAATCATAACAAGTATATTTATGTGGTAATTAACTGTTGTCCAAGGTCTTTCAGTACAAAGTCATCTTTATCCTGTCTAATCAATATTCAAATAAATTATGAACATTATCTTATTGTTAATTATGGTAGAACCTCTAACCAGTACAATAATGATGTATAGTGTACTTTTGCAGAAAAAAAGAATTAATCAGCTAAAAAAAACGTCAGCAACCTAGTCAAATACAAAGAAATTAAAAAAACACCTTCCTAGACTAAATTTTTTAAAGATAATTTCCATCCATGCCTTTAGAGAGTGTTCTTTCTTTCCTTAAATGTGAAATATTACTTAAATAAGGGTTGGTGTCAGTGCTTAGCTTGGTCAGAAATATTGGAGTTGTAAAACATGGTCAGTCCTGATATTTTATTGGCTGGTGAAGTCTCAGCACTGGTTCAAAAAAGTTGACAGACGTTTACCGAATTCTCCCACATAAGAGTTTGTGGGATGTTTATCCTTCAACTAGGGAGTCAATAAACTGCTCACTAGCCCATTCTACATTATTATATAGCTGTGAAATATAACCTTTAAAAGTGGATTATAGGTTTAAGGTGCATACATTCGATTACGGGTCGTTTCGAAGTATTGCTAGTCTTTTCGTTACAAACAAGTGAGTAATGCTGATATTGGACATAAGGAACTAAACAAATACCACAAATTAGTTAATGGGGCTTTGAACACTGAATGACTCAAGCGACCGTAATATATATTACTTCTCCGTAACCACTGCCTATATCGACGAGTAATACTGGCTGGCGTTGGAATACATTTGGAAAAACTAAAGGTGACCGAACCAAGACTTTGGATTAGTTCATGAAACCTCTGTTCGCTGGATGAGATGGTGCTGGTCAGTTTAAGCTATCTTGTTAGGGTCTGGGTGATCAATGCCATGGAGATTAGATGACATGGAAAAAAGTCTTTCATTGTGTTATAATTACATTCGTTCTTTAATTTCCTCTAAATCTTAACCTTTATTACTAATTTATCATTCTTTGGTTTAAGTTCCTTCCCATGTTTAAGTTTCCATTGGAGATAAAATAAATTCCTCTTCTTTGCCTCTTATCTTGATAAATCCCTCTTTCACTGCACCAACGCTTGGTGGGATAACTATAATTGACACAAATTCTAGTTTTGTGGTAGTTAATCAATTGATGGAACAACCAGGAGGTTATAAATATTTATTCCAGTCTTGTTTGAGAGGCATTAACCATTTGAAGCCATAAATTTACATAGAACCGAAACTAAGATAGTTAGTTCACGCCAAAAACATGATACCTATAAGCCAATGAGTTGGAGTAGTTTATTGATTCACATTTTTTAATTTAAATCTATTTCGTCGTGAAACATAATATTCACCTAATGTTATCTTTCCTATAGTTTTGTCAACCTCAATGATCTATGATATTTAAATAGTACTTCAAAAGAAACACCTGAAAACAAATCACTTAAGAGTAATAAATTTTCACTTGAGTGTTTAACTTCCTAGGAATTAAATAGTCCACTGACAGCTATAAAACCAATGAATATTAAGTAATGACGAAATGATTTATAGTTTGATTGAAATCATGAACCGATCTAATTAAGACCATAATTTAAAACTTGAAAGTACTAGGCGGCTGTTTGGCCCTGGTATGAGACTCTTGATCAGTGAGCATCCATGGCTTTGTACGTAGGAAGATAGTTGCCCAGCGTCGTGGATTGATTTGGGTTAGGAATTAACACTGTTGGATCCCGGCTCAGTGGTCTAGAAGCTAAACGTTCACGCTAGACCGAAGGTCTTGGGTTCGAGTCTTGCATGGAGTCATGGATGTGCATTACTGTTGAATCCCACACTAGAACGAGACAGCAGTTCAGTGCCTCGAGTTTTTCAGTGGTGGTCTAACTTAGGGTCATTTGATAATTTCAATGAAGTTCAACAATCTCCACAACTCTATACTGAAGAATGATCTCTAGTTAATAAATGTTCACATAGATTGATCACCGAGTAGTGATCGATGTCATGTTTGTTTAGTGATTAATGTTGGTAGAATTCTATAGATCAAGTTACAATTTGTTCACTAGTTAAAGAACTTAGAACTGTGTTGGTGTTGGGCGGCTGGATGTAGCGTGTAGGAAGTACTTGATCCAGGTTTTGTGCTTATCGATACTCATCACTAAGGCGTACCTTAGACCTTGAGGAAACCAATACTTTCTAACGGATTTGAAGCCGGGTCGTCCAGTTTAACAGTCAAACACGTTACTATTGAGATATTCAATGAGCTATGTGTTATACATCCAATTTTCCGGCAAAATATTTATCAACAAATAATTTTATAAGGGGTTGTTTGTGGAGATTTTTAGTAATTTTTATATATAGTTGAAATCATGAGTTAATTGAAGCTAGATAACACTGGAAAACCTGGAAGCATTGGACGGCCGTTTCGTCCTATTGTGGAGCTCCTCCATGGTGGTCTAGCTTCAAATGACTCATGATTTCATGATGCTATACATAAAAATAATTTTATACTTTGAAAAGTACGAATTTTGGATTTATTTTTTGAGGTGTACTTATGAATAGATGTAATTATTTTTTTGGATCTTATTACTTTTACTATTCATAGTAATCATTATAATGTCAGAAGTAACCATGTGAATTCTTAATTTTAAACAAATAAATAAATGTACATTTTTCCATAATAGTAAATACCTATGTATTCAGAACAACCTTCAATTTAAAAAAAGAGTATTACATGCTGTGATTATTCATGGTGTACCTCACTAGTTTGTGTGTGTATGATTCGAATTTCAATGATTAATTAACATGTGAAAAAATAGTGACAAGTTAATGTTATTTCAATAACTACATTATACGACTATTATTAATTATTATCTATAAGCACTGATGGATAGTAGTATTTGTCAGTAGAATTTAAAAAGAAATAAAATATGCATTTGGAGATAGGATGATTTGTGTGGTCAGTAGAACTTACTGTGCAGGAATAAGTAAACTGATGAATACACGTTGAGCTGACCCGAACTAGCAAATTATCTTAAATACATTTGTTGAATGAAGAAGACAATTTGAAACTCTTTAGAATAGTCTTTCTAAGTAATCTTTTTTTGATTGATTTTTTGTTATTTCTGCTTCAGTAGGGACGTTCAATACAGAGTTCATAAAAAAATTCACCTCGGAAACTATGTGTCGTTTGGAGATCAGACAACACATAATATGCTCTTATTAAACGTATACCTGAACATTAATCAGCATGTTTGAGGAAAATGATACTTAGTTCTTTCGTTAAAGGTTTTTAGGTTGATGCGATGTGAAATTGGATGGAATTCGAAACGTTACAAGAATTTTCGGTAGTATAGTGTCCCCAAAGCTAAGTTCTTTTAATTCCATGACTCTCATTGTTACTCTGGAAAACATTATCAACACCTAGTTTGTGTGAAAGTAATCAGTAAATCATGTCATTCATCGATTCAAAGTCTCAAAAGTTTTTACGATGTAGAAGTCATGGTCAACAACTCGTTCAATAACTGAGTGAGAAGATATTAATTTAGGCATCACGGAGGTGAAGTCGACTACGTATTTCCGTATTTTTAAAAACCCATCTAGATATCTACTGTTTCAAAACGTTAGCTATCTAATCTGACATAGAATTTGTGTATAGTTATTGTATTATTGGAGGCAACAAATAATTAATTTTAATTCATAGTTATCAGTAGTTTGGAACTTCCTGTTGATGTCTAAGAATGCAATTGTTCAGTCTTTTTTGGCATATGGCCGTCTTTTGAGGATTACCTCGATATTTCCATTAAGTCACATACGTTATAGGCAGAGACGGATGGTGGCCGGCAGCGTAATGCAGGGTGTGCGTTTCGTACCGTTTGGGACTAGTCATCTGGATATGCCTGCATCCCAGAGTTGATGTTCACCTCAGGTCTTTTTTATCCGTCAGTACGGTTCGCTTCAAATGCCTTCGCGTTATACATTTAGCTACTGAGTCCATATAGCTAATGAATACTTAATTTATAAAAACAACTTAAGATTTAAAGTGTGTGTTGAACTTAGGTTCTGACCTACTTGCTGATTGATTTCAACTGATCAGCACAAAATCCACACTATTTCGTGTAAAAAATGTTGCCGTTGTGCTCTTCAGTACAAATCAGTTACGATATGCATTTCACATTGTACATCAAACCACTAGGCAGAAGAGAAGAGTGAAATAAGTAGGAAGTTTTAATTACCAAACAGAATCTTAATGTACACAAACCATAGGTATATATAAATGGTTGTCCTTCTTACCCAGTTAGGGATATATAAACTGGAATCTTGACTAGATGGGTAGTTGAATTCCTCCGATAGCATATCTCGTTTGTAACTTTTCGACTACTTCTTGACCTTGAGGAGTCATATGGACACACTTGTTTGATACCAATACTCTCCCAGACTATCAACTACTGACTTATTTAGAAAATGTATTATACAATTCATCCTTCCTTGAATATAGAAGTAAAGTAGTATCATATTTTCTCAAATCTATCGTCTTTTATTTTCATCATTCATCTGCAACTATCAGATAAACAGACAGACTTCATCAACATAGAGCCTGACAGAGGGATGTTGACCCAAGTTGTTATAACAGATTGGTGCAACGAGATGTAAATAACAAAAGAGATTGAAGTTATGTAGTAGCAATGATAAGAAGAAAGAACAAAAGGGAGGAATATGGTTTGTAGAGGTAAAGTGAAAAAGCATGTATGAAGGGATACTGGAATTCGAGATCTAGAGGAAGTCGAAGAATTAATGTATCTACCCCATTGAAACCGATTTGCAGTTACTTCAATCAACATCCACAACCACTGATCACAGTTATTTCACTGATCACATCCAGGTAGTCTGCACCTACCAATATGACTCAGTTTAAAAGTTAAAAACTTTATGGAGTGTTGTCACTTACTAGTTTGGCCATTCCTAGCTATTACATTGACATGATAATTTGGTTTGGCTAATTTGATGATCTAACCCCGTCTGTAGCTCCTCCGGGGGCTACTGCCGGTCCCAAGCCCGGATAAAGGGGGAGGATTGGACATGGGGTTAGCGACCCTATCCCGTAGAAAACCAACTCGACAAAAAAACGCTAAGCAGAAAAAATTTGATGACCTAATAAATTTCTGAGATGCTCGTTTTTGAGATCAAATAATTCTAGTCAGGATAGTTGAAGAACCAATAAGAGATCAACAAAGAAGTCGTGTTATTAGCTGCATCATGATTCGTTTAGTTCCTATGGTTACTGTGGATCACCAATAATGTTGCTTGCATAATTACAAGGACTATTTATAAACCAATGAACAATGTGTCCTACATTTTTCTCTTGTTATTATTAGTTTTTGTAGATATAATGAATAATTTTGTAACATTATAATAAGTAAGGAATATTGGATAAATGTTCGGTCTCAGTTTAGAACTGTTTATCGACTTGCGATTCTAATATTCAATGCAATTATTTAAGTTACTGCTAATTTCGTTCTTTTTTTACAGCATAACTTCACTGCTAGTCGACTGTCTTCTAACAGCCAACATAACTCTTTGATCAGCTGTTGCTCTCAAAAATGATGATAATGACAGTTTTGGGAAAAATAAAGTTAATCACACGTTCTAATCAATTCAACATTTAGAATGAAAATTTAGTTAAATAACACAGAATGATTATTTACGTTTAGCCGAAAGTTACACAATGATAGATCTGTCAATCAAATTACCTTTATTTAAAATTCATTCTCAAGGCCGTATGAACATGGAAACAGGCATTGTACAAAAAATGATTGGTTAGTAAACTGTACAATATTTAGACTAATAAGAAAGCAGCATGTGATAGTTTTAAAGAAGAAAAACTTGGTAGCACTTTTTTGTAGTAAACGTTGAACTAGTTAATATTTGTGACAAAGTTTATGAACTTTTTATCAAAAATAAAATTTAAAAATCAGTATACAGTTTCGGAGATTACTAAGTTTCACAGAAATCGTTAGTCGATCAATGTTAATGGAGTTCAACCATGTTAAGTGTAAGGCATTTAACTAACGAATACAACGGAATATTGATTATGAACTGATACTGGGGTAATTCATTAGTGAGCATAAGACTATAATTTGGTAGAAGTATTTGTGGACGTTATTTAGTTTGTGGATAATTTCTATAAGTAGTATCGCTACATCATACATAGAAAGGTTTCAAGTTATAAAGTCTAACATCATCATTCAAAAGAAAATTAATGTATTAACAGTGATTCTTAACTTAATCGTTTGATCCCTGAGTGATAATGACTATCTCATCTTACTACCTGAATCTTCTGAGTTTAATTTTACCCAATGGGGTGATGATTTTCCTAATTCTAACGAAGACGAACGCTACTAGTGATGACTTACAACTAGAACCTCAAGAACTTATCTTGAAGCACGTCACTGGTCAACACATGATCGAAGCTTCAAATGTACATCCTTGTATTTTAACTTAATGATTAAAGGGTGAAACACTCGCCATAAGACCTGGCGATCCTAGCTTCGAACTATGATGGCATTTTATGTGGATTGTTGAGAAGTTTAATTTTTAGACAATACAACTGTCCAGAGTTCTCTGATTGTCAACGGTACCCATTCTAATATCAACATGAGAAGAATGCGACCTACAAGTTTCACTCATATCTATACTAAGATCATCCGTACATGCATTAGGTAAATTTGATTCGTTATGTAAATTTACCTGTAATGCGATTTTAGCTACTAACATGTTATCCATAAACAATCGATAAAACAAGCAACATTTTTAAGTCAGGTCAATTACAATGGAAATGTTTGTCATGAAGAGAAGTGAGACGGTCCACTGGATGCCAGGATTATTTGCACATGCTCAACAGGTCTTAGAGTATTTTTGATACATATATATATATAGGTAATACCTGCAACCAATTAATTAATCACGTTATAGTTTAAACGCCCACCACGCTGAGTCAATTTAGCATGAGCGTAGTATTATATGACTGAACTATTAATCAATTAAAATGATCCTTTTTTATAAACGTAGACACTACTCATTGTTTATCGCACAGTAAATTTAAAGAAACGCCCCAATCAGAATCATGGATGTAGCTTTTACGCTTCTGTTGAATGGGATTCAAATATCAACTATGTTGAGCAGCATAAATACGTTTTTCTACTGCTCAAGGCGTTTAAAAAGATCGCAAGAAATTAGTTTTCGCTGTCACAGAGTGAAAATTGTGATTTTGAGGCGGTCAATTGTTTAATTCTGTCTCTGTAGACTGTATACAACAGGCACTTCAACACTCCTGTTATAACGTGTGGCCTGTGTGCCCCGTTAATATATAACGTGTCGCCGTCAATTAGAGAACAGTGATTTATCGATCGGACCAATGACACACGAAACTCGTACGAGCAGTATAGAGTCCTTGTCGGTCCTGCTTTCTGTCTAGCCCAGTCAGTTAAGTCCAGAACACGTATCTCAGCCTCTGCTGTATGAATCATCATATTTCAAACAATGCGGGTTTATATAACAAACGGACGGACCACATCGTACCATGAAATAGGAAACCACATTTGTACAAGATTTGGTCAACAGTGACTGTGAATGTGGGAGATAGTAATTGATAGACTGATGATAACTTGAGAATGCTAAATCGTATAATAATAGTCTATGGGTCAAAATAAAACTTATAATAAAGGAACATAAATATGAATAGTTAAATTACTTAACAATTATACAATAGGAAATATGCGTATTATATTGGTCCATATATAGTTCTCAAAAGTTATCATTCACAATTCTCTTCAGGATATAACAACTAACTAAATCCGAACCTTAACCGTAAAAAAAATTTGACCTGAAGGCATCATATCTGATGAATTAATGAAATTGTGTCTTACGTTTTTTCGCTCAATGCATTACTCCATTTGATTACAGGGCATCTACGCATTACAGATGAGGTTAGTTTGTGATGGGAACCACAACTCTATTTACTTAATCCTCACCTACACAATACCTAACTCTAACCAAAAATAATGTGGGGACTGAAAAATCTATTTGGATCCTTTCTAGGCTGGGAGAAAACAGATTAACTATATCCATAACGGCGAGTTGCATGCCGTTGTATTTCAGTTTACTGTCAGATTAACCTGAAGAAAACCCTAATAGATTCATTAGATATGTAAACTCTGTTTACACCTTATAATAGTATTGTTTTCATAAACTATACATTTACAGACTTTTCTGATTAAGTAAGAACTGGCTGAAAATTAGTTGCAGTTGTTTTAATTTCGTCCCCATACAATACGTTTTCTATCATTTTTAGGTATAAGTAGGCGGAATATTTTTTTCTAGATGACTTTATTATTTCCAGCACTGTAATAATTACAATTATCTGTGTTTAAGAAGATAAAATATCAAAAAGCCAAATTACACGCATTTTAACTAAAGGTGTATACAGACCCAAGGTTGACAGTAACGTGGGATAAAAGGAACCCTACATTTTCTATTGTTATTATCAGTAGCTGATAATATATTCATATCTAACATTTCTTACCATATTCAGTGATAAATCTTTCGACTGAACGCCAGCATTCAGTAACTTATCTCATGTTTAGTTGTTTTAACCTATTTTCAAATGAGATAAATTCTAACAGACTGTACTCACCCAATTCATCAAGGAGTGGGTATGAAAAACTCTCGCCATCTATCATGACTTTCTTTCCTTTGCTCCGAAATTCCTTGGTACAGCCAAGGGCAGGAAGAGCCTGCTCTCCCTCTCGAAATGCTGTCACTTGCCCACCCGTATATAGCCATTGACAGGAAAGTCCCACTCTTAGCCCACACACATTTTATGACTTACTGTGTGAAGCATATACATTTTGGGGCCTGTTTGTATCAATTTTTATGTATTTAAATAGATAAATAAAATTTTATTTGTATAAGCAGGACCGAGAAGGACTTTAGACTGTTCGTACGTGTTTCGTGTGTCATTGGTCCGATTGATAAATCACGGCTCTCTAATAGGCGGGTACAAAATATAACACGAATAAAAGAATATAACTGTTTAATTTAACTAGTGATCAACCATTTTGTTAAATATCTTGAGAACTTAGTATACATTAGGCAAGTTTTGCAATAGGAAATATTACGGCTGACCCTTGCTAGTTTTTAAGTCTTGACTGCATTTGTATCTATATTACACTAATTTAGGGAATTTTTAGTGTGCATTATGTTAATTTTCGAATTTCAACGAGTAAAGTATCAGACGATTACATTTGGATCCTAAGACTTTCTAACTTATCACATCACCATTTGGTCCCAATATCACTGAATGTTTTCAATATAAAACATTAGGGTTTATGTAGCTACTGATTTCTGATAATATCGAGAACTTTTGTTTGTTCCAACAATTGACTGAAAGACAGAGAGTGAATGAGCTCACCTGTTTGTATCAAATCCACGGTCTGTGTCACTGAAGAATTCCTACCTAATTATTCATTTTTCTCTAGTTTTCTCTGATTGCTCAGCTAATGACACTCAATCGATAATCAAAACTGTGGCCATTATTATTAACTCTTTATGAAAAGCCCATAAGTTTTAATTAATTAGCATATACTCAAATAACTCAAATATACTACCATTTATGTAGAGAAGTCTTTCTTTATAAATGCACTCAGTCATCGAGTGACTTGTAATTTTCTCTCATTTCTTTGACTTAGAAGTTCTTTTAATACAATTTGGTCATTGTGCACTTACATTAGATAAATGTGATTAATTATGACAACAACAGCTCATCTTTTCTTCACAGATGAATACGAAAAAAATTTTCTTATGTTGGATTTCAGACATTTTGATGATGAAATGCCTAATTTATGTCTGGCTTATTTTGGGATAAAAGGTATTGTGTACATACAAGATTTTGTTGTTGTTTAGTCGACAAGTTTAATTATCTAGAGATGGTCATGTGATACATCAGAAGGTTCAACCTTGTACGAAAGGTTAGGTCTCGATAAGAATTATAAATGGTAACTTTTGAGAACTATATATGGACCAATATAATACGCATATTTCCTATTGTATAATTGTTAAGTAATTTAACTATTCATATTTATGTTCCTTTATTATAAGTTTTATTTTGACCCATAGACTATTATTATACGATTTAGCATTCTCAAGTTATCATCAGTCTATCAATTACTATCTCCCACATTCACAGTCACTGTTGACCAAATCTTGTACAAATGTGGTTTCCTATTTCATGGTACGATGTGGTCCGTCCGTTTGTTATATAAACCCGCATTGTTTGAAATATGATGATTCATACAGCAGAGGCTGAGATACGTGTTCTGGACTTAACTGACTGGGCTAGACAGAAAGCAGGACCGACAAGGACTCTATACTGCTCGTACGAGTTTCGTGTGTCATTGGTCCGATCGATAAATCACTGTTCTCTAATTGACGGCGACACGTTATATATTAACGGGGCACACAGGCCACACGTTATAACAGGAGTGTTGAAGTGCCTGTTGTATACAGTCTACAGAGACAGAATTAAACAATTGACCGCCTCAAAATCACAATTTTCACTCTGTGACAGCGAAAACTAATTTCTTGCGATCTTTTTAAACGCCTTGAGCAGTAGAAAAACGTATTTATGCTGCTCAACATAGTTGATATTTGAATCCCATTCAACAGAAGCGTAAAAGCTACATCCATGATTCTGATTGGGGCGTTTCTTTAAATTTACTGTGCGATAAACAATGAGTAGTGTCTACGTTTATAAAAAAGGATCATTTTAATTGATTAATAGTTCAGTCATATAATACTACGCTCATGCTAAATTGACTCAGCGTGGTGGGCGTTTAAACTATAACGTGATTAATTAATTGGTTGCAGGTATTACCTATATATATATATGTATCAAAAATACTCTAAGACCTGTTGAGCATGTGCAAATAATCCTGGCATCCAGTGGACCGTCTCACTTCTCTTCATGACAAACATTTCCATTGTAATTGACCTGACTTAAAAATGTTGCTTGTTTTATCGATTGTTTATGGATAACATGTTAGTAGCTAAAATCGCATTACAGGTAAATTTACATAACGAATCAAATTTACCTAATGCATGTACGGATGATCTTAGTATAGATATGAGTGAAACTTGTAGGTCGCATTCTTCTCATGTTGATATTAGAATGGGTACCGTTGACAATCAGAGAACTCTGGACAGTTGTATTGTCTAAAAATTAAACTTCTCAACAATCCACATAAAATGCCATCATAGTTCGAAGCTAGGATCGCCAGGTCTTATGGCGAGTGTTTCACCCTTTAATCATTGAGTTAAAATACAAGGATGTACATTTGAAGCTTCGATCATGTGTTGACCAGTGACGTGCTTCAAGATAAGTTCTTGAGGTTCTAGTTGTAAGTCATCACTAGTAGCGTTCGTCTTCGTTAGAATTAGGAAAATCATCACCCCATTGGGTAAAATTAAACTCAGAAGATTCAGGTAGTAAGATGAGATAGTCATTATCACTCAGGGATCAAACGATTAAGTTAAGAATCACTGTTAATACATTAATTTTCTTTTGAATGATGATGTTAGACTTTATAACTTGAAACCTTTCTATGTATGATGTAGCGATACTACTTATAGAAATTATCCACAAACTAAATAACGTCCACAAACCCTTCTACCAAATTATAGAACATCTATAGTCTTTACACGAGGAGATTCTAGAGTCTTTTCCAAATATCCACTACCGTCGGTTAATCAAGATATAGTCAATCAACGTGCCTCTACATAATCCCTCACGGAAAGTGCTTTATTCCAATCTATATTCCTCTAACACAAAATTAACGTTGTGTGTTATAGCGAACGTATGTCATACTAGATTAATACAAACAAATACTATACTGAATAAATACCACACAATTCTCACATTGAATTACAAATAAAAAAATGATATACTGAATAAATACCAAATAGGTTTAATGTATTGTCAGGGATCATGGATCTGAAAAACTGCGTTTTTTAATGGTCTCCTTTCGATGTTAATCAGTTGACAATCATACATTAAAGTAATAAATGTTTAAACTTATTTTATCTACTTACAAGTAATCACATTAAATAAATAAGAAAACTAGTGTTTAGTAAATTTGTCGAAATAAACTCTACTCTGTACAGTGTTAACTCGGTCAAAAGTCGAAGAAATATCTCTTCTTCATTTAAAATCATCATTTATATGATTTGTTGAGAATCTATCATTAGCCTGCCTGGTCAATAACTCTTCAAACTCTTGGTATTATACAACATTTACCTACTATTTGAATGACCAATAATATTGAGTAGCTTACACATCTACAATTATTTTAAGTTAATTTAATTTTGAATTTCAGAATTTTATTTCGTTTAATGTAAGACTGATCTTCATTCCAGATTGATATGAACTGAGAAACCATTGAAAACTGATGAACACAAGATAAACATTACGTCTTAGTCTAGTACTCTTTTATAATATAAACTTGTAACTTGCCTATACCACTTAATATTCAAATCTCTTGGTTAGTATTTTGTCTTTAGACCATCAACTAAAAACTCTGTAGTTTACATTTCCAATTTCAAAATTTAGTCAATTCCGTAGAAATTTACTTCACTTTTTTCAGGTGACTAGTGGTCAGTTGGTAGTAAACCTAAATTCAGGTTTGTGCTACCTGGAATTCTCTAACAAGGTTCACGTAGACTTTTTTCCAGGATGTTTAACGGTTATTCATTCGATACTACAATTAGAGAAGTTACAGTGAAACTATCCAGTCAGTGAGAAAAAAGCTCTACGGAACTCAGTCTTCTTTACAACCAATCAACATCAAATAAAGTGTATTACAATTTTGAATCACTGAGACTAATAACTTCACTGTAGCTTGGTCGATAGAATTCTAACATCAATAATGAGTATAGTGCATTTTGTTGGTTACTACTCAGTAACTGTCCTTATAGCAATCAATAAAGTTTTTTTTATCGACGCCTTTGAAGTTAGTGAATTGATTAAATAGGAAATAGTTGCTTCATATCTATAATAGTGATCACTTATTCAAGTGAATGAAAAATTTAGCTGATGTGTTGTGAAAAGAATGCCATTCGTAATGAACCACGCTTATAAACACTCACTAAATATTGAAATAAGAGTACTTATACTATTCAATATCTGTTTAAAAGTTCGTTTACATTGTGTAGATAGTTTTTTTTTACATTCCGTGACAATTTGGTGAAAATAAGGAAGAGCTGACCGGTTGCTTAGTCTGAATTCAAGGCTTCTGAAATTTCGTACGGGGACAAGGTGAATATTCTAAAATCCCCGTGTTGAGTATTCAAGAGAGTTTCCAAAACACTAAAGTTGAATATAAGTTCAGATTCTTTGGTAGTGTAAAACATGACAACAGGCAGGAGGTATTCATGCTTTGTTTTGCCAGAAGTTACAAAGTATTCACATAATACATATACATGACTTTCTATCTTCCATTCGCAACTCCTGAAGTTTTGCAATCTGAAATATCTTCTTGATTAGCCTCCAAGTGTTTCGCCAACGCCGTGCTTTCAATACACTGAAACTCTACACTCTGTCGCAACTTCGACACCACGTCCTTTACACACTACTTACAAACATCCTTGTGAGTAGTGCCCACTACAGTAGTATTATATAGTCATTTAATTTCAAGTGATGTCAACTCATTATTCACTAGTGCTAAATTTTTACATTTATAAGAAAACATATGACCGAAAAAGTCAGAACCCACATAGAGAACCTGTTAATAGGTATCTAATTGAAAAGATGGTGTTTGAATGAGATAAATAATTCAGTCTTATAAAAGAACCTTCATATTCTAAGTAGAGTAAGGGGTCTTGTTGACTACTTTCAGCCACCTAAGAAATCATTCTGTGTCGTGAAAACTTTCCAAAAACTATATTGGAGTTTCTAGTCATTTTTCTGTTGTTACAAAATGACTGATACATCAGTTACTACTGATAAGTGTTATTTCAGGTTCTTTGTTTAAATATTTCGTGTGTGAAGTAAAAGACAAACAAGAACGCATCAAATATTAAATAAATGAACTTATTGATTAAATCAATAACAATAATTAAAAAGAATGAATAAGGCTTATTTTTCTTTTGGTGCACCTTAACAATACAAAAATTAAATATTATTCTTAAAAAGGTCACTCGGTACACTGAAGGTTAAAGAAATAACACCATTATCTCTGTTTAAGCAACTATAGTTACAAGATTAAACAAAAATTATGATTAGAATGAAAAAAAATAGTTGTCCACACAAAATGCTATCTGTGTTAGATACTAACAAGAAATATTGATGAATTGAGAGTCAAGGTAAGGGCAACAGATAATTCTGTTTTGTCAAATCAATATCGATTGGTCAGCTTTAAAGTTTATTTGATGGACTGATTTTAGTGTCAGACAATTTAGCGAAAACATGGAACAGACAAATAGCTACTTCGTTCTGGTATAAACTTTTGAGCAGTGCATATTCACAAACCCACTAGAGGTCGAACCCGAGACCTACAGGCTCTTAATTTTTGGCATCGAATGGTTTATATTTCCAACATGAGTTATCTCACGTGTTTTTTTGGAAGATGGCAATGACAAGTAGTTGATCCCGAAATACTAGTGAAAATTTGTGCCCCGTGAAGCCAGTGATATATCTCACTTGACAAAGTTACTCGCCGATGATATTGGATGATGGTCTTATAGTAAGCCTATGATATTTTTTATTACCTAATCATTGTAACTCAGACATCTGTGTCAGTCTGATTGAATGCATGTTTGCACTTCAATCTTTATCTATCCTCTCATTAGTTGTAAACTCAAACAATCAATAAATTTACCCACGTTTAGATTAGTACTCATAAAACACACCAATACTTACACTTTCTAGTCCCTCAACTTCCGATGTGCTTGCACATTTCATATTTCGTGGATCTTATTACTTATTTACAATACACAATGGTGTTTTGGTTTCTGTTATGCTTGTGGCCGAGTGGATGGCTAGTTGATGTATGACGCGATAAGACCGCCAATTAGGGAGCAGCGAATTGTCGATTGGAACAGTGACACGAAACCCGTACGAGCAGACTAGAGTGCTAACCGGTCCTGCGATCTGCCTAGCCCAGCCAATTAAGTCCAAAACACCAATAACAGCCTCAGTGGTATGAATCATTATTTACAAACATACTGGGTTTTTATACAAATCAAAGTAATCAATGACTGAGTATAACTCAAGAATCGTATGATAATAAATCAAAGATCAAAATAAAGCTCATGATAAGGGAAACACAAATATGAATCGTTTAGTTACGTAACAATTGTACAATAGGAAATAGGCATAATATATTGGTCGATAAATAGTCCTTAGAGTTACCATTGATAATTCACCAGGGGATATAACAGTTTCTAAATATTCTCCAGTAAATTCGTAGTAATACTAGGAGAACAGGAAATCTTAGTTTAGAGTCATATAGAGGAATCGAGCTCAACACTGTTGATCTGCTCTGGACTGTTTGAAGTTGTAGAATTGTATTGTATGTATTGTATCCGAATGTTATCATACTTGTTTGTTGTTGCCAGTGCGTATCACTGAGTATTCCGTAACAAAAACAAAAGCGGCTTTTCAGTGACTTCAGTAGTTCTCTATCTGACACCACTACCGGATAAAATAATATCTTTAAATAATCGGATTACACTGATATCCTTCTTTTTATTGTGATGATTTTCTTTAACGTTTGAAGAAACTTGATCATTCTGTATAGGTGTTGTAACTAAGAAAACTGGTTTTGGAACAGAAGGAAACTGAGTTTTGGGCAATGCAGTGACCATGGCAAAAATTAGTGGTAGGTAAAGGTTTTATTCATGCTTTGACAAACATGGTGACAACCACTTTAATCAAATACCACTCACTTAAGCACAGATTTTACTGGTATTTAGTAATGAGTCGACAAATACAAAACTGAAATAACGGAAGTACAAAATAGGTTTTACAATGACTTAATGCAAAACAAATGCTGGGTGTTGTACATAACAGATACCAGACTAAAGTAAGACACAAAAATGATATACTTAAAAAATATCACATTGAATTAAAACATGCTCTAATGTTCTAACCTGTTCCAACAATAAGATCAAGACCTCACGTTTCGTTCTGGAATGATTATATATCATTTTGTAATATTTTTATTACAATTAAATTCACCTTTGTAATCGTCGAAATGATGTAGTGCGATGCTTCGCTAATCTTTCACTTCAATAACCGTTGTAGTACAAATCTCAACGGTACATGAAATCAGAAGGTAAAGAAAAGCTGCAACTACAGTTTATTATCAAATGGCGTAGGTCACAGAGCTACAAGCACATGAGTAAGTATCAGCGAGTAAGCGCAAGCAATTACATAGGCAAATTTATCGTCAAATTGTATAAGGACGCAACAAGATAAAGCAAAAGCTAATAGTAGGATTTGAGTGCATACATATATGGGGATGAGGATGAGTCATCAAGTGATATTTAAGCAATCAACGTTTTGGCTAGAGTCCGTCATGTGCTCTAGTGATTATAACAGTACAAAGATATATGTAAACTGTTACTAACCCAATGATAATGTCTGTTAAGTAAGTTGATAAAAGGGCTGAATCAAAATTAACCATAATCGAAATTAGGTGTAAGATACTTGCTATAATGAAAATGTAACTTTAATTTCTTTCTGTGCGTTGTACATAATTGAATGATAGATTACCTGAAATTCTATTCATTTCTATTCAGAGCTTTATTATTTTCCTGTGAACTGTGTGTAATCAATGAATTTATCAAGAGTTTAACATCTGTATCTACTATTAAGTTGTTTATTTTGAGCATTTTAAGAAAGTGGATACTAAACATTAAATAGTAGAGCCGTTTTATTGCTTTATTTGTTTATAGACTGAATTCATAGAAAGAACCAATCAATATCGTAGTTGTCTAAGTATCTTTAACAATTTTCACTTGTTCGAAGTCAAAGAAATCGTTAGACTCTTAAACAATTTTTGTGAATCATCATTCCAAAGCTTAGATTCTGTAGTGACAATTAAATGACCTCAATCTTATTTCCTTGAAGAAGTTTGAACGAGATTGCTAAATGTAATTTTGAAACTATTTGATTTTCAATCTTTGAGATTACTTCAAGTATATGGTATTACATCTGAGATCTACGCACTTCGAGCCAAACTTCTGCTAAGCAGTTTATATGAGTTTTGACAAATGTTCATAAAAGACACTTAAACTAAGTTTGAATTCGGTTGCCAAGTTTTGAGATAGACGGCCTAGGATATAATTCAATCTAACACAATGTAGATATTTAATATAAGGCTAGCTACACAAAAGTGCTTGAATAACTAAGACGTAATCTTTGTGTTTCTTTTCTCACTCATCCATTCAAATTTATGCTAAAGGCCAAGTTAATCTGCTTCTTAGTACCATTAGAAAACCAGTGAAGTAATTTATTAAACAGATAAAATGTCTAGAATTAGTCTAAAAAAATTTTGCAGATTATTGATTTTTAATAGAACCAATGACAGAAGAGAATGCAGTGATATATCATTGGCATTATGGAAAAAAATATACTTTGTTTTGGTGAACTGCCAATTGGATTCAAGATGAAAATTGGTTTTATGATTGGTTAAGCTTTATTTATTTGTACTTCATTTACCTTTATAGTGACCTTGACTACCAAATGTAGTCCAAAAATGAGTTCAGATAATGTCTGACTTGTTAATTCAACTGGTCAAACAGCATTTCGACAAAAAGTATAACACAATACAGTACGAAATTAACAACTTACGTTTCTTATGACACATTTAATTAGTTAACAAGTATATTTGATGCGATATTGGGGATGTCCGTTTGGAATAACAATATGTTGTGTAGCTGTTACAAGCAGGTGGTTACGTTTCACACTTGTCCGACTACATAATCTAGTGCATATTATTTGATTAAGATTCGTTCACTAAAGGAAAGAAAGAAATAAGAGGATTGACAATGACCTGGTACAGTCAATGATCGATTTTCACATTTAATGGTTATCAATGTTCCGGCTTACTGTCCCGGCCCCTTCACTAGAAAATTCAGAACATTGAACTTGTTTTAATCCTATTGCATAGCCAATTATGTTATCCAAATATAATTGTAGGAATTTAGGCATTGTAGAGATGCTGGGAAAATAACCGTATTTGTTGACGATTTTCGCATTATCAATGCGAATCCTTTCATATTACCAAAAAGTACTCTGCTCAATCAAATTAGTCTCACATTAAGAAGAGATCAAACGAGAGATTACTTTCTATCGGAGTGTGATATCTATTTAGGTAATAATATTCATTTGTATCGATAGCACCCAGTACTTTTTTTGCACTAATTCAGTGGGAAAACCACTTTATCTTCCAGCTATCTTCCTTGCATCGTATAGAAAATCTCTCTCCAGTTGTCAGTACCAGTTTTTGAATAACATATCAGTTTGGTACAATAATTACTAAAATAATATCCAGTTTGAAAAGTAAATTGACAATTATGAGTATATTATTTAGGATGACAGTTCGTGACTACTTAAGTCAATATGGATTCCGTAAGGATCGATCGTATACAGACCAAATTGCAACTCTACGGATAATTGTGGGACAATCAATTCAACAGAATTCATCACTCTACATCAACTTCATTGACTAAGAGAAAGCATTTGGTAGCGTAGACAGGACAACACTATGGATGCTTCTTTGACACTACGGCGTGCCTGAGAAGGTATTCAATATCATACGGAATTCTTATGATGGATTAAACTGCCAAACCGTTCATGGAGGACAGTTGACAGACTCGTTTGAGGTAAAAACCGGTGTTAGGCAAGGTCGCTTACTCTCACCCATTCTCTTTCTCCTGGTGATCGACTGGATTATGAAGACGTCAAATTCTGGAGGAATGCACGGGATACAATGGACAGATAGGATGTAGCTGGATGATTTAGACATCACAGATGATCTGGCTCTTCTATCACACATGCAACAACAAGTGTAGGAGAAGATGACCAGTGTAGCAGCAGCCTCAACAGCAGTTGGTCTCAGCATACACAAAGGGAAAAAGCAAGATCCTCAAATACAACACGAAGAACATCAACCTAATTACACTTGACGGAAAAGCTTTGGAGGATGTGAAAACCTTTACATACCTGGGCATCATCATTGATGAACACGGTGGATCTGATGCAGGCGTGAGGGAGAGGATCGGCAAAGCAAGAGCAGCATATTTACAACTAAAGAACTCAAAACAATTGTCAACCAACACCGAAGTCAGAATTTTCAATACATGTATCAAGACATTTCTGCCGTATGGGGCGGAAACCTGGAGAGCTACGAAGGCCACCGTCCAGAGGATACAGCTGTTTATTAACAGTTGTCTACGCAAAATACTTAGGATCTATTGGCCAGACACTATCAGCAACAACCTAGTGTGAGAGAGAACAAACCAGGTTCCATCCAGTGGAGGAAGAAATCAAGAAGAAGCTCTGGGGGTGGATAGGACACACATTGAGGAAGGCACACAACTGCTTCACAAAGCAAGCCGTCACATGGAATCTTGATGATCAAAGTAGAAGAGGAAGACAAAAGAACACATTACATCGAGAAATGGAAACAGACATGAGAAGAATGAGCAAAAATTGGATAGAACTAGAAAGAATGGCCTAGGAAAGAGTGGGTTGGAGAATGCTGGTCGGCGGGCTATGCTCCATTGGGAGTAACAGGCGTAAGTAAGTAAGTAATTTAAGGTCATATTATTATGTAATATGACGGAGATTACTTTCGGAAGTACAGAAGGAAAAAGAAAACATGTGAGTTTAGCTTACTGAATTTTGATTACAATTACTTAAAAAAGAAGAGGTCGAAACATTAAATTCGTTCTTATCATCAAAACAGTTGAAGGTTAACCACTGAATTATTTTGAACACAAGGTCAGGTTTAAACCTTGTAATTGTTATGGCGTCTGCTAATATTAATAAGATAGAACTGAACTGTTAATTGATCATTTTGAATGCATTCATTGGGTCAACATCTTGCCATGTGTGATCTAGTGAGTTGAAGTTACATGTCCTCTTCTTTTTACACTTCCTAGAACAAACTTCGCTATATTACTTCATAATATTCTCCCAACTATTCTAGAACTATAACTCTAAGTAATTATAAAATAACCCGTCAAAAGAGTTGGATTATTAGCTTCGTTTGCATTCCAAGTAATCTATTCATTACTGACAATTCATTTCTCAAATTTAACATTGTGTTAATAGTTGGAAATAATTAAACATATTAGCTTGCTCGTAGTTGAAGAAAAAACAATGAAATTCAATGAATTCATTGTATTCTGCAGATATTGTCGTTCTTACTTTGTTCAAATTTGTGAAGGGGGCCAATTGTTTGAAATCTCGTACAATAATCCATTTATTTTATAATGGTATACTACATATTCTGTTTGTAATTTTATTTGGTATATTGTCTTAAATTCTCCTTATTTTCTGAGTATTCATGAATGTTGTGAATTGTGTATTCAGTATTCAATGAAAGTTTATTTTGTGTATTTATTGAATTGCCAGCTTAAGCTTTTTGTTTGTTGTTTTTGATCAACATAAGCCTACTTTCCTTCAGGTTCTCTAAAAAAGAACAAAGATAAACTACTTGTAGAGTAAACAAGCTTGCCAATAATTAGACATTATGATGTCTATTAACTATGTATAACCAGATTAATAGATAGTTCACTATTTCAAATGGGCGACCTATCGGGAAACGCTGAATAGTTACAAAGCAAGTTATAAGAAAAAGTCATAAAATGAAAGTGAAATAACAGCTTTGATCTGAATAATTAACCCTTGCATATCGAATTATTTCTTCTAATGAAGGAAAAAGATAATTTTACATAATAAGAGTTGGGATAGTATTCTGATTTGTAGTTATCACTCCATAAAGTTTTCATTAACATATGACATCAGTTATGATGTAAAAAGGATAAGGATAGATATTGAAAGTAAGGCTGGAGTTTTGAGTTAGGCTTGAAAATTAGGGTTGTAGTTTTCGTCACCAACTGAAATCAACTATAATACAATTGGTAAGCAGAGATGGATAGTGGCTAGCAGTGGAGTCCAGGACGCGCATTTCGTCCTATTTGGGACTCGTCAGCTGGATGTACCTGCATCTTAGAGTTGATGTTCACTCTGTGACTCGATAATACAATTGTTATCTCCAGTTCTGTTTATGAACTTAAGAAATTTAGGGCTGAGATACAGAGGAAGAGTTAGGAAGAGGTAATATTATATAGCTTCACTAAACAATCTCGACTACGTTTTGAATCACACTTAGCACTTTACCACACAATTTCCCTTAGGAGCAGGTATGTTCTGTTATTTAGGTTAAGCACCATGTTAAATTCACATTGTGATTGTGCAATAGGTATTTTTATTGATCCTGAGCATTTTAAGGGTTAATTATTGTCAAATTTCATCTAGTTAATAATAACATACAGACTGTCTATCACTGCACTTTGAATTATCGTAATCCTGATTATTTAATTCAAGACCGTCAGTGTATCATACTCCCATCTTTCGAGTTCTTCTTCAGTGTAATTGCATACACAAAGTTTAATACTGCCAATTCACATCATCAGGAATAAAATTGTTGTGGAAAAATAAGAATAACAATATATGAATTTCAATTTAAATAAACATATGGATTTCAATTTAAATACTCACATTTCTCACACGCTTCTCCAACCAACTATGAGTTTGAGGGTTGAGAAGTGATTAGCAAGCTGTAATTGCTAAACCACATGATTTGGCACACATATTATTGATATATATATATATATATATATATATATATATATATATATATATATTTCTCACTTAGACAAGGACATGTGAGGTGAAACATTGACTACGAGCATCGCCAGTTTCCAATAATGTCTCGTTTGTGATGTTTCACTTACCATTTGACCTTGATATACCTTGTAAACACAGAAATGTCATATGTCTAGGCTTGTTCAGCCTATCAGTTACGGTAAACAAACTAGGTTGCTTAAATGAATAAAAGTATACTTAAATTAAGGTTCTAATATATCTGGTCTGATAAAAAATTTTCTTATGCCAGCTCACAGTTTAGATTTCGCGATAGTTAAAACTTATCAGAAAAACTCGAAGGTTTTAATCCCACATAGAAAGCTAGTTTTCTCAAGATTATCAGTATGCCTTCGTAATGATGGGCATTAAACATAGTGAAACCTAGGTCTAGAGTTCTATCGATGATGTCCAACCAAAATAATTTACTTGAAACAAAATCCACTGAAAATGGATGAGTAGGAAGCCTTAGTATCGAAACAGAATGATAAAATCTACAACTCAATAAAGTATTGTGAGGACGACCCATGGGTGAACTCAAGGAAGCTGTTGGAAGTTCAGAAAGAGTAGAAGACATCCCATTCAATCATTTTTAGAAGAACATTCCAGAATCTCAACGTGTAACCTCTCTATCGGACAAATGCTAAAAACCACTGTATGTGGATTGGATGACCATAATGATGATTTCGCTTTTACTAAAATCTATAAATACTTATTAGTTTTGTACCGTACTTGACACTGTTTGGAATACCATTCCTTTCGCTTGTCTTCTGTCTTCTCATTTGCGACTTGGAGGGTTCTAGTGTTCGAGTGCTCAATTAGTACGTTGTATACCGAGAATCTAAGCCCTAGGTATTATATATTATAGATTACTTACGCCTGTTACCCCTCATGAAGGGGTATAGAACGCTCACTGGTATTCTCCATAAACTCTATCCTGGACAATCCTTCACAGTTACTATTCATTTGTCGATATCTGCATCCAATTCTCGACGTAGTGTGTTCTTTAGCCTCCCTCTTTTCTGTTTCCCTTCAGGATACCAAGTTAAGGCTTGCCTCGTGATGCAGTTTGATGATTTTCACGACGTATGTCCCATCCATTTTCATCGTCTTTTCCTAATTTCCTCTTTAGATAGAACCTGGTTTGTCCTCTCCCATGGTAGGCTGTTCTGATGGTATCCGGCCAACGAATATTGATTATCTTGTGTAGAAAACTATTTATAAATACTTTTACCTTTTTGACAATGGTTGTGGTAGTTCTCCACGTTTGGGCTTCGTACAGTAGAACTCTTTTGATGTTCATATTGAAGATTGTGACTTTGATATAGGTTGAAAGTTGTTTTGACTCCCATATGTTCTTCAGTTGTAGAAATGAAGCCCTTGCTTTGTCAACCCTCGCCCTTACGTATGCACCAGATCCTCCTTGTTTATTGATGATGCTACCCAAGTAAGTGAAAGATTCCACATCTTCCAGTTGATCTACACTTGATAATACAGTCAACCACCAGAAGGAAGAGAAAGGGAGAGAGTAGCCAGCCGTGTCTGACTCTGGTCCTTACTTGGAATGCATCTGTCAACTGTCCTCCATGCACCACTTTGCACTGTAATCTGTCGTATGAATTCTGAATGATGTTGACGATTCTCTCATGTACACCATAGTGTCGAAGAAGTTTCCATAATCTTCTCCCATCCACACTTTCAAACATCTCATGGTCAAGGAAGTTGACGTATAGTAAAGAGTTGCATTCAATCGATTGTTCAACGACGATCCGTAGTGTCACTATTTGGTCTGTGCACGACCTATCCTTACGGAATCCGGTCTGCTGATCTTGAAACTGGACGACTACCGAATCTATCATCTGGTTCAGCAACATTCTATCAAAATCTTTCCCTGGTACTGAAAGTAGTGTGATGCCTTCGTAGTTCTCACATCTGCTCAGATCGTGTTTCTTTGGTATATTGATGAGATGTCCTTCTTTCCAGTCCGTCGGCACTTGTTCTTCCTCCCAAATCTTCTTGACTAGAAGGTAAAGCATACTTGCAGTTACTTCTATGTTTGACTTCAGAGCTTTAGCTGGTATATTGTCAAGTCCTACTGCTTTCCCAATCTTGATTTGTCTGATGACCATGCTGATTTCTTCGATCGTTAGTAGAGTGACATCAATATGAAGGTCTGCGTGTGCTGCTTCGATGTCCGGTAGATTCAATGGGGCTGGTCTATTCAGCAGTTCCTAGAACTATTCTATCCATCATTTCCTCTGGTCTTGAATCTCCGTGCTTGTCTTTCCTTCATTATCTTTGACTGATCTACCTGATTTACTATACCTCCCTGTTAGTTTTTCCATTGTATCATATAGCCATCTCATATTTCCTTCTGTTGCAGCCTTTTCCGCTATCCTTGTTAAGTCTTCTACGTATTTCTGCTTTTCCGCGCTAATGCTCTTCTTCACTTGCTTGTTTTCTTCTGTGTATTCAGTACTTGCCTTGACTTTCTCTTCTCTTGTTCGACTGTTGTTAATTGGTGTCTTCTTGTTCTACTTTCTTGAATCTTGTCCAGGGTTTCGATAGAGATCCATTCCTTATGATGATGCTTGTTACGATTCACGACCTCGTGACACGTTGAAATTAGTGCTTCATCGATCCCTTTCCAATTGTCCTCCATAGTAGTTTCTTATTTCAGTAGATTATGTAAGGCTTGGAACGTGTTGTTGAAAGTTATCTTGAATTGGTTGAGTTTGTCAGTATCTGGAAGGAAGGCTGTATTGAACTATTGTAATGCTGTTTGTCCAGTTGTCCAGTGCTTCTTTAGCTTCAGTTTCATTTCAGCCACAACCAGGTGGTGATCTAAAGTTATGCCAGCTCCTCTCCTGGTTCTCACGTCTCCCATTAGCCTTTCGAATTTATTATTGATACAAATATGATCTACCTGGTTCTCCGTGGTAAGATCCGGTGATACCCATGTAACTTTGCGTATGAGTTTGTGTGGGAATATTGTGCCGCTTATAATCAATTTGTTGAATGCACATAAATTTGCAAATCTCTCCCCATTTCCATTTCTCTCTCCTAGTCCATGTCGTCCCATTATAACTTCTTATCCTGTGTTGTCCACTCTCACTTTGGCGTTTAGATCTCCTATCAGGATGGTGAGGTTCTTTCTTGAGCACTTAGCTATGATTGGTTGCAGAATCTCATAGAATTGATCTTCATCGTTGTCATTGGTCACTATCATTGGTGGGTGCATAACATTATATAACATTCATCTTGATTTCCTTCTACTTTGTTTTGAAGGATGCTTTGATGATTCTGGATCCATGAGATTTCCACCCTATAAATGCATTTCGTGCTTCTCTGGAAAGCGTCGGAGCAACTCCCTGAGTGTGTGGAGCATTTTCCTCTTCGTGACCGGAGTACAGCAGCATCTCTCCCGTATCTAGCTCTTGCTTTCCAGCTTCGGTCCGATGGGTTTCGCTGATTCTGAGTACTATCAAGTTGTATCTCCTGATTTTCGTTGCTATTTGACTGGTCTTCCCGGTCTCTCACATTATCCGGACGTTCTTTATACCTATAAAAATTTTTGCTCTGTTTGTTAGAAGAGGAATCGGCCTCGTGACTTCCGAAGGATCTCGGCTTTCACCAAGAGGCGCCATAATTCTTCCATTAGCACGGAGGACAAAGTTTAAATGGTTTAATCTGCTTGGCGTTTACTTAGCAAAAGTTTTTTCTACGGGATGGGGTTGCCGACCCCATGCCCAACCCTCGTCCCATACCCGAGCTTGGGACCGGCAGTAACTCTAGAGGAACTACAGGCGGAGTTTTATATATACATCAACCCTTGGACAGAGCAGGTAATGGGTATGCGGAAATTATTAGTAATTATCGAAGTTGCGAGTATAAAGTATTTGAGATTGTATAAATAATTGTTATTATTGAACTAAAGTGGTTACAATTCAATGAAAGGCTCCTTATCAACGAGTTCATTTCCAAAGATGTGCGGTCGTATATACATACTGAATTTGAGGTCTATAAATAAATTATATATCAGAATATCTTAACTGAAATCTAAAGGTTGTATCTTGTCCAACTCAGGATTTTGTCAACTGTATGCACTAACAATTTAGTGTTGATTTTTACAAAAACAGCGTATTATCCAGAGTTACTGAGTCCAGATAGCCCCTAACATGTTCAGCATACATAAAACTTCAAATCAATGGAATAAAAGGCACTAGTTTTGAGTTACATCCCTTCAACACTTGAATGCAAGTATATCTAATTGATGAGTCCCAAATATTATGAAATATACGTCCTACATTCCATTGCCAACTGCAATCCAAGTCTAATGAAATTTGTAAGTAAAAGGTCATATTGAGACAATCTATACAAAATGTTGCACATATCCCAAACAGACACTGATCAATTGCAGTCTTTAATATATTAACCCAGGGAAAACCCAAACTATTGCACAAATTGAACATGTTTTTGTCCAAATGAATAAAACTACATAGATTTCTTCGTCAACTTCATATTTAATCTTTTTAAAAATAAAGATATATTACATGTTTGTAACAGTCAGTCAGCTACAACGTAGGACCAAGCACACAAATGCATCGGTCCAAGTTGACATTCCTCGTTAGCATAACAAGATGAACACCGGATTCATAGAAATAGTTAATTTAGTGGTGGTAATATATAAAAGAAAGGTTGTATATAAGGATATAATATAGGAAGGAAGACAGATATGAAGCAATTTTAATCTTAAGGTTTAAGGGAAGATAAATAGTGTATACACCTACGCCATTGGGATCGATTCTGAGCCATGTCACCTAGAGTCTCCAACCATTGGTTACGATAGTCACGCGGACCCCAACCAGGTAGTCTGCATCTACCAACATGGCTCAGACTAGAAGTTAATGACTTCAAGCACTGATTCCACGTTTTGATTTGGCCGCCCCTAACTCTCTTCCAACCATCCCCTACACTAGTCATCATAGCGCGTCGTGGTAATCGGTGTTCAGGCATACGTAACACGTGATTCAACCATCTCAGTTGATGAAGATTCATCACCTCATAAACTGATTTACCATCATTCTCTAATACCCTTTGTCTAACCTCACTATTACTTACCCGGTTATCCCAGCAGATGAGAGCAATATTTCTAAGACATCTGTGGTCAAATAATAGTAACCTACGAGTATCTTCTACTCTTAATGGCCATGTTTCACAACCGTAAAGTATAACAGAGCGAACTGCTGTGCAGTATACTCGTCCTTTTAATTGATAGACGGATATCTCATCTTCGCCATAGGTGACGTAAATTGTAACAAAATTTAACTATTAGGTATTGATTGTTCTTGTTATTTTGAACAGGTTAATTTATTTATCTAATATACAACACATGGGAAAACGTCGATAGGAATAAGTCAGTTTTTTTTCGTTCTATTGATTTTACCAAAGTTCATGTTCATACTATTTTATAATTTAGAGTCTAATTATTCGGTTGTTTTTTTTCAATCATAAAAATCTAAAAAATCATTTGATAACAAAAATCAATAAATGATGGTGCTAGAAAAACACGAATTTGTTTAACAACAAAATACTTTTCAATGTGTGATTAATCATCCTTTTTTCAATGATCAATCAAAATACTCTTAAGCAGTTTTTCATTCACATTTAGTAGTTGAGTAGTGAATATAAGAGTATAATTTTCAGAAGGGGTTTTGTGGAGAGTTCAGTATTTTTCAAAGTTGAAATCATGAGTCAATTGAAGCTAGACCACCATGGAAAACCTGCAAGACATTAACACCGTTGGATGCCAGCTCAGTGGTCTATAGGTTAAGAACTATGGCTCGAGACTGGTAGGTCCTGGGTTCGAATCTCGTGAGGGCAGGATCGTGAGTGCGCACTGCTGAGGAGTCCCATAATAGGAAGAAACGGCCGTCCGGTGCTTCCAGGTTTCCCATGGTGGTCTAGCTTCAATTGACTAACGATTTCAACTTTAAGGTATAATTTTCACTGAAAATTTTATTATAATTACCTAAATCTGTCTAAATATATTTTCTATGAACACCCTACTATAGCTCATCTCAACTTTCCAGATGATGAAAGCGAAAAAAGTGAGAATTAGAGCTGGAAATAAAATACTCAATGAAAATTTACCTTAAATACAGTGCTAAACCATTAAATAAACGAAAAAAACGTCTGAAAATGTATGATACTGCACAAATGTTGAACATTGAAAAACGTAAGAGCTACAAATTTCTGCACACACATATTCTATTTTCAGATTATTTCTCAATTATTATTCATTATTAGTAATAGTTGCATTTCAGCTGTTATTAGTTTATAATGAAAAGTTAGAATAGATACGAATACTATTAAAATTGAACATTGAGAAGTTATCAGTTCAATTACAGTTTCTTAGCACTTATCGATATAAAGTATCAATGATCATACAAATCAGACTAAATCAATTTGACTTTTTTTCTCTCAAGAGAAATATAATGTCACTTGATACTACTGGATTGACAATTTAATGACAATTGAGATACTTAGTAATTCAGTTAGTTGGTGATCTAGGTTGTAATCGTTATGCAAATGTGTTATAATTGACTTAAGTTGACTGCATAGGTTATGGACTTTTATTTGGAACTGTGATCTAGGCATATATCTTAAAACTAATGAATGCATGGTGATGAGAATTATATTCAACTGGTTATAGGTTTAAAAAATTTACAAGAATTAAGTGTTCTCATTAAGTGGTCAGACATTGTCACCAGGATACACTGTTCAGCCTTGGCTCTATGTTAGCCGGGACTCATTAACAAGGAGTTTCTTCGGTCTTGAAGGGAATGATACTCTAAGGACGATTCGGACCTGAGTTACTCAATTTTACAGTCTGACACATTAATACTAAGCTATTTGAGCAGTGACTAGTTGGTGCATTGATCAATTATCAAAACAGTGAGCGTGATGTCTTATGATTTAGACTAGTGGTCACAGTGTAACTTGGTCGATAGAATTCGACTAACACTAAGGCATGGACACATAATGCATTGGTCAATATTTGGTAATCCATTAATGTACAGAATTCCTATTGCCGTAGCAAATAATAAACCATGAACAATTGAATCTTTAGTGATGGTTAATGGGATATTTAGGGATAATTTGGTTGTATTTGATGCTAATGTCAACCGAAAAGTGAACTTAAATGAAGCTGAGTTGGTATTCACTGGTCAAGTGTAGATCTTATAGTTCGCTCAAATAAGGATGCACTTCCAGAGATAAAATAAATCGTTTAGTAATATAACCAGAAACTTCAATGGTAAAGTAGCATGGATGCAACTAACTTGATCTGAACTAAATTAACTTATATCTGACAACCCTTTAGAAACAGGATAACTGTTTCGTTATGAATAACTTACCAATTACCGAATCGGTCGACAAAGTTCAGAAGACAGCTTCAGATACTCATCATAAGTGCTGGTCAAGAATTACTGGTTCCAGTATCGTTTACCAGTTTGGTATTAAAAAGTCCCTTGCAACTGATTATTTTTTAATGCTGGCTAGTATGATAGAGGATTGAAAAGAAAGTTAGAGATATCTAAACCAAAATCTGTTGGTATAAGTCGTATTGATAAGAGTAGACTAATTGGTTAGGGTCAAATAACAATCCTGATCAATGGTTGAAGACCTAAGTTGATACAACTCAAGACTCATCACAGAAGTCCTTATTTATCTATTTACTTGAACACATAAATATTGGTACAAACGGGCACCAGATACATATGAGCCACACAGTAACAATGAGAAAGTGAAGAGATAAAGAATGTAAGGTGTGTATAAGAAAAAGAGGGACAATAACAAACAGAAATTAGTGAAATAATAATAATGGGAGAAGCAGTTCAGTTAGCAAAGGTACAACCAGAAAGAATTCTTCCACTTAAGGAAGTTACGTCCATTTTTTTATGAAGAACGTAAAATAAAGTTACAGCAGGATCGCCACTGGTTTCTATTTTGAGCCATATCTGATAACGTTTCCAGCCACTACGTTGCACCATCTCCCGGACCCCAACCAGGGAGTCGTGAAGGACTGAGAGAAGCCAGTCCTGTACCGCTATCCTTCATACCACGTACCCATGTCAAACGCTGACCACCTATCCAAATATTCCAACCAGTCCCAGCGACGGTAAATAATGCACGACGAGGAGTTCTCTGAGACAACATTTGTAGAACATGTCAAAACCACCGAAGTTTCAAGATAGTGACACCGATTGTATTATCGTCTCTGCGCCCGAACACACGATGCCGAACCTCTGCATTACTAACATGGTGTTGCCACTGGATGTCAGCAACCCGTCGGAGACAACGATGATCGAATACAGAGAGCCGTCTAACATCCTCAACTCGGAGAGGCCAGGTTTCACAAGCGTAGAGCAAAACTGCTCTCACCAACGCGTTGTAGATCCGACCTTTTACAGACAGACTAACATCATGAAGGCGCCAAAGATGGCCTAGATTGGCATAAACTGATCTGGCTTTCACTATAAGTGAATCGATCTCATCACTCACGCCACCACCAGCACTTATGTAGCTACCTAGATACACGAACTTCTCGACTACTTCTATCTGCTCACTACCCAGGGTGGGTAAAGGATCAGAGTCCTGCCAGTCTTGTCACAGTACTTTACACTTCGAAGGTGCAAAGTACATACCATACCTACGGACACTAATTCCCAACTCATTAAGTGCGGATCGCATGGCTTGGGTATCACCGCACAATGGTAAGAAAATATCATCCGCATACTCAAGGTCGAGAAGTCTTTGTCGAGGCGACAGATCCACACTGCCATTACCTACATCCTTCAGAACTGTTTCCAGAACGTCGTCGGTAGCAAAGTTGAAGAGGAATGGTGAGTTGTCTGAATTTTAACTGGAGCAAGCAGTATTTTCAGTTTTTATTGTCATTTCATTTTTGTGTAGGTTGTGATACTGCCCGGGTGCCGAACTTCAGACGTAATTAAAAATCGTTTAAAAACAACGATCAAAAGGACATTTAATGCTGCTAAACTGCGAATAACCTTCACGAGTAAGAACTTATTTTCTGTATCCATAAAAGATAAGCTTCCGCGTTTGGTGGCCTCTATGTGCATCTACCAGTTCACCTCCTCTTGTGAAGCAAGGTACATCGGCCGTAGCCAGCGCTCACTTTCAACTCGTATACCAGAACATGTACCAGTTTGGTTCTACAAGGGTGGGAAGAAAGCAGTTAGGAGTTCTATACTTGAACACCTAATCGACTGTAATCATTCTACGGATACACAGTCCAGTTTTAAGGTTGTTTATATGATTCATTCAAATTTACCTAGATTTCTTCGTATCAAACTCTTAAAAATAGCCGAAGCTCTTACCATCCATGAGCTCAAACCAGAACTATGCATACAAAAGAAGTACGTCTTATCATTATCGTTACCATGGCCTTAATATTATTATTATTACTCCATTTCCCCTTTACTTATATCTTAGATTCTCGTTATTTTATTCATGAATACTCATCATATCACCTTATTTATTTTTACACCTCTATGACCTTTAATTATTGTAACCAAGACATTTTATTCATTTTAATCATCTTATTATAATGTTGGTTATTAGTGTTCACATTTCCTCACAGAATTAGTTCTTTAACAAAACATTTTCATATATATATATATATATATATATATATATATATATATATATATATATATACACGATTGTACAGCTTGATAATAAATTCGTTGAAAAGAGATCCCTTCGCTGAACTTCGTGTTTTAAAACTCTAGATGACTGATCAAAATCAACCAGTAGTA
Source organism: Schistosoma rodhaini (assembly GCA_944470415.2). NCBI lineage: Eukaryota > Metazoa > Platyhelminthes > Trematoda > Strigeidida > Schistosomatidae > Schistosoma > Schistosoma rodhaini. Next base: position 10,611,839 of record OX104039.1, on the reverse strand, counting down.
AGAAACTTGATCAATAAAATTAATGATTGAAAGAAAATAAATCTATGCAATAATTATTACTGTCATCTTCAATAATTATGACTTTTAATCTACAAACATGACAATTGTTATGGGTACAACAGTTCAATAAATTAGTCATGAATGTATGATGGTAATCAATGCGACTGATGTCATTCAACGGTTTCATAAGCTATTTGTATCTAATTAGAATGAGAAAATACTTTGTAGAGAGAGAGAGAGAGACTGGCACCTAAACCAAGCACATTAATAGTAAGTTCACATTGAGTCGTAATAAATAAGTAACCCGCCTAATAAATATGTGGACCAAGGTCACAAGAACTTTATTTTAAAAGGAAGGGTAAATCAATCACATGACCATCACCAAAGCCCCCATTTTCGGCAATACTCCCGTCCCATCCTCAATCTCATTGGCCAAAACATCCCTCTCAAAAAGCCAGATTCTCTGGATCCCTCGTTGTTTTATGATTCGATATCATCGCTAAATGATCATCAGGAACAAGAAAAAATTCGAAGTGGGCTAAGCTTGGTGAGTAGAAAAATTACAATTATTACAAATAAGTAGTTAAATCACGAAAGAACTACCTGTCAGACTGAGTTAAGGCAGTAGATGTCAGTCTAGTTACTTCCATAACGAATAACCTTACCAAGCTAAATCGTATATTCTATTGATAGGATGTAATTCCAGTATTTCAAAGCAATAATAGTGTGTATCGTTATTTGTGAAACGCATACTATTTTCGGTGCCTAATAGTACCGGATTTTATGTCAAGTAAGCAAAAATAACAAGTTTAGCAGATAGGGGGTTTGTAAAGATTGTTGGCTTCGGAAGTTGCGCAATATAGAGAATTGATAGAAGTTAGAAATGTAAACCATTGGACGCAGATTCAGTGATCTAAAGGTTAAAGTCTTAGCCATAGGGTCTAAAAACTGTGAATTCGATCCCCTGTGGTGAGGTTACAGACAAACGCAGCTGAGAAGTCCCATGCTAAGATAAAACATCTATCTAACGCTCTTTTGTTTTTAATGGTTGTCCAACAAAGATCGACCCATGACTCTAACTATCAAATAAAAACTTAACCTATTTTCTATACTATAGATACCAGTTTGTTAGACTACGTCAGGCCCATCATCATAAAATAAAGTCAGATTATTTTTTTCTGTGAATAAAATAACTAAAAACAAGGAGATCAAGCAACTTTAAAGCAGTATTATCATTATCGTCATTTGCACTAACCATCGTCACTAAAATCAATAAAAATAGGATTATCAAGAGAAATGCATTTAAATCTTTTCTGGATTTAGTTCTTTTTACAGAAAAAAATAATAGTAAGTACAAATCGGAAAGTGATAAGGGGTTTATATATATATATATATATATATATATATATATATATATATATATATATATATATATATATAAAATTTACATTGTACATAATCGTTTATTGACTGTACACTATTCAATTTTAGTTGTCTGCTCTTCATTCACAGTTAACATCATCTTCTTGATGAGGAAAGTCGAGGATCACGTGATAGTTGATTAGTTGCATGTTGTTGTTGTAGAAGGGGAGGGGGAGGAGGAGGTGGTGGGGGAAGACACTGTCCCATGGATGAGAAATATGATGGCGTTTTAGTAGTGGTGGTAGTAGAGGTAATCGATTCGGGCAAAGAAGATGATGTTGATGATGATAACACAGGTGGATAATGTGAGGTAAATTTGTATGTTTCCATTTTAGGGGAGGAACTATTTATCATATCGTCTGATGATGAATAATTAGTCCAAGGATAATGACCAGAAGAATAACTACTGGAATTATGCTGTTGCTGATAATGACTAGAGACAACACGAGGTGAAGAATACATCTGTGAAGTAAAACCTCCATTATCTTTGTGATGCTTTACATTCGACTGACCCGGTGGACGATTAAAAGCGTTATTGAAACGTGAACTATTGTTGTTCCTGAGAAAAAAATAAAAATTGAAAATAAAATAAAATAAATACAAACAAAACGTTCAAAAAAAATTAAAACCGTTACAAAAATGAAATAACCTACCTATCTCGATTGAATTCTTTATGTGAACTTGTAATAGAAGAGGACCAATCACTATTACTATTATTATAATATTTATTCTGTCCACCATGACTGTAACCACTATGCTGTTCATGACGATCATTTCGGTCATGTGACGATAATCTATTTGTATGATATCGTCGAAATAATGCAGCATTACCGGTGCTGTTATCATTATTATTACTATTACTATAGTAGTCGCGATTTGAAGAATGACGATTTGATGTCGCTTCAGAATAATCTATACTATTATTGCTGTTGCGTAATGAATTATTATGTTTTGGTGGAAAATTAGAATCGACATCGTTTATTTTTTTTCTTTGTTCTTTTAATCGACGTTTCACAGCATGTCTGTAGATATGTCGAAGTTCTTCAGTGGAATTCTTTGAAAAGATATGCACAAACTCCCATAGATAACTACAAAATAATAGTTAATAGATTGATGTTAGTGGTGTTTTTTTATCAGATAAAGATTTTTTAGAATGGAACAAAAACATCAAGAAAAAAATGTAACAGTTGAGTAATTACAGACTTCATAGCTGACATTAAAAACCAATCATAAGTAACCAATGAAAACCATCAGATATTACTCACCAGATCTGCTTAAAATCAATTTATTCTTTAAAAACCTGCAATTAAATTTCCCTAGAAGTACACAGAATTCATCGGGATTCCTACGATATACGTTTGTTTGATGACTGTTAAATGCTAATTGTCCGTTTGTTTAAGTCAAAGTAAACTGAGAGGAATTTTTAATTCAGGTTTCAAACAAATTTAAAGTGCACACGAAACCCTGAATGTCATCTTTCCAGTAACCTACTACTATTCTTTAAGTTCGGACCGAAGTTTGTGATAAAATATTGAAACTTCTCCCATTTCCATTTATTTTAGCAGTTAAATGAACAATGCAGTTATCGTCCGTTTCTCTGAAGTTTGTACGTCTGGTAATTCGATAGTATTGCTAATTTAAATTATGAATTATTGTATTTATTTAAATAGCCCAGGAATTAGACAGTATATAACAATACCACTGACTAAATACGTTAGCGATTCTGCGCGTCAAACACACAAGAGTAGTTGGATGTAAAACATTCTTGTTCATGTGACCATAGGTTTCAACTTTCTATTTATTTTTAATTAGCTTATTGTTTAATCCCCTTATCTGATGAACCGTTGATTGGTAGTTGTCTTATTCAATAATGTATATATAATAACACACATTACGAAGAAACAATCAGCTGGTTAGAACTATTAAAATAATTAAATATCAACCGACAATGTTACTTGAAACCTAGTCGAATATCATTATCGTATGCAGAGGATATTCGTAGGTTACTAGTACTCGATCATATGTGTCTACGAAGCATCACTCGAGTATTTTTGGACCACTGAGTAAGCAATAACTGGGTTAAGAAAATAGTACTATCTAAAGACGAGAAATTGGTTGATGAGGTAGTAAATCTTTGTCGACTGAGGTGGTTGGGACATATGCAACGTATGCCCAACACCTCCTACCACGACAGGCGATGTAGGAGTGTAGGGGTAAGTTGGAAGAAGGCGACAAGAAGTTCCATACATGATAGCAGAAGTATAAAACAAAAGAGTTATTGCTGAGATAAGTTATTTTTTAAGACAATTGAAGAGAAGATTTGACGAAGTGTTATGATTAGAACTTCTGAGTTGAATTATTAATAGAGGGATATCTACTAAGATATCAGCAACTACAACTCAGTGATCAATCCACGTTTGTTAATACATGTAAGTGAATACCACTACTACTGTCATTAGTACTCGATTGAATATACTAAAGTAGGTAAGACAGGTTTCGAGCCAGGGATCCACTTAGTTGGGGTTCGATATAACTTCGAAATGAATATAAAACACAACTGTTAAGAAATAAACTACTCTGCAGAAAAACATAACGATATGACAAACCAAGAATACAAGAACAAAACAACACAAAATAAATCCAGATTCGTGTGTAACACGATAGACATACAGACACATACTTTTTCCATGCATGACGTTTCTCTTTTTCGGGATATACATCTATAATGGAATGAATATGATCACCAATTTGTAAAACGACATTAGCCAGTTCTACTGGGTTTTGTTCATCAGTTCGTTCAAGATCTTCCAACTCTTTGAAATGTTTCTTAATCGGTACAAATTTCTTTTTACACTAAAAAGTAAAAACCAATTTCTCACATAAACAGGTTGGTAAATTCTCGTGGATATTTTGCTAATAATTTAATATAACTGAATTGTTTGTGTTATAAAAAAGGAATCATGACCATTGCAATTTAAGAAAACGTAGTTGAACTCGAATCGCACCATAACTGATGAGTAAAATCAATAGTTCAATGAAATAATGAAATTCAGTTAATAAAAATAGATCAAAATTTCACCTCTAGATTACCAATACAAATAAATAATCATTAGGCAAATATTCATTCAGTCAAGTTTATGTTCAATTGTAATAACTACTGTAGTGATAATCAATGCTGGAAAATTTTGACAAAAGTACGAAAAAGATCATATTTAACTTTGATCTCTGGAACTTTGACTAAAATAAGGAGAGAAATTGCTGCTGAGTAGTGAGTATTGTTGACAACTAACATTTCACATCACATTCGGTAATTGTTTGGCATTGTTTAATTAAAACTCGATATTAGTCTTTACATGAAAGCACGCATACACACAACCACACACTTATATACGTTATTTCATTTGATGCCTACTGATAAATTTGACTTGCTGAAAATACTGGTATGATAAGTGAGTTTTTTTAACTCAAGCTAGATTGATAATAAAATGCTGTTAATTGGTATTTTTAGCCCGTATAAATATATAGTTCCTTCATCTTGGTGAGCATATTTTTAAGATTATTCATTTGCTCAGCCTAAAAAAAGACGATCCATCTTAATAAAATGAATTATGTTTAGTTAATTGATTAGTTGTGAGCAATAGTATGATAGTTTAAAAGTGGTAGTCAAACGATTTGAGTGTTATTCTACATGTGGACTGGTGATTTAATAATTGAAGCACATAATTTCTAATTGTTCTGTTACATGTTTTAACCACTCCCAGACCCATTTATTTTGTATTTCAATGATGGAGAATACTTTTAAATTTATGAGAGCGGTTTTCATTTACCGATTGTAGACGCTTGTGTTAGCTTCATATTTCTTAGACCTTATTCCTGCACTTGGAGGGTGCAAAGCACATGCCGTACCTGCGGACACTGATTGCCAACTGATTAGGTGCGGATTGCATGCCTTGGGCATTATCGCACAGTAAGACAATATCATCCGCATACTCAAGGTCGAGAAGTCGTTCTCCAGGCAACATATCCACACCGCCATTACTTACATCCATCAGAGCTGTTTCCAGGATGTCGTCTATGGCAAAGTTGAAGAGGAATGGTGAGATTGGGCAACCCTGCCTAACTTCACTGCTCGAATGGAACAAGTTTTATATATATATATATATATATATATATATATATATATATATATATATATATATATATATATATATATATATATATATATTACCGACACTGGTGTTATTTCAGCATAACCATAAGTCATATCAATCCAGTAGTGAACTTAACGTAAATATCTTTAAAATCGAGCTAACAGAGAAAGCATTAAGTGATCAACTTTATACAAAGTATTGGTTTTATCAAAATCTCCAACAGTCACTTTCTCTCATAAGATATCGTTTAAAAGTTATTAATTTTAAATACTTGTTTCTACTGTAATATACAAACTGAAAAAAAAAGACTAGGCATAATCTAAAACGAAATATATAGAGTAAATTTACTTTTACAAAAATTGGACCTTGCATATTACGAAATTCATCTTCTTCTTTTTTTGTAAATATCATTGTTGATACATTAGATAAATTCTCTTGATGATTAGATAATAAAGGTTGAAGTGTAGGAGGTTTTAATTCTGAAATATATTTATCTCTTTTCTCAGATTTAATTTTTGATTTATTTGTACTTTTTCTAGATTGTTTAGTATTTTTTAAAAGCTGATTTGATATGTTATCATTATCAATGTCATTTTCTTCTTGTTTGTCATCATTATTTTTATTATAGTCTGATTCTGATGATGAGTCGTCAGTTTCTACAAATTCTGCTGATTTAGGCATCGAATTTATTGGGATAGATATCTGCTTATTAGTATGTTTTATATTGGCTTTTGAAGTGATTGTTTTAGCTTTTTGATTTGATTTGTTTGACTCTCTGTCCTCTTTTCTTCTTTTTTTAGTAATCACCTGCTGTTCAGTATTTTTACTGACTGATGAATGGCATTTAGCTAACATTTTTAAAAGATAATCCACACGCGATCGTAAATGATTGGCCTGTGGACGTTCTGTTTGTGAAACTGGAAGTAGTTTAGAGCCGAGACCTAAGTCAGCATCTAGTTTGATTGTTTCCCAATTGTCATATCCGTGCTCATAAACTCCTGCTAAAAGTCGAACATCATCAGTATTGTCCCAATTGCATGACCACGCGACTAGTTTAGGAGAAAACGGCAATTCATAAGACATACGTGCTTCTTTGTTGGTGGAGGGTAGACAGAGGTGAAGGGTTTCTAGATATTCTAGACTTTGTAATAAAGGTCTTGCAGCCACACTAACGCGACCGTATTGAAAAACAGGTCCTTTACCACCAGTCGCTTGTTTCTGGGACTCTTCATTTGAATTGATGGAGGCCGCTTCCATGGCTGTTCGACAACCTTTTAGAACAGCATCTACCACCTCACGAAGTTCAGACTCAGAATGATCGGGAAGCTCAGCGTCAGCCGCTATTGCATCAATACGTTCCAGAGGGCGCGCAAAATGTCTGATCGCACGAACCAAAGCGCGAATTTCTTTTTCTGTAAGTTGAGTTGGGAGAACTTTGTCATTTTCTTCAGTCTCCGATGTTTCAGAAGAGGATTGGTTAACATTTAGTCCTGCTTGAAAAGTTTTGACAGGACGCCTACGTCGTGGGCCCAACTCAAGTTCAACCAGAGTTTTTCTGTCTTGTTCTGCTTTCACTTGTCCCCGAAACTCACTGGGAATAATTTGATCCCATGTTTTTTCACATCCTGTATTTATTGAAGAATTTAATGAATCATTTCCGTTTTTAATATCAGTATCTTCTTCCAATGCATCGAGGTTTACAACTTTGAATGAAGAGAGTAAAGCGTTAGCTGGATTGGACTCTACTGTAGCTTCTGTATCTCGTGTTTCTGCTCGATTGAGAATATCATCAATATCAACTTCCAACTCTGTAGCATCTTCGTCTGCTTGTTTAAATAATCCTTCTGCACCGTAACGAAGAATTTCAGTAAGTAAATGACCTTTAGCTGTATCACCACGTCGACCACTACGGATACCAGCTGAATCCATTCTTTGAATAACTAAATGGTCTAAAACCATTTTTCGTGTAGCACTTTCAATTATCTTCTCTTCCACAGATTCACGAGTAACAAAACGATACACTGATACTTGTTTAGTTTGACCTATACGATGTGCACGTGCTTGAGCTTGTAAATCATTTTGAGGATTCCAGTCAGAATCAAATATGATGACAGTATCAGCTGTAGCTAAATTAATACCAAGACCACCCGCACGTGTAGACAGTAAAAAACAGAAATCAGTTGAACCTTCACAATTAAAATGATCTAATGCCTGTTTACGTACTTCACCTCTTATTGATCCATCAAGACGTTGGAAACCCCAACCACGTAAACTTAAATAATCAGCTATAAGATCTAACATACGAACCATTTGACTAAAGATAAGAACTCGATGTCCCTTTGATTTAAGACGTTGTAATAATTTATCTAATAAGGTACCTTTACCGCTACCTTTTAAAAACGATCTTAATCGATCTTCTTTAGTTAAATACTGTTGATCAACTTCAGATGGAGGTGCAATTAAATGAGCATGATTACAACATTTTTTTAATTCCATAACAATATTAATAAAAGAAGCTTTATGGCCACGTGTTACTTTTAATAATCCATCATAATTACGGGCTAAAATTAATCTATATATATTTGCTTGTTCTTTAGTCATATCAACTCGCAGAATTTGTTCAATTTTTTCCGGTAATGAACTTTCTACATCTTTTTTCACTCGTCTAAGTAGAAAAGGTTTTAATGTTTTATGAAGATTATGAAATGCTTCACTATTCATTTTATTAGCTGGATCATCAGGAGAAACACTGTAAGTCTGTTCAAATTCTTCCCAATCGGGAAAACAATCCGGCATAATAAAATGTAATAATGCCCATAATTCTTTCATAGTGTTTTGTAAAGGTGTTCCTGTAACCAATAGACGGGTATTTGTTTCAAATGTTTTCAAAGTTTTATACAATTGACTTGAATCATTTTTCAAACGATGAGCTTCATCAACTCCTAAAAAAGCCCAATTTACTTGACTAAGCCAACCTTTATCCTTTAGTAAGATTTCGTAAGTAGTTACACAAACATTGAATTTTAATGATTGATGACGTCTGTTATTAGAAGCTCCAGTTGACCATTCATGCTCTCTAATCAATTGTCGTGATACATGATCACCAGTATATATTATAGTATTCATTTCTGGTGCCCAAGTTTGAAGTTCTTTTTGCCAGCTTGATATAGTACTCAAAGGAACAACAATAAGAAAAGGTCCATATACCTGATGCTCATTGAACAAATATGAAAGAAATCCAATAGTCTGAATAGTTTTCCCTAATCCCATTTCATCTGCTAAAATCACACTGTTCCTACGAGTCCAAGCACGAACTAACCAATTAATACCTTCAAGTTGATAATCACGTAGACGAAGCTCCTCTGAGCGTCCAAGGTAGGAAGGTTGTTCCATTAGTGGTAGAAATTTCGGTCGTGTATAGAGTACTTCACATTTTCGATTAGGTAATGTGGTAGAATTACAACGAGTTTCATAAGCTTGAACTGCTGATTCATAGAGTAAATGTATAACCTTTCCAGATTCCCAGGTGCAAAATCGATAATCCAAACGAAACCATTTAATGAGATAATCAAAAGTGTTTGTTTCTGGATCACGGCTATGGGCTACTATACGTTCAACATTCATTTTATCTTGTAATAATTGTTCATCACGTTCTTCTTCATAAGCCACAGTTTCTAGTTCTTCCCTTTCAACATATTGTAAACGTTCACTTTTTTCTCGCATAATTGCTTGATATGCATAGAATTTTTTCATACCAGCAACTGGTGCACCTCGATCTGGATTACGTAATGAAGATTCAGTTTCCCATGTCGAATGAATATGACTCCAATTACGCCATTTAATGAGAAATTGTAATTCACCATCCTCTTGTTTAGGATTAAAACCAGCATTTAAATCTTTTTCTAATTGTGTATTATACAGAGTGGTAGGATTACCAGTGGCACCTTTACGTCGAATAGCATGAGTTAATATCTCTTCAATAACATCCGCTTCTTCATCATCAACTCCCCATTCAATTTCCCGGTTAACTTCACCACTTACACCATCTTCATCCTCTTCTGAATATTGTTCTTTTACGCCAATTTGGTCTAGATTATTGTCATCTGATTTTATGAATGACTTTGAATTTCTAAAACGGTAAAAAGGGGGAAAACAAAACAATTTTAAGATGACGAAAATTACCAGTTCAATAAAAATTAAAAACAAAATACTATTTATCCAAACCACTTACAGAATGACTGTAGCTGAATAACCACTAAAAACTTGGAAGTACCATGACAGCTGTTTCGCCCTAGCATACGATTTTTCATCAGAAGCACCTCTGAAACTTTATGAACGACTAAAAACAAAATCTTCAGACATCACGGCGACCACTTAACTTTTAGATTGCTAAGTTGCCATCTAGTGGTATACATATATAACCTCAATTCATTTGTGATGTCTGCGACTATCATTCGAGGCCACCTACAATTTCCAAAAACTTGCCTCCCTCCTAGGATACAAACATGAGGCGTGTTATTTGTCGGTAGAGATGGGGGACAACACACAACTACATCATGCACAAATACACGCGCTCACACATATGAGAACACTGTGAACCGATGCAAAAAAACTTTTTATTAAAAGACGGAAAACGCTTTTTCAAAGAAACCAAAACCAAGACCGGCATCTTTTAAGGCTAAAATATTGTGGATTACAGAGGATGAAAATTGTATAAAAAAGGTAAGTAGGTTGGAGCTACTTAATTTTTTTGGAGATGAATAATATATATAAAACAGTAAAAGTAACATATCGCTAACCTGCTTGCCAAGACTGGTGCATAAGGTTTTCGGACCAAAGGACCTCTTGGCTTTTGAAAACACGTTTGTTGACTGAAATGTCAGCCAGAGAAAAAAAGGCAAGTGACATCATCATCGACAACGATAGTAAGTTAATAATAAAAAACGAGATTATAAAAATACATATATGTATGTGTTTGATATGAAAATACACAGTTATTCATTGCAAACATGTCAGTAAACATAAAATGTCAATATCTGCGATAATAATAATAATAATAATAATAATAATAATAATAATAATAATAATAATAAATATCGTATTTACTTTAGTATTGGTACAGTGCCATATGAAGTTCGTTGATTGATTGGTTTAAATATGCTCGAACTAGATCGTTCCGATGGTTCATCGTTAGATTCATCAAAACTGTCATCTACAAAAGCACTTTTGTAATTGACACGATTTCCTCGTGTTCTTACAGTACGATGTCTTGTCTTAAAGAAAAACAAATAGCAAATATTTTTTGTGAACCATGTAGATTATGAAGATTGACAGACAATAAGACATAAAAGGTAAGGAAACTGTCAACTTAGTAGCTAGTCAAGGGTTTAAGTAGTCAACTTTCAGTCACATTTGATTTTGTGCAGGGACTAGTGATAATGTCAAAAAGCGCAAACAAATATGGAACAGAATTAGGACTTAAGACCTAGTGGAGTAAAACCGAATAATTGTGTTATTTAGTCACTGTCCAGTAGAACTACGGGATAGTGGAAATGGAGTCGAACCTAGGAATTGAACGTTTCTCAGAAACTACAATACTATAGAGCCAGTGGGGAGAAGTATAACTTCAACATGAAATGCTTGATGTGGTACATAGATTGACTTTACGGATGATCGTTACATTGTAATGATGAATGCGACGAAGCATAGATGACAGAGTATAAAATGATTTACGATATCTAATAACTATGTTTCGAACTTAAATGAATGGAATTCAGATGGCAATGAGGACTAGATTATGATGTATTTTATAGGTTTTTACATCGCAACCAAAAATAACGACCGGATTTTAAAGATAACTAACGCCAGTAGTTACATAGATATCATGAACATAGTTAAAGACACCAAAATTAGGTAACATAAGCCTAGTGAGAAATTATGAAGATAACAATAATGTTTTGAATTTCAAGTATAAATGCAAATTATATCATATAACTGGCAGTATAATTTATATGTGCAAGACCATTTCACTGATTATTAGCGTTACTTTAAGGATTTCATCTTATTTAGCTAGTAAACAAATGGTATACAATTGGAAAAATTAGACATTTAGCGGAACGAATTTAAACTCCAAGATTTAATATGAGTCAGTCAACAGAATATATACTATTGGAAGATGTATTTCCAAATCATTGTGAATCGTACCCGACTTGTACTATATCCTGATAGGTAGACTAGTATTCTATTCCATAACCCGTTGGTTGAAATTTGAATAACTAGGATAAAGAACTACAGCAGAATTTTTAGACAATCGATGGAATGCCCTTCCGATATACGACTGAATGAAAAATAAGACTGATGTGATATATTTCGAAAGCCGTATTATTTCTCACCGTACTTCAATTATATATTCTATAAATTTAACGTAATTTTACATCGATCGGTTAGTGAGTAATAACCAATATAATTTTCATGTAGTCTTTAATTCGGATTGAATTCTACCAAACAATAATGTGACCATTGATATAGAGGACTAATTGTGGTCTATATTGTTTTAATGTCATTTGGTTAGAGGTACTTGATAAGAACTTTCGAACTCAAAGAGTAACTTACATGTGATTATCTGCTACAACTACAATAACATTAAGTATAGATTTGTTTTTTTTGGAAAGTGTTTATTCGCCTTTTTTCTCCGATCCCTACCGAGCTAACACCAATTGTAGTATAAATAAACTAACCATTTATTATCAGAGGGCAATCACAAAGTCTAACAGTATTTTATGCTTTAAATACACAATTATAACAAGTGATAATTGGTAGTGAGCAATATAACGATACTTGATTGCTGATGTAAATTTTATGTGAAAGAAAAATGAATAAACCATCTATAAGCAATGAAAGATCTGAGATAAATGTGCGCAGTAGTTCAAACTACCACAGCACAACACAGGGAGATGAAATTATCAAAACAAATCCTAGAGTATTATAAGTAGTAACAGTATTAAAGGCAATCGGAAAGATTACGTAAATTTAAGATGATTCGAAAAGAGACATGAACTCATAGAAATAAAAACAACATATAGGGTAGTTATGAAGCTGATGATCCAAGGGAAAATAGTGGATTCATCAACAATTGCAACCAATTCTGAGTCATAACACCCAACAACTCCATCCACTGATTTTGGTTATTATGCTGACCCTAACCAGGTGGTTTGCACATACCAACACCGCTCAATTCAACGATAGTCAATGAATACACCGACAGATATCACGTCAAAATAGAAAAATATGTCAACGATAGGTTTACGAATACCAAGAGTATGAAGCTATTTCATTTATTACTACAAACCAACTATAGATTTTGGACTAATTTCTATGTTTCCCCAAACATGAACTGAGTTACAACAGGGAATGCTTAATGGTGAGCTATACTAATCAACACAATAATCAATCCAGAAGCCAACTATTTACTGTTAACGTGTACTAAACAAAGAAATTCAAGTTGAAGAAACAGTCAAGCTTGACAACCGAGTGTCAGAGATGAGGTGACTCATGGTCGATTACGTTAGCTTACACCCAAATCTACTTCATTTCGATTCCTAAACATTCGTGATATCAAAAACCAAAATTAGTACGATAATCAAGATAGCAAAAAGGGTCAAAAAATCTGTTTATACTGTAGTTAAAAACGTACTGATATATTATCATTCCAATCGTCTGTTTCACTATCTGTTACATTATTACTATCTGAACTGCTAGGAAAACGATTTCTTCGCTTTTCTCGAAAAAGTGCATCAGTTGTATCTTTCTCTGATGCTTTGAAACGTAATGGCTCTTTGCGACTTCGTGCAGATCTACGTATACCATACAGTTCAGGATAATCTTCAAATTCTTCACGAAGCTAAACGTAAACAAAAAAGTCAAAAACAAATTATTCTTTAATATCAATTTCCAACTAGAAAAATATAATAAATATGACATAAAAATGATTTTTTGGTGAATAATATCTATAATCATTTTCGGAATGACTATGGCTAACCGAAAAGCTTACCTCTCTTATATTTTGTTTTCTAGATCTGACTGGTTGCGGTGGTGAATTTGATAAAACAGTGTCATCCTGAGGTGAAGATTCAGATTGCTCTGTATGAGATATGGATCCGTCGCTCCTACAAAAACAAACAAGCGAAAAATATTATGGTAGTTTGGGTAATGCTAATTACGCAGATAACGTTAGAATGTCGATCACATTAGAAGACATTATCTTGGACAAACATGGAAATCAAGTAATAATTCATTATAAACTGATAATAAATTAATACCGTAATGATGTAAGTAGCTTAAAAGTAAGTAATACGAAGGTGTCTCTAGTCTTCAATACGTGTCATCTATCAGCATTGAATTTATACACCAACAGAGGGCTACAATAACATAGGAAGATAAATTCTGTATGCCCCACCGATTCATTAAATGTTTGAGGATTTGGATATAATACACAGTTTGGTAAAAATGAATATCATATCTCAGAGAATACCAAGTAGTGTATTACGAACGATGGACCTTTACGTAAATGATAATATCATGTCAATTCAATTGAAATTATGCATCCTAATTTGTAAAATAAAACAATCCCAGGTATTGAAAGAAAATATATGAAAATTTACATGATACCCGTGAGACTGGTTCTGACGAGAAACCTATTGATTTAAAGAAGTTTGATACTAAAACTTATAATTCTTAATTCAATTTTAGCTAAGATTATATCTCGTGGTTTAACTGAGAATTACGTGTATTACCTCGATAAGAAGCATATTCTACCCACATTCAATCGAATTGTACGGTATACAAAAGTAATATTCTTGCTAACATTGATTAGTCATACAGTAGAGACCAATCTCATCTTTGTCTAGCCGTCTTAGTGCTGACCGAATTCTATCTATCAAATCACGAAGTGATCACTTAGCCTAAGTGACTGGCGTGGACTGTCCTGATGTTATGAGGTTGGGTAGGAAGTGACGGCTAACATAGGAGATATGGTTGAGTGGAGTTCTGAAAAAAATACCGGGGTGTCCTTGTATGCTAAAAAGTCAGCTTGTACTTCCCGTGGGCTGGCTTCTCACAACGGCTTTATGTTTACAGACACATAATCCTCATGCGGATTTCACTTCTGGTATAAGTAATAGTTATAAGCTGCGAACAAAAAGCCTACTGTTCGCAAGATCACAGTACCACAAACGACAAATGGACTGGAAATAATGTAGATATTCATCCATAAGAATGACCCTAAAAGTCGAATGACGTGTTCAAATACAAAAACGGTAATTCATGGGTTTGTACTGTAGGTCAACTAACGTAACTATAGGAAACAAAGTATTTTAAGAAAGAAGTGCTAAGAACAGTTCTTTTACCATCAAGGATATTGTTGACACTGCATCATCTCAAAATATTCCTTTAGTAGAAGCTCTGATCATATACTTGTACTACAAATGTAAACTAAACAAAGTTTTCGAGAAGTGAACCAGTCTTGCATACATCAATCTGTAGTTTGTTTTTACTTTGAGTTACTCGAAGATTCATATCTACCCACTTCGTTAAGACTATTCACCATTGAAAGCCTGTTCACACTGAACGGGAATAAAAGTTTGATGCGGTCACTGAACAATTATATGTTGTGGTACACTTTATCTGGTCGCTCAAGGTCAATAAATATACATTTCGTGTAAATGTTATTAACGTGTTCCTGAGACCGAAATTGAAATCTGAATTCGCGGGTAGGCAATTAGCGTACATTTTGCACGATTATATATATTTGTATAAATTGGGTCGGGAATAAGCACTCGCGGATTACAGGCACTTACACGATAACAGGACGACGTAAGACCCACAATTTAGTTGATTCGTTAGTAATCAACGATTCGGATGCAGGTCCTTCTAATGGTATACCAGCATACACTTAACATTACAGTGTATGTTACGAAACCACGGAATCTTACACCATCGCGAGCTTTTAAAACTTAGCAAGGCTTATTATAGGTGTAGCCCTAGTTCTCTGTTCAAGCATTTTTCGATATCTATGTGCAAAAGCTAATATTAGGCAGTTTGAAATGAAAGTCGAAGATATGATTTGAAGTGGGCCTTTGTAGAAAATCAAACTTGTTTCCTATGAGCTAGTCACACAATCTATGGTCATAAACACAGCAATACAAGGCACATAACTATGATGGACCCACATTTATGACAATCATACATAGAAAGTAAAGGAAGGTAGTGTAAATAGTTGTTTAATATAAAGTAGAGGTTAAGAGGTGAAGGTCAAACTTAGTTCAGTATAATGTCAGTGAGATTTTATGACATGATTATTCAGTCGACTAGGAAGACACTTATGTCCACAAAAACTACATTCAAAACATAGAGAATTCTGAATCGACCTACTGATTACCTTATAAAAGAAGTTGGAAACACAGACACGTTTATCAGCTGCTAAATACATAGATGTAATGAGAATTCTAAGGGTCTAGGATTCAAGCGTGTTATGTCGACGAACCATTACTTGGGTTAGTGTGACCTGACCAATTCTTAAAGGATGTGAATCATAGAATATCAGAACTCTTATTTGATCTAGATCAAAGCAAGCGATATCAATACAGAAATAATACTCAGGAACGACATCTGATGGCACGTTATTCCCTGTAATATGCAGTGTACTGTGTGCTTCCTAGTACATGTAGACACAGTCAATCGTATACACCGTTGACAAAAATACCTCACTCCTACCCACACAAAGAATCCTTAAATTAGAATGCATTAATCAAAAGTTCTGAATATCACTAAGTTCGAGCGACACGATAAATTTTTCGGAATTACCTGAACTATAATCTAACACATAAGAAATCGTCTCGATGTCTTCCCGTTAGATCTCACCAAACGTATTAAGTTGTCCGCTCTTAAACTGTATCCCATGACTAGTCAGGAATCTTGAGTCTCACGACTATTGTTTCATGAAAATAATAGTAACGGCTAGTCACAGGTACCTTCTGTGTGGGAATCTAGTTTTGAATCAGATAATGTATAATCACAAATTTGCTTGTTGGGATCCCGTTACATCTGTTTCGCTTTAGATAGTATCACCAGCACATATGCGCCAAATGTGGTTTAGTATACAAACGTGTACTTGTATGAGCTACACTATACACACACCACAATAGCTTCATTGGGGATCAACAAACACCTAAATCTCGCGCGATTGTGTTCCCAGTTCTTAAAGCGACTTATGGGACTTGAATGAGCACCAGATGCAGTCTTAGTAACTACTCGCATGGCAACACAACACGAGCAATATAATATGAAAGCCTAGTCATTTCGAGAAACTGAAGTCAGTAGAACTTTCAGACTTCTCTTTTTGTCAACTAATCACTGATTAGCCTGGACAGTTAACCTGGGAGTAGTAATGTTACAGGTGTAAAGTTATCCATCAGACGCTAGTGTCGGCTACATTTACTGAAGAACTAACATCTACTGCTAGGCAAATTAAGATCCGTTGTAAACCTGTACCGAGTACTTTACGTCAGATTGGTGATAATCATTCCTGAAGTAGATAAAGCTAATTTATGCTGTTCTTGGACCGTATTTATTAGACTATGTGTAAATGCAGCAATACGCGGATTTTAAACTTAAACTTCACTACATCGAAAACCATACGATATTGTTTAGGTAGCCTTATACTGAACCTGGAAACGATTGTATGTGTAGACGAACAGATCGCTTAACTAAATTAGAACTTAGCTCTACTTGTGTTCAGTAGGGGTAGCTTATTCGATAAGAATCCTAAGAACCATATAAAAGGCATGACATGTATCTTTGCACCTTAGAACGACTAACATAGAGAGCGATGGAATGTGTCTTAATCGGCAACTGATTATTTATTAATCGACTTATCGGTATACGGTAACGCCGACATTAGTCAATACGAGCTGTAAAGATATACCACTTCGCTATTCGTACACAAATTAGTACATACCTGGATACGGTAGCCAGAAGAGGTCTCGGCTTGGAAGTCTGTGCATCGAGAGTAATCACCTTTGAACGAGCATACAGTGCTAACTCCCTGATTTTGTCGGAGTAAAACCTCACTTGGACATTTTAGAAACACTTATCTATTTCCGAGCTAAGTGTAGATTGGTTTCACCTAGCATGTGGTTTATACACCAAGCAATTAGGTACCGACGAAAAGCAGAACTGAAGAAAATGAGTCTGCATCTAACTTGCTAACCGTACAGTAATACGCTAGCCTGTATGTGTGTAACATCTGAAAGCTTGTACTAAGACCCATGAACCTTAATGGTTAGGAGGGAATAGCAAACTCATACGGCACAGACTTATGTCACCACTCGTAATGGAGCAGAGTAGTTAACAGCACCACGTTATACTTAACATAAACACCTGCCACAGTGAAAGTGAAAATCAGTAGGACCAGAGATAGATTAGGAATAATAGTATGACTGTTGTTTATCGCATCGGATAAAAATATGGACACCGGTTTGTTGTTTTTGTGAGACCATCGGTGTACACTACAACTATTGCCACTTATTTGTTACTGACATAAATTTGTGGGCTTCATTATTGATCAAAATTATGCGCGAAAAATTATCGCAACTACTTAACTGAACTGTTACTACTTTTCTCTCTAGTCATACAAGACTAACACCGTAAGAAAAATTAACATCCCTGCTTGAACTTAAGTGCAGAATGCGTAGAAAATTTACAATAGGAATTATATTGAAGATTAAAATGTTACAAACATTGATGTAGCATTTTCAAATACATTAGGTTTGTAATTTTTAAAAATTTGAGGTTTGCACATTGAAGTCAGATGAGATACCACATTTCCAGAAACGTGGAAGTTGTAGAAGAATAAGATTTATTGATCAACCGACCCATATATTCATCCTGGACTTTAAACGCCGAAACATGATAATTTCCATTTCTAATGAAGTATTGTCGACTAGAAGTACTTCTCGAGGATCCCAAAGTGAAGCCTGCTAGTCTGAAGTGCGCTAGCTACGGTGGAAACTAAGGTGTGCAGACAAGATACCCCTAAGAACAAAGATATCCTTACAAAAAACACCGTGTTATCATTTCGACTCATACTATAGTAGTCAGTATAAGTAGGATGGAGCTTTTTACGAGAATAATTTCATGATCGACGATAAGGAACTTCAAGATAACGTCGTATAACCAAGTAGGCCATATGAGTAACTTGCAACTCTACCTAGTGTAGTGTTCAGTCTCCTTCAACTTGGTCATCAATATATAACAACACACAAGCCTCCAAGGTATTAACTCAATTTCGAAGACTTATAGTGACTTCAAATGTCGTTTAATAACTTGAAATGTGATGATTAAGGTAAAACGTTACTAACCCATTTGATTTTACCGACCTTAATCACCTGATACAAATAGCAAATTAAGTCTAAACAAACTCCAAGAGAGAAAGGCCTACACACAGCCTACGAATACTCGTAACGGTTGGAGTGCAGCGACTAATTGCCGCGAGTTTCCCCTTTAAGCACTTGTTGCCGGAGTACTTTCCTACTCCAAGCTTAGTTGTCGAGCGATGATTTGATGGACAACCCAGTTTATGTCAGACCAATAAACCGTAGTCCACCTACGGCAATTTGAGCAGCTGGGAAACCACATTTGCTGCTTTAGGAAATATGGCTCACAACTGATAACGCGGACACACCTGATAACAGGGCTTGATAAGGACCACAAAGTTCAGTTTCGGTCCGTAGACTTAGTGACAGCTTCAAAAACCGGTTAGAGCCCAAATACATGTCTAACGACATAAAAACTATTTTCCTGTATTTGATAGTGTAAATTTGTCACTAAACATACCTAGCGTGAACTGCTCAATGTAGCTAACATAATTGACGTAGCATATACTATACTTACAGCATTTGGTGGATGCCGTGACAGCCTTACGGACACACATCGTAAGGACCAGTAAAAGTCCTGAACATGTCGCGAGGGCTCATTGAAAAAACGCAAGAGTGGGGGCAAGTAGTTGCCGTTGCGATCCGCCGTTAGTTTCGTCGAAAAAGTATTGGGTACAACTTTAGAGAATCAGTGACTTAACCGAGGATTACAACTAACGCAACCAAAGAGCTACTAAGGATTTTCTGTACCGACCACACTGGTGCAACCACATTCGTTGACTTAACTGTTTTACATGGACGAGTATTATGATATCCAGTGCTGCGGCAGCGACCAGGAACCAACAGGTAGTCACGAGGTTCATGCAACATTTCACCAACTTGTTTTTATTAATTTATTTAAACAAAAATGTTCGTACAAAGGGGCACCCGATAAGTATGAGCCGCACAAATCTCGTTTGATTCGTGTGAGGGCTGTGATACTGCCAACTTGCTTTAGGCAACTGTAATATTACCAGGTCTTACAAAGTTAGTCTAAATATATAGGTCTGTACTTAGTTTAGAAAAACAATTAATCACCTTGTGATTCACAAACGTTTCTCGAGCTATATTCCTTATGACTATTTACTTTTCGACGGTACTTTTTCCGATCGTGACTTCTTGCGTTATGTAGAATTTTACGTCTGTTCCGAAAAATATCCACTGACTGAGCACTGGTAAACATAATCCAGAGACGACCTATACTAGTCTTCTGTATGTTGTTACTCATTCTACCGAAAGCCTTCGAAGTATGGCTGACAAAGTATTCTGAAAACGCCAGATTGCCATCTAACATTCTAATCGCTCCCTCGAACGATAGAATAATACCAGCCAATTGTTTTATGCACAGGACATCTTTAGATATTCAGGAAGTTACGCATGCCATTACACAAAGGTACGTCCCCAAGGACAGACACATGTACATGTCAGTGTCGGTCAGCTATAAAAATATATTTTCGATGTGAGTCCAAAGAAATAACGTAAATTTTGCTCTACAAAACAGACTACACACCGGTACTTAATACTTACAAAATAATCGCTGACCAGTCAAGAGATTCCTGAGTATATATTGAATGTGAGAAACATGTAGAGCACCGGTCCCAGTACCGTGCTGTAGCAGCAATAGATACGAAAACTCACTGACCGACAAACTCTAGCTGGAACGTTACAACCTCCCATCCCACTCCAAGATCTACTAAGTTGATTGAGACATTTCGTGATATTTGAGTAAGTGGCTATGATCTAATCATGTTTACTACTCTGCACAGTACCAGAGGGTCTGGATTAGTTGGAAAGTAGTGTGTAAATATCTAAAAACAAAGCTAACTTTTGCGCTTGTTAATACATTCCGATCAAAATCTAACAGGACCATTAAAGCATGTTCAGACAACACTTGGGTGATCGCTCAGAAGCATAAAACAGACATTCACAATAACCGTTTAAGATGCATACGAAGATTAGCTGCGTTAGTCTTGCTGAATTACTTGTGTATGATTATCTGGCTAGAGGTTGATCTTGGTACGATAGCGTGCCTTGTCACTGCCTCTTAAGATAAAAATGGATAACAAAGCTCTTCACTAGGCATCCCGAGCTGTCAGTAAGCAACATTTGAGTCAACGTGGCTACGCTCCAGAATTATGGAGAAGCATACTGTCTAGCAACACAGTAGTCACTTTCGGAAAATTACGCAACTACCTCGATTTCTCATAGTATACATTAAATATGCCATGATCGGTGTGAAATGTGTAGTTTGGACGTGTGAAAAAATATGTACTAGCATAAAACGACCATATTAAGTCAACCCAATAACTCAAGATGGAAGAATAAGAGTTTTTACCACCAGACTTTTCCTGGCAAACTTTCGATGTTCAGTTGATGTCTGTTGCCACTGCTCCGTATTCGTGAAGTTTGAAGAAAAAGCTTATTGTACTTGACCTAACTCAAGTCGTCTAAGCAGACATTCAGAAAAGTATTGTGAACAAATAACTGCAAGCAAAAAGATACGTGTGAACAGCAGGAATACAGAACATAGTTTAAGAGTCGAAGATAAGAGTACAGACGTTTGTTAAAATCATACCTGGAAGATTCACTGAGTGTTCTAATCCTCTTCTTAAGAACGTGAAGTTCATCCACCATAACTGGAACGAAAAGACGGAGGGAGATTTAGGAAATCCATCCAGATTTACATAAAAAACAGTACGTAAGGCACAAATACTCCTACAATACATAGCTTAGAAGTCCCTAATACCATGACATAAAGCGACCATTACAAAGGAAATAGAAATGCGGGTGATATAATCTACAAAAACCCAGTCTAGACGCACAATCATTTCGAAATTTTCACAGAAGAATGGAGGAAACTGAGCAACAACGCAGAGCAACGAGCGCACAGCAGACAGTCATAAACACAACTGACCTGATAGCAATGGCTGAACAGAGATAGACAAACCAAGATGGCTGCCCGTTGTCGAAGCCTCTGATTGGTCAAAAATCAAACACGTAATGCAAAAACCGTGGTAAAACAACAAAGACAGATTCCAAGGTACATTGACTATATTAATGTCTCAAAACTGCCCATAAAAGCGTAAAAACAAGTAATAGTTCATATATTTATGTTTTTGAAACTTCATAGTTGCCATTCATTTGATATTAACTGGAATGATCTTCGACTCGACATACACTACAAACTGATGAGCCGTATTGGGAACACGCACAACATCTGGTGAAACACAACCAGTAACCCAATTCTTCGAGCACAGTTCAAACTTGGCCAATTCTCCAAGCCAGATCAATCCGGTGAGTCTATTTATCTATCCACATCGGTTGCATATATTCGTATTGATATTTTTCAATATATAATATTTTGGCAACTTAATATGGTAGATAACGATAAGAATAACATAAATATGATAGACTCCGAGATACAGGCTATTAATTTTCGACCGGTTCCTTTTATCCCTCATGATCCAGAAGTCTGGTTCGCGGCACTGGAATCTCAATTTGAGATCCGCCGCATAACCAACCAAAGGCAAAAGTACGCCTACGCTTTGGAATCATTGCCCGGGGATCACCTAACTGCTGTTCGTGAGGTTGTCCTCAATCCGAACGTTCCGAACGTTTACGACCGTCTTAAGGATGCCATCCTTCGACATTTCCTCCCATCAAGAGAGGGACGATTGAGGACTCTCTTAGCACGTCACCCTATGGGTGATGCTAAGCCGAGCCACCACCTCACGCGCCTGCAATCCCTTGCAGGAAACTCGACAGCAGACTCTGAGATAGTCAAAGAGTTGTGGCTCGAAGCCTTACCAGTCAGTATCCAGCCAACCCTTACGGCCCTGCTCGAGGACACCCCACTGAACAAGGTGGCCCTCATAGCAGACAAGATTCTAGCACGTGTTAGCGTCAAAGACAACTATATTGTTGCCTCTACTTCCCGTTCTAACATTGATCTCGATGCTAGACGACCTCCGGCTCATGGGGATAGGGACAGATGTGTCCATACTCGTCTCAGTTTCCGAGACCGCACAAACGTGCCAGCCCCCTACGTCCCCCGACCCAGGTCACAATCTCGTAAGGCCGTAACGACTCACCCCAAGCAGGCATCTTCCAAGCCACGCCAGAAGGCGGTTTCGGAAGTGAGTCCAGGTTGGTGTTGGTTTCACCGTGTTTTCGGGGCCGGTGCCCGTCATTGTTGAGCCCCCTGCTCATACAAGATGGGAAACTCCTCAGCCGGCGAGTAAATGCGGCCGTACTCGCCGGCACTTCACCTCAGGTTGGCCGTTTATTTTACGTGCACGATTATCGCACCAACGCTAGGTACCTTGTGGATACGGGTGCCCAAGTTTCTGTCGTACCTATCGGTAACACTAAGTCTCAAGCCACTATGCTTCGACTACGCGCTGCGAATGGCTCAGTCATTCCCACCTATGGTACACGACAACTTACGGTCAAACTGAGCAACCGACGACAGTATCTATGGACGTTCATCATTGCCGATGTTCCCACAGCTATACTCGGTATCGATTTCCTACAGCACTATGAATTGCTAGTCGATTCACGTAGGCTGCAGCTAATTGATATTTCGTCGAACAGCAACTTTATGGGCTCTAAAGCCCACACAAACGCGTACCGAATCACAGGTGTATTTCATTCGCGTGACGATTTATTCCACGTTTTATTTCAGAAATTCCCCAAATTAACTAAACCTTTCGAGGAGACTCCATTGGTGACCAATCGTGTGGTACACCACATAGTCACTCGCGGACCACCAGTCACGGCAAGTCCTCGCCGACTGGCACCGGACAAATTAGCTTTCGCTAAACGTGAGTTCGACAATTTACTAGCTACTGGTATTATTCGTCCTTCTCACAGTTCTTGGGCCTCAGCTCTCCACATGGTTCGAAAAAAGGATGGGGTTAGTTGGAGATCATGCGGAGACTACCGAGCGTTAAACGCAGCTACACGTTTCGATAGCTATCCCATCCCCCACATACATGACATCACGGCATCACTCAAGGGCACGACAATTTTTTCCAAGATCGATCTGGTACGAGCATATCACCAGATCTCAGTCGCTCTTGAAGATGTAGAGAAAACTGCTATCACGACTCCTTTCGGTTTATTTGAGTTCCTACGAATGCCATTTGGATTACGGAATGCTGTTCAAACTTTCCAAAGGTTTATCGATGGCATCGTACGAGACCTAGATTTTGTTCACGTCTATATTGATGACCTGCTAATCGCATCATCAAGCGTAGATGAACATTATCAACACCTAACGCTACTATTTCAGCGCCTTTCGGATAATGGAATAATAGTCAACCCCGACAAGTGTGAACTCGGGAAGAAGGAAATAAAATTCTTAGGTCATGATATTAAGCATGAGGGTATTTTACCTTGTGAGGATAAAGTACGTACGATAATGGAGTACACTGTACCGTCCACACTCAAAGAACTGAAGGCATTTCTCGGTTTGGTCAACTTCTACCGACGCTTCATTTCGCACGCGGCAGAACAGTTACGACCGTTAACCGATTTACTTCGCGGTAATCCACGCAAACTGGAATGGAATGAAGCCGCACGTACTGCATTTTCAGATGTCAAAACAGCCCTAGCTCAAGCCACACTTCTCGTGCATCCTGACCCATCAGCCACGCTTAGTATAGCGGTTGATGCATCGGATTTCGCCATAGGAGCCGTTATGCAACAGAATATCTCCGGTAGTTGGCAGCCCCTCGAATTTTTCTCACGACTAATGTAAAGCCCTCGAAATCAAGTTCCCTACTATCTATAGACGGCGTCAGACATGTTTCTGTGACTGCGATTATATCTGGCCTAGTTGAGTCAATCAGTACACCTAGTTCCAGTAGCTTATTGAGTAAGCTCTGGGCATTGGTATAACAGATCCGAAGCCTATTTAGGTGGCCTCGTGCTTAACCCAGAGTGGCTTCGGCATCATTCTCTGTCGAAGCCTCACAACCCCAAAAATTTACAATTTTCAGGTCTTTTTCGCCAGCGTCTAATCTGAGCTGTAGTTCTTTTTCGGCTTCCCGTCTTTTTACACGGTCCGCCAACGGTAAGTCCTTATGGAGTAAAACTCCTGGACCCTTTAGTTTGTGTCCATTTTCTAAGATTAGGTCGCGTTCGTTTGGGGATTTGAAAACGACTTTGAGCAGTCTAGACTGATTTGGCTTCAGATGCACCAGGTTTCCTAGTCTATACACCTTTAGCAAGGTGACTCCGAAGATGTTTTGGGGCATAACTTGGTTGAGTATTTGTTTATCAACACAATGTCGTGCTCAAAATGAGCTTTCGGCCCTGAGTCCTCACTCTCATTGACTCTATGGAAAATGACTGATCTGTCGCTGTGATCAGACTTCGGCTTTTCGACCTTTTTGGAGGGGGTAGGATTCCCTTTTACGTCATTTCGCTGTTTTTTTCCTTACGACCCGTACCCAATCGTCGACGTTCTTTGGAGTAGTAACCACAGTCGCGTCAGGCGTACTATGGGATTCCAGAAGGTTTAGGACGATCTGGTAGGTTGGATCGTCTTTCGCGCTGGAAACCGATCGAGACTTGCGATTTTGGGTTCCGGAGGTTTCCTTCTGGGTACCTTTTAGATACGAGGGACAGAGGAGACTTTTTGTCGCGAGTTTCTGGTTGTGACAGACCTCTTTGGAGGCTGTCCTTCCTCATTTGGACAGTGTGGGTCAGCATTTCTTGGACTCACTTGGGCCTTCTTTATGTCAATCTGCGTGTCGACAGATTGAGTTCTGACTGATGTGTCCCGACTGCGCTTGCCGAGACACTTTTTTGCGGCATTGAACATTGAGATGGCCTCGGTTAACAGGCTATTTGCATCCAAAAAGCACTGTTGACATAGCCATATGCATCCATTCTTACTGAACCGCTTAAAAGCCACAGGCGTTAGATTCGTGCAAACTTCGTGGTACCATCCTTTGCACTCGTCACACTGCATGCCGCTGTCGACGGGATATCGACAGCCTGAACGCTGGCAAATGCTTTTGTTGCACCTTCCAGTCATTTGAGGTGAAAAGAGTGAAATTTGACCAAAAAATAGAAAAACTGTAAATAGTTAGGACCAAAGTGCTAACGGATACAATAGTGAAAAAAACAAGGTACTCGAGAGTACCGACGATAAACTATTTTAGAGACCAAAAATGATACTCTGAACGAATACTTTAACTGAAAGAAATTCAATCAAAGTATAAACAATAGTCTTGATACGTTAATAACGATCAAAACAATAGAATTTACTCAACGAGGAAAAATACCACTATCCTTTTTAAATAGCGCGCCTCAATTGTGTTACAGTGTTGTCAAACTGCAATACCTGCGGTATCTTCAGTATCCCTCGGTTATAAAGATGTTGCGTGTAAAGACGTTGTCAATCTCCAAACTCCTGTTGCGTATCCACTAGCAAAAGAATTACAGTGTAAAATGTTAGACGTTTCCAGACTCATGTACTATTAAGCAATTGACTTACTTATGTTTTATATTCGCATTATTCTATTCATGAATACTCATCATATCATCTTATTTATTTTACACCTCTATGACCTTTAATTATTGTAACCAAAACATTTTAATCATCTTATTCTATTCACTAAATCTATTGTTATTATTCGTATTACGTAATCTAGTATTATAATCTTGGTTATTAGTGTTCACGTTTCCTCACGGAATTAGTACTTTAACAAAACTTTTTCATATATATACGATTGTACAGCTTGATAATAAATTTGTAGTGGATGTCGAGTCGAAGATGGACTATGATCACCACTACAATTCGTTTACGCGCCCAAAAACGACTTGGTTCCTTTGGTAGCTTGTAAATCAGAAGGCTTTATTGGTCCAGATCAATTGTATTTATTGGCGATCTCGTGGTATCGAAATAATACCGAGACGTGCCAAAGAGTACAGGCGAACAGGCAGTGTGTGAGCAAGTTCGAACCAAACAAGGCGGAGAGCGAAAGCAGAAGTGAAACTGATACAGTTAAACAAATACAGTAAAACAATCTCTGGTACAATTGGTTACAATAATAATAATTGTTTCCGTTATTCCAATCGTGTTCTTATCGAAACTGGCCGGTCACTACAGGAGCCCCCCGCTAGAAAGGGTTTAAACTTTCGATACATGGATCTAAACTCTTACACGAGTAGGCTTACAAACGCTATGCGTTCAGTTAAACCTGCTCACACTCGACCTCAATCAATTGATGTTTTCGTTCAACCCGAATTACGACATAGTACACACGTCTTCGTTCGTCAAGACTCACATCGACGACCCCTCGAATCAGCATACGAAGGACCCTTCAAAGTTCTTCAACGCGAACCTAAGTACTATGTGTTGGATAAGAACGGTACGAACGATAGCATCAGTATCGATCGATTCAAAGCAGCGTAATTAGAAGGAAACCCTAGCTACGTCGATTTTCCTTCGGTACAAGCAAACGACACAGTCACTACACTCGTAGTACCCTACACGACAACCGGCACACAACTTGATACTTCGTCAACATCGATAAATAAACCTAAAACAACGCGTTCTGGAAGACGAGTAAGATTTCCAGAACATCTTAACGAATATTGCACGTAGGACATAAGCTTTATCTTGAATTACCTTTTCATAGTTTATTATAAAAAATTTTTAATATGCTCATTTTTTTATTTGTATAAAAAAACAAAAAAAACATTTTTATTTTTTTTGAGCGTATATATATATATATATTATATATATAAAAAAAACAAAAAAAAAACATTTTTTTCCTGATCGCTTTTACGCTGTTTGTAAGTGTATTAGTTTGTTTTTTTTCCGCTCATCTTGTGTCCCTACGCAAGTATGAGTGTATTTTCGACATGCACTCACACGTTTTATTTTTCCTCTTTTCCAGGACGGCTGGAAAAGAACGACGAAGTTTCGCAAGGAACCGAAATTTTCATTGTACTATATTTCTTTACTGCTATGGTTTACATTTTGGTCCCATAGTTTAAGGAAAGACGACCAGACGCTGCTAAACGAAGCAAGCTATCAGAAGAGTGTTTACCAACGACAAACTCGTTGGGTTTAAACTTCTGGCTGGTCACGTCTTAGGGGCATCACTACTTCACTAGGGGGGGAGTGATCTGTAGCTGTAAATAATTCCCCAAAATCAATAGCTCATTAAGTGTTCGACATTGGATGCTGACCATGTTGTTTAAGTGGACTTGTTTAGCTGAAGGCTTTCGAACATTCATCCGCACCAGATCGTTTCAACTCGGCGTGGGACACAGCTCCTACGTTTCGTTAGCCAGCTTATAGAAAAGGTCCTCGATATATTGGTAACGAATCAAATATATCTTTCTTGCTTCTTCTCGTCTGATTTCTATCTGACTGGGAACGATCGAACATAGAAGGTGCTACTGGTAACTAGTTGTAAAATTAGAACATCCGTTGCATCCTCAGTACAAAATTATCAGGTATTTATAGTTTTTAGTAGAAACAAAATCATCATTATAGTTATCCAATCCGCAGACAGGGAGTTATCAGCATTGTCCATTAGGGAAGCTCCACATGGCAATTCTGGAATATTCTTCCAAAAGCTGATTGGATGGAACATGTTGGGCTTCTTCTGGGCTTCCTAGAGCCTCCTCGACTTCACCTGTGGACCATCCTCACACCTCCTCCCTTTAAAGTCTGTTATATAAGACCTTTTCCTCGGATCCACCTGGAATTGAGTTACCGTGATTCTCTTGCGACTCATTGCTCTCGAAGGTTGTGTCGCTTTGCTCTTGCGTCTTTTATATTTTCTACCTTCGCGCGCCTGAGTGCTTTTTGGAGATGAATCCATGAGCAAATGAGATGGGAGCCGGCTTTGTGGCATCAATGTTCTGCCATCCCTTCGAATTTGATTGATGTGTCTTATACAAGTTCCGACGTTTCTACGGATTAGATACAACACACTTCCTATTCGGCGTTCTATAATACCTGGTTCCCAACTTCTTTCACTTTGATACGATTTAACGAGTACCCTTTCACCTACCTTGAATCTACGAGTGACCATATGGTTTTCATTCGTGGGTTTACTTGTCTTTCTAGGTGGCAACATACTGCTAAAGACTGTTCGAATTTTCCTTCCGAACATACACTCGGCTGATGATTTACCTTCGGGTACTGTCGGATTGGGAGTAACTCTGTAAGACATAAGGAACTTACTGATTACTTGTTCTGGGATGGTCTCTCCTCCCCCTTTGACTAGAGCTCGTTTTATAGTATCCACGAGTCTTTCTGCTTGGCCATTCGACTGAGGATGGTACGGGGGAGACCGTAGATGTGATATGCCATTTTCAATGCAAAACCGTTTAAAGACAGATGACATGAACTGGGTGCCGTTGTCAGTCACTAAGATCTCGGGAACCCCAATACAAGTGAACAAACCTGTCAATTTTCTTATAGTACTCTCTGACTTCATTTTCGGCATGTCGTTTACTTCTGGCCATTTCGTGAAGGCGTCGACAACAACCAAGTAATTTCTGCCTTGTATTGGGCCAGCAAAATCAGCGTGTATTCTTTGCCAGGGACCGTCTGGTTTTGGCCATGGTTGCGGTTCAGCTTTATTTGGGTTCTTTGCGGCCTCTAAACAGGACGAACAACTGCGACACTTTTGCTCTATATCATGGTCCATTGATGGCCAGTATGCATAGCTTCGAGCTAACGACTTCATTTTACTTATCCCCGGGTGTCCGCTGTGGAACTGCTTAAGGACTTGGTTTCGAAGATTTCTGGGGATAACGATACGGTGGCCAAACATGATGCAGGAATCCACAACTGTCAATGAATCTCGTCGACGGAAAAATTGCAAGAGTTCTCCACCTAGTCTAGACGAAGGCCACTTGTTGAGTATGCAGCGGCGAACAAACTTCAACATGTTATCTTTCTCACTAGCTCCTTTAATAGCTTCGAATGTGACTGGAAGTCCGGGAACTGCGTCTGCTAATACTGTGTGAACCTCCGCCTCAAAATCTACGGCAGCCACGAGCACCTGCTCTTCTTGTTTTGTACGGTAATTAATTAGTCTTTAAAGGGCATCTGCCTGTCCAAAATCCGTTGTTGGTTGGTACTTTATCTTGAAATCATAGCCCAGCAGTGTAGTTGCTCATCTCTGTAGACGGTTTGCTATATATACAGGTATACCTTTTTTCGATCCAAAAATTGTCAGCAGCGGTTTATGGTCTGCTAGTAAGGTAAATTGTCTGCCAAATAGCATCTTGTGGAACTTCTTTACAGCGAATATAATAGAGAGGGCCTCCTTTTCTATCTGACTATAGTTTCTTTCTGTCATAGTCAGCGACCGTGCAGCGCGGGCGATTGCCTCCTCAGACCCGTCTGGGTAGGTATGTGAGATCACTGCGCCGATCCCGTAGTTGGACGCATCTGCTGCGACTATAATGGGAAGATCTGAATCTTAGTGTGTGAGTAGAAGGTTTGATGACAGGAGCTGTTTTAGTTTTACGAAAGCTTCTCGGCACTCAGATGACCAGAACCATTTGGTATCTTTTTTTCAGCAACCCATTAAGAGGAGCACGAAGGCGATGCAGTTCTGGAAGAAAAACTCCATAATGAATAACCATTCACAAGAAAGTAAAGTTGACACATCAGTTGGTGGAGGCATGGACTTGATAGCCTCGACGTTTTCAGGATCAGGTTTTCTTCCGTTTTTATTAATTATGAATCCCAAATAGCGGACTTGTTACATGTAGAAATCACATTTTTCAGAACGTAATGTGAACCCGAAATCTGCTATGCGTCTGAGAACCATATCTACCTTCTTCTCTAGGTCAGCATAGTCTGTACCCATGATTAGAATGTCGTCAAGATAGGCCGCAGTACCAGGAATATCTTGTAGCATAGTATCCATAACTTGTTGAAAGATTGAAGGGGCAGTCTTTACTCCAAACGGAAGTCTATTATATTGAAATAACCCTTTATGAATATTTATTGTCAAGTAATGTTTGCACTCTTCCGCTACTGGAATCTGTAAATATGCTTCTGATAGGTCTAGTTTTGCAAGATACTTACCCCCGTTAAGTTTCGCAAATAAGTCTTCTGGTAATGGTAAGGGGTACTGATGAGCTTCAAGTGCCTCATTTAATCCAGTGGAATAGTCTGCACATAATCGAATACTCCCATTGGGCTTTTTAACAATTACTATTGGAGCTGCCTAATCAGAAAAGTTCACTGGTTCTATAATTCCAATTTTTGCAGTCGTTCTAATTCTTGTTAAACAATCGGTAGCGCTGAGTAGGGCACAGGTCTTTTGGGTCGAAAAACGGGAGTAGCACCAGGTTTGAGGGTTAACAAGGCTTTGGCCTTCGTACATTTCCCAATTCTTCTTTAAAAACATTGTGATGTCTTTGCAGCACGGTACTTTTCTGGTTACACCTTGAGGAGTTGTCAGTAGTCACTCGTCTGCAGATGCTATTAATAGAATGATCTGCTAGCTTAAGTGTTTCTATTAGATCCGGTCCCAATAATTCTAGTCCTGAGTTCTTCGTAATGTAAATGGTTGCATTTGTCGTAACCGCACCTTTAGACATAATGCAAGGTATTTCTCCAAAAATATTAAAATTTCTGTTAGGATATTCACAGGAATATCCCAAAAATTATCTCGAATGTAAATTGGCATGTCTTCAGTCTCTTCCCATATTTTACATGTTATTTCCTATTGGCCATTATTACAGTTGTCCTAACTATGACTTTCATGTGTCGTTTCCCTATTGGTCAATTTTGAGTTGTCCTAATTATAACCTTTACGTGTCCTTCCTTTCCATTGGTTACTGTTAATAGTCATCTTAACTGTATAAATATGCCTTTTCTGTAAACCATTTTTGTTCTGCTGCTGACCCCATAAACAATTCTCATTTAACGGCTGTGTTCTGATTTACTGGAGTTGGGGGACAGTATTGGGGTCGAACTAGGATATCTGAATTTGGTCAATCGGTAGAATTTCGTGTAGTCCTATCGCAATACGCAATATTTAGCAACGCTATATTTCGCGACGTAATATTTAGGCGAATTTATATTATTTGGCGACGGAGATTTTGCAAACAAGTTGCTGACTAGCTATGGATCCAGTTAAATTAGAAGAATTGTTCAAACAACAGCTGAAGCTGATGGAGATGTTTACTCAAACGCAGTTCTCTTCTCGAGTCTCATGTACACCAACAATCCCTCAATCAGTCGACGGTATTACCAGTGGTATTTCAGAGTTTCTTTATGATCCTGATGCCAATATTACATTTGACACCTGGTTCAGACGTTATGAAGATCTTTTTAAAGTCGACCTTGCTGACAGAGATGATTCGTGGAAAGTGCGTCTTCTTCTTCGAAAACTTGGTCCATCAGAGCTTGATAAGTATTGCAACTTTATTCTACCGCAGAACCCACGAGATCGTTCCTTCGATGCCACTGTTCAAACTCTCAGTCAACTTTTTGATGACCATCATTCACTCTTCAATACGCGTTATCGCTGTTTAAAACTGGTCATGAACGAGTCCGATGACTTCTTAACCCATGTTGGCATTGTCAACCGTGAGTGTAAACGGTTTAAGCTCAAATCCCTTACCGACGACCAATTCAAATCCCTCGTATTCATATGTAGTCTTCAGTTGCCCAAATTCTCCGACATCAGAAGTCGATTACTGAACCGCCTTGAACAAGACCCAACTCTGACACTTAATGCAATCACTGATGAGTATCAACGCATTGTCAATCTGCAGCGTGACACCACTTTGGTCCAATCTGGGGGCCAGAGTGGTTCCGAAGTTCACGCCGTCCAACGTCAGAACAAATCTCCGAGATCAACAACCTGTGGTCCTACTAAAGCCAGTGCTCCTTCTTTCTCTAATCACTCTAAACCGGTTCACAAGAAGCCCCCCTCTCCATGTCGGCACTGTGGAGCCTGGCATTATGTGAAATTTTGTTCATTCAAACAGCAGCTGTGCGATCGCTGTCATAAAGTTGGTCACGAAAGCGGTTTTTGCCAATCCCATCGACCCAATAGTCGTCGAAATGCACAGACGCAACGTCGTTATACTAGAAAGCAGCTTCCATCATCAAGGAGTTCAGCCGAAGTCTTTCACACTCATGCCACCACGCGATGCAAGTTTCTAACCCTCTCAATCAATGGTCAGCCAGTTCGATTGCAGTTGGACGCTGCATCGGTTATCACTATTCCGTAGAAAAAGACTTGGCGAACCTTGGGTCAACCGCCCATCAAACCATATTCGCAGACAGCCGTTAGTGCATGTGGTGGTCATCTCCTACTTCATGGTGAACTTAATTGCTGTATTTCGTTCAGAGGTACAACCTTCAACGGTACGTGCTACATCACCAAATCCCCTCTCAATCTTCTGGGTTTAGATTGGTTCGAAGAACTTGGTCTTGCCAATCTACCTATCAGCACTATCTGTAATCAAGTAAAAACTCCTGCTACTACACAACAGCATGCTGCAGACCTCCAAAAACGATTCATTGAACTCTTTCAGCCTGGTCTTGGTCTTTGTTCCACAACTGAAGCTGTTTTGAAACTTCAGCCAGAAGCTACACCAGTTTTTCGTCCAAAACGTCCAGTCCCATATGCATCCCTACCTCTGATCGACGCTGAACTTCAACGTTTGGAAACTGAAGGTGTCCTTGTACCTGTTTCTTATTCTTCATGGGCTGCACCAATTGTGGTTGTCAAAAAGTCTAATGGTTTCATACGCATCTGTGCAGACTTCTCTACAGGACTCAACGCGGCGCTACAACAGCATCATTATCCGTTGCCGATCCCAGATGATTTGTTTACTATTTTAAATGGTGGTACCTACTTCGCTAAGCTAGATCTCGCGGATGCCTACCTTCAAATTCCTGTCGCTCGCAAATCGAGAGAATTGCTGACAATCAACACTCACCGAGGACTTTTCCAGTATACCCGATTACCCTTTGGTATCAAGACTGCTCCAGCGATATTCCAGCACATTATGGATACTATTCTGGCAAATGTTCCTGGTGTTGCTACGTATCTTGACGACGTCCTCATTGTCGGCTCAACTGCTGATGGATTGCATTCCAGAACATATTTAGTTCTACAACGCCTCCACGATAATGGTTTTCGCCTTCGTCCAGAAAAATGCCAATTCTTCCCACGCTCCGTTAAATACCTGGGGTTTATCTTTGATGCTTCTAGACGACATCCTGATCCTCAAAATACTCATGCAATCCAGCAAATTCCTGCTCCCACTGATGTCTCTTCACTGCGATCATTTTTGGGAATGGTTAGCTACTATTCAGCATTTCTACCATCACTACATGATGTACGATATCCATTAAATCATCTGCTAGAAAAGAATGCTACTTGGAATTGGTCCACGCAATGTGAGTCAGCTTTTTCAAAACTTAAAGCCATGTTAAGCTCCAAACTACTGCCAACCCACTACAGTCCGAAACTACCAATTGTAGTTGCTGCTGACGCTTCAACCCATGGACTGGGTGCCCTACTATTGCATGTTTTTCCCGATGGTTCAGAGAAAGCAGTGATGAATGCTTCGAGAACACTAACAGTTGCTGAGAAACGTTATGGTCAGATCGAGAAAGAAGCCTTAGCTCTAATTTTTGTTGTCCGGCGATTCCACAAATTCATTTACGGGCGCCGTTTCGCTTTGCTCACACAGACCATAAGCCGCTGTTGTCAATTTTTGGATCAAAGATAGGCATTCCTGTTTATTCTGCTAATCGCCTTCAACGTTGGGCGTTGGCGTTACTGAGCTACGACTTCGACATCCAGTATCGACGTTCTAAAGATTTTGGTCAAGCGGATGCATTGTCCAGACTTATCAGCAATCACTCTACAACTGATGAGGATACACTCATAGCCACAATAGCAACGGAAGATGATTCTGGTGCAACACTATTGGCGAATGCCGTGCGAGCTATGCCTGTTTCGGCTGAAAACGTTCGAGAAGCTACCAGAAACGACCCGATTATTCGAGAGGCAATCACTTATATTCAGAGCCGATGGCCAGTTAAGCAGTTCAGTGGTGAGATGCTACACCTAACGAATCGTCGCAGCGCTCTTTGTGTTGTCAATGACTGTCTGATGTTTGGTGACCGTGTAGTGATTCCAACAATCCTGCGTGCCAAGGTCCTACGCCAATTTCACGCCGGTCATCCAGGGATAAACCGTATGAAATATATCGCTCGTAGTTACGCACACTGGCCGAACATGGACAAGCAAATTGTCGACTTCGTCAAGACATGTCCACATTGTCAAACAGCTGCGAAACATTCTCCTAAGTTGCCACCAGTACCTTGGCCCAAGTCAGAAAAACCCTGGTCGCGAAAGCACATTGATTTTGCCGGACTCGTAGATGGTACCATATATCTGATACTGGTCGACTCCTTCTCCAAATGGCCGGAGATATTGCCGATTGCACCACCCTCTACAACTCGAACCATCCAACTCCTTAACCAGATCTTCGCTCAGCATGGTCTGCCAGAAACAATAGTAACAGACAATGGTTCGCAGTTCACATCCAGTCAGTTTCGAGAATTTCGCTTGCAAAACTCGATCAATCATGTCCGTTCTCCGCCCTACCATCCGCAATCTAATGGACAGGCTGAACGCTTCGTCGATACATTCAAACGTGCCATGCTTAAGGCAAGAGGGGAGGGAACAACACACAATATTATAGAACGATTTTTAATCGTGTCCTCATTATTTATTGTCAAACTTCAAGTCCCCTGCGGAGGTGCTTATGGGACGGAAGCTACGAACAATTCATAGTGCAATGACACCCAGGCGAGTAGCCCAGCAGAGTCCTCACATGAAGAATACCCGAATTCCTTACGAAGTTGGCGCAAAAGTGTATGTGCGGGACTATAGACATGGGTATGATAGATGGATAGAGGGTGAAGTCGCAAAGAGACAGGGGAAGGTCATGTATGAGGTCAGAGTAAACAAAGAAATCTGGATCAGGCACCATAATCAACTAAGGCCAAGAGAAGCCAAGAAAAAAATTGAAGTTACGAAACGCGTCCCACTTGATATATTACTGGATACTTTCCAACTTCCGCCAATACCTACAACGGAGGCAACTCAGTCATCTAATCAAGCAGAACATTCTTCAGGTTCTCGGTCGTTACCTCCAAGGAGGTCGGAGCGCAAACGAAGAAAACCAAAGAACTTTCAGGTAAACCCACAGTTGTGTCGCTATTAATTTTCTTTCCAAGGGGAGGTGTTAGGATATTCACAGGAATATCCCAAAAATTATCTCGAATGTAAATTGGCATGTCTTCAGTCTCTTCCCATATTTTACATGTTATTTCCTATTGGCCATTATTACAGTTGTCCTAACTATGACTTTCATGTGTCGTTTCCCTATTGGTCAATTTTGAGTTGTCCTAATTATAACCTTTACGTGTCCTTCCTTTCCATTGGTTACTGTTAATAGTCATCTTAACTGTATAAATATGCCTTTTCTGTAAACCATTTTTGTTCTGCTGCTGACCCCATAAACAATTCTCATTTAACGGCTGTGTTCTGATTTACTGGAGTTGGGGGACAGTATTGGGGTCGAACTAGGATATCTGAATATGGTCAATCGGTAGAATTTCGTGTAGTCCTATCACAATACGCAATATTTAGCAACGCTATATTTCGCGACGTAATATTTTAGGCGAATTTATATTTCTTTCCGCCAGATGCACTGTGTGCTAGTTGTGTTGTTCGATGCACTGTCGGTCGCCCAATCTTCCTCCAAGTTTCTGGGCTTATTAAAGTAATATCAGAAACTGTATCAAGCTGAAGTCGAGTACGGCGTTTATTAATATTCAAGGTTACGTACTTTCTTTGGCGGCAACTTCGTGCTATGTTATGTGATACCAATATTCTTTTCGTTACTGCGCCAGACCTGTATTTCTTGAAGTAAGGTTTTGCAAAATGTCATTTCTGGATTCTTCTTCTGCAGTTTGTTTCTTTATGCCCCTTTCGATGACATTTACTGCAACGATGTTCTTTAAATGGGTAAAACCTCTGACAGTGCCAACCTCCACTTAACCAGCATGGAGATGTGGGCTGGTTGTCTGTGAGCGACACATTTTTTGGGCAGAATTCTTTCTTTTCGCTTACAGCATGAACATGTGGCAAACGGTTATTATTTTCGACCATGTAAGTATCGTGTTTCAAGTTTACCAGTCTTTGGCACTCTGTAGTAACTTCTTGTAGTGTTATGTTTGGACACTGTTCAATTTTACCCGAAATTCTGGTTCTGATATCAGCATCTTCGGAAGATTGTAGACTACACACAAATACGAGGCATTTAAACTGATCTTCTGTCATAGTTGATTATTTGAAGCGCTCACACTCACGATTTCCTAAACCTGCATGCTTCACCCAGTCATCATCAGCTGCTTTTGTTATCTTCAGACACTGATAACGAATATTGAATAAGGACGACTGTTCAGCAAAGATTTGTGACAAAATCTCAATGGTTTCATCAAAAGTAAAATCTCTTGGGTTCTTTGGAAGAATGAAATTACTGTAGCCTTCATGTTCAACTGTGCCAAGTTTTCTTAAGAGTATAAAACCTTGGCGGCGTCATCAAGTTTTCTGAGGTCGGCAATCTTCGTATTTCTTAAACCAGGTTTCGAAAGTAATGCCAGCCGAACCATCGAAATTAAACTGATGGATAGAATTAATAATATGGTCGACATTAGATTTGGAAGCATCATCTGTAGCACCAGTTTGACTTAGGTTCAATTTCTGCGTTAAAGTCTCTATGATACGAACCTGGAACTGCTTAAATCGTTTCTCTTGACGCTCCAGCAAGGCTTCAAATTGTTCAAAGGTAAATGACATCTTGATAAGCTAACCCCGCCGCCAGTTGTTGTATCTCGAACTTAGAATTCTTAGTCTATCACACAATACTTGAGCAGTCGAACGCTGGAACCCTCCCAAGTTACAAATCAAAAGACAGAAGACAAGTAGAAGGTATGTTATTCCAGACAGTGTCGAATATGGTACAAAATTATCAGGTATTTATAGTTTTTAGTAGAAACAAAATCATCATTATAGTTATCCAATCCGCAGACAGGGAGTTATCAGCATTGTCCAATAGGGAAGCTCCACATGGCAATTCTGGAATATTCTTCCAAAAGCTGATTGGATGGAACATGTTGGGCTCCTTCTGGGCTTCCTAGAGCCTCCTCGACTTCACCTGTGGACCATCCTCACAATTATCGACAGTGTATCCCATGAGAATGGGACGTATGAATTAGTTTGCTGCCGCCTGAAATGCAGGGGACAAGAGTTGCTGCTTAGTTTGATCTATCGCAGTCCAAGCTATGAGGTAAACGAGGTCCTGCTAAGCAGTCTCAACACTTTATCACGAAGTGATCGGTGTATAATCCTAGAGGACTTTAATGCACCCA
This sequence comes from Schistosoma rodhaini, assembly GCA_944470415.2. NCBI lineage: Eukaryota > Metazoa > Platyhelminthes > Trematoda > Strigeidida > Schistosomatidae > Schistosoma > Schistosoma rodhaini. Next base: position 10,573,326 of record OX104039.1, on the reverse strand, counting down.
TGGTGGACTCGGGAAGTCTGCGGATTAAATCGTCAGGAAAATCCCTTTGAACAGGAACTAGTTGATGCGGTAATCACATGAGCCCTAGTGCAACACATGAAGGAAGCAACTAGGTACGACCCGGGTTCTGCATCATCCTTACTAGATCTTATATTGACTCATTATGAGGATGATGTTGCAAACCTGGATTACATGCCACCCTAGGCAAAAGTGATAATGCAGTTTTAACCTTTGACTTCCATATAACTGTCGATCACGAGCACGCCTCAGCTCAATCCAGACCTAACGTCTGGAAAGCAAACATACCAGACATCATGAAATCAGCGTCATCAGTAGATTGGAAAATAGACCCAGTCATCAATCGAAACGGCTTGGGAAGTATTCCGGAATTTATACTTAAAAGTTACCGCCCCCCACATCCCTTAGACTACACCTAAGAGACCGAGAAACTCCCCACCGTGGTTCAGTAGGGAGGTTCGCATCCTTCTCCGTAAAAGAAGAAAATGTGGGATAGATTTAGGTTACCGAGGACTGACGAGACAAAATCTCAGTGTCAAAAGGCTGTGCCTCGACCCTCCGTAAGTCCTGAAAAATCATTAAGTAATCCATAGAATGCCCTAAACGCTTGTATTCGTATATAAACCAAAGGACAAAAAGAAGAAGAAATGTTCCTTCATTATGGGGAGACAGTACCGCCTCATCACTAGTGGAGGACGACTTTGGTAAAGCTCAAGTATTCTCTAAATACTTTAGCAATGTACACACCATGGGAACACCAGTCCATGAAAATCCCCCCACACAAACACTGAACAGCGTGGCCATTAAAGAACTCAATGTCTTTGATCTGCTAGTTAAGCTTGACATAGGTAAATCCACTGGACCCGATGAACTGCATCCTAGGTTACTAAAGGAATTAGCTAACTTTGTTGCGAACCCTTTAAGTGTATGTTTTAATCTATCCGTAACTCAGGGTCGCCTACCAAAAGATTGGAAGAACGCCATAGTAAGCCCAGTCTTCAAAACAGGTACAAAACATAAGCCTGAGAATTACCGACCAATTAGCCTAACTAGTGCGGCTGTTAAAATCTTAGAAAAGATTATTCGGAAGTAGTTGTTAAAGTATCTCGATGAAAACCGGATCCTCTCCGAAAAGCAGCATGGTTTTAGAACAGGTTACTCTTGTCTCACAAACATATTAGTCGCTCGTGAAAGCTGGTGCGCTCCTAAGGACCAAAAGTTACCTATAGACGTAGCTTACATCGATTTCAGCAAAGCCTTCGACAAAGTTCCGCATAACCGACTGTTATATAAGCTAAGGAATGTTGGGATTGGAGGCAATCTATTGATGTGGATAAAATACTTCCTAGTTGGGTGTCAACAAAGAGTAAGAGTGAACTCCAAGTTGTCTAGCTGGGAAACTGTGCTTAGTGGAGTCCCCCAGGGTACAGTTTTGGGGCCAGTGTTATTCCTCCTGTACGTAAAGGACCTCCATCGTCTACTATCGTCATCGGTCTTACTCTATGCCAATGATGTCAAGATATGGAGAGCGATACAAAGCAAGGGCGATAGCTTAGAACTTCAAAATGACCTGGAGAGATTGTCTGAATGGTCCCAAACCTGGCAATTGCCGATAAACACTTCCAAGTGTATTGTGATGCATATTGGCCACCAGGGTACAGATACATACACGATGAATAACACTGAGTTACCTATTGTCCAGGCACACAATGACTTAGGGGTCATCGTTAGTCAAGATTTAAAGACTACTGCACGCTGCCGTGCAATAGCCACCAAAGGTTTCAGAACTTTATGGTCCATACGCAGGGCTTTTAGGCATCTCGACGCTAAAACGTTTCTGACTTTGTATACAGTGTTCGTACGCCTTAAACTTGAGTACTGCATATAAGCAGCTAGCCCCTGCCTAAAAAAGGACAGTGAACTCTTGGAAAGGGTTCAGAGAACAGCAACTAGGCTGATTCCCGGAATAGCGAAGCTCCCGTATGGTACTAGGCTGACCAAGCTAAACCTATTCCCGCTGTCATATAGAAGAATCAGAGGCGACTTGATTACAGTTTTTAAATTGCTTAATGACAAATTTGCACCTGATACGCCCTCATTTTTCCTGTCTTCCAAAAGAGAAAATCTACGAGGACACTCCAAAAAAGTTCACAAGCCCAGAACGAATTACTTGTCAGCTGACTACCGACTTTCCCATCGAATAATCAATGAGTGGAATTCATTACCTCAGCACGTGGTTGAGGCTCCATCCGTCGACTCCTTCAAAAGAAATTTGGATCAGCTGAGAGACCATCATTGCCAGGACTAACACAGGCCATCAAGCCTCCTGTCCTTTCCAAACTGAAACTGAAACTGAAACTTTAAAAGCCGTTTAGGACGTATCGAAAGTGACTTTGAAGAAGTGTGTACAGAAGCTTCAAATTCGTTCAATAAACCTCAAAATGATTAAGAGTCCTTTGCTTCATTTCTTGGCGACGGATTATTATGCGCAACACTTGAAGATCCCTTTATAGAGTTGAACATCTTATAAAACCTTTTTAATGGTATTTCTGATTTATTTCTCTCTGAAGACCTGAACTTCTAACTGGTTTTATTTTCAAATACTACTGCATCTGATCGAACACTAGGTTATCCATTAGTAGTTTTTGTTTGTACCAGTCACCAGTGAGCGAGATTTGGTCTTTCTCCGAAGATGGCGTCGTCCTCTGCAGCTGAGGGCATGTCCATCACTAAGGGAGGGAGTATATTAGTGAAAGTGGAAGATCTCACTGGAGAATTAATTTCTGTCAAGCTTATAGATGGGGATAAAATCTTCCGTGGAATATTACTGCAAGAAACTATTGGGTAGGGTAGTTTGATCGATTTTTCGAAACACTTTATTACCCATCTTGAGATTAACCGGGTCTAATAAAGGTCAATGATACCCAGTAATCCACAATTTCCTGCTACTTATTAAGCCCTGAGATAAGGTTCTAGTTATTTGGCCAGATACATTTAATAGTTCGATTTCGAAATGTATATGCGTCACATAGTTAGTCCGTCTTCACATATTATCAGACTTAGGCAAAATGCCTTCTAGTTAACTTGATTATAGTTGCTCGAGATTCATATTTTCATAGTGTTGGTGTCATACACAGTTATTCATAACGAGTTGTGGTACTCCTCTCTAGGATGCTTATAAGCTTCACGCTTGTAGTCACCTAGGGTTCAGATCTCAAGTCCCCTTGTTAGTTATTCTCGTTGAAAGGAGAAATCACTCACTTGTCACTATATAACGTCCTTTTTCGCCCTCCATTTAAATTTATCTAAAAAAGCGTCTAGAGTGAGTTTTCGAGTCGCCATATAGTTTATATTTTCAAAATACTTGTAACTGCTGAAGTGCTCACTGTGTTAATTTTCTTTTCTTTGCTATTTTGCGGTCTGATGAAGGTTCGTTTCTGTGCAAACAGTTAGTCAGTAACATTAGTCCTTTACGTTTGCTTAGACATCCGCTTCAAGCTTAGTAGGTTAAAATACATTTCCCGGAATTCTTAGAGATGTATGGTAGAATACCTAAAAAAAATAAAAGTGGTACTAAAGTATGACAATGGTTTTTATCCGTATAGAGAGTATTGGCTTGTATGTTAACAAGGCAGATGATAGTCAAGTCATGCGCTTAATCAGTTGGTAATTAGTGTTCATGGCATAGCATGCGCTTTGCATCTTCCGGGTGAAAGTGCTTCAATAAGACTGGCAGGACCCTAAAATTGCACTCAGATAGTGGTCGAGAACTTCGTGTATGTGGGTAGCTGCGTGAGTGCTAGTGGTGGTATGAGTGATGACATCAATTCATATATACTGGAATCCAGAACGCCTCTTCCACGGTGTGGGCAGCCGGGAAGTGATAAATTCTCTCATACCCGTAACAGCACACGACACCAAGTTGGTCACTTTCAAATCCTTCCTACACCTAACAACTCTCTTATCTCTACGACTAACCCTTCCCACGTCCTTCTATCACCTCGCACCGCTAGGGCAAACGATTCGTGTACACGGAACGTTATTCCTGGTCTCCTGAAACCTCACTCTAAACTACATGTAGGAACTTTTAATGTCCGAACATTGTGCCAAATAGTACAACAGGCTTCCTTAGCTAGGACTCTAGAATCTTACACCATCGATGTATGCTGTGTCTCCGAAACGCGCATACAAGATCCGAGTAGCGTCATTCATTTGACCTCACCTAATCTAAATAAAGAACCATCTCGATACACGCTTCGTGTATCTGGAAGCCCTGATGCTGCTTCCCGTGGCCTCGCTGGAGTAGGTATAGCATTAAGTCCTAGGGCAGAACTATCTCTTTTAGTCTGGATCCCAGTAGACAGTCGTCTATGCGCTGTCCGACTAAACGGATCGGTAAGGACTCGGAAAGATAGGGAAACTCGTTGTCTCTTCGTCATCTCTACTCCAGTCTGGGCACCTGAGCAGTATCACAGCCCTCACACAAATCGAATGAGATTTGTGAGGCGCATATTTATCTGGTGCTTCCTTGTACCAATATTTATGTGTTTAAATAAATAAGTAAATAATACTACCCTCCCACTGACTGTAGCTCAGACGATATAAAAGATGAGTTTTACAGGAAACTTTCTGACCTCCGAAAAGCTAGGCGCTCTGATGTAGTAATAGTGGCTGGTGACTTTAATGCTCAAGTAGGTAAACTAGGTGAAAGACACCTGGGAGGATCTTATGGTGTCATGGCGGAAAGAACAGATAATGGCGACCGTTTGTTGCAGCTGTGCTCAGATAACCGCCTATTTATTGCAAATACTAACTTTAAGCATAAGGAAAAACATCTTTTGACATGGCGACCCCAGAATTCGTCCCAACGTTGGACCCAATTAGATCACATCGCTATCAGCCACCGATGGAGGGGCTCGATAGGAGACTCGCTCATTCTTGGGCACATGTTTAGATTCAGATCATGCTCTAGTGCGAGCACGTATCTGTCTGCGACTTACTGGACGTAGGAAAGACACTGTAGGGAAGCCTCTAAGGGTTCTACTTAATGATAAGCAAGCTAAGAATGTATTTCATGAACAACTGGAAAAACAGTTAGACAGACATGTAAGTTGTGTCCACCCCGAGGCAGCGTGGAATGACATCCGAAAAGCTGTGAAAACAACTGTGATATCCGCTAGTAAGGTGAACCATAACGTTAGGGAGAAACAATGGATCTCGGCAGCATCTACCGCACTGTTAAATGCTCGAAAACTCATCCCTCCTGGCTTTGAACATAACGAAGAGCGGAATCAGCTTAAGCGAAGGCTAATAAGAAGCCTACGCAATAATCGTGAACAGTGGTGGGTAGCGAAAGCAGGAGAGATGGAAAAGGCAGCGGCAATAGGTAACAGCAGACAGCTGTTCAGACTTATTAAAGAAACCGGCATTAGGAACCCAACTACTAGCGGAACTATCTCAGACAAAGACGGACATATCATTCATTCTCAATCCAGGAGATTGGATCGATGGGCAGAACACTTTGGGGATCAGTTCAACTGGCCTTCAGCCACACTTCAGTTACCCACGATCCCCAGTCGTCATGAATGGCAAATTGAGGTAAGTCCTCCAACTCTCTACGAGGTTGAAAAAGCTATAGGGAATCTAAAGCGAGGGAGAGCCGCAGGCCCTGACACGTTTACCCCTGAGATTTTTAAGGATGGTGGTCCAGTACTAGCAACGAGATTGACTGAGGTTTTAGGTAGAATCTGGGAACTGGACGTAATTCCATCTGACTGGTCCCAATCACTGATTGTGCCAGTTTATAAGAAAGGACAAAAGTCCTCCTGTGACAATCACAGAGGAATTAGTTTGACTAATATAGTGTCTAAAATATTAGCTTCAATAATACTTGGACGCCTAACCAAAGCTCGTGAAGAGCAGACTAGAGAAAACCAGGCTGGTTTTCGATCTGGACGTGGTTGCATAGACCAGATATTCACCCTACATCAGGTCCTAGGACATAGACATACATTCAGACGTCCCACAATAGTAGTATTTCTCGACCTTAAGGTGGCATTTGACTCAGTTGATCGTGAGGTTCTATGGCATTGTTTGTCAGTGAAAGGAGTACCAAAGAAGTACATTAACCTCATAAAGGCTCTCTACCCAAATGCCCTGGTACGGCCGAGAGTGGGTAGAGTCACCTCTCCCTCTCGAAATGCTCTCATATGGCCAGCGAATATATAGCCTCTGCCAGGGAAGTCCTACTCACTGCCTTCTCGTGACGGGGGTGTTGTTTACGAAAGTGAGAGGACGAAAAGCGAATGTCCGGCGCTTTAACCGGGTTGGTGGACATGGAAAGTTCACCTAGGGGAGTTGGAAAACCCTGATTCCAAAGCAGTGGTGCACATGGGCTCCAGTATACTGACGGAACAAATGGCGTACGAATCAACCGTTGATCACCGGCTACCATGGGACTGCATCTCCTCACGATGCTCCACTGCCTTGTGGATCAGACATTCAGGTCAAAGGCTCCGGGTGTGGCCCCCTAAGAAAACCACCTGCTTCAGTCTGGGCACCTGGGCAGTATTTCAGCCCTCACACAAATCGAATGAGATTTGTGTGGCGCATATTTATCTGGTGCTTCCTTGTACCAATATTTATGTGTTTAAATAATAATAATAACTCGAACACAACTGATCGAGTTAGAGCCTATGGCGAACTGTCATCAGAATTGGTTACCTCAAATGGTGTTCGTCAGGGCTGTCCGCTCTCCCCATTCTTGTTTAACTTTGTCGTTGACATGCTTTTAGAGGTATCACTTTCATCATCTCAATCTCCTGGATTTGAACTTTTGCCAGAAGGCTCACTTGTTGACTTAGAAAACGCCGACGACATAGTTTTATTCGGTGAAGGCTGACAAAATGCAGAGTCTTCTGACGACTATAAGCAACAATGCAGGCATGTTCGGGATGCGATTCTCTCCCTCGAAGTGCAAAATGTTACTTCAGGATTGGGTTGCATCGACACCTGAACTAATGATAGGGGGTGAAGTAGTTGAGCATGTTGACAGCTTCACTTATCTTGGGAGTCTCGTAAGCCCTTGTGGTCTGGTGCGTGACGAAATCTCAGCACGGATACAGAAGGCTCGTATAGCTTTTGCCAACTTGCGTCATTTATGGCGTAGGCGAGATATCCGTCTAGCAACAAAAGGACGGGTTTACTGTGCGGCAGTCCGTTCCGTCCTACTTTATGGAAAAGAAACATGGCTGATAAGAGTATAGGATATTCGTAGGCTACTAGTGTTCGATCATAGGTGTCTTCGACGCATTGCTCGTATATCCTGGGACCACCGAGTAAGTAATGCAGATGTTAGGAAACGGGTACTAGGTAAGGATGGCAAATCGATTGATGAAGTAGTGAAACTTCACCAGTTGAGATGGCTGGGACATGTGTTACGTATGCCCAACCACCGACGTGCAATGCTTTATGGTGTAGGAGCAGGTTGGAAGAAAGCTAGGGGCGGCCAGACCAAAACATGGCATAAATCCATGAAGTCACTGACAATTTGACTGAGCCATGTTGGTAGGTGTAGACTACCTGGTTGGGATTCGCGAGATGACAGCAACCAATGGTTAGAGACCTTGAATGACATGGCTCAAAATCGTTTGCAATGGCGAAGGTGCATCTACTCTTTGTGTTCTACCAAATTCTAATCTGAATTCTTCATATCTGTATCCTTTTTCTCTTTCCAAATTTATTTCACTGTATTATACTCTTTCAATAACATTTGAATGGACTTCATCTCTGTGCTAATGTGGTATGGCAACTCGAACTGATGTACGTACGTACGAAGTTCTACGTTGTGACTGACTGAGAACGTCTCAAACAATCTGGGCCATCTCCGGCACCTTTATGATGTTAGTGTGACATAAAGATCTGAACTGCAATGTGTTGGTGGGAGCAGTTTTACTTTATGCTCGTGAAACCTGGCCTCTGAGTTGGAAATGTCGGACGTCTCTGTGCCTGGTCGTTGTCTGGGACGGACTGCTGACAATCAGCCGCATCATGTTAGCAATGCAGAAGTTTGGCAACGTGTGTTCGGGCACAGTAGCGACAAATCGATTGGTGTCATCATCTTGAAGCATCGACTCCGGTGGCTTGGGCGTGTCTTACGAATGTTGTCCCAGCGAATTCCACGTCGTGCATTATTTGTCGACGCTGGGACTCGATTTTGTTGGTTCTTCGCAATTCCCTGGTTGAATTCCTAGGAATGATGCAACACTGGTCTGAGGTGTTATCGAAGATGACTTGGAATGGAAGCCAGTATGGATCCTGCTGTAACTTTCTTTTACTTCATAAAAGTGAACGTAACTTCTTTAACTGAAAGAATTCTTTCTGGTTGTATTTTTGCTTACTGAACTGCCTCTCTTATTATTATTGTTATCATTTCACTCATACACTAATTTCTGTCCATTGTTGCTCTTTTTGTTATATTCAACATTCATTCTCTATCTTCACAACCTCATCGTTACTGTGTGGTGCATATGTATTTGGTGCCCCTCACACCAATGTTTATGTATTCAAATATATAGCTAGATAAGTAAATAGACAACTAGATAAACTAACTTCTTAGGTGTCCCACTTGATTTCCCTACTTTTGTGAAGAGTTAACCTAATGCTGGTTGGGATGGTTGCGAAAATTGAGATCTTTTTATCATCAATTTCTTTTCTCATTCCTAAACACTAGGCTATGTGAAAAGCCAATGTTTCGGTCGATGCTTTTTATACCTACTGAGGCTATCCTCGTTGACAGGATATATCTTCGCGCTACCCTATTTCTTCGTCCGAACTCAATAAAGGTATACCTAACGGTGTAGACCCATGGTTGGTTGATTCTTTTGAATTCTAGCCATGCCAATAGACCAAGCTTTAGGTTCTTGTAAACTGATGTCGGACGCAGCAGTAAGTGCTGGTCATAACTTAGGCGTTGTTGTATATTTCCTAATTACGTTTAGTTATTGTTATTGGGACTGTATGATTTTTCAGGACAACATTGTAGAAGGCATTTGGTGTTACTTTGTTGCCCGAGTATTACTTATATTTCTAGGATACATTTTGTCCTTGTTACCCGCTCATTGAACATATCTGCCATGTTAACTGACTAAGTGTAGAATATCAGGAATGGTGGTAAGTCGCTTGGTGTAAGTATCGACTTTCATCGATTGAGGTATTTGGGACGCATTAAACATGATTAGCTTGTGGTTATATCTCAATGCTATGCATAAGCGTCTTGGAATTTTAGTGATAAACTAAGAACCAGGTAGCACTTTTGTTGGACTGTTTAGTGCCATAGGTGGCTAATAGAACTCATATGAATAAAACGGACTGAGTGCATGGAGTGACGTGAAAAGTTTTAATCTTTTACCTCTTGAAATCATTAAGTGAAATCACATTTCACCGGAGCGTATCACAAATATATGGACTAGGATGAGACTGTAGCTCATTGAACTACAATTATCAGGTGTTCTACCTTTTATTCTACAGATTTACTCTTGAATCATATTGTCTGCACTTGATTTTCCATACTACCACATAATATTACTACTACTCTAGCTTATCTTGATAACTTCATCACACCGTGCTGATATGGTCTGGCGATCAATACACGTGTGTGCCAGGGTCTACACTGTCCGTGATTGATTAACTATCAGATCTCAAGTCTTAACTCTGCTGTTATTTTTCTAATCATACCACTCAGTGCCTCCGATGCTCACTGTTGTTTGAAGCGTGCTATACAAGCCTGTAATTGACTGCTAAGTTTCGTTAATTTACCTGATTTAATAAAGTGATACACGACAAATCAATTGGTAGATTATGTAGCCTTCCAATTACTAGTTTAGTCTTGTCCTCATCTAAAATTGAAACGTCTTGTCAAGTCATTGGTTCCCACTTTAGTCTCTACATAAACCGGTGTTAAAACTCATTGTGGGTGGTAATAATTCGTTCACAACTGTCATTCCTCTTTATACTTTCAAGATGTATAAAGGAGAATAGTTGGGTGTATTATTTCCTGTCCTCTTTCATTTAGCTTTTGCTTACCATGGAGCGGTTGCTTAGTAATTAAAATCTTCAACTTCCAGCCACTCCCGGGTTCATGTCTCGCTTCAACTACCTCGGTCTGAGCATCTAGGGAGTATCACTAGCCCTCACAAGATGTGACTCATACCTTAGTATTTAGTAAATGAGTTAATTTTAATTTACTATTCTCTAACCGTTATTTGGTTGTTGGTTCCTCTTCCACACTATATGCTAATTGCTACTTTTATGTTTTGTTGCTTTTGTCAATCTGAGTTAGTTTCCGCCTTTATAGACAATAAAGAGATAAATCCGACCAGCTGTTTTTCGTTGAGGGAGGTTTATCATTAGCGATTGTCATTGTGTTACGGACGGTTTTAGTTTTTACCAAACATTAAGTGTTTTATTTTTGTCCACGACTCTAAGGTAGATTTTGACGACTAAACTAAAGGGGTTAAGTTAGCAGTCTATTAATGTCTAGCTATCACATTAAGTGACTTCATTGAGGGCTGTACCATGACATGGAGTTGCCTTAGTATCTTTAGTCGGTCATTTCATCCTGTAGTTTACTAAATATGTTAGCATTATAAAAAACCGAAAAAAATTATTTGAATAAAGAAACGACTGTGCAGCAAACAACTTTCTAAAAAGTACTGTAATTACCTTTATGGCAATCTTCATATCTTATGTGTTTTCTCCTAATCGGTTGTTAAGTAGCGTAAATTTACCGAAGAACATTCTGTCGTTGTTGTTGAGTGGTTGAAATACCTAGTATGCTACCTTACCATCAACGTTTCGATTAGAAGACTGTTTTATTACCGCATATTTCAAGTACGTAGTAGCTTGAATTTAACTGATTGTAATTTGAAAAATGTTATCGTGACGAACCTTTATCCATCCCAGCTATATATATATATATATATATATATATATATATATATATATATATATATATATGATTGCCGATGTGCTACCTGGTGTCCTCCCGCCACTCCTTTTGGAGTAACTATTAGGACTCTGATCATGCCCTGGTGTGGGCAAATCTTACCTTACTTTTCAGTGGCCTACTAATTGTTCGTCCTAAACGGATTGATGTCAGTAAATTGGTCGCAACTTCTGTTTCAAGTAAGTATCGAACCGAGCTAGCTTCTAGGCTAGCTACCATCCCACCGAAAAGTATAAATGAGGATTGGTTACAACTCCATGACGCCATGAAAATGGCGAGTAAAGCCGCTTTCGGCTTCGTAGAACGTCTTGCTTATAAGCACTGGGTTTCTTCTGGCTTCTTACAACTCATCGAAACCCGTCGTTCTACTCCGGGTGACCGTGAGTTTAACCATAAACAAAGGCTGTTACGAAATAAAATTGGGCAAAGCTAAGGCGAAGTACTGTTGTTTGTACAGAGGTTTCACGACAGTAAGGTGTTTTTTTCAGACAACCAGCATAACAGAAGTGTTGCCTTCCCACGAGGAGGGGCGGGGTTAGAATAGGTTGACCCTACAAATGCACACCTCGCCTTATCCCAAGGATATCCGTCTCCGGCGGTAAGGTCCCAACAGGTACAGAGCCAACACAAAAGTTACCCAGAAAAAGGTTGTGTGTGACCGACCTCAAGCACTTGTCCCTTGCGTCTGCAGTCACGCTCACAGGTCACTATTTTATTTTATTTAAACACATAAATATTGGTATAAGCAGGCACCAAATAGATGTGCACCACATAAATCATTTGACTTGTGTGAGAGCTGGAATACAGACCGGTGCAGATGGTTTTCTTAGGGAGCCATACCCGTAGCCTTTTACCTAGAAATCTGATCCGCAAGGCAGTGGAGCATCATGATGAGATACAGTCCCATGGTAGTCGGTGACCAACAATTGGTTCATACGCTATTTGTTCCCTCAGGATCCTGGAGCTCATGTGCACCATTGGTTTGAAATCAGGGTTATCCAACTCCCGTAGGTGAACATTCCGTGTCCACCAACCCGGTTAAAGCGCCGGACATTCGCTTTCCGTCCTCTCCATTTCGCAAACAACACTCCCGCTACGAGAAGGCAGTGAGTAGGACTTCCCTGACAGAGGCTATATACGCGTGGCCATGTGAGAGCATTTCGAGAGGGAGAGCGGACTCTCACTACTCCCGGCCATACGAGGGCATTTGGGGGCATGGCGTTGTGGTATTAAAGAAAGCTGCAAAGGGCTGGCTTCTGTTTGTGAACTAAAAGTGTAGGTATTCTGAGGTAAAGAGTGAATGCGTCTGCTCTGGTTATCAGTCATTTCATTCATCACGTATTTTCCTAACGCTGCTAAATAAATATTGGTCTTCTGTTATCTGAGAAAGAATAGTTTTAATTTCTTGAACACTACCGTTGCTTTTATCTAAGTAATATTGGGTATGGTCATGTTTGTCTAGTCTTTAGTGTTTATCGATCAAGTCACAATATGGTCACTATTCTAGGTAATTGGATGTTATATACACTATGCTTTAATATGAGGTGGGTACTTTTGCTTCTTACTAGTAACGTACAACTAGTTGCCTGGTTCCTTTAAATCACCTTATTCTCAATTTGTGTAGGTATTTTTTTATCTCGCCACTTCTTGCAATAGCGTTTTTTTATTTTAATTAATCTAAACATGTACCCTTCTAGAGTAGCTGCGAAACCTCAAACGATTCCGCTGGTGTAAGAAATCTACGAAAAAATAAACGACAAGCACTTAGCAGTTACCAAGAAAGTAAGATTTGAGAATCAATGAGTTTAGCACAATAAGGTTTCCGAGATTCTCAGAAAGTGATGGTCACACGTATTTGTTCACCAACATTGTTTGGTTTATTATCCGATCAACGACTATCTCGTGAATGTGGTAATTAGTATATGTATTGGTTAGCAAAAATAATTCTAAAGTTAATGTCCCACTTTTTATCAAAGAACCCTTTGATAGGCGTTAACTCTACATTCCATCCACGACTGCTAAATTCGATTTGAAACTGACAATTCTGTGTTAAAAAATCGATTACAATTTTGATCTAATCTTATTTCTATCAATCATTTAAAATATTGGTCGATTTCAAATCCAAGCAAATATGATTCATATTCAATAAACCTTTCATTTCATTGTATTAACCGTATATATTTACTTGAAGGCCGTATTTATTTCCTTTAAGACAAATTTCATATAATCCTGCTACTAGATTGGAGAAAATGATCACTCCAGTTCTGCCACAGTTTCTGAAAATATTCCGTATACAATGATTTAAAAAGATGTTGACTTCATGAATCTTCATCCAATATTTTTGCTAAAAACTAGTGCTTATCATGACCAGTCCATTAACCAATCTATATTGCATAAACCATGTACCTCAATAATCTATTTAGTCTTCATGAGGATAATATGAATATACTGATTTGTTTTGTGTCTGGAAATGATGATATTGGTTAAATTTAATGTTCACTTAGTACTCGGGAGATCCAGCTTTAAATGGATGTGGTTTATTGTCTAAAATGCATGGACAAAACCGTGGTAACTAATTTTTGTCGGTTTAAGCCATATCAATGTGTACCTGGTTGGGGTCTAGGCTATTGTCGTAACGATAGGTTGGATACTTTGTGTGACATGGTTCACAATAGTATAGTTACATTCACTCCTCGTATTTCTCTAGAACCTGAGTCCTGAAATCTCCCTGCACCCTTCTTTTTTTACTACCGGTGCTGTTATTACTTCTACTACCTTAGGATTTGTCTTGAACTAATTTTCTTTTTGTACTGATGTAGCAAGGCAACTTGAGTCGACACACATGTGTCAGGTTCTGCGTTGTGTATGACAATGATTTGTGGGTCTTTTAATATTTTCTTGCTTATTATTATTTTGTCTATTGATAGTAATATAGTTAAATATGAACTCTTTTACTAATCCAAAGATAAATTAGTTATGTTAAGGACGTCACCTGAAGCTAATGATCAAGTTCTATTTATCTATATCTATAGTGGTATTGGTGTACGAGGCTGTGTTTATGTATCATGCTAGTCAAACGAACATTTGTTGTAGTACCCAATAGTGAGTTTGTGTACTAGAAAATGCATAAAATACTGCAAAGTTACCCAAATGGATTTATTTAAAGTATATTTTAATACGGACAACTAAGTTATGAACTTTCCAAAACATCAAACAACAAAATCATTGATAAGTGATGTGTTAATTTCTGCACATTTGGATGTTTAACATTATTTGTAGAAATGTCTTGCAATGTTTTGCGATTGAATGTCTGATATCCTGCCTTCACACTACTTCTTCTTACTAATATTTCCCGACATGCATATTTGACTTCGATTGTTGTTTCCACGCTATCTGACTGAAGGTGGATCAGGAACGTTTCGGTTGCTAATTATTCTGCTAGCTTATTTGGATTTTACGGTAAGAGAATAACATACGTTATTGAAAATCACTGATTAGCAATTCTGCGGGACTTCCGCTGGATGTCAGGATGATCTTAATGAATTACACCTCTTGTTGGTTTCTGTTTTTTCTATCTTATTGGTTCACTTTTGGCCTAGTGATCTTATCTCAGCTGCTGACTAAATACACGATATTATTATCAGTGACTTCTTCATGAACCAATTTAATAGCCTGGTGGGTTATTAGTTTTTCTCCAACACTAGTTTAAATGGTGTGTGGAGATTGGTAATGACTAATCCTTTATAACAAGTTCCAACCACTTTAGTCGGTGAATGTTTGCAGTGGGGTTTGCCACCTTCCTTGGTATTTCTCATCTAACTTCATTACCTTCTACCCGGTTATCCCATCATGCATCAGTTATACCTCACTTTTAAAACATACGTAACCCACATAAATACTACAATTTTTGTAACATTTTATAACCATGAATTAATACTATTAAACAGCACTACATCCAAATTTGATATTCAGTAGAACGTGTCACTTACACTATAATTGATATAAGTGAACTAAGTAGTACTACGTTTCGTCTCCTTTACTCCATTTATCACACTGTCTTCGTTCATATGCACCTGTCGATAAAGTGTAGTGTCTTAAGTTTTATGTTTCACGCTTTTTATCAATAAAACAAACTAATTTTCAACTTGGTAAATAATACTACTCTACTCCTGATAGGTCGCTGGATTAAACGTCATGAAAGTTTGTGTATAAACAAGCTCATCTAATATATTACACCACTCAAAGGGAAAATTTATTAAAGGTATATCATTTGGAAATAGGACAGTCTATCATCAACCAGGAAGATTGTGCACCGTAGATTCATCTTCGTCATTATAAACTCCCTATTGCGCCTAAGGTTTTTAATTGGACCCTATTTTATTCTGGTGTAAAACAATAATTTTTTGGTTGATAGTTATGACTCAGTCAACCTATGTTATTCGACCATGTGTATGCTATCTCATGCTTCCACTTTCTAGGTATAGCTCAGTATTTATTGCGTAAACATTTGAGTGCTCTCTTTGATGTGGAGTCGGCATTTCAAGAAACGGTCTTTTTTGCAAAAGTGAAGTTCATAAAGTCAATATTTCACTCGTATTCGGTAGGTGCTTTGATTGGGACATGTAATGATATTGACGATGAATTGTATGTGTAAAGATAAGAATTCTGCAGATAAGGTCTCACTTTAGGGAAAATCATTCATAGAATTTTTCACAAGTATTTTTATGTGAACAGCAAAATGAGTTTCTCGTTAGAAATGTAGAATGAACTTCATAGATAAGATTAGAATAAATTACCACTGAGATTGATTAGTCACACTCCAAGTCCACGGGACAAACGATATCTCAAATGAAAAAGCTTCTTAAATATTAAAAGTAAGTTTTAAAAAATACACATGAATATGTACTGTCTTGTAAATGTTGGGAATTATGACAGTAATCTAATGTCATTGACTGGATTGCTCTTACTAGTAGGAAAAGCCAAGAAATTATTACACGCTGTAAACATGAATCACTGTGACAACTTGGTGCGTAGTCTGTTAAGTTTTAATTCCACCATACTAAGACTCGTTATAGATTTTAGTGATTAACCATATTTTATTCAGTGAGGCTTCAAAATATAGTATATTCTTATTATCATACACATTATTGTTTTCATAGTGAAATCTAGTGGATGAAATTCTCAAAATTTAAATAATTTGACTTAAGTTAAAATTCGGCGTTTTTTTGTAGGAAATTCAATGAATATGGGACAAATTTAGAAAGAATAACTAGTGCACCATTTTGGCCTCCTCTAAGTGGAACAACATCAGGGATAAACCTCAAAACTATTCCTTGTTCAACAGAACGTTATTCCTACAAATTGGAAGGTCAACCTTCAAATTTAAATGTCTTCCAACCTGATCCAACAAAACGAAGTCATCGAAACCAACCAGCTCCACAATTGTCACGGATATTACGACCTCGGCGATTTGTTTGTCGGAAATGTAAGAAAGCATTCCATCTAGAAGAACATGGTACGGAACTTTCCTCTTCCTTCCTCACCGATCTGATAGATCGTCGCACTTCTGATTCATCTGCCCTAAATTCAGACAACGAAGTAAATCATTACCTTCCCAAAAGCAACATTTCTGACCAAATAACACCAGCGACACTCAATGGAAATTCTCAGTCTATTCGACACGTCACTCCACCAATCATCCCTAAACTTAATGAAGAAATGAAAATAAACGTGGATGATTCGTCAAAATCAGAAATTGATTCTAGTTCTGATATACGATCAAAATCTAAAAAGCATTTTATTTCTGAACAGTCAACTAAAATTCCAGAGTCATTAGAACCAAAATTAGTCATGTCGAAGAAACGGAAAGTCGATGTTGTTCCCGATAAGCAAAAGCTGAAGAAGATTAAACTAAGTTCTCAAAAGCTCACTGAACCGAATAATGTTAGTAATACAGTCCTGGTCGCAACACCACCTGTCGTTAATCCGGATTCATCTTCCGACCCTGCATTACCTTCCTCCTTTTCGGAGGAAACCAAAGATTTCTCTACTTCTCCAAGCCTATTCGGTAAGACAAATTCTGTTGATTCTCTTTCGTCTCAGGAACAAACTCGTAAGAACCGAATTAAAGCTCAATATGTATCTGTCATCTCTACATTTCGCTATCCGTTTGGGAAAAAAGCTAGAATCTCTTCCAAACAAGAGATTGGAAATGTTAGCTCGATTAGCGATAGCAGAATAAAGGTTGAATCAAACGCTATTCGCAAAGGTTCTGAAAAATCAGAAATAAATTCATTAACATCTTCAAAAACGAATCTTGGCGTGCGAAAAAATTCTCGATACCGTACTCGTACTCAGCTGAACCCACTTTCTGTCACTTCGGACTCACTGGGTCCTTCTTGTTCTGTAAAAGATCTAGAAGATCGTTCAGAGGTGGATGAAATTCTACCTAGTAATTCTCTTGATGGTGATTTTCCACAAAAAGAAAATATCCCAAATAGTATAAGCCCACGTTTGTCGAGTCCATCTAAGGAGAAGTATTCTACTTCTGTACAGTTAACTTGCAAAACATCTACGTATGGACACAATTCTGCCTCAAACAATTTTGGGGTCCCTATGGGTGAGAGTAATTTCTCTCCACAAAGTCGACGTAAAGCTTTTGATTACGAAAAACCAAAAAACAGATGGATGCGTGAGGCGCGAGCTAGAAGGTGTCAAGATGAGCGAAACAGTAATCCTAGTTCCACTGCAACAAGTCATATTTCATCTTCATCCAATAATACAGATACGGATAACTCTACCTCGTGTAATCCACAATCTCCTAGTTTAAACCGACTGCGAATTCGGTCGGGTGATGGATCTAGTGTTAGCCCAAGCGAAAGTACTTTAAAAAGTAATAACAATGTATCTTCTAAGGTAAAGTTTCCTAATGGATCGTTAAACAATCGTAACAGTGAATCAGGAGACGCTTCACAGTCTGAAAAATATTTGGACATAACTGACCAAAAGTCTGCATCTACATCTCATGTGTCTCCATGCTTAACCCCGACAAGTGATAGTTCTGGTCTTGCCCTTCCTGTAATCAAAATTAAAATTAATCGGAATAGACAACCTTCTGGGTGTTCGAAAACTGTACCGACACATTATGAAGTTGTTAATTTACAGACTGGCTCAAATCAACAATTGGCTACTTCGGCTTCTAAAGTTGTGAGTGAAGAAAATAGTTTAATAGCGAATGCGAATCCATCTGCTTTGAAGTTGGACATTCAGTGCAATGGTTTACGTTCACCATCACCGTCACCATCCGCCGGTTCTTCAAAGAAGGGATCTACATGCGAGAGTTTAATAATGTCAGGTCCTTTAGTAAAACGCTGTAAGTTACATGATGGCATTGTTTTTCGTGTAGGTGACCTAGTTTGGAGCAAACTTTCAGGATGGCCTTACTGGCCTGCACAGATTACTAGCATACAATGTGTGGTTGCCAATGAAAATGATTTGCCGAATTCTGAACAAGTACGCACCGTCGTGGATTCCCAAGAAAAGTCATCTCCACTTTTAACATCAGAGCAGGTTTGTTATACTGCCTGTCTTCATTGGTTTGCTTGGCACCAGGTGTCATACATGCCATGTGATAAATTGTTTCATTTCTTAGAACATTGTAAACGATTTGATAACAAAAAGAAACGTGGAGTTTTTCGCCAAGCAGTTAATGAAGCAAAACAAGCGGCAGAAAAAAGGCAAGAAACTCACTCTACTGATAGTGAAAGTGACTGGGACCATGAACTTTCGGGCGGCATAGTACACCAACAATCTTTATCTCAGTCATCTGAAATACCTGTTCCTGATGGTTCCAAAGAGTCGGAGGTTTCACAAACTGCATCATCATTATCCATTCCTGACATAAACCCTGATAAAGAAGTGAACGCAACCAAGAAACAAAGTAAATATCCTAATAACAAAGTAAGAAAAAGCAAAACCAAAGTCTGTCGTGAGGAACAAGAAGCTTCGGTGTTATGTCCATCAGTTGTTGATTCTTCGAATACGTCCTTAGGTCAAACTACCCTTAATAACATGGGCGGGGAAGTCACTGCGTCTATAGAGTCAAAATTACATGTGATATCTAAACGTAGATCAAAGCAACAGACTAAAAATGAGGTTTATCCTAATACTTCTGAAGATAAAAATATATTGGTAGGAGAGTACGATTCTCTAACAAATACTAAATCTAATGTCCGTTTAAAAATCATTCTTTCGAAACCGAAATCAAAAAGTAAGCTCAAGTGTGCTAAAGTTTTGAGCAACAATACACAAAATTCTTTTGAAAATGAAGTTAACATTTCTTCATTACCAAATTTAGATGTCCCAATTACTGATAACAAAATACATCAAATTGTTGAAAATTCATCAAAAGACACAGAAAGTCCGTTCACTTCAGAAATTATTCCAGAATCAAATATATCAACTACCGATTCACAAGACTTTGATAAAACATTTAGTGCTACACATTCAGAACTCCTAACTCAATTCCCACATGTATTTCCGGATCTCAAAGTTTCAGGTATTCTGTCCGACACAGTCGATATACCTACATTTTCTGAAGATGAATCTGAAGAGGAAGATGCTGGTCGTTTGATTATTGATCCTGATGTAATGGCTTCAGTCAACGTTCCCTTATCAACTGGAAATCATCATTACATTACTGAGACTTTAAAACAGGATCCAGACGTTCTTCGAGAAGATTTGTACAGTCTTTCCTCCGATACTATGTCCTACAATCATGAACTATCATCTCAAGCATTTGATAGTATTCATCCATACTCTCGAACGTCTTCAACTACTCTTCCACAGTCATCGATGTCGGGTTTTGGTAATCCAGTTTACTCATCCGATTCATTTACACATTCATTTAATTCCTCAACATATTCGACGGAGTGTTTAATATCTCAACCAGTTTCAGTTTATCCAACACATAATCAATCATTGATCCAGACTGTTCTGCCTAGATTAACAACTCCACCTCTTTTAGCGTCATCAACTGTATCAAACCTTTCAATACCCAGTAGAAGTGCTTATTTTCAACCTAACCATGTCAAGGTTCCATCAACTACAACGCATAACGTGTCTTATGTTACTACTGAATACTCAACATTATAACTGTAAGTTGACTATATGCTTGCATGCTCGGCACTATTCCATTGACTCCTTATTTTCGTATTTCTGCGCTTATCAACATCACTATACTTATTTTGTATTTCTAAATATCCTGAGATCTTTGAGATTATTACTGACTTCAAGGCGATATCTGATTAGATTGACTGATAGGCTTTGTGAAAGTCTTTGTTTTTACAATCTCTACCAAAGAAGTACACAAGCATTGTGAAGGCTGTTTGCTGGAATGCTGTTACTCGGGTCTAAGCTTGTGACGATTGTCAACGGATTTCGGAACATCAAGTGTCTTTCGTTAGGGTTTCCAACTCTACTCGTTCTGATCATTCTTTGAGGGATAATACTCTCGTCTTACATTTCAGGGATTGACTTCCTGTCAAGTGATTTGCTTAAAATTGTCAAGTTGCAGAGTTTTCTGATCGCCATACACTTTTCTGACGTATTTCTCCCTCGTAAAAGGCAAAACATACCTTCATGACTATCTGCGGTAACACCTGAATCAATGGTAAGAATCATGTAGTTAAGTTTGTTGATTGCTTCACTTATCTTGAAAGTCTTGTGGATTGGCGTTTGATGATGTGTTCGCGTGGACTCAGATAGCTGGCTTTGACTTTGTAAACTTTCACCAATTATGGCATACACGAGATATTTGTATGCTTATTAAAGGACAAGTATGTTGTGTAGCAGTTCTGTTTATTATACTTTATGGACCGTAAAACGCAGTTATCGGAGGTAGAGAATATTTGTAGATTATCATTATAAATCAACTCTGGCCAGTTTCTACTATATGTACTGGTGTTTTATTAAAGAATTGGTCAATACAAATTTGTACTAGATGAGTCGATTTTGATTAACCAACCAAATATAGTAGCAAATGTTGTACAGCTTAAGTAAATAATTTCGTCAAAAAGAAAATTTTCTTCGTTTTGTAATGTTTAAATAGTTTTGAAAAGTGAATGTAATTTGTAAATAAAAGTCAGATGCTGTTATTTCAATCTTCTATGTGTGGTGCCCAAAAAGAGCTCTAAATTGTAGAATCTCTTTTATTCGGTATGATCCGTGTTTATTTTTGATCAGGCTTTTGTTGTCCATTTAAAATACCATGTAATATAAATTGGTATGATTGAAGGTATTCATGTGCGTATTCAATCTTGTACTCTTGTCCCTTGAGCTACCTTTCCAATTCTTTGTTTGTAACTTTTCTGAAATCTGTCAGTAATTTTATACTGTCAACTTCCAAGTTAATCACGAAATGTCAAGTGATCACACGAGCAATCTATCCAATTATGGTGTCCATCTCTATACTTAATACTGTGTTTGGTGGGATTCCGACGACACTAAGAGCGAAAATATATAACACTAGTTGTTATCAGAAAACCATTTCATGTATAGAATTGAGTCTTGTTTCTAATTAAGCCACAAACCTCCTATTATCCAACGGTAAAATCTCTGACTAGTAATTGGGACTATTGTTTACCAATCTTTATGGTTTTTTTCCATTATTTTAGATACATTTCGTCAAGTGATACCACCTAAAAATTAAAGTGGAGAATCTACGATTCACTTCTAGCTGTTATTCGAAATGATTCGTACAAATCATTGTAAAAATATGGTTGTAATTTTCATCATCTTATCCTACATAGATTTTTGTGCTAAACTAGTATTTCCAAATATTATTTCCTTCTTATTGTATATCTCTTCTTCAACAACTTTTCAGTACGAGTTAATTATTTTCTTCTTTAAATATTTGGATTTAATTAATCCCTCCCTGTGATGATGATCCTGGCGTTTAACATTGATTTTTTTCGCTTACTATTATTTCTTTGGGACAATAAATGAAAACCATGATTAGATTTTCGTTTAGATAACATTTAACAAAAGTATCTGTGAAATGATGATATAATACCTTTTGTTTATCCTTTTGTATATTTTTTTTACATATATTTATCTCAACACCTCTCTTCCGTTCTTTCTCCCTCGCTTGTGATTTGTGATGTTTTTGAACACCATGTGTACATATATACATATTTATTCAATAGTTAACATTGCTTTAATTTATCTCCTGTTATCGTTATTTTCTAAAATCATTGTAAATTATTAACTTCTTTGCTTAAGGTTCTGGGCGCGTGTGTATGCAAGCCCCTTAGGATTCATGAGTTTATTTAAAATACTGTCTTCCTTCTATTTGTTTTTTCAACTGTGTTTAATCTCAAATAATTTTTGCGGTTCACACGTTGAGTTATGGTGGCTGACACTGTTGTTATTGTACGTATATTTGTCTTTTCTGTCGTGCGTCCTCTGTCTCGATTAGAGAATAGGTGTATGATGATTTGTTGAATTTTTATACAATTATTTACTATATTATTAATACTACGGTAAACTATGTAAGAGATGTACAAGTGCATCGATTCATTCTCTTACACATTGAAAGTAGCTTTTAGAAACAAACAACCAACTAGTGAAAAAATGTTACGTCTTTGATCTGTCTACCCACTTTCGTGCCGAGGATAATTTGTCTAATGTAGATCAAGACCTTGACGCGATAGGCTGGCTGGCTTAACCTGGAGGCTAGTATGCGTGAGTTCGAAGTGGGGTAGAAAGACGAAAACTATTCTATCCCTGATTGGCTGACGAGCACACACGAGAGAGAAGACAAGTGTAACGCTACTCGCTTTATTCCGAATGCCGATCTGGTACCCGAATTCAGATTAGTGTAAAAAGACAAATGAATAAATAGATGACTAACCCGACCACAACGTACAAATATGTCCAAAACTGGGAGATTAAAGTAGAAAATAGAGCACAAAAGGTTCATCTGAATCCCAATAGCTTTGAAACAGAAAAGGCTATGACAGTGAATCATAAATCAAACGAATGCTTATGTTCTGTAGAATAGACTATAGACAAAAGTAAATGTAACTGTTATACAACCTTTGAATTAAATGAAATAACGTCCCCGAAAATAGCTTCCGTAGTTTGTCAAGGTTTCTTGTTTCTCTGTTTACATCAGAAACAATAATTGGAATAAAATAATAGATAGTGTCAGTCAGTAGTAGTGAACTTGAATTAGTCGTATATTCAAGATGTCATGATTATTTTTATTAGCTTCGTAATTAAACGTCAGTTTTAGTTTTACTAGTCTGGCCGTTGGCTTCAGAAATGTATATATATGATAGTGTATACTTGTGGCTGAAATGACAACTGGTGGAAACTCGAGTTGGAGTCGCCTCAATAAGCGGCTACTTAAGTCCTACTAACAGTATCGTTTATTTTTACATATGCGATCGTGCTAAGACCTCGTCATGGTGAGTAATGTACCTTTTCCGCTAGTCTCTTGTTGATAAATCTCTTTGATATCCATCGCTGTACATGTGTTTTTGTATAATGAAGGATTCTGTTGTGGTGGAATGATAAGATAGTAGGTACTACGCCTAATTAGCAATTATCGGGTTAGAGTTCGATTTCATCCCGCCCAATTTAATTTAGCTAGCCAACACGGATTGTTAGTCTTGATAAGATAAATCATAGCTTAAAGTCTTGTGTACAGGCCCGTAACTTACTTATTTTTTGACAGAAATTTCAGATTTTCCTTTAGGTTACTAAAAGTCAAGGTTAAAATGTGATAACTTGTAAGTCGAATTGATAAGTTCATAAGTATATTCGTTTAAAAAACATAGATTTGTCTTATTTCATATCACTTCATCCTGAGTTTCTTATTATAGTTGTGTTCTTCATTGTTAACCTAGTTTTATTATGTATCTTACTCTAAGCACATACAGTATTAAATGTAAATCTCAGTAATTATATGTTTGGCTTCAAAGATCGTGCTGTTAAGATGCAATACCACGTCACGTCCTCTGATTCAGCCTCAATATTAGAGATGCATGAATTTGACTTATGACTAAACGGCCTTGGTAACTCAAGTCTGATATATGTAGTCAAGTGATACTGCACAGTTGGATAATTCAAACTAAATTCTAAGATATTAAGGAGGAAGAATATATTTGTAAAATCTCAGACGTTGAATTTCAAGTAAATCCGGAGGATCAAGAGAATGTATTGAGGATTACAATCTCAACTGCATTACTAAAACAAAAACCTAATGCTCGTTACCTAGAGAAGAAATAGATGCTGTAGAAGAGCTGAGTAAAGACAGGAAAATTGGCATTATAACAGCAGACAAAAATATCAACACTGTTGTTATGATCTTTTCTGACTATGAAAGGAAGTCAACGCACATCTCCACAGTGAACTTTAGCTAAAACCATTAAAAACAAATGCAGAGTCACTTTAAATAGGTTTAAAGACGAAACGGCTAATGTACTAGACTAGAATCAACAAGAGTACTCCGAACAAGATAATAATATCAGTATATAAGGATCCTAGTAATCATCTTCAACAGGTAGTTAAAAGTTAACAATCCTCGACCAAATCATCCCTTAACCTTGAGTTTATTCAGACTCGACCTTTTTGTCGATACCCCGGCAAAATGCAGCAGTAGAAATAAGTAAAGTATTTTACAATTTGAGGTTGCGGAAATTTTTAAATTTCACAGAAGTCATGAACCGATCAATGTTAGACCCCCACTGAAAACCAGGAACCACTGGACGGCCGTTTCGTCTTAGTACGGGGCTCCTCGGAATTTCGAATCCCCGGGTATGCACGTTGGATTTCAACCCTACACGCTCCTGTGTAAGCTGTCAGAAATCTAAGGTAATCAGACACAAAAAATGACCCTTAGGTTTTTTCAAAACCCCTGACGCTCGTTTCGACCACGTCCATCTAGATTTGGTATGACCCTTACCCGACTCGAACGGATACTCATATCTCTTAACATGCGTAGACCGTTTCACTCGATGGCCAGAAGCGGTACCGATTAAGGACATTACTGCTGAAAGAGTGGCCCGCGCTTTCGTCGAACGATGGGTAGCAAATTTCGGCTGCCCTTCCACAATCACTACAGACCGCGGACGCCAATTCGAACCTGGACTTTTCCGTTGTCTCACCTCACTATTAGGAATCACGCGCTTCCGAACGACCGCCTACCACCCACAAGCAAACGGGTTGGTAGAACGTTTTCATCGACAATTAAAAGCTTCATTATCAGCTTCAAACGTTTCACAGTGGACAGACGCTCTTCCACTCGTCTTGCTAGGTATCCGCAATGCAGTGAAAGCTGACATTGGATACACGGCATCTCAACTCGTTTACGGAAAGACACTCCGACTCCCAGGAGAATTCGTGGATCCTTCACCTTCTTCATTGAACATGGATCTAAACTCTTACACGAGTAGGCTTACAAACGCTATGCGTTCAGTTAAACCTGCTCACACTCGACCTCAATCAATTGATGTTTTCGTTCAACCCGAATTACGACATAGTACACACGTCTTCGTTCGTCGAGACTCACATCGACGACCCCTCGAATCAGCATACGAAGGACCTTTCAAAGTTCTTCAACGCGAACCTAAGTACTATGTGTTAGATAAGAACGGTACGAACGATAGCATCAGTATCGATCGATTCAAAGCAGCGTAATTAGAAGGAAACCCTAGCTACGTCGATTTTCCTTCGGTACAAGCAAACGACACAGTCACTACACTCGTAGTACCCTACACGACAACCGGCACACAACTTGATACTTCGTCAACATCGATAAATAAACCTAAAACAACGCGTTCTGGAAGACGAGTAAGATTTCCAGAACATCTTAACGAATATTGCACGTAGGACATAAGCTTTATCTTGAATTACCTTTTCATAGTTTATTATAAAAATTTTTTAATATGCTCATTTTTTTTATTTGCATAAACAAACAAAAAAAACATTTTTATTTTTTTTGAGCGTATATATATATATATATATATATTATATATATATAAAAAAACAAAAAAAAAACATTTTTTTCCTGATCGCTTTTACGCTGTTTGTAAGTGTATTAGTTTGTTTTTTTTCCGCTCATCTTGTGTCCCTACGCAAGTATGAGTGTATTTTCGACATGCACTCACACGTTTTATTTTTCCTCTTTTCCAGGACGGCTGGAAAAGAACGACGAAGTTTCGCAAGGAACCGAAATTTTCATTGTACTATATTTCTTTACTGCTATGGTTTACATTTTGGTCCCATAGTTTAAGGAAAGACGACCAGACGCTGCTAAACGAAGCAAGCTATCAGAAGAGTGTTTACCAACGACAAACTCGTTGGGTTTAAACTTCTGGCTGGTCACGTCTTAGGGGCATCACTACTTCACTAGGGGGGGGAGTGATCTGTAGCTGTAAATAATTCCCCAAAATCAATAGCTCATTAAGTGTTCGACATTGGATGCTGACCATGTTGTTTAAGTGGACTTGTTTAGCTGAAGGCTTTCGAACATTCATCCGCACCAGATCGTTTCAACTCGGCGTGGGACACAGCTCCTACGTTTCGTTAGCCAGCTTATAGAAAAGGTCCTCGATATATTGGTAACGAATCAAATATATCTTTCTTGCTTCTTCTCGTCTGATTTCTATCTGACTGGGAACGATCGAACATAGAAGGTGCTACTGGTAACTAGTTGTAAAATTAGAACATCCGTTGCATCCTCAGTCACAAACTAGGTTTTAGGATTTCTGATTCTACCCTGACAGTGAGTGGCAACCTATCTTATGTTTGATGGTAAAGATGATCACCTTCAAATTGGACAAGTCACTTAACTTGATTCTGATATAGAACTCTTTTTCTCTAGTCTAATTAGTAGAACAGCATCTGACAACATTTTGTCTATCTATCGATTGTATTCTATTATTATGCTGATCTATAAGTATTTGAGACATGCTGACTAACTGACATGGACTGTTTGTATTCCTTTTTTAATACGAAGCAGAAAGACCAGTCTTAGATATATTTCTCTACAGTACAATTGCTGGTAATTCTGAATGCCAGTGTCAAAATAAATTCAATTATAAATCGGTCTAAATCTGGTGTTAATCCAATATTATTACTTCAGTCTAGTTGTGTCCATTTAATCCCATTAGAAATTAATTGTTTATCACTACTGCACATGCTAGTGAATTCAGTTACTGAAATATATGTTCAAGAACATCTGTATTCTTGTTACTGTTTGATTCATTTTTATCGGTTATCGATTATTAAGATAACAAATATAATATCCCGTTGGTGAGTGTCAAATAAGCATTCTAGATCCCAGTGCTAAACACGTACTAAATATGCTTAATCTTGAGACTAAATGAAGATATGGAGTGAATATACTCAGGATGAGCGTAAGACAACAAATAATAATCATTTGAAGTCCTTGATGTCAAGAGCAGCTGATTTTGAACATCTACTAGTTAAATGTATATTGTTCAGAGTGTGCAACTATGGAAATGTAGTAAGATTTTGATCTTTCTTGATAAATTAAAAAAATACAAATTGTTTGGGCACTTGGAGTTAAATTTATGTCGTTCAAATTAACGGTTAGATCTGTGTAATTTGATATTGAGTAGTAATTACTATTAATTAATCAGTAACTTATAATATTATACAATCAAGCGTCTATAACCAATAGATCTAACTAGTAGATCAAGTCATGTAATTACTTTCTAAGGATGTGACTACGTGTCAAAAAACAATTTGAAAACAATCAACTTTACATATCATTCACACTCTAATCAAGTCAGTCAATGCTCATCATATCGCTGACAACCCTTTTCTCACTTAGTCTCAGAGTCAGCAAATAACTTATAGTGTGGTAATAAAACATGTTCAAGACACCAGAGCTAATGCTTTAAGATTAGAACACTAGTTGTGTATTTGTCATTGAGACAAATATGGCAGGACATCAACACTACTGACACGGTATTACCGACAGTTGTGAGTGTTTCTTCAGATACAGCAATGATCGAAAAGTCATCGAACATCCTCCGCTTAGAGATCTTATATTTTACAACCACCAAGCAGAACTGCTTTTACGAACACGTAAATCCAATTTCTAACAGCAAGACTAACATTATAACGAGATCAGAAATCGCAAATTGATTTTATATGGCACGTCTTCATCAGGATTTTCACAATGACCTAGATACATGAACTTATAAACTACTTCCAACGAACCACAACAAGCGACGAGTGCCAACATGGGTTATTGGCAAACGTACAGTACTTGCATTTAAAGTGTGGCGTATATCATACTTACGGACGTTCATCATCAACTGAGTAAGTATTTTTTGAATAGATCGTGCATCATTCTACAGTAAAACAACTTCATCTGAATACTCAGGATTTGAAAGTCTTTCTCCAAAAAAGAGCTAACACCATGCCCTTCTTGTGAAGACAGTTTCTTGACGTTAATGGGTGCAAAGATGAAGAGGGCTGCTGAGATTGCGTTGCACTGCCTGATCCCACTGTCAAGTCGGATCAATGGAGAAGGGCGGTTGTATGGTTTTACCTTGCCTGACGTGTTTATGTATAAAGACTTTGAAATGTCAGTAAGCTTGGCACTTAGACGTTATGCAGATTTATGGGTAGGAAGACTGATCCACAAATCGACATGTGAACCAAGGCCATAAGGTGTGAATATCTTGTCCACTGATAACAGTCCTCCTACTTCTTTCCTACAAGATAATTTTGAAATATTGAAGACTAAAAGGATAAGAAAAGTATACGGTATCAAATGACGGAAAGAGTTACTAACTCACCTAATTTCTAATTCGTTAATCAAACGCACAAACCTCATCTATTATGAAGTCACATTTACTTGATAAACAAACTCAAATATACACATTGTACTGTATTTGTAGCTACTACTACGACAAAAAAGGTAGTTCCGTTTGGAAAATGTTTTGATCTTTAAAGACTTATGGGCAGTGTTATTTTAGACATAATGAGAATGTAGTAAAAAAAAAATAAACTGGGGATTCAGATGTGAACTCGACAAAAAAACAGACTAGACTAGAGTATCTGCATCTTGGTAGGAAATACAATATAGGAATCAACCACTCGTTCTTCTAACTACAATCAGTTACACTAGGTGACGCCTAGGGAATGTCCGTATTTATTTGTTGTATTGCTGTTTAACAAAGACTAAGCCAGGTTCAAAGTAACTGGATGCTGATACTATCCAACCTCTTGTTCTAGCGATTAAAATTTTGTCACATTTTGTCAGCAACTGAGGTTAACCCATGAAATAGGCTTACTTGACTTGATGAGAAAGCTATTTAGTACACATTGATGTTAATGTTACGAATTGTGTTATTCTAAACATGTCTTAATAAAAATGTAAACTACCCTTGGGTAACAAATTCTTGACGATATAATCCATACTTGCAAGCAGCCATGATACAAACAACTCGAAACAAGAGAAATGTAGTAGTGCCCAGAAAATATGTTTGCATATTATAAATATTTACGAGTGTGCCTCACGATGAAAGTATACGATTTAACAGTTAACGCAGGCAGAATCGATATATATTTCAAGTTAACAAACGCTTGGTGGGACAGAAAGTTTATTCAGTGGTTGTGGGCGTTGGTGTATTATCTCCCGATTGTTTCTTCACCCCAGAAACAACATCATCAATTCGCAGCAGCAAAATCGCCGTCTAAAAATTAGTAAAAGGTTAAGTGTAAACATACCTCGATTGCTGTCTTAAGAGTTTGGGCCTTTACTGTCAAGGGATCCCATATATCCAGTTCCTTCATATCGACAATCCTTCCAGAAATTCCGTTCACACCGAATGTCCAATACTTAGCAGGATCAGTAGCATGACGAGCACGAAGCTCTGTAATAAGTCGAAGGACATTTGCACCACAATTTTTAGCTAACGTCCTAGGTATCACTTCTAAGGCTTGTGCCATGGCGAGATAAACCATTTGCTGAACAGCAGAATTAACTGACTTCGATTTTTGAGTTAGTTCTTGAGCCAGAGCCATTTCAATGGCACCACCTCCAGGAACTAATCGCTGCTCCAACATAACATTACGAACTACATTCATGGCATCTTGCAAATTGCGTTCGACTTCATTGAGTACATCCTTGCTGGCACCTCTGAGTAGAATAGTGCAAGCTTTGGGATTCTGTAAGTAAGTGTTTATCACTAGGGAGACTCACCTTGCACTTTGTTATGAATGTGAAATACTCGTCTCCTATTGTTTTTACTTCAAAAAGACCCGCTTGGGTGCCAATATCTTCCTCTTTAATTTCTTCTGGTCTGTTGACGATAGTAGCACCGCATGCCTTCGCGATGCGTAGATTGTCTGTTTTTCTGAGTCGCCTTATGACGGATATGTTGGCTTTGCTCAAGTAGTGCTGAGCGAGGTCGCTAACTCCCTTTTCGGTTATAAGAACATTTGGATTAAATTGGATAATTTGGTCACACATTTCCTTGATGAAGGACTCTTCTATTTCTAAAGCTCGACTAAAAACAAATAGATAATGTGAATGCAACCTACGTGAAGTCTTTATCATCTGATAACTCCATTGTTGTTTGGCTTTCACCCTTCTTATACTCCAAATTACAGTCCATGAGCAAGATTCTGGGATTTTCTATTCTTCTTGACATACGAGGATGTACAACATCTTTATTAAACATAACGCCATCAAGAACAACAGAGTCTTCAACAGACCCACCAGGAATCTGAAACAATTATGCTCCCAACTTTTCTTACCTTTTCCACTTTTGCGTACCGTTTAATGTCTATTTCTTTACGACCATCGGTCTCCACTGTTACAATTTTTACGGCGTCATAGGCGATCTTGCAAGCTAGGTCGGACCTGACTGTGAGTGATTTAAATATTGATATTACCATTGACTTATGAGTTTTGTCCCAACACAACTTTGAACTATCTTTTGAACCTCTCGTTCATCCGATGCATCACATGGAACACTTTAAAATACAAAATGTGTTTTGCATTACCTCAATTTTTCACGAAGCAATACAAGCATTTCATCAAGGCCTTTTCGGAATGAGGATATAATTTTTGTAGCGTGCACTTGTTTTTCCAAACAGGGAGCAGCGACTGCTAACATTTCTCCACCTTAGGAACATGTAATGTTTAGAAAAATAATAACATACTGAGGATAATTACTGAGGTAGTACCATCACCAACTTCCTCATCCTGAGTCCGCGCGATTTCTATCATCGATTTGGCAGCTGGGTGCTCAACAGTAATCTAACGATCAAACAGATATTTGTTTTCGAACCTCTCTCAATATTGCATTTCCATCGTTAGTCATTACTATCCCGCCCATCGGATCCATAAGCATTTTCAACATTGCCCTTGGACCTAAACATGTTCTTATTACATCGGCAACAGTCTTCCCCGCTTCGATGTTGGCTAACTGCACAGACTTCCCCTGCTCTCCACGAGCTGTACGGTCTAGCAGAAGTTAGAACTGCATAATGTACTTACTAAGAACAAACAAAGGTGCTCCAGATGGCATGCTTTAAAAGATCAACAAATATAAAACTCGCGGGTCTATCAACACTCGAACCAATAACCAATAACTTAATATTTCTATTCACCAATGGTTGTGGATGGAGATAAAGATTTTCATGCCAATTAACAATGGTTTGTCAATGAGTTCAAATAATTTCATGAACGTATAATTGTAAGACGCTCTATTAAAAATGGACAGTGGTAATATTCCTCATTGAGTTAAATTTACTGTTTTGGTCGTAAATTACTCATCAAAACTACTGTTTCCAATTTAATTGAATTTATTTCAGTTAAAGTGTTGTTTTACTTGTGTGTATTGACTTCGCTTTTGTGTATTTATTGCATCAAAGTATACTTGGTCGACTTTGACTTGGTTTATTCGGTTAAGGTTTGAATTTTTACGTATCCATTTTTGTGCTGCCATTTTTAGTTAGTTTTTAAGATGGTTGGTTCTGCTCACAAAGGTGGACAGCCATATTACTTATTCCCTCTGTAAGAAGGAATGCTATGTGATGAATGTAAAAAGTGATTTTATAAGATGTATACCCGCTTAAATCCCGCTTTCCATAAAAAATGTTCAAAGCTTAAATCCCATTGGCTTTGTATGTTTTATTGTACGGGCAAAATATTAACCAATAAAGAGACAATTAGCCTTCTGGCGTCGGTCAACAAAAACGTTGATGATAACTGTACCGGTAACTAGTTTACTGATAGCGTAGAATGCGTCAGTGTCGTGAGTTCTGTTACGACACGTGCCAGACACCCTACTTTGCAACACGTAATAGGCATTCTTATCCGGAAACGACTAATGAGCGAAACATCATTAGATACTGGTGGCCAAGTTGTTACAGCTGCGACTGATGACCCAAACAAAAATACTATTGTCCCGAGTAGTTCTAATGTGGATGCTACGACTGGTGAGAAATGGATGACGTCAAAAAATGGAAGGGGATAAAAGTTAGTCTAAAAGAACGCCGTTTAGTTCCGAAGTGCTTGGTAGACTCACCTTTCGCGCTGCAGATTACTCCTCCAAAGTCCCAAACTATGACAACAATTAATCCTATCGTAGATGGGAAAAGCTTGGTCTCATCATGCATTTTCGTGAGCCATTCTCTCGACTGCCACGACTCTGTTACAATAGATACTAAAGGTAAGCTTTCAGAAATTAACGAGCAGGATCCGACATCAATGATCAAAAGCCGTAGACATGACTTTCGAAGAAGTTAAACCCGTCATCAGTTTAATTATTTGGAATCTAGAGGAGCTGAAAGACAACGACACTACTAAAAGGTATGCACACGATCTGGAGTTAGTGGAATTCGCCACCACAAATGTACTTCCTGAAGAGGTTTCAGGAGTGTACATAACGAAAGTAATAAGATTGGGTAAATGAATTGGAGGCGAAACCCAATCAAGAAGAATCTTGAAATGGGAATTGGAAATGAATGGAAAGAATGTCCTTGCTGAGTTAAAAACTTGAAAGCTAATGGGCGAAACGAATCTTACAATTAAGGGTTTTAGGGTGGTCACGTCTTGGAAGCCAATGCTTCCATGACCTGTATGGGGAGAACGAATGACTCTCAAAATACCTTAAATGTGCGCTACACGAACATCCATAGTCTTCGAAATAAAATGCCTGAGCTAAGTTTGGTGGCGGATGATTTAAGTCCCGATACAATTGTCACAGAAACTTGGCTTACCGTAGATATCTACTGTTCTCCCATCATTACTGGCTAAATCTGTATTATAAGTTGTAGATTTATAAGTCACAAGGGGGGAGCCATAATTTTACATGTTATGGATCAATTTGATGTACAATCGAGCATATCAGAGGTTCATGTTGGTGGTACGTGTGAGGTAGCATGTTGCACATTTAAACCTAGACACAGGTTCGTGACCATGGGAGGAATATGTCGTAGCCCGCGTGGTCGTGCTGCCGACTTTATCTTAAGACACATCTGTTCTTGGAGTAAGGCAGAATGTTGTTTCATCATTGGAGATTTCAGCACCCCGCATATTAACTGGACAGAGCTTACAAATCCTGGCGGATGTTTCGATAGCAACCTGTTATCAACAATTATTCAGTGTGCACTTGTACAATGTATCGTAAAACCGACACATATTGATTTTGAACATGATCCGTCATTACTGGGCCTTGTCCTTACACACAACTGTGACTACTTCATAGACATCCAAGCACCTTCCCCCACTGGCAAATAGTGATCATGTTGTGCTTTACTTTAAGCTTCGAACACACGGTTTACAATATGCGTCGGCTCCACCCCGTTCCAATATCTGGAGGGCTAACATCCCAGCAATCAGAGACTGTTCTTTCTCGACTGACTGATTGGTCGATGCTCATGGATCGATCGAAGACGAATGAAAGAAGTTTAAGACTACATTCGAGACCTTGAATGACACGGCTCAAAATCGTTTGTAATGGCGAAGGTGCATCAACTCTTTGTGTTCTACCAAATTCTAATCTGAATTCTTCATGTCTGTATCCTTTTTCTCTTTCCAAATTTATTTCATTGTATTATACTCCTTCAATAACATCTTCAAACCCTAATCTTCCACATTAATGCTTATACTCTTACCACTTCTACCAATATGAGATTTGAATGGACAACTTCATCTCTGTGCTAATGTGGTATGGCAACTCGAACTGATGTACGTACGTTGTAACTGACTGACTGGACTGACCATAACATCAACATTTATCTCATAATCAATACGTGAGCCATCACATTGCTTTCCATGGAATAATAAGGAAACCCGAAAGCGTAAGAAATACTTCTGGGACCCATTCTTGTTGACAGGATACGAATCATTTAAGTATGAATACCGAAAAATCCTAAATATATGTAAAAAGACCATATCTTGATGGTGTATTATTAACGAATTGCTCTCACATAGCCACGTGCATACGACCACTGACAGAGAAGTTCTACTCACTGCCTTCTCGCTCCACCAGTGATAATACGAAAAGTGAATGTCCGTAGCTTTATCTGGGTTCGTGCACACGGAGGGTTCACCTAGGGGAGTTGGAAAACCATGATTCCAAACGAATGGAGCACATGAGCTCCAGTATCCTGAGGAAACAAATGGCTTATGAATCAATCGTTGGTCAACGACTACCGTGGGAATGCATCTCCTCACGATGCTCCACTTCCTTGTGGATCAAACCTTTAGGTCGAAGGCTCTAGGTGTGGCTTCCTATGAAAACCACCCGCTTCGGTCTCCGCACCCGTGCAGCATCATAGCCCTCACACAATTAAATGAAATGACAATATTTTTGCGTGGCACATACATATCTGGTACCCCCTTGTACCAATATTTATGTGTTCAAATAAAGAAATAACTAAAGGTAGTTGGGATGTGACAGCCATATCTGTTCGAAGCG
This sequence comes from Schistosoma rodhaini, assembly GCA_944470415.2. Classification (NCBI taxonomy): domain Eukaryota; kingdom Metazoa; phylum Platyhelminthes; class Trematoda; order Strigeidida; family Schistosomatidae; genus Schistosoma; species Schistosoma rodhaini. The sequence continues at coordinate 10,538,322 of OX104039.1, read as the reverse complement.
ATTGTTTCAATATATTAATCGAAGAACAAAACGTAGTGACGGCATTCCTCCATTCAGATTTACTAGCTGAATCAAATCTGTCAAAGGCTGAGACTTTATTGAACCATATAAATGAAGTCTACTCTGCTTGTATTGTTGAAAATACTTGTCCTATTCACACCAAGATACCAGTTATGAGACCTGTACAAATGATTGAGGAAACTGTTCTTCCATTGATCACTAACCTGAAACCTTGTACGATACCGAGTCCTGATGCGTTGCGTTGAGGACTGTTGTCATCTCCTGCGGACATTATTTCGGGACCGCTCGCGTTGCTCATCAACATGTCCCTTTCATTCGCTCAACTTCCAGAGATTGGAAAGACGCTATAGTCAGTCCTATATTTAAGGTTAGTCAGAGACGGATTGTATCTAACTATCGGCCTGTCAGTCCAACCAATATAGCCGTTATATTACTTGAAAAGATTGTCCGGGTTAAGTTGCTAAGTCACAGATTCGTACAATCTTTTACCTTTCGAGCAACTCAGGTTTAGAACCAAGTGTTTATGCTTGGCCAACTTATTTATTGCGAGAGAGGATTGGACAGTAGCCCTAGATAATAGTCTGTCTATCGATGTGATATTCATAGACTTTGGCAATGCCTTTGACAAAGTTTCACACTTAGGTCTCATACAGAAGCCCTCGAGCTTCGGGATAACATTTACTGCACAGGAATGGACAGTAAACTTCTTAAGTGACTGCAGACAAAAGTGGGGGTTAAAGGGACGCAATTCGAACGGAAACCATTCAAAAGTGGTGCACCCTAAGGACCATCTTAGATCCCCTACTTTTCCTTCTCAACATTGATGAATTACCACCATTGCTTAAGTCGTCAATATTATTGTTTGCGGACGATATCAAAATCGGGAGGACAATAAGAAGTGAGATTAATCATTTCGATCTCCAGGTTGAAGTAGACGAATCGGTTAGATGGTCTCAATGTTGGTGCTCGGAAGTTAATTCTAGGAAGAGTGTGTTCATGCACATCAGGCGCGGTAATAGTTACCATTATACTATTAATGATACATCTCTTCCATGCATTCAGGAACATAAAGACTTAGAAGTTAGAATAAGTAATGACTTAAAAACTACGCATTGCAGCGCAGCTGATTCCAAAGGTTATCGTGCGTTGCAGTCATTTCGCCGAGCATTCAATGCTTTGACGAAATGTTTCGAATCTTATATTCCACCTCCGTAAGACCACACTTAGAGTACTGTATCCAAGCAGCTGGCCTATGTCTGATTAAGGATACCAACCCACTTGAGCGTGTCCAGCGTTTAGGAACAAAATTGTTGAACGGTCTTTCTAAAATCCTTTACGACGAGCGTTTGAAACGTCTAGACCTTTTCTCCTTGTCGTATCGCAGGTCACGAGATGACCTTATATTAGCATTTCGTATCATTAACTACTGTTTGGGTGTTAATGTCTTATTTTTTTGCTCCCTTTAGCACTAATAACCTCCAAGGTTATAGCAAGAAGATTCGTGAAGCACAATCTAATGAACTTAAATTGGGGTTCTGTTTTTCTCGTCCATTGATCAATGGCTTCAACGCCTAAACCGAACAGGTGGTATCAGCCCCATTAGTGAACATTTTCAAGGATAAGCTGGATTCTCACTGGGAGGCAAACTGTCATGAATAACACAGATCCACCAACCTACTATCTCTATTACTGATGGCTGACTGAATATGAAGATAATCAGAAGTAAAAAGTAAATATTAGTTTATGGGATTTGTTGTACTTCAGTTTTGGTGGAAAAGAACAGTTACATGTCTCTGCTAACGTTAGTATTAAGAGATAAACTTTGATGTTCCAGGTGTATTTGAAGAACGTTTAGAGTCAGCTTACTGATTTGATGAGTTTGTAACTGTAAATAAATCCCCAAAATATATTCTTTTGTAGCATTAAACATTGATGCTTATTACGCTGGTTTTACGGAATACCAGTCAGTTGAAGACACTCACTCAAGGGTTATTAATATTAATGGCTTTATTCAATATATATGGCACAATATAGAATTCTCAGCACGAGTTATTTCAACAAGGTTTTTACCGAAACAAAAAAAACGAAAAAAACAGAAAAGAAAAGTAAAAAAAGGTTTAAAAAATCTGAGTCTGTGTAAATTATCAAATTTGAGACATGCTTAAGAATACAGGTTAATTACTAGGTCAACTCTAACAGCAGTTAACGTTTACAAACGTAGCTACTCCGCCACCACAAGTCTTTTTATTGTTTGATCGATCCTGACGATAGATATTAAAATCATGTAGTGATACTAAGCAATCATCCTGTAAGTCAGTCAACCAAGATTCTTGAATTGTGATGACACCACAATTACGATACATGTTTTGACTTAGCAGAAATTGGAGATAGGCCACCTTGTTAATCAGTGATTGACAGTTAGAATTAAGCCGCTCGGGAATCGACATTTGATTAATGTTCATTCTCTTTAACGCATATTGACAACCACCACGATGTCTCTTATTGTACTTGTTTGTAATTTTCGCAGCGAAAGGACGTAACCTTTTCATAAACGCGCCTGTATAGGTTATTCGATTAACAGACATAATGAGAAGTTAAAACAAATTAAAAAACCAGATAACTTGTTGAAATATTTAGATGGCGGCCTGCTTAAACATCTGGGCTACCTGTTTCCCGTCATCTATATATTTCAACAAGTTATCTAATATTGTTTGTTTTAATACATCATTATGGCTATTAAGCACACAACCTATTCCGGTGCGTTTCTGAAAACTGTACAACCTTTCGCTGTAAAAGTTAGAAAAGGTCTAATCAGAGATGTCGTGTTTGCTGGGAACATGCAGAAAAAAGAATATACATTATTCATATGTCGATTGACTGAACTGCTGACATCCAACTGGCAACCACTGAATGTTTATCATCAGGAGCAACGAAGAAATAAGAAACGTAAATATGTTGAAATACTTTATGCTGAGAATTCGATTTTGTACCAAATAATATAATATTGAATCAAGCTAATAATAATAATAATAATAATAATAATAATAAGTAGCCCAGGTATTCAGGCAGGCCGCCTTAACTAGACCATTTTTCAAACTAGCGTACAGAACTTCCTCTTCAGCACGCGGTATGAATTCAACGTCGTCTTCTTTCTTGCATTTTTGAAATTGCATTAAATAACGCTCTCATACAAAAGCCATATTCGAGCTGTCTTTAAGCGAATTTATCCAACAGAGATATTAACGTGTGTTATATTACTACTAATGCTTTACCTAACAGGTCATTGCTAATTTGTGATACTAAACTGCACTTAAAAGAGCCTCATTTCAGTTTTCAATGCGGAACAGGACATAAATATATGTAGACTGTTACACGATGAGGTTCTGTGAAATGCTACGTTAACTACTAGAAGATATAGGGACAGCTAATGCAGCTGTTTCTTCCAAAACAGCGACCAGAATTTACTTTGGTTTCTATATAACTAGAAGATAGCACTCCTTTAATTAATAGTAATCATTTCTTCTTGTCAGAGAGCCGAACGACAAAACAAGATTTTCACGTCTAAACTAAGGACCACCCAAGGAACATTATTTCTCTGCCTCTACGCAGTGAATTTTGAGGTTCGAAGTTTGATAGCTGAATCGCTGGCGCAAACGCTTAATTTTTCCGACCGGTTGTCCTTTGCCTAAAGATATGAGCTAAGACCTATCGACCATGTAGTGCGTCCTCACTAGAGGTCGGTTTCATATAGATGACCCATGAAACAAGAAAATATGTAATGTTAATTTTTCTCACAAGCCTATCAGTAATTAGCGTTCATACTTGAGGCCCGTATGCACTAAAGTACGTCCGTCACCGGTAGGTCATTTACCCACTATCTGATGAAGATATAAACTATCCATTGAATAGCTCCTAACGAAATGTTTCTTCGAGTACGTAATTAGAGGGGCTATAACAGAAAGCATATGCCAATGTGAGAAATCATTAGGAAAGGTTTTCAACTGTGTTTATGAACCGAATGAAAGATTCGGTAGTTGTCCAGTTTCAAGATCAACAGACCGGATTACGTAACGATCGGTCATTCACAGACCCAAGAGCGACACTACGGATCATCGTTGAACAATCGATTGAATGCAACTCGTCACTATACATCAACTTCCTAGACTATGAGGCGTTTGACAGTGTGGATATGAGGACCTCATGGAACCTTCTTCGACACTATGGAGTGAGTAGTTGATGAAATCGTCAACATCATCTGGAATTCATACGATGGACTACACTGAAAAGTCGCGTATGGAGGACAACTGACAAATGCACTCCAAGTGATGAGCAGAGTCAGTCTTCTGGTGGTTGACTGGGTTATGAAGACGTCGACATGTGAGGGGAAGCACGGGATACAATGAACGGCTTGTATGCAATGTGCGATCTGGACTTCGCAGATGACCTAGACCTTCTATCCCATGAACACCAACAATTGCAGATAAAGACAATCATCGCAGCAACAGTAGGCCTCAACATTTATAAAGGGAGATACCGAAATACAATGCGGAGTGGCGAGACAGTTATTTCTACTATACGGAGCTGAAACTTCCAGTACTACCACAACCATCATAAAAAATGAACAGGTATTTTTAAACGATTGTTTACGCAAGATACTCAATATTTGTTGTGCTGGAAGTTATAGTCTGCTTGGGCGAAACCCATCAACTTAAAAAATATTATCATTGTCGGTATTAAGTGCACTTATTTTTACTACTAGATTAACAGACCTATTCCAAAATCGCAGGTTGAAGATGATGCGATCATCTAATCCATCAGACCTAACATGGAAGTGACTCACTAACATGGAAGCGAAATCAAGAGAGATGGGAAATGCAACGGCAATAGGCAACGGCAGACAGCTATTCATGCTTGTTAAAGAAACCAGTATTGGGAACCCAACTGTCAGTGAAATTTTCTCGGGAAAAAATGGATATATTATTCATTATAAATACAGGAGATTGGATCGATGGGCACAATACTTTGTGGATCAGTTCAACTGGCCTTCAGCCACACTTCGGTTTCCCACGATCCCCAGTCGACCTGAATGGTTAGTTTATGTAAGTCCACCAACTCTTTACGAGGTTGAAAAAGCTATAGGTAATCTGAGGCGATGGATAGCAGCAGGCCCTGACAGGTTTACCCCTGAGATTTTTAAGCACGGCGGTCCAGTATTAGCAGCGAGATTGACTGAGGTCTTAGGTAGAATTTGGGAACTAGACGTATTCCCATCTTACTTGCTTACTTACGCCTGTTACCCCTCGTCGAGGAGCATAGGCCGCTCACCAGCATTCTCCATACAACTCTGTCCTGAGCCTTCCTTTCCAGTTTCTATTCATCTTTTTCATATCTGCTTCTATTTCCCGGCGTAATGTGTTCTTTGGCCTTCCTCTTTTTCGCTTCCCTTCCGGTTTACAAGTTAGGGATTACCTTGTAATGCACATTGGTGTAAGAGTGTTGCTCTGGTTGTTAGAAGGTGTATCGGCCTCGTGACTTCCGAAAAATTTCGGCTTTCATCATGAGGCGTCAGAATTATTCCTCCAACTCCCAGGGCACAGTTTAAATGGTTTGAATTATTTTATCTGGTTAGCGTTTTTTAGCGTGTTAGCTTTTCTACGGGATTGGATCGCTAACCCTATGCCCAATCCTCCTACTTTACCCAGGCTTGGGATCAGCAGTAACTCTAGAAGAGCTACAGGCGGAGTTGTATTCCCATCTGGCTGGTCCCAATCACAGATTATGCCAGTCTGTAAGAAAGGACAAAAGTCCTCTTGTGACAACCACAGAGGAATCAGTTTGTCTAAAATATTAGCTTCAATATTACTTCGACGCCTTGTCAAAGTTTGTGAAGAGCAGACTAGAGAAAACCAGACTAGTTTTGGACGTGGACGTGGTTGTATAGACTAGATATTCACTCTACGTCAGGTCCTTGAACATAGACTTACATTCAGACGTTCCACAATCGTAGTATTTCTTGACCTTAGGGCGGCATTTGACTCCATTGATCGTGAGGTACTGTGGCAGTGTTTGTCAGTGAAAGGAGTATCAAAGAAGTACATTAACCTTATAAAACTCTCTATTCGAACACAACTGACTGAGTGAGAGTTTATGGCGTACTTTCATCAGAATTGTTTGCCTCAAGTGGTGTTCGTCAAGGCTATCCACTTTCCTCATTCTTGTTTATCTTTATCGTAGACGTGCTTTTAGAAATAACACTTTCCTCATTCAAACTTAGAGGGGTTGAACTTCTACCAGGAGACTCACTTGTTGACTTAGAATACGCCGATGACATAATTCTATTTGGTGAAGACGCTGACGAATTGCAGAGTCTTCTGACGACTATAAGCAACTATGCAGGCATGTTCGGGATGCGATTCTCCCCCTCGAAGTGCAAAATGTTACTTCAGGATTGGTTTGCATTGGCACCCGAACTAATGATAGGGAGTGAAGTAGTTGAGCGTGTTGAACATTTCACTTAAGTTGGGAGTCTCAACAGCCCTTGCGGTATGGTGTGTGACGAAATCTCAGCACGGATACAGAAGGCTCAAATAGCTTTTGCCAACTTGCGTCATTTACGGCGTAGGAGAGATATCCGTCTAGCAACCAAAGGATGGGTTTACTGTGCAGCAGTTCGTTCCGTCCTATTTATTTATTTATTTAAACACATATATATTGGTACAAAAGGGCACCAGGTACATATGCGCCACACAAAATAATGAAAGTAGGAAGAGAAGAGATGAAAAGATAAGGCGGACTGAAATGTACAACCAGAAGACTCTGTCAGTTAGGAAAGTTAGAACCATTCTTTATGTAGAAAGTAAAAGAAGGTTGCAGCAGGATCGCCACTGGCTTCTATTCTGAGCCATATCTGATAACGTCTCTAGCCACTGTGTTGCACCATCTCTCAGACCCCAACCAGGGATTCGTGAAGGACCAACAAAAGCTAGCCCTTTGCAGCTCTCTTTCATGCCACGACACCATGTCATACACTGACCTCCTCTCCGCTTTATCCAACCAGTCCCAGGGTCGGCAAATAATGCACGACGTGGAAGTCTCTGGGACGACATTCGTAAAACATGTCCAAGCCACCGAAGTCGGTGTTTCAAGATGGTGACACCAATTGAATTATCGTCTCTGTGCCCGAACACACGATGCCGAACCTCTGCATTACTAAAATGGTGTTGCCACTGAATGTCAGCAATTCTTTGGAGAAAACGATGATCAAACACAGAGAGTCGTCTGACATTCTCAACTCGGAGCGGCCAGGTTTCACAAGCATAGAGCAAAACTGCTCTCACCAACGCGTTGTAGATCCGACCTTCTACAGCCAGACTAACATCACGAAGGCGCCAAAGATGGCCCAGATTGGCATAAGCCGCTCTGGCTTTCATTATACGTGCATCAATCTCATCACTCACGCCACCACCAGCACTTATATAGCTACCTAGATACACGAACTTCTCAACTACTTCGATCTGCTCACCATCCAGGGTGAGTACAGGATTAGAATCCTACCAGTCTTGTCAAAGTACTTTGCACTTGGATGGTGCAAAGCACATGCCGTACCTGCGGACACTGATTGCCAACTGATTAAGTGCTGATTGCATGCCTTGGGCATTATCGCACAGTAAGACAATATCATCCGCATACTCAAGGTCGAGAAGTCGTTCTCCAGGCAACATATCCACACCGCCATTACTTACATCCATCAGAGTTGTTTCCAGGATGTCGTCGATGGCAAAGTTGAAGAGGAATGGTGAGATTGGGCAACCCTGTCTAACCCCACTGCTCGAATGGAACAAGGGAGAAAGGTGGTTGTATGCCCTCACTCTGCCTGAGGTGTTCGTATACAGGGCCTTTAAGATGTTAATGAACTTCTCAGGCACACCCTTCTTCAATAGACAATCCCAGAGAACAGTCCTGTCCAACGAATCGAAGGCCGCCCTGATATCAAGAAACACTACGATTGTTGGCCTGCGATAAGTATGACGGTGTTCTAACATTTGGCGGAGGGTGAAGATGTGATCAATGCATCCTCGACCAGAACGAAAACCAGCCTGCTCCTCGCGAGTCAATCGTTCTCGGGTTTTAAACAACCTACGAAGAATGATAGAAGCCAATAGTTTGGACGCAATCGAAAGTAGACTTATCCCCCGATAGTTATTGCAGGAACAACGTGAACCCTTTTTAAAGATAGGGACGACTATTGACTCATTCCAAGATGTTGGAACACTTTCTTGCTCCTAAACCTATCCAAACAACGCAGTCAGTTCCTTAGCCAGAAAGTCACCACCATCTTTAAAAAGAGCCGGAGGTAAGTCATCTGGGCCAGGTGATTTATAACGTTTCAAGAGTTGGAGTTCCTTGCGGACTTCCGCCTCGTTTGGTGGATCAGTCGTCACCGGCCATGGGGGGCAGGACAAGCTGGTTGATGTTACCGGAGCAGCAGGCCAATTGAACTGCCCTTCGAAAAATTCCGCCCATCGTCCAAGACGTCGACAGATGTTAGTGATTGGCATCCCGTCATCCTCGTAGATTGTTTCACTCACACCAGACTTCTTGCTGCCAGTGGCTCGGATGAGTTGGAAGAGCTTCTGGCAGTTACCAGATGCAGCTGCTGCTTCCATCTCATTAGCACGCTCTGACCACCAGGCTTCTCGGTTCTTACGCAAGCTTTGTCCGATTTCATTACGTAACAGCCTTTGTTTGTGGTCAAACTCACGGTCACCCGGAGTAGACCGACGGGCTTCCATCAGTTGTAAGGAGCCAGAAGAAACCCAGTGCTTGTAAGCGGGATAATTCGCGAAGCCGCAAGCGGCTTTACTCGCCCGACCTAAGCATTCAAGTCTCCGGCTAGTACTACAATATCTGTCGAACGCGCTTTCTGGAGAAGAACTGTTAACTGATGGTAAAACTCATCCTTGATTGCATCCGGGCTGCAATCTGTCGGGGCATAGGCGGAGATGACGAAAAGACACCGTTTCTCACGCCGATTTCTTCACACTTTGATGGAACTTTCTAATCTAACAGCACATAACCGACTGTTAATGGGGATCCAATCGATTAGTGCTGCCTCAGCCCTAGCGCTTAGTGCGACACCAACGCCTGTAAGACCAGACGAAGATGCCACAGGGTCCCCGGATAAGCGCACGTGGAACAAGCTCTTCGAGGCGACAGATGGAGAGCGGATTTGTAGTACTTCACTAGAGTCTTGAATACGGGTCTCGGATAGACAACAAACATCAACATTAAGACCTTCCAAAGACATAGCCAGCCCTATCTGTTGTCTGATATGCATTAGTGTGCGAACGTTGAAGGAAGCCAGCTTGAACGGCGTACGTGGTTTCAGAAAGACTGCTTCAGTATTCATTATCGGTGGAAGCATTCACTTTCAACCAGACAGTGACTGGAGATCGTTTAGATTGGACAGATTTTCCACCATGGGCGAGCTGCTGCATAAGTTGAAAAGTAAGGTTATACAAATTGGGGATAAAAGGGGGTGAGTTAGCGATATGGTAAATAATGATAATAATAATAATAATAATAATAATAATAATAATAATAAAGGTAATAATAATAATGTTAATTGTCTTGCTTTTAGTATGACCAGGGATATTATCGTCAATAGAGTTCATAATTTCATTCATTTGTGTGTGGGCTGTGATACTGCCCGGGTGCCCAAACCGAAGCAGGTGGTTTTCTTAGGGGACCACACCGCGAGCCTTTGACCTGAATGTCTGATCCACAAGGCAGTGGAGCATCGTGAGGAGATGCAGTCCCATGGTTGCCGTTGACCAATGACAGGTTCTTCCGCCATTCGTTCCATCAGGATACTGGAGCCCATGTGCACCATTGGTTTGGAATCAGGGTTTTCCAACTCCCCTAGGTGGACCCTCCATGTCCACCAATCCGGTTAAAGCGCCGGACATTCGCTTTTCGTCCTCTCACTTTCGTAAACAACACCCTCGCCACGAGAAGGCAGTGAGTAGGACTTCCCTGGCAGAGACTATATATTCGCTGGCCATATGAGAGTATTTCGAGAGGGAGAGGTGACTCTACCCACTCTCGGCCGTGCCAGGGCATTTAGGGGCAGTGAAACATGGCCGGTAAGAGTAGGGGATATTCGTAGGATGCTAGTATTCGATCATAGGTGTCTTCGAGACATTGCTCGTATATCCTGGGACCACTGAATTAGTAATGCAGTTGTTGGGAAATGGGCACTAAGTAAGGAAATCGTTGGAATCGTTTCGATAAACAGCTACTTAAGTCCTATTAACAGTGGCGTTTATTTTTACATATTCGATCGTGCTAAGACCTCGTCTCGGTGAGTAATGTACCTTTTCCACTAGTCTCTTGTTGATGAATTTCTTTGATATCCATCGCTATACATGTGTTTTTGTATAATGAAGGATTTGTAGTGGCGTGCTTCGTTAATCTATCGTCTCGATAACCGTTATTATATCAATCTGAACGGTGTATAATATCAGAAGACAAAGGGAAGCGGCAACTACATTTTTATTGACGAATAACATAGGCTAGAAGGCAGTGAGCACATGAGCAAATGTTAGCGAGCAAAGTAAAAATGACATGCATGGGAGATGGCTGGTAAGCCAACTCGCTATAAGCAAGCATTAATCAATATTTATACTTAGACAAAATGAATGACAGACATATGATGAATAAGATATGAGGTGTGCATGCACATACGCTCATATAAAAAAATAGTCAAGGTCAATAAGCGAATAATTAACAAGATCAAAATATGACTCGTAACGTTATAGGTGAATTGGCTTGTCTAGAAACTAGAATAAGCTATCTAGGTGTAATATAGTACACGACGTTACACTACTCCCCACAGATTCTTTTTGGCAACTACTTTTGTGGTGGAATGATTACATAGTTGGTAGTACACCTAATCTGCAATTATTGGATCAGATCTAACACTATCCAGCCATGAAAAAACAGAATGAGTCCAATATGTTTTCACAAAGGACACATAAAATGCTAATGTACTCTAAATAGGAATATTTAGGTCAGCTGAAAGGTCAACAGCCGCCATGAAATTGCGAATTAAATAAAACAGAACGCTGCAACAGATCATGGCTTGCAGGGACAAAAAAGATAGGAGATATACCAGTATTACCCCACAAACTTGACCATTAGGTCGGACAACTCCATCTGAGTGACAATCAAAAGTTGAGTTTATATCAAGTGCTCGGTGCACGCGCGTTGTTTCATTTTAGTTACCACTTCGCTCACCTGTCACTGAGTGTTGCCGTTGGGTCCAATTAATTTAAGTAGGTTCATTTTGTCCGTTTGGTTGGGTCACTTTCGTTCTTTTGTTTTGTTCAGGCTTGCTCTCATCTTTAAACCTAGACATTTCCCTGGAAATATAGTATATGGACGACCTTTGATAAATTAGTCGTACGATTTAGCCATTGAAAACTTTCGTTATGAAACGGTTTATGGTAAAGAAGTGCGATTAAAGTTGATAAACAGTTGTGATATGAATGACTTATTTCCATACATTAGTGATTAAGGCTTTTACCATCATATGACATCAGCAATAACGCGAGCTTCGCGTCGATTGGTTCAGTCTTCAGTCTTCAGTCTTCAGTAATAAGGATAGTAGGTTGATGAACCTGTGTTAATCCTGACAGATTTCCTTCCAGTGAAGGTCCAGCTTCTTTTTGAAAATGTTCACTGATGGTGCTGATACCACTTGTTCTGGTAAAGCGTTCCAGTCATTGACCACTCGATGAGAAAAACGGGACCCCACCTTTAGTTTATTAGATCGCGGTTTCAGAACCTTCTTGCTATGACCTCGGAGATTATTAGTGCTGGAGGGAGCAAAAAGGTAAGACATATTAACACCCAGATCATAATTAAAGATACGAAATGCCAGTATAAGGTCACCTCGCGTCCTACGATAAGATAAGGGGAAAAGATTTAGACGTTTTAAACGCTCATCGTAAGGGAGTTTGGAAAGACCCTTTACTAGTTTTGTCCCTACACGCTGGACACGCTCAAGCGATTTAGTATCCTTTATCAGACAAGGGCTAGCTGCTTGGATACAGTATTCTAAGTGTGGCCTTACATAGGTGGGATATAAAATTCGAAACATATCCTCGTCAAAGCATTTAAATGCTCTGCGAAGCGACCATAGCGCGCGATAGCCTTTGGAAGCAACCGCACTGCAGTGCGTAGTAGTTTTTAAGTCGTGACTTATAATTACTCCTAAGTCTTTATGCGTATGAACGCGTGGCAGAGATGTACCATTAATGGTGTAGTGGTAACTAATATCGTGCCCGATGTGCATGAACACGCTCTTCCTGAAATTAACTTCCAGGCGCCAATCATGAGCCCACCTAACTAATTCGTCTAAATCTGCTTGTAGATAACAACGATCAGTCTCATTTCTTATTGTTCTCCAGATTTTAACATCATCCGCAAACAATAACGTCGACGACTTAAGTAATAAAGGTAGTTCATTAATATACAGAAGGAAAAGTAAAGGGCCCAAGATGGTGCCTTGGGGTACACCACTTTTGACCGGTTTCCATTCGGATAGAGTTCCATTGACTCTCACTCTCTGTCTGCGGTCACATAAGAAGCTCCCTATCCATTCCTGTATAGCACCTGTTATACCAAAGCTCGAGAGCTTTTGCATAAGACCTAAGTGTGAAACCTTATCAAACGCTTTGCTAAAATCTATAAATATCACGTCGACAGACTGGCCGTTGTCTAGTGCAGCTGTCCAATCCTCTCTCGCAATGAGTAAGTTAGTCAAGCATGAATGCTTGTTACGAAACCCATGTTACTCGGGAGTTAACAGATTGTACGATTCTATGTGGCTCAGTAGCTTAGCCCGAATTAATTTTTCAAGTAACTTAACTACTATACTGGTCAGGCTAACAGGCCGGTAGTTAGATACTATCCGTCTCTGACCATCCTTAAATATAGGACTAACTATGGCGTCTTTCCAGTCTCTAGGTAGTTGAGCCTGTGAAAGGGACATGTTGAAGAGCATCGTGAGCGGTCTTGAGATAATGTCCGCAAGCGACGACAGCAAACGTGGGTGTAACCCATCGGGGCCCGGTATCTTACAAGGTTTTAGGTTAGTTATCAAAGGAAGAACTATATCCTCTGTCACGTGTAAGGGTCCTATGGCTGGTATCTCATTGTCAACGGGACAAGTAGTTGTAACACTACACGTAGAGTAGACTTCACTGAAATAGTTAGCAAATAACTCCGCTTTCGCCAGATCAGATTCAGCCAATAAAGCTGAATTTTCGCTTAACAGTAATGAGGGGATGCCATCACTACGTTTCGTCCGCCTTTTAACGTACGAAAACAGGCGCTTCGGACAGGTACGGCTATCGTATGCCAACTGTCGTTCGTAAGCCGTGCGGGATTTAGCTATGGTCTTTTTACATATATTCCGGATTTTTTTATATTCGCACTTAAATGATGCCTGACCTGTTGACAAGAATAAGTCCCAGAAGTGTTTCCTACGCTTCAACAGCTTCCGGGTTTCCTTATTAATCCATGGAGGGCAATATGTTCACACATATTTTTTTCCTGTTGATTCTTACTCACGTCCGACGAGTATCAATAAATCGGGTGGGAGTTTGTGAACTGGACAACTATACTGGCGTCAAAAGTTGCGGCTAGGTCTATCGCAGTAATTTATGTGGTTCACCAACCACACCAACACACTTCAAATGCATGCAGAATTAGAGGGAGCTATGTGACTCATCTAAGGCTCTCGATGTGATTTTTATAGTTCACACTAAAGTTCGTTCATTGTACGCCATTTGATTGCTGTCATGGTTTATTTTTTTATGGGTCTTATATGTTTGATGAGTCTGCCCACATTTTCTTTTGTTCTCTGTTCCGCTTTTTGTGGTGAAAGGTGGGACTACCACCGTATAACTGACACTTCCCTTAGTTCCCTTTAACACAACGTACTCCAATTACAATGTATAATGGGATAGGCTTACCAACTCCTCGAGGCAGTGGGACGAATGGATATGTTCAGAAAAATCTGGCTTTCATTAGTAATTTAAAAGAGCAAAACCCTTACAAAACAGAGGAGGACATAAAGAGAGCAGATGCTCTGCTGTTTAAGGAACCAAATAAAGAAATACTAGAGCATGAACGAAAACGAAAAATTGAAGTGAAATGTTTTGAGATGGAACAGGAAATGGAGGAACAAGGGTAGGTTTCTTTTGTATTCATTTTCTCTTAGTTACACGCAAAGCGAAATCGAATTTAGGGTCAGTGGATTTCGGAAAAAGTTGCTGGATGAGTTAAAGGCCTCCGAAATAAAAAAAACTCCGAATGTGGAGCCATTCGAAATCTCTCAGTCTGAACACGGCAAATTGCTACCGAAAGGGACCCATGAAAATGCCGCTGTAAATATCCTTAAAAACACAATTTTTAAAGAGGCCCTGGGAATCGGGGAGCAATTTCAGGATGGAAATTCCGTAGAGCTGGCTGTTCAGCGGAAAAAAGATGACGCAGAAACGAAGCGTCTAGTCGAGGCACAAAAAGAGATGAAGTATGTTTGTGATTTTTTAATCTGAATATCCTGTAATATGCTACACAATACTTTGGTGTTTTGAACTCTGATTTGGATACTTAGTACCTATTTCTGTGATTTTTCACAACTTTAGTTTCCTTAAATCAATAGACGGAGTTCATATTTAGTATTGAGATCATGGAGTTACTTATTTACGCCTATCACCTTTCCTGGAGGAGCATAGGCCGCATTGTAATTCAGGGTCTCCCCTTATATATGTTGAGGCCTACTGTTGCTGCGATGATTGTCTTTATCTGCAATTGTTGGTGTTCATGGGATAGAAGGTCTAGGTCATCTGCGAAGTCCAGATCGCACATTACATACAAGCCGTTCATTGTATCCCGTGCTTCCCCTCACATGTCGACGTCTTCATAACCCAGTCAACCACCAGAAGACTGACTCTGCTCATCACTTGGAGTGCATTTGTCAGTTGTCCTCCATACGCGACTTTTCAGTGTAGTCCATCGTATGAATTCCAGATGATGTTGACGATTTCATCAACTACTCACTCCATAGTGTCGAAGAAGGTTCCATGAGGTCCTCATATCCACACTGTCAAACGCCTCATAGTCTAGGAAGTTGATGTATAGTGACGAGTTGCATTCAATCGATTGTTCAACGATGATCCGTAGTGTCGCTCTTGGGTCTGTGAATGACCGATCGTTACGTAATCCGGTCTGTTGATCTTGAAACTGGACAACTACCGAATCTTTCATTCGGTTCATCAACACAGTTATAAACCTTTCCTGGTACTGGAAGTAGTGAGATACCTCTATAGTTCACACACTTGTTGAGATCTCGTTTCTTTGGTATTTTGATTACGTGTCCTTTCCAGTCTGTCAGCACTTGTTCTTCCTCCCAATCCTTCCTGAACAAAACGTGGAACATGTTTTCAGTTGCTCCTATGTGTGACATGAGTGCTTCAGTTGGTATATTGTCAGGTACTACTGTTTTCCAACTCTTGATTCGTCTGATTAACATGCTGATTTCTTCGATTGTTGATGGAGTGACACCAATAGGAAGGTCTGTGTGTTTTGCTTCTATGTGCGGTAGATTAAATGGAGCTGGCCTATCGAAGAGTTCTTCAAAGTGTTCTACCCATCTGTTTCTCTGTTTTGAATTTCAGTGATTGTCTTGCCTTGTTTGTCTTTGACCGGTCTTTCTGGTTTACCACATTTCCCTTCCAGTTTCTTTGTTGTGTCATACGGTTGTTTGACATTTCGTTCTGTTGCAGCCTTTTCCGCTGTCGTTGTTAGCGGTTGCTCGTATTTCTGTTTGTCAGCTGTAATGCTCTTCTTTACTTGCTTGTTTTTTTTTCTGTGTATTCAGTATTTGCCTTGACTTCCTGTGCTCTTGTTCGGCTGTTGTTAATTGGTGTCTTTTTGTTCTTCCTTTCTTGAATCTTGTCCACGTTTTCGATAGAGATCCATCCCTTATGATGATACTTGTTACGAATCACGACCTCCTGACACGTTGAAGTTATTGCTTCTTTGATCCCTTTCCAATTGTCCTCCATAGTGCTTTCTTCTTCTCTCAGTAGGTAATGTAAGGCTTGGAGCGTGTTGTTTAGAGATATCTCGAATTATTTGAGTTTGTGAGTATGTGGAATAAAGGCTGTACTGAACCTTTGTGATGTTGTTTCCTCAGTTGTCCAGTGCTTCTTTAGCTTAAGTTTCATCTTGGCAACCATCAGTTAGTGGTGATGTGAAGCTATGTCAGCTCATCCCTTGGTTCTCACGTCTTCTATCGATCTTGCGAATTTTTTAGTGATACAGATATAATCGATCTGGTGCTGTTTAGTGTGATTCGGTGATGTCCATGTAGGTTTGTGTATGCGTTTGTGGGGGAAAATAGTGCCGCTTATAACAAATTTGTTGAATGCATGTAAATTTGTAAATTTATCACCATTCTCGTTCATTGTTCCCAGTCAGTCTATGTAGTCTGATGATATCTTCATATCCGGTGTTGTCCACTCCGACTTTGGCGTCTAGATCTCCTATCAGAATGGTCAGATCTTTTCTGAGCATTTTGCTATTGTTTATTGAAACCTTTCGTAGAAGTGATCTTCATCGTCGTCATCTGTCGCTATCATTGATGAGTGCAAAACACTGGATATTCATTCATTGTGATCCTTTCTTTTGTTTTCAAGGATGCTTTGATGATTCTGGGTCCATGAGGTTCCTATCGTATAAGTGTATTTCTTGCTTCTTTGGACAGAATCAGTTCAAGTCTTTGTATATGTGAAGCGTTTCGATCTTCGTGACTAGAGTACAACAGCATATTTCCCGAATCTATCCTTTTCTGTCCAGCTTGAATACGATGGGTTCAACTTATTCCGAGAATCTCTAAGTTGTATCTCCACATTTTCGGAGCTGTTTGACTGGTCTTCCCGTTCTCCCACATTGTCTGAACATTCTATGTACCTATATTAATTGTCCTGGTTGTTAGAAGGTGGATCGGCCTCGTGACTTCTGAATAATCTCGGCTTTCATCATGAGGCGTCATAATTATTCTAAATGAAGATCCTACAATTCTGAGGAGACTGTCTAAGTGGTTTAAATTGTTTGTTCTGGTTAGCATTTTTTGGCAAGGTTGTTTTCTACGAGGTCGGGTTGCTGATCTCACACCTGACCTTCCTTTACCCGAGCTTGAGGACGGCAGTAGCCCTAGAAGACCTATAGACGGAGTAATTCCTATTTAAGAAAATGCACTCATGATGTGTTAAATGGACCATAAACTAAATGTATGGCATGTTTCAGTCACGGTCTTAGAATTTTTACTAACTCTAAAGCCCATGACTTTTATTTATTCCTGTAAATAATTTGGGCTGACGAAGATTTCGACAACATGTGTAATACGAATTTAAATCGATCTAGGTCAAGGGACGTTACCTAGCTAATCACTACCTAAAAGCTATCATGAATTCAGGAAAACCTGAAGAAATCACACATGACAAGTGAAATATGTAATAAATCTGAAAATGTCTCCAAAAAAACTAAGTGGTTCTGTTTATGATATTTATCGCAGTAGCAACTGTAGTCAATACACTTTCAGATCGCGGTTTTAAACTCCACTCCACGTTCTTCTGTTCAGTCATTTGGGTAGTGATTAGTCCACATATAACTACACTGTGATTTAAACCAAGTTACATACTAGGACCAAAAGGCCGTCCAGTGCTCCCACATTTTGCTCCGTATGCCCTGGTACGCCGAGTGTGGGGAGAGTCAGCTCTCCCTCTCCAAATGCTATCACATGGTCACGTGCATACAACCACTGACAGGGAAGTCCTACTCACTGCCTTCTCGTGGCAGGGGTGTTGTTCACGAAAGTGAGAGGACGAAAAACGAATGCCCGGCGCGTTAACCGGGTTGGTGGATGTGGAGGATCCACCTAGGGGAGTTGGAAAACCCTGATTCCAAACCAATGGTGCACATGGGCTCCAGTATCCTGAGGGAACAAATGGCGTATGAACCAATTGTTGATCACCGGCTATCATGTGACTGCATCTCCTCACGATGCTCCACTTCCTTGTGGATCATATCTTTAGGTCAAAGGCTCTGGGTGTGGCCCCCTAAGAAAAACACCTGCTTCGGTCTGGACGCCCGAGCAGTATCATAGCCCTCACACAAATCTCATTTGATTTGTATGGCGCATATTTATCTGGTGCTTCCTTGTACTAATATTTGTGTTTAAATAAATAAATAATCCGGAGATATCTCCAAAAAAAACTAAGTGGTTCTGTTTATGATATTTATCGCAGTAGCAACTGTAGTCAATACACTTTCAGATCGCGGTTTTAAACTCCACTCCACGTTCTTCTGTTCAGACATTCGGGTAGTGATTAGTCCACATATAACTACACTGTGATTTAAACCAAGTTACACGAACCTGTGTTTTGTAAATGAATGACTTAAAAAGTGTTTATTGGTTTCATAACATAAATCCAGTTTATCAGTTATTGGCTAGCTAGTTACAGAAGGATGACTACTGTAAGGCTGCTGAGTATTCAGTTTGTATGTAGATATCCTAAACAACGAGATGATAACATTGTATACTGGAAGTAAAACAAACGATTCCATGTGTCTTATACTTCACTAGCAATACAACCATGCAGAATGAGTGACAGAATAAAAGCAATTCTAATAACAATAAACTAAAGAAAAGGGAATTTAGAAACTAACAGCCCGAAAGTCCAAGAAACTAAATGGATGATACACTTCCATGGTGACCAAAATTACGTTTTATCTTTAAAAAAGATGGGGCTTTTCATTTTTCCTGTATTCATTTCTTAACTAGCTTTACATATTGGTAGCTGACCCAACTTAGTAACCGAGTGCAATTCATGTACTGGCCTTTGATTCACTTTTTTCCTACGAGCAAGTGATGTTATCTGACCGTCCACTACATAGTAGGTGGACAAAGATTCAAATACGACTCGGGAGTTGAAAGTCACGAGCTTTAACTACCAAACCACAGGTCTAAAATATAGACTATTAATTGCTGTTTTGTGAATATATAGAGGATAGCAAATCTATGAATCTAACAGTAAGATTATAATAATTATAAAGCATACAGTAATTACTAACTTCTAACCTTACACTGTCCATCACCAAGCCTCACCCGCTGCGAGTGTACCACACTGAGGTCATACCAAATCATCATGCTTGACAATCTTATCTCTGTGCTAATGAGGTGTGGCAACTTGAACCTATGTACATACTTACCAGGTTCTACGTTGCGGTCGACTGACTAACTCATCATATACTTTATTTCATGAATCAAAATAAATCACTACAATGGTACTTTATCATTTATGAACACTTATAACATCATAAATAATTGAGTATTCTGGAAATTAAGGTATAAATAATTTCAACGTAAATCGTAATCCATTGAATAAACCACGATGTCGTTTCGGAATGAATAACATCACAGTCCTCATGCTGATTGATTGGGGATAATTGATGCTACTTTGATGGAAACTAGTTATGTATTCATAGTGTCTCATCCAAATGGAATACTAATTCTGAATTTTTCTTAAGCCTCTTAAGTTTCAAGAAGTTGCTCCATTCAGTCAAGCTCATTTGGTATGTAAGCTAATGGTAGTACTATAATTTGCAATGCATCATTTGGAGGTAATATGGAGCTTATAATTCAAACTTAGATAATAGAATGATAATGGGATTTTTCTTGTGGATTGTTTATTGCATATTCAATGTTGATCGATTGATTGTGCTTAGTAACAAGATATAACCGACCGATAGCTACCTATTAAATGAAATCTATTGACTTATTACATTCGTCTAAAAACCATGACTAAAGAACCTTAAAAGACCAGACAATCAACCATTCTATCACAGTTTTATTCATGTTTTTCCATTCATGACAATAGTTTTTTAGCAAAATTAACAAACCTAGCAATTTTTTTACGCGAATCTTACTTTCCAGTTATGTACTTTAAATCCCGGATATTTCTTATCTCTGATTAACAAATAAGTGAGAATTCCAAGTGAAATTAATGTTCTCTTGTACATCACTTACTCAGTAGTCCCGTTATTAACTTTTAAACCACGATTATGTTCTAGGCTATTTACAAATGTGAAACAGTCATTTCAATATTGGGATTTAAGTTTCGCGCTTCAGTACACGAAGAAACAACCAGACGACAGTTAGTTATACTTACTTGATATCTTATCATTTTGGAATCACATTGAAGGCAGTGTCACTGTAAGTTCAAAGTATGAGATTTCTTCTTAAAACAGTAGCCAGAGAAACATTAACCGAAGTAGTTTATGTTTATACCATCTGGAACAACTTGACTTCCTAAAGTGTTTTACTTTTAATATGGTATATACTCATGTCTGGTTCATCTTTAATAAAAAATAATACGCCCTTTCTTTAACTGTTTAGTGTTTGTTGTCTGAAATGTGGTTACTTGGAATAGAATTAACTGCGTATATCTGAAAAATAAACAAGAAGAGTATGATGATCTCTAGTGTATCATGACTTAATAGAAGCTGTAAGCTACATTTCTTATGCAAGGGATATTGACACTACTATGAGTCAACACACCATTCGAATCTATGACACTTGTTAAAAGTTAGCTCCCCAAATCAATAAACCATTACTTCGCTGAATCATATTTCGAAACGTGTTAACAATAATCAAACTAATAAAAGTTTTAAATAAATAGTTATGTTAAGTAGAAAAAAGCTTTTTAACAAGACTAGTGAGTACATCTAATGTATCATTTTAAAAGTTGTATTAATTTCTTGTATAGATAATGGAATTGGTAGTTAATTCTTAAAATCATTTTGCATCTTATTAAATATCGAAATACAAGCAATCAGTGCAAGTTATGTTTGGTCGAGATTTCAGTCATTTAACATTAGTTGTAGTCGTCTTGATATTTTTTCTCACTGTGACTAATGTGCCACACTACTAGTGTATTCCTGTCGTTAGGTCCTTTATTCTTTTATTCCTATAATGATTTTCTAAAAATGATAATTGTGCATAATATTTCAAAATTATTTATTCAAATATGTAAAAGTTATCAGTTATAACTTCTATGTAAAACAACCAGCATTTATGTGAATGGTAATGTAACTCAGCGATCATATACATGCTCGTGTGCTCACATTTAACTCATACTTATTTTTGCCTGGATTAGGGATGTTACTCTGTCTTAGATCAATCAGTCAGTCAGCAGAGGACAAAAGAAGAGTGTTGATAGTGTAAATAGGAGGGACATTAAGAAATAAGGAAAGAGTTTGATTATGAACAAAATAAATTCAAGCTCTATTAAAGGTATGAGATGGGTTATCACTTCTCAGTCGCTCACATCTTGGAAGGATAATTTTTAAGGTGTTTGGAGAGAAAACTTGGTTAGGGGGTAGTGTTGACGACGTGAAAATGTGACCTCCGAGCCAAAGGAGACAACGTTTTGAGGCAGATCGCTCATTACCTTTTGGATGGAAGTTTTCGGTGTTTTAGGGCTATATTTAGTAGATCTTACCATAGATAGAAATCTGTGGGGTAAGGTGGGTTATAATATTCTTAGGTCCGACGTCTTCCAGTCCCTCCATCGGTTATGAAAAGGCAGGATCTTTGGAAGTGCTAGTTGCCCGCGCGAAGCATCTTACTGTCACCATACCTTCAGTACAATTAAGGTTACAACTTTTATCCACTGTCCAATTGAACTGCTTGGTATGGTGGGATATGAAAAACCAAGCATCCCAGCCAACATTCCTCGTTTGAATCATCACAATTGGCAAACCTGACTACCAAGTCACGGTAGTGACTAACATAGAGCCTACATAAAGTGTCTCATCCGTCTTCTCTCCATGACATCTTCCTCATACTAGTTATATGATCCAATCATGTTAAAATTACAGCTATTGTATACATAACTATATCGTTAATCATAGTTCAAAGTGACTTTCAGTTATTAACCGGATTTAAATAAACACTAGGATTGTAGATTTTTATCTCAGATAAGAGATCGCAAGTAAATACCAACTGATTCATAGACACATTCCATTCCATCGTTTCGAGTAAAAGCAGTTCGATAATAACAGTTCATAAACCAATACTTCTGGATCTATAAAAGTACTTTATGATCAGCTAGTTGTTTCTTTTTTAAAATGTGACGTTAGCTATTTAGATACCTATGGTTAAAGGCGAAATCTTTTAAGGATGACTCTACATTCTACATATACATATTTTCCATTTCATCCATGTTAGATGTTTAGTATAAGGTGTAGTATAATCTTCGGTTCAAAATCCACTCTTCATTCGAACGATCACACATATATTTACTACAGGCAACCATTTTTAAACATAATTCTAGTGATTTAACTAAATGTAACATTGACTAATAAGAAACTTGTTATAATTAGTTGCGTTTCAAATTAAAATGAAGTATTAAACCCCATTAATATTTAATGCGTCTGAGGTGTATCCAGTGGCTACTAAAATACTAATTATTGACTTAACTAGTCAGTTTTCTTGTCATCTAATTGGGGCATTGATAATTGCTGAATGTTCTCGTGGATAAGTTAGTTTCTTATACAAATATAATAGCTTTTTGAATCTGACTTGAAGGTCTAAGTTATTGCTTCTATAAAACTACCAGTTTTGTATAGCATTAACAGCTTTTGTTTATGAGATCCGGTTACAATTTCTCTTGCTATTTTAATAATTATTAACAAATATCACGTTTGTTGCTTAGAGGCTAAAAGAATTAAACTTCAACCAGTAGGTCTCTAGTTCAAACTACGACCTCCTAATTCATTCTGCGCAACCAGATTTTTTCAACAATGAATACATAAACTTTCACTTAGTTGATAAATGAGTTTCATAAGTTACTAGTCATAACTGTTAATTTTTTATAAAACGCTGTTGTTGATAATATTTCATGAAATATTTATCCATATATGTATTTTTAAAATACTTTTTAGAACATTGGATAGTTCTGATGATGATGAAGTCAGTAGTAGTATTAGTAGTCATTCCAAAGATAACAACTTGAAACAACAACATAAGAGGAAGAAAAAGGAGAAAAAGAAAAAGAAATCAGTTAAAAAAAGAAAACATTCACAATCTGGTGATGATGATAACGATGGCGGTAGTAATAGTGTTGGTGAATTTA
This sequence comes from Schistosoma rodhaini, assembly GCA_944470415.2. Taxonomy (NCBI): domain Eukaryota; kingdom Metazoa; phylum Platyhelminthes; class Trematoda; order Strigeidida; family Schistosomatidae; genus Schistosoma; species Schistosoma rodhaini. The sequence goes on along the minus strand of OX104039.1, from coordinate 10,515,028 downwards.
ATTTCACTTCAAGTTCTATGACATATCACACAAATGATGAACGAATTCGTGGTAAACAATATCATGAACAGGAATCACAAGAAGAGCATAGATCAACCAAGCATAGATCGCATTCGAAAAAGCATAAAAATTCTCATTCAAAAGAACGGAAACACCATCATCACCATTGATAATAAACAACTATATGTAATGGATTAAAACTGTTCTGTACATAAGTATATATATATATATATATATATATATATATATATATATATATATATAAGCCACATGTTATCTAAACTATTGTCTAGTTTTTTCTTCGTACACAAGACTTATGTTTTATTGTAATAATGTTACTATTAATTTATAAAAAGCAGTACAAACTTTCAACATACTCACCATACAGTTGTTTATCTTTTTTGTTATTTGCCTAAAAAACTAAACCTGTAAGCATTTTGTTTTTGAGTTCATGTGTAAAATAATCTGTCAATATGTATGAAATTATTTAGGTGCTACCTGAAGAACATTGTAACATGACCGTTGTTAATAATATTGGCATTAATGCTATATATAAATGCTTAAATTAAACTAAGTGGTTGTTGTTTGTAGTAGAATTTCTAAAAGCATCTATGATATTAATTCTAAGCGCGCCATGTCTTTTTAAAGTTAGCACACAGAACGAATTAATCATCCTTTTTTGCCATTAGACTTTCTAATGCCTACTCAGTTTTTGTTCACCGAACTAGATAGGCTATCAATGAATATTAGAAAAAATATCCAGATCAATATGATCTCAGTTAATTTGCAGCATTGGTTGGTGAGGTAGATCGTCTTAATTTTTAAGAATGGCTAATCACTTTTTCAGTAAATACTAAAGCATCCTACACAGAGAAGACTAAGTTTATCTGAACCATGCCCTGGCTTTGCGGAACGTCCCGCTTCTTCAGACTCCTTACAACATATCGAGATCCGTCAGTCTTGTCCAGGTGACCGTGAGTTTGACCACAAACGAAGGCTGTTACGTAATGAGGTTATACACACCTTGCGTAAGGACCGAGAAGCCTGGTGGTCGGAGCGTGCTAATGAGCTGGAAGCTCTTTCAACTCAACCGAGCCACTAGCAGCAAGAAGTCTGGTGTGAGTGAAACAATCTGTGAAGATGACGGGGTGCTAATCACTAACATCCATCCTATATACGAACAGCTCACTCAGAGTGAGGGCATACAACCACCTCTCTCCCATTATTCCATTCAAGCGGTGGGGTTAAACAGGGTTGCCCATTCTCACCATTCCTCTTCAACTTTGCTACCGACGACGTTCTGAAAACAGCCCTGATGGATGTAGGTAATGGCGGTGTTGATCTGTTGCCTGGAGAACGACTTCTCGACCTTGAGTATGCGGATGATATTGTCTTATTATTGTGCGATGATATCCAAGTCATTCAATCGGCACTTAATCAGTTGACAATTAGTTTCCGTAGGTATGGTATGTGCTTCGAAGTGCAAAGTACTTTGACAAGACTGGCAGGGTTGTAATCCTTTACTCACCTCGGGTAGTGAGCAGATTGAAGTAGTTTAGAAGTTCGTGTATCTAGGTAGCTGCGTAAGTGCTGGTCGTGGTGTGAGTGATGAGATCGATGCACGTATAGTGAGAGCCAGATCGGCTTATGCTAATCTGGGCCATCTTTGGCGCCTTCATAATGTTTGTCTTGCTGTAAAAGTTCGGATCTACAAAGCGTCGGTGAGAGCGGTTTTGCTCTATGCTTGTGAAACCTGGCCGCTCCGAGTTGAGGATGTTAGACGTCTCTCTGTGTTCGATCATCGTTGTCTCCGAAGAATTGCTGACATTCAGTGGCAACACCATTTTAGTAATTCAGAGGTTCGGGTGCAGAGACGACAACCCAATCGGTGTTACTATCTTGAAACACCGACTTCGGTGGCTTGGACGTGTTCTACGAATGTCGTCCCAGATAATTCCACATCGTGCATTATTTGCCAACGCTGGGACTGGTTGGAAAATGCGGAGAAGTGGTCAGTGTATGACATGTCGTGATATGAAAGAAAGCTGCAAAGAGCTGGCTTCTGTCAGTCCTTGCCGAATCCCTGGTTGGAGTCCGAGAGATGGTGCAACACAGTGGCTAGGGACGTCATATATGGCTCAGAATAGAATCCAGTGGCGATCCTTTTGCAACCTTATACTTTGTTATGAATTATAAAAAAATAATACGACGTTATTGACCTTATGTCCAGTTTTTCACCACGTGAATTATCCACCAATCAGAATGCGACTTTTCCAATCTTAGCACTGTACCAAAACAATGATGTTCGACCGATTTGAGCAGCCTAGCGTCCTTATTGGTCCCTCGTTTGCCTAGTCCTTCCAATTGAGTCCAGAACACCAATTACAGCTTCTGCTATGTGAATCATTTATTTCAAACATACTCGGTTTATATACCAGACAGACAGACGGCATCACACCATAAAATAGAAAATAATATTTGTACAAGATCAAGCCAAATATGGTTGTGAACGTGGGAGACAGTAATCAATAAACTGAATATAATTAAGGAACAGTAATTCGTATAATAATAATTTATAGGTCAAAATGAAGCTTATAATCAGATGAATATAGATACACACAATCTAATTGCTCAATAGTTAAACAATAAGAATATACATAGAATAATCGTCCATTAATAGGTCCCGGAAGTTATTGTACTTACTTATTCAATAGGATATAACAACTTTCTTCATAAAGAGTGGTTATAAATTTGTTAACTGAAAGAGATCTTCTGGTTGTATATTTCCATTTCCCTTACTATTATTCTTAATTATTACAATAACATACAGTAATCTGTGGTTGTTAATGTTCTTTTTTCTTATATGCTCCCTACCCTCTTTTTCTCTTCCCATACTCATTGTTTTGTGTGGTGCATAAATGTCTGGTGACCCCTTGTACCAATATTTGCGTTCAAATAAAATGAATAATTTATTAGCATAATGCTTTTCGAACAACTTGATCACCTACACACTTGTTAAGAACACTTAGGTATCGAAAATAAATGGTCTAACTTTATACAACTTATATCAATAGAATAGACTGGAATTATTAAATATGGTTTAACCACCGTATCACTTCGAACCAGCTCATCGTCATTTTATCAATTGATCTTGAATGTAATTGTTGGGTGGACATCTGCATAAATTTGTAAATTGTATAGAATTCACTAATTGTACAGTTCGTATGACTTTCTATCCCAGTATGTTATTCGTATGTCATTCGCATCTAATGATCTTAATTACTCTGTCGGGCAGGTGTGTTTGATGTTAACGTGGATCAGTTAGTTAAGTGCAGAGCAGATCCTGGCATCTGTGTACGTTGACTCGAGTTTCCAAAACCAATTAGCACAGCAAGATAAAGTTCTCAGAGTAGTGGAGATAGTAATAGTTAGTGGTAATATAAAAAATAGGCATCGAAGACACGATTCGAGAAAATGTAGATTAATCTAGTAAAAAAGATAAATTACTTACGCCTGTTACTCCCAATGGAGCATAGGCCGACGACCAGCTTTCTCCAACCCACTCTGTCCTGGGCTTTCTTTTCTAGTTCTTTCCAGTTCTTGTTCATTCTTCTCATGTCTGTCTCTATTTCTCGGCGTAATGTGTTCTTTGGTCTTCCTCTTCTCCTTCGACCTTCAGGATTCCATGTGAGGGCTTGTCTTGTGACACAATTGGGTGATTTCCTCAAAGTGTGCCCAATCCACTTCCAGCGCTTCCTCCTGATTTCTTCCTCTGCTGGAATCTGGTTTGCTGTCTCCCACAGTAACTTGTTGCTGATAGTGTCTGGCCAACGGATCCAAAGTATCTTGCGTAGACAGCTGTTAATAAACACTTGTATCTTCTGGATAATGGCTTTCGTATTTCTCCACGTCTCCGCCCCATACAGAAGAACTGTCTTGACATTTGTATTGGAAATTCTAACCTTGGTGTTGGTTGACAATTGTTTTGAGTTCCAGATGTTTTTCAGTTTTAAGTATGCTGCTCTTGCTTTGCCGATCCGCGCCCTCACATCTGCATCTGATCCACCGTGTTCATCAATGATGCTGCCCAGATATGTAAAGGTTTCCACATCCTCCAAAGCTTCTCCGTCAAGTGTAATTTGATTGGTGCATATTGTATTGTATCGGAAAGTCTTGCTTTTCTCTTTGTTTATATTGAGACCTATTGCTGCTGAGGCTGCTGCTACACTGGTCGTTTTCTCCTGCATTTGTTGTTGCGTTTGTGATAGAAGAGCCAGATCATCTGCGAAGTCTAAATCGTCAAGCTGCATCCTGCCTGTCCACTGTATCCCGTGATTTCCTCCAGATGTTGACGTCTTCATGATCCAGTCGACTCCAGGAGAAAGAGAAAGGGTGAGAGTAAGCAACCTTGTCTAACACCGGTCTTTACTTCAAACGAGTCGGTGAGTTGTCCTCCGTGGACGATTTGGCAGTTTAGTTCATCATAGGAGTTCCGTATGATATTGACTATCTTCTCAGGCACGCCGTAGTGTCGAATAAGCCTTCATAGTGTCGTCCTGCCCAAACTATCAAATACCTTCTCGGAGTCGATGAAGTTGATGTAGAGTGATGAATTCCATTCGATTCATTGTTCCACAATGATCCGCAGAGTTGCGATTTGATCTGTGCACGATCTATCCTTACGAAATCCAGCTTGTTGATCTCGAAGTTGGGCGTCCACGGAATCCTTCATCGTGTTTAACAATACTCTGTTGAATAATTTTCCTGGTATTGAGAGAAGAGTGATGCCCCTGTAGTTTTCGCACTTGCTGAGATCGCCTTTCTTTGGTATCTTGATCAGAAGTCCTTTTTTCCAGTCTATTGGTACTTGTTCTTCGTCCCAAATCTTACTGAAGAGGATGTGTAGTGTTTTGGCAGATGCTGCTACATTTGCTTTCAGTGCCTCTGCCGGGATGTTGTCTGGTCCCGCTGCCTTGCCGCTCTTGATTTGTCTAATGGCCATGCTGATCTCTTCAATTGTTGGTGGGCCAACATCGATTGGGAGGTCTGTGGGTGCTGCTTCGATGTTGGGTGGGTTCAGTGGAGTTGGGCGGTTCAAGAGTTCTTTGAAGTGTTCTACCCACCTGTTTCGTTGTTCTTCAATGTCGGTGATTACTTTGCCTTCCTTGCTTTTCACTGGTCTTTCTGGTTTACGGTAATTTCCAGCAAGTTTCTTTGTTGTATCATACAGTTGTCTCATGTTTCCCTCTCTTGCAGCCTTTTCCGCTGTCATTGCTAAATCTTCCACATATTTACGTTTGTCGGTTCTGATGCTCCTCTTCACTTGCTTGTTTGCCTCTGTGTATTCGGGTTGTGCTTTGGCTTTTTCCGCTCTGGTTCGGCTGGTATTGATTGCTGCCTTCTTGTTCCTCCTTTCTTCAATTTTATCCAGTGTACCAACAGTGATCCATTCCTTGTGATGGTGCTTCTTTTGGCCCAGAACCTCCTGACATGTTGAAACGATTGCCTCCTTGATACCTTTCCAGTTGCTCTCCATAGTAGTTCCCTCTCCATTGAGTAGATCATGAAAGGCCTGGAGCCTGTTGCTGAGAGATATGTTGAATTTGTTGAGTTCGTCAGCATCTCGAAGAAAGACCGTTATAAACTTTTGTGATGTTGTCCGCGCCGTTGTCCACTGCTTCCTAAGTTTTAGTTTCATCTTGGCGACCAGAAAATGATGATCGGATGCTATATCAGCTCCTCTTCTGGTTCTCACATCCTCCATCGTCCTCCTGAACTTTTTGTTGATGCAGACATGGTCGATTTGATTCTGTGTAGTATGATCCGATGAAATCCAAGTGGCTTTGTGTATGTTTTTGTGTGAGAATATGGTGCCACCTATGACCAGTTTATTGAAGGCACATAGGTTTGCAAATCTCTCACCATTTTCGTTCCTTTCTCCCAGTCCATGTCGTCCCATGACGTCTTCGTATCCAGTGTTGTCCATTCCAACCTTGGCATTGAAATCTCCCATCAGAAAAGTCAGGTCTTTGGTTAGACACTTCTCGAAGATCGACTGCAGACTATCGTAGAATTGGTCTTTAGCGTCTTCATCGTAGTCGTTGGTAGGTGCATAGCATTGGATGACGTTCATTGTAATGCCCTCTCTCTTCGTTTCGAAGGATGCTTTGATGATCCTTGGTCCATGAGTTTCCCATCCTACAAGTGCATTTTGTGCTTTTCTGGACAGCATCAATGCAACTCCTTGTGTATGTGGAGCATTTTCTTCTTCATGACCGGAGTATAACAGAAGTTCTCCTGAAGACAGTCGTTGTTGTCCAACATGCGTCCAATGTGTTTCACTGATTCCAAGCACTTCCAGGTTGTATTTTCTCATTTCTGTAGCAATTTGGAAGGATCTTCTGGTCTCCCACATTGTCTGGACATTCCATATACCTAAAAAAATTGTCGCTCTGGTTGTAAGAATGTGCATCGGCCTCATGACTTCCGAATGAACTCGGCTTTCATCATGAGACGTCATAATTATTCCTTCTACTCCCAGGGCAGAGTTTAAATGGCTTGAATGATTTTTTCTGGTTAGCGTTTTTTTAGCGAGTTGATTTTCTACGGGATGGGGTCGGAAACCCCATGCCCAACACTCCTCCTTTACCCGAGCTTGGGACCGGCAGTAGCCCCCGGAGTAGCTACAGGCGGAGTTTAAAAAAAGATTAAAAAGATTTTAAAAAAAAGATTAATAGGGCATTTAAAATATAAGGAAAGACAAACTGAGTGCACGTGCGCCAATGCGAACGATTTTGAGTCATATTAATCAAAGTCTAAACATCGGTTGCGATAAACCCACTGAATTCAACCACATAGTTTGCATCTACCTACATGACTCGGTCCAACAGTCAGTATCTTTATAGACTGATACTATCACTTCGTTTATCCACCTTTCCCCCAAATGCCCTGGTACGGCCGAGAGTGAAGAGGGCCTGCCCTCTCTCGAAATGCTGTCACACTGCCACTCGTATACAGCCTCTGCCAGGGAAGTTCTACTCACCGCATTCTCGTGACGGGGGTGTTTACGAGATTGAGAGGACGAAAAGCGGATGTCCGGTGACTTAACCGGGTTGGTGGAAAACCCTGATTCTAAACCAATGGTGCACATGAGCTTCAGTATCCTGAAGGAACAAATGGCGTATGAACCAATCGTTGGTCACTGGCTACCATGAGACTGCATCACTCAAGTTTGCTCAACTGCCTTGTGGGTCAAACCTTTGGGTCGAAGACTCGCGGTGTGGACCCCTAAGATAGCCACCTGCTTCGGTCTGGGCACCCGGGCAGCATTATAGCCATCACACAATTAAATGAAATGACAGTTTTTTGTGTGGTGCATACATATTTGGTGCCCCCTTGTACCAATATTTGTGTTCAGATAAAAAAAAATTATCCACCCTCAGCTTTAATCCAATTTACTCTTAAACCAGCCATTACCACTCGTCGAGGAAGTCTGTGGATGATCACTAATTTGTCAACTGGTATACCATCAATATGAATGTGAAACAGAATATGCAAACAAACATGATATTCTTCATAGAGACAATAATTAACTTTAGGTTTATTTTAACCAAAGCTAGAAGAAAGTTGATCGATCTATTTTGAAAAAGAATAGTCAGTGAAAATAGTAAACAATCCACAAATATGTGTAGGTCAACATTTCATTACTTTCATATTATATCACCGACTGAAATAATTTCTATCTCTGTACACATACAGTATGTAAGGTTAACCAAAACAAGATGGTGAATTTTTCTTGGTACATATAATAAGTAACGTTGTATATACTCAAGTGTATGAGTGTGCTATTTTATAGATTTGTTGTTGAACACAGTAAATAACTTCTGAAGTATTGATACACACATATGAATCGGAGTGAAATAATTAGGAAAATGTGGATTAACCAAACGACCATCATCTTCATGATTATTGTGTTCAGAGTTAAATTAAAATAAACTGTGAGTTTATCTGAAAATGAAACAGTACTGAATTTAGATTTCCTTAATTACTAAGTAATAAATGCTATTCCTAGTGATGTATTACTTAACTAAGTGGTATATGACAAAACTATTTAATCCCTGTTGACTAGAAAAACATATTACTGGTTGCTAAACAGATTATAAGGCTTTAGAAGATTGGTTCTGTATGGCTGACAGAAGCCTGCGCTGTAACTCATTATTTGCATTGAGCCATTAGAAATAGTCTAAAAAAAATCTGTTTATTTCAGTGGTTTCTCCTCAGGTGCTTATAACTATTTATGTAGTGAAATGTAACTTTGAGGTAAAATATAATGTGACATAATTGACAGTGGTGACGATAAGAATTAAAATGACAAGGATTATAAAAAAATGATATCGACAATATTATTCTAATTCTTTCTGTCAATAATGTCAATTGTTTCACATTACATATTACCTCAATGTTACATTTCAATGCATATATGGTTGTAAGCAGTTGATTAAAAATGATGAATATTTGTATAAATTAATCGACTAGTTTATTTCCGACAGTCTGGAATAAATTGTCAAAATGTATCCATGATACTAATTTATTACCGACGTCTGCACGACATAACAATAATTTCTTCTCTTCTTATACTAACTTAAAAGTCCTTAAATTGAAGAACATGTGTCACTTCATTAGTGAAATTATAAGGACTTTAAATAGGTAGATATTGTTATTATCGAGTATACCTGCCAAAATTTCCTTCATGCTGATTTCACTACAAACTTATATTATTCCTGGTTAGTTCCAGACCTTATCCTAACAGACCTTCCGCTATTGTAAGGATATATACAGAATAGTTGGTTGGTTCAAATAATTTTTATCTAGATCTGTATGTTATGAAACGATCAAGAACATAATAATGATAGACCTATCACAAGAATTTTCCTTGTTATTCCATTTTCATTCTCATCACTTCTAATTGTAGATGATTATAAGTACCCTTTGACGTAGTTGAAATAATTCATGACTAAACTACACTTTCTTAAGCATGACATAACAGTCCTTCTATCAAGAAAATACTAGTTTCTGACTGTTGCATTGTATGGGATATTTATCATTAGAAAACACTCATAAAGTTGTGACTATGTCAGTGAACATATGACCATGTTACACTCTTGACTACAGACAGATCTATTATTATAAGACAGATGTTGATTAAGTTGTATACTCCGATAATAATGCTATACACCGAAATGATATTACTTCAGATTATGCATCTCACCAACATAGTATATTTTACATTCATACATACATTCAAGCTTATGAATCACTTGTTTTTAAATAATACACATCCTTATTGTTTTTAATGTTCCATTACTTTTTTTCTTTATCAACCTTGATTATCCTTGTAAATCGGTGAACAATTTGTAATTATTTTCAAAATATAAATTACATAATCTAGACTGACTCCATGAGGTATTTCTTGGAGTTCTAGTGAGAAGCAGTAACCAGTGGAGTTCAACCAGGTCTGTTGGAAGATATCTACTTACTGAAGACATTGGTGAAATGGTTGCTCAATTTCGTGGATTGGTTGAAGTTAGACATTAACACTGTTGGATGCCGGCCGGCTAAGTGGTCTATCGGTTAACTGCTCGCGCGCGGGACTGATAGGTCCTGGGTTCGAATCTCGTTCACGAGGTGGGATTGTAGATGCGCACTTCTGAGGAGTCTCACAATAGGACGAAACGGTCGTCCAGTGCTTTCAGGTTTTTCATGGTGGTCTAGCTTCAATTGACTCATCATTTCAACTATATATAATCAAGATTTATTCAAGCTTATCACCGTCAATATTGTCCTGTTTTACCGATTAATTTTTAAAAAGTAACAACAACATAGAACTAATGAACTGAACTATCTTTTTAAAATTTTTGCATATAATATAATGAAAATATTCATTTATATAAAAATCAAAATATTCTTATTGTTCAAATATATATATATATATATATATATATATATATATATATAGATAGATAGATAGATAAAGTGAAAATGGTAATGACTCTATGACAATATTAAATAAGTATATATCGATGAAATTAGTGGAATAGGAGAGGTAAGGCAAATTTTTTTTCTTTTTCTTCCTTCCTTCATTTTTTTCTTTTTTGTTGAAAGTATCATTGATTGTATAATTCTGTGAAACTGTTTTTTCTTCACTGAAATGATTTATGATTAACGCAAAAATTTATTGTTTAAAAATATTGATTCTTTATTTGTGGACTGTATGTGAATGAATAGTCATAGTGTAATAGTATAGTTGTAAAGGTTAAATTAATATCTAATACATTGTTCATTATTGTTCAGTAATCTTTCAAATGAAAATAAATAAAATGAAACATTAGTTAATAAATCTGATTAGAATTATGCATAATAGTTAATATAAAGTGATTTATAATATTAAGTCGATCATAAACAATATAGAATCTGACAAGTATTTGGATCTGTTATATCCTAGTGAAGACTTAAGTAAGGGTAATTTCCGGGAGCTATTAATGAACGATTATTTTATGTATATTCATATTGTTTAACTATTGAGTAACTAGATTGTGTATAACTATATTCATCTTGTTATAAGCTTCATTTTGACCTATGGATTATTATTATACGAATTACTGTCCCTAAATTATATTCAATTTATTGATTATGGTCTCCCACGTTCACAGCCACATTTGGTCTGATCTTGTACAAATATTATTTTCTATTTTGTGGTGTGATGCCGTCTGCCTGTCTGGTATATAAACCGAGTATGCTTGAAATAAATGATTCGCATAACAAAAGCTGTAATTGGTGTTCCGAACTCAATTGGAAGGGCTAGGCGGACAAGGGACCAATAAGAACGCTAGACTGCCCATACCCGTTGAACGTCATTGTTTTGGCACAGTATTGAGATTAGAAAAGTTGTATTTCGATTGGTGGATAATTCACGTGATAAAAACCGGACACAAAAATCAATAACGAATAAGCATACGTCCTTTGTATATTTTGTAAAGTCATAACAAATTGGCGACGGCCTTTGTAAAGTCACAACAGGATCGGTTCAATTTGTCACACTATATCATCACAGTTTGATGAAATTATCAAGACAAACGTCAGGATAGTACAACTGCTAGCAACATTAGTAACAGTAAAGAATGAAAACATTAAGTATAAAGGATATGGATCTAGAATCAGAAATCAATTTAATGCATATCACGTATAGGGGTAATTTTGAAACTCAATATGTAAGGAATGATAAAGAATGAATACATTCGAACCGTTGAGATTAATTTTGAGCCATGCCACCACAATTCAACATCTCAAACTAGTGGTTATGATACTCGAGTGGACCTCAATGTAGTTTGTACCTATTGATAAACGTTAGCTCAACAACCAATTACCTTGTGTATTGATATAATGTCTTCGTTTACTCTCTTCTAGCTTTTTTCTAGTTTATTCACACACCAGCAAACATTATTCTGCTGAGTATTTTTTGTTTGGATCTTCCCATTGATGCTTTTTAGGACTACAACTGGTCAGTCTCTAATTGGCATCAATGGGAAGGTCCAAACAAACAATACTAAGTAAATTTCAAGGTCACTCCAATTGCAGTCCTAAAAATTAATATAGATTCAAAAAATCAATACTAAATGAATTTAAACTTCACCCCATCGCACAAGCAAGTGGCTATCAGGACTCAGTTGCCGAGCGGATAACGCGATGGCGTTTGAAGTGAAAGGTACTAGGTTTGAGTCCCAGAATGAACATCAACTCTGAGATCCAGGCACATCCAGCTGATGAGTCCCAAACAAGACGAAACGCGCGTCCTGAATTCCATTGTTAGCCACTATCCATCTTTGATTATTCTACTAACTTTAATAAATCACATGCAATAATTTTCTGACACTAGAACCCAGAGTAAATTTTGCTTTAAAAATTGTCACAAATATGGAAAATTGATTCAAGAATCGCTAACACTGTAATAAATAGGATAAGTGAGTGTGAAAATTAACAATAACTAATTTGAAAATGATGAAGAAAGTAATTATGATTTAAACTGCAGAATATTTAATATAGAATAGACCAGTCTTAAACTTAATTAATTGATAAATTAACTTTACACTTTTGAAAGCCATTTGATAATCAATGCACAACAGTTTAAAGCAAATAGTATAACATAAAATAAATGCTTAGCAATCTAAATCATTTAACATGTATAAACGAGACAAGAATGTAAGTCAATCACATTGAAATCTGAATAGAATATTATTTCATAATGATGGCTATTATTTCCAGATTAATCAAAGTCCTGAATAATTTTACATTTCATAAACGATCACAAAATTAACGAATGATCTTAAAGTTTATCACTTAATGAAAAGGTCAGCTATTTGACTGTTATGCTACTGCTAAGGCGGTCGCAAGAATAGTCAGATTTTACTAGAAAGGCTAAGATCTTTTGTGTAACGATAAGTGCTTTCATACTTTCTACCAAATCGATTTTCTGTATGACCTTTGCCCTCTGATTAGTTGTCATATTTTTTTAGTTCGCTAAACTGCTACGTGCTTGAAGGTCACATTCTGTTACCATAGTAACAACTTTCGTACCAATTTCGTTTGATTTACTTGTTCTACCATAAATCTCGAGTTGACTGCAATTCCGTTTTCTTCATGTCTTAGCCACAGAGGTATGATATACTGAGTATAATTGACTGTTCCGAAGAGAATCGATCGTATTAGACAAACTCAATTGTTTTTGTTCCTAAATCCGTGACATCGTAGACCGTACTGAACCCCAATAACAAGACACAATAGCTACATAAATACATCACAAACTTCGGAAACAACGGCAAAAAACTATCCATATTTTTCCCTCATCAAGGTTTTACACTATTTCATAGTTGTGTACAATGTAGCATACAAAGATCAGGTTTAACTATTTCAATGATTGGATAAATTCAAAATAATAGAGATGATGAAGACAAATTTTTAAGTAGGATTAAACTTATGATTTTCTCTTAAAAAAAAACAGAAACGAAACATAATAAACACGAACAAAAAAGTTACTTACAACTGGTGTAACAAACTGACTAATTGGAACAGTATATTGAATTGAATTCACAGGTATAATATCCGGATCGGATAAAAGTGTTTTTGATTCATTAACAATTAGGTCTTGAGAAGAAGATGACGAGGAAGAATATAATTCTGAAGGGTTGTTAATACTCATCAACATTCGAGACCGACCTAATTAAATATTTAGAAGAAAACAACAAAAATACACATGAATTCATTTAGTATTGTTTGTTTGAATGTTCCCAACGATGTGTTAGGACTGCAACTGGTCAGTCTTTAATTGGCATATGCGCATACTGTGCGTATTGCCTCGATATAGCCTTAATTCACAAGCATTGTAAGCAAATACATATGTGTATAATGAAAAGTTGTTATTTCTGGAGAAAAAAACAACAACTGAAAAACGTTTATTGAAGGTGTCAATAAATCTTGGATAACTTAATCTGCCGTTGAGATTATTTGAGAACGTGAAGCTAAACTTAACCAAAGTTCATGTGTGTGTGCGTATGTGTATTCAGATGCTTATAAACTAATTAATGGATAAAATTGAATGTGATATCATCATTCACAGAAATTGAAACAAATTAGGAAAATAAATAGATGTAGTTTTCTTTGTAAGTCAAGGTGAATTAGTCATGTATTCCCGCATTTCATAGTTTTTTTTTTAGTTTGCTGTTTTCGATGATACAATGGAATATATAAAAATATAATGAATACATTTATCATGTTTGGATCAAAACGAATCTTCAGCGAATAGTTCCTCCTGTTTGTTTTCAATAGCATTCTAAACACAAAGTAAGTTTACATAGATGATTTAGTTGAATGTCAAGGCTAGGTAATATTATCTGGTTTTCCAAACCGAAGTAGGCTGAGCGGTATTAGGAACCACAACTTAGTGACTGAAAGTTGAATGCTTTAAGCATTGAGTCACCTCACCACTCCCAGAATTGTAATGGCATGTCAAAATCTGCAAAGTTAACCAATTAATAAGTGAGGCAGTAGAGAGCACTAATGATATTAAATGAAAGCCGCATCATATATTACCCAATTATTAGGAATTATAGGTGTAGAGTTGAATTGGTTTCGATAACCAAGAAGTATTGTAGCTGCCATAAGAATTGAAAATTATATCTTTGATTGTATCATACAAAGCCGTTGACTTCGGTATGGATTGTTGAAAAGTACCGAGCTATGGTACAACAGCATGTTTTCAATGCTTTCTAGTTTTGCTTTAGCTAATGTCAGTTTTACAATGAAGCCTATCTAAAAATCACACAATTAGACTTTATTGCGTTAAAGCACTACGAGTTTTGAAATATATATACGTATATAATGAGCGCTTTTAGTTGGGGAAGCGATGAAATTTACAAAATCAGCTTGTACCACATAACTTTTTGTAATTTGTTTGTATTATATTGAGGGTTTCTCACAGCCATATGTTCTCACGCTATGCGTACTTCACCTTAGCGGTTGACTCCTAAAATATTTTCCTTTACTAGTTTTGTTAATTCTTTAATATACCACTTGTTTTCACCTCATTATTAAGGCTGTCGTAAACATATTTATATGCATAATTGGTTTGCGAGCAAGTGATACTAACCGACAATTTAAATCCGAATCGAATGGGGCGACTTGGATTCGAGCTAGTGACTTAATAGCTAATCACTGTTGGTCGCTATACATTTATCTTAAAACAGATGAGACAATAGGTATTGAAGATACATTGCGAATACATAAGACAAAAAACACACAAACTTGTACACATAATAAGATTGAATCCTAACCTGGAAATGAACTGAACAAATTTATTGAAGACATCGATGATGCAGTATCTAACGTCTTTATAACCGATGGAATCGGAATTACAGCAGTCCACATCAATATCATAAATGTCATTAACAAGAGACTAGTTCCACCGGCTGCCGCTCTAGCGGCTTGTTTAGCAGTCACCTTATTATTATTGTTATCATTATTATGATGAATATTGTTGGAATTCACATATAGTGGTAGATAGGACTTTTCACTTTGTTTGTTCATGAATTTATTGATATAAGATCGTAATTTGCGTAGATGTAATGTAAGGCTTCTGATATAAAGTAGAGAAAAGCAAACATTACAATAAATAACCAGTTTTAAATTAAAATGTTTAAGTGTTGCATTGTCACGATTATATAGTTAACAACCTCACTGAGCCGACTACAGTAAACGTTAGGATCGACAGCTTCAAATGCAAATAATTTATACATTACTAAATTTGTTAATCAGAACATCGTAAAGTTAAGAGGATGGTGTGATTCGCTTATTATGACTGTACTACTCATGAGTAACAAGTCTGATTTCTTCGGTAAAATCATAAACTGACTGTTCTCTTATAGGTTAATAAATTTTACCTATTCGAATGTACTGAACTGTCAGAGCCAAGAGCAGACTGTTTTTGCTGAGTTTATCACCATGCTTGACAATCTTATCTCTGTGCTAATGAGGTGTGGCAACTTGAACCTATGTACATACTTACCAGGTTCTACGTTGCGGTCGACTGACTAACTCATCATATACTTTATTTCATGAATCAAAATAAATCACTACAATGGTACTTTATCATTTATGAACACTTATAACATCATAAATAATTGAGTATTCTGGAAATTAAGGTATAAATAATTTCAACGTAAATCGTAATCCATTGAATAAACCACGATGTCGTTTCGGAATGAATAACATCACAGTCCTCATGCTGATTGATTGGGGATAATTGATGCTACTTTGATGGAAACTAGTTATGTATTCATAGTGTCTCATCCAAATGGAATACTAATTCTGAATTTTTCTTAAGCCTCTTAAGTTTCAAGAAGTTGCTCCATTCAGTCAAGCTCATTTGGTATGTAAGCTAATGGTAGTACTATAATTTGCAATGCATCATTTGGAGGTAATATGGAGCTTATAATTCAAACTTAGATAATAGAATGATAATGGGATTTTTCTTGTGGATTGTTTATTGCATATTCAATGTTGATCGATTGATTGTGCTTAGTAACAAGATATAACCGACCGATAGCTACCTATTAAATGAAATCTATTGACTTATTACATTCGTCTAAAAACCATGACTAAAGAACCTTAAAAGACCAGACAATCAACCATTCTATCACAGTTTTATTCATGTTTTTCCATTCATGACAATAGTTTTTTAGCAAAATTAACAAACCTAGCAATTTTTTTACGCGAATCTTACTTTCCAGTTATGTACTTTAAATCCCGGATATTTCTTATCTCTGATTAACAAATAAGTGAGAATTCCAAGTGAAATTAATGTTCTCTTGTACATCACTTACTCAGTAGTCCCGTTATTAACTTTTAAACCACGATTATGTTCTAGGCTATTTACAAATGTGAAACAGTCATTTCAATATTGGGATTTAAGTTTCGCGCTTCAGTACACGAAGAAACAACCAGACGACAGTTAGTTATACTTACTTGATATCTTATCATTTTGGAATCACATTGAAGGCAGTGTCACTGTAAGTTCAAAGTATGAGATTTCTTCTTAAAACAGTAGCCAGAGAAACATTAACCGAAGTAGTTTATGTTTATACCATCTGGAACAACTTGACTTCCTAAAGTGTTTTACTTTTAATATGGTATATACTCATGTCTGGTTCATCTTTAATAAAAAATAATACGCCCTTTCTTTAACTGTTTAGTGTTTGTTGTCTGAAATGTGGTTACTTGGAATAGAATTAACTGCGTATATCTGAAAAATAAACAAGAAGAGTATGATGATCTCTAGTGTATCATGACTTAATAGAAGCTGTAAGCTACATTTCTTATGCAAGGGATATTGACACTACTATGAGTCAACACACCATTCGAATCTATGACACTTGTTAAAAGTTAGCTCCCCAAATCAATAAACCATTACTTCGCTGAATCATATTTCGAAACGTGTTAACAATAATCAAACTAATAAAAGTTTTAAATAAATAGTTATGTTAAGTAGAAAAAAGCTTTTTAACAAGACTAGTGAGTACATCTAATGTATCATTTTAAAAGTTGTATTAATTTCTTGTATAGATAATGGAATTGGTAGTTAATTCTTAAAATCATTTTGCATCTTATTAAATATCGAAATACAAGCAATCAGTGCAAGTTATGTTTGGTCGAGATTTCAGTCATTTAACATTAGTTGTAGTCGTCTTGATATTTTTTCTCACTGTGACTAATGTGCCACACTACTAGTGTATTCCTGTCGTTAGGTCCTTTATTCTTTTATTCCTATAATGATTTTCTAAAAATGATAATTGTGCATAATATTTCAAAATTATTTATTCAAATATGTAAAAGTTATCAGTTATAACTTCTATGTAAAACAACCAGCATTTATGTGAATGGTAATGTAACTCAGCGATCATATACATGCTCGTGTGCTCACATTTAACTCATACTTATTTTTGCCTGGATTAGGGATGTTACTCTGTCTTAGATCAATCAGTCAGTCAGCAGAGGACAAAAGAAGAGTGTTGATAGTGTAAATAGGAGGGACATTAAGAAATAAGGAAAGAGTTTGATTATGAACAAAATAAATTCAAGCTCTATTAAAGGTATGAGATGGGTTATCACTTCTCAGTCGCTCACATCTTGGAAGGATAATTTTTAAGGTGTTTGGAGAGAAAACTTGGTTAGGGGGTAGTGTTGACGACGTGAAAATGTGACCTCCGAGCCAAAGGAGACAACGTTTTGAGGCAGATCGCTCATTACCTTTTGGATGGAAGTTTTCGGTGTTTTAGGGCTATATTTAGTAGATCTTACCATAGATAGAAATCTGTGGGGTAAGGTGGGTTATAATATTCTTAGGTCCGACGTCTTCCAGTCCCTCCATCGGTTATGAAAAGGCAGGATCTTTGGAAGTGCTAGTTGCCCGCGCGAAGCATCTTACTGTCACCATACCTTCAGTACAATTAAGGTTACAACTTTTATCCACTGTCCAATTGAACTGCTTGGTATGGTGGGATATGAAAAACCAAGCATCCCAGCCAACATTCCTCGTTTGAATCATCACAATTGGCAAACCTGACTACCAAGTCACGGTAGTGACTAACATAGAGCCTACATAAAGTGTCTCATCCGTCTTCTCTCCATGACATCTTCCTCATACTAGTTATATGATCCAATCATGTTAAAATTACAGCTATTGTATACATAACTATATCGTTAATCATAGTTCAAAGTGACTTTCAGTTATTAACCGGATTTAAATAAACACTAGGATTGTAGATTTTTATCTCAGATAAGAGATCGCAAGTAAATACCAACTGATTCATAGACACATTCCATTCCATCGTTTCGAGTAAAAGCAGTTCGATAATAACAGTTCATAAACCAATACTTCTGGATCTATAAAAGTACTTTATGATCAGCTAGTTGTTTCTTTTTTAAAATGTGACGTTAGCTATTTAGATACCTATGGTTAAAGGCGAAATCTTTTAAGGATGACTCTACATTCTACATATACATATTTTCCATTTCATCCATGTTAGATGTTTAGTATAAGGTGTAGTATAATCTTCGGTTCAAAATCCACTCTTCATTCGAACGATCACACATATATTTACTACAGGCAACCATTTTTAAACATAATTCTAGTGATTTAACTAAATGTAACATTGACTAATAAGAAACTTGTTATAATTAGTTGCGTTTCAAATTAAAATGAAGTATTAAACCCCATTAATATTTAATGCGTCTGAGGTGTATCCAGTGGCTACTAAAATACTAATTATTGACTTAACTAGTCAGTTTTCTTGTCATCTAATTGGGGCATTGATAATTGCTGAATGTTCTCGTGGATAAGTTAGTTTCTTATACAAATATAATAGCTTTTTGAATCTGACTTGAAGGTCTAAGTTATTGCTTCTATAAAACTACCAGTTTTGTATAGCATTAACAGCTTTTGTTTATGAGATCCGGTTACAATTTCTCTTGCTATTTTAATAATTATTAACAAATATCACGTTTGTTGCTTAGAGGCTAAAAGAATTAAACTTCAACCAGTAGGTCTCTAGTTCAAACTACGACCTCCTAATTCATTCTGCGCAACCAGATTTTTTCAACAATGAATACATAAACTTTCACTTAGTTGATAAATGAGTTTCATAAGTTACTAGTCATAACTGTTAATTTTTTATAAAACGCTGTTGTTGATAATATTTCATGAAATATTTATCCATATATGTATTTTTAAAATACTTTTTAGAACATTGGATAGTTCTGATGATGATGAAGTCAGTAGTAGTATTAGTAGTCATTCCAAAGATAACAACTTGAAACAACAACATAAGAGGAAGAAAAAGGAGAAAAAGAAAAAGAAATCAGTTAAAAAAAGAAAACATTCACAATCTGGTGATGATGATAACGATGGCGGTAGTAATAGTGTTGGTGAATTTAATTTCACTTCAAGTTCTATGACATATCACACAAATGATGAACGAATTCGTGGTAAACAATATCATGAACAGGAATCACAAGAAGAGCATAGATCAACCAAGCATAGATCGCATTCGAAAAAGCATAAAAATTCTCATTCAAAAGAACGGAAACACCATCATCACCATTGATAATAAACAACTATATGTAATGGATTAAAACTGTTCTGTACATAAGTATATATATATATATATATATATATATATATATATATATATATATATATATATAAGCCACATGTTATCTAAACTATTGTCTAGTTTTTTCTTCGTACACAAGACTTATGTTTTATTGTAATAATGTTACTATTAATTTATAAAAAGCAGTACAAACTTTCAACATACTCACCATACAGTTGTTTATCTTTTTTGTTATTTGCCTAAAAAACTAAACCTGTAAGCATTTTGTTTTTGAGTTCATGTGTAAAATAATCTGTCAATATGTATGAAATTATTTAGGTGCTACCTGAAGAACATTGTAACATGACCGTTGTTAATAATATTGGCATTAATGCTATATATAAATGCTTAAATTAAACTAAGTGGTTGTTGTTTGTAGTAGAATTTCTAAAAGCATCTATGATATTAATTCTAAGCGCGCCATGTCTTTTTAAAGTTAGCACACAGAACGAATTAATCATCCTTTTTTGCCATTAGACTTTCTAATGCCTACTCAGTTTTTGTTCACCGAACTAGATAGGCTATCAATGAATATTAGAAAAAATATCCAGATCAATATGATCTCAGTTAATTTGCAGCATTGGTTGGTGAGGTAGATCGTCTTAATTTTTAAGAATGGCTAATCACTTTTTCAGTAAATACTAAAGCATCCTACACAGAGAAGACTAAGTTTATCTGAACCATGCCCTGGCTTTGCGGAACGTCCCGCTTCTTCAGACTCCTTACAACATATCGAGATCCGTCAGTCTTGTCCAGGTGACCGTGAGTTTGACCACAAACGAAGGCTGTTACGTAATGAGGTTATACACACCTTGCGTAAGGACCGAGAAGCCTGGTGGTCGGAGCGTGCTAATGAGCTGGAAGCTCTTTCAACTCAACCGAGCCACTAGCAGCAAGAAGTCTGGTGTGAGTGAAACAATCTGTGAAGATGACGGGGTGCTAATCACTAACATCCATCCTATATACGAACAGCTCACTCAGAGTGAGGGCATACAACCACCTCTCTCCCATTATTCCATTCAAGCGGTGGGGTTAAACAGGGTTGCCCATTCTCACCATTCCTCTTCAACTTTGCTACCGACGACGTTCTGAAAACAGCCCTGATGGATGTAGGTAATGGCGGTGTTGATCTGTTGCCTGGAGAACGACTTCTCGACCTTGAGTATGCGGATGATATTGTCTTATTATTGTGCGATGATATCCAAGTCATTCAATCGGCACTTAATCAGTTGACAATTAGTTTCCGTAGGTATGGTATGTGCTTCGAAGTGCAAAGTACTTTGACAAGACTGGCAGGGTTGTAATCCTTTACTCACCTCGGGTAGTGAGCAGATTGAAGTAGTTTAGAAGTTCGTGTATCTAGGTAGCTGCGTAAGTGCTGGTCGTGGTGTGAGTGATGAGATCGATGCACGTATAGTGAGAGCCAGATCGGCTTATGCTAATCTGGGCCATCTTTGGCGCCTTCATAATGTTTGTCTTGCTGTAAAAGTTCGGATCTACAAAGCGTCGGTGAGAGCGGTTTTGCTCTATGCTTGTGAAACCTGGCCGCTCCGAGTTGAGGATGTTAGACGTCTCTCTGTGTTCGATCATCGTTGTCTCCGAAGAATTGCTGACATTCAGTGGCAACACCATTTTAGTAATTCAGAGGTTCGGGTGCAGAGACGACAACCCAATCGGTGTTACTATCTTGAAACACCGACTTCGGTGGCTTGGACGTGTTCTACGAATGTCGTCCCAGATAATTCCACATCGTGCATTATTTGCCAACGCTGGGACTGGTTGGAAAATGCGGAGAAGTGGTCAGTGTATGACATGTCGTGATATGAAAGAAAGCTGCAAAGAGCTGGCTTCTGTCAGTCCTTGCCGAATCCCTGGTTGGAGTCCGAGAGATGGTGCAACACAGTGGCTAGGGACGTCATATATGGCTCAGAATAGAATCCAGTGGCGATCCTTTTGCAACCTTATACTTTGTTATGAATTATAAAAAAATAATACGACGTTATTGACCTTATGTCCAGTTTTTCACCACGTGAATTATCCACCAATCAGAATGCGACTTTTCCAATCTTAGCACTGTACCAAAACAATGATGTTCGACCGATTTGAGCAGCCTAGCGTCCTTATTGGTCCCTCGTTTGCCTAGTCCTTCCAATTGAGTCCAGAACACCAATTACAGCTTCTGCTATGTGAATCATTTATTTCAAACATACTCGGTTTATATACCAGACAGACAGACGGCATCACACCATAAAATAGAAAATAATATTTGTACAAGATCAAGCCAAATATGGTTGTGAACGTGGGAGACAGTAATCAATAAACTGAATATAATTAAGGAACAGTAATTCGTATAATAATAATTTATAGGTCAAAATGAAGCTTATAATCAGATGAATATAGATACACACAATCTAATTGCTCAATAGTTAAACAATAAGAATATACATAGAATAATCGTCCATTAATAGGTCCCGGAAGTTATTGTACTTACTTATTCAATAGGATATAACAACTTTCTTCATAAAGAGTGGTTATAAATTTGTTAACTGAAAGAGATCTTCTGGTTGTATATTTCCATTTCCCTTACTATTATTCTTAATTATTACAATAACATACAGTAATCTGTGGTTGTTAATGTTCTTTTTTCTTATATGCTCCCTACCCTCTTTTTCTCTTCCCATACTCATTGTTTTGTGTGGTGCATAAATGTCTGGTGACCCCTTGTACCAATATTTGCGTTCAAATAAAATGAATAATTTATTAGCATAATGCTTTTCGAACAACTTGATCACCTACACACTTGTTAAGAACACTTAGGTATCGAAAATAAATGGTCTAACTTTATACAACTTATATCAATAGAATAGACTGGAATTATTAAATATGGTTTAACCACCGTATCACTTCGAACCAGCTCATCGTCATTTTATCAATTGATCTTGAATGTAATTGTTGGGTGGACATCTGCATAAATTTGTAAATTGTATAGAATTCACTAATTGTACAGTTCGTATGACTTTCTATCCCAGTATGTTATTCGTATGTCATTCGCATCTAATGATCTTAATTACTCTGTCGGGCAGGTGTGTTTGATGTTAACGTGGATCAGTTAGTTAAGTGCAGAGCAGATCCTGGCATCTGTGTACGTTGACTCGAGTTTCCAAAACCAATTAGCACAGCAAGATAAAGTTCTCAGAGTAGTGGAGATAGTAATAGTTAGTGGTAATATAAAAAATAGGCATCGAAGACACGATTCGAGAAAATGTAGATTAATCTAGTAAAAAAGATAAATTACTTACGCCTGTTACTCCCAATGGAGCATAGGCCGACGACCAGCTTTCTCCAACCCACTCTGTCCTGGGCTTTCTTTTCTAGTTCTTTCCAGTTCTTGTTCATTCTTCTCATGTCTGTCTCTATTTCTCGGCGTAATGTGTTCTTTGGTCTTCCTCTTCTCCTTCGACCTTCAGGATTCCATGTGAGGGCTTGTCTTGTGACACAATTGGGTGATTTCCTCAAAGTGTGCCCAATCCACTTCCAGCGCTTCCTCCTGATTTCTTCCTCTGCTGGAATCTGGTTTGCTGTCTCCCACAGTAACTTGTTGCTGATAGTGTCTGGCCAACGGATCCAAAGTATCTTGCGTAGACAGCTGTTAATAAACACTTGTATCTTCTGGATAATGGCTTTCGTATTTCTCCACGTCTCCGCCCCATACAGAAGAACTGTCTTGACATTTGTATTGGAAATTCTAACCTTGGTGTTGGTTGACAATTGTTTTGAGTTCCAGATGTTTTTCAGTTTTAAGTATGCTGCTCTTGCTTTGCCGATCCGCGCCCTCACATCTGCATCTGATCCACCGTGTTCATCAATGATGCTGCCCAGATATGTAAAGGTTTCCACATCCTCCAAAGCTTCTCCGTCAAGTGTAATTTGATTGGTGCATATTGTATTGTATCGGAAAGTCTTGCTTTTCTCTTTGTTTATATTGAGACCTATTGCTGCTGAGGCTGCTGCTACACTGGTCGTTTTCTCCTGCATTTGTTGTTGCGTTTGTGATAGAAGAGCCAGATCATCTGCGAAGTCTAAATCGTCAAGCTGCATCCTGCCTGTCCACTGTATCCCGTGATTTCCTCCAGATGTTGACGTCTTCATGATCCAGTCGACTCCAGGAGAAAGAGAAAGGGTGAGAGTAAGCAACCTTGTCTAACACCGGTCTTTACTTCAAACGAGTCGGTGAGTTGTCCTCCGTGGACGATTTGGCAGTTTAGTTCATCATAGGAGTTCCGTATGATATTGACTATCTTCTCAGGCACGCCGTAGTGTCGAATAAGCCTTCATAGTGTCGTCCTGCCCAAACTATCAAATACCTTCTCGGAGTCGATGAAGTTGATGTAGAGTGATGAATTCCATTCGATTCATTGTTCCACAATGATCCGCAGAGTTGCGATTTGATCTGTGCACGATCTATCCTTACGAAATCCAGCTTGTTGATCTCGAAGTTGGGCGTCCACGGAATCCTTCATCGTGTTTAACAATACTCTGTTGAATAATTTTCCTGGTATTGAGAGAAGAGTGATGCCCCTGTAGTTTTCGCACTTGCTGAGATCGCCTTTCTTTGGTATCTTGATCAGAAGTCCTTTTTTCCAGTCTATTGGTACTTGTTCTTCGTCCCAAATCTTACTGAAGAGGATGTGTAGTGTTTTGGCAGATGCTGCTACATTTGCTTTCAGTGCCTCTGCCGGGATGTTGTCTGGTCCCGCTGCCTTGCCGCTCTTGATTTGTCTAATGGCCATGCTGATCTCTTCAATTGTTGGTGGGCCAACATCGATTGGGAGGTCTGTGGGTGCTGCTTCGATGTTGGGTGGGTTCAGTGGAGTTGGGCGGTTCAAGAGTTCTTTGAAGTGTTCTACCCACCTGTTTCGTTGTTCTTCAATGTCGGTGATTACTTTGCCTTCCTTGCTTTTCACTGGTCTTTCTGGTTTACGGTAATTTCCAGCAAGTTTCTTTGTTGTATCATACAGTTGTCTCATGTTTCCCTCTCTTGCAGCCTTTTCCGCTGTCATTGCTAAATCTTCCACATATTTACGTTTGTCGGTTCTGATGCTCCTCTTCACTTGCTTGTTTGCCTCTGTGTATTCGGGTTGTGCTTTGGCTTTTTCCGCTCTGGTTCGGCTGGTATTGATTGCTGCCTTCTTGTTCCTCCTTTCTTCAATTTTATCCAGTGTACCAACAGTGATCCATTCCTTGTGATGGTGCTTCTTTTGGCCCAGAACCTCCTGACATGTTGAAACGATTGCCTCCTTGATACCTTTCCAGTTGCTCTCCATAGTAGTTCCCTCTCCATTGAGTAGATCATGAAAGGCCTGGAGCCTGTTGCTGAGAGATATGTTGAATTTGTTGAGTTCGTCAGCATCTCGAAGAAAGACCGTTATAAACTTTTGTGATGTTGTCCGCGCCGTTGTCCACTGCTTCCTAAGTTTTAGTTTCATCTTGGCGACCAGAAAATGATGATCGGATGCTATATCAGCTCCTCTTCTGGTTCTCACATCCTCCATCGTCCTCCTGAACTTTTTGTTGATGCAGACATGGTCGATTTGATTCTGTGTAGTATGATCCGATGAAATCCAAGTGGCTTTGTGTATGTTTTTGTGTGAGAATATGGTGCCACCTATGACCAGTTTATTGAAGGCACATAGGTTTGCAAATCTCTCACCATTTTCGTTCCTTTCTCCCAGTCCATGTCGTCCCATGACGTCTTCGTATCCAGTGTTGTCCATTCCAACCTTGGCATTGAAATCTCCCATCAGAAAAGTCAGGTCTTTGGTTAGACACTTCTCGAAGATCGACTGCAGACTATCGTAGAATTGGTCTTTAGCGTCTTCATCGTAGTCGTTGGTAGGTGCATAGCATTGGATGACGTTCATTGTAATGCCCTCTCTCTTCGTTTCGAAGGATGCTTTGATGATCCTTGGTCCATGAGTTTCCCATCCTACAAGTGCATTTTGTGCTTTTCTGGACAGCATCAATGCAACTCCTTGTGTATGTGGAGCATTTTCTTCTTCATGACCGGAGTATAACAGAAGTTCTCCTGAAGACAGTCGTTGTTGTCCAACATGCGTCCAATGTGTTTCACTGATTCCAAGCACTTCCAGGTTGTATTTTCTCATTTCTGTAGCAATTTGGAAGGATCTTCTGGTCTCCCACATTGTCTGGACATTCCATATACCTAAAAAAATTGTCGCTCTGGTTGTAAGAATGTGCATCGGCCTCATGACTTCCGAATGAACTCGGCTTTCATCATGAGACGTCATAATTATTCCTTCTACTCCCAGGGCAGAGTTTAAATGGCTTGAATGATTTTTTCTGGTTAGCGTTTTTTTAGCGAGTTGATTTTCTACGGGATGGGGTCGGAAACCCCATGCCCAACACTCCTCCTTTACCCGAGCTTGGGACCGGCAGTAGCCCCCGGAGTAGCTACAGGCGGAGTTTAAAAAAAGATTAAAAAGATTTTAAAAAAAAGATTAATAGGGCATTTAAAATATAAGGAAAGACAAACTGAGTGCACGTGCGCCAATGCGAACGATTTTGAGTCATATTAATCAAAGTCTAAACATCGGTTGCGATAAACCCACTGAATTCAACCACATAGTTTGCATCTACCTACATGACTCGGTCCAACAGTCAGTATCTTTATAGACTGATACTATCACTTCGTTTATCCACCTTTCCCCCAAATGCCCTGGTACGGCCGAGAGTGAAGAGGGCCTGCCCTCTCTCGAAATGCTGTCACACTGCCACTCGTATACAGCCTCTGCCAGGGAAGTTCTACTCACCGCATTCTCGTGACGGGGGTGTTTACGAGATTGAGAGGACGAAAAGCGGATGTCCGGTGACTTAACCGGGTTGGTGGAAAACCCTGATTCTAAACCAATGGTGCACATGAGCTTCAGTATCCTGAAGGAACAAATGGCGTATGAACCAATCGTTGGTCACTGGCTACCATGAGACTGCATCACTCAAGTTTGCTCAACTGCCTTGTGGGTCAAACCTTTGGGTCGAAGACTCGCGGTGTGGACCCCTAAGATAGCCACCTGCTTCGGTCTGGGCACCCGGGCAGCATTATAGCCATCACACAATTAAATGAAATGACAGTTTTTTGTGTGGTGCATACATATTTGGTGCCCCCTTGTACCAATATTTGTGTTCAGATAAAAAAAAATTATCCACCCTCAGCTTTAATCCAATTTACTCTTAAACCAGCCATTACCACTCGTCGAGGAAGTCTGTGGATGATCACTAATTTGTCAACTGGTATACCATCAATATGAATGTGAAACAGAATATGCAAACAAACATGATATTCTTCATAGAGACAATAATTAACTTTAGGTTTATTTTAACCAAAGCTAGAAGAAAGTTGATCGATCTATTTTGAAAAAGAATAGTCAGTGAAAATAGTAAACAATCCACAAATATGTGTAGGTCAACATTTCATTACTTTCATATTATATCACCGACTGAAATAATTTCTATCTCTGTACACATACAGTATGTAAGGTTAACCAAAACAAGATGGTGAATTTTTCTTGGTACATATAATAAGTAACGTTGTATATACTCAAGTGTATGAGTGTGCTATTTTATAGATTTGTTGTTGAACACAGTAAATAACTTCTGAAGTATTGATACACACATATGAATCGGAGTGAAATAATTAGGAAAATGTGGATTAACCAAACGACCATCATCTTCATGATCATTGTGTTCAGAGTTAAATTAAAATAAACTGTGAGTTTATCTGAAAATGAAACAGTACTGAATTTAGATTTCCTTAATTACTAAGTAATAAATGCTATTCCTAGTGATGTATTACTTAACTAAGTGGTATATGACAAAACTATTTAATCCCTGTTGACTAGAAAAACATATTACTGGTTGCTAAACAGATTATAAGGCTTTAGAAGATTGGTTCTGTATGGCTGACAGAAGCCTGCGCTGTAACTCATTATTTGCATTGAGCCATTAGAAATAGTCTAAAAAAAATCTGTTTATTTCAGTGGTTTCTCCTCAGGTGCTTATAACTATTTATGTAGTGAAATGTAACTTTGAGGTAAAATATAATGTGACATAATTGACAGTGGTGACGATAAGAATTAAAATGACAAGGATTATAAAAAAATGATATCGACAATATTATTCTAATTCTTTCTGTCAATAATGTCAATTGTTTCACATTACATATTACCTCAATGTTACATTTCAATGCATATATGGTTGTAAGCAGTTGATTAAAAATGATGAATATTTGTATAAATTAATCGACTAGTTTATTTCCGACAGTCTGGAATAAATTGTCAAAATGTATCCATGATACTAATTTATTACCGACGTCTGCACGACATAACAATAATTTCTTCTCTTCTTATACTAACTTAAAAGTCCTTAAATTGAAGAACATGTGTCACTTCATTAGTGAAATTATAAGGACTTTAAATAGGTAGATATTGTTATTATCGAGTATACCTGCCAAAATTTCCTTCATGCTGATTTCACTACAAACTTATATTATTCCTGGTTAGTTCCAGACCTTATCCTAACAGACCTTCCGCTATTGTAAGGATATATACAGAATAGTTGGTTGGTTCAAATAATTTTTATCTAGATCTGTATGTTATGAAACGATCAAGAACATAATAATGATAGACCTATCACAAGAATTTTCCTTGTTATTCCATTTTCATTCTCATCACTTCTAATTGTAGATGATTATAAGTACCCTTTGACGTAGTTGAAATAATTCATGACTAAACTACACTTTCTTAAGCATGACATAACAGTCCTTCTATCAAGAAAATACTAGTTTCTGACTGTTGCATTGTATGGGATATTTATCATTAGAAAACACTCATAAAGTTGTGACTATGTCAGTGAACATATGACCATGTTACACTCTTGACTACAGACAGATCTATTATTATAAGACAGATGTTGATTAAGTTGTATACTCCGATAATAATGCTATACACCGAAATGATATTACTTCAGATTATGCATCTCACCAACATAGTATATTTTACATTCATACATACATTCAAGCTTATGAATCACTTGTTTTTAAATAATACACATCCTTATTGTTTTTAATGTTCCATTACTTTTTTTCTTTATCAACCTTGATTATCCTTGTAAATCGGTGAACAATTTGTAATTATTTTCAAAATATAAATTACATAATCTAGACTGACTCCATGAGGTATTTCTTGGAGTTCTAGTGAGAAGCAGTAACCAGTGGAGTTCAACCAGGTCTGTTGGAAGATATCTACTTACTGAAGACATTGGTGAAATGGTTGCTCAATTTCGTGGATTGGTTGAAGTTAGACATTAACACTGTTGGATGCCGGCCGGCTAAGTGGTCTATCGGTTAACTGCTCGCGCGCGGGACTGATAGGTCCTGGGTTCGAATCTCGTTCACGAGGTGGGATTGTAGATGCGCACTTCTGAGGAGTCTCACAATAGGACGAAACGGTCGTCCAGTGCTTTCAGGTTTTTCATGGTGGTCTAGCTTCAATTGACTCATCATTTCAACTATATATAATCAAGATTTATTCAAGCTTATCACCGTCAATATTGTCCTGTTTTACCGATTAATTTTTAAAAAGTAACAACAACATAGAACTAATGAACTGAACTATCTTTTTAAAATTTTTGCATATAATATAATGAAAATATTCATTTATATAAAAATCAAAATATTCTTATTGTTCAAATATATATATATATATAGATAGATAGATAGATAGATAAAGTGAAAATGGTAATGACTCTATGACAATATTAAATAAGTATATATCGATGAAATTAGTGGAATAGGAGAGGTAAGGCAAATTTTTTTTCTTTTTCTTCCTTCCTTCATTTTTTTCTTTTTTGTTGAAAGTATCATTGATTGTATAATTCTGTGAAACTGTTTTTTTCTTCACTGAAATGATTTATGATTAACGCAAAAATTTATTGTTTAAAAATATTGATTCTTTATTTGTGGACTGTATGTGAATGAATAGTCATAGTGTAATAGTATAGTTGTAAAGGTTAAATTAATATCTAATACATTGTTCATTATTGTTCAGTAATCTTTCAAATGAAAATAAATAAAATGAAACATTAGTTAATAAATCTGATTAGAATTATGCATAATAGTTAATATAAAGTGATTTATAATATTAAGTCGATCATAAACAATATAGAATCTGACAAGTATTTGGATCTGTTATATCCTAGTGAAGACTTAAGTAAGGGTAATTTCCGGGAGCTATTAATGAACGATTATTTTATGTATATTCATATTGTTTAACTATTGAGTAACTAGATTGTGTATAACTATATTCATCTTGTTATAAGCTTCATTTTGACCTATGGATTATTATTATACGAATTACTGTCCCTAAATTATATTCAATTTATTGATTATGGTCTCCCACGTTCACAGCCACATTTGGTCTGATCTTGTACAAATATTATTTTCTATTTTGTGGTGTGATGCCGTCTGCCTGTCTGGTATATAAACCGAGTATGCTTGAAATAAATGATTCGCATAACAAAAGCTGTAATTGGTGTTCCGAACTCAATTGGAAGGGCTAGGCGGACAAGGGACCAATAAGAACGCTAGACTGCCCATACCCGTTGAACGTCATTGTTTTGGCACAGTATTGAGATTAGAAAAGTTGTATTTCGATTGGTGGATAATTCACGTGATAAAAACCGGACACAAAAATCAATAACGAATAAGCATACGTCCTTTGTATATTTTGTAAAGTCATAACAAATTGGCGACGGCCTTTGTAAAGTCACAACAGGATCGGTTCAATTTGTCACACTATATCATCACAGTTTGATGAAATTATCAAGACAAACGTCAGGATAGTACAACTGCTAGCAACATTAGTAACAGTAAAGAATGAAAACATTAAGTATAAAGGATATGGATCTAGAATCAGAAATCAATTTAATGCATATCACGTATAGGGGTAATTTTGAAACTCAATATGTAAGGAATGATAAAGAATGAATACATTCGAACCGTTGAGATTAATTTTGAGCCATGCCACCACAATTCAACATCTCAAACTAGTGGTTATGATACTCGAGTGGACCTCAATGTAGTTTGTACCTATTGATAAACGTTAGCTCAACAACCAATTACCTTGTGTATTGATATAATGTCTTCGTTTACTCTCTTCTAGCTTTTTTCTAGTTTATTCACACACCAGCAAACATTATTCTGCTGAGTATTTTTTGTTTGGATCTTCCCATTGATGCTTTTTAGGACTACAACTGGTCAGTCTCTAATTGGCATCAATGGGAAGGTCCAAACAAACAATACTAAGTAAATTTCAAGGTCACTCCAATTGCAGTCCTAAAAATTAATATAGATTCAAAAAATCAATACTAAATGAATTTAAACTTCACCCCATCGCACAAGCAAGTGGCTATCAGGACTCAGTTGCCGAGCGGATAACGCGATGGCGTTTGAAGTGAAAGGTACTAGGTTTGAGTCCCAGAATGAACATCAACTCTGAGATCCAGGCACATCCAGCTGATGAGTCCCAAACAAGACGAAACGCGCGTCCTGAATTCCATTGTTAGCCACTATCCATCTTTGATTATTCTACTAACTTTAATAAATCACATGCAATAATTTTCTGACACTAGAACCCAGAGTAAATTTTGCTTTAAAAATTGTCACAAATATGGAAAATTGATTCAAGAATCGCTAACACTGTAATAAATAGGATAAGTGAGTGTGAAAATTAACAATAACTAATTTGAAAATGATGAAGAAAGTAATTATGATTTAAACTGCAGAATATTTAATATAGAATAGACCAGTCTTAAACTTAATTAATTGATAAATTAACTTTACACTTTTGAAAGCCATTTGATAATCAATGCACAACAGTTTAAAGCAAATAGTATAACATAAAATAAATGCTTAGCAATCTAAATCATTTAACATGTATAAACGAGACAAGAATGTAAGTCAATCACATTGAAATCTGAATAGAATATTATTTCATAATGATGGCTATTATTTCCAGATTAATCAAAGTCCTGAATAATTTTACATTTCATAAACGATCACAAAATTAACGAATGATCTTAAAGTTTATCACTTAATGAAAAGGTCAGCTATTTGACTGTTATGCTACTGCTAAGGCGGTCGCAAGAATAGTCAGATTTTACTAGAAAGGCTAAGATCTTTTGTGTAACGATAAGTGCTTTCATACTTTCTACCAAATCGATTTTCTGTATGACCTTTGCCCTCTGATTAGTTGTCATATTTTTTTAGTTCGCTAAACTGCTACGTGCTTGAAGGTCACATTCTGTTACCATAGTAACAACTTTCGTACCAATTTCGTTTGATTTACTTGTTCTACCATAAATCTCGAGTTGACTGCAATTCCGTTTTCTTCATGTCTTAGCCACAGAGGTATGATATACTGAGTATAATTGACTGTTCCGAAGAGAATCGATCGTATTAGACAAACTCAATTGTTTTTGTTCCTAAATCCGTGACATCGTAGACCGTACTGAACCCCAATAACAAGACACAATAGCTACATAAATACATCACAAACTTCGGAAACAACGGCAAAAAACTATCCATATTTTTCCCTCATCAAGGTTTTACACTATTTCATAGTTGTGTACAATGTAGCATACAAAGATCAGGTTTAACTATTTCAATGATTGGATAAATTCAAAATAATAGAGATGATGAAGACAAATTTTTAAGTAGGATTAAACTTATGATTTTCTCTTAAAAAAAAAACAGAAACGAAACATAATAAACACGAACAAAAAAGTTACTTACAACTGGTGTAACAAACTGACTAATTGGAACAGTATATTGAATTGAATTCACAGGTATAATATCCGGATCGGATAAAAGTGTTTTTGATTCATTAACAATTAGGTCTTGAGAAGAAGATGACGAGGAAGAATATAATTCTGAAGGGTTGTTAATACTCATCAACATTCGAGACCGACCTAATTAAATATTTAGAAGAAAACAACAAAAATACACATGAATTCATTTAGTATTGTTTGTTTGAATGTTCCCAACGATGTGTTAGGACTGCAACTGGTCAGTCTTTAATTGGCATATGCGCATACTGTGCGTATTGCCTCGATATAGCCTTAATTCACAAGCATTGTAAGCAAATACATATGTGTATAATGAAAAGTTGTTATTTCTGGAGAAAAAAACAACAACTGAAAAACGTTTATTGAAGGTGTCAATAAATCTTGGATAACTTAATCTGCCGTTGAGATTATTTGAGAACGTGAAGCTAAACTTAACCAAAGTTCATGTGTGTGTGCGTATGTGTATTCAGATGCTTATAAACTAATTAATGGATAAAATTGAATGTGATATCATCATTCACAGAAATTGAAACAAATTAGGAAAATAAATAGATGTAGTTTTCTTTGTAAGTCAAGGTGAATTAGTCATGTATTCCCGCATTTCATAGTTTTTTTTTTTAGTTTGCTGTTTTCGATGATACAATGGAATATATAAAAATATAATGAATACATTTATCCTGTTTGGATCAAAACGAATCTTCAGCGAATAGTTCCTCCTGTTTGTTTTCAATAGCATTCTAAACACAAAGTAAGTTTACATAGATGATTTAGTTGAATGTCAAGGCTAGGTAATATTATCTGGTTTTCCAAACCGAAGTAGGCTGAGCGGTATTAGGAACCACAACTTAGTGACTGAAAGTTGAATGCTTTAAGCATTGAGTCACCTCACCACTCCCAGAATTGTAATGGCATGTCAAAATCTGCAAAGTTAACCAATTAATAAGTGAGGCAGTAGAGAGCACTAATGATATTAAATGAAAGCCGCATCATATATTACCCAATTATTAGGAATTATAGGTGTAGAGTTGAATTGGTTTCGATAACCAAGAAGTATTGTAGCTGCCATAAGAATTGAAAATTATATCTTTGATTGTATCATACAAAGCCGTTGACTTCGGTATGGATTGTTGAAAAGTACCGAGCTATGGTACAACAGCATGTTTTCAATGCTTTCTAGTTTTGCTTTAGCTAATGTCAGTTTTACAATGAAGCCTATCTAAAAATCACACAATTAGACTTTATTGCGTTAAAGCACTACGAGTTTTGAAATATATATACGTATATAATGAGCGCTTTTAGTTGGGGAAGCGATGAAATTTACAAAATCAGCTTGTACCACATAACTTTTTGTAATTTGTTTGTATTATATTGAGGGTTTCTCACAGCCATATGTTCTCACGCTATGCGTACTTCACCTTAGCGGTTGACTCCTAAAATATTTTCCTTTACTAGTTTTGTTAATTCTTTAATATACCACTTGTTTTCACCTCATTATTAAGGCTGTCGTAAACATATTTATATGCATAATTGGTTTGCGAGCAAGTGATACTAACCGACAATTTAAATCCGAATCGAATGGGGCGACTTGGATTCGAGCTAGTGACTTAATAGCTAATCACTGTTGGTCGCTATACATTTATCTTAAAACAGATGAGACAATAGGTATTGAAGATACATTGCGAATACATAAGACAAAAAACACACAAACTTGTACACATAATAAGATTGAATCCTAACCTGGAAATGAACTGAACAAATTTATTGAAGACATCGATGATGCAGTATCTAACGTCTTTATAACCGATGGAATCGGAATTACAGCAGTCCACATCAATATCATAAATGTCATTAACAAGAGACTAGTTCCACCGGCTGCCGCTCTAGCGGCTTGTTTAGCAGTCACCTTATTATTATTGTTATCATTATTATGATGAATATTGTTGGAATTCACATATAGTGGTAGATAGGACTTTTCACTTTGTTTGTTCATGAATTTATTGATATAAGATCGTAATTTGCGTAGATGTAATGTAAGGCTTCTGATATAAAGTAGAGAAAAGCAAACATTACAATAAATAACCAGTTTTAAATTAAAATGTTTAAGTGTTGCATTGTCACGATTATATAGTTAACAACCTCACTGAGCCGACTACAGTAAACGTTAGGATCGACAGCTTCAAATGCAAATAATTTATACATTACTAAATTTGTTAATCAGAACATCGTAAAGTTAAGAGGATGGTGTGATTCGCTTATTATGACTGTACTACTCATGAGTAACAAGTCTGATTTCTTCGGTAAAATCATAAACTGACTGTTCTCTTATAGGTTAATAAATTTTACCTATTCGAATGTACTGAACTGTCAGAGCCAAGAGCAGACTGTTTTTGCTGAGTTTATCACCATGCTTGACAATCTTATCTCTGTGCTAATGAGGTGTGGCAACTTGAACCTATGTACATACTTACCAGGTTCTACGTTGCGGTCGACTGACTAACTCATCATATACTTTATTTCATGAATCAAAATAAATCACTACAATGGTACTTTATCATTTATGAACACTTATAACATCATAAATAATTGAGTATTCTGGAAATTAAGGTATAAATAATTTCAACGTAAATCGTAATCCATTGAATAAACCACGATGTCGTTTCGGAATGAATAACATCACAGTCCTCATGCTGATTGATTGGGGATAATTGATGCTACTTTGATGGAAACTAGTTATGTATTCATAGTGTCTCATCCAAATGGAATACTAATTCTGAATTTTTCTTAAGCCTCTTAAGTTTCAAGAAGTTGCTCCATTCAGTCAAGCTCATTTGGTATGTAAGCTAATGGTAGTACTATAATTTGCAATGCATCATTTGGAGGTAATATGGAGCTTATAATTCAAACTTAGATAATAGAATGATAATGGGATTTTTCTTGTGGATTGTTTATTGCATATTCAATGTTGATCGATTGATTGTGCTTAGTAACAAGATATAACCGACCGATAGCTACCTATTAAATGAAATCTATTGACTTATTACATTCGTCTAAAAACCATGACTAAAGAACCTTAAAAGACCAGACAATCAACCATTCTATCACAGTTTTATTCATGTTTTTCCATTCATGACAATAGTTTTTTAGCAAAATTAACAAACCTAGCAATTTTTTTACGCGAATCTTACTTTCCAGTTATGTACTTTAAATCCCGGATATTTCTTATCTCTGATTAACAAATAAGTGAGAATTCCAAGTGAAATTAATGTTCTCTTGTACATCACTTACTCAGTAGTCCCGTTATTAACTTTTAAACCACGATTATGTTCTAGGCTATTTACAAATGTGAAACAGTCATTTCAATATTGGGATTTAAGTTTCGCGCTTCAGTACACGAAGAAACAACCAGACGACAGTTAGTTATACTTACTTGATATCTTATCATTTTGGAATCACATTGAAGGCAGTGTCACTGTAAGTTCAAAGTATGAGATTTCTTCTTAAAACAGTAGCCAGAGAAACATTAACCGAAGTAGTTTATGTTTATACCATCTGGAACAACTTGACTTCCTAAAGTGTTTTACTTTTAATATGGTATATACTCATGTCTGGTTCATCTTTAATAAAAAATAATACGCCCTTTCTTTAACTGTTTAGTGTTTGTTGTCTGAAATGTGGTTACTTGGAATAGAATTAACTGCGTATATCTGAAAAATAAACAAGAAGAGTATGATGATCTCTAGTGTATCATGACTTAATAGAAGCTGTAAGCTACATTTCTTATGCAAGGGATATTGACACTACTATGAGTCAACACACCATTCGAATCTATGACACTTGTTAAAAGTTAGCTCCCCAAATCAATAAACCATTACTTCGCTGAATCATATTTCGAAACGTGTTAACAATAATCAAACTAATAAAAGTTTTAAATAAATAGTTATGTTAAGTAGAAAAAAGCTTTTTAACAAGACTAGTGAGTACATCTAATGTATCATTTTAAAAGTTGTATTAATTTCTTGTATAGATAATGGAATTGGTAGTTAATTCTTAAAATCATTTTGCATCTTATTAAATATCGAAATACAAGCAATCAGTGCAAGTTATGTTTGGTCGAGATTTCAGTCATTTAACATTAGTTGTAGTCGTCTTGATATTTTTTCTCACTGTGACTAATGTGCCACACTACTAGTGTATTCCTGTCGTTAGGTCCTTTATTCTTTTATTCCTATAATGATTTTCTAAAAATGATAATTGTGCATAATATTTCAAAATTATTTATTCAAATATGTAAAAGTTATCAGTTATAACTTCTATGTAAAACAACCAGCATTTATGTGAATGGTAATGTAACTCAGCGATCATATACATGCTCGTGTGCTCACATTTAACTCATACTTATTTTTGCCTGGATTAGGGATGTTACTCTGTCTTAGATCAATCAGTCAGTCAGCAGAGGACAAAAGAAGAGTGTTGATAGTGTAAATAGGAGGGACATTAAGAAATAAGGAAAGAGTTTGATTATGAACAAAATAAATTCAAGCTCTATTAAAGGTATGAGATGGGTTATCACTTCTCAGTCGCTCACATCTTGGAAGGATAATTTTTAAGGTGTTTGGAGAGAAAACTTGGTTAGGGGGTAGTGTTGACGACGTGAAAATGTGACCTCCGAGCCAAAGGAGACAACGTTTTGAGGCAGATCGCTCATTACCTTTTGGATGGAAGTTTTCGGTGTTTTAGGGCTATATTTAGTAGATCTTACCATAGATAGAAATCTGTGGGGTAAGGTGGGTTATAATATTCTTAGGTCCGACGTCTTCCAGTCCCTCCATCGGTTATGAAAAGGCAGGATCTTTGGAAGTGCTAGTTGCCCGCGCGAAGCATCTTACTGTCACCATACCTTCAGTACAATTAAGGTTACAACTTTTATCCACTGTCCAATTGAACTGCTTGGTATGGTGGGATATGAAAAACCAAGCATCCCAGCCAACATTCCTCGTTTGAATCATCACAATTGGCAAACCTGACTACCAAGTCACGGTAGTGACTAACATAGAGCCTACATAAAGTGTCTCATCCGTCTTCTCTCCATGACATCTTCCTCATACTAGTTATATGATCCAATCATGTTAAAATTACAGCTATTGTATACATAACTATATCGTTAATCATAGTTCAAAGTGACTTTCAGTTATTAACCGGATTTAAATAAACACTAGGATTGTAGATTTTTATCTCAGATAAGAGATCGCAAGTAAATACCAACTGATTCATA
Source organism: Schistosoma rodhaini (assembly GCA_944470415.2). Classification (NCBI taxonomy): domain Eukaryota; kingdom Metazoa; phylum Platyhelminthes; class Trematoda; order Strigeidida; family Schistosomatidae; genus Schistosoma; species Schistosoma rodhaini. Next base: position 10,477,081 of record OX104039.1, on the reverse strand, counting down.
GACACATTCCATTCCATCGTTTCGAGTAAAAGCAGTTCGATAATAACAGTTCATAAACCAATACTTCTGGATCTATAAAAGTACTTTATGATCAGCTAGTTGTTTCTTTTTTAAAATGTGACGTTAGCTATTTAGATACCTATGGTTAAAGGCGAAATCTTTTAAGGATGACTCTACATTCTACATATACATATTTTCCATTTCATCCATGTTAGATGTTTAGTATAAGGTGTAGTATAATCTTCGGTTCAAAATCCACTCTTCATTCGAACGATCACACATATATTTACTACAGGCAACCATTTTTAAACATAATTCTAGTGATTTAACTAAATGTAACATTGACTAATAAGAAACTTGTTATAATTAGTTGCGTTTCAAATTAAAATGAAGTATTAAACCCCATTAATATTTAATGCGTCTGAGGTGTATCCAGTGGCTACTAAAATACTAATTATTGACTTAACTAGTCAGTTTTCTTGTCATCTAATTGGGGCATTGATAATTGCTGAATGTTCTCGTGGATAAGTTAGTTTCTTATACAAATATAATAGCTTTTTGAATCTGACTTGAAGGTCTAAGTTATTGCTTCTATAAAACTACCAGTTTTGTATAGCATTAACAGCTTTTGTTTATGAGATCCGGTTACAATTTCTCTTGCTATTTTAATAATTATTAACAAATATCACGTTTGTTGCTTAGAGGCTAAAAGAATTAAACTTCAACCAGTAGGTCTCTAGTTCAAACTACGACCTCCTAATTCATTCTGCGCAACCAGATTTTTTCAACAATGAATACATAAACTTTCACTTAGTTGATAAATGAGTTTCATAAGTTACTAGTCATAACTGTTAATTTTTTATAAAACGCTGTTGTTGATAATATTTCATGAAATATTTATCCATATATGTATTTTTAAAATACTTTTTAGAACATTGGATAGTTCTGATGATGATGAAGTCAGTAGTAGTATTAGTAGTCATTCCAAAGATAACAACTTGAAACAACAACATAAGAGGAAGAAAAAGGAGAAAAAGAAAAAGAAATCAGTTAAAAAAAGAAAACATTCACAATCTGGTGATGATGATAACGATGGCGGTAGTAATAGTGTTGGTGAATTTAATTTCACTTCAAGTTCTATGACATATCACACAAATGATGAACGAATTCGTGGTAAACAATATCATGAACAGGAATCACAAGAAGAGCATAGATCAACCAAGCATAGATCGCATTCGAAAAAGCATAAAAATTCTCATTCAAAAGAACGGAAACACCATCATCACCATTGATAATAAACAACTATATGTAATGGATTAAAACTGTTCTGTACATAAGTATATATATATATATATATATATATATATATATATATATATATATATATATATATATAAGCCACATGTTATCTAAACTATTGTCTAGTTTTTTCTTCGTACACAAGACTTATGTTTTATTGTAATAATGTTACTATTAATTTATAAAAAGCAGTACAAACTTTCAACATACTCACCATACAGTTGTTTATCTTTTTTGTTATTTGCCTAAAAAACTAAACCTGTAAGCATTTTGTTTTTGAGTTCATGTGTAAAATAATCTGTCAATATGTATGAAATTATTTAGGTGCTACCTGAAGAACATTGTAACATGACCGTTGTTAATAATATTGGCATTAATGCTATATATAAATGCTTAAATTAAACTAAGTGGTCGTTGTTTGTAGTAGAATTTCTAAAAGCATCTATGATATTAATTCTAAGCGCGCCATGTCTTTTTAAAGTTAGCACACAGAACGAATTAATCATCCTTTTTTGCCATTAGACTTTCTAATGCCTACTCAGTTTTTGTTCACCGAACTAGATAGGCTATCAATGAATATTAGAAAAAATATCCAGATCAATATGATCTCAGTTAATTTGCAGCATTGGTTGGTGAGGTAGATCGTCTTAATTTTTAAGAATGGCTAATCACTTTTTCAGTAAATACTAAAGCATCCTACACAGAGAAGACTAAGTTTATCTGAACCATGCCCTGGCTTTGCGGAACGTCCCGCTTCTTCAGACTCCTTACAACATATCGAGATCCGTCAGTCTTGTCCAGGTGACCGTGAGTTTGACCACAAACGAAGGCTGTTACGTAATGAGGTTATACACACCTTGCGTAAGGACCGAGAAGCCTGGTGGTCGGAGCGTGCTAATGAGCTGGAAGCTCTTTCAACTCAACCGAGCCACTAGCAGCAAGAAGTCTGGTGTGAGTGAAACAATCTGTGAAGATGACGGGGTGCTAATCACTAACATCCATCCTATATACGAACAGCTCACTCAGAGTGAGGGCATACAACCACCTCTCTCCCATTATTCCATTCAAGCGGTGGGGTTAAACAGGGTTGCCCATTCTCACCATTCCTCTTCAACTTTGCTACCGACGACGTTCTGAAAACAGCCCTGATGGATGTAGGTAATGGCGGTGTTGATCTGTTGCCTGGAGAACGACTTCTCGACCTTGAGTATGCGGATGATATTGTCTTATTATTGTGCGATGATATCCAAGTCATTCAATCGGCACTTAATCAGTTGACAATTAGTTTCCGTAGGTATGGTATGTGCTTCGAAGTGCAAAGTACTTTGACAAGACTGGCAGGGTTGTAATCCTTTACTCACCTCGGGTAGTGAGCAGATTGAAGTAGTTTAGAAGTTCGTGTATCTAGGTAGCTGCGTAAGTGCTGGTCGTGGTGTGAGTGATGAGATCGATGCACGTATAGTGAGAGCCAGATCGGCTTATGCTAATCTGGGCCATCTTTGGCGCCTTCATAATGTTTGTCTTGCTGTAAAAGTTCGGATCTACAAAGCGTCGGTGAGAGCGGTTTTGCTCTATGCTTGTGAAACCTGGCCGCTCCGAGTTGAGGATGTTAGACGTCTCTCTGTGTTCGATCATCGTTGTCTCCGAAGAATTGCTGACATTCAGTGGCAACACCATTTTAGTAATTCAGAGGTTCGGGTGCAGAGACGACAACCCAATCGGTGTTACTATCTTGAAACACCGACTTCGGTGGCTTGGACGTGTTCTACGAATGTCGTCCCAGATAATTCCACATCGTGCATTATTTGCCAACGCTGGGACTGGTTGGAAAATGCGGAGAAGTGGTCAGTGTATGACATGTCGTGATATGAAAGAAAGCTGCAAAGAGCTGGCTTCTGTCAGTCCTTGCCGAATCCCTGGTTGGAGTCCGAGAGATGGTGCAACACAGTGGCTAGGGACGTCATATATGGCTCAGAATAGAATCCAGTGGCGATCCTTTTGCAACCTTATACTTTGTTATGAATTATAAAAAAATAATACGACGTTATTGACCTTATGTCCAGTTTTTCACCACGTGAATTATCCACCAATCAGAATGCGACTTTTCCAATCTTAGCACTGTACCAAAACAATGATGTTCGACCGATTTGAGCAGCCTAGCGTCCTTATTGGTCCCTCGTTTGCCTAGTCCTTCCAATTGAGTCCAGAACACCAATTACAGCTTCTGCTATGTGAATCATTTATTTCAAACATACTCGGTTTATATACCAGACAGACAGACGGCATCACACCATAAAATAGAAAATAATATTTGTACAAGATCAAGCCAAATATGGTTGTGAACGTGGGAGACAGTAATCAATAAACTGAATATAATTAAGGAACAGTAATTCGTATAATAATAATTTATAGGTCAAAATGAAGCTTATAATCAGATGAATATAGATACACACAATCTAATTGCTCAATAGTTAAACAATAAGAATATACATAGAATAATCGTCCATTAATAGGTCCCGGAAGTTATTGTACTTACTTATTCAATAGGATATAACAACTTTGAGATGGTGGAGAAGATTTGTAGCTCAGGTGGGTGATTTTGATGTTGGTTTGTTCTCTGAGCTGGGTGGTTTGGTCGTGGAGCTTTCATCGTCCTTCTGAACGACATCATCAGCACAAACTTCGGGTAGAAGTGAAGTGTTTGAATTTCTCCACATGTGATTCACAGCTTGTCCTCTGCACCTCGATGTTGATTGGTTCTTATTGACCTTAAATCTGTCATTGTTTATTTCTTTGTTTTGGTTGTATCTCCTATTGGTTTGATTTTTGTTCCTATCTTCTTGCATAATTTTCTTGATTGGTTGATAGATTGGATTGATTTCAATATGTTTGTTTATTGCTGATTGACCTGAGTGCCAAGCTTCTAAAAATTCTCTGGTATTTTTGGAATTACCTCTGTCCAAAATCTGCACGTTTTCCCAGTCGAATGTATGTCCGTAGTTGTCCACGTGTATTGATATGAGTGAAGAAATGTCGTGACGTTTGACTGCTAATTGGTGTTCATGTAGGCGAAGGTGCAAGGGCCGTCCGCTTTGTCCAATATAGTGTTTGTTGCAGTTGGTACAATTTATCTTGTAGATGATGTTTGTTTTGTCCTCTTTTGCTATTTCATCTTTTGGTTTGCATAAGATTGAGTGGAGGGACTTTGTTGGTTTGTGGGCTACACCTATTCCGAAGGTTTTCAGCAGCCTTGTTGTCGTTTCCGATATGCCCTTTATGTATGGTAGGGTGATCATTTTGTTGATTTTCATACCTGACTTCGTTTCTGATGGTGTGTGCGACTGGTATTTTTTGATGAAATTGATTGGATAGCCGTTCTTTTGAAGAATGGTTTTCAGGTGTTTTTCTTCATTTTTCCGTGCTGCGATTGTATTGCAGTGTGTTCTCGCCCTCTTAAAATGAAAATCAACAAAATGATCACCCTACCATACATAAAGGGCATATCGGAAACGACAACAAGGCTGCTGAAAACCTTCGGAATAGGTGTAGCCCACAAACCAACAAAGTCCCTCCACTCAATCTTATGCAAACCAAAAGATGAAATAGCAAAAGAGGACAAAACAAACATCATCTACAAGATAAATTGTACCAACTGCAACAAACACTATATTGGACAAAGCGGACGGCCCTTGCACCTTCGCCTACATGAACACCAATTAGCAGTCAAACGTCACGACATTTCTTCACTCATATCAATACACGTGGACAACTACGGACATACATTCGACTGGGAAAACGTGCAGATTTTGGACAGAGGTAATTCCAAAAATACCAGAGAATTTTTAGAAGCTTGGCACTCAGGTCAATCAGCAATAAACAAACATATTGAAATCAATCCAATCTATCAACCAATCAAGAAAATTATGCAAGAAGATAGGAACAAAAATCAAACCAATAGGAGATACAACCAAAACAAAGAAATAAACAATGACAGATTTAAGGTCAATAAGAACCAATCAACATCGAGGTGCAGAGGACAAGCTGTGAATCACATGTGGAGAAATTCAAACACTTCACTTCTACCCGAAGTTTGTGCTGATGATGTCGTTCAGAAGGACGATGAAAGCTCCACGACCAAACCACCCAGCTCAGAGAACAAACCAACATCAAAATCACCCACCTGAGCTACAAATCTTCTCCACCATCTCAAAATCATACGAGCGTAATACGCTTCTCGTTGTTCGAAAATGGGAGAATTTCGCCAAAAGGCAAGCTTCCACTCGAGAACAACTATATTTTCTCCACGAGTGCATTCGCCAGCATGTCCTGCCAACAAGTGTAAGATACAGACCTCCAATCAACTGCCCATTAGGATGGAAAATAGCTGAGCAAAGTGGAAGAAAAATGGTTTATCTAATGATAACGGACGCACATTACAGGATCCGCAAATACCAACATATCATAGAGGACCAAAAGAGGAAGCTACAACAGGCACTCACACCAGAACACTTCGAAACCCTGACAACAGCCATCGAAACATTATGCAAACGACACAGGGAAAAAAGAAGAAGCATCCTTAAAAAGAAAATAATCAAAATCTCAAATCCAACTATAGAAGAAAACACAAACAACAGCGTGGTCAACCTATCAAAACAACCACTAACAAACACAGAAGAACAGCTACTCCTAAAAGGATTAAATTACAATACAAGCGATGCCTCAAAACTGGAATTCTACGCAGCACTGGAGTCATCACTCAAAACTTCCGGAATAAGTGAGGAAACGCAACAGGAAATAAGACAATCTATAGTACCACTAACTCAACGGATGAAGGGCAACAACCAACTGACGTCACAAGAACAAACAGCTTTGAAGAAACTCAGAACCAGAAAAGATATTGTCATCGTTCCAGCAGACAAAGGACGCACCACGGTGATTATGGACAAAGAAGAATACATCAAGAAAGCCGAGGAAATACTCGAGGACAAAAATACATACAAACCGATGGACATAAATCCAGTCAAAAAACTAGACAATCGCATTGTGAAAACTTTAAACAAACTCGTCAAAGCAGGAGAAATAACGAAGCAAGATCAATGGAGAATGAAATCTAATGGACCAGTACTCCCTCGGTTCTACGGCAGACCAAAGATACACAAACCAAACATTCCACTACGTCCAATTGTAGCACTACCAGGAACACCAACGTACAATTTATCAAGAGAAATCTCAAGAATACTAAAACATTTAGTAGATTCGTCGAACCACTCCATCAAATCAGCCACACAATTCCTTGATCAGATTAGGAATATTCAAATCAACGACGACGAACTAATGATATCCTTCGATGTAACAGCACTATTCACTTCCATTGAACCAAACTTAGCAAAAGAAACCCTGTCCTTGCTTCTAACCAACGACGAAAACCTCGCAAAATATACGAAACTTCAACGTCAAAGCCTACTTGAACTCATAGATCTATGTCTAACAACATATTTCCAATTCAATAACAAAATCTACAAACAAACGAAAGGGACACCAATGGGATCACCAATATCAGGACTCATCGCGGAAGCAGTAATGCAACGACTAGAAACCATAATTCTACCAGTGATCAAACCGAAAATTTGGATTCGTTATGTAGATGACACATTCGTCATCGTCAAAAAGGAGGAACTAGAAAACACCTACAAGCAGATCAACAACGTCTTCAACGACATCAAGTTCACAATGGAACAAGAGTCGGACAACAAGTTACCATTCTTAGATGTATTAATCACCAGAACTGACACAGGAAAACTAGAGACTCAAGTGCACAGGAAACCGACCCACACCGATCAAATTCTCAACTACAATAGCAACAACCCAAGAACTCACAAAATCAACTGTGTACAAACTTTGTTTAAGAGGGCGAGAACACACTGCAATACAATCGCAGCACGGAAAAATGAAGAAAAACACCTGAAAACCATTCTTCAAAAGAACGGCTATCCAATCAATTTCATCAAAAAATACCAGTCGCACACACCATCAGAAACGAAGTCAGGTATGAAAATCAACAAAATGATCACCCTACCATACATAAAGGGCATATCGGAAACGACAACAAGGCTGCTGAAAACCTTCGGAATAGGTGTAGCCCACAAACCAACAAAGTCCCTCCACTCAATCTTATGCAAACCAAAAGATGAAATAGCAAAAGAGGACAAAACAAACATCATCTACAAGATAAATTGTACCAACTGCAACAAACACTATATTGGACAAAGCGGACGGCCCTTGCACCTTCGCCTACATGAACACCAATTAGCAGTCAAACGTCACGACATTTCTTCACTCATATCAATACACGTGGACAACTACGGACATACATTCGACTGGGAAAACGTGCAGATTTTGGACAGAGGTAATTCCAAAAATACCAGAGAATTTTTAGAAGCTTGGCACTCAGGTCAATCAGCAATAAACAAACATATTGAAATCAATCCAATCTATCAACCAATCAAGAAAATTATGCAAGAAGATAGGAACAAAAATCAAACCAATAGGAGATACAACCAAAACAAAGAAATAAACAATGACAGATTTAAGGTCAATAAGAACCAATCAACATCGAGGTGCAGAGGACAAGCTGTGAATCACATGTGGAGAAATTCAAACACTTCACTTCTACCCGAAGTTTGTGCTGATGATGTCGTTCAGAAGGACGATGAAAGCTCCACGACCAAACCACCCAGCTCAGAGAACAAACCAACATCAATATAACAACTTTCTTCATAAAGAGTGGTTATAAATTTGTTAACTGAAAGAGATCTTCTGGTTGTATATTTCCATTTCCCTTACTATTATTCTTAATTATTACAATAACATACAGTAATCTGTGGTTGTTAATGTTCTTTTTTCTTATATGCTCCCTACCCTCTTTTTCTCTTCCCATACTCATTGTTTTGTGTGGTGCATAAATGTCTGGTGACCCCTTGTACCAATATTTGCGTTCAAATAAAATGAATAATTTATTAGCATAATGCTTTTCGAACAACTTGATCACCTACACACTTGTTAAGAACACTTAGGTATCGAAAATAAATGGTCTAACTTTATACAACTTATATCAATAGAATAGACTGGAATTATTAAATATGGTTTAACCACCGTATCACTTCGAACCAGCTCATCGTCATTTTATCAATTGATCTTGAATGTAATTGTTGGGTGGACATCTGCATAAATTTGTAAATTGTATAGAATTCACTAATTGTACAGTTCGTATGACTTTCTATCCCAGTATGTTATTCGTATGTCATTCGCATCTAATGATCTTAATTACTCTGTCGGGCAGGTGTGTTTGATGTTAACGTGGATCAGTTAGTTAAGTGCAGAGCAGATCCTGGCATCTGTGTACGTTGACTCGAGTTTCCAAAACCAATTAGCACAGCAAGATAAAGTTCTCAGAGTAGTGGAGATAGTAATAGTTAGTGGTAATATAAAAAATAGGCATCGAAGACACGATTCGAGAAAATGTAGATTAATCTAGTAAAAAAGATAAATTACTTACGCCTGTTACTCCCAATGGAGCATAGGCCGACGACCAGCTTTCTCCAACCCACTCTGTCCTGGGCCTTCTTTTCTAGTTCTTTCCAGTTCTTGTTCATTCTTCTCATGTCTGTCTCTATTTCTCGGCGTAATGTGTTCTTTGGTCTTCCTCTTCTCCTTCGACCTTCAGGATTCCATGTGAGGGCTTGTCTTGTGACACAATTGGGTGATTTCCTCAAAGTGTGCCCAATCCACTTCCAGCGCTTCCTCCTGATTTCTTCCTCTGCTGGAATCTGGTTTGCTGTCTCCCACAGTAACTTGTTGCTGATAGTGTCTGGCCAACGGATCCAAAGTATCTTGCGTAGACAGCTGTTAATAAACACTTGTATCTTCTGGATAATGGCTTTCGTATTTCTCCACGTCTCCGCCCCATACAGAAGAACTGTCTTGACATTTGTATTGGAAATTCTAACCTTGGTGTTGGTTGACAATTGTTTTGAGTTCCAGATGTTTTTCAGTTTTAAGTATGCTGCTCTTGCTTTGCCGATCCGCGCCCTCACATCTGCATCTGATCCACCGTGTTCATCAATGATGCTGCCCAGATATGTAAAGGTTTCCACATCCTCCAAAGCTTCTCCGTCAAGTGTAATTTGATTGGTGCATATTGTATTGTATCGGAAAGTCTTGCTTTTCTCTTTGTTTATATTGAGACCTATTGCTGCTGAGGCTGCTGCTACACTGGTCGTTTTCTCCTGCATTTGTTGTTGCGTTTGTGATAGAAGAGCCAGATCATCTGCGAAGTCTAAATCGTCAAGCTGCATCCTGCCTGTCCACTGTATCCCGTGATTTCCTCCAGATGTTGACGTCTTCATGATCCAGTCGACTCCAGGAGAAAGAGAAAGGGTGAGAGTAAGCAACCTTGTCTAACACCGGTTTTTACTTCAAACGAGTCGGTGAGTTGTCCTCCGTGGACGATTTGGCAGTTTAGTTCATCATAGGAGTTCCGTATGATATTGACTATCTTCTCAGGCACGCCGTAGTGTCGAATAAGCCTTCATAGTGTCGTCCTGCCCAAACTATCAAATACCTTCTCGGAGTCGATGAAGTTGATGTAGAGTGATGAATTCCATTCGATTCATTGTTCCACAATGATCCGCAGAGTTGCGATTTGATCTGTGCACGATCTATCCTTACGAAATCCAGCTTGTTGATCTCGAAGTTGGGCGTCCACGGAATCCTTCATCGTGTTTAACAATACTCTGTTGAATAATTTTCCTGGTATTGAGAGAAGAGTGATGCCCCTGTAGTTTTCGCACTTGCTGAGATCGCCTTTCTTTGGTATCTTGATCAGAAGTCCTTTTTTCCAGTCTATTGGTACTTGTTCTTCGTCCCAAATCTTACTGAAGAGGATGTGTAGTGTTTTGGCAGATGCTGCTACATTTGCTTTCAGTGCCTCTGCCGGGATGTTGTCTGGTCCCGCTGCCTTGCCGCTCTTGATTTGTCTAATGGCCATGCTGATCTCTTCAATTGTTGGTGGGCCAACATCGATTGGGAGGTCTGTGGGTGCTGCTTCGATGTTGGGTGGGTTCAGTGGAGTTGGGCGGTTCAAGAGTTCTTTGAAGTGTTCTACCCACCTGTTTCGTTGTTCTTCAATGTCGGTGATTACTTTGCCTTCCTTGCTTTTCACTGGTCTTTCTGGTTTACGGTAATTTCCAGCAAGTTTCTTTGTTGTATCATACAGTTGTCTCATGTTTCCCTCTCTTGCAGCCTTTTCCGCTGTCATTGCTAAATCTTCCACATATTTACGTTTGTCGGTTCTGATGCTCCTCTTCACTTGCTTGTTTGCCTCTGTGTATTCGGGTTGTGCTTTGGCTTTTTCCGCTCTGGTTCGGCTGGTATTGATTGCTGCCTTCTTGTTCCTCCTTTCTTCAATTTTATCCAGTGTACCAACAGTGATCCATTCCTTGTGATGGTGCTTCTTTTGGCCCAGAACCTCCTGACATGTTGAAACGATTGCCTCCTTGATACCTTTCCAGTTGCTCTCCATAGTAGTTCCCTCTCCATTGAGTAGATCATGAAAGGCCTGGAGCCTGTTGCTGAGAGATATGTTGAATTTGTTGAGTTCGTCAGCATCTCGAAGAAAGACCGTTATAAACTTTTGTGATGTTGTCCGCGCCGTTGTCCACTGCTTCCTAAGTTTTAGTTTCATCTTGGCGACCAGAAAATGATGATCGGATGCTATATCAGCTCCTCTTCTGGTTCTCACATCCTCCATCGTCCTCCTGAACTTTTTGTTGATGCAGACATGGTCGATTTGATTCTGTGTAGTATGATCCGATGAAATCCAAGTGGCTTTGTGTATGTTTTTGTGTGAGAATATGGTGCCACCTATGACCAGTTTATTGAAGGCACATAGGTTTGCAAATCTCTCACCATTTTCGTTCCTTTCTCCCAGTCCATGTCGTCCCATGACGTCTTCGTATCCAGTGTTGTCCATTCCAACCTTGGCATTGAAATCTCCCATCAGAAAAGTCAGGTCTTTGGTTAGACACTTCTCGAAGATCGACTGCAGACTATCGTAGAATTGGTCTTTAGCGTCTTCATCGTAGTCGTTGGTAGGTGCATAGCATTGGATGACGTTCATTGTAATGCCCTCTCTCTTCGTTTCGAAGGATGCTTTGATGATCCTTGGTCCATGAGTTTCCCATCCTACAAGTGCATTTTGTGCTTTTCTGGACAGCATCAATGCAACTCCTTGTGTATGTGGAGCATTTTCTTCTTCATGACCGGAGTATAACAGAAGTTCTCCTGAAGACAGTCGTTGTTGTCCAACATGCGTCCAATGTGTTTCACTGATTCCAAGCACTTCCAGGTTGTATTTTCTCATTTCTGTAGCAATTTGGAAGGATCTTCTGGTCTCCCACATTGTCTGGACATTCCATATACCTAAAAAAATTGTCGCTCTGGTTGTAAGAATGTGCATCGGCCTCATGACTTCCGAATGAACTCGGCTTTCATCATGAGACGTCATAATTATTCCTTCTACTCCCAGGGCAGAGTTTAAATGGCTTGAATGATTTTTTCTGGTTAGCGTTTTTTTAGCGAGTTGATTTTCTACGGGATGGGGTCGGAAACCCCATGCCCAACACTCCTCCTTTACCCGAGCTTGGGACCGGCAGTAGCCACTGGAGGAGCTACAGGCGGAGTTTAAAAAAAGATTAAAAAGATTTTAAAAAAAAGATTAATAGGGCATTTAAAATATAAGGAAAGACAAACTGAGTGCACGTGCGCCAATGCGAACGATTTTGAGTCATATTAATCAAAGTCTAAACATCGGTTGCGATAAACCCACTGAATTCAACCACATAGTTTGCATCTACCTACATGACTCGGTCCAACAGTCAGTATCTTTATAGACTGATACTATCACTTCGTTTATCCACCTTTCCCCCAAATGCCCTGGTACGGCCGAGAGTGAAGAGGGCCTGCCCTCTCTCGAAATGCTGTCACACTGCCACTCGTATACAGCCTCTGCCAGGGAAGTTCTACTCACCGCATTCTCGTGACGGGGGTGTTTACGAGATTGAGAGGACGAAAAGCGGATGTCCGGTGACTTAACCGGGTTGGTGGAAAACCCTGATTCTAAACCAATGGTGCACATGAGCTTCAGTATCCTGAAGGAACAAATGGCGTATGAACCAATCGTTGGTCACTGGCTACCATGAGACTGCATCACTCAAGTTTGCTCAACTGCCTTGTGGGTCAAACCTTTGGGTCGAAGACTCGCGGTGTGGACCCCTAAGATAGCCACCTGCTTCGGTCTGGGCACCCGGGCAGCATTATAGCCATCACACAATTAAATGAAATGACAGTTTTTTGTGTGGTGCATACATATTTGGTGCCCCCTTGTACCAATATTTGTGTTCAGATAAAAAAAAATTATCCACCCTCAGCTTTAATCCAATTTACTCTTAAACCAGCCATTACCACTCGTCGAGGAAGTCTGTGGATGATCACTAATTTGTCAACTGGTATACCATCAATATGAATGTGAAACAGAATATGCAAACAAACATGATATTCTTCATAGAGACAATAATTAACTTTAGGTTTATTTTAACCAAAGCTAGAAGAAAGTTGATCGATCTATTTTGAAAAAGAATAGTCAGTGAAAATAGTAAACAATCCACAAATATGTGTAGGTCAACATTTCATTACTTTCATATTATATCACCGACTGAAATAATTTCTATCTCTGTACACATACAGTATGTAAGGTTAACCAAAACAAGATGGTGAATTTTTCTTGGTACATATAATAAGTAACGTTGTATATACTCAAGTGTATGAGTGTGCTATTTTATAGATTTGTTGTTGAACACAGTAAATAACTTCTGAAGTATTGATACACACATATGAATCGGAGTGAAATAATTAGGAAAATGTGGATTAACCAAACGACCATCATCTTCATGATCATTGTGTTCAGAGTTAAATTAAAATAAACTGTGAGTTTATCTGAAAATGAAACAGTACTGAATTTAGATTTCCTTAATTACTAAGTAATAAATGCTATTCCTAGTGATGTATTACTTAACTAAGTGGTATATGACAAAACTATTTAATCCCTGTTGACTAGAAAAACATATTACTGGTTGCTAAACAGATTATAAGGCTTTAGAAGATTGGTTCTGTATGGCTGACAGAAGCCTGCGCTGTAACTCATTATTTGCATTGAGCCATTAGAAATAGTCTAAAAAAAATCTGTTTATTTCAGTGGTTTCTCCTCAGGTGCTTATAACTATTTATGTAGTGAAATGTAACTTTGAGGTAAAATATAATGTGACATAATTGACAGTGGTGACGATAAGAATTAAAATGACAAGGATTATAAAAAAATGATATCGACAATATTATTCTAATTCTTTCTGTCAATAATGTCAATTGTTTCACATTACATATTACCTCAATGTTACATTTCAATGCATATATGGTTGTAAGCAGTTGATTAAAAATGATGAATATTTGTATAAATTAATCGACTAGTTTATTTCCGACAGTCTGGAATAAATTGTCAAAATGTATCCATGATACTAATTTATTACCGACGTCTGCACGACATAACAATAATTTCTTCTCTTCTTATACTAACTTAAAAGTCCTTAAATTGAAGAACATGTGTCACTTCATTAGTGAAATTATAAGGACTTTAAATAGGTAGATATTGTTATTATCGAGTATACCTGCCAAAATTTCCTTCATGCTGATTTCACTACAAACTTATATTATTCCTGGTTAGTTCCAGACCTTATCCTAACAGACCTTCCGCTATTGTAAGGATATATACAGAATAGTTGGTTGGTTCAAATAATTTTTATCTAGATCTGTATGTTATGAAACGATCAAGAACATAATAATGATAGACCTATCACAAGAATTTTCCTTGTTATTCCATTTTCATTCTCATCACTTCTAATTGTAGATGATTATAAGTACCCTTTGACGTAGTTGAAATAATTCATGACTAAACTACACTTTCTTAAGCATGACATAACAGTCCTTCTATCAAGAAAATACTAGTTTCTGACTGTTGCATTGTATGGGATATTTATCATTAGAAAACACTCATAAAGTTGTGACTATGTCAGTGAACATATGACCATGTTACACTCTTGACTACAGACAGATCTATTATTATAAGACAGATGTTGATTAAGTTGTATACTCCGATAATAATGCTATACACCGAAATGATATTACTTCAGATTATGCATCTCACCAACATAGTATATTTTACATTCATACATACATTCAAGCTTATGAATCACTTGTTTTTAAATAATACACATCCTTATTGTTTTTAATGTTCCATTACTTTTTTTCTTTATCAACCTTGATTATCCTTGTAAATCGGTGAACAATTTGTAATTATTTTCAAAATATAAATTACATAATCTAGACTGACTCCATGAGGTATTTCTTGGAGTTCTAGTGAGAAGCAGTAACCAGTGGAGTTCAACCAGGTCTGTTGGAAGATATCTACTTACTGAAGACATTGGTGAAATGGTTGCTCAATTTCGTGGATTGGTTGAAGTTAGACATTAACACTGTTGGATGCCGGCCGGCTAAGTGGTCTATCGGTTAACTGCTCGCGCGCGGGACTGATAGGTCCTGGGTTCGAATCTCGTTCACGAGGTGGGATTGTAGATGCGCACTTCTGAGGAGTCTCACAATAGGACGAAACGGTCGTCCAGTGCTTTCAGGTTTTTCATGGTGGTCTAGCTTCAATTGACTCATCATTTCAACTATATATAATCAAGATTTATTCAAGCTTATCACCGTCAATATTGTCCTGTTTTACCGATTAATTTTTAAAAAGTAACAACAACATAGAACTAATGAACTGAACTATCTTTTTAAAATTTTTGCATATAATATAATGAAAATATTCATTTATATAAAAATCAAAATATTCTTATTGTTCAAATATATATATATATATATATATATATATATATAGATAGATAGATAGATAAAGTGAAAATGGTAATGACTCTATGACAATATTAAATAAGTATATATCGATGAAATTAGTGGAATAGGAGAGGTAAGGCAAATTTTTTTTCTTTTTCTTCCTTCCTTCATTTTTTTCTTTTTTGTTGAAAGTATCATTGATTGTATAATTCTGTGAAACTGTTTTTTCTTCACTGAAATGATTTATGATTAACGCAAAAATTTATTGTTTAAAAATATTGATTCTTTATTTGTGGACTGTATGTGAATGAATAGTCATAGTGTAATAGTATAGTTGTAAAGGTTAAATTAATATCTAATACATTGTTCATTATTGTTCAGTAATCTTTCAAATGAAAATAAATAAAATGAAACATTAGTTAATAAATCTGATTAGAATTATGCATAATAGTTAATATAAAGTGATTTATAATATTAAGTCGATCATAAACAATATAGAATCTGACAAGTATTTGGATCTGTTATATCCTAGTGAAGACTTAAGTAAGGGTAATTTCCGGGAGCTATTAATGAACGATTATTTTATGTATATTCATATTGTTTAACTATTGAGTAACTAGATTGTGTATAACTATATTCATCTTGTTATAAGCTTCATTTTGACCTATGGATTATTATTATACGAATTACTGTCCCTAAATTATATTCAATTTATTGATTATGGTCTCCCACGTTCACAGCCACATTTGGTCTGATCTTGTACAAATATTATTTTCTATTTTGTGGTGTGATGCCGTCTGCCTGTCTGGTATATAAACCGAGTATGCTTGAAATAAATGATTCGCATAACAAAAGCTGTAATTGGTGTTCCGAACTCAATTGGAAGGGCTAGGCGGACAAGGGACCAATAAGAACGCTAGACTGCCCATACCCGTTGAACGTCATTGTTTTGGCACAGTATTGAGATTAGAAAAGTTGTATTTCGATTGGTGGATAATTCACGTGATAAAAACCGGACACAAAAATCAATAACGAATAAGCATACGTCCTTTGTATATTTTGTAAAGTCATAACAAATTGGCGACGGCCTTTGTAAAGTCACAACAGGATCGGTTCAATTTGTCACACTATATCATCACAGTTTGATGAAATTATCAAGACAAACGTCAGGATAGTACAACTGCTAGCAACATTAGTAACAGTAAAGAATGAAAACATTAAGTATAAAGGATATGGATCTAGAATCAGAAATCAATTTAATGCATATCACGTATAGGGGTAATTTTGAAACTCAATATGTAAGGAATGATAAAGAATGAATACATTCGAACCGTTGAGATTAATTTTGAGCCATGCCACCACAATTCAACATCTCAAACTAGTGGTTATGATACTCGAGTGGACCTCAATGTAGTTTGTACCTATTGATAAACGTTAGCTCAACAACCAATTACCTTGTGTATTGATATAATGTCTTCGTTTACTCTCTTCTAGCTTTTTTCTAGTTTATTCACACACCAGCAAACATTATTCTGCTGAGTATTTTTTGTTTGGATCTTCCCATTGATGCTTTTTAGGACTACAACTGGTCAGTCTCTAATTGGCATCAATGGGAAGGTCCAAACAAACAATACTAAGTAAATTTCAAGGTCACTCCAATTGCAGTCCTAAAAATTAATATAGATTCAAAAAATCAATACTAAATGAATTTAAACTTCACCCCATCGCACAAGCAAGTGGCTATCAGGACTCAGTTGCCGAGCGGATAACGCGATGGCGTTTGAAGTGAAAGGTACTAGGTTTGAGTCCCAGAATGAACATCAACTCTGAGATCCAGGCACATCCAGCTGATGAGTCCCAAACAAGACGAAACGCGCGTCCTGAATTCCATTGTTAGCCACTATCCATCTTTGATTATTCTACTAACTTTAATAAATCACATGCAATAATTTTCTGACACTAGAACCCAGAGTAAATTTTGCTTTAAAAATTGTCACAAATATGGAAAATTGATTCAAGAATCGCTAACACTGTAATAAATAGGATAAGTGAGTGTGAAAATTAACAATAACTAATTTGAAAATGATGAAGAAAGTAATTATGATTTAAACTGCAGAATATTTAATATAGAATAGACCAGTCTTAAACTTAATTAATTGATAAATTAACTTTACACTTTTGAAAGCCATTTGATAATCAATGCACAACAGTTTAAAGCAAATAGTATAACATAAAATAAATGCTTAGCAATCTAAATCATTTAACATGTATAAACGAGACAAGAATGTAAGTCAATCACATTGAAATCTGAATAGAATATTATTTCATAATGATGGCTATTATTTCCAGATTAATCAAAGTCCTGAATAATTTTACATTTCATAAACGATCACAAAATTAACGAATGATCTTAAAGTTTATCACTTAATGAAAAGGTCAGCTATTTGACTGTTATGCTACTGCTAAGGCGGTCGCAAGAATAGTCAGATTTTACTAGAAAGGCTAAGATCTTTTGTGTAACGATAAGTGCTTTCATACTTTCTACCAAATCGATTTTCTGTATGACCTTTGCCCTCTGATTAGTTGTCATATTTTTTTAGTTCGCTAAACTGCTACGTGCTTGAAGGTCACATTCTGTTACCATAGTAACAACTTTCGTACCAATTTCATTTGATTTACTTGTTCTACCATAAATCTCGAGTTGACTGCAATTCCGTTTTCTTCATGTCTTAGCCACAGAGGTATGATATACTGAGTATAATTGACTGTTCCGAAGAGAATCGATCGTATTAGACAAACTCAATTGTTTTTGTTCCTAAATCCGTGACATCGTAGACCGTACTGAACCCCAATAACAAGACACAATAGCTACATAAATACATCACAAAGTTCGGAAACAACGGCAAAAAACTATCCATATTTTTCCCTCATCAAGGTTTTACACTATTTCATAGTTGTGTACAATGTAGCATACAAAGATCAGGTTTAACTATTTCAATGATTGGATAAATTCAAAATAATAGAGATGATGAAGACAAATTTTTAAGTAGGATTAAACTTATGATTTTCTCTTTAAAAAAAAACAGAAACGAAACATAATAAACACGAACAAAAAAGTTACTTACAACTGGTGTAACAAACTGACTAATTGGAACAGTATATTGAATTGAATTCACAATTTTATCCGGATCGGATAAAAGTGTTTTTGATTCATTAACAATTAGGTCTTGAGAAGAAGATGACGAGGAAGAATATAATTCTGAAGGGTTGTTAATACTCATCAACATTCGAGACCGACCTAATTAAATATTTAGAAGAAAACAACAAAAATACAAATGAATTCATTTAGTATTGTTTGTTTGAATGTTCCCATCGATGTGTTAGGACTGCAACTGGTCAGTCTTTAATTGGCATATGCGCATACTGTGCGTATTGCCTCGATATAGCCTTAATTCACAAGCATTGTAAGCAAATACATATGTGTATAATGAAAAGTTGTTATTTCTGGAGAAAAAAACAACAACTGAAAAACGTTTATTGAAGGTGTCAATAAATCTTGGATAACTTAATCTGCCGTTGAGATTATTTGAGAACGTGAAGCTAAACTTATCCAAAGTTCATGTGTGTGTGCGTATGTGTATTCAGATGCTTATAAACTAATTAATGGATAAAATTGAATGTGATATCATCATTCACAGAAATTGAAACAAATTAGGAAAATAAATAGATGTAGTTTTCTTTGTAAGTCAAGGTGAATTAGTCATGTATTCCCGCATTTCATAGTTTTTTTTTAGTTTGCTGTTTTCGATGATACAATGGAATATATAAAAATATAATGAATACATTTATCATGTTTGGATCAAAACGAATCTTCAGCGAATAGTTCCTCCTGTTTGTTTTCAATAGCATTCTAAACACAAAGTAAGTTTACATAGATGATTTAGTTGAATGTCAAGGCTAGGTAATATTATCTGGTTTTCCAAACCGAAGTAGGCTGAGCGGTATTAGGAACCACAACTTAGTGACTGAAAGTTGAATGCTTTAAGCATTGAGTCACCTCACCACTCCCAGAATTGTAATGGCATGTCAAAATCTGCAAAGTTAACCAATTAATAAGTGAGGCAGTAGAGAGCACTAATGATATTAAATGAAAGCCGCATCATATATTACCCAATTATTAGGAATTATAGGTGTAGAGTTGAATTGGTTTCGATAACCAAGAAGTATTGTAGCTGCCATAAGAATTGAAAATTATATCTTTGATTGTATCATACAAAGCCGTTGACTTCGGTATGGATTGTTGAAAAGTACCGAGCTATGGTACAACAGCATGTTTTCAATGCTTTCTAGTTTTGCTTTAGCTAATGTCAGTTTTACAATGAAGCCTATCTAAAAATCACACAATTAGACTTTATTGCGTTAAAGCACTACGAGTTTTGAAATATATATACGTATATAATGAGCGCTTTTAGTTGGGGAAGCGATGAAATTTACAAAATCAGCTTGTACCACATAACTTTTTGTAATTTGTTTGTATTATATTGAGGGTTTCTCACAGCCATATGTTCTCACGCTATGCGTACTTCACCTTAGCGGTTGACTCCTAAAATATTTTCCTTTACTAGTTTTGTTAATTCTTTAATATACCACTTGTTTTCACCTCATTATTAAGGCTGTCGTAAACATATTTATATGCATAATTGGTTTGCGAGCAAGTGATACTAACCGACAATTTAAATCCGAATCGAATGGGGCGACTTGGATTCGAGCTAGTGACTTAATAGCTAATCACTGTTGGTCGCTATACATTTATCTTAAAACAGATGAGACAATAGGTATTGAAGATACATTGCGAATACATAAGACAGAAAACACACAAACTTGTACACATAATAAGATTGAATCCTAACCTGGAAATGAACTGAACAAATTTATTGAAGACATCGATGATGCAGTATCTAACGTCTTTATAACCGATGGAATTGGAATTACAGCAGTCCACATCAATATCATAAATGTCATTAACAAGAGACTAGTTCCACCGGCTGCCGCTCTAGCGGCTTGTTTAGCAGTCACCTTATTATTATTGTTATCATTATTATGATGAATATTGTTGGAATTCACATATAGTGGTAGATAGGACTTTTCACTTTGTTTGTTCATGAATTTATTGATATAAGATCGTAATTTGCGTAGATGTAATGTAAGGCTTCTGATATAAAGTAGAGAAAAGCAAACATTACAATAAATAACCAGTTTTAAATTAAAATGTTTAAGTGTTGCATTGTCACGATTATATAGTTAACAACCTCACTGAGCCGACTACAGTAAACGTTAGGATCGACAGCTTCAAATGCAAATAATTTATACATTACTAAATTTGTTAATCAGAACATCGTAAAGTTAAGAGGATGGTGTGATTCGCTTATTATGACTGTACTACTCATGAGTAACAAGTCTGATTTCTTCGGTAAAATCATAAACTGACTGTTCTCTTATAGGTTAATAAATTTTACCTATTCGAATGTACTGAACTGTCAGAGCCAAGAGCAGACTGTTTTTGCTGAGTTTATCACCTCCAAATAAACAGGATTATGATAAGTGATGTTAAATTGGAAGAAAAATGAAACAGATGTAGTGAGATAATGGGGGTCAAATGAATTTAAATGGTCTACTGTGTTTAGTTTATTACATTGGCAATACATTCATCGTACAACTTATCAAACTACAAAGCACTACTTTACAGTAATTAACCAATTCAATCCTGAGTGGTTGTTAGCTTAAAGAACATACATACAATTAATCTTTTAAATCTGAAACACTAGTTAGAAATTTTGTAAAAAAAAATAGTGATGTGAAGAATGGTAATAACGTAGTGAATGTTACCCACAACGATGTTTGTAGGTAGTATGTAGCTGAAAGTGGCGTCGAAACTGCAACAGTTGTGAGGAATTTTAGTGAATCGGAAGAACGGTATCGGCATGACACTTGGAAACCAGACGGGAAGGCAGTTCATACGGCAGAAAACAACACAAGATACAAATGGAAGGCTACGTACATGTATTATGTGAATACTTTGTAGCTTTTCGCAATAAACATACATTCCTTCTGCCTATAGTCATATTTTATAATAACACAATCAGTCAGTCAGTCAGTCACAACGTAGAACTTCGTACGTACGTACATCAGTTCGAGTTGCCATACCACATTAGCACAGAGATGCAGTTGTCGATTCAATAATGATGGCTACTGACGAGACCATGGTCCCCGAATAATTATAAATCAAAGACAAAACTACTAGCCAGACGAACAGATTTTTTCACTAATGGATAAAATGATAATAAAATAAACATGATAAAATGTCATGGGTGATTGGAGGAAATTAGCTTTTAGGTTACTCATTCTCTAATCAATTAAGACTTGACTGGTAGCCCTATTCTCTGGACATTGTATCACCGAAAAAGGTTTCAAAAAATTAAATTAAAAACACAAATAGTTTGACGCACACATATTGATTACATCACCGACTCGCCTTAGTTAGACAACCATTGAAAACCAGAAGGCGCCGGACAGTTGTTTCATTCCATTATGAAACTTTTCAATAGTGCGCAATTAAAACCCATAAGTTGTTATGTTTGGAGCGATTACGAGTTCACCTAATCCGAGAACGGAACAAAGACTCTGTGAGCAAAGACCAATAAGATAGCTATTCTGATGCGTCCCAACCCCGTTAACTAGAGAAGTCCAAGTCCGAAATGGGGAAATACATTCCGCAGGCAGCCAGAAGCACAAGCAATCACAACAGAAACAAATCACACGTATATATACAGCATAAAATTGTCCTTGAGAAGAGTTACAAAATAGTATATTAAAAGATACAACGAACCAATGGCGTTTAAGATCCTTCCAAGTGGGAAATACGATACGAAAGTGAAAATAAGAGCTTTCGGCGCGAAAACAGGAAATTCAAATTTTTAAAATAAACTTACAAAAATAAGGCATTTACCAAGTGACTATTAGAGTTTAATGAGGTGAAGCTGCAATTTCAACCAATTTTCGATCGTCGTACTATGCCAGCTGCTTAGTGATTATCTGATAAAATTGTAGGTCCTGGGTCTGATGTATAGTATGGTCGTGGATGCGCAATGCGGAAGAGAATTGTACTACGATAGAACGGTTATTTACAGCTCCTTTTTTTCGGTAGTTGTCTAACCAAGGTAGGTACATGATGTAAACCACAAAATTAAGAGATATTCAAAAACTCCGTACACTAACACATATTAATGGATTATTTAAAATAATTACCGTTTATCTTCTTCCAATTCATATACTTGTCGACGTAATTGTTTGATTTCTTCAGTACACATAGAATACCGATGTTCTAAGTCAGTAACATACTTTTGACGTTTGGCACGACTAGCTTGAGCAGAGAGTTTATTACGAATTTTTCGTCTGACAGTACGTATTGCTTTTTCATCAGTTTGGCTTAATGGAAATTTGATAGGTAGGTGACAACCGATTTGTTGGAGCATTTTACATTCTTCTGAAGTTAACTTAACGCATTCTCCCTGCGAAATGAAGAGATAAGAATTGTTATGAATGACTACGTAATAGGTCAAATGATAGCTAAGTTGACAACAAAATGAGTTATTTAAGATTTGAAATTGTTCGTAGCAAATGGTAGAACAAAGGAATGACCAATATTAGAGAAATAAAACATTTAACAAGGTCATGAATTTATGCCGACTGATAAGATTGATGAATGAGCTACACATACACTTTAACGGATTATTCTAATGCGTTGTATTTGCTAAACTGAAAGTATTAGTAGTGGGGTAAAACCTTCGGAGAGAATCAACTTAAAAAGGGTTTAAATAGATTCGAAGTAATAACATAACTCAGATTAAGAGAAAATAAGATTTGAAATGTCTACCTCGAAATGGAATTAGCGTTGCGACGAATTCCATTAGCTCGAACCTGCGAAACGACAAACTGCTACAGGGTTTAGCTAAATAACATTATTAAAAATTTAATCAAATCGTATTGTCTCACATATTAATGGAAGGAACAGTAAGATATGTGTTACACTTTCTGAACCACTATCTGCCTAACGGTGGAATGGTGACTGGTTCACGAGTAGATTGTAATGAAACTAGTAGTAGTCAGGCCAAGACTTTGTATTGGTCCATGAAATCATTAACAATTGGTCTAACCTATGCTATCAGATGAACACTACCTGGTTGAAGTCCTTGTTATAACGTTGACCAGAAGTTGGAGACAAGTTACATGGCTCGTAATCAGTGACAATGACAAAGTTCCATTATTTGTTTTGTTAGAGAAGTTTAGTCTTAATATAATTCTATACTTTATATTCCACAAATCCATTCCTTATTTTTAACCACATTCTTAATATTTAACCTTTCATCCTATTCCTGATAATAATACCATTTTGATTAATTTACTATTTATCTTGTTGATAAAAATCTGATTGCACTAATCTCAAGTGCAACGACTTATGTCAATGCATATTTGTACCTGGTTCTGAACTGTTTATTACTGATTGACTTATTGTATTTCTGTCCATATGAAAAAATTAAACACTGAACAAGAAATAAAACAAACAAACAAACGAACTTGAATACTCACAGGTTTATTATTTAGTAAGTCTTCATTATTTAGACAAATTATCTTAGTAGTTTTATAAGAATCATTCATATCACAGTCATTAATTTCGGATGAGTCTAAATGATTATTAATTTCGGTCGAATCGAACAAGTGGTGATGACGATCATGATGATGATGATGGTTACTGACAGAACTTGGAGAACTATGAATTGATGATGATGATGATGAATATAAAAGTTTTTGTTGTTGAATAGTTTTCTCTTGATATGAAAATTTTGGTATTGAATTAAAATGATTAATCAAAAATTTTCTTTGACAATTGGTAAACTTCACTTTCTCATCTTTAATTTGTTTAGATTTTGAAAAATTATCAGGATTAATATCGTCCAAAGATACCAATTCATTGGAGTCAGGCAATAAATCTGTCCAACTAAAATCTGGACCATCTAAATCTTTATTCAATAATTCTAATGGAAGTGTATGAGTATCTAATTCAAATGAGAATAGATAGTCAGCTTCTTTATTTAATCCTAAATCTAAAAAAACAAATGAAAATAATAATTACTCAATATGATGAGTAAGGAATTAACTGTTTTGAGTGAGACTTATGATATTGTATATCGATGATTATTTATTTATTTAAATACATAAATATTGGTACAAGGAAGAACCAGATACATATGCGCCGCACAAATCTCATTTGATTTGTGTGAGGGCTGTGATACTGCTTGGGTGCCCAGACCGAAGCAGGTGGTTTTCTTAAGGAGCCACACCAGGAGCCTTCGACCTAAAGGTCTGATCCACAAGGCAGTTGAGCAACTTTAAGAGATGCAGTCCCATGGTAGTTGGTGACCAACGATTGATTCATACGCCATTTGTCTCCTCAGGATACTGGAGCCCATGTGCACCATTGGTTTAGAATTAGAGTTTTCCAACTCCCCTAGGTGAACTTTCCGTGTCCACCGACCCAGTTATAAGCGTCGGACATTCGCTTTTCATCCTCTCAATTTTGTAAACAACACCTCCGCCACGAGTAGGCAGTGAGTAGGACTCCCCTGGCAGGGGCTATATACGCGTGGCCATGTGAGAGCATTTCGACAGAGAGCGGACTCTCCCCGCTCTCGGCCGTACCAGGGCATTTGGGGGCTATATTCAGTAAATTAATGATTAAATTAAAGAATATACCAAAGTAAAAAAGAGAAAAAAACACGTGTTATGAGATAAATAACAGAATATAAAAGCGTACCAAAGATCATAAACCATATTTGTTTTTTCTTATTTATCTTCCTAAATTCCTCGAGTTGACAATTATCTTTCATATTTCTATTTGATATCGACTAATTAATGACAAGGACTACTTGGTCTAACGTATTCAAATATGACTGGTGATCAGTGTAAATCATATAAAAATCAATGTATTTAGATGTCATTCCGATTTATTTTGGTTGTCAAATACATCCCCATCTATGGTCTTTGTATTCATACTTGCGTCGTCCAATTCAAATTTTCCCGTAGCAAGCATCTACCACCATCTCATCTCAACATAGTTCACGAGATGTCAAATCATCTAGGCTAGTAGCCACATTGCAACTTGGTCGATAGAATCCGATCTCCACTAAGAACGACCTGACATACATGACATTGATCAATTGTACAGACATGAAGTGCTGAGTGACATTCGAAGAAAACTACGACGATTTTTACAACTTTGCTAAGATTTGGAGACCCAATTTTAATCACTTTTTCAAGTCGTTGTATTATAAGTAGCTGGAGGCCAAAGAGACTATCCGTCAGTCTTTGTCATTTCAATCGTTCAGATTGGAAGCGGATAAATGCTGTATCTTTCCATTACAGTTTCACTAGCGTACGTTTTAACCCTAGTCTATTTGATGGATTTAAGCAATGTTGGATTTTTCATTTTCTTTGATTTCGTTACTTGCGATTACTTATGGTCGCTGCATAGACACCTGGTTAGTCTACACCTAGGTTACTTTCGATTTTCATCATTTCCGGGGCTCACTAAAGTGAGTTTTTGAGTACAAGTACAAGTTTTTGAAATCCTTTAACCCTTCTTGCCTTTTGGTCTAGGTCGATTACAGAAACCATTGCTGTTTCTTGTTTGTAGATTATGTTATGGTATCTTAATGTGAAAATCACTTCAATGTTCACTAGGTACTTTGTTAGTTTCGCTTTAAATTTACCTCCTTGTATTTTAAATTCAAACCCAGTCCAAATAAGTCTGTCTACTGTGACTTTTCTGAATCCAGTAAGGTCTAGACATGTATTTTCATCGTTGCAAGTCCAGAATCCAAAGGTAAACTCCAGAAAAACTAGTCCTTTATTGATCCTCTTCAAAAATAATTGATAAAAACAAGGTTCATCTGAGTTCATTGTTGAATCAGAGTTAAGGACTATTAGGTCAGTATTTTAACTATGCTTGGAGCTAGTACCTGCCGTAAATAAATGGTTGTCACGGCACATTTAGATCACATGGTAACATTTATCTGTTGAACAGTTTTTAACGTAAAATAATATTCCATTTATGTATAGTTCTGCTTGGATTAACCTATCCACCAACACACAACACAGAAATTCCAATATAAACAGTTGAAAGATAGCTCAATACGTACCGAGATTGGAATTAGTAGTGGCTGTCTGAGTTACCGAATCACCATTCAATAGAGGATTGTCAGATGAATGGTCTGTTTCGATGATTTCTTGGTGATCTAACTGCAATATTGTTGGTGACACAACATAATAATCAATTTCATCCCCATATGAGGAATCTGGCAAATTAAATTTCTCTACTGACATTGTTTCCGGAATTTTGAGCATGTTATGTCAATCAGCACTAAAGAATGTAATAAGATTATCCGTTTTACTTAGCCACAAATCATTGATTTTGGGATAGGAGGGTTAACCGAGAGCTTATGGGACTTTTTTTTATTATAGACAGTAACTTTGTTTCTTCGAGTCCATGGTTTCCTTTTCCATTTGAACAAGAACAGAGGCCAAGTTCACTCTTTAGAGGGTAACAGGTTGAAAGCCAGAAAAAAAATGACAAGCTGAAATAATAAAAATAATAATGATAAGACTGATGGTGAATTCTCACTGAAAATTCAGTTACCTAAAATATATATTTACTGTCTGCAAATAATTGAAAAAAGGTTTCTATAGAAACTTTTGAGTACTTATTATTAAATCGCTAGACTTTCCAGTGGTCTGTCAAACACTGTGGAGAAATATCGCGTTAAAACGATACATTTCGAAGAATTTCCCCAAAACTGCGGAAACTTTTGGGGTTTTATTATATTATGCAGACGGACTTCCCCAAAGTGTCATAAAATTATAAAAAATATTGAGGTTCTGATGCCGTTTCCTCAAAATTTTCCATAGAGGGTTCCCCGAAACGGATAAAATTCTCCCCAAGATAGGCAGATTGGGTTATATTTCCGGAAACAACACAATAGTATGTAAATCTTGATACCACAAATTCTGCATGATTCTTGAAAATACATTCTTATTATGACCACATTTCGTCAATTGCACTTTCACCTGTGTTTTTGTTCTGAAATTTTCAGGAAGTAACCTAATTCAATGAATGAATGCTAAATTTAGCATTGTGATATAAAGGGACTTCTAATTTTATCCAGACATGATTAAATTCTAGCGCTGATATAATAGGTGGAACATAAATAAACTCTAAAGTATACGAAGTCAGTGCATGTTTACGGGATTTATATTTTTCTAAAAAAAACTGCCATACTTCTATTTGTCTACGTAATGGTTAACAGCTGTGAGCGCTTTGAGGTCATTTCAAGGGCATCGATGTGGTGACTACATTTTCCACATGACTGAATACATTGGCAAAGTTTTGGTTCTTGCAAATTTAATTCATTCGTACGCACTTTATAAACTTGAGAATGCGCTTCTTCTTTCTTGTAATTGTTTATCCTCTTTGTTGTTTGATTGAACTCATGCATTCTCTAAGCAAATCAAAATCCCGATCACACCATATCTTAGAGTTTTGTCATCGTGAATTCAATTATCATCAATATCTCACTATCAATCGTGAGAGATTTTCGCGGATAAAGGTTTAATTTTCCTGTGTATTGTATTAAAGGTCAGATATTCTGTTACGAAAACTGATCCTAAAGTAGGTCTCGGTCCCACTACGGCTCAAATTTAGATGGTTCAAATGATTCTAGACACAACGAAAGAAGCTTTAGCTTATAACGTTCACGTGTTAAATAACAGTAGATCACCAATGTCACCAGACAGGAACCTAGATATATTTAATGACAAAAGGGCAAGAAAACTGTCCTTAGTCCTTAGGTATATGTTAGGTTTTTTCTTGAAGAACTCCTGGGAAGTCACTTGGACCAGCTCAGATGGTAGCGAGTTCCAGAATTTGAATACTTTTGAGGAGTAGGTGTGTCTATTATTCTATTCTTCTATGTTTTGCCTCCAATTTCTGAGTGTTACTACCAGGACTTTTGTTGGGACTGAGCTTAAGTAGGCATTTATGGGGATGTCCAAGAATATTTAGGATGCTTCAAGTAATTAGAAGGTCGCCTCTGAGGCGACTATTCTCTGATGGGTGAAGGTTTGGTGATACAGGATGCTCTTTATAAGGCATGACTTTCAGTCCCGTAACTGATTTCGTGACTTGCCGTTGGATACGTTCCAATGTATTCTTATCCATCTGGAGGGAGTGAAACGCCATATTTCCATACTCTAGATAGGGTCAAATAAAAATTGAAGGTTATATAGAAAGTTCCCCCATCGAACAGGAAAAAAAAGCTTTTCAATATTAATGATGCAAGGTTAGCTCTAAAGGCATTTTTATCTCAGTTAGTGTAGGACTTAAAATATAGGGTACCAACACTCTTAGACCCTTTTCATTTAGGGGACCTCAAAAGGGAAGATAACCAAGTTGTGTTTGTAGTCTTCAACATGTCTCAGATGGATTTATTCACGCTTTTAAGTGATAAAGGCAAGTCCGTTGTCGTCTGTCCAACTTTGACGTCGAATCAGATCCTCCTGAAGTGCCACCTTATCCTTTTAGTCGAAAACGTCTCTCCAGAGTTTCACATCGTCAGCGAAAATTGTCAAATTTGACGGTACTTGCTGAAGAAGGTCATTTATACAAGCTAAGAGAAGTTCTAGTGCCAAACTCCGGAGAACCACCACAGAACATTCTATAGAGTGAGAAAAAGTAAAGTTTACCGTGACTCTAAAATGCCGATTATTCATATAAAGTAGGCCAATCAATTGATGGTGGCTTGAAAATCTTTTGAAGTTATTGGTAGGAAGTAAGACTGTCCTCATCAAAAGCTTTAGGAAAGTCAAGTTGTGTGACGTCACACTTCCCTTCAATATCAAGGAGTGCTTTTCATTTGTCCACCACGGTCAGCAGGTTGTTTATACAATGAAGACACCTCTTGAAACCATAGTGTTGGGGTGCAAAGAAGCTTATGGATAGTAAATGGTCACATAGACTCCATAATTGTTGAGGGTATCGAGAAAAGTGTTACTGGTTGATAGCTTGAAAGTTCGCTAGATAGACCCGCTTTGAAATTGGTGCAACGTGAGTCAGCTTCCAGCTTCCTGATGCCGTGCCTCAGGTTAGTGAATGTGAGAACATCACGCTATGTAGTTTTGTAAAGATTGAGGCCACTTATGTCAATATGGCTGGATGTGTCATTTCCAGGCAGAAGGAAGTGTC
The DNA here is from genome assembly GCA_944470415.2 of Schistosoma rodhaini. Lineage (NCBI taxonomy): Eukaryota > Metazoa > Platyhelminthes > Trematoda > Strigeidida > Schistosomatidae > Schistosoma > Schistosoma rodhaini. Next base: position 10,447,422 of record OX104039.1, on the reverse strand, counting down.
CTTGTTTACTTGCTGCAGTTTCTGACATACCAAGTCGTAGCTGAAGTTCACTTCTGAGAGCCCTGATGAAATGCAAATGAAGCTCTCGTTGATTTAGATGAAATGTTGGAGTTGAAATGTCTAAAATTCTGTCCGCCAGAAGTTTGTTCGCCTCACCGCCGTTATCGGTCGAAACATTCGGACCTTGCGATTGGGGAACTCTGGTTTTAGTTTGTCGGAGAGGCTGTGGGACGGAATATATTTTATCGGACTGAAGACAAATTTATCTATCAGGTTTATGTGATATTGGAGCCTATTTATAGAATTTAATTTGTCCTACAGATATACTACTAGAACTGTAAACGTGATACCGGTGATCCCAGAGTCTATGTGAAAGCCATAGTCAGAACAAGGACGTAGCTCCGTTCAACATACTGTGCCATCACATTAACATATTCCTTATACAACCTCTGACCATAGATGAGTCGGTTTCTTAAGTAACTTAATCTACTCACAGCTAGTTTTCTAATATTAGGTAGGCTTTGTCGGTGATGCCAGGGCAAAACTATCTGGTAATGCTCGTTCACTAACTGTGTAGATTTGGACATTGCATCCAAGGCTTTACGATCTTCAACCGACATGGACACAGTGATTCGAGTCTTCTTCAAAGTCCATCATATATGACTGGTCTAATTTAGCTTCTAGTTCGTCTTTAGATAATTTATGATACCCAGGTTTCTCGTGGTCTCAATTAAAGATCTAAACAACGTCCACCCTAAGAGGGTTATTCTGGCGTATGGTTCGTCAGATCTTCCCACTCTTTTATCTCACCTGCCTCAGGTACATTGTACCCTACCAGTACTTTGTCGTCTTTGTTGCTAACTCTAGGAAGGGTCGCACCGTACATGTGAGATCACGATGCCATCTGAGATGTTGTTGGTGCCGTTCTACGCAACAGGTAATCTCTCGACTGTCCGTACCTTTGGAATTTTAAACGATGAAGACGAATCTAAGGATGAAACTTCCAGTCGAACCTCTTTACAATGAAATGTGGACTGGCTATCCAGCGTTTTCAAAAAAACATCTTGAACTCTCCCTCTAAATTTAACCTTCTTTCTATATCTTCTGTAATAAGCGAAGCGTCTGAGTCACTATCTAGGTCAGCGCAAGTCTATACCTTTCTTTCTCCATTTTTTATCAATACAGGCACTACTACAACTGCTACTTATCTGTGTACACGTTTAACAATTTTCTTAGTACATAATTGGGTGTTAACGGTGTCATTACTATTGCTATCTCTCTGTTCTTCCCACCTCCTGTGTAATAATATATGGTGTCTCTGGCCACATCTTTCGACGGCACATGACCTCAGTGACCAACAGTTTCTTGTTATGTGATTCGCCATCAGACAGACATTACACAGCTTCTTCAATACAAACCCTATCCTTTCGTTGCCATTCTTACCTCTAAACCTTTCACATTGGCCTAGGGAGGGCTTCCAGTACATAATAAAGATAATAACGCAATAGTCATTGGTCTTACGTGTGAAGCGACATCAGAACCACTCATGCTAGCGAACGACACTCTCACTTTATATTTTCTTTTAGTAACAGCAACCGATTGCCGTTGGTTGCGATTAGAAAGATCACCACTGACAGGTAATCCATATTCAGTATTAGCAATTTCCGACTTCTTCACAAATTCCCAAAGGTCCTTGAATGAAAGCTTTCTACCTCTCTTAAAAATTCTGCATGCCACTTTAATCCATTCTCTCTGTAAGTGTCGCGGGAGTTTTAAAAACATATGTTCGATGGTTTTTGTATGATTAAGATCGGATAAATAGTTCATCGGTGTGAGCGTTAGCTCACAAATATGCATCTCATGAGGCAGCCTTCTTAAACTATCTGCATCAGTCTCCTTAATGTCATGGGCACTCAGCATCTTACCAATAAATACATGGGCTACGTTGTGCTTCTGACCAAATGCTTCAACGAGAAGCTTTAACGCTTTACTATAGCCTTCTTCTTGCTCGAGCAATTCACAAGCCTTAGCTTCACCACCACAATACTGAACCAAACAGTTTAACCTATATCGAGTTCCAATGCTCTCATCAAAACAGTCTTTGAAATTTCGTATGGAACTCAAATAGTTCATGAAATTAGCGTCAAACCTTATGATCTCTCCCTTTGGTAGGTCTTAAGCTTCAGATATCATTGTTATCCAGTCCTTTCGAAGAGGAATGTCAACTGTATGTGAGGCGGATGTAGACTCATACGACATCACCCTGTCAGCCACAACTTAATTTTAATGTTCTCTTCCCTTCTGACGAAACCGTTCTAACTCAATTACTCTTCCTATCTGAGCTAAGCGTGCTTAGGCTGATTCTAACTCTAACACGGGATCTATTCAGTTGCTGCTTCCGCCGAACTGTAAAGGTGATACTGATGATCCCAGAGTCTATGTGAAAGCCATAGTCAGGACAAGGACAACGTAGCTTTAAGTTTTGCCTATTTCTAAACGTAAAATCAATTAGACTTGTACAATAATCAAGGGAATTGCAGTCATCAAGTTAGACGCACAAACATACCGATCATCATTGAGTGTCTTATCGAAATGAATAAAACTTATGAGTCACGCTGATATAATTGGATAATAATGTCTTCCAATTGGTAAGTCACATGCGACAGGGATAGTTTACAAACACATCAGACCAGAATAAGGTGATGGGAGCCGAAGCAACGATTTGATTTGTTAGTTATAATAATAATTTATTCTCAAATAACAGATTGTTACATGAGGCATGCCGGTTTACAGGCAAGATCGAATTGTTAAAGAAGTTACAATTTTCACTGTTGAAAATTACTCGGCTGGGTTGATATTTCATAAGATATGAATGTAAATGGATTTCATAAGAAACATGTCAATATCAATATCACACTTGGTGCACTTTATGGAGGTAGCGTTGCAACATATAACTGATGGTCGAGAATAGATACATGCGAAGTTGGGGGCTTTTAGAAGTTTCGAACTTATATCCCTCCAGAATATCGGAAGCATTAATAACGGTGTAGGACGAAGTCACCCGTGCCATATCTGCTTTCGGTGGAGTATCTGCAGGAGGCTGAAAAAGGTGTAAGAAAAAGGAAGGACGAAAAGCAGAGCACACAATATTCATGGAGGAATAGTTAAGGTATAACCATTTAGTCTATTTATCTGTTACTGAAGTATTTATTAGGTAAGAACATACTAATGTGTTAAAGAAAAATAAGTGTGGGCAAGGTATGAGTGGATAAGGAACTGTATAAATGAACGTAGTTTGGAAGGAAGTATAGAATTGTGTAATTATAAAATAAAATGCTGAAAACAGTATTCCGATACAAATGACTGTCTCTCTTTACTTTAGAAGCTGTTTGAACTCTCTTTTTTTTCAGATTTTATAGGGTATAGAGTGGGCTTCGTTTTTAGCCAATTGTCTAGTTTGCTTGTATTAGGATTACTTGGTAGGAAGTGGAACCAATTCAGCTTTTTTAACATGATTCAAAGTGGTATTTTGCATCAATAATTTCGCATCAATACCGTTGGTTCGTGACATCCCACTTGACATAAGGAGCCGTAATTAATATGTTCTGCCCCACAGACACGGGTGGATTGAAGTTATCTCCCCACCATCATGTTTGCTGGTCAGTAACGCCACCCTCCCTCCTTTTATGATGTTAGGCTCTCTTACGTTTGTGGTCAGTATGAATATTGCTTTTATCAAGGACCATATTTGGAATACACTGTCTCTACAAGTTCCACGTTACAGGCAAATCAGATAGTAATAGCATTTGTATTATGGGTTAGATATCCATTTAATATATCGTACTACTATGAAGATAACTAATGGTAAAGGTTAGAAGAGACAAGTCAGATTATATGTGGTTAAGAGATGGTAAGGGCTAATAGCAAACCAGAGGATATGATAGTAAATATTGTAAAATTTTCAGGGTAAGAAAAAATAAAACATTGAACAACTCACAAGAATTTAGGACGTATGAGCTTCTTTTGATCGGCCTTAGTTGGTCAGCATCCATAAGATTAGTGAGTTATCTGTCTACTTGTAATAAGGAAAATAAAAGGACATGACACTTAGAAGAATAATTTGGATTTATCCATTAGAGAGATTCGGAAACTGAAAATGAGGGTTAGGAGCGGAAGGCCATGGTTAATAATCAATACATAATGGGGAAGGATGAAGCATGTTTTCTTTAGTTTTGTTATATTCATACTAACGACATTGGAGTTCGTTATATTCTTGTTCCGTCTAGATATTGGGCGGTCCATAATAAAGTGCCTCATTGGTAGGCGGGAGTTCAGGGAATAGTTGGTGAAGTTCTTTAGAGTTTAGTAACAGGGTTATTAGCCTTTTAAATTTGGTAAAGGTGTCACAGTTACGGATAGGTATTGGCAACCTGTTCCACAATAAACTATACCGAACTGTAAAAAACCTACAACGCATTTGTTTTTGGTGTTTTTCGGTAAATAGTTTATATGCATTGTTTCTTAGTCTATAGGCTGGGTCATTGATCATAGTTGGACAGGAGGTTAGGAATGACAGTCCATTTATTGCTTTGTAGAGAAATATCAGATTGTTCCTTAATCTACGGTGCCATAAAGGTTCTAAATAGAGGTGCTTACATCTACTTGTGTAATCAAGACTGGTGTCACTTCCTAGCAGTTGGCGTGTAAAGCGTCTTTGAACATCTTCTACTCTTATTTTGTCAGTGGTATTCATATTAGAGAAGATAAAAGAGCAGTATTCTAAGGAAGGTCGTACACATATTTTGTAGAGAGTAAGCTTGGCATCTGTCGTGAAGAAATTTTTTGTTATGAAGCCAATTAGACGTCTGGCTTTAGAAATAATAAAGGAGGCGTGTGCTTTAAAGTTTAGGCTTCCTGTGTAATTTATTCCTAGATCATGTACTGAATTAAGTGTCTGGACTTTACTTTTATTTAAGTAAAGTTGGGGTTCATTGGGGTGCTTTCCAAAGTGCATGATCCCGCATTTGTGGAGGTTAAATGGTAATTGCCACTTTTCGCTCCAGATAGTTAGGTTATTGAGATCATCTTGAATCAGGCGTACACTTTCACTTAGAACCTGAGGCTTATAGCTGTATACTATTTTGAGAACATCAGCATATAAGTATGGTTTCCCAGATTTTATGATGTTACATATATCGTTTATATACATGAGAAACAAAAGTGGGCCTAATAAACTTCCCTGGATGACGCCTCTAGTTATTGGTCTAGGTAATGAGAGACAGTCGTTGTACTTTACCATTTGTTTACGTCTCTTTAAGAATGAAACAAACCATGAATAGAGTGGGTTGTTGATTCCGAAGGACCGTAGTTTGGCTAGTAGCCGTTTGTGTGGAACCTTATCAAAAGCTTTCCTAAAGTCTAAAAATATGACTGATACAAGGAGTCCATTGTCTCGTTTCAGAGTTATATCATTCATGTAGTCCACTAGGCATGTGTCACATGATCTGGACCTAAGAAATCCATGTTGGGAGTGTAGGGTCACTGAATATCGAACAAATCACTGACCCTTGTCAAGGTCAAGGATAGTCAACGCGCACAAACCAATCGTACGCCATGGACTGGCCCACGCTGCAGTGGTTATTCTTTCACTTCTGTACTTCCGTAGTTGTACCTTAACTAATATATTCTTGTAATAACGTCCTTTGTGTTGTACAGTCTCCATAGCATCTATTATCCTTTGATGCGTCGATGGTTCAATCCACGTAAGGGCTGGTCACGAGGTGTGACTTCAGCGTTAATTGGTTCGTCCCCATTCTCGTCTAACTATAGCAGGCCCCCGATCATTTTGACATAGATCATCAACGTAGACGATCTTACAGGAGACCGAGATGAGATTATTAGTAATTACATGTTGAACTAACGCCGCTTTAACTACTTTCTCCATCACTCTAGACACCACTGAAGTTATGTTTATGGGTCGGTAATTATCAACATTTACTTCAGGTCCTGTTTTAATTTTGGGAATGATGTGTGTAGTTTTCCAGGCATTAGGGTAATGCGCTGTAGAGAGTGATATTGCAAATAGTTTGAGTAATAAAACACACATATCATCGCCTCCACGTTTTAGCATGCTAGCCGGAATACCATCTGGTCCATCAGTGTAGGAGTGTTTCAGTGTACTAATTGCCTTAGAGATATTCTGTACATTGAAGTCTACGTTAGTAATCTCACAGGCAGATGCTGTGATAAGTTCTGAATCATTAAGTGGTTTTTCATCAGTTAATGAGGAGCAAAAGTGTTCATTAAATAGTTCCGTAACAAGTTTAGGATCTTCGTATACTCGTTTGTCTTTAATAAATATGTTTCCTATCGACTTAGAACGTTTAAGTTTATTTCGAAAGAGTGTGGTGAGTGCTGAGTAGTTAATACTAAGTTCGACAGCACGTTTTTCCTGTTCGATTGCTTTTTGTGTACTTATTGTGTCTGTCTGGACAAGTATTTCTGTCATCGTTACTAAAGAGGAGAAGTCATTAGAGTTGTGGAAGCGAGTACAATGTCTCTGCAGACGTCTTCGTGTACCGACCGGTATAAACAGATCTTCAGAAAACTTAGGTCTCCAGTACTCTAAAGGTGCGATTTTGTTCATGATACTTTCGATGTTGTGATAAAATATATTGGTTAGTGTGTCGGTATTGTTTGCAGTAAAGAATGTTCCCCAGTCAGTGCTTCTTAGGTAATTGTGAAAATTATTCCAATCTACCTTGCGATAGTTTCTACGAAGGGTTACATTTTTACGTCTACCGTTTGTGTTTTTTATATTAAGGCTACATACGACAGTGTTATGATCACTACCAGGGAACTTTTTTCCAATATACACAGTATTGGGGGTGATGCCACTGGTAAAGACTAAGTCCAAGATATTTTGATGTCTGGTAGGGCTACTAACATATTGAGTCCACTGTCCTAGTTCTAGACATTCAATAAATGATTCATAACGTTTCGGAGCTTTGACTGGAAACCAAGAAATTTCAGGCATGTTGAAGTCACCACAAATGAGCTTGCCTGTGAATGGAAGGGATGATGCTAGTGTGAATACCTCTGATAATACTGCTATTTCACCTATTGCCAAGTTAGGTTGCTGGTAGATACAGCCGAACAGTAAGGTAATGGAATTTGATGGCTTTAAAACAATCCACACCGAGTCCTTCAGTTTGTTTAGTTCAGGTATATCGCATAGTAGTGAGTTTAAGCTAGAGTGAGCATAAATAAGGCATCCTCCGCCTCGTCCTTTCAATCTATCGCTTCTATATAGGAGGTGGTTATCAAGAGATATACGTAGATCGGAAATATTACTGTTAGTCCATGCTTCAGATATCATTATAAGTGATGGTTGATATATGGAAGCAAACAGAGCTAAATCAGTTTTTTTATTGTAGATCGACCTAGCGTTGATAAGACACATATTAAACAAGTGGCCTACCAAGTTAAAATGAGTGAGAGTATCTCGATTAAAGATGTCATGAGCCTCGCGTGAGTGATGTATGTTTGAAGTAATGGATTTAGTGTTTTTCAATAGCTCTGTATTTTGATAGCTAGAGTTACTGGGGCATGTATCAAATGAGCTAGTGAAGTTGCTTGGGGAGTTTATCCAGAAGGAAAGGGTGGGGGTACTTTCTGATGCGAACTGTACGGGGGGAGCGAGTTTATGTTCCGCACTTGGTTTGAAATGACTAGGGCTATATGCTTCAACAGGGGTGCAACTAGGGGCCTTATTCCAAAAAAATCTGGTACATGTTGACTGTAAAGTGTACTGTTATTTGCAAGACAGTTTTGATGGTTAAGCTCGTAGCCTCTGTTATAACTATTTGCGCTAGTGCGAGCATGAGGGGGGTCTGATGCTCGTAACTGGAAGTGGTTACGACTGTTGTTATATATGGAGGCCACCTTCATGTGGTGAGTTGATACTGGAAAGTTCTCATTCTGAGAGTAGTTACAATTGTGATTCTGGGGAATGTACATAGGGTGTGGGGTGAGGAACCTGTAATTACCATGTTTATTAACGGTTTTAGGCTTAAGAAGGTGAGTGGAGTGATCAGTATTCTGATAGTTTTTGTGAGTGTGCGTGTAAAAAGGTTTGTTACGCCCAAGCGTACTACCCATTGTGCGAGGTGTTGATGGCAAGTTACATGATATTGGCGGATAGAACCTATTCACTGTTGTTGGGATACCCACGGAACAGTAGGCCTCAATCTTACGTGTCCCCCTATTTCGTATTTTGGATTTTATCTCCCCAGTCTTTTTAGTCAGAGATGAAGAGTTTCTTTGTCTCTGTGAGATGAACTTAGGTTCATTCGAATCCTCTTGTGGAGTATCTCTTGGGGAACCAATTTTTATATGAATATGTTTAGTTGGGTGTGTTTCGTTACACGGCCCACATTTTGGTATTATACTGAGCGAACACCCGGGATCAGAGATGCCGTCACGCCTTTTAGTGACAGATGAGGACCGTATCTTATTCAAAGATTTCAGATCTGCAGACTCATCTAGATCTACGGATGGACCAGTCGCTTGTGGTATGACATCATGCTTGTTATCCATGCGCTTTATATCAATCATTTTGTTGCATACTGTCTTTAGCTGGGTTTTTACTATCGCTCTGTAATACGATTCTATTGCTTCACGTCTTCTTATACGACGTTGACACGGTGTTAGGTCATGAGTGACTTTAATGCTTTTGTATGGAACTAATGAGCTGATATTTTTGCTCAAATCAATAAACTGTTTAGCATCGTTACAACAGCCAAACTTAAATAGTAGAGGGCAAGTCAATCTATCCGACTTTTTTCTAAGGCGGATGACTTGGCAGTTGACTTTCAGCATGTCGCATGCTTTAAGGCAGATATCCCTCAACTTATTTGGGTGTATGCGATCAGGGAGATTGTAAACTATTGCATTATGGGAAGACATCATTCTTTTCGTCACTTCTTCAGCCACAAAATCTAAAATACACTCAGCTTTAGTGAGTTGTTCGAGATTTTTATCGGTATTAATACCCCATATGTGTGTGAGGGGTGCTAGTTGGTTAAGTCTACTGTAAATTTCGGCTAGGGAGTTTTGTAACTGACGAATGCCAGTACTATATCGATCAGCATTCTCGTATACGTGAGATACACTGTTAGACTCCTTGGTTTTTGGTATATTGAACCTAGGCCTAAGCAAAGCATGCGGTCTGGTGGACTGTGTTGACTTTTTGATGCACGTGGGCATTTCGCTTTTTATGTCAACTAGTCTTACCGTTGGCATACTGCACGAAGAAATAGAGGTGTTGTTACTTGGAGAATCAGGTAGTGTTAGTGACACTTGTGGGTAGGTAGAATAGGGTTCAAAGGATAAATGCTTATCATTTTCAGGTACTGAGTCATCAGTCTTAGGAGTTACGGACTTTGACCTTTTAGTAGGCTTGAAAGCTGGTGAAATCTCTCTCTTATGGACATAACTAACATTGTCTTCCCTTATTGCTTTTGTTCTTCAGTTCTTTGCGTGTTTGAATTGTCTGTATACTTTATTATTACCAGTCCATTTAGATTTCACACAGTAGTGCTGAAGATACGACCAGTATTCTAGTTTGACAACTATTAACCAGTAACACCTATATTCGAAGCGTCCCCCAATCGGTTAAAATCAGAAGTCAGATGCGAAGAGGTAGGAAAGATATATTTAATACGTTATCAATATATCGAGAAGCGGTTACTCTAATCTGGCTAGTGAACGTAAGAGCTGCTTCCCATGCTGAGTCGTAACGTGATCTGATGCGGATGCATGACCGAAAGCCGTCAGTTAAACAAGCCCACTTAAAACCATGTGGTCAGCATCCAATGTCGAACATTTAAAAGACTATTGATTTTGGGGAATTATTTTCAGCTACAGTGCCTTTTGTGTCTAAGAATTCGATGAATGCGATTCTTAATGATGATGAGATACTATCCGGTAAGAAATCCCGATGAACTTCACATCAATTTGAGTGTGAACGTCCCGGTTCACCTGCTGCAGATCGACCTGTAAAGCTGGCACATTCAGCATTTGTAACTTCATCATTTGTTGTTATTAAAGCCCAGTTTTTTTAATAAGATTGAAGTTCATGACTGAATGATAACCCTTACCCAGACGAGCGAAGACTGAGATTGAGGTCAAACTGAATGGGGTTTCGCATAACCGCGACATAACAAAAACCGTCAGTTAAGACAGATTGCCTGTGTTCATAGGATATTCAATGTCCATTTGCCGGATACCATCAGCATCACCAGACAACACTACAGAGAACTAAATAGGGCATACTTGATTCACTAAAAAATTCAAGTTAGTGGAAGAAGAGCATTACAGTCGACAAACAGAAATACGAGAAACAGCTAACAACGACAGCGGAAAAGGCTTCAACAGTACGAAATATTAAACGACTGTATGATACAACAAAGACGTTGAAAGGGAAATATAGTAAACCAGAGAGACCGGTCAAAGACAAACAAGGCAAGATAATCACTAAAATTCAAAAACAGAGTAACAGATGGGTAGAATACGTCTAGGAACTCTTCAATAGGTCAGCTCCATTTAATCTACCGCACATAGAAGCAGAACACACAGACCGTCCTATTGGTGTCACTCCATCAACAATCGAAGAAATCAGCATGGCCATCAGACGAATCAAGTGTGGGAAAACAGTAAGACCTGACAATATACCAACTGAAGCACTCATGTCACACATAGGAGCAACTGAAAATGTGTTCCACGTTTTGTTAAGGAAGGTTTGAAAGAAAGAAGAAGTGCCGACAGACTGGATAGAAGGACACTACATCGAGAAATCGAAGAATCTCTGGAAGAGCTGAAACGTTCCACGTACCTGGGAAGCATCATTGATGAACAAGAAGGATCTGATGCAGACGCAAAAGCTAGGATTGACAAAGGAAGGTCAGCATTCCTAGAGTTGAAGAATATTTACATCACAGAACAAATATCAACCGATTTAAATGTCAGAATCTTGAATACGAACGTCAAGACAGTTCTCTTGTACGGGTCTGAAACTACTGTGGGAGAGAATGATCCAGCTTCCGACTGGAGATGAAATTTAGAACAGACTTTGGAAGTAAATGTGGCACACATTGCGGGAACCATCAAACTGTATCGTGAGGCAAACGCCAACTTAAAATCCTGACAGAAAAACGGAAAGGAGGGAGGCTAAAGAACACATCGCTACGAGAATTGGATGCAGATATTAGAAGGATGAATAGTAACTGGAAAGAACTGGAAAGAATTTTTTAGGCCATCTTTTGACGAATAAATCTTAATTCTTATATAATTAGGAACGGCTCTTCTTTGTCCGAGTGTGTGATTACAAGTTTTACAAGTGATTTATCGGAGTAGTCTACAGAATTTGACAATGAAAGTTCTATTGAGACCGTTCATCCGTTTTACGATTCAACTATAGATAGTTAACTTTTGATGATCTAAAAATTACGGGCGATTGGTGAAACATTTTCATGGTTAATCAGTAAACTTCAAATCAAATAGGACGGAACGCGCTTCCTGGATTCCACTGCTAGCCACTATTCATCTTTGCTTACAATGCTTGTGAATTAAGGCTATATCGAGGCAATACGCACAGTATGCACATATGCCAATAAGAGACTGACCAGTTGCAGTCGTAAACATCAATGAGAATATTCAAACAAACAATACTGAATGAATTTAATAGTTTATTCTTTTTGTGACCAGTAATTTAGAATAGTATGACGTTAGCAGATTTGATTACATCAAAGGAGTCTAATCATGGTAAATTTTTCAGTCAAAAGTCATAGACTTGACAATTCCTGTACCGACAATGAAGCTTTGAAACAAACTACTCGTCGTATACAATATTTTTTGAATGATAACGGAATTAGTAGGAGTGGTAGACAGGGAACGCATTTGACGTGTCTTAATTGGGTCATAACGACAAGATTTGTTATCCCTTGTAGTTAAATGAATAACAGTCTGACGCAGTTGTCCCAATCTTAACAAACGTAGGACGTTTAGCTACACTAAATGGGTATGATTTCCGTGAGTTTTGTTAATTACAAGAAAAACATTTACCGTATTTGTAATCATCTTTATATGCCATTCTGAAACTAGTCATCGAACTTTTAGGCATTCTTACATGAATGGTAATCATGATTAGCCGAACGCTAGCTTGGGTGATTTTGAGTGTGCAACTGGTTATGAGAACTGAACTCACTAACTGTCTCATACCTTATACGTGCTAATTTAGTTTCTTATTATGAATTCCAAACGTAATACTTTCAGTTTCGACTTTGACTCGCCTTAAATTGAACTGTTCTAAGAATTCATGGCAAGCAAATAAATTCGGACGCTTTATTCACTGTAAATTTTTAGACTTTCATATGGCAGTCCAATCGATCCTTCTAGATATACAGAAATTTTAAACGGGTTATAGAGACCTTTTTCAACAAACGTGGGGGGTCTAGTTGAAACTTTGTCACTTTATGCCTTTTTTGGTTGCACACCAGGTTTGAAATAGTTGTCTGTGTTCTTTGAAACTATCTTACCTAATTAAACATATGATTGTCCGAGAAGTGACTCAATCGTGACACAAGTATTTCGATTAAAAGTGGTCAAATTCGGTATATTTGATAGTAATACTAAGAGCAGATGAAATCTTACTCCGGTGGTTTGGTTTGGAACAAATGAACATCGGATATTTGTTCCCAAGCAATAAACGAAATTTATTTACTTATGCTAAATCAGATCCCACTGTATGGTGTGTGAATTTTTTAAAGTCACTCATATTCAAAATTAACATCAAAGAGTAAATTCCTTTAGTGATTTTTACGGTTCCAACACAAAAAAACTTACACCGAAAATTACAAAATATCTCAATCGTTAAGCTTCCGCCCAACAGTCAATGATCATTCTAGTATCAAGTAACGTACCATATAGCCAAAAATAGTTAATAATTAAAACTGTAAGATCAACAAAAGTATGTCCATTAAAATGGGGCCAAATCCAAATCTGCGATGATCTGATACAATAAAAATCGTTTCCGGCAGACAGTCAAAGGACGACAATGATCGGGACCTTCGTACCGCACTCCCGAGTTCATTTAAACATAACACTTTCACCAGTTGTTTGACATAATACAACAACGAAAACGAGAAAGGCAAATCTTAACCAGATCCTAAAGATATAGGTCTAGCGAAAGAAAATCATCAAATATTTGAATATGGTTAAGTGAATCCTGAATAGAAGTCAACATACAAAGCAAGGGTAGAAATTGTGGTGGACCCCAGCGAAAAAGCCTGCTCAAGGTATAACAATATTCAAAATTACCAATGATATACGAAAAAAAGTCGACGCTACCAACTTAACGTATGTTTATGAGCAACTCGAAAGGTAGCAAATTACATTTAAAATATAAAACGGTATATTGAACAACAAAAATGGTAATAGTTGTTATAAAATGCATGTTACTTGTAAGCTGCTCTCTGAGATAACGACCACAAATAAGTTCACTTGATTAACAAAGTTCCTTTGTCCGAGGTGGCACCAAGAGCGTAAAGAGGAAGATTAAGTCCGCTAGTATTATTTAATAGTGATTCGAGCCAAAACACCAACGTAATGTGAGAAGGCCTAAAAGGATGGTATAATACTATTATAATCTTCAACCAAAGGCCGTGGCCAATAAAGCAGAAGGATAGACGGTGAAGATAGCGTTTATATTTCAACAATCGCGGTAATGTAAGTATTTTAGATATAAGCAAACAATTATATAGGTTTCTTTATCAATGATGTAGGGAACAATAAATACTGAATATAAATGTGGTTACATATAAAGTGTGGCAAATAGGAAAAGTATGTGACCTTTATTTTGTCGTTACGAAACATCACTGAATATACATGTCACAACAAAATTCACAAAATGGCAATATCGTCGAAAATCACTGAAGAGGGATATTTGAAGTATTCCTTTTGTTACAGATTGACTGTAGTGAAGTGAATGAAGGTTTTACTGAACTCATAGAGTTTGTAAGCTGGCCAGCTTATGAGTTTAGATCCATATTCGTTGACGAAGATGAGAAATTAACGATTTCTTCTGGAAGTCAAAGTGTTCTGCAGTAAATGAGTTCAGATGCAGTTCACCCAACACGCCTTTCTCTGGATCACGAATTTCGAATGCCAAAGGCGGAGGAGTATCAATCTGTCGTGAAACGTTTGAGTCTGTGATGAAGGCTCTTAACTGTCGGTGAACTCATTCTATTCGACTATTACTTGTAAGTGACAGGCAGTTCCTCAGAATCCAGTGATTCTTAAGAGTTAATTGAAAGAATGAAAGAGTTCAGATTCGAACTGGCAATCGAAGCTTGTGATCCATCGTTTGACTGAGGCATGGGCTTTCATTGAGTAGTAGTGTCCTCGATAAGTACTGCTTCTTTCTATCATGTGAAATGCTCCGCGCAAGTAAAAAGACAGGAGTATACATCTGATTCTAGCAGTGTTCCTACGCAATTAGGATGAATGTGGATGAAGCGAGTATCAGGAATTGTGATGGAATTAAGCGACGTTAAAAATGTCCAATCACCTTAGATATCTGACAGTTTACTAAAGAAATTATTCACTCTGTTACTTCTTGATTCATTCTGTCCCTAGTTTATTTGATGCTAAAAAACTTCATATTAGACTTCTAAACGCAAAGTAATGATGAAGCTGAGATAATAATGTTTTGAGACTTTTGGACGATCTATTCCAGTGGACGTGTCGCAAAGTACAGATTTCTTACCACTACTTCTTTCTCTGATTGCTGTACTAGTTTTGAAGATGGATGATACTGATAACGAAGATTGTATCAGTGTTGTAAATGCTGCCATGGCAGGTACCAGACACCCAATTTCGCAACACGAAACAAAATTTTCTACTCCGATACAACCAATGAAAGACACGCCATTAAGTACTGAGGGACAAGTTGCTTTAGCAGCGACTGATGACACGGCTAGAACCACTATCGTTCAGAATAGTTCCAATCTGGATGCTGAGTCTAGTGGGAAATGGATTACGCGGAAACGTAAAAGAGAAGGAAAAATACCCAATGAAAGCGCACGTATAGTCGATAAGTCCTTGTTGGACTCACGTCCTGCTCATCAGGCAACTTCGCTCAAATCGAAATGTAAGAAAATGTTTAGCACTGTTGTGGATGGGAACAGTTTGACTTCACCAAATGTTGTTGTGAGTCACTCGCTCGACCCACACGACACTGTTATAAAGAAAGCTAACAGTAAGAAGTCGGTAGCTAACCGGCAGAATCTGACATCACGGTGGAAGGCCGTGAACACGACATTTAAGAAAGTTAAACAGGTCCCTAGTGTAATCACCTGGAACTTGGAATAATCGAAAGACACCGATCCCGCTAAGAGACATGTCCACGACCTGTGGTTAGTGGGATCTCTCATCAGAAATATACTGCCAGAGGAGGTCCCAGGGGTACATATCTCGAAAGTCATCAAACTCGGTAAATATGTTGCAGGCGAAACCCAACAGAGAAGGATCCTTAAATTAGTACTCGGTAATTTTGAGGAAAGGGACGTAGTACTGAATAACGCACGCAAAACTCGTGACTCAAACATTCGTATTCGACCTCACTGGCCACTTGAGGATCGGATCAAGTGGAAGAATGCCCTAACAGAGTTAAAAACTCGAAAGCTAAACGGTGAAGCGAACCTTACGATTAAGGGTTTTCGGGTAGTCAGGTCTTGGAAGCCAATGCTTCCGAGACCTGTGTGGGTAGAACGTATGTCTCCAAAAACACCTTAAATGTGTGTTACACGAATGCTCTTAGTATTCGGAATAAGATGTGTGAACTAAGTTTGATGGTAGTCGACTTAAATCCGGATATAATTGTTATCACCGAAACTTTGCTCACTGTAGATATAGACTGTTCTCCCATCATTTCAGGCTACATCTGTATCAGAAGTGATACAGTTAGAAGTCGCAAGGGAGGAGGTATAATATTATATGTTAGGGATCACTTCTGCATAAACTCGATCATATCGGAGGCACAAGTAAGTGGTACGTGTGAGGTATTATGTTGTACAATTAGGTCTAAAAACGGGTTAGTGACGATAGGAGGAATATATCGTAGTCCGTGTTGTCTCGCTGACGATTTTATCCTAAGACACGTCTGTTCTTGGAGTAAGGCAGAATATTGTCTCATCGTTGGAGACTTCAATGCACCCCATATAAATTGGATAGAGCTCACAGCTCCAGGTGGGGGTTTTGATAGCGTCCTTCTGTCATCAATTATTCAATGTGCACTTGTACAATGTATCGTTAAGCCGACGCATATAGACTTGGAACATAATCCGTCATTGATAGACCTTGTCCTCACACACCACTGTGAAGATATCATCGACATTCAACACCTTCCCCCACTGGTGAATAGTGACCATGTCGTACTTTCCTTTAAGTTCCGGATACATGGTGTGGAATTTGCATCTGCTCCACCCCGTCCTAATATCTGGAGAGCTAATATTCCGGCAATCAGGGACTATGCTATCTCAATTGACTGATCGGTCGATGCTGATGGATCGATTGATGATGCATTGAATAGGTTTAAGTCTACGTTCGAATCCGTAACTCAACGGTTTATCCCATGGTCAGCACGTAAGCTATCATATTGCCCTCCATGGATTAATAAGGAAACCCGGAAGCTGTTGAAGCGTAGGAAACACTTCTGGGATTTATTCTTGTCAACAGGTCAGGCATCATTTAAGTGCGAATATAAAAAAAATCCGGAATATATGTAAAAAGACCATAGCTAAATCCCACACGGCTTACGAACGACAGTTGGCATACGATAGCTGTACCTGCTTTCGTACGTTAAAAGGCGGACCAAACGTAGTGATGGTATCCCCCCGTTACTGTTAAACGAAAATTCAGCTTTATTGGTTGAATCTGATCTAGCGAAAGCGGAGACATTTGATAACTATTTCACTGATCGTTGTTATCTGCAAGCAGATTTAGACGAATTAGTTAGGTGGGCTCATGATTGGCGCCTGGAAGTTAATTCCAGGAAAAGCGTGTTCATGCACATCGGGCACGATATTAATTACCACTATACCATTAATGGTACATCTCTTCCACGTGTTCAAGAGCACAAAGACTTAGGAGCAACTATAAGTCACGACTTGAAAACTACTGCGCACTGCAATGAGGTTGTTTCCAAAGGCTATCGTGCGCTATGGTCGCTTCGCAGAGCATTTAAATGCTTCGACGAGGATATGTTTTGAATTTTATATCCCATCTATGTAAGGCCACACTTAGAATACTGCATCCAAGCAGTTAGCCCTTGTCTGATAAAGGATACTAAATCGCTTGAGCGTGTCCAGCGTGTAGGGACAAAACTAGTAAAGGGTCTTTCTAAACTCCCTTACGATGAGCGTTTGAAACGTCTAAACCTTTTCCCCTTATCTTATCGTAGGACACGTGGTGACCTTATACTGGCATTTCGTATCTTTAATTATGATCTGGGTGTTAATATGTCTTATCTTTTTGCTCTCTTCAGCACTAATAATCTCCGAGGTCATAGCAAGAAGGTTCTGAAACCGCGATCTAATAAACTAAAGGTGGGGTCCCGTTTTTCTCATCGAGTGATCAATGACTGGAACGCTTTACCAGAACAAGTGGTATCAGCACCATCAGTGAACATTTTCAAGAAGAAGCTGGACTTTCATTGGAAGGAAATCTGTCAGGATTAACACAGGTTCATCAACCTACTATCCTTATTACTGAAGACTGAAGACTGACTTCAAAAAATGTCGACCCTACGTAAACTAATCAGGTAACTGACACAAGACAAAGCGTTGACAAATAACGAATAACGTATCTATATCCCCTGCTTTTTGAACCTATGAAAACGATCATTCTTGTGGCTATCACAAAGTGTTTCAAAACAGTGAGGGAAAATCTGAAGTAGGAATACCATTTTGTCACAAAGTGGTCAACAACTGGAACACTCTGTCCAACCAATCTGCATCGAAATATTCAATGAAGACTTTAATAAACAAAAATATTCAATGAAAGACGTAGTGAAAGGATTAACGCAGGACAATTAATAGACAATCGTAATGATGGAAAACAGAACACACTACGCGGGCTATTAGGGTCTGGGCGCCTCCTCAAGGCTAGCCATTTTAAGAAACTAGTACCGCAAACGCCATGGTACATGTCGCCGTGTAATAAAGTGTATTGTATCTCAGAAACTTTGTAGGCTGCCTCCGTTAAGAAAATGTATGTCACCAAATTAAAAGCCATTGAGAAGCAAGCGGCTAGCCTCTGCTTAATGAAGACAGTGAGCTCTTGGAGAGGGTTCAGAGAACAGCAACTAAGCCGATTCCCGGAATAGCGAAGCTCCCGTATGATGCTATACTAACCAAGCTAAAATTATTCCCGCTGTCATATCGAAGAACTCGATTACATTTTTCAAATTACTTAGTGATAAATTTGCACCTGATATGCCCTCATTTTTCTTGTCTTTCAACACAAAAAACTTACGAGGACACTCCAAAAAAGTTCAAAAGCCCAGAACAAATTACTTGTCAGCTGACTATCGGCTTTCCCGTCGAATCATCAGCGAGTGGAATTCATTACCTCAGCACGTGGTTGAGGCTCCATCCGTCGATTTTTTCAAAAGAAAGTTGGATCAACTGAGAGACCATCATTACCAGGACTAACGCAGGCCATTAAGCCTCCTGTCTTTTCCAAACTAAACCTGAAAGATATAATATATCCTAAGTACTCTTGTCGTTGAGCTAGTGAAGATATTCGAGAAGTCCGTTTGTGTGATTATTTGCTAGTGATCACGATACAAATGGAGTCCCTTTTTTTGAAGCGAAAGCCATATCATTGTTTGCTAGTCAAAACTGTCTCTCACTCCACTTGAGCGTCTTTAGTAGACTAAGTTTAGTACATTTTCGTTCGTTCAGTTTCTCTTCACATCTAAGAAACTTTTCTAGCAGAATTCTCGACAGCCTTTTCTATCATGAATAGTTCCTAATGAATATTCATATTTAGTGTGTGTATTACAACTAATGCTGATGTGTTTATATATGTGCAGTTGGTATCAAACTTTTAAACTCCCACTTTTCAATCGTTTTTACGTTTGCAGATATTTAACAATTTTTTATCATACCGTACACTCAACTGATGGTTAGCTATGGATTTTTCCCAGATTGATAAAGTTCGGTCTCTAATTGAAGTGGACCATTGCTACACATCTTCAAGTAAAAGCAATTATGATAGTGATAACGAAATATTCAACTTGTCACCTTACCATTCAAAGTAACTTGTTGCTATTCTCTTTTTTAAATCTTGATAGTTTTGAAGTAGAAGAAAGTTGCTTAGATGTTGGAGGACCTGATGCTAGGTGTTCATTTGAAGAGGAAAGAGTTAACCAAAATCCTTCATTCAATAATTGTTCGTCTGTGCCTGAGTTATGTCAAACGTTTCCTAGAAGACAACCCAAAGGTTGCCTTAGTTGATAATTCTTATTGCTGAAAAACGTTATAGATGATAACTATACGTGGGTTTTGTGTGAAAGAAGGCATTTGATGCAGATTTTATCATCTCTGAGAAAAGTTTTAAGAAATGAATATTTTTACAGCCCTCAGGTTTGTTTTTATTATATCAGTTGCCTTATTGATTTCAGTTTCATGATATTAATCGTCTGAATATATACAAGGAACTCAGTCTTCATCGTGCTGCCAATACTCTGAGAAAAATCTTCGCTGACCTTTTTTGGGTACGATTACTTATGGAATTTAAAATGCCTGTTTTATTGCAATGTTATATATATATATATTTAAACACATAAATATTGGTACAAGGAATCACCAGATAAATATGCGCCTCACAAATCTCATTCGATTTGTGTGAGGGCTGTGATACTGCTCAGGTGCCCAGACTGAAGCAGGTGGTTTTCTTAGGGGGCCACACCCTGAGCCTTTGACCTGAATGTCTGATCCACAAGGAAGTGGAGCATCGTGAGGAGATGCAGTCCCATGGTAGCCGGTGATCAACGGTTGATTCGTACGCCATTTGTTCCCTCAGGATACTAGAGCCCATGTGCACCACTGGTTTGGAATCAGGGTTTTCCAAATCCCCTAGGTGGACCCTCCATGTCCACCAACCCGGTTAAAGCGCCGGACATTCGCTTTTCGTCCTCTCACTTCCGTAAACAACACCCTCGCCACGAGAAGGCAGTGAGTAGGACTTCCCTGGCAGAGACTATATATTCGCTGGCCATATGAGAGTATTTCGAGAGGGAGAGGTGACTCTACCCACTCTCGGCCGTACCAGGGCATTTGGGGGCTATATATATATATATATCCATTTTGTAACAACCGATATTCTCTACCTCGTCATTGTAATCGAACATGACTACTGCAATAAGTCATTCAAGCTAAAATCCTTAATGGTTAAGGTCCTCTGGCAATGAAATTTTGAAGTATTGTTATTGTCACAGCATTGATAATTGGACTATAACACATCTAATGGTTGTGGTACGCCACGGACTTTAGTGGGTCCCCACGACATTTAAGTTTTCTCAATACAAAATATAAGCCACGTAGTTATTTATTGAATCTCATAAACTTGTTACAGTCTGTTACAGCAGGCGATTTTTTGCACGAATGTGCAATGGTATATGTAGTAGATATTAATTGTTAATAGTACCCTGAAAATCGGATAAAGATGACAAGACCAGTGCATGAAATAATCGAGTGTCAGTTTGAGTTGTATGGATGAGCTGTAGAGTACTTATTATTTATTTGAACACGTCTACATTGGTACAAAGGGGCACCAAAATATATATACACCACACTTTATTCGATTTGTGTAAGGCCTGGGATACGGTTTTCTTAAGGGGCCACTCTCCGGGCCTTTGACCTAGAGGTCTAGTTCACAAGGCAGTAGGGCAACGTTAGGTCAGTCAGTCAGCTACAACGTAGGACCAGGCACATATATGCATCGGTCCAAGTTGCCATACCTCGTTAGCACAACAAGATGAACACTGGATTCATAGAAGTAATTAATTTAGTGGTGGTAGTAGTACATAAATTATAGGTTGTATATAAGGATATAGTACAGGAAGGAAGAGAGATATGAAGCAATTTTAATCTCAAGGTTTAAGGGAAGATAAAGAGTGTATACACCTACGCCATTGTGATCGATTCTGAGCCATGTCACACACCGTCTCCAACCATTGGTTACGATAGTCACGCGGACCCCAACCAGGTAGTCTGCATCTACCTACATGGCTCAGACTAGAAGTTAGTGACTTCAAACACTGATGCCATGTTTTGGTTTGGCCGCCCCTAACTCTCTTCCAACAATCCCCAGTACTAGTCATGATAGCGCGTCGTGGTAATCGATGTTCAGGCATACGTAACACATGGCCCAACCATCTCAGTCGATGAAGATTCATCACCTCACCAACTGATTTACCATAGTTCCCTAATACCCTGCGTCTAACCTCACTATTACTTACCCGGTTATCCCAGCAGATGCGAGCAATATTTCTAAGGCATCTGTGGTCAAATAACAGTAACCTACGAGTATCTTCTACTCTTAATGGCCATGTTTCACAACCGTAAAGTAGAACAGAGCGAACTGCTGTGCAGTATACTCGTCCTTTAATTGATAGACGGATATCTCGTCTTCGCCATAGGTGACGTAAGTTTACAAAAGCCAAACGAGCTTTTCGAATCCGTGCTGAGATTTCGTCAGACACCAACCCATTAGGGCTGATCAGACTTCCAAGATAAGTGAATTTGTCGACGCGTTCGACTACTTCACTCCCTAAGCAACGTTAGGAGATGCAGTCCCATGGTAGTCGGTGACCAACGATAGGTTAGTACGCCATTTGTTCCCCCAGGACTCTGGAGCACATGTGCACCATTAGTTTGGAATCAAGGTTTTCCAAATCCCCTAGGTGGACCATCCATATCCACCAACCGGGTAAAGTGCTAGACATTCGCTTTTCATCCTCAATTTCATAAACAATTCTGCCGAGAGAATGCAGTTCGTAGGACTTTTCTGTCAGTGGTTGTATGCATGTGGTCATTTGAGAGCAATTCAAGAGGGAGGGCTAACTCTCCACACTCCGATCAAACCGCGGCATTTAAAGGCTGTGTTGGTTACCCCAGAATACCTGGTTAGGGTCCGCAAGGTAACCTCTCAGTGACTGAAGGCTTTGGGTGACATGTCTCAGAATCGATCTCAATGGCACAGAAACATCCACTCTTTGTTTTATCCTAGGTTTTGAGTTCCAGTATTCATTTCATATATGCATTTTTATTCCTCTTCGATCTGTTCTCCAATTCTTAGCATTCCTTGCTATCAATGGTAATTTAGTTATTTTTAGTCCCTTGGTATTCTTACTGTTGATTTCATCTCGTATTGATTTATCATGGCAACTTAGACCAACGCATATTTGTGTATGTTTTATATTGATTACAACGGTGTGACATTTTTTTAACCATAAAATCAATTCGATTGAGTAATGTGGAAAATTTAGTGTTTGACAAATAGTTTGTTAGACTGCAAAGAAATTATTTATCAACTTCAAAGCATTTCGAGTTACACAGAAAGCACTGAAATGAACACGACTTGAGAAATATTGAATAATAAGTGGTAGGATAGAAAAGTTCTATGCACTTTATGGTGTATTTCATAAGGCTTTGGTGATATCTAAAAATAATCATATAAAAGTAATTGAAATATTTGTCTTTATTTATTATTATTATTTATTTGAACAAATAAATATTAATACAAAAGGGCACCGAATACAAATGCGCCATACAAGTCGGTTTATTTGTGGGTGGGCTGGAATACTGCTCGGGTGCCCAGACCGAAGCAGGTGATTTTCTTAGGGAGCCACATCCGGAGCCTTCGACCTAAAGGTCTGATCCACAAGGCAGTTGAGCAACTTTAAGAGATGCAATCTTATGGCAAACAGTGACCAACGATTGATTCATACACCATTTGTTCCTTCAGGATACTGGAGCCAATGTGCACCATTGGTTTGGAATCAAGGTTTTCCGATTCTCCTGGGTGGATCCTTTATATCCACCAACCTAGTTAAGGCCCCGGACATTCGCTTTTCGCTACATCAATTCCTCAAACAACACCCATGTCACGAGAATGCAGTGAATAGGACTTTTCTGTCAGTGGTTGTATGCGCGTGGCCATGTGAGAGCATTTGGATAGGGATAGCTGACTCTCCACACCTTTGGCCGTACTATAGGATTTGGAGGCAATCTTGTCTCTTGAATGAAACGTAACTAAACGACATAAAACTTGCAGGTATAACACTTATTCGTTCAAACCAAAACGTTATGTACTTAAGAAATCGTTTAAATTTTTATTACAACCACAACGTTGGTGGAGTATTTTAGGAATATACTCAATTGTTAGCCTCAGTAGTATTTTTTTTGTGAAAGTTTGTATACAAGCTTTAATCAATATGGTTTATTGATTCTAAATATCTAAAAACACTTAGCAGTGTCACTATGCGGATTTCAGTAATGGAAGCTAAATACCAACTAAGAATTGATTAGGTCGTTTAGTCCTGATGTTGATATGTTAGTGCTACAAAATGTCACTCAAAACAAAAACGTTCGGTAGACTTTTGTCGTTGAAAAAATTTAGGCAGTACTAATTCCTTTCAGATCTGTATATCACATATTGCTACCGTGTAAATATCTTTGATAAATGTCTGTTACTTTTTACTCTAACTCAGTGTATTAGTAATCATTTTAACTGACTCTTTTCTCAATTTATGTGAAAGTGACTTTAGACCAATCAAGAAACCAATAGATCCTAGTTGTTCGTGAATCTGATTGGATAAATACGTATTCATCATTTAGAGAGAACAGTTAGTCTTATACATGCATCTCTTTTGTATTTAAAATCCCATTCATACGGATTGTTGGTAGTAATATCAATTGGTAATCAATAGTATGTTTGATATCTCATCTTCACAAACAGCTAAATTTTTAACTATTTCTCAGTAAATGTTATTTATTGTTTTAAAGAAGTATTGTGTTTTAATTTTATTAGCACATAGAAAAATGTCACAGCATTCACCTTTGGTGTGTGAAAAATCTTCCAGAAACTCTGTTACCAATTTATTGTTCAGTTTTTTGCATATTATGGAGAAAAAATAAGGTGAGAAGTAATAATGACTATTGTTCAATGTCCTAACACTTAAAATATATCTACAATTGATTTACATTCATGTGTTATCCTTGAGAAGGAGATACGATTCCTGAGGAAATTATAAAAATTCCGTTTGATCAAATACTTTAGAGTCAAATTTCTTAGTGCGAATCGAAAATTATGAGGATATGTCTAGAGAAATAAACTAACAAAATACATGTGACAATAATCCGAATCTAAAGATCTCCAGTCACTGCTTGGTCAAAACTGAATGCTACCACCGAATACGTATACTGAACTAGTCTTTCTGAAGCCACGTACGCCATTCAAACTGGCTACCTCCAACGTTCGCACACTAATACAGATCGGACAACAGGTAGGGTTGGCTATGTCTTTAGAAAGTCTTAATATCGACGTCTGTTGTCTATCCGAGATCCGTATTCAAGACTCTAGTGAAGTACTTCGAATTCGCTCTCCATCTGTCACTTCGAAAACCTTGTTTTACGTGCATTTATCCGGGGACCCTGTGGCATCTTTGTCTGGTTTTGCTGGCGTTGGTGTCGCACTAAACGCTAGAGCTGAGGCAGAACTGGTCGGTTGGATTCCCATTAACAGTCTATTATATGCTGTTAGACTAGGAAGTTCTATCAAAGTAAGAAGAAATCGGTGTGAGAAATAATATCTTTTTGTCATCGCCTACACTCTGACAGATTGCAGCCTGGATGCAATCAAGAGTGAATTCTACCACCACTTAACTGTTCTCCAGAAAGTGCGTTCGACAGATATTGTGGCAATAGCCGGAGAGTTGAATGCTTAGATCAGGCGTCTAGGCACAGAACAGAGTAGTTTAGATGGTCGATGGGGACTTGTTGATCGCATGTCAAATAACGGTGACTGTCTACTGCAACTGTGCGCAGACCACAACCTATTTCTGGCTAGCACTAACTACCGACATAGTCATCGCCGATGTGCCGCCTGGCGTCCTCCCTCTGCATCTCAAGCCTGGACACATATTGATCACATCGCGATCAGCTCCCGCTGGCGTGGTTGTGTACAAGACTGCCGCTCCTTTTGGAGTACCTATCTGTACTCTGATCATGCCCTGTTCTGCGCCACTCTTAACTTACTTTTCATTGGTCAACAAATTCATCGTCCTAAACAGATTGATGTCAGTAAATTGGTCGCAACTTCTGCTGCAACTAAATATCAAACCAATCTAGGTTCAAGGCCAGGTAACATTCCAAAGAAAAGTGTAAATGAGGATTGGTTGCAATCGTATGACGCCATGAAAATGAGGAGTAAAGTCGCTTACAGCTTCGCGAAACGTCCCAATTATAAGCACTAGGTTTTTTCAGACTCCTTACAACTTACCGAGACTCGTCAATTTACTCCTGGTGACTGTGAGTTTGACCACAAACGACGACTGTCACGTAATGAAATTGGGCGAGTCTTGAGTAAGAACCGAGAAGCCTGGTGGTCGGAGCGTGCCAATGAGGTAGAAGCAACAACTGCATCTGATAATTTCTGGAAGCTCTTTCGACTCATCCGAGTCACTGGCAGCAAGAAGTCTGGTGTGAGTGAAACAATCTGTGAAGATGACGGGATGCCAACCACTAACATCTATCGACGGCTTGGACGATGGGCAGAGTTTTTCGAAGGGCGGTTCAAGTAGCCTGCTGCTCCGGCAACATCGATCAGATTGTTCTGCCCTCCGTGGCCCGTGACGACTGATTCATCTAACGAGATCGCAGTCCTTAAGGAAATCCAACTCTTAAAGCTCCACAAATCACTAGGCCCAGATAGCTTACCTGTGGCCCGTTTTTCGAGATAGTGGCAACCTTCTGGTTGGGGAACCGACTACATTGTTTATAAACGTCTGGTTCCAACATCGTGGGATGTGTCGATAGTTGTTCCTATCTTTAAAAAAGGTTCACATAATCTATTGAACAATTATCGGGCTATAAGTCTACTTCCCATAGAATCCAAACTATTGGCTCGTCATATTTCGTAGGTTGTTCAAATTCCGAGAAAGGTTGACTCGCGAGGAGCAGACTGGTTTTCGTCCTGGTCGACGATGTATTGATTGTATCTCCGCCCTCCACCAAAAGTTAGGACACCGTCATACTTATCACAGGTCAGCAATCATAGCGTTTCTTGATATCAGAGCCACCCTTGATTCGTTGGACAGGGCTGTTCTCTGTTATTGTCTATTGAAGAGGGGTGTACCTGAGAAGTTTATTAACATCTTAAAGGCCCTATATACGAACAGCTCAGGCAGAGTGAGGGCATACAACCACCTCTCTCCCATTGTTCCATTCAAGCAGTGGGGTTAAACAGGGTTGCCCAATCTCACCATTCCTCTTCAACTTTGCTACCGATGACGTTCTGGAAACAGCCCTGATGGATGTAGGTAATGGCGGTGTTGATCTGTTGCCTTAAGAAAGACTTCTCGACCTTGAGTATGCGGATGATATTGTCTTATTATTGTGCGATGATACCCAAGTCATTCAATCCGCACTTAATCAGTTGACAATTAGTGTCCGTAGGTATGGTATGTGCTTTGCACCTTTGAAGTGCAAAGTACTTTGACAAGACTGGTAGGATTTTAATCCTGCACTCACCCTGTATAGTTAGCAGATTGAGGTAGTCGAGAAGTTCGTGTATTTAGGTAGCTGAGTATGTGGAAGGAAGGCTGTACTTGTTATATCTTGTGGCCGAGTGGATGCCCAGTTAATGTATGACGTGATAAGACCGCCAATCAGAGAGCAGCGAATTATCGATTGGAACAGTGACACACGAATCCGTACGAGCAGTCTAGAGTACGTATCGGTCCTGCTTTCTGCCTAGCCCCAGCCAGTTAAGTCCAGAACACCAATAACAGCCTCTGTGGTATGAATCATTGTATTTCAAACACACTGAGTTTATATACCAAATAGACTGACCACATCGTACCAATAAAATAGAAAATAACATTTGTACGAGATTCAGCCAAATGTGGGAGGCAGCAATTAATAGATTAGAAATAACTCAAGAATGGTAAACCGTATAATATTAGTTTATAGTTCAAAATGATGCTTATAATAAGGGGAAAATGAACACGAATAGTTCTGTTACTTAGCAATTCTACGATAAAAAAATATATGCATAATATTGGTCCATGAATGGATCCCAAAGCTACCACTCACGATTGTTATCGGAACATAACAGTACTGAACCTTTATGATGCTGTTTCTACAGTTGTCCAGTGCTTCTTTAGCTTCAGTTTCATCTTGACGACCGCCAGCTGGTGGTGATTTTAAGCTATGTCAGCTCCTTCCTTGGTTCTCACGTCATCCATGGACCTTGCGAATTTTTTAATAATGCAGATATGATCGATCTGTGTAGTGTGATTCGATGATGTCCGTGTAGCTTTGTGTATACGTTTGTGGGGGAAAATAGTGTCGCCCATAACGACTTTGTTGAATGCACGTAAAGTTGCAAATCTATCACCATTCTCGTTCGTTCCTCTCAGTCAGTCCATGTGGTTTGATGATATCTTCATATCCGGCGTTGTCCACTCCGACTTCGGCGTTTAGATCTCCTATCAGAATGGTCAGATCTTTTCTTAGTACTTTGCTATGGTTAATTGAAGCCTTTCGTAGAAGTGATCTTTATTGTCGTCATTGGTCGCTTGTCCAGCTTGGATCCAGTGGGTTCCATTTATCCCGAGAATCTCTAAGTTGTTTCTCTTCATTTTCGGAGCTATTTGGTTGGTCGTCCCGGTCTTCCACATTGTCTAAACATTCCATGTACCTATATTAATTGTTCTGGTCGTTAGAAGGCGGATCGGCCTTGTGACTTCTGAATAGTCTCGGCTTTCATCATGAGGCGTCATAATTCTTCCTTCAATTTAGAGGGCAGAGTTTTAATAGTTTGAATATCTTTTTCTGGTTAGCGTTTATATATATATACGCATGTGGCCATGTGTGACCATTTGGAGAGGGAGAGCTGACTCTCCCCACTCTCGACCGTACCAGGAAATTTGGGGGTCTTGTGAATTCACTCATAATCTTTATTTATTACCCTATGCGTGTAGCCTAAACATCGATTACTCAATAGTCTTAACGTACTCAAACAATCGTTCAAAAACATTTACAATCAAATACTAGCCACTTATGAATATCCTCTATTATTAAAGGTCACCTACACAGTCTTAAAGTCGATCACTACATACTACTGCACAGTATACTCATCTTTTGGTTAACAAACAAATAACAAGAAATTTTATTATTATTTTATTGTTAGGTTAATCCATTATTGAAAGTGCTAAATGCGACTCTACAAGAACGCTATGTGAATGATGTAGCAGTTAATCGATTTTTATCTGACTTCAGATCATCTATCAATGACGAATGCAACGACGGTGTAAAAAAAACTTTGGTAAGTTGTACCGTTTATTTCTATTTCACTAATTCTAAACAACTACAACGATGACGACGAAAAATTTATCATGCAGTGACTGATTTTCAAAGGTTCGTAGGATGAGAACATTAGTTTGTCAAGAAAAAAATTTTCTTTACAATAAAGTTTGAAATTTATAATAACTCTCGTCTAAATTAGAGCGATTAGTTTCACAGTATTTGAGCGCCGAGTTGATGTAAGACATTAAATAGAGATAATATATTTAAAGTTTGAAATTGTTTTCCAAAACTTAATTTTAAAATAATTTGGGTATTTGACAAAACGACAATTTTTATACGTGATTAGTAGATTTTAAACAGGATAAATGTAAACACTACCATTTTGATATTTGAGCACAAACACGTCCATCAGTTGGATAACAAAATGTAGTTATTCTGGCTAATTTACTTTTGTTTCGTTACACGAGTGTTTCAAATTCCTAAGCAGATGAAGACGTCTGGGTAGCTAGCTGAGAGATGAGGAAAACGATAATCCAATCACAACATTATATATATATATATATATAATATTCCCGACCGCAGCTGCTACCTTGACGTGGTGGTCGGGCTTGCCTATCGTGATGAGCCAACCGAGCTATATTGGCTAGAACATATGTTCCTGTAGGTTCTACCATGCCAGGCAGGTCGATTGGAGAACCGTAAGACTAAAAGCAGCAACTCAAGGTCTGAGCGCGAATTCGTACTGCTGACTGTAGGGGTGTGTGACAGCAGTAAGGTGTTTCCCTCGGACAACCAGCATCTGGGGCGATGCTGCCTTCCCACAAGGAAGGAAGTGGTTAGAAAAGGTCGACCGTGAAAATGTCACGCTTCACCTTACCTCACGGATTTCCGTCTCCGGCGGTAAGGCCCTTTGAATAACGAAGCTAACACGTCAAAAACCTCTCACAAAAAGGCCTTGCGTGACCGGCATCAAGCAGTTGCTCCTTGGTTGCCAAGATAAAACTGAAGCTAAGGAAGCACTGGACAACTGAGGAAACAGCATCACAAAGGTTCAGTACAGCCTTCCTTCCACATACTCAACTACCTAAATACACGAACTTCTCGACTACCTCAATCTGCTAACTATACAAGGTGAGTGCAGGATTAAAATCCTACCAGTCTTGTCAAAGTACTTTGCACTTCAAAGGTGCAAAGCACATACCATACCTACGGACACTAATTGTCAACTGATTAAGTGCGGATTGAATGACTTGGGTATCATCGCACAATAATAAGACAATATCATCCGCATACTCAAGGTCGAGAAGTCTTTCTTAAGGCAACAGATCAACACCGCCATTACCTACATCCATCAGGGCTGTTTCCAGAACGTCATCGGTAGCAAAGTTGAAGAGGAATGGTGAGATTGGGCAACCCTGTTTAACCCCACTGCTTGAATGGAACAATGGGAGAGAGGTGGTTGTATGCCTCCTTATACCATTGTTTGTGTTTAAATCAATGGCCCCTTAAGAAAACCATTTGTATCTGTTCGGGCACCTGGACTGTATCCCAGGCCTCACACAAATCAAATAGTAAAGCTTGGCGCAAATATATTTATTGCCGCCTTGTACTAATATTTTTGTTTAAATAAATAAATAGTTAATGTATTAGATAATTAAAGCTACTATTTTTACACAAAATAGTATAATTAGTGATTGCTTCTCAAATCATAGATGAATAATTCTAGATTAAAAAACGTCATACAACATTAAATGATCCTTTATTTTCAGGCATCATAAAGAAATGGTCTAATCATAATCACTAACTGATTTAACTTTGCGAATTTAAAGTTATATCTTTCTGATAAGCTGAAGACTTTTTTATTCTTTCTCATCATTTTAATAGTTTCACTTTCTCTACAATATTTACCATAGTTGCAGTCTTCTTCACGATCAATCATTACAAAGA
The DNA here is from genome assembly GCA_944470415.2 of Schistosoma rodhaini. NCBI lineage: Eukaryota > Metazoa > Platyhelminthes > Trematoda > Strigeidida > Schistosomatidae > Schistosoma > Schistosoma rodhaini. The sequence goes on along the minus strand of OX104039.1, from coordinate 10,416,820 downwards.
CTATACCTACTCAGATATCTTTAAATCGTTCAACAATTGGCGATGGAATAATTCTAGCATGTATGACTTTTCCAGCACCACGTGATAGTAAACGATTACAAAAATTACTCAGTTTACTTGGTGAAATTGGACAAATTAATTTAGAAGATCATGAAGAACAAATATGTGATAGTATGAGACTTCGATTACGATTATTTGTCCGACGTGTTATTAATTTAGTAAGTGAGAATATGTGCGGGTTTTTTTACCCACCCATTGTGTATATTTTTGAATGATTCACTGTTGTTTTTATCGACTTACTTCAACAAGATCTCTTCTGAAGTAGGCGGCTATTTGTTAAAGCACTTGCCATTTCTTTACATAAATATTTTTTTGTCAATCTGCTGAATTCTATACTTTTATGGTTAGACGACTACTATATTATAACGACAACTTTGAGGGCTTGTCAGTCAAATAGTGTTGAGTTACAAAACAATTTCTAATAAAAAGTAATCAAATTACGATGGATAAACAGTTTCAACATGATAAATAAAAGAATAAAAGGTAAGCTTAATAATTAGAAATCCAACTAGATTTAGTAGTCAAGATTACAATTGTTAAGGTTGGAAGTCATAGAATCAGGTGTTAGCGCCACAATATGTGTTTAGAGTTTGAGAATACTTTCTGACTATAAAAACACTTGAGTATTCCTTAAAAAGCATCATTTACGTTCAGGTACAGTCTGTGTCAAAAGCGTGTATGTCTTTTTAATTTGGCTTACGCACTATGGCAAATTCACCATGCATTTGCATGAAATTTGTTTTTTGACAATTTCAAGCTATTTCAAACTATGAACTAATTTGGCTTATTTTTTTTTGGTAAAATATATGTTATCGTGTGAGGAAAGTCATCCCCTTTCAGTGTTCAATAAAAGTTGAATATTTAGCATTTCCTATCATTTTTCTGTCTGTTTAGTGTATGAGTGCTGCATATAAAAGCAATAGTTTTCATTGGGGATGATCTCATTCCAACCACCTAAATTTATGCTCATATATCTCCCGTAAATACACTACTGTCACACATCCCAACTTCTCGACTAGAAAAACAAATGGAAGGAAAGTTTAGGCTTAAAATTAAAACCTTAGTGAGAATTATGCTTTTATACCAGTCACTCATTCACTAGATATACGGAAAAATATGCGAAAATGTGTGATAACGAATGCATACTGAACATCGATAAACGTATTTGTTACCTACATTTATCCTATTCTTTGCTATCCTTCAGAACGTTTTGAATTTTGCACAAAATTAGATGGACGCTATCTTAAATCCGATTGGTTCTTTTAGATTCATCGGTATAATATAATCTTGCTTTTTTCTACTTTAAGAACTTTCAATTGTAAAGTCTTCCACAAATTGTAACTTTTTAATGTCTTGTCTTCACAACTGCCGATAGAACAAACATTTTCATATCGTGCAAAGTTCGAATCAACAAACTCATTGAGATAAATAATATATTTTTAATATCTCAATGAGTAGAAAAATTAGATTTTCTGACCTTTCGTGAGTCATTGTAAGCCACTTCTTCAGAAAATAACCGAATGAAAATTAATCCAAGTTTAAATAGTACAATAATCGGGACACCGATTAACCGTACAGTTATGATAACCCGAAAGGTGCTGGTTCTGATCTATCGCAGGATCATTGATGTACAGTGTTAAGCAGTTTCATACTATAACAAATCGATCTATATCAAGTACAACTTATAAATTAAACTAATCTCCACACGATCCCTTCTAATAAATTTTTTATTGTTAAATGTTACTTTCCCTTATTTTTACAGCTTGATGAATACAAAAATGAATCTATTTATCTAGTTAGCTTCGGTGTTGGTTCGTTACTTATGTTATTATCTGTTATACATATACTTTCACTGAATAATTGTCGTTCAGAAAATAATTATACCAATCGAACAAGTATAAATGGAATTATTTGTATTGGTTTACCATTAATTGGTTTAAGAGGTAAACGAGGGGAATTGAATGATCCACTCTTATCGATACCAGCTTTACCAATATTATTTATTGCAGGCGCTAGAAGTCGACTTGGTGGTTATAAAGAAGCTATTGAATTTCGAAAGAGATTATTCAATGCTAGACGAAAACAACGTCAGCTAATTTCTCAAATTGATAATAATGACAATCATAATTTAATTCATATGAATTATACTAATCATTTTCGGCATAAAATAAATGGGTCATCTAGCATTACCCCTACTACTACTACTACTGTTGTTCATGATGAATTGAATTCGATTTCACCAACTTTTGATTTATTAGTTATTGGAGGCGCCGACCATTTACTTCGAATGCAACCATCTGCATGTAGGCGTTGGTGTACTACACAAAGTAGAGTAGATATTAGAATGATGGTAAGTTAAACTAGACTTACCTTAACGTAATCTATCCATATATTTGCTTGTTCTAAGTTCATTTTATAATTTCATATAATTATTACTATGGTTTATTTTTGGTTTGCTAATAAAATAAAACTTTTATATAGATTAGTACTTAACTAAGTATTAGAAATAGTATTTTTGACCAAGCATTTTATTGACAACAATCTCTCACTTAAAGATAAATTTTGTAACCGAAGAGCATATTTCCATTGACAGGTCATTGAGTATTGACCAATTGTATGTTCGTCCAGTTCATAGCATTGGTCGAAATCTATTAATCAAGTTATTTAATGGCCACTAGTTTAAGTAACTGTATATCGTGTGGACTATGTTTTGATGTAAGGTGATTCGAAGTAGTAAGCAGGAAACCCTAAACCTAGGTTTTGCATTAGTTGGCGCTCGCCATTAAGCTGTACCTGGAATTCTGGGGTAATTAGTGGACTCAAACCCACGTCAGTCAGCTCCATAGTCTGAGACGTTGTCCCATATCAGTTTTATTTTTAATGCGAATAAACGATATTCAACCATACCGATTGACGAGTATTGTATTGGTTGTTCGCTGGGAAAAGTTATTTTATTAATTACATCATATAACCAAAGGCTTCATTCATTCGATCACCTAGTGTCATGTGATTGTTTATAGAAATTTATCATCTTCATCGGTGGTAGCGACTAACTCTTCAAAGGTAAACAAATTAAATAACTTGGCTGGAGACTAAAAATAATCTCGCCTCTAAATTCTCAGGGATGTGCTTGTAGACTTTTCATTTTCTATCACGTAGACGACATTATTGGATGAAAGCGTATATCTTATGAGACTCATAACTTTGTTAGATGTTATTATGCTGAGTAACTTCATATAACCATTCAATTAAAACACCATCAATTCAACGACTACCAACGGTATAGAGACATATAGATTGAAATACCAAGCGACTGAGAATATTATATTCTGAACATACTAATCAGCAGATCAAACCAGTGAATTGTTATGTAGTGCAACGATTTACTTTGTACGAATTAAACCTCCCAATAAAATCCGTATGTAAATTGTTAACTCAGTTTATATAATGAATCTAAATCTATTCAGACAAAAAATGATTTGTGAAGGTGTATGCTCCAAGTAAAGCTGTTAGAACGTCATCCTGATAAATCCAAACTTTGAAGAGGTTTAGTTTCATTTAAGTTTTCGAATGTATAATACAAGTTTGAAACTATTGCGACAAGGCTAGTTGATACTTGATGTACCTAATAAAGTGAATGTTAAAGTATTTAGCTCGTACAATCACGCTTATTCTATGGGGTATTGTCGTGTAACCCGTCTGTTTAAACCCCGAAGTAGTTGAAACAGTATTCAAACCTATGATTCGTTGACTGAAAATATAGTATCTACTACAGATCCTCATTTAACCACTACATCATTGAAAACATCTTGTAGAAAATGAAATCATGTGTCACAGAAACAATTCCCAGATACTTCCCAAACATATGTGGTACCGCTTGCTAACTTGTTCTGCTTAGTTATATGGATACTAGTAATGGTTATTAAGGGCGAAATACGTATTCGTTGACTAATATTCTTCAAGTATAAGTCATATCAGAATTAATTTATGAACAAATCAATCATTGCGTAAGCCATTTACTAAGTTTAGGTCTATATACTTGGCTTCAAGACTCATGATACACTGTTGCTCAAATCGAAGTACATGTGGGTTTCGAACGAGCGAATTATTAGTTAGATCCCAATTGCTTCAACGTCAACAAACCATTGTTTCCCAATCAGTCATAAACAATGTCAGACCTCCACGAATAATGAAGTTCAAACTCTGTAAAGTTTGAGGGACTGCAATGAAATCGGCCCGTAAAGTTGTATAAAATTACCAAACAGTGAAGCTTCTACTTCAAATTACAGTTAAAATACAATAATAATATTTCTAACAGTTGGTCTTTTCGTGTTTCAGCTTGTAAAGCATCAGACCAGCAATTTATTGGTATCTGGTCTAAGTGCTCTTTACCGCTTTAGATGACACCATAATTATGTAATATAACACATCTCACTTAAAATGATCCTAATTTCATCCTTAGAACCATTTTTCACCGTAATTTACATCACAGATGGACGTAATCTAAACGACCATAGAAAACCAAAGGGGAGAGGACAATGAGGATGACTGTCTTGTCCTAACACGACTTTTTAACATCATCCACTAAAATTAGGCAGCTGTTCAATATGTTCTAGTTTTCGATGGTTGTATCTAGCTAAAATCATTCTTCACACTGAACAATATTCATAAACCTCCTATTACTAACATGTATATTTATTCTTTTCAGAATGCTATTAAAAAATTTATATGTAAAACTAGAATACAATCATTTGAAAAGTTATCGATGGACTTAATGTTATCCCCATTAACTCCCAATGGTAATAGGTGATCATGACTTGATGTTATGACGACAATAATAACACATTCATAAGCATTGAATCCAGATCTTTATGTTTACTCTACATTGGAAAAAATTAAATACAATTCCTCATTTTCTTTTGTATCATCAGAGAGTGGAATTAATGTATAGCCATATACAAAATTCTACATCGTTTTGATTAGTATCAAGATGATGATACATCCTATCGTACATATTTTTTCAAGAAAAAAAAACACCTGAAATAATTGAATTCAAATGAAGTAAAGAAGTATTGAAGATCTGGTTTTTATTAGACAATAAATAAACACTAAGGAGTATAATATTAATATTTTTGTATTTCGAGTTATTTACATTGTAAATTTTTGTATACAAATTGTAAATAAATAACTTTACTCAAATCGTAATACATTTTAATAACATTGTTAAAATTCATGTGTTATGCTATACACTTAGCTGTTCAAGAAAATTAATAACGAAATGGTGGAAAATATGCGTAGCTCGGTTAAATGACTCTGGTGAAGTTGCATTCTCTGTACTCGATGTTTTGATTATGAAACTTTCATTGTTTTTTGGATAGATCATCGGCTCACAGAACGGAACCTCACCAAGATTAATAATACAATTTGTGTGAATAAATTCTCACAGACAAAGCATAGTCATAGCTTATTGATTAATAGTTCTAACTAAACCGATATTCGAACGAGCGGATATAGTATAATCCATGTCCCTAGTGTCATCTTTAAGACATTATCGCTTGAAGTCGGTCTACACTATTTGTTTAACGTCAGCTGAGATGAGGTTACACTCTGAAAACTTGGTTAAATTAGCAATTAATATTTGTGTAGTTTAGTGTTACTTGACTGACTAATCCGAATTGTCCGTCACTACAATTTTACTCTAAATTATTGTACGCGACACTGTACTCATCCTATCCATCCTAACCTAATAATCTTCACTATACCAAATTGAAGCTACAAGTTATGCCTCCTATACTTTAATTGATATGCAGTTTACCTATTCTCAACTACAATGTCCCTAATGTAGGTAACATCACACAAACGGAATTTGTCATTGAACTAAAATTTCTGAATCAATCACGCCTAAGATTTCATCAATGACTGGTCTGTGAATAACAGTTTTGATTACCTTAATTGATCCAAGTGCTCGATATGCATTAGTCATTCCTTACGGATCAAGAATAGAGTTTACAGTCAGTAGTATTGACGAAGCAATTTCTTAGAGAAAAATCCCAACGGATTGTCATTGTGATATTAAGAACTTTATCTTGTCATTATCTTCCTCACTCAAATTGAATGATCATTTTGGGAAATAGTAGTTTTCATGAAATAATCAGTACGTTAAAAGACAACTTATTGATCACATCACAAGGATACCTACTCTTTAATCTGAAAAGAAAGATTAAATACTCTGACGAGATATCGATAGTAATTAATAAAATAAAAGTTCGCTAGAAACTTCATTGAACATAGATAGAGCCTGTGTCTACTTTGAAATATGATCGAAATAGGATATACATATATTCGTAAAGTTTTTCTCTTAATTTCAGTCAACATGTTGATACTTATTAAAAAGATTGTTTGGCCTGTTGAATTTCGGATAATAATTGTTCCCAATTAAAGTTTCTATTCGATAATTCTGCTGTGTTCTTCTGAAAAAGTTGGTCATCATATTGTGGACCAGCGCCCCAGAGCGATTCTAAGTCGTATTTTAATCTTGTAGCAGGTAAAAATAGATGAAGGAAAATGGTATCTGAAAAGAAGACACAAAGATAAAAAGTTAGTTTGAAGTTATCATCATTAACTTTACACAGACGCAAATCATTAAGTGATCTCCAGTGCTGTTAGAGTGATTGTCCTTTCCCGATTGCCCAGCCCTAAAAGAGTGCTTTTTAAGGAACCTGAAAAAGCAGCTGGGTTAAAAGTGGTCACGACGACCCAGAAGTGTGATGGTAGCGCTTAGATGACAACTGTTTGAGGCTAGTCATGCACGGCCCTTTGGTATTTTTAGTTGTGCTAGCCCCGTATATTTAAGGCCTCATCGCCGGCGATAGGACTCTGTCAGATAGGGTGTGGTATTTTCAGAGCTGGAATGTAATTACACTAATTATGGGATTTCCTTAGACTCAGTCATTATTGATACAGGGGGGTGTATCAGTCTAAGTTGCCGCATCCTACGAATTCGGCACAGGACAAAGTACCCAGCAAGATAAGAAGCATAGAATAGTAAATATTATTTAGAACAGTAAAAATATAAACGTGAATATTACGGTTCGAAAGGAGCAGATGCAATAGGAAGATGGAAATTCGGGAATGACTTCCCAAAACAACCTAACATCAGAACGTAGTGCATGCAATGTCGAGTCAGTTGGACTAGTGACCACATTACAACTTCATAGACCGAATTCTATCAACATTAGAGGACTGAACAAATATGTTATTTATTACTAATCAGTGATCAATCAATTGTACATTTATCATTCGCTGCCTGAATAGCTCAATAGTAACATGTCAGACTAGTGAATTAAGTGACACAAATTTAAATCCCACAGGGAGCACCAGCCCCCTCAAGATTACAATTAACCCCCGATGACGAGCGCCAACTAGCACGGGACCTAGATCTATGATTTTCTACTAACTACTTCCGACAACTAAACAAATTAAGAATAACTAAAACCATAAAAGAGGATAAGTGCAACTGCACACCCTAAAAAAGTACGATTTACACATGATATTTAAGTATACAAGCAGCTACTGATGACGGTGTTACATGTCTAGGTAGTCTTACAAATCAATTGGATTTATTTCAAGAGAATCTCACCACATACATATTTGGATACTATTTATTTTAATATCTATTCGATCACTACAAAAAAGGCGTCTTTGAGAAGACGGAGATGGATAGTTTGATGTACCTTTTTAGTCACTTATCTTCACGTTGGTTAGACTCAAAACTATCATTAATTATTGCAATCCACTATATGTGTACATCATTTACTGTTATACAATGAATAAAGAGTACGAGTCTGTTTGCCAAAAATTTACGAACTATCATTTTTTTGTAAAATTATCTAATTATAATCGTGATAGGTGTGACATAGCTCGAGATCGGTCACACTGGCGTAAATGTATTCATTCTTAATCGTCGTCTTCCAAATCTTAGGCTTGAATGTTACAATTACTTCTCAGTCCTGAAATTTATTTTTCCCAAACTACACTGGATGACAGTATTTTGACTCCTTTAAGTTTCGCCTTTCTAATTTCCTATCGATGTCTACTGACATGAAATATGACAACTCAAACTAATGCAGAATTAATTCATTTTTGTATTGGCTGTTTGAATCTTTCCATTGAATTTTACGACTGCAACTGACCAGTCTCCTAATGGCATATGTGCATCCTGTGAGGATTACCTCGATATTGCGTCAAATTATAAGCAGAGAGGTTTAGGGCAGTCCGCACAGGATGGACGTGTACCAATAGGAGACTGGTCAGTTGCAGTCCTAAAATTCAATGGGAAGATTCAAACAACCAATGCGAAAATGAGTTAAACTTCACCCCATTGCATATGCTAGTGGCCATCTGGGCTCAGTAGCTAAGTTGGCAACGCGATGGCATTTGAAGCGAACGGTACTGGGTTCGAGTCTCGGAGTGAACATCAACTCAGGCTCATCCAGCTGACAAGTCCTAACTGGGACGAAACGCGCATCCTGGATTCCACTGCTAACCACCATTCATTTCTGCTTATAACGTAGAATTACTTCAGGTGCTACGTTGCTTATAGCAGATCATCATAATTCGAATAGAACTCACTATCATTTAGCATTTGAACTGGCTAAACTATTTACTGATCACATGATATATTCTAACCATTCTAGATGTGGAATAAATTACATATTGGTGGATTGGTCTCTTCGATTTTTTTTAGGCTCATCAGAAATAAAATGTATTCAGTTTGATTTCGCTTACTCATATCGACAGCTATCCATTCGCAGGACCCATCGATTCCCTGGAACAGTGGCAGTGGAATACTTGTATCCCTCAATTTGTATTTCAGCTAGGATTGATATTTAATAGAAAAAAAGTGAACTTATAAATATGATCATATTTACGGAGGGATTGTAGAGAAAAGTTTAACATTACACAAAGACCTCCCAAGCATAGTATAACTATTAGGACGAGGATTTATCACTTGATAAGTGATTAAGGAATTGACTTGAGAATGAACAAGAATGAGAACACCTTACGAGACTAACGTATCATATTTGAATGGCTCACAGAGGTGTTAGGTGGTGTGTTAGAATGCTATGCAATAAAATATCTACATTATATACCTGGGACATATGCGTCAGTCCCGCAATTCGACCAAGCATGTCAACCAAACGCTTATTTCGCTTACATAAATTTCTTCTCACTAATGCAAGCCTACCTATTTTACCACAGATCAGTATTTATGTGTAAGTCTATGTTTGGCTATATTGCTAGTAAAAGGATAAACTCCTAACGACTAAATGCTCACTTAGAGATAAGTCAGAATACGCAAGTCAGCCTATTTTTTTTTACCGATTAGGGCTGGTGGACAGACTTACAGGGTGCTAGAAGTCTTCGGTAATTTCTACTTCCGTACATTTGGTCCTAATTTTTTTCGCAATATATTTATTTGCAACAGTCAAGTCAAGTGAAATCCAGTGGTCAAGGTGTACTTCGTGAGGAAGAATGCGACAGTAGTGGTTCATGATGCCGAGATTGGATAACCAGCTAAATCGGATCCTTCAACATCAGGTGACTTAAACGTTCAAATAGAGTCACTAGCTCCATATTAAGTGTTCAGATTCATACCCTATATCATCTACCTCTGTTAATGCAGTCATCAATAGAATATTGCCATTTATTTATGGGACTACTTTCAACATCATTTTTATCATTTAGCATTTTCTACTGATGTCATAATTCTTCAACAATAATAGGTACATTTAGATAGCAAATAATTTACCAAGTACCGAATCACCTTACTAATCCTATCTAATAAGTTGAATTTTATATTTCGAAAAGATTTTGAATTATAACTAAGTTTATTGGTCTTCGTACTTGTAACTCCAGCCATTTCTTTGAACACAATGAATGACAATTGTGATATCTATTACGAGAAATGTCTCGGCAAAAAAATAAGATAGGACAGACACCTGTTTACTTATCATGGATCTATACAACAGGGTATTAATTTGTCAATCACAGCAAGTGCAGCTTGGTACCTATTATGTACGAAACTGCACTAGATTGCTGAGTTGTGGTAATAATGTTCATAATATTCGTTAAGAAATATGGTAACAAACGTTACAGGATATGTATACATTGATGCTGGATAACCAAAAACGTGTAAAAGACACAATTACCTGATTGAGGTAGTATACTATGATTATAATAGATACCTAAGGCGTCATCCAAATGGACCACACAAATAGTTACTTTCTTCATAGAACAGAATTGTCACAAGTCTGCCTTGAGTCCAATAGTAAATATGTCCGAACAATTATGACCAGTCTGATGGAATTACACACAGTTCTAAAACAGCTTATGCATCTAATCAATCTAACTGATACTATTGGATCATCAATATTAACGACAGTGGAAATTAACCCGACAGAGTTTTCTGCTCTACTTCTGTTAGCTAGTTCAACTTCCCTAAAAGTTGATGTTTCACTGTCCGTTAGCAGATAGTGGGCAACTGGAATATGAGCTATTGGGGGCTAAATGAAATGCTCTTCAGTTTTTTCTCCACATCGTCTCCAGTCGCCTGTTCCAAAAGAATCCCTCTCTTGCCTTTTTGGGTCATAGTTTCATGAATGACTTTTTGACGGTATTCTGTTTGATGAGCCTAAATTGTTGTCTAGTGTTGCCTATTATTAGATATTGGGTTAACATTTTATCAGCAAACATTTGTGTTGGCTTAGTTCCTTGTCATGTTTGGAGTTTATTAGAATGCGTTTACGAGCAACTGTCGATCCGGAAGTTGCTCGAATAAACTGATCTTTTCCATCTTTTGATGAACAATTTTAACAGAAGCCATTTGTGTTTTTAAAAATATTTGGTGATTATATTGAGCTACCTTGGGATAAAAGTCCCTTTTCTGGCTAATCACTGCATTTGTAAAAAGTGAAAACACTGCATTAAATACACTTTTCGCATATCTTCGTTGAGTTGTCCCTTACAGACTACGTCGTTCTCCCATTCCTGTTGTTATTTTATTTGCTTTCTATTTTTCTTTCGTCATTTTCCTCTTTTGTTCGTAAAAATTCTACTTTCAATTCTTGACACATACTACTTATATCTGTCCGTTTAAGTAGCACAGTCCACACAAGTACCTAAATTATTTTTTAACACACTCTTGATATATTTACTCCCTGGAAGATCTGTCTGTACAATGAGATACAGACAGACATATGTATATCAGTGAAAGTTTTAACTACAAGAATAAATTCCAGAAAGAACGACCGTTTACTGTCGATCCTCTCCAACGATGGGGAGTAGCTGTATGGTTTATTTGTGTTGACTATTGAGTCGATGTTTGGGGTTTTTTAAGTAGTCATCTCCTTATTGGTAAGTCGGTTCTTGCTGGAAATGTGTGTCAATTACCATTAACGATTCACCAAGTTGGAGAGGAAAATCACAGTGGAATTCAAAATATTATTTTGCGCTGACTATGGTGAGTAGGAGTGTAGATATGTGCTACAAAGAGGCGACAGAATATATCCTCACTTCTCTAAGGTGTTTGATCCTATTTACTTGAACAGTACGTAAGCTATTATCGGTTGAAATCGAATTCAGAAGTTTTCTGATCCCAGACCAGATCCCATGCCTACATCAGAGTTTACAAGGAGCTGGTAACGAATATCTAGATACAAGAAAAGTGAACCTTACTGGTTCCTAATATTACCTAAGTGAATTCAAGTGGATAAATACAAGTAAGGTGTGCTTTCCAGTCTCAAATAGTGTACATTTCTACTGTGGGGCCCTATAATTCTGGCCAGTGAAATTCATCTGTGATACATATTTCCAACACCAAGAGCTCGGATGAGTAGTTTAGATTCAAGAAACGAAGGATAACATTTCGTTAGGACTGGTCGCATGCGAAATAAAAGGCCAAGGGGTGATAGGAAAAACATCAAATTTAGGGAGTGGTAGGAAGGATTTGTTAGGTAACTCAAAAGCTGTTGGTGTGTAGGCTATTGATACTCATCAACTACCTACACCAGGGATCATTTTTCACGTAGCCTGAAGAGAAAATGATACTAGAATCAAACACTGTACAGACTGAATGTTATGCACACTGTTGGTAGGATATTTCTGTACAGAGAGGTATGAGGAGTACCTATTATAACAAGATTAATTATGCTTTTATAAGAGGAATATATTTCTCTCCTGTAAGCAGGTAATTGGGATTCAACAGTAGAAATTAACGGGTCGGTGGGAATGATGACTGAAAACCCAAATTTTGCTCTGACCATGAAAATGTTTAGTTTACCAATGAAAATACATAAAAACAGAATAGGACTCACCAGTTTGTGTATATGGACAGCAGTGTTTTGAATGTGTCTTTTAGATACACCACTTCCAATAACCATATAAGGAGCTAGGAAGTTACAATTCACATTCAGACAAACAATATCTCGGATATTTTCACGTTCTAATGCTTTCACTAATTCTGGTATATCAAAAAGATCTAGTTAAGTACTGGGTTAAGAAGACAAGTTTTAGGAGCATACTTTTCACGCGTATAAAAGATAGATTTTCTTCGGGTCTCATTTTAGGGTGTATATGAACCTGCTCAACAACTGGGTTTACTTCCCAATGTTCATCATAGACTTCGAAAACTGTATCTTCTTCCACATTATTATTAATAGGTTCTTGTCCAACTGGTGACTTTGACTCAGTACAGTAATGACCAGAAAAGCGATTATTAAGTCTGGAAAGTACTTTGGGGGTTAGAATTAACAAGCGAGCACGTATTTTTTGCAACAAAATCATTTTAGATTGGTTGAGCCAGAGTACTCTTAAGTTCTCGATTTATCCATAGAATTTGTGGTAACCGAATACTCTGGACTGTTTCTGAAAAACATTGAAGCACAGATGATAATTGCTATCACGCAAATAAAATAACTGCACGAACATTTAAAAAACTCAGTTATATGATGCATATTAAGACAGTTTGCCCCGATCTCCGTCACATGTTAACAACGGATTACCAGTCACCGTTATAAGACAAGAAAATAAGTGTACCAATACATGCAAATGTAAGAGGCTTAATTAGACGTCACATGAATTTGTGATATATAGACAAGTACCGCTGTTCACATACGAATAATATCTTAACGACAAAAACTATAGCTTGACATTATCTGAATAGCCGAAACAAACAAATAAGGGGAAATAAAGGCGGACTTCGGAGAGATTTTGAGGAACCAGAAGAAGTCAGTGTGAATGAAAGCGACAGGAAATCCAAATATCGCCATTTTCCCCAGCACGGAATAAACAATGTGGCTGAATCTGATCTAGCGAAAGCGGAGACATTTGCTAACTATTTCAGTGAAGTATACTCTACGTGTAGTGTTACAACTACTTTTTCCGTTGACAATGAGATACCAGCCATAGGACCTTTACACGTGACAGAGGATATTGTTCTTCCTTTGATAACTAACCTAAAACCTTGTAAGATACCGGGCCCCGATGGGTTACACCCACGTTTAATGTCGTCGCTTGCGAACATTATCTCAAGACCGCTCACGATGCTCTTCAACATGTCCCTTTCACAGGCTCAACTACCTAGAGACTGGAAAGACGCCATAGTTAGTCCTATATTTAAGGATGGTCAGAGACGGATCGTATCTAACAACCGACCTGTTAGCCTGACCAGTATAGTAGTTAAGTTACTTGAAAAATTAATTCGGGTTAAGCTACTAAGCCACATAGATTCGTACAATCTGTTAACTCCCGAGCAACATGGGTTTCGTAACAAGCATTCATGCTTGACTAACTTACTCATTGCGAGAGAGGATTGGACAGCTGCCCTAGACAACGGCCAGTCTGTCGACGTGATATTTATAGATTTTAGCAAAGCGTTTGATAAGGTTTCACACTTAGGTCTTATGCAAAAGCTCTCGAGCTTTGGAATAACAGGTGCTATACAGGAATGGATAGGAAGCTACTTATGTGACCCCAGACAGAGAGTAAGGGTCAATGGAACGCTATCCGAATTGAAACCGGTCAAAAGTGGTGTACCCCAAGGCACCATCTTAGGCCCTCTACTTTTCCTTTTGTATATTAATGAACTACCTTTATTACTTAAGTCGTCGATGTTATTGTTTGCGGATGATGTTAAAATCTGGAGAACAATAAGAAATGAGACTGATCGTTGTTATCTGCAAGCAGATTTAGACGAATTAGTTAGGTGGGCTCATGATTGGCGCCTGGAAGTTAATTCCAGGAAAAGCGTGTTCATGCACATCGGGCACGATATTAATTACCACTATACCATTAATGGTACATCTCTTCCACGTGTTCAAGAGCACAAAGACTTAGGAGTAACTATAAGTCACGACTTGAAAACTACTACGCACTGCAATGAGGTTGTTTCCAAAGGCTATCGTGCGCTATGGTCGCTTCGCAGAGCATTTAAATGCTTCGAAGAGGATATGTTTTGAATTTTATATCCCATCTATGTAAGGCCACACTTAGAATACTGCATCCAAGCAGTTAGCCCTTGTCTGATAAAGGATACTAAATCGCTTGAGCGTGTCCAGCGTGTAAGGACAAAATTAGCAAAGGGTCTTTCTAAACTCCCTTACGATGAGCGTTTGAAACGTCTAAACCTTTTCCCCTTATCTTATCGTAGGACACGTGGTGACCTTATACTGGCATTTCGTATCTTTAATTATGATCTGGGTGTTAATATGTCTTATCTTTTTGCTCTCTTCAGCACTAATAATCTCCGAGGTCATAGCAAGAAGGTTCTGAAACCGCGATCTAATAAACTAAAGGTGGGGTCCCGTTTTTCTCATCGAGTGATCAATGACTGGAACGCTTTACCAGAACAAGTGGTATCAGCACCATCAGTGAACATTTTCAAGAAGAAGCTGGACTTTCATTGGAAGGAAATCTGTCAGGATTAACACAGGTGATGACATGAAGATTTGGAGACCCATATATAGTATGTCAGACAGAATAGTTTTACAGGAAGATCTTAACTCACTAGTTGCATGGATGAATGGGTGGTCACTAGAAGTAAACCCTAATAAAAGTGTTGTGATGCAATTAAATAACTACGATGATTCGTATCACTACACATTATGTGGACTAGTGTTGCCCAAAGTAAGAAACTATAAAGATTTAGGAGTCATACTAAGTAATGATCTCAAAACAACCAGTCACTGTAAGGCTGCTGCTGCAAAAGGCTATAGGGCATTATGGTCTATTCGTAGATCTTTCCGGTATCTGGATGGGGAAATGTTTAGATTATTATACCCAACTTTCGTACGGCCACATTTGGAATATGGGATTCAAGCAGCGAGTCCTTGTTTCAAATATGAGGCGGATATGTTGGAACGAGTCCAACGCCGCGGGACAAAAATGGTAAAAGGCTTATCTAGCCTATCTTATGAAGACAGACTGAGACACCTCAACTTATTTCCATTATCTTACCGGCGAATACGGGGTGATCTAATATTGGCATATCGTATCCTGAACGATGACCTTGGTACTAACATGTCCTATCTTTTCCTCCCGTCTAAGGCTGAGCATTTGAGAGGAAATTCAAAAAAAGTCCAAAAACCGAGATCAAATCGTCTAAGTCTGGTGTTTCGTTTCTCGCACCGAGTAGTGAATTACTGGAATTCTCTACCAGAACACGTAATATCAGCACCTTCTGTTGATATATTCAAGACGAGATTGGACATCCACAGTGTAACAAACTGCAAGGATTAAAATAGGTCACTAGACCTTCCATCCTTATTACTGAAGACTGAAGGTTCATCAACCTACTATCCTTATTACTGAAGACTTCCTCATCACTTAACCATTGAGGGAAAGTATCAGAGTTAACACTTTTGCATTCACAAAAATTAAAACTCATCTGTTCACTTTTCTACAACATAAACACTAAATTTCCCACTTTTTTCTGAAATCAACACCGACTTGTGTACTTTGTACCGAAATAAATTTTACTTAGAATACTGTTCATTAGATTTTCAAAGTCAATGCTTAATGAAGAACACAAGTAAGATTCTGCGTGCCTAGTCACTTAGAATATACAGAATTCTCACTTTTTCATAAATAAACGCTGTTTAATCGAGATCGAAAGAATTGGCAGTTTCAAGGTCAAAAGCGACGGTAAGGTATATAAGTTAAGTCCTTTCAAAATATCCGGCCGTTTGGTCATTCCGTATTTGAATTTCCGTGGGTTTCTCAGGTGTTCGTACTAAGTAACGTTGTTAATTGTCACTATACGATGAGTCAGTGTAGAGAGTGATGCGACGTCCACGTAAGATATTACAGATTAGGCAACCGAATGACAAATTTACCGTTTTCGAATTAGGTCTATTATCAAAGTACTATATGTATTGAACTAGACTATAATTATACACCCCAACAAGATTTATAATGCAAAACACCGTACAGTTATTATACTCATATTTATATTCAAAGTGGTCCAAATGTTTATTGACGGAATAGAAGCTTTCGCTTAACGGGCTTCCGTGTTTAATAGAAGTAAATCACCAATACCTCCAGGTAGGAACCTGGGTATATTATCGATAAAAGAGGAGAAAGAAAAAAATAACTCACTGTAGGATACTGTCCTTAGTCCTTAAGAATAGGTCAAGGTTCCTCTTGAAGGACTCCTAGGAAGTGGCTTGAACTACTTCAGAGAATTCCAGCATTTGACAACTCTTAAGGATTACTAGTTGTGTCTACAGTCCATTCTGCTATATTATGCCTCCAGTTTCTGGGTGTTACCCCTAAGGTTAGTATTGTGACTAAGCTTAAGTAGATTTTTAAGGGGATGACCAGAAGTGTTAAGGATACTGTAAGTCATAAGAAGGCCACCTCTAAGACGCGTATACTTTAACAGGTAAAGGTTAAGTGATTGGATGCGCTCCTCATAAGGTTTGAATTTGAGTCCCCGAACTGATTTTGTAGATCGACGTTCGATACGTTCCAGATAGTCCTTATCCTTTTGGAGGGAGGGATGAAATACTATGTTCCCATACTCTAAATGGGGACGAATAAAATTGTTGAAGATTATGTGGAAAATTCTACAGTCAGACTGGCCAAAAATGCTCTTCAATGTTACCAGTGCAAGGTTTGCTTGAAAGGCGTTTTTGACACAGCGTACGATTTCAAGTCGTAGGGTATCAACACTCCTAAATCTTTTTCGACTTCAGAAACTTCTATGGAGGAGTTTCCTAAGTTGTAACCATAGTCTGTAACATGTCGCAGATGGACTACTTTACACTTTGAAGTGCTAAAGGTAAGTCCGTTGTCGTCTGCCCAACTTTGAAGTCGATTCAGATCCTCCTGAAGTGCTATTATATCCAATTAGTTGCGTATGTCTCTCGAAAGTTTCACATCATCAGCAAAAGCAATAAGTTGTTGTTGTGGAAGATCGTTTATATAAATCAAAAAGGGAAGAGGTCTTAGTAACTAACCCTGAGGTACTCCACTAGGACATTTCATAGCCTGAAAGAAAGTGAAGTGAACCCTGACCTTAAAACGTCGTTTTTTATATATGAAGTAAGCCAATCAATTGAAGCTGATTTGATTCCTAATTGTTTGAGCTTATTGATAAGACATATATGGTTGACCCTATCAAAATCTTTTGAAAAGTCAAAGTAAATTACGTCAGCTTTCTCCTTGCGATCAAGAGTGGTTGTCCATCTGTCCACCGCAGTCAGCAGATTGGTTATACAAGAGTGACCCTCCCTGAAACCATGCTGTTGGGGTGAGAACTTTAAGGATAATAAGTAGTTGTGTATACCATCGCATATCAAGGACTCCATAATTTTTGAAGGTATAGAGAGAGGAGCCACCGGTTGGTAGCTTGAAAATTAGCCGCGTCGAACTCCTTTGTAAATTGATGTGATGTGAGTCAGCTTCCAAATTCCCGATAATGTGTCTCGACTTAGCGAGTGTGAGAACACCACACTAAGCGGTGTTAACAGGATTGAAGATGTTTCCCTCAGTATGGCAGAATGAACCATATCCAGACCAGAAGAAGTGTCTTTTCTTAGTTGCTGTAGTTTCTGGTACACCAAGTCAGAGCTCAGGTTCACTTCGGAAAGTCCTGTGGAGTTGCAGATGAAGCTTTTTTCGGTAAAGTTCATGTTGGCGACAAAATTGAGAGGTTGTCAACTAGGAATTCTTCGATTGTAAGTACCCAGTCTAAGCGCGACGGAGTGTGACTTTTTCTCCGACGAGTTACCGACTTGACATTTTCGAATCAACCCGGATCCCCAATGAGTTTGAAGAATCGAGCTGCAATAGAGTTCTCACCTTCAATGTACGCATGTTCCGCGAAGTTGACTTTAGGAAGATTGAAGTCCCCTGGAATCAGGTTCTGAAAGAATCGGAAATGAATACAGCGGGCAGTAGTTCCAAAATACGATTATCATACTCGATGTCGGCAGTGGGCTTCCTGTAGATAACTCCAACTAGACAGCTTGAGGTGGTAGAGAATCTTACAGAGCACCATACGGATTCATCAAAACTGATAAACTTTTGGTTGTGCACTTGATGTACCTCCAGGCAAGACCTGAAGTATAAGACTACTCCGCTCCAAATTCCTGTTTTTCTGTCATTGAGAAACAAGGACATCCAGAGTGTCACTAGATTCTGGTCTGTAAACTGAGATATCCAAGTTTGAGATATTCCTATCAGGTAAGCATTATTAGCACTACCGAGTTCACGTAGCTCATCCATTTTATTTGGTAAACTCGTTGTGTTCACGTATATGCAGTTTATGGTTTCGATTTGAGACGCGTGAGCTTCTCCTTCCTGTTTATCTGTATGAGTCTCACGTGAATGGACAGGTAGCCTACCTATACAAGTTTTCCGAGGTGGTAGCCCTGGTCCATTCCCCGTTTCTTTATCATCCAGGCAGTTCACAAGTGCAATGGTCGGCTCGAACTTGCCTTTGTGCTTGACCATAGCGTCATGTAGCCTATCCGAATGCATATGGATTCCAGTTGGCAACCGACAATAATTCATCAGATTAATAAACATGGCAGTAGGTAATATCAAACACAGTTGTCGTCAACTTGTAAATTGTTTCTTCACATAGTCTTCCATATTCAGAAATTCCCCAACTTCTTCACTGGCATAAATGTGATCATTAGAAAGGTGTGATCCTTTTGATCAGTTGATATAATGCATAGATTGCATATCAGAAAACGTATGAAAACCTTTTAAGCTTAATGCAATTCTCGAAAATAGAAAAACAATTATGAGACAGACGATTAAACTTCGTTATCAGTATCAAATTTAATAAGCAAATGAAATAGCAGTCAACAGAACGTACCTATAAGTGTCTTATTTGTTATAAACAATGCTCTTCATTTTAACTCCCTTAGAATTTTATCTAATCACTTGGTATTAACAAAAAAACTGCAGGCACCAAATAAACGCATCCAAAACTTTGATTAGGAACGTGAAATCTGAGAAAAATGTAATTGCAACGCTCATAACACTATTAGCAATTCACTTTTTATATACAGTAATGAATGACATAACTGGGAAGCACCATTTAGATATTACTAGTCAATATGCATCAGAACTGTTTATAATCAGAGCTGTTTATAATTTGGTCATTGATCGCGGATTCTGTTTTCAATAATTCATTCGTTAACCCTATGACAGAAACACCATAAATTGATAGTAACTAGGACATAGCTTAATTACCGTGCTCAAAACAAACACGTATCGTTTTACTTATGAAGAATATGTGATTAATTAATAAGACACTTACAGTAATGTTATACATAATTCCTGTATATTTTCATAAACCGGTCAGAAAAGGCTGTCAAAGTCAATTATTACTCATAGAATTTTTCTTACACAGATACATTACATAATACCATGTCAGCTCAGTCGACAATGATGATACTTATGATGGCCAGAAATATTTACGGCTTTATATTAGCAAGTTATACAGTATTCATAAATAGTTTAGCGCTTGACTGCTTCAACGTAAATTTTATGAATAACTACCAATATCCATGTTCATCACCACCATAATTAGGGAGATGAATCAAACGCAAAAGTTTTTAGAGCTCATTTTCGCACAAAACTCTGATTGTCGTCTATTTTTGACTTGATAAATGGTGAATGTCATTTGTTTGAGTTTGCATTGTTACAAATAGCCAAATTAGGCTTACTAAACATTCACACAGGTTGTGAGCAACAAATACGTCAAACTACTAAACGACTGGAATAAAAGCTATGTAACAAGAACAACGATTACGAAAATTGACGTGTGACGGAAAAATGCTGTTAATAGAAGATAAACAACGACGTCTAAAACCCTCGACAACATGTAATATGTGCGCAAGAACACATGGCTTAACTTATTGAACGGCAAGGTGTCCTCAATACCAAGAAGTCAATGATTTATTTAGACATTACATCCATCACAGCTCGAATGGTAGTATAAGTGTCTGTAATTGATTGTTCGTCTTCTTAAGTTCATCTCACATCTGTCCGACAGTGTATTGGATGTAGACTCTGTATTATCTAGAATGCACTCATTATTATTATTGTCATTATTATTATTATTATTAGAATCAACAACCGAAACTGGAACAGGCTCACCTGGGTTCTGGTATTGTATTTGATCAACGTGTCGGTTATGTATAGTGAAGTCATTGATATCCAGAATTCGCACCATAGATCTTCGAACATTCTTCACCACGATCACCGTGGATGGTTGAAGATCATTCCCACGATAATATGTAACCTCTGCAGACTCCAAACACTTCATATTCGAACGGAGAATTCTTTCTTCTAATAGCTGTGATGGAGTCTCTTTCATCACATGATGCTTATCATTTCTAAATTGAAGTAGAAATGTATCTACTCCCCTCTCCAGTTTATTAAATGTTGAAACAGCAATAAAATCAATAGCAGTTTTCAATGTTGTGATAAAATCTTCTGCCTGAAAATTAAAACAGGGTTTTTGTGAACAGATGTTTACACCATATGCCATTCAACCAGATAGCGATTGCATGCGCAGCAAAATGAGAGCCATTATCAGTCAATAACATTAAGGGAACATCATCTCGACTAAACATCTTCCTTAATGCTTGGATTGTAAAGTCAGAATTCGGTAAAGTTGTGGAAAGAACTTCAGGCCACTCAGAAAAAGAATCAATAGATTTACCAAGAAATGGACCACGGTAGTCTGCATGAATTCTCTGCCAGGCCTCAGACGATACTGGCAGTGGAGTCCACTTCGAAGGCTGACTTTTTGGCTTATGACATTTCTCACAATTGTTTGCTGTACGATATATATCTGCACTTATCTCTGGCCACCAACATGTGAGTCTTGCCAAGGACTTCATTTTCTCAACACCTAGATGTCCACTATGAAGATCATCGAGGACAGGTTTGCGTAATGAAGGAGGAATAACAACACGATCATTTAGACACAAAATACCGTCAGGAGTAGTAGATAACTCATCCCGCTTTGAATTATAGACAAGAAATCTACGTTTCAGCTTAGCATTCCAACCCTTCCGTATAGCACTGAGTATACATCCAAAGTATCTACGGGTTTCTCTGATGAAATCTGGACGTCTCACCGGTAAAGGTTGCACTAACAAGCAGTCTGAAGTATTAACAGGTCTATCTTGTAATGATTGTCGAGAAATGTAGTCAACGTGTTGAATTTGTTTTGCACTCCTGTGCTGAACCGTATAGTCATAAGCACTCAAAGCAATACTCCATCGTTGAACCATAGCAGCTAAGGAATGTGCTGAGGATTTGTCAGGATGATAAATGAACTTTAAAGCCTCATGATCAGTAACAATGATAAACATCTTTCCAAATATATTTTTGTGAAGTCATTTAACAGCCCAAAACACAGCTAATGCTTCTCGCTGCGTCCGTGAATAACCTTGTTCAGTAACAGAAAGTTTGCGTGAAACACAGATAACTGGCCTACCTCCCTGTTCCAAAACTGCTCCAATACCCACAGGCGATGTGTCAGTAATAAGTAAAGAATGTACACTGGGTGAGTAATTTTGAAGAACAACACCACTTTGAAGAAACTTTAGCTGACATCGTAGACATTACTCTTGTTCTTCACCCCATTTGAATGAATTGGATGTCAGAATATTAAATAAACAGTTGGCACGACAAGAAAAATCAGGAATAAAACGAGAGTAGTACTGAAGAGCACCCACTAGTGAATGTAATTCTGTGATATTTAATGGAGACCGTGAATTCGTCAGTGGGGCTAGTTGTTTCATATCTGGTCTAAAACCATTACCATCAACTGGGTATCCAAGGCATTCAAAACTAGATACACAAAATGAACACTTATTCGGATTCACTGTAATATTCTTCTCAATTGAACGACGTAATAAAGTAATAAGTCTCTGACCATGAACTACTTTATCAGTACCATGAACAATCAGATCATCTGATAAACTTCAACACCTTCAATATCGCTGACTACCTAATTCACAACTTCCTGAAATATGGCTGAAGAACAACTAAGACCAAATGGAAAGAAGTTGTATTTGAACAGACCAAAGGGAGTGTTAATTGTTGTTAAGATGGATGAAGATTGATTGATTGATTGATTTGAAGATGAGCATCTTTTAAGTCGTCTTTGGAGAACACTTTAGAACCATGAATATCTTCAGTCTCTATCGTCGTGCATGTTTGCTTCAACAAACGGGAGTTCAGTGTTAATCTGTAATTACCATATATTCTAGGGGTCTTGTCATCCGACTTCAATGGCGTAACAATAGGAGTACCCCATGCTGAGGACTGAGTCGGTTCAGTTATACCTTTCGCACACAAGTCGTCCAGTGACTTATGTCAGTCAGTCAGTCAGCTACAACGTAGGACCAGGCACATATATGCATCGGTCCAAGTTGCCATACCTCGTTAGCACAACAAAATCAACAACGGATTCATAGAAGTAATTAATTTAGTGGTGGTGGTAGTATTTAAAAGATAGGTTGTATATAAGGATATAGTATAGGAAGGAAGAGAGATATGAAGCAATTTTAGTCTCAAGGTTTAAGGGAAGATAAACAGTGTACACACTCACGCCATTGTGATCGATTCTGAGCCATGTCACTCACAGTCTACAACCATTGGTTACGATAATCACGTGGACCACAACCAGGCAGTCTGCATCTACCTACATGGCTCAGACTAGAAGTTAGTGACTTCAAACACTGATGCCATGTTTTGGTTTGGCCGCCCCTAACTCTCTTCCAACAATCCCCAGTACTAGTCATGATAGCGCGTCGTGGTAATCGATGTTCAGGCATACGTAACACATGGCCCAACCATCTCAGTCGATGAAGATTCATCACCTCACCAACTGATTTACCATCATTCCCTAATACCCTGTGTCTAACCTCACTATTACTTACCCGGTTATCCCAGCAGATGCGAGCAATATTTCTAAGGCATCTGTGGTCAAATAATAGTAATCTACGAGTATCTTCTACTCTTAATGGCCATGTTTCACAACCGTAAAGTAGAACAGAGCGAACTGCTGTGCAGTATACTCGTCCTTTAATCGATAGACGGATATCTCGTCTTCGCCATAGGTGACGTAATTTGGCAAAAGCCAAAAGAGCTTTTTGAATCCGTGCTGAGATTTCGTCAGACACCAACCCATTAGGGCTGATCAGACATCCAAGATAAGTGAATTTGTCGACGCGTTCGACTACTTCACTCCCTATCCTTAGTTCAGGTGTTGACGCAGGCCAGCCCTGGAGTAACAATGTACATTTGGATGGGGAGAAACGCATCCCAAACAGGACTATGTCATCTGCGTATTCTAAGTTGCTTATTGGAGCCCCTGGTAGAAGATCAATTTCTGAAAATTCAGTCGACGAGAGTGTTATTTCCAGCAACAGGTCTATAATGAAGTTAAACAAAAATGGGGATAGTGGACAGCCTTGACGGACACCACTTGAGGTTGTAAAATCATATGACAGTTCGCCATAAGCTCTTACTCGACTAATAGTGTTCGAGTAAAGAGCCTTCACAAGGTTTAAGTACCTCTCAGGTACACCTTTCAATGACAGACACTGCCACAGAACCTCTCGGTCTACAGAGTCAAATGCTGCTTTCAAGTCAAGAAAAGCGATCATTGTCGGACGCCGATAAACATGTCTGTGCTCTAAAACTTGACGAATAGTGAATATGTGGTCAATGCAGCCACGACCAGTGACTTGCGTACTGCTTCTCGAAGACCATAAGGAATTATTCGTCTATTAAAACAGACTGGATCACCGATAGTGCCAGTGACATAAAGCATTATCGCGGCAATCCGCAAAGGATACACACATGTCAATAACAGACTGATCAAATTCAGTCCTAAAATTCAGTGGCAATATTCAAACAAACAATACAAAAACGAATTAATTCTAATTTTTCAGATAATTCTGAACGTAAAATATATAGTTTCAATTTTAATTCTAATGATTGCCCTGTTCATAATGACTCTTAAGAATTCCGAATTCCAGATAGTTAATGTAAATGAAAATCAGAATGCTAAACATCTGAAAAGATCTGACAGAATTGCAAATAGACCCCAACTATATTGTGGACAAATAAATAGACAGCCAATTTGTGGTAGTTATGTAGAATAACTAATACATTTATTGTACAAATAAATGTTTAGTGTGTTTGAATCCGCTATATCAACTCAATATAATTTCTTACAGCGTACTTCAAGTTCCAGTTCTTGGTTATGTCTTGTCGAAGTTCTAGATTTGTTTGAATTAGTAATATCTTGCTAGATCATTTCAAATTCATCAGTTACTTACTCACGCCTGTTACCCCTTCTGGAGCATAGGTTGCTGACAAGGATTCGCCAATCAACACTTTCCTGGATTTTCTGTTACAGGTGTTTCTAAGTGCCACTCATCCCTTTGATGTTTACCTGCAATTGCTAGCACAATGCGTCATCTGGACCGCCTCTTACCCGTTGGCCTTCAAGATTCCAAGTTTTTGAAGTGCATACCCTACCCACCTTCAGTTGTGTTTTCTAATCTCCTCCTCATGTGGAAGTTGGTTTGTTCTCTGCCACAGTAGGTTGTTGTTAATGGTGTCCGGCCAACAGATAATGAGTAACTACGCGTGTAGCCCTTTTAGGCTTACTGCCGATCCCAAGCCCGAATAAGGGAGAAGAGTTGGCGATGTGGTCAGCAACATCATCCCATAGAAAATAACTTTACTAGAAATACGCTAACCAGAAAATATCACTTTAAATTCACTAGTACATCTCAGTAACTTCTCTGGTAAGTTACAAGTTAGATTATATTGTAATATCATTTGACCATAGTGATTAGTAGGAATTCATTAAATATCTCACCAGTCGAAGGAAGTATGTCCTAAAAGTAACCATAATCAAATTGAACTATTCATAAATAAATTATTGCCTATTATTTAACACAAACATCCGAAAATATCTGTGCATCATAAAAACAATCAAAATGTTTCTAGTACGAATCAATTCACAAAAAATGAAGATATTTACAAATGCAATATGAGCTGAATTAAAAATGCGAATAACTGGAGAGCTTCTCAGAAGGTTAAATACTTTCCACCATACCTCAAAATAATGTTGTCATCTATTTGACAAGACTTCACGTGTTACAAATTTTGATCTGTAGAAAAACTTTTTCGTTTGTTTACAGCCAACGATTTCGAAGAGTTTTTTTTCAATATTTGGTACTGATTGACTTCATTTACGTCTCTCATATAACGGTTATGAACATGATGACTGTGTTCGCTGGTTCAGTGTGCTGAGTAAAATTACAAGATGAAAGCCGAGTTGACACTTTCTCATCATAGAAAACCTTGTAGTGACCGACTGGTCTCGATAAGAACACGATTGGAATAACAGAAACAATTATTATTGTTGTAACCAATTGTACCAGAGATTGTTTTACTGTATTTGTTTAACTGTATCACACTCACTTCCTGTTCCGCTATCCACCTTGTTCGGTTCGAACTTTCTTACGCTCTGCCCATTTCGCCTGTACTCGTTGGCACGTCTCGGTATTCTATCGATACCACGAGATCGCCAATAAATATACTTGATCTGGATTAATAAAGCCTTCTGGTTTACGCGTTATCAAAGGAAGAAAGTCATTTCTGGGCACGTAATCGTATAGTGGTAGTGATCATAGTCCGTCCTCGACTCGACCCTAATACATCTGGTGAGCCGTATTTGGAACACGCAATACATCTGGTAATCCCGACAACCGAACACGCAATACTTCTGGTGGACAGCAATTGGTAACCCAATTCATTGAGCACAATTCAAATTTGGCCAACTTTCCAACCCAGATCAATTCGGTGAGTCTATTTATCTATCCACATCTGTTGCACATATTCGTATTGATATTTTTCAATATATAATTATATAATTATATATAAATTATATATGTATATAATCGCTTGTGAATACGAACATTACCTTTCGAAGTGGTGGATAAAGATAAATTATCATTAGGTACAACCGAATTATCGGGATCTAAGTTACAAGACTTAATAATACTTGAAGCAAAGTGAACAGTAGTTCTGCATACTGACTGAATGTGTCCTATCTTGCCACATTTAAAACATTTAGCATTATGAAATGCACATGAATTACGAGAATGAGATTTACCAAAGGATAAACATTTGCCAAACGTTTTCTCACCTTTGTTGCCCGCTTTGCAATTCCTTGTTGAATCACCTTCCATATTTTCACGAGAATATGAATCACTGTTAAACGAATGTACGTTTGATCGACACTGAGATAGCATTTCATCATGACGACTGAGCAAAGTATTAGAAATTTTCATCGATTTCAAATCAAGTTCATCCACTGCATCATAGTTAACACATGCAGTTCTAGTATCTTGAAAGGAACAGTTCGGCATTCTTGACAGCTCTTTTTCCAGACGTGGTATGTTAATTCCTGCAATTAATCGATCCCTCAGCTGTACATGACGTTGCTTACAAAAAAAAATGTATTTGGCAGCTTGTCTTTTCAATTCAAGGATGAATTCCCTAACCTTTAGGTTATTCTGACGAATCACCTTATGAAATTTCGCATTCAAAACTGGTGCACTTTACATGATTTAATAGTGGTTCCTTAAGAGTTGCATAATGAAGTGAGATAGGCATTTCTGGATATGCCGACTTTTTTAATAAACTGTAGGCTCCTTCACTGATGAATGTCAGAAAATGTGCCACAATTTTGTCACTCTCTACATCTTTCTTGGTCATGCTCCATATTTCATAACTTTCAAAACAATCCTCAAAAGCCTCAGAAGTTGAATGAATTTACAACTGTTCTAACTCAACGCCATAGAGACGCCAATGTTATATTTAGGGGTATTCGAATCATAGTACAAACTAGGAATCTCAGAAACAACTCAATTTAATCAAAAAGTATTAGATGAATCCGAACGAATGTGTTGTATTTGGAATTCAAAATTACATCAGTCCTCAATACCAAGAAGTCGTTGATTCATTTAAACATCACAATTTTGTAACCACCTTAAAACGGTTTTGTCAGAAGTGTGAGGTGTGCATCAGGTTTCAGTAAACAGGATACTTCATGGATTGACCAGGGATCTAAGATTAGCCATCTTAATGCAAAGGGGGTGGTAATTAAATGAAACAATAGAAAGCTGTGAAGTGATAGTAAAATTGGATCAATCATCTATCAACATAGTGAGTGAAGAGTTATCTTGTTCAGTGTTCATGCAATTGATGTTTGTGGACGATTCTTCATAATTAGTCAGTGATTCTCGGTTAAGAGCCGTGTTAATCGCTCAAATGGACAGGGATGATTCATTCTGAAGACCCACAGGAATAAGTGTGGTAGGGTAGGACATGTCAGGGAATGATTTATCTGGGAATATGTCGGAAGGACCAGTCATCAGGCCGTTACAGCTAAGGGAGAGCGCTAGTGATAGTCTTAGAGAGACAGAAAGTTTGTTTTTCAATAGCTCACTTTGTTGATAACAAGGGTTAGAGTGGGATATGTAAAAAGAGGTAGTGTGGCTGGAACAGGAAGGAGGGGTGAGAATACTCTATGATCGAAGCTGCACGAGTGAAGCGAGTTTATATTTTGCATATGGTCTAAAATAACATGGGCTATATGCCTTGACAGAAGTGCCACTAGGATCTGTATTCCGAAAAATTCTTATTTAATACTACAAATTATGAAATATTGCTCTAAATTCCATATTATTGGCTTTTTTCATCTGGTAAGTTGACATGCACAACAGTGTACTGTTTACAAAAGGCATATATAAACATAAGTACAACAGGTTGTCTATAGCTGACGAGAACCAAACTAAATAGAATTAATTCAGATTATTCTGTTTGTAGAGCCAGTTAAATACCACTGAGCCCTAGCCAAATCATCGATCCTCACCAAGGTCAAGGACAATCAACACGCATCAATTAGTTGTTAGTTTTATTGACACTACTCTACGCACTCTCTATTCTAATAAACAGCCTTTCTTATTCCAACCTTGACTTCACTTCCTTCATTTGGACTTGCTCCACCATGATAAATATCACATCTCATTGTTCTTTATTACTGCATTCTTTCATCTGAAGCCCCTGATCACATTCCAATCTAGCAACAAGAGCTAGTATGAATTTAATCTACTAATTTATCATACCTCTGTCTGTTCCACCACAAAATGTTAAGCATTGCTTATCGTTCCCATCCAAATGCCTTGCTACTCCTCAGTTTCTCTTTTTTTCCTCAGAATCTTGCTTTCACAGCAAAGTCTACTTTATAATAACTATAAACTTATCTAAAAACAAACTATGATGGACCCGACATCACGGAATGAGGGAGTGTGGGGCTACAGACCAGCAAGCGTTGATGGTGAGGGCAATGACTTCAATCCACTCAAGTTTGTAGGGCAGAACATTTTGTTTGTATCGGGCACGTTATGGTTGATAACAAATCAATCAATCCGTCACATTGAGGCTGTTCTCCTACACTCACCATTCAGACTCATCTTTCCAATTTTATGCTGGATTAGCTATTCTATTAAGACAACCTATAACATGCTAACTCAAACTTTCACATTATAACTTGGTGGCTGGCATAGGATGAAAAAAAGAAATTTGAAAAAAATCTGACAATAAAAGACAAAGTTATTAGCGTTTCTTAACGCTTTGCTCTTCTGATGCGCTTTGCATCCTCATAAACAGTCTTCCTTATTTTAACTTCGGCATCCCTTCCATCATTTGAACCCATTCCACATTATCACATATCACAACTCATAGTCCTTTATTACTGCATTCTCTTATCTGAAGGCTTCAACCACAATTCACACTTCTGACAAAACCGTTTGAAGGTGGTTACAAAATTGTGATGTTTAAATGTGTTATAAACGTATGTATGCCGTCGCCAATTGTTATAAACGTATGAGAGAGAGAGAGGATGCTGGTTATAACTTTAGGGGATTCTGGTTATAACAGTCCTTTTACTTCTTACACGTATGTGGGACGTTAATTTATCTTAGACGAATATCTACACTAGATTCCCACCCAGTGTCTATTCTACAGGACTTCAACAGAACTCAGATCAAGAACACAATATTAGCCTGACTATAACGTCAATATATTTCACACCAAAATCCGACACATGGAACAGTCAATTAGTCGATACATAATAAGGATAGGGAAATATATATATAACACATAACACCTGTCATCCCCTCTAATGTCTGACTCATCGAGACAACCAATCATTGACATTCTCGCCCACACATCACCTCCCTCGCGAAGTTTGATCGTGTGATTTCATTTTAGGGTCTATTTGAAAAAATTTCGTTTGTTTCCTTTTCCTGAATGACCATAGTCTAACTTCTGATTCTAGATCATTTTTTCTCGTTTCAACTTGTGGTGGTGGTGGTGGAATATCAAACGTATCACATAATACTTCCATTGGTAATGGTTTGAGTTTAGATGACTCATAAACACATTTTCTATCTCGCAGTTGATTTACATGTCTAATAATTAGTGTATTTTCGACCATCACTTCATATAATACTGTACCACGTCGTTTTTTTATAAACCCAAATATCCATTTTGGCTCGCCAGGCCGGAAATCCCGTGCATAGACTGAGTCACCTACTTTGAATTCTCGAATTTTCAGGCAATTCCCTTTCTTATTTTTTTGTAGTCCACTGATTCTGTCTTTCGGGTTCAAAACATCAAAAAATGTTCTAATCGGTCGGCCAAACATTATTTCGGCTGGAGATTTCCCATCTTGACAGTTTGGACTTGGCGTAATTCTATAGGAAATGAGAAATTGTTGCAGAGCCTCTTCTACGTTGCCTTCTCCTCCCATCTTTAAGAGAGCTCGTTTAAGAATATCAACAAATTTCTCTGCCTGCCCGTTCGACTTTGGGTGATACGGTGGAGTTCTAACGTGTTCGATTCCATTCTGTTTACAGAACTCCGCAAACTCTAACGACGTGAACTGCGTCCCGTTATCTGAAACCAAAACATTAGGTGTACCAAACCTACCAAATAATTGTCTCAGATGTAGCAGTGTTTCAGACGTAGATGGTCTTCATACCACATAAATTTCAGTCCATTTTGAGTATGAATCAACCACCACCAAAAAATATTGTCCACTTATTGGTCCAGCATAATCAACATGTAGTCGGACCCAAGGCTTTGTCGTTTCTGGCCATGACTGGGATTCTGCTTTCGGCACATTCAACGGTAAATCCCACAAACCAAATTTATCAATCCAATCAATACCTAATAGATTGGTATTACAGTTCCCGGATACGTAACATTTCCCGGTCATAGTCTTTTCACCAAACGTGAGAGGTAGCTGTATTACTCCAAGAAGAGTAATATTAGTTCCTGACGCACTCTTGGCATTATAACATGTAGGTTGATATCGGGGTCGACCAATTTTAATCCAAGTTTCTCTAGAAATTAATGTTATGTCAGACCCAGTATCGACTTGTAGTTTGACCGGTTTGCCATCGAAAAAAATAGTTACATACTTCCTTTTAGAGGAGAAATGCTCACTTTTTGTAGCCAGAACAACATTTGAGTTATGCGGCATTACTTTTGAAGTATGTATCTTATTTCCTTTACGGGACTTATGCTGACGGTCAGAAACCTTTGGTTTACTTTTACCACATACTTGAGCATGACCATATTTACCACATTGAAAGCATAATCGTTTTTTAAAGTAACAAACTTTGGCAGAATGAGACTTACCACATCGCCAACATGACGTTTTGTGTTTCACTTGATTCGGGATTTTCTGGGAGTTCGAATCTTTATTTTCATTTAAAGATTTACATAAAGCATTAATTCCCACGTGTTCACTGTTCCTTTCTACGAGATTCGTGTCATGCTTCAAATTAACCATTCTTTGACACTCTTCAGATACTGATTGTAGACTGATATTAGGATCTTGTTCGATTCTCATTAGAATCCGTGCTCTAATATCTGCATCTACTGAAGATTGTAATCCACATACAAAAATAAGGCACTTGAATTGATCTGAGGACATTTCCTGTAATCGGAACCGCTCACATTCCCGGTTCACGATACTTGCATACGTTACTTAATCGTCCTGTACTTTCTTTACAAGTTGAAGACACTGGTATCTAGTGTGAAAAATTGATGACCGTTCACCAAATATACGAGTCAGGCATTCAACTGTTTCTTTGAACGTTATGTCGGATGGCTTCTTTGGGAGGATAAAATTACAGAATTTTTCATGTTCGGACACTCCGAGCTTTCGTAATAATAATCTCAATTTCGAACTTTCGTCCCACTCTTTACATTCATTAATAAATAAATCCTCATGGCGTTTAAACCATGCCTCAAAAGTAACTCCACTTTCTGGATCAAATCTAAATTCAGTTATTGAATTTGCAATAGAATCCGGAGTCATAGTGGAATTAGACACATCAGTTCTTGAGGATATCGACATATTTTTGACTAATAATTCGATAAGAGTATTTTGCTGTTGCAATAAGGTTTTCAGATCATCCATTTTCTTGATACAAAATTCACTTTAACTGAATACGTAAGCGTAGATCCGCTTTAATCACCGTCGCCAATTGTTATAAACGTATGAGAGAGAGAGAGGATGCTGGTTATAACTTTAGGGGTTTCTGGTTATAACAGTCCTTTTACTTCTTACACGTATGTGGGACGTTAATTTATCTTAGACGAATATCTACACTAGATTCCCACCCAGTGTCTATTCTACAGGACTTCAACAGAACTCAGATCAAGAACACAATATTAGCCTGACTATAACGTCAATATATTTCACACCAAAATCCGACACATGGAACAGTCAATTAGTCGATACATAATAAGGATAGGGAAATATATATATAACACATAACACCTGTCATCCCCTCTAATGTCTGACTCATCGAGACAACCAATCATTGACATTCTCGCCCACACATCAAAATGAATCAATGACTTCTTGGTATTGAGGACTGTTGTAAATTTGAATTCCAAATACAACACATTCGTTCGGATTCATCTAATACTTTTTGATTAAATTGAGTTGTTTCTGAGATTCCTAGTTTGTACTATGATTCGAATACCCCTAAATATAACATTGCCCGACCGTTGCTGCTACCTTGACGTGGTGGTCGGGCTTGCCTATCGTGATGATCCAATCGAGCTATGCTGGCTGGAACAATCGTTCCTCAAGGTCCTACCATGCCAGACAGGTCGATTGAAGAGCGGTGAGACTAAAAGCAGCAATCCCAAGGTCCGAAGGCGAAGTCGTACTGCTGACTGTACGGAGGTGTGAAAGCAGTAAGGTGTTTCCTTCAGACAACCAGCATGACAGCGATGCTGCCTTCCCACAAGGAGGGGTGGGGTTAGAAAAGGTCGACCCTAAAAATGCACACCTCGCCTTATCCCACGGATTTCCGTCTCCGGCGGTAAGGACTTTTGAAGAACGGAGCTAACACGTCAAAAATCCCCCACAAAAAGGCCGTGCGTGACCGGCCTCAAGCAGATGTCCCTTGGGCACTGCGGTCACGCACCCAGGTCGTTAAGACCAACACTAATCCAACTTCTTTTTCAGGTCCCTCAAGAAATACCCTTCCACGGTGTGGGCAGCCGGGAAGTGATACTAGCCCTCATACCCTTAGCTGCACACAAGACCAAGTTGGTCGCTTTCAAATCCTTCCTACACCTCCTAATAACTCTGTTATCTCCACGACTAACCCTTCCCACGTCCTTTTATCACCTCGCACCGCTAGGGCAAACGATTCGAGTACACAGAACGTTATTTCTGGTTTCCTGAAACCACGCTCTAAACTACATATAGGAACTTTTAATGTCCGAACATTGTGCCAAATAGGACAACAGGCTTCCTTAGCTAGGACTCTAAAATCTTACACCATCGATGTGTGCTGCGTCTCCGAAACGCGCATACAAGATCCGAGTAGTGTCATTCATTTGACCTCACCTAATCAAAATAAAGTTTCATCTCGATACACGCTTCGTGTATCTGGAAG
Source organism: Schistosoma rodhaini (assembly GCA_944470415.2). NCBI lineage: Eukaryota > Metazoa > Platyhelminthes > Trematoda > Strigeidida > Schistosomatidae > Schistosoma > Schistosoma rodhaini. Next base: position 10,383,146 of record OX104039.1, on the reverse strand, counting down.
CCCTGACGCTGCTTCCCGTGGCCTCGCTGGAGTAGGTATAGCATTAAGTCCTAGGGCAGAACTAGCTCTTTTAGACTGGATCCCAGTAGACAGTCGTCTATGCGCTGTCCGACTAAACGGATCAGTAAGGACCCGGAAAGATAGGGAAACTCGTCGTTGCCTCTTCGTCGTCTCTGCCTACTCTCCCACTGACTGCAGCTCAGACGATATAAAAGATGAGTTCTACAGGAAACTTTCTGACCTTCTCCGAGAAGCTAGGCGTTCTGATGTTGTAATAGTAGCAGGTGACTTTAATGCTCAAGTAGGTAAACTAAGTGAAAGGGAAAGACACCTGGGTGGATCTTATGGTGTCATGGCGAAAAGAACAGATAATGGCGACCGTCTGTTGCAGCTGTGCTCAGATAACCGCCTATTTCTTGCAAATACTAACTTTAAGCATAAGGAAAAACATCTTTTGACATGGCGACCCCCGAATTCGTCCCAACGTTGGACCCAATTAGATCACATCGCTATCAGCCACCGATGGAGGGGCTCGATTGAAGACTGTCGCTCATTATGGGGCACATGTCTAGATTCAGATCATGCTCTAGTGCGAGCACGTATCTGTCTGCGTCTAACTGGTCGTAGGAAAGACACTGCAGGGAAGCCTCTAAGGGTTCTACTTAATGATAGGCAAGCTAAGAATATATATCAGGAACAACTAGAAAAACAGTTAGGCAGCCATGTAAGTTGTGTCCACCCCGAGGCAGCGTGGAATGACATCCGAAAAGCTGTGGAAACAGCAGTGATGTCCGCTAGTAAGGTAAACCATAACGTTAGGGAGAAACAATGGATCTCGGCAGCATCTTCCGCACTGATAGATGCTCGTAAACTCATCCCACCTGGCTCTGAGCATAACGAAGAGCGGAGTCAACTTAAGCGCAGGCTTATAAGAAGCCTACGTAATGATCGTGAACAGTGGTGGGTAGGGAAAGCAAGAGAGATGGAAAAGGCAGCGGCAATAGGTAACAGTAGGCAGCTATTCAGACTCGTTAAAGAAACCGGCATTAGGAACCCGAATATCAGTGAAACCATCTCAGATAGAGATGGGCATATTATTCATTCTCAATCCAGGAGATTGGATCGATGGGCAGAACACTTTAGGGATCAGTTCAACTGGCCTTCAGCCACGCTTCAATTACCCACGATCCCCAGTCGTCCTGAATGGCAAATTGACGTAAGTCCTCCAACCCTCTGTGAGGTTGAAAAAGCTATAGGAAATCTGAAGCGAGGGAGAGCAGCAGGCCCTGACAGGTTGACCCCTGAGATTTTTAAGGATGGTGGTCCAGTACTAGCAGTGAGATTGACTGAGGTCTTAGGTAGAATCTGGGAACTGGACGTAATTCCATCTGACTGGTCCCAATCACTGATTGTGCCAGTCTATAAGAAAGGACAAAAGTCCTCCTGTGACAATCACAGAGGGATCAGTTTGACTAATATAGTGTCTAAAATATTAGCTTCAATAATACTAGGTCGCCTAACCAAAGCTCGTGAAGAGCAGACTAGAGAAAACCAGGCTGGTTTTCGACCTGGACGTGGTTGCATAGACCAGATATTCACCCTACGTCAGGTTCTAGAACATAGACACAAATTCAGACGTCCCACAATAGTAGTATTTCTTGACCTTAAGGCGGCATTTGACTCTGTTGATCGTGAGGTTCTATGGCAATGTTTGTCACTGAAAGGAGTACCAAAGAAGTACATTAACCTCATAAAGGCTCTCTACTCGAACACAACTGGTCGAGTTAGAGCCTATGGCGAATTGTCATCAGAACTGATTACGACAAGTGGAGTTCGTCAGGGCTGTCCACTCTCCCCATTCTTGTTTAACTTTGTCATTGACATACTTTTAGAGACAGCACTTTCATCAGCTAAGCCTCCAGGAGTTGAACTCTTACCGGGAGGCTCACTTGTTGACTTAGAATACGCCGACGACATAGTTTTACTCGGTGAAGACGCTGACAAAATGCAGAGTCTTCTGACCACCATAAGCAACAATGCAGGCATGTTCGGGATGCGATTCTCTCCCTCGAAGTGCAAAATGTTACTTCAGGATTGGGTTGCAGCGACACCTGAACTAATGATAGGGAGTGAAGTAGTTGAGCGTGTAGACCACTTCACTTATCTTGGGAGTCTCATCAGCCCTTGTGGTCTGGTGTTTGACGAAATCTCAGCACGGATACAGAAGGCTCGTCTAGCTTTTGCCAACTTGCATCATTTGTGGCGTAGGCGAGATATCCGTCTAGCAACCAAAGGACGGGTTTACTGTGCAGCAGTTCGTTCCGTCCTACTTTATGGAAGTGAAACATGGCCGGTAAGAGTAGAGGATATTCGTAGGCTACTAGTGTTCGATCATAGGTGTCTTCGAAGCATTGCTCGTATATCCTGGGACCACCGGGTAAGTAATGCAGTTGTTAGGAAACGAGTACTAGGTAGGGATGGCAAATCGATTGATGAAGTAGTGAAACTTCATCAGTTGAGATGGCTGGGACATGTGTTACGTATGCCCGACCACCGACTGCCCCGACGTGCAATGTTTCATGGTGTAGGAGTAGGTTGGAAGAAAGCTAGGGGTGGCCAGACCAAAACGTGGCACAAATCAATGAAGTCACTGACAAGTGGACTGGGCCATGTTGGTAAGTGTAGACTACCTGGTTGGGATTCGCGAGATGATAGCAACCGATGGTTAGAGACCTTGAATGACATGGCTCAAAATCGTTTGCAATGGCGAAGATGCATCCACTCTTTGTGTTCTACCAAATTCTAATCTTCTGAATTTCTCATGTCGTTATGTTTTTCTCCTTCCAAATATATTTCACTGTACTATACTCCTTCAATAACATCTTCAAACTCTAATCTTTCCGATTACTGCTTATACTCTTACTAATTCTTCCACTATGGGATTTGAATCGACAACTGCATCTGTGTGCTAATGTGGTATGGCAACTCGAACTGATGTACGTACGTACGAAGTTCTACGTTGTGACTGACTGACTGACTGAAATATAACATTGGCGTCTCTATGGCGTTGAGTTAGAACAGTTGTAAATTCATTCAACTTCTGAGGCTTTTGAGGATTGTTTTGAAAGTTATGAAATATGGAGCATGACCAAGAAAGATGTAGAGAGTGACAAAATTGTGGCACATTTTCTGACATTCATCAGTGAAGGAGCCTACAGTTTATTAAAAAAGTCGGCATATCCAGAAATGCCTATCTCACTTCATTATGCAACTCTTAAGGAACCACTATTAAATCATGTAAAGTGCACCAGTTTTGAATGCGAAATTTCATAAGGTGATTCGTCAGAATAACCTAAAGGTTAGGGAATTCATCCTTGAATTGAAAAGACAAGCTGCCAAATACATTTTTTTTTGTAAGCAACGTCATGTACAGCTGAGGGATCGATTAATTGCAGGAATTAACATACCACGTCTGGAAAAAGAGCTGTCAAGAATGCCGAACTGTTCCTTTCAAGATACTAGAACTGCATGTGTTAACTATGATGCAGTGGATGAACTTGATTTGAAATCGATGAAAATTTCTAATACTTTGCTCAGTCGTCATGATGAAATGCTATCTCAGTGTCGATCAAACGTACATTCGTTTAACAGTGATTCATATTCTCGTGAAAATATGGAAGGTGATTCAACAAGGAATTGCAAAGCGGGCAACAAAGGTGAGAAAACGTTTGGCAAATGTTTATCCTTTGGTAAATCTCATTCTCGTAATTCATGTGCATTTCATAATGCTAAATGTTTTAAATGTGGCAAGATAGGACACATTCAGTCAGTATGCAGAACTACTGTTCACTTTGCTTCAAGTATTATTAAGTCTTGTAACTTAGATCCCGATAATTCGGTTGTACCTAATGATAATTTATCTTTATCCACCACTTCGAAAGGTAATGTTCGTATTCACAAGCGATTATATACATATATAATTTATATATAATTATATAATTATATATTGAAAAATATCAATACGAATATGTGCAACAGATGTGGATAGATAAATAGACTCACCGAATTGATCTGGGTTGGAAAGTTGGCCAAATTTGAATTGTGCTCAATGAATTGGGTTACCAATTGCTGTCCACCAGAAGTATTGCGTGTTCGGTTGTCGGGATTACCAGATGTATTGCGTGTTCCAAATACGGCTCACCAGATGTATTAGGGTCGAGTCGAGGACGGACTATGATCACTACCACTATACGATTACGTGCCCAGAAATGACTTTCTTCCTTTGATAACGCGTAAACCAGAAGGCTTTATTAATCCAGATCAAGTATATTTATTGGCGATCTCGTGGTATCGATAGAATACCGAGACGTGCCAACGAGTACAGGCGAAATGGGCAGAGCGTAAGAAAGTTCGAACCGAACAAGGTGGATAGCGGAACAGGAAGTGAGTGTGATACAGTTAAACAAATACAGTAAAACAATCTCTGGTACAATTGGTTACAACAATAATAATTGTTTCTGTTATTCCAATCGTGTTCTTATCGAGACCAGTCGGTCACTACAAGGTTTTCTATGATGAGAAAGTGTCAACTCGGCTTTCATTTTGTAATTTTACTCAGCACACTGAACCAGCGAACACAGTCATCATGTTCATAACCGTTATATGAGAGACGTAAATGAAGTCAATCAGTACCAAATATTGAAAAAAAACTCTTCGAAATCGTTGGCTGTAAACAAACGAAAAAGTTTTTCTACAGATCAAAATTTGTAACACGTGAAGTCTTGTCAAATAGATGACAACATTATTTTGAGGTATGGTGGAAAGTATTTAACCTTCTGAGAAGCTCTCCAGTTATTCGCATTTTTAATTCAGCTCATATTGCATTTGTAAATATCTTCATTTTTTGTGAATTGATTCGTACTAGAAACATTTTGATTGTTTTTATGATGCACAGATATTTTCGGATGTTTGTGTTAAATAATAGGCAATAATTTATTTATGAATAGTTCAATTTGATTATGGTTACTTTTAGGACATACTTCCTTCGACTGGTGAGATATTTAATGAATTCCTACTAATCACTATGGTCAAATGATATTACAATATAATCTAACTTGTAACTTACCAGAGAAGTTACTGAGATGTACTAGTGAATTTAAAGTGATATTTTCTGGTTAGCGTATTTCTAGTAAAGTTATTTTCTATGGGATGATGTTGCTGACCACATCGCCAACTCTTCTCCCTTATTCGGGCTTGGGATCGGCAGTAAGCCTAAAAGGGCTACACGCGTAGTTACTCATTATCTGTTGGCCGGACACCATTAACAACAACCTACTGTGGCAGAGAACAAACCAACTTCCACATGAGGAGGAGATTAGAAAACACAACTGAAGGTGGGTAGGGTATGCACTTCAAAAACTTGGAATCTTGAAGGCCAACGGGTAAGAGGCGGTCCAGATGACGCATTGTGCTAGCAATTGCAGGTAAACATCAAAGGGATGAGTGGCACTTAGAAACACCTGTAACAGAAAATCCAGGAAAGTGTTGATTGGCGAATCCTTGTCAGCAACCTATGCTCCAGAAGGGGTAACAGGCGTGAGTAAGTAACTGATGAATTTGAAATGATCTAGCAAGATATTACTAATTCAAACAAATCTAGAACTTCGACAAGACATAACCAAGAACTGGAACTTGAAGTACGCTGTAAGAAATTATATTGAGTTGATATAGCGGATTCAAACACACTAAACATTTATTTGTACAATAAATGTATTAGTTATTCTACATAACTACCACAAATTGGCTGTCTATTTATTTGTCCACAATATAGTTGGGGTCTATTTGCAATTCTGTCAGATCTTTTCAGATGTTTAGCATTCTGATTTTCATTTACATTAACTATCTGGAATTCGGAATTCTTAAGAGTCATTATGAACAGGGCAATCATTAGAATTAAAATTGAAACTATATATTTTACGTTCAGAATTATCTGAAAAATTAGAATCAATTCGTTTTTGTATTGTTTGTTTGAATATTGCCACTGAATTTTAGGACTGAATTTGATCAGTCTGTTATTGACATGTGTGTATCCTTTGCGGATTGCCGCGATAATGCTTTATGTCACTGGCACTATAGGCAAAGATGAATGTCGGTTACCAGTATAATCCAGGACGCACGTTTTATCCCATTTAAGATTCGTCATCCATTTTTGCTTATAACACTTGTGACTTAAGGCAATATCGAGGCAATCCATACAGGATGCGCATATGCCAATAAGAGACTGGTCAATTGCAGTCTTAAATATCAATGAGAAGATTAAAACAATCGATACAAAAATGAATTAAACTTCTTCCAATTGCACAAACTTGTGGCCATCTGAACTCCATTCCTAAGTGGATAACGTGATGGCGTTTGAGGCGAACTGTACTGCGTTCGAGTCTCGGGGTGAGCATCAGATGGGATACAGATTCATCTGGCTGACGAGTCCCAAATGGAACGAAATGCGCGTCCTGCATTTCACTGCTAAACACCATCCATCTTAGATCATAAAATTAGAATTAATTAGAGATTGACTAGATTTATAATCACCCAATCCATTAATCTTTACTAGGTCCACATCTCTGTTTTGAACTGAAAGGTCGTTCAAGCCAAGAATCTTTAACATCATAATATCCATTATCTAAATTATACTTCCTTTTGACGGTCACAAGTCATTTCTTCGACTAAACTTTACTTATGATGATGTTTAATTCACTAAGTGAGTTCGAAGTATTTGATGTTGAAAGAGTTTAGCTGAAGTATCGTAAGTTCTTGGGTCTTTTGCATTACGACGTTGAAGAACTAAATCGTTGGTGCGTTTTTCTACCTCTTCGATATTACTTGGATTCACTGATGTGATAACAGTCTGAAAAGTTTGAACGAAATTTTACGTTAAACCATGAGACGAAGGGTTTTGTGGAGCTGGAAATAGATGACGGCATCCAATTTGAGTAAGCCAGCTGTCAAACTCTTCCTGTGAACTGGTTTCCGTTATCAGTTACTAATACATTAGGTATACCTTAACGACTAAATATCTTCATCATTGCTCTTTGAATGAAGTGTCCGCTAGGAGTGCTTGTGAGTACCACTTTTGGTCAGTTAGACTATGAACCGATCATAAGTAAAACACAATATGGGTTTAGAAATGGGTAACACTAATCGGCTTGCATACGTTCCCATGATTCAGGCGAAGGACTCCAAAAAGGTTTATTGTACGACAGCTTATGTAAACAAGAAGTACATTTTTCCGATTTCTGATACTAAAATCAATCTCAGACCACCAACAAGTCTGATGTACAAGTGATTTCATTCTTTCTGCTCTCAGATGGGTGGAGTGAAAGTCATCTCATATTGCAGATCAAAGTGTTGGGGGAATGGTTACTCTGTCGTTAACATTAAAACCTTCAGGATGCAGTGATATTCTTCTCACCTTTTGTAAAACTCAGGAAAAATACTCTTGAACTCAATATCCTAACCGCTTTTCACAACACTTATCACAATTCCACCTTCCTCACAAGTAGCCTTTACAAGTTCTTTCATATTAACTGGTAATGGTTGGACAAACATACAATCACTTTCTCTAGGTGGTCCTTCAGACTATGATTAGCGTGATAGAAAACCTGTATGTGGCTTCTTTTTGGGCACTCAGTGCTCAGTGGTGAAATCATAAACACCTAACTGTAAATTCCATTGCTGGACCATGGCAGCGGATTGCCAATGACGTCTTAGGGGTACTACGTCAAGCCCACATAGATTATTCTAGCCTCTGGACAAACCAATCTATTCATTCTTCTCAAGTCACATTTCTATATTGTCACTTATCCGCTTATTAAACTTGAGTGTTTTTTATATTATTGTATGTGCGTTAATTATTTAGGCTGTTCATTGTGTCGGTAACCTAATTCTATCTGACTGTAAATAACGAGGAAAGCTAAAGAACACATTACGCTGGGAAATAGAAGGAGATACGAAAAGGATGAATAACAACCGTAAAGAACTGGAAAGGATTGCCCAGGACATGGTTGGACTGAGAATGCTGGTTGGCGGCTTATGCTCCTCCACGAGGGATAACAGGTGTAAGTAAGTAATAAATAACGAATCACGCCTGATCAAATTGAGTCAGCTCATACGCCTCCCCGATCCGCTTCTCTTTGCTTCGTTTCTCTGATCGTCTGTTTGGATCAAAGATTGCATGAAATATACGTATTCGAAATCCACTCTCGTATTGGACTTATTTTATTCCGCTACTCACTAACGCGATTATACACGTGATTATGCACGAGGGTTTCTTTGTTTCTTTGTTGTATCATACAATTTTCTCACATTTCTTTCTCTTGCAGCCTTTTCTGCCGTTATTGCTGAGTCTTCCACATATTTACGTTTACCGGTTCTGATGCTCCTTTTCACTTGCTTGTTTACTTCTGTGTATTCGGCTTGTGCCTTGGCTTTTTCTGCTCTTGTTCGGCTGGTATTGATTGCTGTCTTCTTGTTCCTCTTTTCTATAATCTTATCCAGTGTACCAACAATGATCCATTACTTGTGGTGGTGATTTTTGTTGCCCAGAACCTCCTGACGTGTTGAAGTGATTTCCTCTTTTATCTCTTTCCAGTTGCTCTCCATAGTAGTTCCTTCTCCATTGAGTAGCTCATGAAAGGTTTGGAACTTATTGTTGAGGGCTATCTTGAATTTAATGAGTTTGTCAGTGTCCCGAAGAAAAGCCGTATTAAACTTTTGCAATGTCGTCCACCCCGTTGTCCAGTGCTTCTTAAGTTTTAATTTCATCTTGGCGACCAGCAAGTGATGATCTGATGCTATATCAGCTCCTCTCCTGGTTCTCACATCCTTCATCCTCCTCCTGAACATTTTGTGGATGCAGATATGGTCGATTCGGTTCTGCGTAGTGCGGTCCGCTGAAGTCCATGTGGTTTTGTGAATGCGTTTATGTGGGAATATGGTGCCGACTATGACCAGTTTATTGAAGGCACATAGGTTTGCGAATCTCTCACCATTTTCATTCCTTTCTCCCAGTCCATGTCGTCCCATGATGTCTTCGTATCCAGTGTTGTCCATTCCAACTGTAGCATTTAGGTCTCATATCAAAATGACCAGTCATTGGTTGGGTACTTCTCGACGATTGACTGCAGCCTATCGTAGAATTGATCTTTGACGTCTTCGTTGTAGCCGTTTGTAGGTGCATAGCATTGGATGACGTTCATTGTAATGCCCTCTTTCTTTGTTTCGAAGGAGGCTTTGATGATCCTTGGTCCATGAGATTCTCATCCTATAAGTGCATTTTATTCTTGTTTGGACAGCACCAATGCAACTCCTTGTGTATATGGGGCATTTTCTTCTTCATGACCGGAGTATAACAGAAGCTCCCCTGAAGATATTCGTTGTTGTCCAACCTGCGTCCAATGTGTTTCACTGATTTCAAACACCTTCAGGTTGTATTTCCTCATTTCTGCAGCAATTTGGAAGATTCTCCCAGTTTCCCACATTATTCGGATGTTCCATACACCTATAAAAATTGTTGCTCTGGTTGTTAGAAGGGGCATCGGACTCGTGACTTCCGAATGAACCCGGCTTTCATCATGAGGCGTCATAATTCTTCCTTCAACTTGTAGGGCAGAGTTTAAATTATAATTTTTTCTTGTTAGCGTTTTTTGGCGAGTGAGTTTCCTACGGGATGGGGTCGCTAACCCCATGCCCAACCCTTCTACTTTGTGTGAGCTTGGGAACGGCAGTAGCCCCTGGAGGTGCTACAGGAGGAGTCTTGACTTAGTTAGATGGTAAATAAACTTTAATGTCTGGTGATCAGTTACAATATGGAACTTTACACGAAAAAAGTATTTATGTAGTCTTTTCACTGTCTACACCACAGTTGAAACATCCTTTTGAGTCTGAGAATATCCTTGTTCACTTTTGTTTAAACATCTCGAAATAGAAATAACAGATTTCATATTCCTTGTGACAGTGTGACTCACACCACAAGCACCTGGTGAATGAGTTGAGAAGTGGAAGGTGAGAACAGATGACAGTATATATCTATGTTGAAATAACATTTTACTGAATTCTAACTTTTAATACTTCTCATTGCAATGTTATTCTGTGATGGAGAAATAATCTTCAATTAACCATTATAAACAAAAGTCAAAATTCAATTGGTCAACATAATACTCAAAATCAATTGGTTCAATATCTCTATTAAAATGTTAATTAAATAAAAAGCACCCTATTCCTCAACATTTATTTCTGTTATTGTTACCGTTGTTACCATTGTTTTTTATAACAAGGATTGTATAATCAAATGTTTTCCAAGAAGAAATCATCCTTCAGAATTTACTGTGCAATTTCCAAAGCAGTCGGATTAATATTTTGTACAATTTTCTTATTACAAATATATTTCATGCGTACCACTGTCAATTATGTAACCTTACAAAATCTCACTGCCGAAGCAATTATTCCATCCAATACAACACTTGATGTTTGTAAACAAACATGTCGTACTATTTGTAAGAATATTGACAGTGTTCCATCGAGTAAGGTGAATGCATTGAAACCAATGGGGAAAATGCCATTCACTGGTGAATTCAATGAAGAGATGAACCCAATCAACGACACATTTTATCCACAGAGTCTTGATGGCAGTTGGATGTTTAAGGAGGAGACGACCGATTGTAGCAACGTTCCACAATCCGGTGTAGCAATCATCATTGTTTGTAGAGACAGATGGAAACAACTGAATAATACATTGTCCAGTCTGATTCCAGTTCTCCAAAGACAACATTTATGTTATCGAATATTTGTTATTGAACAAAAAGGTACTGGTATTTTGAACAAAGCTCGATTGATGAATGTTGGTTTCATTGAAGCACGTAAACGTTTCTATTTCAACTGTGCTATATTTCATGATGCTGACTTAATACCGTTGGATGACAGAATACCACATGGTTGTGATGAAGAGACGATGGAGAGTGTGGTTCATTTGAGTGTTGGAGTGAGTACATGGAATTATATTTTACCTTACAAATCATTGATTGGTGGTGTTTTGAAAATATCATCTGCACAATTTATACAGGTTAATGGTTATTCCAATAGTTATTGGGGTTGGGGTGGAGAGGACGATGATTTGGAGAGGCGACTGAAAGCATCAAATATTGTGTATAAACATATTGAAAAGTCAATAGGCAGATATCTGGCTCAACCTCATGATAAGCAGGTTAAAGGGAACTTACGTTCAGTACTTGACTTATTAGAAAATGCCGTCAGTCGCATGTTAACTGATGGATTAAATTCTGTAAAATATAAAGTTTCAACGTATTTTGAGAAGCAACACTACACATATTTTTTGATTTCATTAGAATAATTCTTTCCAAAGATTCATTTGCCCCCTTTTATTGTATACTATTGTTCTTTACAATACGAAACAAAACTACTTTTATATTGAATGATACCTTTATTTAAGAATAGAAATAATCAAGAAAGCAAACACACTGATGTAGACTCAACATCAACATTGTTATATGCACAGTCAAATCTGTATTATATTCACAAATGCACAGGAAATTACATCCATATAAACTCTTCATTGTGGACAATAGTTAAACAAGATACACAGTAGAATAAGTGGGATAACGTTCAAGACTTTAAAACATATATTTTGTTAAATGGTAGAATGTAATTTAATTCTCGTTCTACATATTTCATTTGTGTAATAAATAGTTGAATTTTTATTCAACGATTCATTTTAGTGAAGTATTTTCCCCCACCTATACTCGGCCTTATTTCCTTTATTATTAGTAGTAGTAATGGTAGTGTAGTGAGCAAAAAACGAGTGGGGACAATCGATTTTATTTAAACAAACTAACAGTATATCTCAGTGAAATATGTGAACCATATAGTAAATAGTTAATTTACAAACTATCAATCAATTGACTCAGTCTTGACTGTTCCTTCTGTAAATATCAGTTCATCGTCTCCTATTATTATTGTTCATGCATTTTCACACCAATCGCGCTTCGTTCCCGTTCTTTCATTATCGATCTTCTACTGAAATACATTCAATGCCCGACCACCGTAATATACTACTTATGTGGGTATAAGTAACCCACACCACGGTATTAACAATATCCAAAATTCATTTGTATTCTAAAATCGACTTAACGATTCAGGTATTTATCATAAGTGAAAATTATATTTGAAATAATCTCAGCAATTGAAATTTAAATAATTCCAACATTTCATCCAGCTAACTTCTTTGGACTTCTTCAGGGTAATAAACAAAATCCACCTTGAAGTACTACTTCTATCATTAGTTACCATTATTTTAATTGTTTTCTTATTGTCTTTTTATTAATTACAATGTATCCGTTTAATAAGGTATATATCCATGTTTCTTGTGATTGATTACATCGTTATCTCCCTATCACTTCTTCTGTTCCTAAATAGACCAGACTGGTATAATCACGGGTAGTAATTATAGGGATGAAATACACTCAACGCGCTGCCTTGATTAAATATAACGTAAACGATCTCAAATTAGTTTGTATTTCTTATCGAACTAAAAACACTGTAACACCACCTATTCTTAACAACAGAGTTAAATCAGAAGTCTAAATATGAACATTTATGGAATATTTTATTTCGACTGTAATCGATAATCAAATTAAATAGAGACAGAGGCTACCGTTCTGTACACGTAACTGAATCAATTAACTTTATAGTAGTATGAGAGTATTTTATCAATACCCACATCATTATGTTAGTATTATGGAATGGTAAAAGATAATGTTTGGATCCTTTATTGATGAACAAATCTCATACTTAATTTCTTTAAATTGTCGATCAAATTCACAGTTAAGTAATAAGAATTACAAGTATGTAGAATCTCCTCGACCAATAAATGAGCAAACGAAACATAAAATGCACAATCACTAATAAATCAATCACATGTTCAACGGTATTTGTATCGGTAATTCCCAACTTGGGGCATATGTTAGGGCGAACAACAAAAAAGGCAAGCGTCAAAGTGGTGATTCTATTATTTAACGTATATGTAAAACTTATCTACCATCCTGTACTTCCTTTTTACGTGATGTGGCTGGATCTCTGCAATATACTATTCGATGTTCAATTCATTCGGCTTCTGTTTCTTCTTTGGAGCATCAGTAGATCACTATAAATCTGAATGAGTGCCGACAATAATATGGATAAAGCCTATATGACACCGTTCAACAAGATAAATTATTTTAGGAAGATATTCCATCACGGAACTGAGAGTGTTCCATGGTAGAACTTGCAAAATCGGGTCTCTTTAGTCCTTCCATCTTATTAGTCTTCTGGTTCAGTTATTTTCAAATTAATTGTTTAACTCTTTAATTTCGTCATTATTCTATATATCAGACGGTAACTTTGTTAAACTATGAGATTCATTTATGTCTGCAGCAGGCACAAAAACTAACGCCACCAAGTGACGGATATGTAAGTCGGAATTCCTACCTGTCATATAACGTTCTTTACGGTTTGCTGATGGCTGTTTACTCCACTATATACAATAAGCCAGATGAAACCAGCAAACTTTATTGTAATTCAGTTAGTTCCCTTTACGAATTTAAATCCAGACCGAACAAAAATTGATGATATTACAAATTTTGATCTGTAGAAAAACTTTTTCGTTTGTTCCTACTAGTTTACAGCCAACGATTTCGAAGAGTTTTTTTTCAATATTTGGTACTGATTGACTTCATTTACGTCTCTCATATAACGGTTATGAACATGATGACTGTGTTCGCTGGTTCAGTGTGCTGAGTAAAATTACAAAATGAAAGCCGAGTTGACACTTTCTCATCATAGAAAACCTTGTAGTGACCGACTGGTCTCGATAACAACGCGATGGGAACAATAGAAACAATTATTATTGTTGTAACCAATTGTACCAGAGATTGTTTTACTGTATTTGTTTAACTGTATCACACTCACTTCTTGTTCCGCTATCCACCTTGTTCGGTTCGAACTTTCTTACGCTCTGCACATTTCACCTGTACTCGTTGGCACGTCTCGGTATTCTATCGATACCACGAGATCGCCAATAAATATACTTGATCTGGATTAATAAAGCCTTCTGGTTTACGCGTTATCAAAGGAAGAAAGTCGTTTCTGGGCACGTAATCTTATAGTAGTAGTGATCATAGTCCGTCCTCGACTCGACCCTACTACAACCTCCTGCACTTTCATGCTCATCAAAAGCATAAAATACCATTATTCACTGAGGCTCTATGATAATCTGAAAATGGCAAATGAATACAATAGCCTACAAAGAAATGATCGAAAGTTTCTGTCAGACTCATTCCAAGAGATGACTTCAGTTAATCTCATAAGAAATAAACTATAAGTGTATAGTTGAAATCCCTTGTGGATTGGTGTTTCAGTGGTCATGGCGTTGGACTTTCAGCTATTTGACCGTAGATTCAAAGCCCCCTATTAATACTTAGTTGGACATCAAGCTTACAGTGTGGCTCACACCACAAGCACCTGGTGAATGAGTTGAGAAGTGGAAGGTGAGAACAGATGACAGTATATATCTATGTTGAAATAACATTTTACTGAATTCTAACTTTTAATACTTCTCATTGCAATGTTATTCTGTGATGGAGAAATAATCTTCAATTAACCATTATAAACAAAAGTCAAAATTCAATTGGTCAACATAATACTCAAAATCAATTGGTTCAATATCTCTATTAAAATGTTAATTAAATAAAATGCACCCTATTCTTCGGTTGACATTAAAATCACGGCTCGTATTATCCCCCTATCACCCTTTTTTCGAAAATGATGTGAAAAAAATTTAGCAATTGGTGATTGGTGAACTTATTTTTGAAAGTGTGTGCTCAAGTGCAAATGAACAAATATTTTGTCACCTGTAATAATTTTTTAATTGGTTGTAAATGGTGCAGTTTTGTAATTTGATCCGTTCAAATCGAACTAGAATAAAGTGCTTTTATTGGATGTAAGAATTGACATTTTTACATCCGATTATTATTTACAATAGTTAACTATTTTCGCATTGTTCCATCTGAGTTTTGTAAAAAATTTTAACTTCGAAAAAAACAAAAAACAAATCCATTTCATTACCCTGCTATACTCCTGTTAGTGAATGTATATCAGGATAATTTTTTTTTGTAATGTAGTAGAAATGCAACTAAAGTTATCAGTTATCGTGACAAGAGTAATAATAATAATGTGTAGATCATTGAAAGTTAATTTTTGAAGAAAAAAAACTGACAGCTGTTATTAATAATTGATAATGGTGATTATTGAAATTCAAAGGTAGTCTCAAATGTTTAATACACAATTAGTGAACACAATTTCATTTAAGTATTCCCATAAGTTAATTTAAACACATAGTTCGGTCATTTAATGAAACGTTATATTCGTGTAAATGATGAAGAGAAAGTGAATGGGGCATGCCGAAGTCACACTAACCGTAAGAGATGTGTAAATGAAGCAACTTTTACACAATCTGAAATTAGTAATAATGTCTGAGAAAAAAGCAAATAATCTTTATAATTCAGTTATTTTGCAAACCGTTATTCTTAATACCAAAAAGTTGATCATTTTAACTTTGAAAAGGGTGTCGAAAATGAACGTAATACTGTTATCAAGGTTTTTTTGTAAATCCATTAAAAGCATAAAATATGTTGACCTGTACATTCTTTGTAGTTGATCACTTATTAATGATCACCGAAAATACATGTTAGTGTACTCAGTCATGTAATACGGTAATTGTATTTGTCAGGTGGGCATAATATTTTTTTGGCAGGTGATGTTAACAGCCTATGTTTTTTAAGTGCACAGCCTTTCAAAATAATGATCTGAATTTTTTATTATCATTTGTAAATAACATTGTAAACGTTATTTATTTAGAAAGTCTAGAATGATATTTCCAAATCAACAGTTCCCTTTGTTAAACATACTAGACGAACAATGAAAAGCTGTATCAAAAGATTTTCATCCCATTTTCCAATTTCTTTCAAGCCGTTTCGTCCAATGAAATTCCTAGTTGTAAATGCGTTATAATTGGTTATGTAATTCTTGAAATTCGTATAAAAGCTCTGTACTTATCGATATAGATAATTTTCTTCACAATATGGACGTCAGTAACGTGCAAATTACAGGCTCTGTTGTTCCTCACGTAGTCACAGAAATGGAAAATGCATTTTTGAATACATTGTATCTGGTAGCGTTTCCATCACTGGAAGCGTTAAAGAGCGCCATTAGAACTTATGAAATAGCAACGTACTGCCATTATGAGGTGAGAGATTCTCATTTCCATGGAGATCGGAAGCCGTATATTAAATTTGTATGTTGGAGAAAGAGCTATAAAACACCTAGCGGTTCTTCGCAACCGATTAGACGAAGGAGGTAATTTGATTAGTGTTATTATATTGTTTATTGAGGACTTCAATGGACACACAATGTTCGGCCTTCATCTTTTGTAAGTTTCTTGAAGGTTATTGGACTGTTGTTCGTGGGAATGTGCATCACAATCACAAGTGCAATTCCCTGAGGTACGACTGTAACACATGGATGCGACGATTAACGGCGGCGGAATTGGAAACAGTGAAGCCACTGTTGATATCTGGAATATCAGCAATGTTATACACTACGCGTACCAATCCTATGGGAAACGTCTTACTGCTCAAGATGTTTTCAATATGCATCACAAAGTGTTCTCACAGGCCAACCTTCCTGGTAAGCAATGTGCATATTTATACTATTCACTGTAGGTGATTACGGTAAATTGAAAAATCACATTACGTCACTTGGTGGCCGTTGTGATTATCAATTGGATGTAGATCATAGTCTGTTGTACTTCTTCTTCGCTACAGCAGACCAGATTAATCTGTGCAATAGGTTTTTAGATGTTGTTGGTTTTGATGGGACATACAAAACCAATAATGAAAATATGTTTCTGTATCACGTGGTGGCTCTGGATATGAATTTCATGGCAATACCTGTTTGTATTGCATTTATAGGTCGCGAAACATCGACTTTGCTGTCCGATTTCCTCTCGTTCTTCCGCCAAATGAGTAACAATAGAGAGGTTATCGGTATTGTTACCGATGATTCACCTGCTATAGCTGCTGCCATAACGCAGGTGTATCCCAATTCACACCACCTTTTGTGCCGCGTGCACCTGCTTCGAAATGTCATCAAGAGGGTAAGCTTTCTTTTCTTTAGAATTAACCCATTCATCGTATTCGTAGAGGCTACGATCTGATCTTCTTCAAATATTCTACCGTCTTTTGCTAACAAGAAATGTGGAAAGGTAAATCAAAATATGCTTTACAATGGTTTGTAGCTTCCAAAGGTATCTGTCATTTATCGAAGCAGCAGACGGAAATTTCTACCAATATTTGAGAGATCAGTTATTGTCCAAAAAGCACAAGTGGTCGAACGCTTTTAGACCATCTGAGATGCTTCTAGATCAAAGCAATACAAATTTCGTTGAGACGACCCATCGAATTTTAAAGTTGCATAAGCTGAACAGAAAAACACCCGTGTTCACATCGATATTCAGTGTTCTGCTTCGCACTGGATATTGGATAGAAGCTAGAGTTCAAAAGTACTCCACTGAATGCCGTAGCAGAGCTGTGCTGGGTCGCGAGCCACAACTACGTCGTCTTCAGGAAACACTTACACCTGCTGCGTGTCAACTGCTGAAGCGGCACTTGCGTGTTCCTGTTACTGACTTCGTATTGTCGGGGGAGTTCTTCACGGCCGTTGATACTACAGGAACTTACATAGTCTCCAGAAATCCTATTACTTGTTCCTGCACTTGAATATGAACGCTAAACAATCCTTAACAGTATGCGATTGAACAGACAAAGGTATGATATACTGGTAGATTAAATTAATAGAAGATACCGTTGCTGGAATGAATTGTGGTTGAAGCCTTCAGATAAGAGAATGCAGTAATAAAGGACTATGAGTTGTGATATGTGATAAGGTGGAATGGGTTCAAATGATGGAAGGGAAGCCGAAGTTAAAATAAGGAAGACTGTTTATGAGGATGCAAAGCGCATCAGAAGAGCAAAGCGTTAAGAAACGCTAATAACTTTGTCTTTTATTGTCAGATTTTTTTCAAATTTCTTTTTTTTCATCCTATGCCAGTCACCAAGTTGTAATGTCAAAGTTTGAGTTAGCATGTTATAGGTTGTCTTAATAAAATAGCTAATCCAGCATAAAATTGGAAAGATGAGTCTGAATGGTGAGTGTAGGAGAACAGCCTCAATATGACGGATTGATTGATTTGTTATCAACCATAACGTGCCCGATACAAACAAAATGTTCTGCCTTACAAACTTGAGTGGATTGAAGTCATTGCCCTCACTATCAACGCTTGCTGGTCTGTAGCCCCACACTCCCTCATTCCGTGATGTCGGGCCCATCATAATTTGTTTTTAGATAAAATGTAGTATAATATTTCTGCAAGGGCAGGTACACGCCATTTTAACAGACATGATCTACAAGTCACAACATTTACTGGTTTATAGTATGCATCCCAAGTAGGGTTGTTTGGTAAATATAATCTATAAAAGTGAATATCAGTTCATTCGTTCAGATATACTGTGTCGTCTTGGAAATATTTTCCGAAGAAACATCGCGTCCACGTTACACACCAGATCCGACCTCGACAAAATTGTGTTATGATTTTGGTCGTGCTAAGTATTTATACAATACAACTTTTTAAGTTTATAGTTATTATAAAGTAGACTTGTGGGGCGCTTGGTGTGAACTGTGACCTTGGGTGAGCGCGTACATCGAGTTTCTTCCAGATATCAGAAGTTCCATAACTTTGTTCTCAAAGCAAGATTCTGAGGAAAAAAAGAGAAACTGAGGAGCAGCAAGGCATTTGGATGGGAACGATAAGCAATGCTTAACATTTTGTGGTGGAACAGACAGAGGTATGATAAATTAGTAGATTAAATTCATACTAGCTCTTGTTGCTAGATTGGAATGTGATCAGGGGCTTCAGATGAAAGAATGCAGTAATAAAGAACAATGAGATGTGATATTTATCATGGTGGAGCAAGTCCAAATGAAGGAAGTGAAGTCAAGGTTGGAATAAGAAAGGCTGTTTATTAGAATAGAGAGTGCGTAGAGTAGTGTCAATAAAACTAACAACTAATTGATGCGTGTTGATTGTCCTTGACCTTGGTGAGGATCGATGATTTGGCTAGGGCTCAGTGGTATTTAACTGGCTCTACAAACAGAATAATCTGAATTAATTCTATTTAGTTTGGTTCTCGTCAGCTATAGACAACCTGTTGTACTTATGTTTATATATGCCTTTTGTAAACAGATCACTGTTGTGCATGTCAACTTACCAGATGAAAAGAGCCAATAATATGGAATTTAGAGCTAGGAATGAATATTCTGTTTTTGAAATTCAGTACTCACTCACTCACTCACTCAACGAACGGATAGTTGCCTAGAAATCCTTGAAACTGCAAAAACAGTGAACACTGCTAAACGGATGCATAACATGCGCCCAGACAATTCATGTATTAATTTCATTTGGATTCTAATAAAGCTTTTCTCTAATATACAGTACTATTTATACGGACATATGAAATTATTAAATCAAGAAAGGTAGTTTATGAGTCACTGATAACATTGGGATGGATTACATAATTAAACATAATATGTAAAGAATCACTATAGATCGGGTCGAGAATGATAGACAGAACCCACTGAACAGTGCACAACATGACTCTATCGTCTACCGAATGTCCGCAAGTTAAAAATTCCTCTTCGTCCAGTTTTAGATATGTATAATTCATCATGCCAAAAAACTGCAAACTGGTTAGTTGGAATACTAGATTTTCTACACAAAGTATTCTTCAACTGAAACGTTAAAGACGTTCTCGATTTCATTTCCAAGATGAAACATACAGACTCAAGTGGGAAACGGATGATGTCTCCAGATGTTGCTTCTTTGTTCACCAATGTACTAATAACTGAGACTATTGAATTTGTGTGTCCACAAATACTTTTAAAAAAAGATTAATATTGGAATTTCGGAGGTTCGTCTCAAAGAATTACTTCTGAAATGTACAATCAAAGTCCATTTTGTCTTTAATAACATCTTTTGAAACATTGAAATACATTTCTATATATATATACCCTAGTTACTTAATAATTAACTCCGCCTGTAGCTCTTCTAGAGTTACTGCCGGTCCCAAGCTCGGGTAAAGGAGGATTGTTCGGCATGGGGTTAGCGACCCCACCCCGTAGAAAAGCTAACTCGCTAAAAAAACGCTTACCAGAAAAAATAATTCAAACCATTTAAACTCTGCCCTGGGAGTTGAAGGAATAATTATGACGTCTCATGATGAAAGCCGAGTTCCTTCGGAAGTCACGAGACCGATGCACCTTCTAACAACCAGAGCAACACTCTTTATAGGTACATGGAACGTCCGGACAATGTAGGAGACAGGAAAGACCAGCCAAATAGCATTGGAAATGAGAAGATACAACTTGGCAGTACTCGGAATCAGCGGAACCCATTGGACACAAACTGGACAACAAAGGCTAGGTACAGGAGAGATGCTGCTGTACTCCGGTCACGAAGAGGAAAATGCTCCACACACTCAGGGAGTTGCTCTAATGCTGTCCAAAGAAGCACAAAATGCACTTGTAGGATGGGAATCTCATGGACCTAGGATAATCAAAGCATCATTCAGAACAAAGAAGGAGGGGATCACAATGAACGTTATCCAATGTTATGCACCCACCAATGATAGCAACGACGATGATAAAGATCAGTTCTATGAAAGGCTGCAATCAATTATAGAGAAGTGCTCACGAAAGGACCTCACAATCCTGGTGGGAGATCTAAATGCTAAAGTTGGAGTGGACAACACAGGATATGAAGATGTAATTGGACGACATGGATTAGGAGAGAGAAATGAAAATGGGGAGAGACTTGCAAACCTATGTGCATTCAACAAATTGGTCATAGGCGGCACTATATTCCCACACAAGCGCATACACAAAGCTACATGGATCTCACCGGACCAAATCACAGAGAACCAGATAGATCACATATGTATCAACAAAAAATTCCAAAGATCAATGGAAGATGTGAGAGCCCGGAGAGGAGCTGACATAGCTTCAGATCACCACCTGGTTGTGGCCAAGATGAGACTGAAGCTAAAGAAACACTGGACAACTGGACAAACAGCACTACAAAGGTTCAATACAGCCTTTCTTCGAGATACTGACAAGCTCAATGAATTCAAGATAACTTTCAACAACAGGTTCCAGGCTCTACAGGATCTACTGAAAGAACAAGAAACTACTTTGAAGGACAACTGGAAAGGGATAAAAGAAGCACTAACTTCAACGTGTCAGGAGGTTCTTGGTCCTAAGAAGCATCATCACAAGGAATGGATCTCTATGGGACCCCTGGACAAAATTCAAGAAAGGAAGAACAAGAAACTAGCAATTAACAACAGCCGAACACGAGCAGAGAAAGGCAAAGCACAAGCAGACTACGCAGAAGCAAACAGGGAAGTGAAGAAAGGCATTAAAGCCGACAAGCAGAAATACATGGGAGAACTAGCAACGGCGGCGGAAAAAGCTGCAAGAGAAGGGAATATGAAACAACTATATGATACAAGGAAGAAATTGGCAGGGAGATATAGCAAACCAGAGAGACCAGTCAAGGACAAAGAAGGAAAGACAATCACTGAGATTCAAGAACAGAGGAAAAGATGGGCAGAATACTTCGAGGAACTGCTGAATAGACCAGCCCCACTGAACCCACCGAACATCGAAGAAGCCCATACAGACCTTACTATAGATGTCACTCCACCAACGATCGAAGAAGTCAAGATGGCCATCAGACAAATCAAAAGTGGGAAGGCGGCAGGACCTGACTATATACCAGCTGAAGCACTTAAGTCAAACATTGAAATAACTGCAAACATGCTTCACCTTCTATTCAAAAAGATTTGGGAAGAGGAACAAGTGCCAACGGACTGGAAAGAAGGATATCTCATCAAGATACCAAAGAAAGGAGATCTGAGCCAATGTGAGAACTACAGAGGTATCAGTTTGTTATCAGTACCAGGAAAAGTTTTCAACAGAGTGCTGCTGAATCGGATGAAAGACGCAGTAGACGCCGAACTTAGGGATCATCAGGCTGGATTCCGTAAGGATCGGTCGTGCACAGACCAGATTGCGACACTACGGATCATCGTTGAACAATCAGTTGAATGGAACTCATCACTATACGTCAACTTTATTGACTATGAGAAGGCGTTTGACGGCGTGGACAGGAGAACATTATGGAAACTTCTTCGACACTATGGAGTTCCTGAAAAGATTGTCAACGTTATCCAAAACTCATACGATGGACTACAGTGCAAAGTGGTGCATGGAGGACAGCTGACAGATGCATTTCCAGTAAGGACCGGAGTCAGACAAGGCTGTCTACTCTCCCCATTCCTCTTCCTTCTAGTGATTGACTGGATTATGAAGAATTCGACATCTGAAGGGAAATACGGAATACAATGGACAGCTCAGAATCAATTAGATGATTTGGACTTCGCAGATGATCTAGCCCTTCTCTCTCATACACACGAACAAATGCAGATGAAGACAGCAAATGTAGCAGCAGCCTCAGCATCGATAGGCCTCCACATTCACAAAGGAAAAAGCAAGATTCTCAAATGCAACACGGAGAACACCAACCCAATCACACTTGATGGTGAAACTCTGGAAGAGGTGGAAACATTCAAGTACCTGGGGAGCATCGTTGATAAACAAGGAGGATCTGATGCATATGTAAAGGCGAGGATTGGCAAAGCAAGGGCAGCATTTCTACAATTGAAGAACATATGGAACTCAAAACAACTCTCAACCAATTTCAAGGTTAGAATCTTTAATATGAACGTCAAGACAGTCCTACTGTGTGGAGCTGAAACGTGGAGAACTACTACGGCCATCATCAGGAAGGTACAAGTATTTATAAACAGTTGTCTACGCAAAATACTCAACATCCATTGGCCGGATACTATCAGCAACAGCGTTTTATGGGAGAGGACAAACCAGCTTCCAGCTGAAGAGGAAATTAGGAAAAGACGTTGGAAGTGGATCGGACATACATTAAGGAAATCACCATTGTGCATCACGACTCAATCCCTAATTTGGATCCGGAAGGGAAGCGGAAAAGAGGAAGGCCAAAAAACACACTACGCCGGGAAATAGAAGCCTATATGAAAAGGCTGAATAGCAACTGGAAAGAACTGGAAAGGAAGGCTCAGGACAGAGTTGGATGGAGAATGCTGGTGAGCGGCCTATGCTCCTCGACGAGGGGTAACAGGCGTATGTAAGTACTTAATAATTGTCCAATAAGAATATATGTAATGATAGTTCACATATAATTTGCAGTAGTTAACATTCATTTATTCTTCGTTCGCATGTGACAGATGTTCAGTATGATATGCAGTATGTGATTTGCTATAATTTTGAACATTTCTCATACATGCGACTTTGCCCTAATTACTAATCAAATGGATGTATAAATCATTGTATAGATGAGTGTATTTTCGACCAGAGTCGTTGTTGTATTTTGGAGGTGAATAAATCTTCACTTGTATCAGTCTTATGTGCTGTTATTTGGTGTCGTAGGGATTGTACTGGTTCCTCGTTTTTCCAGTATAAGTGATAGTCAGCGAGGACATAACGTATACCATCTGCACTGGATAAATAAAGCTATATTAAATCATTTCAAATGGCAGTACATTTTTATTAGCTGTGTAGATATACACAAGTAAATAAATTAATAACCTGTAATTATTATCATTGCTTTACAATGAATCCGACTGATTATCTAAGGATAAATTCAGTACAAGATTTGTTCGTCTAAATATTTTTATTGAATATTATCTCTTACTGTTCCATACTACTAACACAACGATATGGGTACTAATACAATACTTTTATACTATTATAAATTTAATTGATTCAATTACGTGTATACAAATACTATTTTATTGTATCCTGAATAATAATAATAATAATTACGATCGTTAGGATGATGGTTCAACAATGTTACCATAGTTGTATTTGTTTCTATGTATATCAGGTCATAGGATTGACCTTAAAAATAACTTTAGAAAATTTTTATCATAGCAACTGTAATTTAGGATATTGCTAGGTTTGTAGAAACATACTATAAACCAGTAAATGTTGTGACTTGTAGATCATGTCTGTTAAAATGGCGTGTACCTGCCCTTGCAGAAATATTATACTACATTTTATCTAAAAACAAATTATGATGGGCCCGACATCACGGAATGAGGGAGTGTGGGGCTACAGACCAGCAAGCGTTGATAGTGAGGGCAATGACTTCAATCCACTCAAGTTTGTAAGGCAGAACATTTTGTTTGTATCGGGCACGTTATGGTTGATAACAAATCAATCAATCCGTCATATTGAGGCTGTTCTCCTACACTCACCATTCAGACTCATCTTTCCAATTTTATGCTGGATTAGCTATTTTATTAAGACAACCTATAACATGCTAACTCAAACTTTGACATTACAACTTGGTGACTGGCATAGGATGAAAAAAAAGAAATTTGAAAAAAATCTGACAATAAAAGACAAAGTTATTAGCGTTTCTTAACGCTTTGCTCTTCTGATGCGCTTTGCATCCTCATAAACAGTCTTCCTTATTTTAACTTCGGCTTCCCTTCCATCATTTGAACCCATTCCACCTTATCACATATCACAACTCATAGTCCTTTATTACTGCATTCTCTTATCTGAAGGCTTCAACCACAATTCATTCCAGCAACGGTATCTTCTATTAATTTAATCTACCAGTATATCATACCTTTGTCTGTTCAATCGCATACTGTTAAGGATTGTTTAGCGTTCATATTCAAGTGCAGGAACAAGTAATAGGATTTCTGGAGACTATGTAAGTTCCTGTAGTATCAACGGCCGTGAAGAACTCCCCCGACAATACGAAGTCAGTAACAGGAACACGCAAGTGCCGCTTCAGCAGTTGACACGCAGCAGGTGTAAGTGTTTCCTGAAGACGACGTAGTTGTGGCTCGCGACCCAGCACAGCTCTGCTACGGCATTCAGTGGAGTACTTTTGAACTCTAGCTTCTATCCAATATCCAGTGCGAAGCAGAACACTGAATATCGATGTGAACACGGGTGTTTTTCTGTTCAGCTTATGCAACTTTAAAATTCGATGGGTCGTCTCAACGAAATTTGTATTGCTTTGATCTAGAAGCATCTCAGATGGTCTAAAAGCGTTCGACCACTTGTGCTTTTTGGACAATAACTGATCTCTCAAATATTGGTAGAAATTTCCGTCTGCTGCTTCGATAAATGACAGATACCTTTGGAAGCTACAAACCATTGTAAAGCATATTTTGATTTACCTTTCCACATTTCTTGTTAGCAAAAGACGGTAGAATATTTGAAGAAGATCAGATCGTAGCCTCTACGAATACGATGAATGGGTTAATTCTAAAGAAAAGAAAGCTTACCCTCTTGATGACATTTCGAAGCAGGTGCACGCGGCACAAAAGGTGGTGTGAATTGGGATACACCTGCGTTATGGCAGCAGCTATAGCAGGTGAATCATCGGTAACAATACCGATAACCTCTCTATTGTTACTCATTTGGCGGAAGAACGAGAGGAAATCGGACAGCAAAGTCGATGTTTCGCGACCTATAAATGCAATACAAACAGGTATTGCCATGAAATTCATATCCAGAGCCACCACGTGATACAGAAACATATTTTCATTATTGGTTTTGTATGTCCCATCAAAACCAACAACATCTAAAAACCTATTGCACAGATTAATCTGGTCTGCTGTAGCGAAGAAGAAGTACAACAGACTATGATCTACATCCAATTGATAATCACAACGGCCACCAAGTGACGTAATGTGATTTTTCAATTTACCGTAATCACCTACAGTGAATAGTATAAATATGCACATTGCTTACCAGGAAGGTTGGCCTGTGAGAACACTTTGTGATGCATATTGAAAACATCTTGAGCAGTAAGACGTTTCCCATAGGATTGGTACGCGTAGTGTATAACATTGCTGATATTCCAGATATCAACAGTGGCTTCACTGTTTCCAATTCCGCCGCCGTTAATCGTCGCATCCATGTGTTACAGTCGTACCTCAGGGAATTGCACTTGTGATTGTGATGCACATTCCCACGAACAACAGTCCAATAACCTTCAAGAAACTTACAAAAGATGAAGGCCGAACATTGTGTGTCCATTGAAGTCCTCAATAAACAATATAATAACACTAATCAAATTACCTCCTTCGTCTAATCGGTTGCGAAGAACCGCTAGGTGTTTTATAGCTCTTTCTCCAACATACAAATTTAATATACGGCTTCCGATCTCCATGGAAATGAGAATCTCTCACCTCATAATGGCAGTACGTTGCTATTTCATAAGTTCTAATGGCGCTCTTTAACGCTTCCAGTGATGGAAACGCTACCAGATACAATGTATTCAAAAATGCATTTTCCATTTCTGTGACTACGTGAGGAACAACAGAGCCTGTAATTTGCACGTTACTGACGTCCATATTGTGAAGAAAATTATCTATATCGATAAGTACAGAGCTTTTATACGAATTTCAAGAATTACATAACCAATTATAACGCATTTACAACTAGGAATTTCATTGGACGAAACGGCTTGAAAGAAATTGGAAAATGGGATGAAAATCTTTTGATACAGCTTTTCATTGTTCGTCTAGTATGTTTAACAAAGGGAACTGTTGATTTGGAAATATCATTCTAGACTTTCTAAATAAATAACGTTTACAATGTTATTTACAAATGATAATAAAAAATTCAGATCATTATTTTGAAAGGCTGTGCACTTAAAAAACATAGGCTGTTAACATCACCTGCCAAAAAAATATTATGCCCACCTGACAAATACAATTACCGTATTACATGACTGAGTACACTAACATGTATTTTCGGTGATCATTAATAAGTGATCAACTACAAAGAATGTACAGGTCAACATATTTTATGCTTTTAATGGATTTACAAAAAAACCTTGATAACAGTATTACGTTCATTTTCGACACCCTTTTCAAAGTTAAAATGATCAACTTTTTGGTATTAAGAATAACGGTTTGCAAAATAACTGAATTATAAAGATTATTTGCTTTTTTCTCAGACATTATTACTAATTTCAGATTGTGTAAAAGTTGCTTCATTTACACATCTCTTACGGTTAGTGTGACTTCGGCATGCCCCATTCACTTTCTCTTCATCATTTACACGAATATAACGTTTCATTAAATGACCGAACTATGTGTTTAAATTAACTTATGGGAATACTTAAATGAAATTGTGTTCACTAATTGTGTATTAAACATTTGAGACTACCTTTGAATTTCAATAATCACCATTATCAATTATTAATAACAGCTGTCAGTTTTTTTTCTTCAAAAATTAACTTTCAATGATCTACACATTATTATTATTACTCTTGTCACGATAACTGATAACTTTAGTTGCATTTCTACTACATTACAAAAAAAAATTATCCTGATATACATTCACTAACAGGAGTATAGCAGGGTAATGAAATGGATTTGTTTTTTGTTTTTTTCGAAGTTAAAATTTTTTACAAAACTCAGATGGAACAATGCGAAAATAGTTAACTATTGTAAATAATAATCGGATGTAAAAATGTCAATTCTTACATCCAATAAAAGCACTTTATTCTAGTTCGATTTGAACGGATCAAATTACAAAACTGCACCATTTACAACCAATTAAAAAATTATTACAGGTGACAAAATATTTGTTCATTTGCACTTGAGCACACACTTTCAAAAATAAGTTCACCAATCACCAATTGCTAAATTTTTTTCACATCATTTTCGAAAAAAGGGTGATAGGGGGATAATACGAGCCGTGATTTTAATGTCAACCGAAGAATAGGGTGCATTTTATTTAATTAACATTTTAATAGAGATATTGAACCAATTGATTTTGAGTATTATGTTGACCAATTGAATTTTGACTTTTGTTTATAATGGTTAATTGAAGATTATTTCTCCATCACAGAATAACATTGCAATGAGAAGTATTAAAAGTTAGAATTCAGTAAAATGTTATTTCAACATAGATATATACTGTCATCTGTTCTCACCTTCCACTTCTCAACTCATTCACCAGGTGCTTGTGGTGTGAGCCACACTGTAAGCTTGATGTCCAACTAAGTATTAATAGGGGGCTTTGAATCTACGGTCAAATAGCTGAAAGTCCAACGCCATGACCACTGAAACACCAATCCACAAGGGATTTCAACTATACACTTATAGTTTATTTCTTATGAGATTAACTGAAGTCATCTCTTGGAATGAGTCTGACAGAAACTTTCGATCATTTCTTTGTAGGCTATTGTATTCATTTGCCATTTTCAGATTATCATAGAGCCTCAGTGAATAATGGTATTTTATGCTTTTGATGAGCATGAAAGTGCAGGAGGTTGTAGTAGGGTCGAGTCGAGGACGGATTATGATCACTACTACTATAAGATTACGTGCCCAGAAACGACTTTCTTCCTTTGATAACGCGTAAACCAGAAGGCTTTATTAATCCAGATCAAGTATATTTATTGGCGATCTCGTGGTATCGATAGAATACCGAGACGTGCCAACGAGTACAGGTGAAATGTGCAGAGCCTAAGAAAGTTCGAACCGAACAAGGTGGATAGCGGAACAAGAAGTGAGTGTGATACAGTTAAACAAATACAGTAAAACAATCTCTGGTACAATTGGTTACAATAATAATAATTGTTTCTGTTATTCCAATCGTGTTCTTATCGAGACTGGCCGGTCACTACAGGAGCCCCCCGCTAAAAAGGGTTTACACTTTCGATACATAGCGGTTTCGTTCGTGGGACTGATCGTGAAACGTGCAATTGTAGGATGAAGGCGTTGGCAGAACAGGAAGCGATCGTCGATCCTCGAGTTGCCACCAAATGTCTTTGGCGTAGAACGGTACCAGGAAGAAAAGTACTGTATTGATTGCTTAGGTTAGCATGCTACACCAGAATGGTTTGTATCCAGAATCTGAAGATTTTGTTCGTAGAGGTCCGGTTCATAAACGCTGCAGACGTAGGACGAAACCAGATTGAGCCAAGGAACCAGATGCGACCAGAATAACCAAGTTCGGGACCAAATATATACCATACGTATTGGAGCCAGAGATGTCGACTGAGTGCGTTGACTAGAGCGTGGGTGATCAGGCCAGCTTTCGCCAAGATTGACTGAAGTCGACGATACAAATACGGCAGCGGTCGGAGGCGTAGGCTCGGGGTAAACAGAAAATAGCGTGCTTTTTATTTAATTAACATTTTAATAGAGATATTGAACCAATTGATTTTGAGTATTATGTTGACCAATTGAATTTTGACTTTTGTTTATAATGGTTAATTGAAGATTATTTCTCCATCACAGAATAACATTGCAATGAGAAGTATTAAAAGTTAGAATTCAGTAAAATGTTATTTCAACATAGATATATACTGTCATCTGTTCTCACCTTCCACTTCTCAACTCATTCACCAGGTGCTTGTGGTGTGAGCCACACTGTAAGCTTGATGTCCAACTAAGTATTAATAGGGGGCTTTGAATCTACGGTCAAATAGCTGAAAGTCCAACGCCATGACCACTGAAACACCAATCCACAAGGGATTTCAACTATACACTTATAGTTTATTTCTTATGAGATTAACTGAAGTCATCTCTTGGAATGAGTCTGACAGAAACTTTCGATCATTTCTTTGTAGGCTATTGTATTCATTTGCCATTTTCAGATTATCATAGAGCCTCAGTGAATAATGGTATTTTATGCTTTTGATGAGCATGAAAGTGCAGGAGGTTGTAGTAGGGTCGAGTCGAGGACGGATTATGATCACTACTACTATAAGATTACGTGCCCAGAAACGACTTTCTTCCTTTGATAACGCGTAAACCAGAAGGCTTTATTAATCCAGATCAAGTATATTTATTGGCGATCTCGTGGTATCGATAGAATACCGAGACGTGCCAACGAGTACAGGTGAAATGTGCAGAGCCTAAGAAAGTTCGAACCGAACAAGGTGGATAGCGGAACAAGAAGTGAGTGTGATACAGTTAAACAAATACAGTAAAACAATCTCTGGTACAATTGGTTACAATAATAATAATTGTTTCTGTTATTCCAATCGTGTTCTTATCGAGACTGGCCGGTCACTACAGGAGCCCCCCGCTAAAAAGGGTTTACACTTTCGATACATAGCGGTTTCGTTCGTGGGACTGATCGTGAAACGTGCAATTGTAGGATGAAGGCGTTGGCAGAACAGGAAGCGATCGTCGATCCTCGAGTTGCCACCAAATGTCTTTGGCGTAGAACGGTACCAGGAAGAAAAGTACTGTATTGATTGCTTAGGTTAGCATGCTACACCAGAATGGTTTGTATCCAGAATCTGAAGATTTTGTTCGTAGAGGTCCGGTTCATAAACGCTGCAGACGTAGGACGAAACCAGATTGAGCCAAGGAACCAGATGCGACCAGAATAACCAAGTTCGGGACCAAATATATACCATACGTATTGGAGCCAGAGATGTCGACTGAGTGCGTTGACTAGAGCGTGGGTGATCAGGCCAGCTTTCGCCAAGATTGACTGAAGTCGACGATACAAATACGGCAGCGGTCGGAGGCGTAGGCTCGGGGTAAACAGAAAATAGCGTGCTTTTTATTTAATTAACATTTTAATAGAGATATTGAACCAATTGATTTTGAGTATTATGTTGACCAATTGAATTTTGACTTTTGTTTATAATGGTTAATTGAAGATTATTTCTCCATCACAGAATAACATTGCAATGAGAAGTATTAAAAGTTAGAATTCAGTAAAATGTTATTTCAACATAGATATATACTGTCATCTGTTCTCACCTTCCACTTCTCAACTCATTCACCAGGTGCTTGTGGTGTGAGTCACACTGTCACAAGGAATATGAAATCTGTTATTTCTATTTCGAGATGTTTAAACAAAAGTGAACAAGGATATTCTCAGACTCAAAAGGATGTTTCAACTGTGGTGTAGACAGTGAAAAGACTACATAAATACTTTTTTCGTGTAAAGTTCCATATTGTAACTGATCACCAGACATTAAAGTTTATTTACCATCTAACTAAGTCAAGACTCCTCCTGTAGCACCTCCAGGGGCTACTGCCGTTCCCAAGCTCACACAAAGTAGAAGGGTTGGG
Organism: Schistosoma rodhaini; assembly: GCA_944470415.2. Classification (NCBI taxonomy): domain Eukaryota; kingdom Metazoa; phylum Platyhelminthes; class Trematoda; order Strigeidida; family Schistosomatidae; genus Schistosoma; species Schistosoma rodhaini. The sequence continues at coordinate 10,351,749 of OX104039.1, read as the reverse complement.
CATGGGGTTAGCGACCCCATCCCGTAGGAAACTCACTCGCCAAAAAACGCTAACAAGAAAAAATTATAATTTAAACTCTGCCCTACAAGTTGAAGGAAGAATTATGACGCCTCATGATGAAAGCCGAGTTCATTCGGAAGTCACGAGTCCGATGCCCCTTCTAACAACCAGAGCAACAATTTTTATAGGTGTATGGAACATCCGAATAATGTGGGAAACTGGGAGAATCTTCCAAATTGCTGCAGAAATGAGGAAATACAACCTGAAGGTGTTTGAAATCAGTGAAACACATTGGACGCAGGTTGGACAACAACGAATATCTTCAGGGGAGCTTCTGTTATACTCCGGTCATGAAGAAGAAAATGCCCCATATACACAAGGAGTTGCATTGGTGCTGTCCAAACAAGAATAAAATGCACTTATAGGATGAGAATCTCATGGACCAAGGATCATCAAAGCCTCCTTCGAAACAAAGAAAGAGGGCATTACAATGAACGTCATCCAATGCTATGCACCTACAAACGGCTACAACGAAGACGTCAAAGATCAATTCTACGATAGGCTGCAGTCAATCGTCGAGAAGTACCCAACCAATGACTGGTCATTTTGATATGAGACCTAAATGCTACAGTTGGAATGGACAACACTGGATACGAAGACATCATGGGACGACATGGACTGGGAGAAAGGAATGAAAATGGTGAGAGATTCGCAAACCTATGTGCCTTCAATAAACTGGTCATAGTCGGCACCATATTCCCACATAAACGCATTCACAAAACCACATGGACTTCAGCGGACCGCACTACGCAGAACCGAATCGACCATATCTGCATCCACAAAATGTTCAGGAGGAGGATGAAGGATGTGAGAACCAGGAGAGGAGCTGATATAGCATCAGATCATCACTTGCTGGTCGCCAAGATGAAATTAAAACTTAAGAAGCACTGGACAACGGGGTGGACGACATTGCAAAAGTTTAATACGGCTTTTCTTCGGGACACTGACAAACTCATTAAATTCAAGATAGCCCTCAACAATAAGTTCCAAACCTTTCATGAGCTACTCAATGGAGAAGGAACTACTATGGAGAGCAACTGGAAAGAGATAAAAGAGGAAATCACTTCAACACGTCAGGAGGTTCTGGGCAACAAAAATCACCACCACAAGTAATGGATCATTGTTGGTACACTGGATAAGATTATAGAAAAGAGGAACAAGAAGACAGCAATCAATACCAGCCGAACAAGAGCAGAAAAAGCCAAGGCACAAGCCGAATACACAGAAGTAAACAAGCAAGTGAAAAGGAGCATCAGAACCGGTAAACGTAAATATGTGGAAGACTCAGCAATAACGGCAGAAAAGGCTGCAAGAGAAAGAAATGTGAGAAAATTGTATGATACAACAAAGAAACAAAGAAACCCTCGTGCATAATCACGTGTATAATCGCGTTAGTGAGTAGCGGAATAAAATAAGTCCAATACGAGAGTGGATTTCGAATACGTATATTTCATGCAATCTTTGATCCAAACAGACGATCAGAGAAACGAAGCAAAGAGAAGCGGATCGGGGAGGCGTATGAGCTGACTCAATTTGATCAGGCGTGATTCGTTATTTATTACTTACTTACACCTGTTATCCCTCGTGGAGGAGCATAAGCCGCCAACCAGCATTCTCAGTCCAACCATGTCCTGGGCAATCCTTTCCAGTTCTTTACGGTTGTTATTCATCCTTTTCGTATCTCCTTCTATTTCCCAGCGTAATGTGTTCTTTAGCTTTCCTCGTTATTTACAGTCAGATAGAATTAGGTTACCGACACAATGAACAGCCTAAATAATTAACGCACATACAATAATATAAAAAACACTCAAGTTTAATAAGCGGATAAGTGACAATATAGAAATGTGACTTGAGAAGAATGAATAGATTGGTTTGTCCAGAGGCTAGAATAATCTATGTGGGCTTGACGTAGTACCCCTAAGACGTCATTGGCAATCCGCTGCCATGGTCCAGCAATGGAATTTACAGTTAGGTGTTTATGATTTCACCACTGAGCACTGAGTGCCCAAAAAGAAGCCACATACAGGTTTTCTATCACGCTAATCATAGTCTGAAGGACCACCTAGAGAAAGTGATTGTATGTTTGTCCAACCATTACCAGTTAATATGAAAGAACTTGTAAAGGCTACTTGTGAGGAAGGTGGAATTGTGATAAGTGTTGTGAAAAGCGGTTAGGATATTGAGTTCAAGAGTATTTTTCCTGAGTTTTACAAAAGGTGAGAAGAATATCACTGCATCCTGAAGGTTTTAATGTTAACGACAGAGTAACCATTCCCCCAACACTTTGATCTGCAATATGAGATGACTTTCACTCCACCCATCTGAGAGCAGAAAGAATGAAATCACTTGTACATCAGACTTGTTGGTGGTCTGAGATTGATTTTAGTATCAGAAATCGGAAAAATGTACTTCTTGTTTACATAAGCTGTCGTACAATAAACCTTTTTGGAGTCCTTCGCCTGAATCATGGGAACGTATGCAAGCCGATTAGTGTTACCCATTTCTAAACCCATATTGTGTTTTACTTATGATCGGTTCATAGTCTAACTGACCAAAAGTGGTACTCACAAGCACTCCTAGCGGACACTTCATTCAAAGAGCAATGATGAAGATATTTAGTCGTTAAGGTATACCTAATGTATTAGTAACTGATAACGGAAACCAGTTCACAGGAAGAGTTTGACAGCTGGCTTACTCAAATTGGATGCCGTCATCTATTTCCAGCTCCACAAAACCCTTCGTCTCATGGTTTAACGTAAAATTTCGTTCAAACTTTTCAGACTGTTATCACATCAGTGAATCCAAGTAATATCGAAGAGGTAGAAAAACGCACCAACGATTTAGTTCTTCAACGTCGTAATGCAAAAGACCCAAGAACTTACGATACTTCAGCTAAACTCTTTCAACATCAAATACTTCGAACTCACTTAGTGAATTAAACATCATCATAAGTAAAGTTTAGTCGAAGAAATGACTTGTGACCGTCAAAAGGAAGTATAATTTAGATAATGGATATTATGATGTTAAAGATTCTTGGCTTGAACGACCTTTCAGTTCAAAACAGAGATGTGGACCTAGTAAAGATTAATGGATTGGGTGATTATAAATCTAGTCAATCTCTAATTAATTCTAATTTTATGATCTAAGATGGATGGTGTTTAGCAGTGAAATGCAGGACGCGCATTTCGTTCCATTTGGGACTCGTCAGCCAGATGAATCTGTATCCCATCTGATGCTCACCCCGAGACTCGAACGCAGTACAGTTCGCCTCAAACGCCATCACGTTATCCACTTAGGAATGGAGTTCAGATGGCCACAAGTTTGTGCAATTGGAAGAAGTTTAATTCATTTTTGTATCGATTGTTTTAATCTTCTCATTGATATTTAAGACTGCAATTGACCAGTCTCTTATTGGCATATGCGCATCCTGTATGGATTGCCTCGATATTGCCTTAAGTCACAAGTGTTATAAGCAAAAATGGATGACGAATCTTAAATGGGATAAAACGTGCGTCCTGGATTATACTGGTAACCGACATTCATCTTTGCCTATAGTGCCAGTGACATAAAGCATTATCGCGGCAATCCGCAAAGGATACACACATGTCAATAACAGACTGATCAAATTCAGTCCTAAAATTCAGTGGCAATATTCAAACAAACAATACAAAAACGAATTAATTCTAATTTTTCAGATAATTCTGAACGTAAAATATATAGTTTCAATTTTAATTCTAATGATTGCCCTGTTCATAATGACTCTTAAGAATTCCGAATTCCAGATAGTTAATGTAAATGAAAATCAGAATGCTAAACATCTGAAAAGATCTGACAGAATTGCAAATAGACCCCAACTATATTGTGGACAAATAAATAGACAGCCAATTTGTGGTAGTTATGTAGAATAACTAATACATTTATTGTACAAATAAATGTTTAGTGTGTTTGAATCCGCTATATCAACTCAATATAATTTCTTACAGCGTACTTCAAGTTCCAGTTCTTGGTTATGTCTTGTCGAAGTTCTAGATTTGTTTGAATTAGTAATATCTTGCTAGATCATTTCAAATTCATCAGTTACTTACTCACGCCTGTTACCCCTTCTGGAGCATAGGTTGCTGACAAGGATTCGCCAATCAACACTTCCTGGATTTTCTGTTACAGGTGTTTCTAAGTGCCACTCATCCCTTTGATGTTTACCTGCAATTGCTAGCACAATGCGTCATCTGGACCGCCTCTTACCCGTTGGCCTTCAAGATTCCAAGTTTTTGAAGTGCATACCCTACCCACCTTCAGTTGTGTTTTCTAATCTCCTCCTCATGTGGAAGTTGGTTTGTTCTCTGCCACAGTAGGTTGTTGTTAATGGTGTCCGGCCAACAGATAATGAGTAACTACGCGTGTAGCCCTTTTAGGCTTACTGCTGATCCCAAGCCCGAATAAGGGAGAAGAGTTGGCGATGTGGTCAGCAACATCATCCCATAGAAAATAACTTTACTAGAAATACGCTAACCAGAAAATATCACTTTAAATTCACTAGTACATCTCAGTAACTTCTCTGGTAAGTTACAAGTTAGATTATATTGTAATATCATTTGACCATAGTGATAAGTAGGAATTCATTAAATATCTCACCAGTCGAAGGAAGTATGTCCTAAAAGTAACCATAATCAAATTGAACTATTCATAAATAAATTATTGCCTATTATTTAACACAAACATCCGAAAATATCTGTGCATCATAAAAACAATCAAAATGTTTCTAGTACGAATCAATTCACAAAAAATGAAGATATTTACAAATGCAATATGAGCTGAATTAAAAATGCGAATAACTGGAGAGCTTCTCAGAAGGTTAAATACTTTCCACCATACCTCAAAATAATGTTGTGATAGTGATAGTAAAATTGGATCAATCACCTATCAATCTAGTGAGTGAGGAGTTATCTTGTTCAATGTTCATGAAATTGATGTTTGTGGACGATTCTTCATAATTAGTCAGTGATTCTCGGTTAAGAGCTGTGGTAATCGCTCAAATGGACAGGGATGGTTTATTCTGAAGACCCACAGGAATAAGTGTGGTAGGGTAGGACATGTCAGGGAATGATTTATCTGGGAATATATCGGAAGGACCAGTCATGAGGCCGTTACAGCTAAGGGAGAGCGCTAGTGATGGTCTTGGAGAGACAGAAAGTTTGTTTTTCAATAGCTCACTTTGTTGATAACAAGGGTTAGAGGGGGATATGTAAAAAGAGATAATGTGGCTGGAACAGGAAGGAGGGGTGGGAATACTCTATGATCGAAGCTGCACGAGTGAAGCGAGTTTATATTTTCAATATGGTCTAAAATAACATGGGCTATATGCCTTGACAGAAGTGCCACTAGGATCTGTATTCCGAAAAATTCTTATTTAATACTACAAATTATGAAATACTGGTCAGATAATATGTAGTTTGTGATGATATAATATACCACTACCTGGACAGGAAAACGACATTTTTACAGGCATATTCTATAAGTTACAACATTGTTTTGCTAACAACGTGCTTCCAAATTTAGGTTGTTAAGTAAGTGAAATCAATAAAAATAAAAGAAAGTACATTCGTGCGTTCGTACATTCCAGAGCGTTACTAATTAGGTTCACGTTTTTGTATTGCACTGAGTACAATTTGTAAAACTTTTTTTTCAAAATGGCATCTCATAAACTTTGTACACTAGGCTCAAATTATGTGTTATTGTACGCTCATAGTTGTTAAAAAGTATGTTTAGAGATTGGCATGAGCTGTGACCTTGAAAAAACACACATCAAGTTTGCTACAGACATCTGAAGCTTTAGTGCTGTGTCCTGTGACCGAGATAATTAAAAAGAGAAAAAAATATCCGCATGGCACTTGAATATGAACGCTAAACAATCCTTAACAGTATGCGATTGAACAGACAAAGGTATGATATACTGGTAGATTAAATTAATAGAAGATACCGTTGCTGGAATGAATTGTGGTTGAAGCCTTCAGATAAGAGAATGCAGTAATAAAGGACTATGAGTTGTGATATGTGATAAGGTGGAATGGGTTCAAATGATGGAAGGGAAGCCGAAGTTAAAATAAGGAAGACTGTTTATGAGGATGCAAAGCGCATCAGAAGAGCAAAGCGTTAAGAAACGCTAATAACTTTGTCTTTTATTGTCTTGTGGGGCGCTTGGTGTGAACAGTGACCTTGGGTGAGCGCGTACATCGAGTTTCTTCCAGATATCAGAAGTTCCATAACTTTGTTCTCAAAGCAAGATTCTGAGGAAAAAAAGAGAAACTGAGGAGCAGCAAGGCATTTGGATGGGAACGATAAGCAATGCTTAACATTTTGTGGTGGAACAGACAGAGGTATGATAAATTAGTAGATTAAATTCATACTAGCTCTTGTTGCTAGATTGGAATGTGATCAGGGGCTTCAGATGAAAGAATGCAGTAATAAAGAACAATAAGATGTGATATTTATCATGGTGGAGCAAGTCCAAATGAAGGAAGTGAAGTCAAGGTTGGAATAAGAAAGGCTGTTTATTAGAATAGAGAGTGCGTAGAGTAGTGTCAATAAAACTGTAACGGTAATAAAAATCATTACATGCAACATTAATAATGTGTGTTTGTATTTCTCATTGCAGGACAACAAAGAGTGAATGCACTGGAAGAAGAAGAACAAGCCCTACGCCGTCTGAACCTGCAGAATAATGAGTAAAACTATTTTGTAATAACTTTCCCCTTTTGTATTAAAAACCGCGTATTTCAATTTCAAATATATCTGCTGCACCATCACACCGTGTTCTCACTTCAGACGCACTTGTCTGTCCTGACTGTTGTGTTGCTGTTTCAGGTCGCTCCTGCTCCCAAGTAAACGTCGAAATACAACGTGCTACAAGTGGTGATGGAGGTGTTTACGTCGAAACGAGATGAAAACTGTGAGGAACCACCGGTCCTTCCAAGCAAGCCAGCAACCGGGGCAATCATCCGCCAGCCACCACTACTGGGAGTTTCTTCGGACTACGCCATTTGGAGGGTCAGGATGACGACGTATCTACGTAAGGTCCCAGCTGCCGAACATTTTGACTATCTCCTGTCGTGTCTAGACGATGAAGCGGCAAAAAGGGCGATTACCAACGGTTTCACTGCAAGTAACTCGTCTGCCCAAAACTGGAAGGTGCTTGATGAATGCTTTTCGCTAACAGTAGATACACAGCTGGGGACCATGCAGTTCCTGTCGCGTCACCAGAAAGCAAGTGAGGACCCCATGGAATACCTGCACTCCTTGCAGCAGGCAGCAATTGTAGCCTTCCCGAGTTTAGACGTCTCTATACGGGAAGAAATAATACGCGCACGGTTCACAGAAGGCCTTTTGCCGGGTGCACTACGACAGCACCTTCTTTACATGCCGCCAAAAAGCATTCAGGATTTAAGAACCACAATTCTACGGTTCGCGGCCGCAGACAAGCTATTAAACGCTGTCAATACACCGCATTTGTCAGCGAATGCTATTGAACAGCCTGAAGAAACCCATCAGTCCGATTTCACTCAAACGATTTCCGCGGTCAAACGACGCCCCGAGAGACAGCCGCTAAGAACTAATCAACATAACCGGAAGATGGAGTGTTTTTACTGCCAACGCTTTGGCCGGAAAGCCCGAAAATGTGGGCACAATAATTTTTGGAAACAAGGTGAGACTAGATTTTCCCATTTGTCTTCGTATTATTCTGAATCAGTATATCCGATAACAATAGCTGGTAGTTTACAGGGCATACAGACTATTATTTTACTGGATACAGGAGCCTCAGTATCCATTGTGAGAGAAGGGTTTTTAAGCACACTGGATCGCATAAGCCGACAAAAACCATGTTTCTCCACACTAAAAACAGCCGGTGGTGACCTTCTGGAAGTACGGTCTAAGGTGTGTTTGGAGGTGACAGTGAATAAACGCTCGTTCCTACACGAATTTTTAGTATGCCACACACTCACCTGGGATGTTATACTCGGAGTTGACTTTATGTTAAAATACGACGTCGTTATACAGGTAGCTAAGGCGGAAGCTCGAATCGGAGAAGTAACTATTCCGACACATTGCCTTAAGAACGCAACTAAGTCGGTAGCTCACGTAGGGGTGTCGGAAGTCATACACCAGGTACAAACTAATGAACAAGTAACCGAAGATGTCCGTCGATCAACTATTTCCTTACTTCAAAAATTTGGTTCTCTTTTCTCAGAGAATATCTCTGGTAATCGGACGACCACGGTACAGCACTCTATTCCCACAGGTGATCATACGCCATTACGTCAACCGCCTCGTAGAGTGCCAGTACACTATCAACCACAGCTGGATAAGATGATTAAGGATATGCTTGACAAGAATATCATAGTACCGTCATCATCCCCCTGGGCATCACCTATTGTCCTGGTTAAAAAGAAAGATTCCTCTCTGCGACTCTGCATAGACTATCGACGCCTTAATGCCATAACTAAGCGTGACTCTTTTCCTCTTCCGAGAATCGATTCTATATTAGACGCTGTGAGTGGCGCATGTTGGTTTTCAACGTTAGACCTAGCATCAGGGTACTGGCAGGTGGAAGTCAGACCACAAGATAGAAAGAAAACCGCATTTGTAGTGCCAAATGGTTTATACGAATTCCAAGTAATGCCTTTCGGTCTAACGAATGCCCCAGCTACTTTCCAAAGGTTAATGCAAACAGTTTTACAAGATATAGTACCTCATAAATGTTTGATTTATCTCGATGACATTATTGTGTATGGTAGCACACCCGAGCAACATAATGCTAATCTGAAAGCGGTTCTCCATCGCCTCCAACAACACAACCTAAAAGTAAAACCGTCCAAATGTCGCCTGCTGCAGAAAGAAGTAGTTTTCTTAGGACATCGTATTACTGCAGATGGAGTAGGCACCGATAAAGAAAAGACACGTGTCATTGTTAATTGGCCACAGCCCAAATCACCTGAAGACGTTCGTAGCTTTCTTGGCCTAGCTTCTTACTACAGGCGCTTTGTCCGTGACTTTGCATCGTTAGCAGCACCCTTACACCGTTTGACGCACAAAGGACGAAAATTTTTATGGACTACAGAGTGTCAACAGGCGTTCGATGCTTTGAAGACACGACTAAGCTCTCCACCTATATTAGCCGTTCCAGATACCTCAGCAAGCGGGGGAGAATTTATACTTGATACGGATGCCAGTTCCTCCGCTATTGGAGCAGTTCTATCACAAGTGGCCCCAGATGGGCAAGAAAGAGTAATTGCGTACGCTAGCCGTCGACTGGATAAGAGCGAAACAAGATATTCGACAACGCGTCGAGAGATGTTGGCATTAGTAAAATTCTTACAACATTTCCGCCATTATTTACTAGGTAAACCTTTCCGTGTACGCACAGACCACCGTGCATTACAATGGCTCCGCTCCTTCCGCGAACCAGAAGGCCAAGTGGCACGCTGGCAAGAGCGACTACAGGAGTTTGATTTTACTTGCGAATACCGACCAGGCAGCCGTCACACAAACGCCGACTCTCTGTCCCGTATACCCTATGCTCCTAGTACCATTAGTGCTGTCCTTAGCACAGCCCCAGAGATCGACTGGCCGTCTCTTCAAGCATCAGACCCCGACCTGCAGTTCATTTACCTACGACAACTACACGGAAACGATAAACCTTCTGCGGCAGAGTTAAAGGATCATTCCCCAGCGACGCACCGTCTTTGCACCAAGTGGAGTAGCCTGAGATTGTATGGGGACACACTATTTATAGTCAGCGAGTCAAAACAACCACTGTTGATAGTACCACGTGTGCAAGTTCAGAATATTATGGAGCAGGTGCATCGAGAACTCGGGCACTCGGGGATACGAAAAACTGAACATGCGATCTGCCAGAGGTTTTGGTGGCCATCCATCCATGAAGACGTGACTGAATTCTGCAGAAATTGTAGCACGTGCCATGCCATCAAGTCACCTCAGCAAAGACCCCGTGCACCGTTAGTCCCAATGACGACAGAAGGTCCACATCAACGAGTCGGTATCGATATCATGGGACCACTTACAACATCAAAGAACGGAAACCGTTATATACTGGTGATGGTGGACTATTTTAGCAAATGGTGTGAAGCCGTCCCTATACCTCAACAAGATGCCCTCACAGTCGCTCGAGCTTTCATTGATCATTGGGTCTCCCGTTATGGCGCTCCCTTCTCACTCCATTCCGATCAAGGTACAGCTTTTGAAAGCCATCTCGTCGCTCAGGTATGCCGATTATTGGGTATCCGCAAAACACATACCACTGCATACCACCCTGAAGGTAACGGTTTAGTAGAAAGAACAAACCGAACCATTAAAACCCTCCTACAGTCGTTTATCAATAATTCGTCGACGGAATGCTGGGATGATGCAATACCCCAATGCTTGTTAGCTTACCGCGCATCAGTTCACGGTTCCACGGGATTTTCACCTGCGATTTTACTCTTTGGACATGAATTACGCTTGCCTGTAGAGATCCAAATGCCGTTGTTGCCTTTCGAAGCTCAAGACTATGTACCATACGTCCGTAACCTTCGTAGCCGTCTAGCTGACGCATACCGTCTAGTTAAAGCTAATCTTCAAAATGCCAGCAAACACCAAAAGAATGTGTACGATCGACATGCGAACGGGCCTGTATATAAACCTGGAGATCGTGTGTGGCTACATCGCCCTATGGCCCCACCAGGAACATGCGGCAAGTTTCACCAACCTTGGAAAGGGCCTTACGAAATCGTATTTATTCGGTCCCCTACAACATTCGTCCTACGCAACCTCCAGCGACCTCAAGACGACGTTCTAACAGCACACTACAACCAACTGAAGCCGGATAAAACAACGGTGCACTTAGATACTCCGTTTGTCAATCCCCCGACGGCTACCAGCCATTATGAGGTGCCACCAGAAGGAGGAATAGCATACCCGTGCCCGCAACCAGGCACTGAGGACAGTGCCTCATGGAGAGAGGGGGTAGTGTAACGGTAATAAAAATCATTACATGCAACATTAATAATGTGTGTTTGTATTTCTCATTGCAGGACAACAAAGAGTGAATGCACTGGAAGAAGAAGAACAAGCCCTACGCCGTCTGAACCTGCAGAATAATGAGTAAAACTATTTTGTAATAACTTTCCCCTTTTGTATTAAAAACCGCGTATTTCAATTTCAAATATATCTGCTGCACCATCACACCGTGTTCTCACTTCAGACGCACTTGTCTGTCCTGACTGTTGTGTTGCTGTTTCAGGTCGCTCCTGCTCCCAAGTAAACGTCGAAATACAACGTGCTACAAAACTAACAACTAATTGATGCGCGTTGGTTGTCCTTGACCTTGGTGAGGATCGATGATTTGGCTAGGGCTCAGTGGTATTTAACTGGCTCTACAAACAGAATAATCTGAATTAATTCTATTTAGTTTGGTTCTCGTCAGCTATAGACAACCTGTTGTACTTATGTTTATATATGCCTTTTGTAAACAGATCACTGTTGTGCATGTCAACTTACCAGATGAAAAGAGCCAATAATATGGAATTTAGAGCTAGGAATGAATATTCTGTTTTTGAAATTCAGTACTCACTCACTCACTCACTCAACGAACGGAAATTTGCCTGGATAGTTTCTGTCGTACCTATCAGTAATAGAAAATCTCAAGCTACGATGCTTCGTCTACGCGCTGCGGATGACTCAGTCATTCCTAACTATGGTACACGATAACTTACGGATAATCTGAGCAAACAGCCTTACGAAGGCCCTTTACACGTGATTTCCCGTCACGAAAAGACCTTCAAGGTTGATCGACATCGCCGCGTCGTAGTAGTCAGCATTGATCGTCTCATGCCAGCACGCGTCGATGACAGTGCCCTACCTGATAAGCCAAGACCCAATGCTAAACCCATCAAAGCTTCTAGTGGGATCTCTACATCTACTTCGGATCCCACGCTAGATGCACCTGAGACCTCATTCTCACGTACCAGTCAACAGCACATGTCATCTGCCCCGTCTACTGACGAGACTTCCGTCTCACGTCCAGACCAGCAGACCACACCGCCCTTGACTGCGGATGAGATTGTAGGCTCATGAGGTTCGAACGAGACTACCGTCTCGCGTTCAGGTCGCCGAGTACACCTACCCGTACGCTTTCGCGACTAACCTCATAACCAACTGCGGATACATTATAGGACCCTACCCCTATACTACACGAATGCTACACTTTTCTCTTTTTCTTTCATTTTTTCTGTTTACCCCGAGCCTACGCCTCCGACCGCTGCCGTATTTGTATCGTCGACTTCAGTCAATCTTGGCGAAAGCTGGCCTGATCACCCACGCTCTAGTCAACGCACTCAGTCGACATCTCTGGCTCCAATACGTATGGTATATATTTGGTCCCGAACTTGGTTATTCTGGTCGCATCTGGTTCCTTGGCTCAATCTGGTTTCGTCCTACGTCTGCAGCGTTTATGAACCGGACCTCTACGAACAAAATCTTCAGATTCTGGATACAAACCATTCTGGTGTAGCATGCTAACCTAAGCAATCAATACAGTACTTTTCTTCCTGGTACCGTTCTACGCCAAAGACATTTGGTGGCAACTCGAGGATCGACGATCGCTTCCTGTTCTGCCAACGCCTTCATCCTACAATTGCACGTTTCACGATCAGTCCCACGAACGAAACCGCTATGTATCGAAAGTGTAAACCCTTTTTAGCGGGGGGCTCCTGTAGTGACCGGCCAGTCTCGATAAGAACACGATTGGAATAACAGAAACAATTATTATTATTGTAACCAATTGTACCAGAGATTGTTTTACTGTATTTGTTTAACTGTATCACACTCACTTCTTGTTCCGCTATCCACCTTGTTCGGTTCGAACTTTCTTAGGCTCTGCACATTTCACCTGTACTCGTTGGCACGTCTCGGTATTCTATCGATACCACGAGATCGCCAATAAATATACTTGATCTGGATTAATAAAGCCTTCTGGTTTACGCGTTATCAAAGGAAGAAAGTCGTTTCTGGGCACGTAATCTTATAGTAGTAGTGATCATAATCCGTCCTCGACTCGACCCTACTACAACCTCCTGCACTTTCATGCTCATCAAAAGCATAAAATACCATTATTCACTGAGGCTCTATGATAATCTGAAAATGGCAAATGAATACAATAGCCTACAAAGAAATGATCGAAAGTTTCTGTCAGACTCATTCCAAGAGATGACTTCAGTTAATCTCATAAGAAATAAACTATAAGTGTATAGTTGAAATCCCTTGTGGATTGGTGTTTCAGTGGTCATGGCGTTGGACTTTCAGCTATTTGACCGTAGATTCAAAGCCCCCTATTAATACTTAGTTGGACATCAAGCTTACAGTGTGGCTCACACCACAAGCACCTGGTGAATGAGTTGAGAAGTGGAAGGTGAGAACAGATGACAGTATATATCTATGTTGAAATAACATTTTACTGAATTCTAACTTTTAATACTTCTCATTGCAATGTTATTCTGTGATGGAGAAATAATCTTCAATTAACCATTATAAACAAAAGTCAAAATTCAATTGGTCAACATAATACTCAAAATCAATTGGTTCAATATCTCTATTAAAATGTTAATTAAATAAAATGCACCCTATTCTTCAACATTTATTTCTGTTATTGTTACCGTTGTTACCATTGTTTTTTATAACAAGGATTGTATAATCAAATGTTTTCCAAGAAGAAATCATCCTTCAGAATTTACTGTGCAATTTCCAAAGCAGTCGGATTAATATTTTGTACAATTTTCTTATTACAAATATATTTCATGCGTACCACTGTCAATTATGTAACCTTACAAAATCTCACTGCCGAAGCAATTATTCCATCCAATACAACACTTGATGTTTGTAAACAAACATGTCGTACTATTTGTAAGAATATTGACAGTGTTCCATCGAGTAAGGTGAATGCATTGAAACCAATGGGGAAAATGCCATTCACTGGTGAATTCAATGAAGAGATGAACCCAATCAACGACACATTTTATCCACAGAGTCTTGATGGCAGTTGGATGTTTAAGGAGGAGACGACCGATTGTAGCAACGTTCCACAATCCGGTGTAGCAATCATCATTGTTTGTAGAGACAGATGGAAACAACTGAATAATACATTGTCCAGTCTGATTCCAGTTCTCCAAAGACAACATTTATGTTATCGAATATTTGTTATTGAACAAAAAGGTACTGGTATTTTGAACAAAGCTCGATTGATGAATGTTGGTTTCATTGAAGCACGTAAACGTTTCTATTTCAACTGTGCTATATTTCATGATGCTGACTTAATACCGTTGGATGACAGAATACCACATGGTTGTGATGAAGAGACGATGGAGAGTGTAGTTCATTTGAGTGTTGCAGTGAGTACATGGAATTATATTTTACCTTACAAATCATTGATTGGTGGTGTTTTGAAAATATCATCTGCACAATTTATACAGGTTAATGGTTATTCCAATAGTTATTGGGGTTGGGGTGGAGAGGACGATGATTTGGAGAGGCGACTGAAAGCATCAAATATTGTGTATAAACATATTGAAAAGTCAATAGGCAGATATCTGGCTCAACCTCATGATAAGCAGGTTAAAGGGAACTTACGTTCAGTACTTGACTTATTAGAAAATGCCGTCAGTCGCATGTTAACTGATGGATTAAATTCTGTAAAATATAAAGTTTCAACGTATTTTGAGAAGCAACACTACACATATTTTTTGATTTCATTAGAATAATTCTTTCCAAAGATTCATTTGCCCCCTTTTATTGTATACTATTGTTCTTTACAATACGAAACAAAACTACTTTTATATTGAATGATACCTTTATTTAAGAATAGAAATAATCAAGAAAGCAAACACACTGATGTAGACTCAACATCAACATTGTTATATGCACAGTCAAATCTGTATTATATTCACAAATGCACAGGAAATTACATCCATATAAACTCTTCATTGTGGGCAGTAGATAAGTTAGTATCACTATTGGTTCGAATAAAAGAATTTCTATTTGCTATTCATCATAGTGATTTGTACATTATTTATTACCGCTGTCTATGTGTTTAGTTTTCGGTATGTACTTTCAAACAACATTTCAATTCATTATTTGACCATCTTTTGAAACATTGAAATACATTTTTATATATATATACCCTAGTTACTTAATAATTGTCCAATAAGAATATATGTAATGATAGTTCACATATAATTTGCAGTAGTTAACATTCATTTATTCTTCGTTCGCATGTGACAGATGTTCAGTATGATATGCAGTATGTGATTTGCTATAATTTTGAACATTTCTCATACATGCGACTTTGCCCTAATTACTAATCAAATGGATGTATAAATCATTGTATAGATGAGTGTATTTTCGACCAGAGTCGTTGTTGTATTTTGGAGGTGAATAAATCTTCACTTGTATCAGTCTTATGTGCTGTTATTTGGTGTCGTAGGGATTGTACTGGTTCCTCGTTTTTCCAGTATAAGTGATAGTCAGCGAGGACATAACGTATACCATCTGCACTGGATAAATAAAGCTATATTAAATCATTTCAAATGGCAGTACATTTTTATTAGCTGTGTAGATATACACAAGTAAATAAATTAATAACCTGTAATTATTATCATTGCTTTACAATGAATCCGACGAGAATAGACAATAATAAGTGAAATATTGCATGATCATCAATAAAATTCTATTGGTAATGTTTAAGATCTTTACGAGAAGTTATCAATCAGTTTTTTAGAAACGAGTAAAAGAATAAGAAAATTTTTTCCAATTAACATACGTCACAAAAACTCAGAATATTGACAGGTTATATGTCGAACTCTGATAGGATGTTTACTTGCTTAGCTACCAAATTTAGTATACTTCCAGAAGTTTCTGTAAGTTGACAGTTATCAATAAACACATACATTAATGAACCTTAAGGTAAAACCTCTTTGTTTACTTCACACCTTTGTCCTAATGTTCACATCTAAAGAGTAGGAAATCCGAGGTATCTAGGAAACATCCAGGCAGTTAACTCGCAGACATATCAATATTTTAAAGTGAAATCATATTTTAGTAGATTTCGAATATGAAAAACAATCAAAGGCTGGAAGGGCGTTATGTCGTATTTGAGAATTGCTTTCGTTATGCATCTGCATCCCAGTATTGTTGTTCATAATAACGCAAACCCAGGGTATTTCGCATTACACGGTAACTCAATAATTGGTAATCCATGAGTCCAGATAGTCACCAAGTCGTTCAACGAGTTCACAAGTTTTCGTCTATCATTTCAGGACTACGATTGATCAGTGTTTTTTGCCATATGTGACTGTCTGGACTTGGAAATTTGACTAGTGATGCATGGGCGTTTGAAGAGATAGTCAGTGGGTTTTAGTCTCAATAAGAACAATAGTGATATGAAAATGAACTCAGGCGATGCGTCCTAAATACAACGAGATCGTCATCGTGGATCCCACTGCCTATAATCTGTGTTATTAAAGACAAAATGGACTTTGATTGTACATTTCAGAAGTAATTCTTTGAGACGAACCTCCGAAATTCCAATATTAATCTTTTTTTAAAAGTATTTGTGGACACACAAATTCAATAGTCTCAGTTATTAGTACATTGGTGAACAAAGAAGCAACATCTGGAGACATCATCCGTTTCCCACTTGAGTCTGTATGTTTCATCTTGGAAATGAAATCGAGAACGTCTTTAACGTTTCAGTTGAAGAATACTTTGTGTAGAAAATCTAGTATTCCAACTAACCAGTTTGCAGTTTTTTGGCATGATGAATTATACATATCTAAAACTGGACGAAGAGGAATTTTTAACTTGCGGACATTCGGTAGACGATAGAGTCATGTTGTGCACTGTTCAGTGGGTTCTGTCTATCATTCTCGACCCGATCTATAGTGATTCTTTACATATTATGTTTAATTATGTAATCCATCCCAATGTTATCAGTGACTCATAAACTACCTTTCTTGATTTAATAATTTCATATGTCCGTATAAATAGTACTGTATATTAGAGAAAAGCTTTATTAGAATCCAAATGAAATTAATACATGAATTGTCTGGGCGCATGTTATGCATCCGTTTAGCAGTGTTCACTGTTTTTGCAGTTTCAAGGATTTCTAGGCAACTATCCGTTCGTTGAGTGAGTGAGTGAGTGAGTACTGAATTTCAAAAACAGAATATTCATTCCTAGCTCTAAATTCCATATTATTGGCTCTTTTCATCTGGTAAGTTGACATGCACAACAGTGATCTGTTTACAAAAGGCATATATAAACATAAGTACAACAGGTTGTCTATAGCTGACGAGAACCAAACTAAATAGAATTAATTCAGATTATTCTGTTTGTAGAGCCAGTTAAATACCACTGAGCCCTAGCCAAATCATCGATCCTCACCAAGGTCAAGGACAACCAACGCGCATCAATTAGTTGTTAGTTTTATTGACACTACTCTACGCACTCTCTATTCTAATATTCATATTCAAGTGCCATGCGGATATTTTTTTCTCTTTTTAATCATCTCGGTCACAGGACACAGCACTAAAGCTTCAGATGCCTGTAGCAAACTTGATGTGTGTTTTTTCAAGGTCACAGCTCATGCCAATCTCTAAACATACTTTTTAACAACTATGAGCGTACAATAACACATAATTTGAGCCTAGTGTACAAAGTTTATGAGATGCCATTTTGAAAAAAAAGTTTTACAAATTGTACTCAGTGCAATACAAAAACGTGAACCTAATTAGTAACGCTCTGGAATGTACGAACGCACGAATGTACTTTCTTTTATTTTTATTGATTTCACTTACTTAACAACCTAAATTTGGAAGCACGTTGTTAGCAAAACAATGTTGTAACTTATAGAATATGCCTGTAAAAATGTCGTTTTCCTGTCCAGGTAGTGGTATATTATATCATCACAAACTACATATTATCTGACCAGTATTTCATAATTTGTAGTATTAAATAAGAATTTTTCGGAATACAGATCCTAGTGGCACTTCTGTCAAGGCATATAGCCCATGTTATTTTAGACCACATGCAATATATTAATTACAATGTATCCGTTTAATAAGGTATATATCCATGTTTCTTGTGATTGATTACATCGTTATCTCCCTATCACTTCTTCTGTTCCTAAATAGACCAGACTGGTATAATCACGGGTAGTAATTATAGGGATGAAATACACTCAACGCGCTGCCTTGATTAAATATAACGTAAACGATCTCAAATTAGTTTGTATTTCTTATCGAACTAAAAACACTGTAACACCACCTATTCTTAACAACAGAGTTAAATCAGAAGTCTAAATATGAACATTTATGGAATATTTTATTTCGACTGTAATCGATAATCAAATTAAATAGAGACAGAGGCTACCGTTCTGTACACGTAACTGAATCAATTAACTTTATAGTAGTATGAGAGTATTTTATCAATACCCACATCATTATGTTAGTATTATGGAATGGTAAAAGATAATGTTTGGATCCTTTATTGATGAACAAATCTCATACTTAATTTCTTTAAATTGTCGATCAAATTCACAGTTAAGTAATAAGAATTACAAGTATGTAGAATCTCCTCGACCAATAAATGAGCAAACGAAACATAAAATGCACAATCACTAATAAATCAATCACATGTTCAACGGTATTTGTATCGGTAATTCCCAACTTGGGGCATATGTTAGGGCGAACAACAAAAAAGGCAAGCGTCAAAGTGGTGATTCTATTATTTAACGTATATGTAAAACTTATCTACCATCCTGTACTTCCTTTTTACGTGATGTGGCTGGATCTCTGCAATATACTATTCGATGTTCAATTCATTCGGCTTCTGTTTCTTCTTTGGAGCATCAGTAGATCATCATAAATCTGAATGAGTGCCGACAATAATATGGATAAAGCCTATATGACACCGTTCAACAAGATAAATTATTTTAGGAAGATATTCCATCACGGAACTGAGAGTGTTCCATGGTAGAACTTGCAAAATCGGGTCTCTTTAGTCCTTCCATCTTATTAGTCTTCTGGTTCAGTTATTTTCAAATTAATTGTTTAACTCTTTAATTTCGTCATTATTCTATATATCAGACGGTAACTTTGTTAAACTATGAGATTCATTTATGTCTGCAGCAGGCACAAAAACTAACGCCACCAAGTGACGGATATGTAAGTCGGAATTCCTACCTGTCATATAACGTTCTTTACGGTTTGCTGATGGCTGTTTACTCCACTATATACAATAAGCCAGATGAAACCAGCAAACTTTATTGAAATGCAGTTAGTTCCCTTTATGAATTTAAATCCAGACCAAACAAATATTGATGCAGAATAATATGAATTCATTATATTTCGTGGTTTCTCATCAGCTGCTTACAACCAAATATGTATTAGAGTTTTAGCTTTTGGGGTAATAAATAGTGTGGAACAATTGACATAATTGACTGTAAAGGATTGGAATAACAAAAGGTTATCAATAATAACAACGTGTGAGTCAATTGAAGCTAGACCACCATCGGAAACCTGGATGCACTGGACGGCCAACTCGTCCTATTATGGGACTCCTCAGCAGTGCGCATCCACGATCCCGCACCCGAGAGATTCGAACCCAGGACCTACCAGTCTCGAGCCGAAGCCCATAACCGATAGACCACTGAGCCGGCATCTAACTGTGTTAATGTCTAACTTCAACCAATCCACGATTTTGAGCGACCGTTCACCAATTGTCTTCAGTGAGCTGATATCTCTACAACAGACCTGGTAGAACTCCACTGCTTCCCACTAGAACTCAAGGAAATATTTCTTGAAGTCAGTCACTGGTGAGCATATGATTATAGATCAGAGGGGGTTTTTGTGGAGAATTTTGTATTTTCACAGTTGAAATCATGAGTCAATTGAAGCTAGACCACTATCGAAAACCTGGAAGCACTGGACGGCCGTTTCGTCCTATTTTGGGACTCCTCAGCAGTGCGCATCCACGACTCATGATTTCAACTGTGAAAATACGAAATTCTCCACAAAACCCGCCTCTGATCAATAACTATGTGTTCAAGGAAAGGTCAGATGTTATTAGGTATTAGAATGAAGGAAGCATAAAGGGTGGGTGGTGTAGAAGTTGAGTGCAATATCACGGTATTTACTCGACACCGGGCACACCATTGACATTTTTCATGCTTTCAAAATCATTACCAATCAAAGAAGTACAACTGCTCTCCGGTTTGCTGAAGCGATCGTGATAAACTCAAAGTGGATCTATGTACTCAAAAACACAGTGATAAACTTATTATGACCATGGTAATCCATTTTTTTTTGTTTTATTTTGGTTAATGTCTAGTTTTTATTATATTCCTCTTCTATTACCCAATTCTTAACTCCGCCTGTAGCTCCTCCAGGGGCTACTGCCAGTCCCAAGCCCGGGTAAAGGAGGAGGGTTGGGCATGGGGTTAGCGACCCCATCCCGTAGGAAACTCACTCGCCAAAAAACGCTAACAAGAAAAAATTATAATTTAAACTCTGCCCTACAATTTGAAGGAAGAATTATGACGCCTCATGATGAAAGCCGAGTTCATTCGGAAGTCATGAGGCCGATGCACCTTCTTACAACCAGAGCGACAATTTTTATAGGTACATGGAATGTCCGGACAATGTGGGAGACCGGCAGAGTCTTCCAAATTTCTGCGGAAATGAGGAAATACAACCAGGAAGTGCTTGGAATCAGTGAAACACATTGGACGCAGGTTGGACAACAACGACTGTCTTCAGGAGAACTTCTGTTATACTCCGGTCATGAAGAAGAAAATGCCCCACATACACAAGGAGTGGCACTGATGCTGTCTAGAAAAGCACAAAATGCACTTATAGGATGGGAATCTCATGGACCGAGTATCATCAAAGCCTCCTTCAAAACAAAGAGAGAGGGCATTACAATGAATATCATCCAATGCTATGCGCCGACCAACGACTACGATGAAGACGGTAAAGACCAATTCTACAATAGGCTGCAGTCGATCGTCGAGAAGTGCCCAACCAAGGACCTGACTTTTCTGATGGGATATTTCAATGCCAAGGTTGGAAAGGACAACACTGGATACGAAGACGTCATGGGACAATATGGACTGGGAGAAAGGAACGAAAATGGTGAGAGATTTGCAAACCTATGTGCCTTCAATAAACTGGTCATAGGTGGCACCATATTCCCACACAAAAACATACACAAAGCCACTTGGATTTCACCGGATCACACTACACAAAATCAAATCGACCATATCTGCATCAACAAAAAGTTCAGGAGGACGATGGAGGATGTGAGAACCAGAAGAGGAGCTGATATAGCATCCGATCATCATTTGCTGGTCGCCGAGATGAAACTAAAACTCAAGAAGCACTGGACAATGGCGCGGACAACATCACAAAAGTTTAACACGGCCTTTCTTCGAGATGCTGACAAACTCAACGAATTTAACATAGCCCTCAGCAACAGGTTCGAGGCCTTTCATGACCTACTCAATGGAGAGGGAACCACCATAGAGAGCAGCTGGAAAGGTATCAAGGAGGCAATCGTTTCAACATGTCAGGAGGTTCTGGGCCAAAAGAAGCACCATCACAAGGAATGGATCACTGTTGGTACACTGGATAAAATTGAAGCAAGGAGGAACAAGAAGGTAGCAATCAATATCAGCCGAACCAGAGCGGAAAAAGCCAAGGCACAAGCCGAATACACAGAGGCAAACAAGCAAGTGAAGAGGAGCATCAGGACCGACCGACGTAAATATGTGGAAGATTTAGCAATGACAGCGGAAAAGGCTGCAAGAGAGGGAAACATGAGACAACTGTATGATACAACAAAGAAACTTGCTGGAAATTACCGTCAACCAGAAAGACCAGTGAAAAACAAGGAAGGCAAAGTAATCACCGACATTGAAGAACAACGAAACAGGTGGGTAGAACACTTCAAGGAACTCTTGAATCGACCAACTCCACTGAACCCACCCAACATCGAAGCAGCACCCACAGACCTCTCAATCGATGTTGGCCCACCAACAATTGAAGAGATCAGCATGGCCATTAGACAAATCAAGTGTGGCAAAGCAGCGGGACCAGACAACATCCCGGCAGAAGCACTGAAAGCAAATGTAGCAGCAACTGCCAAGATACTCCACATCCTCTTCGGTAAGATTTGGGACGAAGAACATGTACCAACAGACTGGAAAGAAGGACTTCTCATCAAGATACCAAAGAAAGGTGATCTCAGCAAGTGCGACAACTACAGGGGCATCATTCTCCTCTCAATACCAGGAAAAGTCTTCAACAGAGTATTGTTAAACAGGATGAAGAATTCCGTGGACGCCCAATTTCGAGATCAACAAGCTGGATTTCGTAAGGATAGATCGTGCACAGATCAAATCGCAACTCTACGTATCATTGTGGAACAATCAATTGAATGGAATTCATCACTCTACATCAACTTCATCGACTACGAGAAGGCATTTGATAGTGTGGACAGGACGACACTATGGAGGCTTCTTCGACACTACGGCGTGCCTGAGAAAATAGTCAATATCATACGGAACTCCTATGATGGACTAAACTGTCAAATCGTCCACGGAGGACAACTCACCGACTCGTTTCAAGTAAAGACCGGTGTTAGGCAAGGTTGCCTACTCTCACCCTTTCTCTTTCTCCTGGTGATCGACTGGATTATGAAGACGTCAACATCTGGAGGAATGCACGGGATACAGTGGACAGGCAGGATGCAGCTTGACGATTTAGACTTCGCGGATGATCTGGCTCTTCTATCACAAACGCAACAACAAATGCAGGAGAAAACGACCAGTGTAGCAGCAGCCTCAGCAGCAGTAGGTCTCAATATAAACAAAGGGAAAAGCAAGACTCTCCGATACAATACAATATGCACCAATCCAATTACACTTGACGGAGAAGCTTTGGAGGATGTGGAAATCTTTACATATCTGGGCAGCATCATTGATGAACACGGTGGATCAGATGCAGATGTGAGGGCGCGGATCGGCAAAGCAAGAGCAGCATACCTACAGCTGTAAAACATCTGGAGCTCAAAACAATTGTCAACCAACACCAAGGTTAGAATTTTCAATACAAATGTCAAGACAGTTCTTCTGTATGGGGCAGAGACGTGGAGAACTACGAAAGCCATTATCCAGAAGATACAAGTGTTTATTAACAGCTGTCTACGCAAGATACTTCGGATCCGTTGGCCAGACACTATCAGCAACAAGTTACTGTGGGAGACAACAAACCAGATTCCAGCGGAGGAAGAAATCAAGAAGAAGCGCTGGAAGTGGATTGGGCACACTTTGAGGAAATCACCCAATTGTGTCACAAGACAAGCCCTCACATGGAATCCTGAAGGTCGAAGGAGAAGAGGAAGACCAAAGAACACATTACGCCGAGAAATAGAGACAGACATGAGAAGAATGAACAAGAACTGGAAAGAACTAGAAAAGAAGGCCCAGGACAGAGTGGGTTGGAGAAAGCTGGTCGGCGGCCTATGCTCCATTGGGAGTAACAGGCGAAAGTAAGTAATTACCCAATTCTTAAACCAACCTTTCTCTTACACATTTCCGCTCACTTGTCTCTCTTATATTATATGAACTCTCCAAATTCTATTCAATTATTACGTAACCCACCCTATTTGTTTTTAATTCCATGACTCCTTCATTACCTCTAAAATTATTACACATTTGATCTTATCTGTCTTTGAACTCCACTCAACTATTACGCCACCCACTCTTTATGCTTCCTTCATTCCAATAACTAATATCCTCTGACCTTTCCTTGCACATATATATATAGTTATCACTGATGACCTTTTGTTATTCCAATCCTTTACATTCAATTATGTCAATTGTTCCACACTATTTATTACCCCAAAAGCTAAAACTCTAATACATATTTGGTTGTAAGCAGCTGATGAGAAACCACGAAATATAATGAATTCATATTGTTGTCTTTATTTAAACCTTTATGGCATTTGCACATACTTGTCAGTGTTTGTAAAACTGAATGTTCCTTCAGTTCGTTACAAAACCGAATCTATGAATTGGTACTTTCGTCATTTAGCAGAATAATTATTTTGAAATTCACCGCATGAATTGTTTAGATTTAAGTAGATAGAACCGATGTGATCTTGAACGTTCCATCAACTTACCTAATGAGGAAGATTCCAGATTCTGAGTTGTAGAGAAGAATGAAATTCAATTCTCATCTAATCTACTACCATGTTTATATGATTGAGCGATGACAACAATAACGATACTTAGATACCGGATAAAACAACTCTCTTCTCTCTTAACCCCAGTTACTCCAAAAGACAAATCTCGTAAATATTTATTAGAAGACATAAAAAAAAACGAGTTATTTACACTGAAGTTTATTCAGTGATATATCAAGTCATGGTTTTTAATTACAAAATTTGTCAACAGAATCTTCACTTGAACGAAAGGTCTCAGTGAATTTATAAACACAATCAAAAATGAGATAATACGAAGAAATTCATAACAAATGATTTAATATTGCAGTTACTTAACGAAAACCATCATATTCTAAAATCAGAAAGGGTTTTGTAGAGATTTCAGTATTTTCACAGTTGAAATGATGAGTCAATTGACGGGATCGTGGATGCGCACTGCTGAGGAGTCCCATAGTAGGACGAAACGACCGTCCAGTGCTTCAAGGTTTTCCATGGTGGTCTAGCTTCGATTGACTCATGATTTCAACTATGAAAATGTTTATTTCAAGACTGGTTTTCTCATAATACTTTATATTTAACGATTTAATATCTCAAACACATTTAGCAGGAAATTCTCTTCTCACAGTCGTGTACATGGTATATTTGATGTAGCCAATAGATTAAAATTAGGTAAGGACGCTTGATGTTCATGTCGCACGAGCGAAACTGTCCACATCATCTAAATTGAAGGTGGAAATCACATTGATATTGCATCTGGTAGAAATGTTGTAGCTGAAAAAATTGGTGTTACTTTTGTTGATCAAGCTGATTGATTTTTTTATCATGGTGATTACGATTTCTTTATATGCCTTAGATTTTCCTGGAACAGAATAACACTCCATTATTTTCTTTGCAATAACTTCGTAATTCGGATAACAAGACCTACACTTGGTTGTACGGTATTTCATATGCCTCTAAAATTGATTGTCAGGCACTTTCTCCTTTCTGAAGGCATAGCCATTCATCATTAAAAATTCAACACCCTTGTTAATGTTCATGTGTTCTCATTCCATTACAATGAAACATAAAAAATATAACTTGGACAAAAGCTCTTCGCTTTGAAACACATTTTGGACCCTAATCAAATGATTTGTTTTAAAATGAATAGATACTGATTGATTTTACATGCAATCATGCCACCACTATTATTAATTAATTATTAGTTAGGCTATATTTTTTTATCACAACTGTATTCACTACTATCGTTACCGGGAAAACTATTCAACAGAGTGCTGCTAAACTGGATGAAGGATTTAGTAGACGTCCAACTTCAAGATCAACAGACCGGATTCCGTAAGGATCGGTCGTGCACAGACCGAATCGCAACACTACGGATCATCGTTGAACAATCAGTTGAGTGGAACTCGTCACCATACATCAACTACCTGGATCATGAGAAAGCGTTTGACAGTGTGGATAAGAGGACTTTATGGAACCTTCTTCAACACGATGGTGTACCTGAGAAGATCGTCAATATCATACGGGATTCACACGACGGACTAGAGTGCAAAGTGGTTCATCGAGGACAACTGATAGATGCATTCCAAGTAAGGACCGGAGTCAGACAATGATGTCTACTCCCCCTTTTCTTTTTCTTCTGGTGGTTGACTGGATTATGAAGACCTCCATATCTGAGGAGAAGCATAGGATAAAACGGACAGGTTGGATGCAACTGGACGATTCGGACTTCGAAGATGACCTGGCCTTCCTATCCTATACACAAGAACAAATGCAGACGAAAACAACTGATGTGGCAGTAGCCTCTGCATCAATAGGCCTCAACATACACAAATGAAGAAGCAAGATTCTCAAATACAACACAGATAACGCCAACGCAATCACACATGATGGCGAAACTCTGTGTGAATTCCTTTTGGAATGAACTACCTTAAAAACAAGTCCATTATAAATTTACTCAATTTCACAATGTTCGTTGCTCATACTTTACAAATTAAATAAATGTCAGTCATTGAGCATACCTATTGTCTCGTATCCACCACCTTCATTCATTTCGTAGTTGTGTAATTAATTTTTGAATCTTCATGAACATCCAAACACGTATTTTCCAGCAAGTAGCCCTTTGTATGGTCGGTTTATACTAATTTACTTATACTAATGGATTGTGCACGCAAACATTTATATTACACTATTATAATTTACATACTCATACCTATTTTAGTCTACTATAAAGATAATTAAATCTTGAAATACTTTGAGGTTCCATGAATTTGCTGTATAACAGTTTCTATTATAAAGACTTTATAGCTGTTTTAAAAAGTTCAAATGTTATAATATGTTCTTTGTATTCATATGCTGATAGAGCAAAAACGTAATCATACTATCTTAACTAATCAAAATATGAAAGAATGATCACAACTGCATTACTGATAGAATTAATTCACTACTTTTAACACAAAATACAGGATATTACTAATGTCATATTTTATTAAATATTTTTTAAGCAAAGATGAATAGTGGCTAGCAGTGGAATCCAAGACGTGCATTTCGTCCTATTTGGGACTCGTCAGCTGGATGTACCTGCATCTCAGAGTTGATATTCACTCTGGGACTCGAACCCAGTACCTTTTACTTCAAACGCCATCGCGTCATCCACTCGGCCACTGAGTCCTGATAGTTACTTGCTTGTGCAATGGAGTGAAATTTAAATTCACTTAGTATTGTTTGTCTCAAATAGGACGAAACGCGCGTCCTGGATTCCACTGCTAGCCATTATCCATCTTTGCTTACGATGCTTGTGAATTTAGGCTATATCGAGGCAATACGCACATATGCCAATTAGAAACTGATCAGTTGCAGTTTTAAACATCAATAGGAAGATTCAAACAAACAATACTAAGTGAATCATTTTTTTAAATTTATATACTCAAGTTTCTTAAGGATATTTCCGATGAATTTTTCAAATAGCTGTATTCATTAAACTTAATGAACTAAGGAAAAGAAAGTTAACACAATTAAATGCATCGACCTTTAACTCTACAAACCTTCTACCACATTTTAATCTCAGTAATTTTAAGATATACAAATCATTAATTATCAGAACGGAGATTTTAGTAATTTTATAGTTGAAATCATGAGTCAACTGATAATAATAATCATATATATGAGGTTAAGATCCAAAGCAATCTATATATTATTGCCATGTAACAGGAACAAAACCAATTTGTCACACTGACATGGTAACAAATATGAAAAATAATTCCCACATGCAATATTTTTGTATGAATGACAATTTATTGTTATTTAGAACAACATATATAAGCGAACAATATTGTTTTCGATTAGATCCTCATTAGGCTTTACTCTAATATACAGTAATATTTATATGCATATACAAAATTATTAAACCAATCAAGGCAGTTTATGAGTCAATGATAACAGTGGAATAGATTACATAATCATCAAACTAGAGAATGGACCCCTGAAAGATGTTATCGACAAGCTTGACTTCTATTGTCGGTATGTTGATGACACTTTTATTATCGTGGATCAGGACATTGGTAAAGTCGAACTGTTTAACAATAAACACCAAGCTCTTAAATTCACATGTGAAGAGGAAATAGATAATAAATTAAATTTCCTTGACGTATTGTTAATAAAAAAAGCGAACGGTTCCATCAGTAGAAGTGCGTTTAGGAAAAGCTCTTCATTTAGCCAGTACACACACTTCTTAAGCTTCGTACCTATCTACTATAAAAGGAACTTAGTCAAATGTCTGGCAAATAGAGCTAGGAAGATTTGCTCAGTCGATTCTATCAACAATCAGAGGTTATCCATAATATGTTGATTGAAAGGGGTTATCCACAAGGATTCCTGAAGAAACATTTGCATTTAACAAATAAGAAAATAAAGATATCAACAGAAACCACTCTTCCTGAAACCACAATTCAACGGCGATTTAGCTGATGATGTACTACGGGATAGACTGACTAAAGCAGTTAGGAGAACGTTTAATGCAGCCAACCTCTTTCTTTCTTACTCGACACGATCTATGGTGATTCCCCAACTAAAGGACAAGTTGCCTGGTTATGCCACTTCTATGTGTATCTATAAATTCAGCTGCTCCTGTGGAGAAAGCTATATTGGGCGCACTACCAGACAACTGAACCAAAGAGTTAGTGAACACCTCCCTTCGTGGTTAGGAAAAGGTTTGGTCAAGTCGATACGGAGCTCGATTCTTTCACACTTGATTGATAGCGGTCATGAATGAAGCATATTATTTCAATTTATCAGAAGGGGGTTTGTGGAGATTTTATTAATTTTATATAGCATATCCACAAACCCCCTTCTGATAATAATCATATGTTCACTAGTGACTGGCTTCAAGTGGTATTTCCTGGAGTTCTAGTGAGAAACAGTGACCAGTGGAGTTTAAATGGATCTGTTATGAGATAGTAACTCACTGAAGAAAATGGTAGACGGTTGCACAATTCCGTGGATTAATTTAAGTTAGACATCAACACCGTTGGATGCCGGCTCAGTGACCTTGAGGTTATGCACTCGTGCGCAAGACTGATACGTCTTGGGTTCGAATCCCGCAAGACTGTTGAGGAGTCCCACAATAGGATGAAATGGCCGCCCAGTGCCTCCAGGTTTTTCATGATGGTCTGGCTTCAATTGACTCATGATTCCAACTATAAAATCGTTAATTAGTTATAAAGCATTAACTTATTTAACTAATTGAATACACTACTAATTATTGAACTCAAGTAGTAGGAATACTATTAATTAGTGAAAGTTAGAGGTTTTAGTTAAGTTTAGAAATAATTGTCAGTTTCACAAGAATATCTATCAAAGGTTGAAATTTTGATATACTGGGGTAATTAAACATAATTAAGAGATACTGATGTGCGCACGTTGTTTGTTGAAATCCAGCCTTACTTCCTAGAGAAATAAACGCGAGAGAATGTGACTTGATTGTCTGAGGCACATGTATCAATATTTATGAAGGAACTATGCATATATTATCGATTCGGTTTAGCCAACAAAAGCTTCCTGTTCGTTTTTTGTTTTTCTCACTCAAATAGTAGGTAGGGATGGCGTATAGGAAGCTTGTGTGTCTACATGAGACACAGACGACTACTATATAACAATTTCATTGAAAACATATTTTGACTGACTTTACATATAATCCAATAAAATTAATAGCAATAGTGGTAATAATAATAACAGTATGTGGTGTTACAGTTATCCGTAACATCCTTATTAGATATAAATCCTGTCCTTTAGTCTGGATGTCTTATGACTTCGCTACTCCTTATAATCCCCGCGACAATCGCAACTAAGCTGGAAACAGGTGGGGGCGAAACGGCTCAATATCAGTAGCAACAGTCCAGATGAATTCAATCTTTATCTACCCCTAGGTTCTGAGTTTTAAAATTGTTTCATACTTCTTGTACTCTGTACTCATTCTTTATTCTTGTATCATATTCGATATATTTAAACTACTTTGCTACCACTAGTACCAAGACTACTTTGATCTTGTTGTCATGATGTGATGAACACCGAAATAATCATCCTAACATATCTTTTAATGTAACTCCTGAAGGAAAACCAAAGTGTAGTTTTAAATAAATGTAAAGAATTATTAAAATGATAAGACCTGATATGAAGTCTGTCCTTCCATTAATTAATAACGAACCTATAATCCCACAAGTGGATATAGAATGACAGGATTTGTTATGAACAGAGCAATTTCTCTAAAAGATTCCATTTCCAACAAAACACGCTGTTGCTCATGCTGATCTAAACCTTCCCAGTCCAGACTGATTTAACAGTTTTGATTTAGTAGACAAACCTCCTAGCTCTATGAATAATAAAGTCTAATCCTCTTTCCACAAACTACCCTACTAAACTATTGAAAGAAATTACTAATCTTTCCGAACTAGGTCTAGGTAACTAAAAAACTATGCAAGTCGTGTTACGACTAATGTCTGAAGCCTCCTCAGCGTTCCCGCTCAAAAAACGTGTCCCATATACATCCCAGAGCAAAGTCTGTGAAGAACCCACACATTTACGGCAATAGGACACCATTACACTAATCACTTACTCAACCTGGAGCGCTTCTGTTATCATAAATACATCTAACGGACTGGTAATAATTTTTCTTACTTTCTCAACAGGTTTTAACGCAGCTCTTGAACTGAGTCTTTATCCTCCCCTTGATACTAGACGACCGACCCAAAAGTCTCAATGACGGAGCCAATTCAGTTTTCTGATGTGAATGGGCACCAACCGAACACCGAAAACATTCAAGGTATTCAACTTGGAGATATTCGTTTGTGTAAATCTTTTCTTGAACTTATTGAGTACTACTCAACTCCAATTCCTTCGTTACATCATATACGTCGCCACTTAATAACATATCATGGAACTGGGTAAAGGAATGCAAATTAGCACTTTATAAATTAGAACCTGCATTGACTCGAGATATTTTGTTGAGAAATCAACCAATCTTACCAATTGTCGTGGAAACTCATGCTTTAAACCATTATGTAAATCCAGACATCATTCCTGAGGCCCATGGACTAACTCGAAAAAAGGCGAACATAGCCAAATAGAAAATGAGGCATTAGCCTTGGTGTTTCATTTTCGCAGTTCTCACAAGACCAACATTAATAAAACTTCCTTTCCAGGTCTCCCAATAAATACCCTTCCACAGTGTGGGCAGCCGGGAAGTGATATTAGCCCTCAGACCAAGTTGGTCACATTCAAATCCTTCTTACACCTCCTAATAACTCTCTTATCTCCACGACTAACTCTTCCCACGTCCCTTTATCACCTCGCACCGCTAGAGCAAACGATTCGAGTAAACAGAACGTTATTCCTGGTCTCCTGAAACCACGCTCTAAACTACATGTAGGGACTTTTAACGTACGAACATTGTACCAAATAGGACAACAGGCCTCCTTAGCTAGGACCTTGGAATCTTGCGACATCGATGTGTGCTGCGTCTCCGAAACCTGCATACAAGGTCCGAGTAGCGTCATTCATTTGAACTCACCATGTCAAAATAAAGAACCAAATGGATTCACGTTTCGTGTATCTGGAAGCCCTGATGCTGCTTCCCGTGGCCTCGCTGGTGTAGGTATAGTCCCAGGGCAGAACTAGCTCTTTTAGACTGGATCCCAGTAAACAGTCGTCTGTGCGCTGTCCGACTAAACGGAACAGTAAGGACTCAGAAAGATAGGGAAACTCGTCGTTGCCTCTTCGTCGTCTCCGCCTACTCTCCCACTGACTTCAGCTCAGATAATGTAAAAGATTAGTTTTACAAAAAGCTTTCCGACCTTCACCGTAAAGCTAGGCGCTCTGATGTAGTAATAGTGGCTGGTGACTTTAATGCTCAAGTAGGTAAACTAAGCGAAAGATACCTGGGTGGATCTTATGGTGTCGTGGCTGAAAGAACAGATAATGGCGACTGTCTGTTGCAGCTATGCCCAGATAATCGCCTGTTTCTTGCAAATACTAACTTTAGGCACAAGTAAAAACATTTTTTGACATGGTGACCCCCGAATTCGTCCCAACGTTGGACACAACTAGATCACATCGCTATCAGCCACCGATGGAGGGACTCGTTAGAAGACACTGCAAGGAAACCTCTTAGGATTCTACCTAATGATATGCAAGCTAAGGATATATTTCACGAACAACTAGAAAAACAGTTACGCAGCCATGTAAGTTGTGCCTATCCCGAGGTCACGTGGAGTGACATCCGAAAAGCTGTGGAAACAGCCCGTCTACGATAAAGTTAAACAAGAATGAAGAGAGTGGACAGTCCTGAACACCACTCGAGGCAATCAATTCTGATGAAAGTACGCCATAAACTCTCACTCAGTCAGTTGTGTTCGAGTGGAGAGCCTTTATAGGGTTAATGTACTTCTTTTGTACTCCTTTCACAGACAAACACTGCCGGGCTGTTAAAAGTTCCTACATGTAGTTTAGAGCGTGGTTTCAGGAGACCAGGAATAACGTTCTGTTTACTCGAATCGTTTGCTCTAGCGGTGCGAGGTGATAAAGGGACGTGAGAAGAGTTAGTCGTGGAGATAAGAGAGTTATTAGGAGGTGTAAGAAGGATTTGAATGTGACCAACTTGGTCTGAGGGCTAATATCACTTCCCGGCTGCCCACACTGTGGAAGGGTATTTATTGGGGGACCTGGAAAGGAAGTTGTATTAGTGTTGGTCTTAACGACCTGGGAGCGTTACCACAGAGTCCAAGGGACAACTGCTTGATGCCTGTCACTAACAGCCTTTTTGTGAGGTTTCTGACGTGTTAGCTCCGTTTTTTAAAGGGCCTTACCGCCGGAGACGGAAATCCGTGAGGTAAGGTGAGGTGTGACACTTTTAGGGTCGACCTTTTCTAACCCCTTCCTTCATTGTGAGAAGGCAGCATCGCTGCAGATACTGGTTGTCCGAGGGAAACACCTTACTGCTGTCACACCCCTCTACAGTCAGCAGTACGACTTCGCGATCAGACTTTGAGTTGCTGCTTTTAGTCTTGTGGTTCTCCAATCGACCTGCCTGGCATGGTAGAACCTACAGGAACACATTTTCCAGCCAATATAGCTCGGTTGGGTCATCACGATAGGCAAGCCCGACCACTTTTCAAGGTAGCAGCTACGGACACTTACCAAGTTGTATACAAGTATGCTTACCACAATATACACAATCTTAGTGAGATATAAGCTTAAAACCTACGTTCAGGTTGTAAGCCCCTATTCCATAAGTGAATTGGACAGACGTGCAATTCCAAAAGTCCGAGGTTTACCATATACAGAGAAGCTTAAGAAGTTAGACCTCTTTACTCTGTCCTACTGCACACTAAAATGACTTGATTCTGGTGTATCGAATATTTAGAAATCATTTCGGATCTGACATATCCTCTCCTTTTTTTCACCAGATTAGGACAACTCTGAGGACATCGCAGGCGAGTACAAAAACCAAGAACGAACAAAATAGCCGCAGCATACAGGTCTTCATGAGTGATCAATTATTGTAATCTAATACCCAAAGAAATGATCTTATCGGCCTTCTATCCCCAATAAACGAATCTGAGTTTTACGATAATTTTACTAGTCATAAGGTTCAAAACACGGTTTGTAACCGGTGTTAGAAAGTAAGACTAGGATTTAAGGTAAGATACTAGAGCCACGGTTTTCACTACGAACTGACATCAGCCATAATGCAGCCATATGAATGGATGGAATAAAGGCAAGAAATCTAAGGGATACTATATTAAATCCAATTGGTTTGCCCATGAAGTTTAGTTTAACCCTACAAACGACCTGAAACGTCTGTATGACACCAAGTGACTTTTCAACCACAAATCCTTTAGGTTTTACCCAAACTAAAAGGCGTATTAACCACTAAAAAAGCATACGAAGCGTTAAAATTCACACTAAAGCAGAAGAACTATGAACCTGATAAATAAGCAATTCAAAATATAGTATTAGCTATAAGTTCTGTTTGCTTGGATTGTAAATGGTCATAATTATTCTTCCGAAGGTCGGATGAATTCAATGGGTTTTTCGTAATATCTCGAATACAAATAAGCCAATAAAATGGTATACAACACCGTCATAAGCAATACCTCCAAGAATCTTGAATGGTCTTTCCTCAACTCAATGGTGGACATTGTAGATTCACAATCCGAATGTTTCATCCAAAATTCATTCAAAGTTCGATTGTGTTGTTTTACATAGAACGATTTAAAACTGTCTGAGCCTTTGTCCTTTACAGAGTCAATTGTGTAACCTTCCTTAGACAAGTGATGCACACCACCGCCTCTCGTATGAATTAGGCCACGGTCATATTCATTCCGCTTGACAGGATTTCCCAGGATTTCATAGGCTTTTGTCAACTCATGGAACTTTTCTCTAGAGTTAGGATCATCAGTCACATCAGGATGATATATTTTTGACAGTCGATAGAACGCTTCTTTGATATCTTGATGAGTAGCATTGCTTGAGAGCCCGAAAACGCTGTACAGTGAGTCAACTTTTGAGGAGAATACAGCTAATAATCTATGATTGATACCTGTGTACACGAGTGAAGGAAATTTCGTAGCTAAATGAAA
The DNA here is from genome assembly GCA_944470415.2 of Schistosoma rodhaini. Lineage (NCBI taxonomy): Eukaryota > Metazoa > Platyhelminthes > Trematoda > Strigeidida > Schistosomatidae > Schistosoma > Schistosoma rodhaini. The sequence goes on along the minus strand of OX104039.1, from coordinate 10,317,235 downwards.
CTAAAGTTGGTGAGATGAAAACTTCACAAATAAAACGCTACCATTCTAGTTACCCGCTACGATTTAAATGGTTCAAATGATTTGAAGTGTTGAGCACGGAATAGAAGAAGCTTTCGCTTAAAGGGCTTCCCTGTCTAGTAGCAGTGTGTCGTCAATACCTACAGATAGAAACCTAGGTATATTATCGATAAAAAGGGAGAAAGAAATTGATTCAAATGGTTCAAATGGTTGAGGACGGAATAGAAGAAGCTTTCGCTTAACGGTCTTCCGTGTCTGGTAGCAGTGGATCACCAATACCTCCAGGCAAGAACCTAGGTATATGAACGATAATAGAGGGGGAAAAAGAATTTGGTAAATCATAATAATATGTTATCCTTAGTCCTTAAGAATAAGTCAAGTTTCCTCTTAAAGGACTCCTGGGAGGTCGCTTGGACTATCTCAGTTGGCAGCGAATTCCAGCATTTGACCACTCTTAAGGATTATAATTTGTGTCTACAGTCCGTTCCACTGTGTTATGTCTTCGCTTTCTGGATGTTATCCCTAAGGTTTGTGTTGGAGCTAAACTTAAGTTGGTGTTTAAGGGGATGTCAAGAAGTATTTCAGATTCTGTAAGCCGTTAGAAGGTCGCCTCTAAGATTTCTGTACTCTAATGCGTAAATGTCTAGTGATTGGAGACGCTCTTAATAAGGCTTGAATTTGAGTCCACGATCTGATTCCGTGACTAGCCGTTGGAGTACTCCAACGGATATGTAGGGTAAAAATCGGCAGTTCAACTACATTTGAAACACAGAGAGACATAAAGGGGAAATTCCGCTTTATTTCCCCCGGACAGACGGAAAAGCAGACATTTTGGCGCATTTCCGCATTATTCTCAACTTATTTTCCAATGCATTTTCACCTTTATTTCCTTTTTGTTCGCCTTTATTTCCCCTTTATTGGTTGTTTGGGGTGCGGGAGGAAATACTATGTTTTCGTACTCTAAATGAGGATGAATGAAATTGTTGAAGATCATGTGGAAAGGTTCTCCATCGGAATGGCCAAAAGCGCGCTTCGACGTTGACGGTGCGAGGTTTTCCCTGAAGGCATTTTTGTCTCAGTTGGCTCAATACTTCAGATCATAGGGTATCGTTACTCCCAGGTCCTCTTCAACTTGGAATACCTCTGAAGGGGAGTTACTCAACTTGTATCCATAGTTTGTGATACGTCTCTGATGAACTACTTTACACTTTGAAGTGCTAAAGGTAAGTCCGTTGTCATCTGCCCAACTATGAAGTCGATGCAGATCCTCCTGAAGTGCCACTATATACTCTGGGTTACGTATCTCTCTTCAAAGCTTCACATCATCAGCAAAAAGTAATGAGTCTGACGATACCTGTTGTGGAAAATGGTTCATACAAAGTGTGAAAAAGACAGGTCCTAGTAAGAAACCATGGGAAACCTCACCAAAACACTCTATAGCCTGATAAAAAGTTATGCTTACCTTAACTTTCAAAATTCGATTATTTAGACATAAATTAAGCCAGGCAATTAATGGCCACTAGATAAGTAGTACAACTGACCTCATAGAAAGCTTTTGGAAAGTCAAATTGTTTCCGTCTTTAATAAATTCATCCCGAATAAAGTAGTCGCTTAGACTATTGAAGTAATCCACCATCTGTACATTTTGAGTGAAGAAACAAAAAGTGCAGTCGCATTTTCCGCTGATGAGTAAATCTTCTAGTATTGTTTGTATCTAAAGTGTAAATACCTCTTTGTATCTAATCAGGGTAGGTTTTTGTCTTCAGTTAAAGCAATATATCAATGTCTATCACCTTAAAAACATCTATTCTAGAGATCAATTTTTTGTCGTTTTCTCTGTGCGATCACCAAACAGTTTTATTGCTCAAGTAAAACTTCGTTGTGGTAGGCCTGTGTGTTTTTTCCTAGTGCAGGGTGAAATTCGGTGTGATAACTTCAGCAAACGGTACCACAACGTGTGTACCGGACTCACACGGTCTGCATATAAAAGGTTCTGCAAGCCACTATCACATTGCCAGTGCAAAGCATGCCTCTCAATAAAGTCTCTTCTGATTCTTGAGGTGATTGTGACGCTGGACATAGCTAGAAAGTTGCCCTCAGACGTACAGCCACCAGCAGATCAGCAGTTTCTAGTTTTCAAGGGAGCAGCGAGTGTTGTCATGAGCATATCATTGGATTTTGATAGGACCATCAAGGTGGACCTCAATAGCGTGGCATATAACAAACACACAGCTGTGCGCATGGGTACAGGAAGAAAGTGAATGTACACTGTGAATAAACGGATTATGGGGAGCTCTAAGATAGGTGGGTAGACGGTTTCAGCTCCGGATTCACATATCAAAGCAAAACAAACTATGAAGGAGCATAGCTTGAGTGGTGTAGATTATTATAATGACTAATGGCAATATTCAATATTATATTTTGATACAGTATGGAATTCTCAGCTCGAGGTGTTAATTGAAGGTGGAGAGATCACTTCGGTTATTAGATTCCAAGTATTGGTGACCCGTGAAAGCATGTATGCCGCGACTACTTTGTTCGTTCTTGGTTTTTATACTTGCCTGTGATGTCCTCTGGGTTTTCATGATCAGGTGAGAAAGAGGGGAGGATATGTAAGATGCTGAATGGTTTCCGAATATTTAATGGATCAGAATCAGATAATCTGAATATGCAGTAGGACAGCGTAAGCAGGTCTTACTTCTTAGGCCTATCTGTATAGGGTAAACTTTGGACCTTTGGAATTACACATGTGGCCGGTTCTTGGAATCTTTCAGGTAAGGCAAATATCACCTCAACACGTCTGCAGAGGTATTGGTTATCATGTAATGAAACAGAAAGTGACAGTTGATATGAATGCTATAATTAATTTTACAAGTATTTGGATTCACTTACGTTTACTCTGAGTTAACATCACGCACGCTTTACGACAGGGAAGTTTAGGCCTAACGTGATTTGCGTTTCTCAAACTCTTGTCGTGTCCTTACGCAACAAAAGATATTTTTGAACTGTAGAAACCGTCATGAGCTTATTGTTCGAAGGACTACTTTCCTTTTTGAGTTTCGTCCGAGTTAACGATTAATCGTGGTTTTGCCTCAGCTTACTATTCAATTTTTACAGTTTTCCACGTTGATGCTAGTTTTAGCATACTCTGACATTTATACTGCCTGTTTTTATACGCTTAAACCGTTTTGGGATGGCTGCTTTGTGTCTTAAGGTCGTAAACTTCTTCTAGGATCTGTCCAAGAACTTGCATTGGATTATGACCATGAAGAACTCATGTAAGCAACTTGGATACTGTTTCGCTGTCACCTGTGATATCCAATGTAACAACGGTAAAGGTAGCTTTCACGAATATTACAGCCACTGATGGAGACAAACTTAGTGTGTCAAATCACAGGTGAGTATGCGGCATATGCAACATGAACTCTGAGGATTTAGAGAGCGATATCATTATTCTTTTGTCAGGTTTGCTGAAAAACATTGATTGAACATTATTTCACCACTCATTGCCTTACCTATAACTATTACATTCCTATAGATTTCCGCCTACTTCGGTAAACAGCTATCCTGCATTATACCCTTCTAAATGTCTGTTCCTCAATTGGCAACCTATACTTTCTGTTATGATTATTTGAAGCATTGCATCGATATCTTACCCACAGTCCATTATTTATAACTGCCTGATAAGTTTTTAAAATGTTGCTTATAGAAATGACGTTTTCCAACAGGATGTTAAACACAGAGCATCGTGTGAGGTATAATATTTAACCAAAAGTATGCGAAAATGAGCCTTACATAAAAAAGAGATAGTATGGAGTTACTAACCAGCGAGCATCGGTGGTGAGGGCGATGACGTCAATCCACCTATGTTTGTAAGGTAGAACATTTTGTTTGTATAGGGCTCTTTATTGTTGAGAACAAGTCAATCAATCCGTGATATTGGGGCTGTTATATCAACGAAGTCAAGCTAAAAAATCCTGCTAATAACTAGCTTCAGAATTACAAACTTTTGAATGTGCCAGCTTTACAAGTCAATCTGCAGCAGGTGAACTGGGAGGTTTACCCTCGAATTGATGTGGACGCCTATTGAGATTTCTTACCGCATAACAACTCATGTGTTCGAAACCGTCTGTCCCTCAAACTTTCCTTGAAAATTGTAAGCAACGTGCAGTCATCAAGAATCACATTCATCGAATTCTAAGATGCGAAATTCACTTTTAGGTGGAATGCAAACGAACTGGTAATAATAAATCATACAGACAATTTAAGATAACAAGGAACTGGTGCACAAAGGCAATGAGGAAAGATAGGCTTTGATATTGGATAAAGCTATTCGATAAATTTGTCTCCAGTCCTAAAAGCGTGTTCCGTCTTGCAGCCTCTCTTCGATAAGCGAAAAATGGAGTTTATCAATTGCATGACCCGAATGGCCCAACCAACAACAATGGTGACGCCACCAACCTATTGACAGGACAGAAAGTTCGGATATTTCAATCGACGCACACTATTTAACACGACGAGAGCTTCACCTACAACCCATTAGGACTTTTAGAAGTGAGCTTGAGCTCCGACTTGGTATGTCAGAAACTGCAGCAAGTAAACAAGGACAATTCTCCCTGCCTGGACATGGTCCATCCTGGCTTCAATCTTGAAAAAACTGTCTAGCGTGATGTTCTCACAGTCACTAGGCTGAGGCACGGCACCAGGAAGTTGAAGCTGACCCACGTTACACCAATTTTCAAAGGGGTCTATTTAGCGAACTTTCAAGCTACCGACCAGTAACACCTCTCTCAATACCCCCAAAAATTGTGGAGTCTATGTGACCATTTACTATCCATAAACTTTTTTGCACCCCAACACTATGGTTTCAGAAGGGGACCGTGTTGTATATCCAACCTGCTGACCGTGGTGGACAGATAGACAACCATCCGTTAATTCTGTCCATAACTAACCAAACGAATAGTTTCTCAAACGTCCACCACGTCAATCTGGTCTGAAGTGTCTGCAGACTATCTTTGTTGCATGTGACCTGCCAAATGAAGGACATTATTATTTTTGTTCATTTCGATATGACACAAAATAATAATAATAATAATTTATTCTCAAATAACAGATTGTTACATGAGACAGGCAATATTAAATTGTTAAAGAAGTTATAATTTTCACCGTTGAAAATTACTCGGCTGGGTTGATATTTCATAAGATATGAATGTAAATGGATTTCGTAAGAAACATATCAATATCACACTTGGTGCACTTTATGGAGGTTGCGTTGCAACGTACAACTGATGGTCGAGAATAGATACATGCGAAGTTGGGGGCCATATCTATTTTCGGTGGAGTATCTGCGGGAGGCTGAAAAAGGTGTAAGAAAAAGGAAGTACGAAAAGCAGAGCACACAATATTCATGGAGGAATAGTTAATGTATAACCATTTAGTCTATTTGTCTGTTACTGAAGTATTTATTAGGTAAGAACATACTAATGTGTTAAAGAAAAATAAGTGTGGGCAAGGTATGAGTGGATAAGGAACTGTATAAATGAACGTAGTTTAGAAGGAAGTATAGAATTGTGTAATTATAAAATAAAGTGTTGAAATCAGTATTCCGATACAAATGGCTGTCTCTCTTTTTTAGAAGCTGTTTGAACTCTCTTTTTTGTTTTTAGATTTTATAGGGTATAGAGTGGGCTTCGTTTTTAGTCAATTGGCTAGTTTGCTTGTAATAGGATTACTCAGTAGGAAGTGGAACCAATTTTGCTTTTTTTTAACATGATCTAAAGTGGTATTTTTCATGAATAATTTCGCATCAATACCGTTGGTTCGTGACGTTCCACTAGACATAAGGAGCCGTAGTTAATATGTTAATACTGGCAGGTATATTTGTGCGTTCCATCTAGCGATAATAGTTCCCTTCATTATTGTGCCGATGGAATTGTTTCTACGTTGAGAAACAAATAACGTTTAAAACCAAGTTGGCAGTGTTCACGTAGACTCTGGGTCCCCGTGCTGCGTTTACGGTTGCGATGGCACTTCTGCAGGACGAATCAAGTCCAACACTATCTTTGATCTCAAGGAGAAGGTCAACGTCATACATCTTGACTTTCCAAAAGCCTTTGACGAGATCAATCATACTACTTATCTAGTGGCCATTAATTGCCTGGCTTAATTTATGTCTAAATAATCGAATTTTGAAGGTCAAGGTAAGCATCACTTTTTATCAGGCTATAGAGTGTTTTGGTGAGGTTTCCTACGGTTTGTTACTAGGACCACTTTTTCTCTCATTTTATAATGAAAATAATAATAATTTATTCTCAAATAACAGTCTGTAACATGAAGCATGCCAGTTTACATGCAAAATCAAATTGTTACAGAAGGTGCAGTCATGTTTGAGAAAAGAAGGAAAAAGAAAAGAAAATATTGATAATAGAATAGTATTAATAATAGTAATAATAAATCAGATTCTGCGTAACTGGCAAGAATTTTGAATTGACTTCGAAGGAGGAAAGGAAGAAACTAAGGAAATAGAAATAAAGGAGTCGCGTAATACGTTGATATCTTAACGCAGAACAAGAATAAACAACTATGTATGTGTAGCAAAAACGAGTAATAAAAATAAAATAAAACAGAATAAATTAATAAGTAAATAACTTATTATTGCGGTAAGATATGAAGTTCGCGTCAGATAGTTAGGTTATTGAGATCATTTTGAATCAGGGATACACTACTAGTTAGAGTCTGAGGCTTATACTTGTATACTATTTTGAGATCACCAGCATATAAGTTTGGTTTCCCAAATGTTATGGCGTTACATATTCGCTTATATACATGAGAAACAAGAGTGGACCTAATACACTTTCCTAGATGACGCCAGTAGTTATTGGTCTAGGTAATGATAGACAGTCGTTGTGATTTCCCATTTGTTTACATTCCGTTAAGAATAAAACAAACCATGAGTAGAGTGCGTTGGTGATTCTGAAGGACCGTAGTTTGACTAGAAGCCTTTTGTGTGGGACCTTATCAAAAGCCTTCTTAAAGTCCAAGAATAGGACTGATACAAGGAGTCCGTTGTCTCATTTCAGAGTTATATTATTTAGGTATTTTACTTGGCGTGTATCGAATGGTCTGGACCTAAGGAATCCATGCTGGGAGGTCGAGATGAGATTATCAGCAATAAAATGTTGCACTACCACCGCCTTAATTACTTTTTCCATTACTCTAGATACCACTGAAGTTATGTTTATGGGCCATTAATTTTCAACATTTGCTTCAGGTCCTGCTTTTATTTTGGGAATGATATGTGTAGTTTTCCAGGCAGTATGGTAGCACATTGTATAGATGTGATGTCACAAATAATTTGGGAGGTGAAATAACATAACACATAACACACATATCATCACCATGTTTTAGCATGCTAGCAAGAGTACCATCTAGTCCATTGGTGTAGGAGTGTTTCAATGTACTAAATGCCTTTGAGATATTCTGTAAATTGAAATCTACGTTGTTAATTTCTCAAGAAAGTACTGGGACTGGTTCGAAATCCTTTAGTGGTTTTCCGCTAGTTAATGGAAAACAAAAGTGTTCACTAAATAGTTCCGTAAAACGTCTAGGATATTCGTATACTTCAAATATGTTCCCTCTCGATTTAGAACATTTATGTTTGTTTTGAAGGAGTATGATGAGTGCAGAGGAGCTATTATTAAGTTCGACAGCATGTTTTTCCTGTTCCACTGTTTTTTGTGTACGTGTTGCCTCTGTTCAGACAAGTATTTCTGTCATCGTTACTAAAGAGGAAACGTTATTAAAGTTGTGAAATCAAGTACAATGTCTTTGATTGTACTTCACTGTAAACAAGCAGAAGATGTGACAAAATTTTATATTCACTTAAGACTACTCATGAATATCACATCATAAGAACATTACCCTCAAACCCGTTTCTGAAATAAGATTGACTCAGCTTTTTCATATTATGACATGCTATCACGAAAGGTTTTTGTTTTTTTATATGAGTTGTTTTAGATCAAGCTATAGTTTTGCACTTGCCGATTGTCCTGCCTGCAGTTGTTACACACTTGTAAGTTTCATGAACTAAGTTGACGAATATTTATGGGCCGTGATTTGTACGATAACCCGGTAGTTCTGACTCAAAGCTTTTATTCAAACAATCCTAAATGTGGACGTATTCTGATCCACCAAAAGTACCCAGCTGCGACGAGTAACAATCGGGAGTAGTATTTGTATTCAGTCGCCGATAGGCACCAGTTGCACGCCAACCATTGCTGTCCATTTTGGGCACCATGTTTAAGGGAGATGCTCATTGGCTGTCCGATGGACGAATAATTCCAAAGTTCATCATGTGGTCGAACTCGTTTTTATCCAACCTTATCTTTCCGACAGCTAGTTGATAGACTTTCGAAAATACAGATGGTTCTGCAGTTGTGAAATGATGTGGAACATTGGTGATCACACACGGCGAGTTTGGTCGCGTTCAGTACAGTTTGGTATGCCCATCGAGTATCCGTCGTTAGTATGGGTCGATTATGTGCTTAACAGTGACCGGTGGTAATTCGCAACCACGAAATGAAGTTGCGCAAACAGACAACTTGGTACTTCCATCTACCAACCTTTATTTTCACATGTCGATGAGTAGATTATGGTGTTGTAGCAGGTCTATGGCTGGCATAAAAACAATAAATGGGATCATGTAAGGCCATGCTAAGATAAACATGTAGCTTACCGTACGTGGCAAGAGGTTTCCCATTAACCGCCTGTAGGTTGGAAACTGGTTCATGAGAAAGGTTGTTAGGATTCTCAGAAGAAACTCCAGCTTCTGCGCCAATGTCAACGAGATAGTAAACTCATATCCTTACACCAGTGATGCACAACAGATGGTTGTGTTCGCTGACTACGGTTGCCGTTAATGCATCAGGCGGAGACGTTTTCATATTAAAGAATTTGGAAAATGAGAAACTGCACGGTTTTCCGAAATTTTTTGGAAAATTAAACATACTTATTATGGCACCAACACCAATTAGGTTTGTCTGCCTCTCACGGTCTTAGGAGAGATGTTCTTTCTAACGGACTTCTGAGGGCAGTTGGGGGGTGTTTGTGGCCATGAAGAATATTTAAGTAACGTGTCCTATTATGAAAGAAGTTAGTAACGTCATTTTGTGCTGTTTGGGGCTTTTCTTTGACTGGATGAACCTCAGAGTTTATGTTTCTGGTGATCTTCGAAATCCGATCTACAGGCGCCGCCTGCTCTCCCATGGCTTTATTTTGGAACAAGACAAGGATTGCCTGAAATTTCTGGGGAGGCTTAGACAAGTAAAGCTGTCTAAACAGGCCTTCGGCAAAGGTCTGTTGGCCAATGATCTCTCGCACACATAGCAACGTTTCTGTTGTTGAGCTATGTTGTAGCTCGACGATGTGGAGGATTTGACCTAACCTTCGTTGATCTCTTAGAGCTGCACATTCAAGGATAGCCCTCTTCAAAGTGTCGCAAGGTTCAGAATCTATTAAAATTGCTCAGTAATGACCCCACTACTGTGAGAAATTTGGCGCGTGGATCTATCGGGCCGTGTTCATGGAAGTCAGCTTTTGAGTAGCAGAACCAGGCTTTAGTACCACCGAGACGGAGTGGCGTAAGTTGAAATGCATGAGGCGAAAAAGCTTTAATCTTAAACACTGTTGGTATGTGTTCCAACATAGTGAAGATAAAATAGACAAGTGAGCAAATAAAACACACGAAAATACGAAAACGATATTGTTATATGTAAAGTTGGAAATTATATATATATATATATATATAATGTTGCAACAAGAAACAGACTCACAGTTTGTTGTTTGGTGTACCGCATGACGTCGGGATTATTACTTAAGATTCCAAAGGTATTCAGAATTTGACAACCCCTTTATACACGACACCCTTGTGATCGAATGATGCCAGTCCAGCCAGATCAGAATTGAGAAGTGAGGAGGTTAGAAGATATATTTCGAAAGCCATCGATATGTCGAGAAGCGTTTGGTCCAAGCTGGTTAGTAGTTACGAGGGATACATAGTACGACGTACTCACTCGTTATGTGATGCGGCTGAGTGACCAAGCGCCTTCAGCTTGCGTGTGTCCAGTCAAACTAGTGAGGTCAGCATCAGCATTGTAAACTTACAGAACTACTTATTTGGAGGATTTATTTATCACCACAGCTGTTTAGCACAGAGTTTAAACCAAATACTAGGGTTAGTCGTTACATTAGTCATATACCTTGTGTCTCCTCAGTTCCACCACGATCGTTCTCTCATCTCTCAAATTTTTGTCTGAATTTACACACTATAGCTTTTTATCATAAACAATTGACTTGTATCATGACAAACACACAAAAATACTAACTTTCCAGAAGTTTCCTCTCAAATGACTTCGTAGGTCACCAGTGTGGGAGATCTATGTGGATGACTGCAGTCCACTGGAGTTGGAAGGGAATGTTATGACCTCCTTGCTTACGCCGAACTCACATCTTGCAGTCAAGACCTTTTCGTATTATCCAGTGACTGAGACTACTTTGGTGATCGTATGGAACAAACACGATGTTATTTTTAAAATGTATCTGTAAGAATAGATAGATGAAACAGATTGACAAATGCCGCATAAGCCAGTCCATAGCGTGCAGTCATTGATTGAAATTTGCCTACCTGTTAAGTCATTAAAATTGGAAACCTTTAAGAGTTGGACACACCTTTCGTCACACAATATGGTATCCAAATGGCCCGCGAGGTACAACCATTTTAAACACATGCACTTCATCATTCAGAAGTTGAAAGTGGGAAGGAAAATGCCTGCATAAAATGATGAAATATACTGCAATCCTTCCAAAATGCTTTAGTTATGACACGAGATTATCAACTTCCTTTTAAAAACATAACTTTGGCTGCTACAAACTTATATCCTGCTGTGCTGAATGGGTAATAGTAATGAATTATTCTCAAATGACAGTCTGTTACATGAGACATGTCAGTCTACAGGTAAGATTTTTGTGATCGATGTGTTAGTATGTTCACACTGTAAGGGCAATGTCTTACCATGTATCATCCTGATGCTGAAGACTCCATGCTAATAAAATAAAAATGTAAGTCGTCAGCATGAAAAGCACCTCTTTTAAACTTCCTTGGCGTAATGTCTTCTTTCTTTGCCCTTGGTCATCGCCCCTCTGGAACTTTAATACGTGACGACTTGAGGTGTATTTCAGAATGAACTGTTAATAGCAGCAGTAAATATTCAAAAAAGATATAATGGAAACCTAAATAATGCCTCATATCGCTTTGAGACAGATAAGTATTCTACCTCTAGTTTTGTCCTTCGAAATGTCCATGCAAATCTATCTTAAATTTCTCCATGTTGTTGATTCTCCTCTCCGGAAGGTTATATGGATCTCACAGCGAAATTGACGAGGGATGAACTGAAAGGAATTCTCGGATTAAGCAACAAGTCGAACGAACAGAAGCATTGCGAATCAAAGTTATTCTCTGCTAGCTTCACCAGCGCGTCAAACTGATCGCGTTCTACAAAGTGGTCCTAACCACAAGGTATCGTGAGCATTTCGTGCCTGTAGGTAACCCTCGTCCTGTTGATAGAAGACACCAGATTAGTAGTGAATAGGTCTTTATTTGGATCGTGGGACAGTTACAGTGGAGCGGGCTGTTACCTGTTCAAACACACAAAACCTTTAAACATTAAATATAAGATAACAAGAAATATAATGCCTACACGAAATAAGGAAATAAATGAACAATTGAGATCTATTGCTTTGATATATACTTAGTTGTTTGAGGTCAACTCTTAACTAATCGAACTAAGCTGTTACAAGCAATCACTAGTCATAATAAAAATTACATGTGACAATGTTATTTAGTATTTTGAACACGTGTTTTTGAAAATGACTTTTTCAGCTGGGGTTGTCTCAGGTTTGGACATTTCAGAGGGAATGTTGGGCAGTTAGGGAGTTATGCATGGACTACCTGGAACCGTCACGGATATTCAGGGTTTGACGTTTTAGTCCCTAGCACCTTTACAATCGAAAGATCTCAAACTCAGTCAAACCAGAATTCCGAAAGGAAGGGGTCCAAAGATATATCTGGAAATTAGTCGATATGTTAAAGAGAGTGTGATTCAATTTGGGTCCAGTGAAACTAATGAGGTTAGCACCAATGTCAAGGAATTGGGGAACTATTTTTGGGGGATTCATTTGAACTTCTACTACAATTGCGCTGAATCGACGAATAAATCGAGTTGTCGAGACCATTATTTTATCTTTTATTTGTGTACTGTTTCTGCTATTCCCTATGCTTTTCATTTCATGACCCGACAAACAGCCATCCAGTGAAGCTACGACAGCTTATAACAGTGGCTTCGTTCAAGTGGGACAAGCTGACTATTTCTCAAAATATATACCAAACTACAACCACGATTATTGTAATAAATTAATTTGGTTAACCTCACTACCTGATGACAGTGAACTTGTAGTGAACCAAAATGTATATCAACTCAAAAGTAGCAATAAAGTCATTACGTCCAAATGTTAATGTTACAATATATCAATTATAAGTTATAAACATAATTAAAAGTTAGTGGATGTTACTAAAATTGGCATGTGTTATGTAGTAGCGAAGACATAAGTACGGGTAATTTGCAGGACCTACTATTGGACTATCATTCTTATTGTATAACTATTCGGTAACTAGATTATCTATATATATATTCATTTTATTGTAAGCTTCATTTTGACCTATTGATTATTATTGTATGATTTACTGTTCCTAAGTTATACTCAGTTTGTTGATTATTGTCTCCCACGCTTACAGCCTCATTTGGCTTGGTTTTGTACAAATATTATTTTCTATTTTATGGTATGATGTGGCCTGTCTGTCTGATATCTAAACAAAGTATGCTTGAAATAAACGATTCGTATTGCCGAGGCTGCTATTGGTGTTTTTGACTCAAGTGGACGGGTTAGGCGGATAAGGACCAATAAGGACGCTAGATTACGCATACTAATCGAACGTCATTGTCACAGTGTGAAGGTCGTAGAAGGCGTATTCTATTGGTGGGATAATTTACGCGAACTACGTCATTGTTAAATTTGTAAGGTCATAACGAATCAGCGACGACCTTGATCAAGTCATAACAATTGGCTACAGTCTAGGTCAAAAACGTAACAGCATGTTTTGCGTATTCGTGTTGCGTTTGGTGCCAAAATCCACAATTATAGATAATTAATGGCTTCCGTGAGGTTGTTATGGTTCCAGTAGTACTGTTAGACCTAGAATATAATGTAAATGTAGCTGCAGTCTATAAATGTAGGTAGTAGGTGATTTAGAGTTCAGTTATTATAACCGTAAGTGATTGAGAACTTGAGGTGTGTGTACAGTAATGTATTTACTAGTATTTAACGGTGTGTGTCATGCTATGACTGTTATACAACGGAAGAAAGTGATTTCAGGGTCATACACTTAAACATGTACAATCACTTTGTGGTAGATGTACAATTTTTGATAGCTAACGAAATAAATGTAAATAATATCAAAAACTATCTAGAATATAAGTTTGTCGTACCTGTCTCCATATAGCCCCCCACAGTGTCCGGAGGTACCACTGGGTTGTTACAAAAAAGCATGAGTACAGTACATGCATGCATGGAAAACAATGATTATAATAATAGTGAGAGAAACGTGAAGATAAACATGTCATAACATGCGACAAATTTTTTTAAGATGCATGAAAACTGCGGGATATGATATGCACACTAATAATATACGATATGTTACTCTACAGAGTGACATGGATGTAGCATAGCACAACAAAGAGAATGAAAATACAGTCAATCAATGTCTCAGTTTGCAAAACTGTTGATAAATTCACAAAATACAGACTAGACTGTCTATTTTTATGTACAACTAATAAATAATTATCTATAATTCACTCGGCTATTACTGTGACGATTTATTTTTTTTAAATGTGTCACAAAACAAGTAATTGTGGGAAAATGTAACTAATTATATACACGTGTGAAAAGAAATATATAGTAGTATTTATTGGAAAGTTGACTAAACTGAGCAATGCAATATATATCATTAATCATTTCTTTGGATTTATTACTCAGCAAAATGGACACAACGCCCAAGTTTCTTTATGGTTCTGCCTGGGCTCGTTAAACAAGTAGGCTTAATGGTCGGTTTTTCATCCTCTTCTGATCTCGTAGTGATTAGTGGGAGGAGTTTATCTATAGTGCTATCCCTTTTGTTCTACTGAGCTTCATAGAAGGCTGGTTTTATTCTATCTATAGGGATAGTTTCCTTCTTTCCGTACTTGTTGATCATGGAGTGTTTGTTTAGTTGTCTAATTACTTGATACGGCCCTTCGTAAGTTTGTTTCAATGGCTTCTTAACGGCAGCGAATGGAACAAAGACAAATTTACATGTTTCCAGGCACTTATCAAGTTGTGCGCGATCATGTTTGCGCGACGGTATTGCTTCGATATTTTGCATTGTTTGCAGTAGACGACCCACAAAAACGATGTGGGTCAGTTGATTTCGTCTTTTCTGGGTCTACTAGTCGTCCTGGTAGTGTTAGGGTTGTACTGCAAACTAGTTCTGCAGATGTGTGACTTATGTTTTCCTTCATGGTTGAACAAATTCCTAGGAGTAGAAGTGGTAGTGCCCCACTCCACTTCGATGTAACAGCTTGTTCCATCAAAGAGCTTTTCAACTGGCCGTGAAATGTTTCGACCAGACAATTAGCTATTGGGGGATAAGCTGTTGTTTTGGTGTGGTTGACATACAGAAGTTAAGTAAATTCCTGGAATAGTACGGATGGAAACTGGGGACCATGGTCTGTAGTAACTATTGAGGGTACTCCGTAGTTTGATATTCATCGATCAAGGAATACGGCTGTGACTGTCTCTGCGGATGTATCTGTGATAAGGCATGCATGCTATCACCCATCATGTAAACCTCTCCACCGCGGTAAGAATATGTGTGAAGGTGTATGATGGTGACAGCGGATCAACTATGTCTAAATGAATATGGTGAAGTCGTTTATCAGGAAATAGAAATTTTTCAATTGGACTGTGTGTCTTTGATCCTTGATGTGTTGATACTGTGTGCAGCTTCGTGTCCATCGTCTTATATCCAAGTTAATTTTGGGCCATAAAAAGCGTCCAGTAATAAGTTGGGTTGTGGCCCTGATGACAGGGTGTGAAAGTTCGTTCACCTGTTGAAATGTACGTCGTCGACTGGTTTGGGGAATGAAAGGACTGTTTTTACTGGTTGAAATATAGCAGATACACCCAAACAATATGTACAAACATTTGTGGTAAATGCAAAAACTGTGAAAATTAACAAAATAAATGTAAATAATATCAAAAACTATCTATAAAATAAATTTGTCGTGCCTGACTCCACAAACTATACAAGCTCAGGAAGTAATCACAAAGTGTTCAACTACCCAATATTTAGTTTCAAGATAAGAAACTTCACGCCTGCTTTTCTTTAAAATGTTAGAGGTTGTATCGGTTGGAATTAGATTTTCACTATTAGATAGCCTTGACATCTTCAACTCACTTTTTTGTCGGAAGCGGCAAAGTTAGAAAATCACGTTCTTAGTTCCGTAATGGTGAGTTGCAGGTTCTTATAATTCTAGCACACGTAGGCTGAAGAAACCGTCAAGAAACGTAGACCCTTCAAGAAGTTCTTCTATCGAGGGGTTGATTTAGACCAACTTCTAGATATGAACTTGTGAGTAGTTTATTAACCTAACTGAAAATTCTATTAGGGATCAAATAGCCCAGCTGATGCCTGCCCGGATACGCAGAAGAATTAACAGGAAATTTCGTACAAAACATATGACACTCCTAAAGAAGCTTAGAAAAAGTAAGAAGGAATGTCCTGTGGGCGAGAAGCCGGCTGTAAGTACCTATTAAATATATTGTCTTCAGGTTGTCAAAACGCATATAAGAGATATGATCATTCTTCCCGAGATGATCGGATCAGTTGTTGGTGTTTACAACGGAAAATCATTTAACACAGTTGAGATCAGGCCTGAAATGCTTGGTCACTACCTCGGAGAATTTTCAATAACCTATAAACCTGTCAAACACGGCAGACCCGGTGTTGGTGCTACTCACAGTTCCAGGTTTATTCCCCTTAAATAATTTGCCACTAATAAAATGTTGGTTATATCATCCTCTTTTTGAATAAATAAAAGTAGTGACGTTGAACAAACTAGTTAAGATATGCTTGTCGATGGCGAACATAAGGTTTTTGTCAGAAGACTGATGGATTAAGCATTGTAAGATATTGGTTAGATCCCAACTGCTGTTAAGGTTAGCGAGGCTTTTTCAGACTGTTAGGCACGCTTTACGCTCACAGTTGTCTTGACGAAGCAGATTGCTCAGTCATATTGCGTAGTTTCAGTCGTAAGAATAAAATAGTGGGTGGCCTGTTTTAGTCGACATGGCATTGATTTCAGTTGATTAATCTATTCAATGCGTCAAAAGATAAAACTTTAATTGCGTGTTGGGTCAATGAGTTCCATATGTTGATGACTCGATGGAAAAGTTGGTAAGCTCTTGACAAGTAATTTGTTATGGGCTCGTGGACTTTTTTAAAATGTCCTCATAAATCCTGTTTTAAGTAACAAAAAGGATTTTGACATGGAATTCTCAAATTTATCATTACTTAATCTAAAATATGAGGTCAAGTCACCTCTGTTCCTTCTGTATGACGATGGAAATTGGTTTAGTTTAGCTAGCATCGTCATACAGTATTTTTGCAGTCCTCTGCATCTTTTCCATCTGTTCACTATCTTATTTATACGGACAGGCTGCTTGTATCCCGTACCCGGGTTTAGGTCGAATGAACACTGCAAAGTCGAAAAGATCTTAGCATCGACATGGCTGGGGGCTCCACATTATTACCAGAGGATTCTGAAACTAGGCAGCTATCGCATAGCAAGGTAGTTTTCAAGTTTTGGCCAACGGTGACCCTTAGGTCATTGTGTCTGAATGACAGGTAGCTCAATGTTATTCACCATGTATGTATCCGTATCTTGATGACTAATATGCATCATGGTGCACTTGGAAGCCTTTATCGACAAATTTTAGACTATTGAGATAACCGCAGGTCATTTTGAGGCTCTAATCTACCATTTCCATTTTTTGTCTCTGTCCATGTCTTGTTACCGTCAGCGTACAATAAAAACGATAATAGGTCATTCACACAGGAGGAATAATACATTCGAAAACTGTATCCCAGGGCCCTCCACTTAGTAAAGTCTCCCAGTTCGACAACCTGGGTTTCATTCCGAACTGGGAAATCTCTTGTTACTTCCGAATAACCCCTGAAATCTTAACAGCCACGCTGGTTAGGCTTACAGATATATATTTCGCAGGTTTGTCTCGTACTTGTTTTGAAGACGACTTAATTTGGGATTCTTCCAGTTCTTTGCTAATCTGCCTTAGGTTATAGGTAGATGGAAACATATTTGGGAGATTCGCGATAGAAATCTGTTTTTTTGAGAATCTAGGCTGTATCCAATCAGGTCCAATGAATTAACCTATGCAAGCTTATTTAACTACCAAATATATTGAGTTTCTTCATGGTCACTATGTTTAGAGTACGGATGTGGGGTTTATATGAACCGGATGGAAGGGGGCCTCTACGGTATATGTATTCTTAAAGGTGATTAGAGAACAGTTGGTGTTTTTCGTAGTCGTCTCCTACTAATGATGTAGTACTGTCGTAAGTGAAGAACTCAGGTGGGCGAACCATTTTCTTGTTCAATGTGAGGTCACACAGTAGTTTAGTAAGATATGGAAACCATACATTAGATACATAATTTGCACATCTTTGCACTTTTTTTCTTACGAACTTCATTGTTCCTTCATCCCTCTTGTTATCTCGACTTCTGCTCTCAGGCACTTCACTTATTGGTGTTATATATTATTCGTATCTATCAACATAATTAGGATACATCACAGTACCAACATCATGCAATGTTGCCTCTCCTTTTAGTTTTTTGGTTTATGTACGAATATAAGCGTTTTGGGTATCCCGTAGACTACCATTACTTTATACAATCTTCTAGACTTGTGTAGCGGTAAAGCACGAAAGTGATGAGCCGTACACATATTATCCATTTATTAACGTATTGACCCCTTGAAAGAGTATAATTAAAATGAACAATGTATTTCAAATAATTATCTACATATTTTTTAACAAAAGGTATGGTCATTTCGTCTGAATATCCCTAACTGGTTGTAATTGATTTGTTCTCAATAGTAAGTGAGGCTCCTGTAAAAGTAACAGTCGAAATCCGTTTTCACTTCTAATAAGTTTATTTATCAACTTTTTCTAAAGTATGCATATCGGTCATCCAGGTACAGATACATACACGATGAATAACACCTACCTATCTGTTGTCCAGATACACAATGACTTGGAAGTCTACGTTAGACAAGAATTAATGACTACTGCACACTGCCGTGCAATAGCCACCAAAGGTTTTCGAACTTTATGGTCAATATGTGGGGCTTTTAGTCATGTCGACGCTAAGACCCTTTTGACTTTGTATAAAGTGTCTGTGCGTCCTAAACTTGAGTACTGCATTTAAGCGGCTAACCCCTGCTTAAAAAGACAGTGAGCTTTTGGAAAAGGTTCAGAGGATAGCAACCAATCTGATTACCGGAATAGCGAAGCTCCCGTATGATGCTCGACTGGCCAAGCTAAACCTATTCACTTCGCCATATCGAAGAACTAGAGGCTAATTGATTACAGTTTTCAAATTACTTAGTGATAAATCTGCACCAGATATGCCCTCATGTTTCTTGTCTTCCAAAACAGAAAATTTGCGAGGACGCTCCAAAAATGTCCACAAACCCAGGACAAATTACTTGTCAGCTGACCATCGACTTTCCCATCGAATCATCAACGAGTGGAATTCATTACCTCAGCACGTGCTTGAGGCTCCATCGGTCGTTTCTTTCAAAAGAAATTTGGATCAACTAAGAGACCATCATTGTCAGGACCAACACAGGCCTTCAAGCCTCCTGTCCTTTCCAAACTGAAACCAAAGTAGCTATATCTTCTTGTGCTTCACCGAATTTACTTCCATACCTTCATTCACATACCAATGAACAAATTCGTGGACATGTTCTACGAATGTCGTCCCAGAGAATTCCTCGTCGTGCATTATTTGCCGACTCTGGGACTGGTTGGAAAAAGCGGAGAGGTAGTCAGTGTATTACATAATGTCGTGGTATGAAAGAAAGCTGCAAAGGGCTGGCTTCTGTTGGTTCTTCACGACTCCTTGGTTTGAGTCCTAGAGATGGTGCAACATAGTTGCTAGAGACGTTATCAGATATGGTTCAGAATAGAAGCTACTGGTGATCCTGCTGTAACTTTGTTTTATTTCCTCCATAAAAAAACGTCTATCAATTAAGGGACGAGTATACTGCACAGCAGTTCGCTCTGTTCTACTTTACGGCTGTGAAAAACATGGTCATTAAGAGTAGAAGATACTCGTAGGTTACTAGTATTTGACCACAGATGTCTTAGAAATATTGCTCGCATCTGCTGGGATCACCGGGTAAGTAATAGTGAGGTTAGACACAGGGTATTAGGGAACTATGGTAAATCAGTTGATGTGGTGATGAATCTTCATCGACTGAGATGGTTGGGCCACGTGTTACGTATGCCTGAACACTGATTACTACGACGCGCAATGCTGACTAGTGTAGAGGATGGTTGGAAGAGAGTTAGGGGCGGCCAAACCAAAACATGGCATCAGTGCTTGAAGTTACTAACTTCTAGTCTAAGCCATGTTGGTAGATGCAGACTACCTAGTTGGGGTACGCGTGGCTATCGTAACCAATGGTTGGAGACGGTGTGTGACATGGCTCAGAATCGATCACAATGGCGTAGGTGTATACACTCTTTATCTTCCCTTAAACCTTGAGATTAAAATTGCTTCATAACGTTCTTCCTTCCTATACTACATCCTTATATACAACCTTTCTTTATATACTACCACCACTAAATTAATTACTTCTATGAATCCGGTGTTCATCTTGTTGTGCTAACGAGGTATGGCAACTTGGACCGATGTATATTTATGCCTGGTCCTACGTTGTTGCTGACTGACTGACTGAAAGAAGCAAGCTATATTTGTTCAAGATATAATTATAATAACCTATCAAACCTATTCTTTTATACTGAGTATGCTCAATATGTATGTATACTAGACTATATATATTCGAAAATCATGGCATATACGACAGTAGGATATAAGAAATTGTTATGTGGAATCGCGTTCTCTTGTATTAAAATAAATTACAATCGATAGCATTCTATCAGCACTAAGAAGGACTTGACACGCATGACATTAGTCACCACCCAGTGATCAATCAATTGTGATTACACCTTAGTCCTACAGGAGGTCGTTCGCGGTCCGAGTAGCTCAATGATAACGTCTCTGACTGTGAAGCTGAGTGACACGAGATCGAATCCGTCAGGGAGCACCAGTTCTCTCAATATTACAGGTACACCTTGCTGACGAGTGCCAAGTAGCACGAAACGCGGGTCCAGGGTTTCCTATTGACCACCTCCAACCACCATCTTATCTCAACATAGTGCACGCAGTGTCGATCCACCTAGACTAGTGGCCACATTGCAACTTGATCGATAGCATTCGATCAGCACTAAGAAGGACTTGACACTCATGACATTGATCACCACTCAGTGATCAATCAATTGTGAGTGTTCAACGTTCATTATTCGATTAATTTCAATTTATCGTTTATAAAATATTTGAAAAATAATCAGTATTCTATGATGTTTGTGTGTGGGCTGTGATACTGCCCGGGTGCCCAAACCAAAGCAGGTGGTTTTCTTAGGGAGCCACACCCGGAGCCTTTGACCAAAAGGTCTGATCCACAAGGCAGTGGAGCATCGTGAGGAGATGCAGTCCCATGGTAGCCGTTGACCAATGAAAGATTCGTCCGCCATTCGTTCCATCAGGATACTGGAGCCCATGTGCACCATTGGTTTGGAATCAGGGTTTTCCAACTCCCCTAGGTGGACCCTCCGTGTCCACCAACCCGGTTAAAGCGCCGGACATTCGCTTTTCGTCCTCTCACTTTCGTAAACAACACCCCCGCCACGAGAAGGGAGTGAGTAGAACTTCCCTGGCAGAGACTATATATTCGCTAGACATGTGAGAGCATTTCGAGAGGGAGAGTAGACTCTCCCCACTCTCGGCCGTACCAGGGCATGAATTCTATTGACGATACTATTCCTGCTCATACCAGAAGCAAGACAATTTACATTATTATTATTATTATTATTATTATTATTATTAATAATAATAATAATAATAATAATATTATTACCTTTATTATCATTATTATTGTTGTTATTATTATTATTACCTTTATTATTATTATCATTATTATTGTTATTATTATTATTACCATTATTATTATTATTATTATTATTATTATTATTATTATTATTATTTACCATATCGCTAACTCACCCCCTTTTATCCCTAATTTGTGTAACCTTACTTTTCAACTTATGCAGCAGCTCGCCCATGGTGGAAAATCTGTCCTATCTAAACGATCTCCAGTCACTGTCTGGTTGAAAGTGAATGCTTGCACCGATTATGAATACTGAAGCAGTCTTTCTGAAACCACGTACGCCGTTCAAGCTGGCTTCCTTCAACGTTCGCACACTAATGCATATCAGACAACAGATAGGGCTGGCTATGTCTTTGGAAGGTCTTAATGTTGATGTTTGTTGTCTATCCGAGACCCGTATTCAAGACTCTAGTGAAGTACTACAAATCCGCTCTCCATCTGTCGCCTCGAAGAGCTTGTTCCACGTGCGCTTATCCGGGGACCCTGTGGCATCTTCGTCTGGTCTTGCTGGCGTTGGTGTCGCACTAAGCGCTAGGGCTGAGGCAGCACTAATCGATTGGATCCCCATTAACAGTCGGTTATGTGCTGTTAGATTAGAAAGTTCCATCAAAGTGTGAAGAAATCGGCGTGAGAAACGGTGTCTTTTCGTCATCTCCGCCTATGCCCCGACAGATTGCAGCCCGGATGCAATCAAGGATGAGTTTTACCATCAGTTAACAGTTCTTCTCCAGAAAGCGCGTTCGACAGATATTGTAGTACTAGCCGGAGACTTGAATGCACAGGTCGGGCGTCTAGGTACAGAAGAGAGTCGTTTAGGTGGCCGATGGGGACTTGTTGGTCGTAGGACAGATAACGGGGACCGTTTGCTGCAACTGTGCACAGACCACAACCTGTTTCTGGCCAGCACTAACTTCCGGCACAGTCATCGCCGGTGTGCCACCTGGCGTCCTCCCTCTGCATCCCAAGCCTGGACTCAGATTGATCACATCGCGATCAGCTACCGCTGGCGTGGTTGTGTACAAGACTGCCGCTCCTTTTGGAGTACCTATCTGGAGTCTGATCATGCCCTGTTCTGCGCCAATCTCACCTTACTTTTCAGTGGCCGAAGGATTGACCACCACCAACGGATTGATGTTAGTAAACTGGCTGCAACTTCTGTTGCAAGTAAGTATCGAGCGGAGCTAGCCCCTAGGCTAGCTACCACCCCACCGAAAAGTATAGATGAGCATTGGTTGCTTCTTCACGACGCCATGAAAATGGCGAGTAAAGCCGCTTGTGGCTTCGCGAAACGTCCCGCTTACAAGCACTGGATTTCTTCTGGCTCCTTACAACTGATGGAAGCCCGTCGGTCTACTCCGGGTGACCGTGAGTTTGACCACAAACGAAGGCTGTTACGTAATGAAATTGGGCAAAGCTTGCGTAAGGATCGGGAAGCCTGGTGGTCGGAGCGTGCTAATGAGATGGAAGCAGCAGCTGCATCTGGTAACTGCCGGAAGCTCTTCCAACTCATCCGAGCCACTGGCAGCAAGAAGTCTGGTGTGAGTGAAACAATCTACGAGGATGATGGGATGCCAATCACTAATATCTCTCGACGTCTTGGACGATGGGCGGAATTCTTCGAATGGCAGTTCAACTGGCCTGCTGCTCCGGCAACATCAACCAGTTTGTCCTGCCCCCCATGGCCGGTGACGACTGATCCACCAAACGAGGCGGAAGTCCGCAAGGAACTCCAACTCTTGAAACGTTACAAATCACCGGGCCCAGATGACTTACCTCCGGCTCTTTTTAAAGATGGTGGTGACCTTCTGACTAAGGAATTGACTGTGTTGTTTGGAAAGGTTTGGGAACAAGAAAGTGTTCCAATATCATGGAATGAGTCGATAGTCGTCCGTATCTTTAAAAAGGGTTCACGTTGTTCCTGCAATAACTACCGGGGTATAAGTCTACTTTCGATTGCGTCCAAACTATTGGCTTCTATCATTCTTCGTAGGTTGTTTAAAACCCGAGAACGATTGACTCGCGGAGAGCAGGCTGGTTTTCGTTCTGGTCGAGGATGCATTGATCACATCTTCACCCTCCGCCAAATGTTAGAACACCGTCATACTTATCGCAGGCCAACAATTGTAGTGTTTCTTGATATCAGGGCGGCCTTCGATTCGTTGGACAGGACTGTTCTCTGGGATTGTCTATTGAAGAAGGGTGTGCCTGAGAAGTTGATTAACATCTTAAAGGCCCTGTATACGAACACCTCAGTCAGAGTGAGGGCATAGAACCACCTTTCTCCCTTGTTCCATTCGAGCAGTGGGGTTAGGCAGGGTTGCCCGATCACACCATTCCTCTTCAACTTTGCCATCGACGACATCCTGGAAACAGCTCTGATGGATGTAAGTAATGGCGGTGTGGATATGTTGCCTGGAGAACGACTTCTCGACCTCGAGTATGCGGATGATATTGTCTTACTGTGCGATAATGCCCAAGGCATGCAATCCGCACTTAATCAGTTGGCAATCAGTGTCCGCAGGTACGGCATGTGCTTTGCACCCTCCAAGTGCAAAGTACTTCTACAAGACTGGCAGGATTCTAATCCTGTACTCACCCTGGATGGTGAGCAGATCGAAGTAGTTGAGAAGTTCGTGTATCTAGGTAGCTATATAAGTGCTGGTGGTGGCGTGAGTGATGAGATTGATGCACGTATAATGAAAGCCAGAGCGGCTTATGCCAATCTGGGCCATCTTTGGCGCCTTCGTGATGTTAGTCTGGCTGTAAAAGGTCGGATCTACAACGCGTTGGTGAGAGCAGTTTTGCTCTATGCTTGTGAAACCTGGCCTCTCCGAGTTGAGGATGTTAGACAACTCTCTGTGTTCGATCATCGTTGTCTCCGAAGGATTGCTGACATACAGTGGCAACACCATGTTAGTAATGCAGAGGTTTGGCATTGTGTGTTCGGGCGCAGAGACGATAATTCAATTGGTGTCACCATCTTGAAACACCGACTTCGGTGGCTTGGACATGTTTTACGAATGTCGTCCCAGAGACTTCCACGTCGTGCATTATTTGCCGACCCTGGGACTGGTTGGAAAAAGCGGAGAGGTGGTCAGTGTATGACATGGTGTCGTGGCATGAAAGAAAGCTGCAAAGGGCTAGCTTCCTTTGGTCCTTCACGACTCCCTGGTTGGGGTCCGAGAGATGGTGCAACACAGTGGCTAGAGACGTTATCAGATATGGCTCAGAATAGAAGCCAGTGGCGATCCTGCTGCAACATTCTTTTACTTTCTACATAAAGAATGGTTCTAACTTTCTTAACTGAAAGAGTCTTCTGGTTGTACATTTCAGTCCGCCTTATCTTTTCATCCTTTCTCTTCCTACTTTCATTATTTTGTGTGGCGCATATGTACCTGGTACCCTTTTGTACCAATATATATGCGTTTAAATAAATAAAATTCTATGATGTTAACTAATTTCTTTCTATCATTCTTCTCTTTCTTATTATTTGTGAAATATAGCTTATGATATTAGTGAATATATTTAGGTCAGTTACGTTCTATCATAAATCCCTTTGAAGCTTTGTTCGTGTTTGTTGGACACAAGTGAATGATCACTGTTGAAAACTAATATAGAGTCCCGGGTAAAAAATTAAAAGTCAATTAATGATTCTGTGAATTTCCATAGATCGTAGTGTATGTGAAATACATTATTTATGTTAAATAACTAATCTACTTAGATGCTTAATGGTAATTAGGTTAAAAGTAAATTGTAGGAGAGTTATGGGTGGTTAAATCAAGAAATGGAATCACTTCATAAAATCACTTACTGTTGATCTTATCCATGTTGGTAGGTGCAGACTTCCTGTTTTCAAGGTCTGTATCATAATGGTAACTAATATTTGTCTCTTTTAGGTTCACAATCAATAAATTCACTTTTTTATTTCGATATAGATCTCGAGTTTCGATGTTATTACATATTTTCTAATTCTACTCACCTTAATCTCTTCATTACAAATTTGAATGACAGAGTTCAGTGAGTACTGAATATTTAGTTACTGGAACAATAATTATTATCCAAAGACTGATGAATCAGCAAGCATCTAGTTTAAACCAAGGATTCTTGTAAATTACAATTTCCCCAACTAAATTATGTGGTACACTGATGCAGTTCGCGATAAATCTTCTCTCGGTAACAAGGCGATGTTGGTAGAAAAGAAATTGATGTGTTCGCGGAAGATGCTTCGTTGTATCAAGTGTTCGACACTAGTAAAAATTCAAGTCTTCGTAACTAACGCCGAATTATTAAACTGTTGATTGAAGTAATTAACTGTTAGCCTGAATTATCTTAATAAATAGATTATCATGATCAGTGATTGGAAATGTTAAGTGACATGTTTCAGAATTGCTTGCTATGATGCCGAAGTCTTCGATTTTTGTGTTCTATTAAGTCATCAGCTTTACAATCATTTCAGATCTTCTATTCCACAGAGTTGTCTCTACAATTCATCTTTTTTACTGTCACTGATAATTTTATTTTCTTGGTATTCATTTCTGAGTGGCTGATATAGTGTGAAAACTTGGATCGGTTCTCATTTATACCAGTTTCTATGTTATTTATAACATTAAAATAACATCGAGTTCAATAGCATCTTTAAATAATAGGATAAATTAATTAACTTCTAGCTATTTGACTAAATACAGTGAATAAAGACTTTTTTCAATTTGTAAAACAAATCGTAGATAACACATCGCTAATAGGTGAACTGAAAATTGTTGTGGGAGTCATGTTGTTGACTCAGGCATATGAATGGCCGGACGCTCACTGCTGAGGAGTCTCATACTGGGACGAGATGACTTCCCAGTGCTTCCAGATTTTCAATGGTGGTCTAACATCGATCGATTTATGATCTCAATCAATTATTTAAGACTGTTTGATATTGATGAATTTCGTTCGATTTGTCATGTACAAGTGAATAT